>OZ020615.1:40245902-41621483 GCA_963971575.1 Liopterus haemorrhoidalis
TAATTCGATGTTTTTCTCACACAAATAATCAATTGTTTGACGTGCATTGTCATGATGAAGAATGATGCAACGTTTTTGGTTGTTTTTCCTAATTTTGTTGATGATATCTGGCAAACAAATTGTTGTATACCATTCAGCATTAACTGTTCTCCGGATTCTCTAAAGGAATAGTTGCGACATGTCCAGTACAACCGAAGAAACAAGCGATCATTTTCTTGGAAGTGCTTCGAGAACGAAAAACTTTTGTGGGTTTCGGTTCATCTTGAAAGACCCAAACAGTGGATTTTTGCTTAGTTTCCGGTTCATATGAGTAAATCCAAGTTTCGTCACCTGTAACGATGTTGTATACGGATTTTGCAGTGTCTAGGTTGAATTTTTTTAGCATTCCCTTACACCAGGGATCCGCAAACCGCGGCTCGCGCGCCTCATACGGCTCTTTGAGGACATTCATGTGGCTCTTCAAATTAAGTTGATAAAGAAATAAAATATAGAAAATATTCAAAAAGTCATGCATTAAAACAAAATTGTGGCTCTTTTAAATGTTTTCAGATGCTGTAAAGGGTGAATTTGGCTCTTTAGCCTCTAAAGTTTGCCGACCCCTGCCTTACACCAATCAACACGAGCCTTTTTTGAGCTTTGGTCAAATTATGCAGATTATATACTTTTTCACAACTAAATGTTCATGGAAAATCGAATGTATTACAGTCTGCGATATGTCAAAGGATGCCTCTATCTCACGGTAACTCACATGCCGATCTTCAGCAACAATTTTTCGCACAGCATCGATTTTTTTTTTTTTTTTAATCAACCGATTTTGGTCAACCTTCACAAGATTCATCACTGACGGACGAAAAACCACGACAAAATTCTGCAAACCAATTGTAAACAATATTTTCTGATGGTGTTTCATTACCAAAAATTGAACGAAGAGAATCGATGCATTGTTGTTGAGTTAGGACTTCCAATCATCCAACGAAAACCTTCACGGGTAATATCCATTTTTCACACGTTTTTTTTTTTAAACGCTCACTGTCAACAAAATACTCGGTAAATTTATAAGCTGCCACTGATTTCACAATAACAAAAATAAAATTTTACGAATATAGTAATGACACATTTCAATATTGCCCTCTAGTGGTCGTTTGTAAAAACATAAAAGGTAACCCTCGTATTTCTTTTCTCTATTTTGCATTCATACGAGAGCCATTATTAGAGTAAATCGAGGTCATTATTAAAGTGAATCAGTAATGAGTTTCATTATGGCACTAAACATTTTATTTCATAAAATTGGCTACATTCACGTACCAAATTCTATAAATGATGTTCTATAAAGGAATATATATATATATATATATATATATATATATATATATATATATATATATATATATATATATAATCAAACAACATCATTTATATATATATATATATATATATATATATATATATATATATATATATATATATATATATATATATACAGGGAAACTGCCAAATTCTTGTTCCAGTATCTGTTTTAGCGGGAATTGTTTTACTTGTACAGGTCATCAGGTCAAACAATATCCGCCATATTCGCAAGCGTAAAAATACATAATTTCACTACAGCCTTATGAATAATTTGTTTATACAAGCGAGGATGAATAGAAACGAATATATATTAGGTGTATGTCAACGTTTCACGAGCCCTGTCATCCGTTCTCCGTTGAACATGAAGCAGACTCACCACCAGGACCACATAATTATTTTCCGGGGTCTAGGCACTTTCCTATCCTTGAACCAGAATTCAATTCATCAATCAACATTATGAATAATTTGATTATAGAGATTTTGGAAACAATATGGGGTTAATTAAATTTGGTAATTATTTTAAATGAAATCATTAAAAATAAAGCCTCCTTTTATTTTATTGAGCTTAATTAGTGAATAGGACGCTACAAAATCACATCAGCTCCAGCTCTAATGAACGCTTGTTCACGCGCTGTTAACATCGCAAACATGTTCATACACACGACTATAGACACAGACAATGCTACCAGCTGTGAATCATCGTCACGATTTATTTCACTTCATGTTCACTTTTCGCATTACAGTTTTACACCATCGAACAAAAGTTACCTTTATAAATCACATATGAATTCAAAAATATTGTTTCTGTTGGGATATATCTCGACACTGTATCTTAACAACTCGTTGTGGACACTGTATCTTAAAAGCTCGTTGCTAAGATAGTTGTCATGTAAATTATATAATATAAATAACTGATGTTATGTCAAAAAGATTAATAAAAAGTGTTCCTCCTTCTTCTCTTATTTATTTAACCCACATCTCAAGACATAACAATTAGACTATGAGGAAGTTTTTTCCTTGAAAAGGTCCAGCAACGTCTATATGTAATCTCTACCAAGCACGTTCTGGTGTAGGCCAAGATGAATTTGGAAGCTTTCGGAGATTTCATTACTGCGTTGCATTTTTCGCATTTACGTACCAATTCTTCAATATCCTTGTCCATTCCAGGCCAATAGACGAAACTTCTTGCCAAAGATTTCATTCGGTTCATACCAGGGTGTCCGGAATAAAACTGTTTTAAAACCTTGGTGCGTAATATCTTTGGAACAACAACTCTTTCTCCGGAATTACAACAATTTTCACAAGAATAGTATATTCTGTAACAATAACAAAATTCGTGGTTCCTCACGCTCGCCTGCGGCTCGCGCTCGGAATGTTCCACTCGCATCGAATTTTCTCATTCCAACCGAGTCTCAGACCCTACTTTCTCCACGACCACCAAAAAGAAAAATAAATTATAAAATAATTATTTTAACACACATTTTATCTTAACAAATAATTTATATTACATAAAAAATTAATCAATTAAACTTTTTTTTTTTTATTATTTGTTTAATTTTAATTTAATTTGGCGCGCATCGGCCACTATTTTAGGTTAGGAAGTTATGTTGCATTTATTTAATGTAAACGTTGCATATATTTTAATGGAACCCAACAAAAACAAAAGAAAACAAGCATGGAATAGTTATTCCATAACAAGTGATGGAATGAAATACACGCAAAATGCATAAGAAGATAAGTGCTTTAGAATAACATTCCAACTCTTGTGTTAGAATATTAACTTTCTGTAGTCAAAATTGGTTTTAGAATTGTTAAATTCTATAGTGGTCGTGGAGAAAAGATAGCGTATTAAGTAGACTCCAAGAATACGGCTTTCATATTAAATTCGAAAAGTCTTATTAAGTACAAACTCAACCACGGTCGTAAATAAATTTTCAAAAGATATTAAGCAAAAATACAGTGATATTTTTAGTAGAGATCTTGGACACTGTAAAAAGATGAAAGCGTCTTTATCCCATCCTCGTCGCCAGTTGTTATGTCTTGAGACGTGGGTTAAATAAGTAAGAGAATAAGGAAAAAGACTTTTTATTAATGTTTTTGTCATAACATCAATTATTTATATTATATAATTTACATGACAACTATCTTACAGTGTCGACAACGAGTTGCTAAGATACAGTGTCGAGATTAGGGATGGGAATTTATTTTTGAATATCGATATATGCGCGATTCGATACATCGTAAGTGTGATATCGATATTCGATATATATCGAAGTAAAAATATCGATATTTTCGATATATCGAAATAACTAACACGTAACATGTAAGATATATAAATTACATATTTTTTGGTTGGCTTGGCGGGAAAAGAAGTCGCCAATTGACAGACAATCACTTTACAGTTGGTACTCACCCAAATACCAACCAACTTTCTAATATTATCCTTGTTAACAGCTCTCTTAATTAAATATATATATGCTGTTCACTTTTGTAAGGACAAACCAGATCTTTTGGTTACTTTTATAGTGTATTACGGTCTTTAAATATCAATTAAAAATATTCCTTACACTGTAAAACCGACTTTAGATTTATTGGTTATGATCATTATTAAGAAAGTGACATTTTTTATAATTTTTTAATACCAACATGTCAATTTCAAAGGTGCAAATTATTGAAATCAAAATTTCGTCTTACAGGCTATTCCAAACGATTAGGCGGAACTAAATGGAAATTTCGTTATTTTAGGTTATCACGAAAAGGGCCTTGCTTGGGTTATTTCATGTTTCAGGTTTGGTATGTGAAAAATTAAAATTCCAACAGTGAAACCATGGAAACGAATGACATATGTCAAATATTTTAATACATTTTTCCATATTTTGAAGACGAAAAAATTAATAAATGGGAAATTTTTATTCAGAATGGCAAAAAACTAAAATGTAATGAAAAGGACATTTTATAATGACAATCAATTTAATCTAGAATTTGCAATGTGAGCATGATTTTCAAAGCCTAAACAAAATGACCAAAAGTCTGAATTACTTGATAAAAATTACCAGATTTCAAAAATTAGTTCCGCCTAGACGTTTGGAATAGCCTATAGTTTGTTTCTACAAAAGTGAATAGCATATATTTAAATGTAAAAAATATACAAGAATACCGATATTTTGTGCGAATATCGATATTTTGCGCGATATATCGCATTTCAAATATCGATATAAAAATATCGATATATTTTTCTAACGTATCGATATTTTCGATATATTGATATATCGTTCCCATCCCTAGTCGAGATAGACCCCAACAGTTTCTCTCCTGCTTATTTTTAAAATTAATTCGGACCTTTGTTGTTAACGATTGGTCTGAAACTATTTAATATATGATAAATTTGAATTGGGATGTAGAAAAAAGAATTAACATGGGATAAGGTGATTGCTAGTGAGGCCCGTCACAGCAGGACATTGATTACGGAGGAGGGTCATGGGCAGGTTTACAATAGAGAATAAAGCAAGTTAGTAATGAGATGAAAAAAACAAGAAAATAAAGAAATTAATTCGGTCCTGATTTGACCCTTTTAATTTGGAACCACTGCCAGGACAGTGTTTCCAGTAAGATAAAACGAATATGAATGGTTTATTACTGATGTTAAACTTTAGGTCAAAGGTCTGTGACTGCCCCAGAAATACTTTACTCAAACGCCCAATTCGACCAATCATTCAAAAAAGAAATAATAATGTGACCGGCTTTGCACGAAAAAATAAATGTGAACTGAGCACGAATAAGAATTCATTGCACCATTCGAGACTGTATGAACCGGAATATTTTCGAAATTATTTTTATTTATAAGAGACGTAAAAATACATTTCTTATAGAACTAAACAATTTCTCCTTCTTCAGACGTTTGTATGCAGTATTGGTCATAGTACTCTTCTATCCTTTTCCATTGTTATGAGCCAGTCAGTGCCAGTTGCTTCCATCTACTTGTCTGATGTCATTGGATTACCGCTTCGGTTGACGACCTATTCACCTTTTCCCACTTCTCGATCTCCAGTGGATTTAGATAGTCTCACATATTGAGATGAGATCATCTTTCATTCGATTGCCTAACAATGTAGCCAGCCCAACTTCATTTAAGTTTAGCTGACCTTTCCACTTACGTTATCTTTGTCCTTATTATTTTATTTTCTTGCCTCTCTTTTATTGTTAGTCCCAACATTCTGCTCTTCTTTGGTTTCTCGCACGTTGCGATCTTGTTAATGACCTTTCTTGACAACAATTGCAGGTTTTAGATGAACGCACTTAATACTTTTATTAACAGACTATTTTTGATTTTCCAAATTTATATGATTTTGACAAGAATAAATAAAGTCCTAGCAACCCAGCATTTATTTTATTATTTTATTTTTTATTTCACGTTAATGACCTTTGCTACTACGGCAATTAGCCAGAACAATTCTAATTTTTCATGATTAAAATTCCACGCCTGAACAGGATTCAAACCCGACACCTTAGCAACACAGGGCACGTGTCACTACGCTATGCTGTTCGGGAAACCCCAGCATGGTCTCTGTGGGCTTTTTGACTCATTAGATACCATGGAAACCCTGATATGCATGAAAATTCACACTTTATACTAATTTTACATCAAAATCACATTAAAATTATCGAAATTATTTTTCAACATGTACATTAATTTAAAAATATGTTTATTTTTTTCCAGGAAATTCCAAACATATGTCATAAAAATGTCATAACAAACCGCATTACTATATTTAGAAGTGTCAAATTAATGTTACTTTTTTTTCACGTTGTTATTGTATGTTACAACACAGAATATAATTAATGAAAGTAATATTTCTTCCAAAGGTTAATTACCTTCAAATTTCGACAAAAATTAATGCGTTTCTACAAAGTAAAGAAGAAAACCGAATCTTAGAAACAACGCAAAACACCAACGTGCGTCAAAAATCTGAAACGAATACGAACAAGTCTAAAGAAATTATCTAAATTGGATATTCCTTGATTTTCCACCAGTCCAGTAATCAATTAGATCGTCCACACCTATGCCCACACGAACATTTTTCTTATAGAGAAGCCGAGGGGGGGGCACCCCCACCTCCAGAAAGAGGAAATTATTTTTTATGTACAAATATGTTTTGTTTTATATTTAAAAATAGAGATGAGGTTCTTTTTTTTATCATTACTTGTATTTTAGAAGTGAGGACTTTTTTTTTTTGGTCCTCTCTTGTATTTTAGAAGTAAGGCCTTTTTTTAGGTCATCACTTGATTTTAGAAGCAAATACTGTTTTTTTTTCTAGGTCATCACTTGTATTTCAAGTGGGAACATTATTCATAATTTAAATAATTTTGCATTCCGGGCCCCCTCCAAAAAAAAAAAAATCCTGGCTGCGTCACTGCTTATAGTAAGTTTTGACAAAAGATAAATCGCTCATATTCCACGTTAGTCATTAATGTCCATTTGTGTTTGTTGATCCACATAATACAAGGTGTCTCAAAAGAAATTTTATATTTATTTAGCTTACTGCGTGAACGCAACGTATCCGAGGGGCGCGGGGGTTATGTCAATCGGTAGCCTGGCTCTTGGGAATTCAGCCGCTATGGAGCGTTTCTCGGGAGCAGACCGCGCGTTATGCGTGCGAGAGTTTTACAAAAACGGTGATTCGGCGACTGTAGCGCGTAGAAAATTCTGCAGTATTCGAGGTTTTCGCCACTTAAATGATGCGCCAAGCATTCCTCTCATTCGACATTGGGTTAAAAAGTTTGAAGAGACTGGTACAACGCTGGATAAATCAAAATCCGGGCGACCTAGGTCATTAAGAACGGTAGAAAACCTGGAGAATGTTAATCAGTCTGTTCGTGACGACCCGAACCTTTCAATTCGGAAGCGCGCAAGTGCTTTAAATGTGCATAGATCATCATTACATCGCATTATGCAGAAAGACCTAAAGCTGCACCCCTACATAATTCAATTGGTGCAAGAATTAAAGCCCCAAGATGCCAGTCAGAGGCTTAATTTCGTAAATCAGGTGATTGAGCGATTTTCAACGTTTACCAACATTTTGTTTTCGGATGAAGCTCATTTTCATCTTAATGGCCACGTAAATAAGCAGAACTGCCGCTACTGGAGTGCAACGAATCCGAAACGCAAACATCAGAAACCCCTACATTCGCCTAAAGTGACCGTATGGGCTGCGACGTCGGCGTGAGGAATTATCGGCCCTTACTTTTTTGAAGACGAAAGCGGGCGTGCAGTTACAGTGAATTTAGAGCGTTATGTGGAGATGTTAGACAACTTCTTGGTACCTGAACTGCAAAACTTTCCTGGCTATAACCAAAGAACATGATTCCAACAGGACGGAGCAACTTCACACACGTCCAATATGTCTCTGCCACGTGTGCGTGAAATTTTCTCAGGCAAATTGATCTCCCGGAGAGGTGACATAAATTGGCCTCCACGCAGTCTAGATTTAACCCCTATGGACTTTTTCCTATGGGGTTATCTTAAATCTAAAGTTTACGCCAATAAACCGTCTTCACTGGCGCATTTGAAAGAAAATATCCGTCACGAAATGGCAGTCATCCCTGAGTCCACCTGCCGAGACGTCATAAGTCATTTTACTGTTCGATTAAATGAGTGCCGAGAACGCGAGGGTCTACATTTAGACGATATTATTTTTAGGAAATAAATCCCCAAAAAGTGTATTTTAATAATTAATAAACATTTTTTCTATATACGGCTTACTTTTTTTTTAATCGAGCCACTAAATATAAAATTTATTTTGAGACACCTTGTATATCAAGTCCACACCTATCGAGCATATTTGTTCATTTATTAGATCTCTGCGGGACAATTAGCAGAAGTGTATTGATAATATAACTTAATATTATTAATAAAACCAAGGGCGGCTTTCACGTAAGACAAAAGGGCAATGCCCCCCTCCCCCGCACGAAAAATATTTTTTTATAACTTTTGTTTTTAAAACGTAATACTCTAAACACAATAATAATAACCTATTTATTATAATTCCAAATATAAAAAGATATTAAGATTCTTAATTCATTGTTAATTTAAATCTTTTATATCTTCTAAATCCTATTAGCTTGCTTGTTTTATACGCTAGGTTCAATTTGACTTCGCACGATTATTCAGACAGCAACGCTCTCACTTTTCGGCGACTATTTTGTCCCAGATACCTATTTTGACCTATATACCTATGTGAATTCCCCTTTCGTCGCACAGTAACGAATACCCTAGTTCTATATGCTTCGTAAAAATACGTTGGGACATTGCCCACAGTTGTGAAATTAGATACACTATGACACAAGTGCAGCATCTAGTCGAGTATGCCCCAATTAGTGAAACGTGAATAATTTTACAATTTTTGTTTAGTTAGTTTAGTTTGCTATTATTGTGACAAAATAATTAAATATGGATAAAAATGAAGATATAGTTTTACGTATTTTAGGTTATATCAGTAAAAATAGAAAAATTGAACTTGTATACAAACAATTTTAACTTATTTAATCTTAATCTGATTCATATATTAAATATTTTTGTTTTATTATGTCAAACATAAAATTGTTACAAAGAGTGGTGTTTAATTAAAAAGTTCATTGCCACTGTCGGTTTTAATTTTAACATTACAACTGATTTCAACCACAATACTGTATAGTTAGTTTACATTTTGGACTTTTGATCAAACGCTTTTTAATCTGAACAATATTTAATATGAAAACAAAACTGTAAAACTGGTACGTTTTTTTTTCTTTTTTATTTAAACTTTAATTGCCCCTACAATTAGTCCTAGACCGGCCACTGAATAAAACCACTAATAATTAATATAATTAATTATTTATAAAATAAATACATATTTAGAATGTCAGTTATACCAATGTCAGCAAAACCATATTATAAACTACTAGTATTATTTAATAAAGTTTATTTATAAATATATTAACACAAATTGAAATCAATTTAAACAAAAAGAAAATGCTTGTGTTAGATTTTACCCGTCTATTCATGTTGTTATAAAGAAATGCGGTGTGTGCGTCTTGATTTGAACATATTCGTTTCTATCATAATAATAATAATAATAATAATAATAATCCTTTATTTAACTTCAATATTTACAAGTTAAGTCATCAAAAAAGAGAATATACATGCTATATCAATTTACATTAAATTTTGAAATTTATATATATTTCATATCATGATTTAGAAATTCGTTGACAGAATAATATGGATTGCTCTGGAAAATTTGTTTTAATTCATGTTTAAACTGTTTCCTTTCTAACTGTCTATATGATAAGGGAATCTTGTTGTATATGTTGTAACCTGCATTTACTCTATCAGATATTATCAGTCTGGATGTGGGTCTTGTTAAGTTGTGTTTCGAACGGATGTTGTAGCTATGACAGTCTTGGCGGGTCGTATGGTTGCAGATATTTTTCTTCATTTCAAGAGCTTGTAAGAAGATGAATTGTGCGTGCAACGTTAGAATTTTCATATTTAGAAAAATAGGCTTGCATGAAGCAGTCTGTGGTGCAGCAACAATCGCTCGAACAGCTTTCTTTTGCAAGCGAAATATGTTTTCTGCTTGCGGTGAATTTCCCCATACGATTAAACCATACGTCATTATCGAGTGAAATAACGAATGATATACCGTTAAGGCCAGATCTTCATTAGATATCATTCTTACTCGTCGTATTGCGTATATGGCACTATTTAGTTTCGCACTTATCTTGTAAATGTGGGTATGCCATGTCAATCCCGAGTCCAAGCTTAAACCCAATAAAACACCTGTGTCATCCTGCAAATTTCTTCTGTTCGACGTAAATGTTATTGATTTGGTTTTTTGGTTATTCAGAACTAATTCGTTCGCTTCGAACCATAATTTAGCCTCCATGTTGGCTACATCAGCTTGCAATAGAACGGGACATAGTCGGGATATATGGTTTGACAACGATAGCTTGAAGATGTTGAAGAATGGTGACAAAAGAAGGAAGCACCTTCTTCGATATTACCAACAGGTTCCCATTACACAAATGCAACAATTGGACTCAACAATGGCCGATGGCGGCGATGTGATCGCTGTGAAACAGCTGATCGAAACGAGTAATGTGAAAGTTATCCTCATTTGTTTACATGTTAAATTTTCGATTTACAATTAATAATAAATAACTATCCTTACTAAATCATTTTATTTTTTAAGTGCAACACCTTCTTCTAAGTGTGTAGTTGAAGGAGAGGAGTTGTTAAACGATAGTCGTGCTGGTCGGAATTTCGGAAAAAATTGATGAGCATGTCGACATATGTGGGCTGTGTTTACAAATAAGCAGTCTAAAATCATCTCCTCATAAAGTCACTGGAAAATTAAAACTGCAAGATAACCTGCACCTGTAAACCGCAATATTTGTTTGAAACTAGCTGCCTAAAAAAATCAAAAACGAAAGCAAATTCTTCAGTGAAGCTGAATCAGAATATCTACGTACAATATTTGAGACCGCATGCCCTAATCCTGTATTAAAGTTACACGGGTAGATATTTATTTATGCTCGAGAAGGATTTTTATAATTGAGTTTTTCTTACTTGTTGAATATTTTTAATAATTGCTAGTTTGTTAAATATTAATAAGTTAACAATATTGAAGTAATCTGTAGCTTAAATGCTTTTAGCACACTCTCACTCTTTTTCCCGTATTTATAGCATTTTTCCATGCTTTTTTACCTATTTATCTCTTCCACAACACCAAATATATTTATTATTTTCACAAATTGTTTTTCATTTGGAAAAAAATGAACTGAATGTTTCTCTCACTTCTTTTCCTACAGTGATAACCAATTACACAGCAGTTTGTGTTATGACAAGTCATTATAACATAAAATAATATATAAAAGAAGAATAGTTGCTATCAAAAGTTAATGTTACAAACAAACTGCAACATTAAAGTTTAAACGCGATACAAACAACACGAGGTAGCCACTAGTAAACAATAAATAGTTACTCATTCCATTAGTTCAAATTCTGTCCGCTTGGTAGAACTTCATAGCGCCGTTGAGCCCAATAGTAAAAAATCGAATGTGAAGTACACACTACTGTAAGGTTTTTTTAAACATGGAAAATGACAAAAGACCTAAGAAACCACTTGCAAGTTTTTATAAATCACTGCTTACGCAAAATTTGGCGTATATTCGGGCTAGAGGCGATTAGTAATACGAATATACTGAAACGATAAGAGCAAAATAACCAACAAAAAGAGATTAGCCTAGAGATCAGAACACGCAAATTAAACTGGATATGACGTATCCTGAGGCGCTCCGACAACAACATTGATGAGATGGCACTCGACTGGGGAACCCTTAGGACAGTCGACAACAAGGACGCCTAAAAACCACTTCAAGGAACTGACGGATGTTAATAAAACATGATCACAAATTAAATCTTTGGCAAAAAATTGAGTACTCTATTGAAACAAGCCCTATACTCCGAAGATGTAAAAAAAAAACATATACAAGGATAATTTTAAGTATAAAAATTCCAATAATTTTGAGAATAAACTTTTTTAAGACACTTTATAAAACAATATTAACTTATAATATTTATTATGTATGAAAGAGAAGGAAATATTAAAGAATTTATTAAGAATGTGAAAGAAAACAAAGAGATAATTCAAACTATATTGACAGAAATTGTTCTCGGAAGTGTAAAAGGAAAAATAAAACTAATCCATTGTCGTTGAAAAACTATTGTTCGGTGCAAAAACAGTTATTGCTATTAGTCAGGAAAGTTTAACCTCAGTTTTTGAGATTGGAAGATTAAAATCAGTTGAAGTCATTTATTTTACTGAACATGGTTATTACCAACAAATAAAAGATAAATAACTTAAATTAAAATGTAAAATTTTATACGTTAGTTCCGCTACAACTCTTTTTAAAACTTCCATTATCTCTAACTGGACTGGTGTATTTAGGAATAATTAGTAAACACGAATTTCGCGATGGATTATGCGCGATTTATTCTGCGAAAGGTGAAAATAGAAAACTGAACTCTCTCAACCTGAGCTGGGTAGTACAGTAATACATCGGTTAACGAATAATGCGGATAACAAATATTTTATTGCAAGGTTTCTGCCTCGTCTAACGAATTCGGTTAACGAGTCGGACGGCGCAACGCGACCCTCTACATGCCAAATTACAAAGTATGTAATTGTAAAGATATTCAAAAACACTTCAACAGTCCAAACACTTGTAAGTGCCTTCAAAGGAATCTTAAAGAAGAGGGAAATCCAGCAAACATTAGCCCAACAAGAGAAACAAAATTAATATTAAAATCGTGGTTGTCTATCGTAATGTTACAAATAGCACTGAAAAAAACAAAGCATGCGTTAATTTGTAGTCATGACAAAACTTGTAACGAACACAGATGTGACAATGGAAGCGATTCACTGAACAGTGTTTTTATTTACTTGTATTGGTTTCACTGACGATATTCATTTAATTACTGACGACTTGGGAGAAATGGACCAAATGATGGAAGAATTAAATAGTGAAGCCGAGGATATAGGACTCCAAATCAACATAAAAAAGACCAAAGTAATGACAAATTTAGTGCTGAGTAGTAATTTGTCAATCCGGGGGTAGACCCATTGATCAAGTTTCTCACTACAAATACCTGGGACACGAAATCACTATCGGCCGGGACAACCAAATTATAGAGATAAACAGAAGAATTGGTTTGAGATGGGCAGCCTTTGGAAATCTGAGGCACATTGTAAAAGGTGATTTCCCCCATCTGCCTAAAGAGAAAGGTATTTGATCAATTTATCTTACCAGTCTTCACCTATGGTGCCTCACGCGAAAATCTGCAGAAAAATTACTCAAAGAGTTGCTCCAAAGATCGATGGAGAGAGCGATGATTGGCATTACACTTTTAGATCGAATAACAAATTTGTGGATCAGACAGCAAACAAAAGTTTGTGATATAATTTCACGTCTGAAGTGGCAGTGGGCAGGCCATGTTGCTAGAGTAAATGATGATAGATGGACCAAAAGAATACTGGAATGGCGGCCTAGAGACAGTACAAGAAACCGAGGCAGACCTCCTACCCGTTGGACGGATAACATTAAGAGACTGGTCGGTAATTGGCTGCTGGTGGCAGAGGACAGAGAGGAGGGGAGATGCAAAGGGGAGGCCTATGTTCAGCAGTAAACATCAATGGCTGATAAATGATGATGATGATGATTGGTTTCAAATATATGAGGCGTTATTTGAAAGTTACTTGTCATATCATTCATCATATCACATGTACTATCAGTGTGATGAACGATAATAATCCGCCAAAAGGTAACAAAAAATGCAGTCACCTGTAACTAATCCTTCAAAGCAAAAGAAATCATTAATGGACTAAAATGACGTTTATCGCCTAAAGCCTGGTTTATAATAAATATGCTATGGATACATAAGCATAAAAATTGCACTACTCTCTTTGTTCTGTTTATTACAAACAGATGTTTTGATCAAATCCTTTGTTCCATACTTATGCGTTTTGTTATGAGTTTATTATAAACCAGGCTTTATTCCGAGCAGCACTGAACAAAATTATGTGGGCCAGAGTGATGCCTCGAAAAAAATCTATTTATAGAAGAAGATATGCGTCATTATAATTGAATGTATATAAAATCTTTATAAATTTATCATTTCATATTAAATAAAAGTAAAATTGTCTCATAAACAATGGTATAAAATCTTCGGAGGAAATATAAAAAGCTATTGAGTTTTTTATTTGTAGTATACGAACTATTGTTTGAATACTTTAAATTTTTCAATTAAATTTCCTTAGAAATGAAATATTTGATAATTTTTAATAATCTGGAACAAAATAATTGATTTATTGTGAAACAGAAAGATGGAAAACCATTTGGAATTTGAAACAGTATGAGATTTTTTTTAAAATCCTAAAAATGTTTCGTTAGTGGGTGTAATAAACATGGCGCACGCTTTATCTCTATGGTTTCTTGTGGGTATTCATATGGACGCGTTTTCTCTCATGTGGCTTAACTAACATCTAAACTGCACTACCGACCAGTGCCATGACGCACGGGTTTGTGACAAAGGTTCTCTTGTATGTATTCATATGGAAATGTTAATTGTCATGCGACTGAGCAACGAATTATACAATACTATTCGATTGCAAATGTAAAAATCAGTCGTTAAATGGCTATTTTTCTTTATTCTCGTCTAGATGGTTGTTCCTAAATTAAGTTTACAAAACATTTCTACAATTTATGATTTACAAGAGAATTTTATAAAACGTCGTGCAAGAAAAGACTCAAAAAGAAAGAAGGATTTATTGGTTCGCTAACCTGAAAAAATGGTTTGGAGATATATCTATAAACCTTTGGGATGACAGTGAGCAAGGAGCGAATTGTTAATATCCAACGTCTGGAATGGATATGACCAAAGAGCAACAAGAATCAAAGGGTTGCAAAATGTTTGAATACGAATATTTCAAGCTACTTACATAATTGAAAAGATGATGCGACGAATTTAAGAAATGACCTTAATCGTCCTTTGTGAGAAATAAAATAAACCTCACCTGTAACAAAAAAGAAATTATTAGTACAAAAATCAGTAGAAATAAATGAATTATAAATCAAGAATAGCATAATAGCCTTTAAGAAGCAACTACTCCTGTAGATTATGATTAGTTCATTAACCTATAAACCTCCCAAAGTAGTCTAATCGAGCTATACTGCTAATCACTACCGTACTGCTACTGTACTAAACACACCTCTCTACGCTGAGAAAGTATAAATATAGGTCTACAACTTCCATGCAGATCCCATCTTAGGAGCGGTATATCTAGGAATGTTCATGTAGTACCAAGTAACTTCCAAATTTAACGTTATACTTCATCTTCAATAATAAAAAATAGTGTATTGGGCCCGGTAGTTCAATTTCAGCCACCTGTATACTATTGATAAAATATTAATATATGTGTTTATTCTCATAAAGAATTATTTTAAGCAATTCTGTTCCTTATTTATTAATAGTTAATGACTATATTCCTTAATGAGCTTTATCAGGATTAGCCATCTTGATATGTAGGGACACGTGATTTTTGCAAGTGGCGTCTTCATTTGTTTCTGACGTTTTTAGTTATTTTTAAGTGATAAAAGTGCAGAAAATACTTGAAATAGTGTGTTATAGTGTGGACTTTAGTGTTTGGACTCCATGCAGACCAAAATTGGAGCGACTGGAAAGGTATTTGTAGAAATTTTTGTTAATTTTATAATGTAAGTCATTGTTATGTAGAATGTGCTTCTATTTTCATAAATCCCGATTATTGACTAAATGAATATTGAATTATATTGGTATAGCAACAATTTATAAGTTAGAACCTGCTCTTAAAAATATTTGTTGTACTGGTTCAATAAATAAAATAATTAACTTTCTGCTGCAGCAGACCATCTGCACATTTCTTTTGTAAGACTTAATAAAAAAACAATTTTTTGTGGTTAAATTTTTTCCTTTGCTCCCGGTTTTGTCCCGACAATATATATATATATATATATATATATATATATATATATATATATATATATATATATATATATATATATATATATATATACATATATATATATATATATATATATGTATATATATATATATATATATATATATATATATATATATATATATATATATATATATATTAAGTTATTTTGGAAGGTCCCATGCCAGAAAAGGTTGAGAAACACTGATTTATACTACTTTAATGCACATATTACTTTAATCTATTTATTATTGTAATACAATTAGATTGTTATTATAATAATAAAATGGTTTTTTTACGTTTTATAGAAAATATATTCATTTTTCCTTTCGATACTTGAAAATATCTATATTTTTTTCGACGGTAACTCTGAGCCACAGCAACTCTGCGATAAATATCATCATCATTGGCCCGACAGACCAAGGTTTCATGATCATGTTTTCAATCTATGTACATTCAGAAGTAATATGGTCAGTATTACGTCAATTTTTTAGCGTACACAGAAAAGCACCTACAGTTTATAGCCGGTTGCGAACGGCTAAGCAGAACCTGTAATTTGTATAAATATTTTTACACCTGCGACAAATATAATTTAGCAACAATTAGTCATCACTTTTCTGCCAAGAAAAAACAAATAAATAGAGATGAATTGGATTTTTTCAATTCTTCTATTATAGTTCTATTTTGCTAGTTTTATTAAACAGAGATAATTTACAGATCTCTAATTAGCGCCAATAAATAATTAAACAAAAATAAAGAACGAAATTGGTATCATAATAATATATTTCTTAATATAATCCAGCCATCTTTCACCTTTAACTTTTCCCAATAAATTTTACATAATATCCAAGAAACATCACGATTTTATTTCATAACAAAAATTAGATCATGTTATTATAGTAGGTACTGTTTTCATTTCCTCGTGTAATTTAGAGCCACTTAAATGTCATAACAAGATGAAGGCAGAAGAGAGTTGAAGAGTGGTTGAAGAGTTGTTATTGCGTCTTCTGTTCTGAACTTTCCATACCTGTTGCGTTAATGTCGTCTCGTATATTTTTACGACGATTAACCTTGACAAAGGCAGAAGGTCAAGGATTGATTATGGTGACACTTCCAGTTTCAAATTTAACTATTATGTATTCCTTACAAACACGAATATTTTTGAATTAATAAATAAGATAGTATCCAAATTTAGAAATGAATAATTTACGCATTTTATAATAGATAAAAGTGAAATCCGGTTGATTAAAATAATAATAATAATAACTAAATAAAATTCACATATTTCAAGATTTTGTTGATATCTAGTAAGTGAACAAGATCTAAAGATACGGGACCCTCTTTAGATCTCCGTATATCTGGGAAAAATTAGTTCTAAAAGCATCTTAGTAATAATAGCTTTCATTTAATACAAAAACCTCCATACCTTCCAAAAAAAATAAACTGATCAAAAAATTCTTTTGGACTCTGTCGGTTTAACCCAGTGTTTTTTACTCTCGTGGCGCATTTTCCAAAGAAGAAAAATTTCGCGGCACATTTACGTACTTATAGAAGAAGAAATTTATAACGCTAGTTTTTTACAAAAGGAGGTACCGATTTTGACATTTCGAGATTTCGATGGACCTCGAATTGAGGTGTCTGTCGGTATGTCTGTCTGTCTGTCGGTCCGTGTACACGTACAATGGCACGAGTTGATCAACTTTTGGTAAAAATCGGTTAACTAGAAATGGGAGTTTAATATATTATGTATTAAGTTTTAGATTTTTGCGAATATTACACAACAGAGTAATATTTCGAAAATATGTATTTAACAAAATTTGCTATAAAAGCAATAACTAACAACTTTTATTTGAGACATTTTTTGATAAAGCAGCATAAATTAAACAAGTACTTTGTGATGGTGGTCGGTCCTGTGGTGGCCACAGCTGATTTTTTTCCTTTAAGATTTCGCGGCACACTCGGCATATTTTGTGGCACACCCTTTGGGAAACACTAGTTTAACCAATGTACATGTTTTTCTTCTACCAACATGCTACAACAAGGAAGGCACAAACAGTGCTATTCGAGTCGTAATAATAGGACAGTGAGTGGCGACAATTTTGGTGAAAAGAAAAACAGTACGATTAATGTTAGTTCGACATTCTTTTCAGGTATAAAAGTATATTTCTCACATTTCTAATTGCACGCATGTTTTAGAACGCATTTCTAAATTTTTACAGGAACTTACGAAATACGGAATTCATAGTTCACGTAATTTTGCAAAAAAAATAAATAAATTCAAACGTATGCAAATATATTCTATTCATATTTACTTAACGTGAACAAAATTTTCAAAATACTACGCATTTAAATACGGTATATTGAGCAAGTTACAAATTTAACCGTCAGGTCATAAAAACCATGCAAAAAAAACGCAGACAAATTAAATTTAGCGAGCAGGAAACACTTACATATGCAAATTCTGTTACTCAAGAGACTGACCATCAGAGGGTCAACATAGCCGGTTCATATAAAAATATTTACTTTAAAGAATTTTATTAAAAAAGTAAAAATAATATTTCGGTGAATGACAAATACAGAAAGTTCCGGACTTACGTAAGTAAAATGTTCCGCAACCCTAGAAGTAATATTATGTAATTCGAAGTCGTTTTATTAAATACCTTTTACGCAAAACTAGGTCGAAACTGTTTGTTTATACCTTAATTACCATGACTTAAACTATAACTGTACGCCGTGGGGCTGTAAAAAAGACAAAATGCACGGTCATGGTAACTGGCAAAGAAAGTAATGTTCAAATATAATGTTCTTCTGATTTACGGAGAAGCAAACCAAATAAAGGTTCATCAACTGCTGCTAATACTTCTTTTGGAATTGCTTCTAATACCTCAGTAAAGTCTAAATTAGTGTTTCATAACCTTTTTCGCATCACAGACCCTTTGTAATATCTTTCGAACTTAGCGGATCGCTCTCCACGTGATGTGTAAATAATCCGGACTGATTTTTTTTATTTATTTATTTTTTTTATTTGAAATTACAAGTCAATATTGTTTCCTTCAAAATAACTTCCTTGGGAAGTCACACAGCGCTGGAAACAGTTCTTCCAATCCTCATAGCAATGCTGCAACTTGAATACTGGAATAGCTTTCAGCTCGTCAGTTACAGACGTTTTCCAATGTCCCAAAATGATGTCCCTTGAGGTGATTTTTCAATCTTGGGAAGAGGAAAAAGTCACAAGGACTCAAGTCAGGCGAATAAGGAAGCTGGGGAGCCACAGGAATGTTTTTACTAGCCAAAAACTCGTTTACTGAAATTGCTGTGTGACAAGGCACATTTTTCTCATTCCCAATTCATTGGTCAAAATCTGATGAACGGTAGTGTGAGTCAAATTCAACTCTTCCCCGATCATTCTGAATGTCAACCGATGATCTGAACGCACAAGATCCCGGATTCTGCATACATTTTCATCGGTTCTTGAAGATGAAGGGCTTCCGCTGCGTGATTCATCCTTCAATTAACTCTCTGCCTTCTGAAAATGCCTTAAACCACCAGAAAACTTGGGTACTTGACAAAACTCTCTCCGTAGGCCTGCTGAAGTTTTGCAAAAGTTTCCGTTGCACTGTGCCCAAGTCTGAAGCAAAACTTGATAGCACACCGTTGTTCGAAATAAATGCCACTCATTTTTAAAACGCACTAGAAAAAACTGAACGCACTAGAAAAAAATTTTACAAAAACTTTATGATAATAAACGATGGTGAAAGCTAGAATGACAATAAAAAGAATAAAAGCAGATTATTTATAGTTTCTTTTGTAGTAGCTATCACCACCATTGACGAAATCATCTTCAGATTTTTATTTCTAAAACCGTTAGTACTTTTGCTGGATTCTGTACGTACCTCAGGCCGAAAGTTTACATCTTTGGACGAATAAAGGACTAACGCGTAGTCCACTCAAACTTCATCTATCGCTGATGTTTCTCTTTCGCCCCTCTCAACGTACCACTATTCTGTTACCACTTTATTCCGTAAATTCCGTACATTTCTAGAGCCCCCCCCCCTGATCACAAATACTCCCAAAATCAAGACTACGAGCTTCACGGAATAACCCAGGTACATCTTTCTTAACTCGAAAAGGTCCAGGTACTTGGTTTTCTTCTTGTCCTCTTTGAGAATGTTCTAAGCAGGATAATTCTATGGCAAAAATGTCTTTTGTAATTTATTATTATTATTTGACAAAGTTTTAAAATTAACATGTACGCAATATAATTATCGATGGAAAATTTAACAACATTAGCAAACACAGCCATCTTCTTGAACCGTATAAAATTTATCGAAATTTGCAATGTCTGTGTAGAATTGCAGATTTGACAAACAAAATTGATGATTCGTATTACACGGGTTACATATGTAATCACAGTAATTCACAAAAATAAATTAAATAACAAAATTTTTGTTATTATGAAATATTTCATTCATAATTTCATGAACGTCAAGGTTAATTAAAAGATGTCACTGTGTTGTTTATTTTTAGATTTTAACAAAAGAATGTTTTTAATTACGGGATGTTGCATTAAATACAAATTTTTTTTATTCTACAAAGTTGACATATTTCTCCAAACATCAGTTTCAAATTCTTTTTTGTCTTTAAGCGGATCGATATGAAGTTTTTCATAGCTCAGCTAAATCTTACATATGATAAAGAGAAAAAAAAATATTCAATTTAACTACAAAGTTGTGAAAACAGTAATTTTTTTTATAAGTTTTATAAAGTTGAATTAAAATCATTAGGAGTCTCGAAGATATCTAGAAATCAATTATTGCTTTGTAAGCTCGGAAGTAAGCGGCATACCAACGTATTGTCTCAGATAACTTCAGAGTGGAAATTAAAATTGATAGAAATATTAAGGTTGGGTTATACGAGGGTTACCTTTTATGTTTTTACAAACGACAACTAGATGGCAATATTGAAATGTATCATTACTATATTCGTAAAAATTGTTATTATGAAATCAGTGGCAGCTTATAAATTAAACGACTAGTTTGTTTACAGTGAGCATTTAAAAAACAAGTTTGTGAAAAAATGGATATTACTCGTGAAGGTTTTCGTTGGATGATTTTTGACGATTTTAGTAAAGGCCTAACTCAACAACAATGCATCGATTATCTTCGTTCAACTTTTGGTAATGAAGCACCATCAGAAAAGACTGTTTACAATTGGTTTGCAGAATTTCATCGTGATCGTGTGTCCGTCAGTAATGAATCTCGTGAAGGTCGACCAAAATCAGTTCTGATTCAAAAAAACATGGATGCTGTGCGCAAAATGATTGAAGAAGATCGGCATGTGACTTACCGTGCGATAGAGGCATCCTTTGGCATATCGCATAATGCAATACATTCGATTTTGCATGAATATTTAGCCGTGAAAAATATCTGTTCCCGATGGATACCACATAATTTGACTGAAGCTCAATAAAAACGGTCGTGTTGATTGCTGTAAGGGAATGCTAAAAATATTCAACTTTGGCACTGCAAAATCCGTATAAAACATCGTTACAGATGACGAAAATTGGATTTATTCATATGCACCGGAAACTAAGCAACAATCCACTGTTTGGTAGGGATGGGAAAAAAACATCGATGTTTGTTTTAAAAACATCGATGCTTTTACCATCGATGGTCAGATGGCGATAGTATCGATAAAACATCGATGTCTACTACCGATGTCGATGTTTAAACTTTAAAATTCAGAAACTACTGCTAGAGCGCTGGAATCTTAAATTTTTAATTTTTATTAATATTAGTACACAAAATATAAACGCCATCTATAGTGATATAACAATACTAATAGTGTTAGTTCTTATTCTTTTTAGCAATTAGCAGAATAAGAAAAAAATAAGAAGAAACTTCTAATTTTTGCAAACAATGCAACGACCAACGACGCCAACAAACTTGTTGCTTTTTGAGTCTTGTTGACACTTTCCCAGTTATTATTCCTCCAATCCCTGGAATTACCGTATTGGGAAATATAATTATAATTTATTTATTAATAAAACTATTATTAGGATTATTATATTGTAATGTTAGTGTAAAATTAATATTAGGATTGCTATGTTAGTGTTATAAAAAATGTAATATGTATTTCAACTTAAAAAAGTGAAAAAAAAGTGTATGACAGTATGTTATTTTTATGTTAAATAATATAAAATTAACATTAAGATTACTATATTAGTATTATAATAAAATGCAATATTTCATTTTAGAAATGTAAAAATAGTAGGAACAAATTAGGATTATTATATTGGGTAATGTTAATGTGAAATTACTATTAAAAAAGAATATTTCTATTTAAAAATCTAATAAATGCTGTTTGTGTTTTATAAGTTACTTTTTTCGTATTTTATCTTTACATTATTAAATAAAACCTGTATAATATAAATAAATAGCTTTTTTTAATATTAATAAAACATCGATGTTTTTCCTTCGATGTTTTTTCAACATCGATAGTAAGGCGCCGATGTTAACATCGATGTTAAACATCGATGTTTTGCCTTCGATGTACAACCCTACTGTTTGGGTTTTCCAAAATGAACCGAAACCCACAAAAGTTGTTCGTTCACGAAGCACTTCAAAGAAAATGATCGCTAGTTTCTTCGGCTGCTAACCACATATCTAAAAAGAATGTTTTTTTTATCATATTTGTATTACAAAATATACGTAAGAACTAAAATTATTCAATATGCTTTATCAAACATTTTTTTAAAAGCTATAATGTCAGTATTACTAAATATTTTTGATAACTTATCTTTTAAAAATTTTATAACTACAGCTGAGTAAAATATTTTTAATAAAAACAAAAATTGATGATTCTTAAAAAAGTCATATGATACATTTTATCACTAATAAAAAAAGATTAATATTTTTAGTGTATGATTAAAATTTTTATTGGTTTGTTAATAAATTTTATGAAACCAAATTATCAGTTTATGACCTTTTTCGCTCTGAATAACATGTATTACTCATAAAAAATTGTATATTGTAACAAAATGTATTGTAATGGCCATTGTATTAGGGTAGGAACATGTAAAAAGATTGTTTCCGGCACCTATAAGCACCTGTTGTCGGCGCTTGTTGGTGTCGGTTAGTGCACACGTAGAAAGATTGTTACGGGTCAATTGTCATCGAAACGATTGTTATCAAAAATGGTCAGAGAACACTCTAAAAAGAGTAGCGTTAAAGGAGCTTCCTGGTACACTAAAAAATGAACTTTTAGTGTACCATGAAGTCCCTCACTTTTCGTGTTAATTATTTACACTTATTTTTTGGTTAAATTTAGTGTAAATATTACACTTACATACTGGTTAAATTATACTGTTAGAAAATATATAGTGTTAAAGTAAGAATAGAATAGAAAAAGAAAACAAAATAACTCTATCTAAATAAATGAAGATTTAACGGTGATTTGGTTAAAAATAGTGAACTTTTTACTTTTTTCAAATGAAAATTTTAACACGAAAATTTTAACCAAACTGAGAATGAACTTTTACACTTTTTTTGCTGTGTAGGTACTAATGGATGTAGGCACAGAGAATAAACAACAAAAGAACGAAAATATGGATGGATAATGTGCAGCGAGACTTAAATTAGCTGAGTGTCAACAATTGGTGCACAGTTTTGAGCCCCCCCTCACCGTCTAAATACTTTACGACCTTCCAAGTTTTATTTTTGAGACCCCTGAGACATTATGGCCCCAAGCGTGTGCTTCCTGCACCTGTGAGATGATCTGCCACTGCGTACAACTCAAAAAAAAAAAATGTAATGCATCGGTTAGTGCGCCAAAACAATAAACCAAACTTTCACAAATCACCCGTCACGAGAATTTCTTTGAAAGGGGTTGCCATCGTTTTTTTGAGATTTTAAAGGGTACTTTAAAATAAACCTTACTGGGTACAGTAAGAATTCAGATAATAAAATAAAATTAGAAACCTTATGTTTACAACACGTAACTTTAAAATATTTTTTAAAGTTTATTATTCAAGGAGATGTGTGTTCAAAGTTATTACCTAATAAATTTGACAATTCCTTGAACAATATTTTTACCCTTCTTCGTAGAAATGCCTAGAAATGTCTTATAAAAACACCCGTCTCTGTGAAGACGAGATCAGAAAGTATTCGGTCCGGTTAACATTAACAACTAAGTTGTTGAATTATTAGAGGCACTGTGTCGGCATTCTGGTGGTCTATCCGATTCTATCTAACCGATTTATGGCCGGTATTATAAAAACCTAACCAAAGGACCAACTATCTAGTTGCAAACTAAATTTAGTTGATAACTAATAAACAAGTTATTTAATTTCGGTATTATAAATCAGAACAGCCAACTAAGTAACTAGTTCACAACTAAAACAATTTAG
The DNA here is from genome assembly GCA_963971575.1 of Liopterus haemorrhoidalis. Lineage (NCBI taxonomy): Eukaryota > Metazoa > Arthropoda > Insecta > Coleoptera > Dytiscidae > Liopterus > Liopterus haemorrhoidalis. The sequence goes on from OZ020615.1 coordinate 40,270,233, forward strand.
TGTCAAGATTTACCGACCGAACGTTAGTTATACAACTGACCGGTAGATGCCTACCTATAATTTTGACAGTGAAAAATAATTTCCAAATGGAAAAAAAAAAAAACGGGATAGAGGTTAAAACTATACAGAAATTGAAAAAGAGCAATTAATTGATATAGTACATAAATATAAAAATGTAGTGGTAAAACAAAAAAACTGATAATGTTAGTGTTATTGAAAAACTAAATTAATGGAACATAACGGATGGTGATGAAACACTACTGACAGATGATACTGATGACATAATATGTAAATTTATGTTGATTATTTATATAAATCTACTAATATGAATTTTCTTTATGTACAATATTATCCATACTTTGCAGTTATTATTATCAAGTATATATTTTAGTATAAATAATATAAACAAGTTATTTCAATGTAAACAAAATGCTTATTATTTAAATTTAATACAAATATAGTTGCCAACTATAATTTAGTACCCAGAAATTCTGTCAACTAATTTAATTTGTAGATTTAGTTGGGAACTTTTTTAAACTAACTTTTATAATACCGAAATCTATGGTTTAAATTAGTTTAACTCTTAACTAAAATTTAGTAGCAAACTATTTTGCTTTATAATACCGGCCATTAATCATTTAATTATTTTAATATCTATATTTTAATTGTTTAAACTAATTGTAAATATTACTTATAATATATCAAATTCATTAATTTTAAACCGTTTTACTTAACGTGTGTAAATCTTCAACTTTAAGAACATAAGTGAACAGCTAAGATCGAGACTAATTACAAGATGCCTGGTCAGTCGGTTGGTAAGTACTAATACACATCATTTAATTCACATATCGTAATGATGAACCCGGGATAACACTCACGCCTAATACCCGAACTCCTTTAGTCAGAAATCTCATTTCAGTTTGAGATCAGACTTTATATGTATATCACAGGCTCGCTACCTAGTTGATAATAAATGGTACGTTATAAAGTAACGTATCAGGGCTCGCTACAATAGTGTTTCAATTTCGCCAACCTAAAGTAATAAAATTTACTGTCAACAGGCGAAGCAGTGTTGCCAATCAAACACTAGGCCACAAATCTAACGTCGGATTTAAGAAAGGTTTGCGCTATTTAACTAGGGACTTAAGTGCCATGAAGAAATTACAGACCTGCTTATAAGAATCCACTATCTATTTTATCCTTTTAATTTTTAATAAGATTAGCATATACTTATAAGATAAAAGCATAGAGTTGCAATATACCACAAATATACATATAAATTCCATTGTACGACTCTGTACGGGATCGCATTTTCAACCTGGCAACTCCATCGTCATTGGTCTAAAGATAGAATACGCTAGCTGTAGAATTGGACGCCGCATGACTGGGAAATGTGAAAATCTATGCAGGACTCAGCTGTTACAAGTTTCAAGCATGAGTCATACGCACATGAACCAAGATTATTGTACTTACACGAGGTTAAGAAAAAAAACTGTGTAGGATGCATATATGGATTGACATACTGGATATAAATTTTAAAGTTTTGAATCATCAGTTATGTTAATATCATTAATTTAACATCAGTTTAAAAGGTAGTATTTGAAAAAATGTGGGTTTTGAGGTTTATTATTGGCTTAAATTATTCGTAACACATTGTTGACGATATGCTTTCAAATGTATATAGCCTTAATTTTCACACATTTACAGAAAATATTTATTCTATTTTCTTTTAATTTCGGAACCCCCTAAATCTTTTCAGGACCCCTGTGGGGGTCGGGACCCCCCGGTTAAGAATCGCTATTATAAATGACAATATTAAACAAAAAAACATTTAACATCAAATAAACGAGTTACTAGATTTTAATTTTAGCAAAATGTAACTTATTTAAGATAAATATTTAATTTTACAGGAAAAATAAACTGTAAAATATAAAACCTTAGCTGATGGAGATTATATTTGTTTTATTTGGGATATAGTTGTTTAATCATCATTTTTAAAAACTAAAACAGTTTTATATGCCGATGATCCACATCATTTAGCGATTTAATTAGTAATAGTGATTCACATTTAAACGATGCTAGCAATTGGTTTTCGGCAAACATGTTGTCTCTAAACACAAACAAATGTGAAAGTATGGTTATTTCTTTAAGAAAGTATACATTTGAGAGTCCAGGCTTTATTAAATTTTTAGGGGTATATGTTGACAGGGAATTAAATTGGAAACACCATGTTGATTATGTGAGTGGTAAGCTATGTATAAGTGCGTTCGAACGTGAGTTTGCAGTACAGGGCATATGGAGTAGTTCTTTTTCATACTCTCTAATGGGTTTACAGAATGACGCTATCCTTTTCTTGCTAGTCGACGTTGCCAGCTCTAAAACGCGCTGATCTGTGAAGACGCAGTATTCTACAAATGGACATTTATTTTTGTTGAGTGTTATTTTGAGTTTTATAAGAGTTGATTTTTGTAAATAATACGGGTTTTTCATATTATTATAATTGACACATTTGACACTTTTACAACATTTGGCAACACCGCTCCCATTTGCCATAAGAGCTATACTGCAAACTCACCTTCGAACGCACTATAGAACAATTTTCTTACTGAGAAATCTTGTGGACATAGTAACTAAAGATGTGCTCTTAGTAGCTTATTACTCACTTTTTCAATCACATATTTCTTATGCCCTCTTAGCATGGGGACACTCGTCCTCTGCTGATAGAATTTTTGCATTGTGAGAATCATTGACGGCATTTCTTATAGAGCAGACTGTCAAAAATCTTTTTTAACTTTGCAAATTATGAGACTCTGCCATCACTCTACAATTTTGCCTGTTTAAAATTTTTTTACAAAAATAAAAACGACTTTAAATCTTTTAATGACATTCATAATCATAATACTAGATACAAGAATTATATGTATCCTAAATTCAGCCGCCTATCAAAATCCAGATATCCACTACCTACTACGCTATTAAATTCTTTAATAAATTGCCAGAGTCAGTAAGACTTTTACCCCAAAATAAATTTGAAGCGTTTGTGAAGGATGTGCTAATTCAAAATCCATTGTACTCTGTGTCCGAATATTTTGATTTAAATTTTTAGTATTATCATTAGTTTTTGTATCTGAGTAATAATTGTATCTATGTGTAACTCTTTTTGTGTAAATCTACACTATTTGCTTGACTGACTGTAAATAATTTAATTGTATTGTATTGTGGTCAATAAATAAATATTATACATATTATTATATTATTATACATTTAATCAAGTCTTAAACTAAAACTTGTTTAATAGCGGGTTTAGACCCATAATACGATTATGATTTATTAAAGAAAAATACGTTTCTATGCGATAGACATAAATAAAAAACACAAACTATTCGATTTAAAAAATGTATTCTTTTGAAATAATTAATTTATTTGATGTTGAATTGTTTTTCTAGTTTAACATTCTTATTTGCAGGGCAAAATACTACATATATCCTAATTTAACCTTCTTCGCATCTCTTATAATAAAGAACTGAGCAATGTTTAAACAGTTCCCAAATACATCCTGTATAAATACATATTAGAATTCAAATTTATCTGCTCAGCTGTTAAAAATAATTTCCACAAATTACAATAATAAAAATTTAAAGTCATAAAATTTTATCCTGTCAGTTTTCATGACGCAAAAAATCTTTTAACAATTTTTTTAAATATTTTACGGCTCTTAAATGTCATGATGTAGAAGATATAACCTGAACCACGTGCGTCATGTACTAACGTGAGAATATAATCGTGCTGATTTTTTCAGACTGTAAATTTCATTTAGTTTTTTTTTTTTTTAATTTTCTCATACATTTGAATATAATAGAAGAAATTGTCGTGTTAACAGCGTGGCTTAATGTTAATGGAAATTTTAATTTCTATTTATAAAGAATATGTAATATGAGTATCATTAACAAATGTAATCTAATCATTTTACATCGTTGTATTTAATTTCTTCATCAAGTGTTATAAAGAATTATTCTCAGTAATTATAGAAATATGATAGAAAGTCAACAACAAAAGTAAACAATCAACACAACGATCATCTGAGAGATTAAATTTCAATCTTCTATAGATAATTCATGGCTATATATGATTCCTCTTCTTGTATAGTCCGTTCAAACGTTAGAATGCAGTATTGCTCTTATGGGAAATGGGAGCGGTGTTGCCAAATGTTGTAAAAGTGTCAAATATGTCAATGAACCCAAAATATTATACGGACATTCATGTTCCTTTGATCTTAATTCATTAAAATTAAATGAAAAAAGTATCGGAGACTCGCATGATTTACAAAAATCAGCTCTTCACAGATCAGTGCGATTTACAACCGGCAACGTCGCAAAGTAAGCAAAGGATAGTGTTTTTGGGGGAACTCATTACAGAGTATGAATAAGAACTACTACAATAGGCGTTTACGTTTAGTCAGATCAATCCGAGCGATCCAAGTGTTCCCGATCCGTTCGTAAAATCAGTCGGAGCGTACACATTAGCTTATTTTTAATCAGATTGATTCACCAGAGCACTCCGAGCGTTTCCAAGCAATCCGATGATCTGGCAGGATTTCTGGGATGAATAGATTGCTGGTGGTGGAGGTTATCCTGGGTAAATTGCATCTTACAGCCAATCGGACTGTGTTGAAAACATAACTCAACAAAATAGACGAAATGCCGTTTGTGATAGAATTCTATTATTGGTAATAAACTCATATTTATAAAACAAAACGCGGTAGCAGTTGTAATCAACGACAGAAATTTGACAGTTGCATTTAGCGCCACCATCACAAAGCGTCACTACTTAACTTCAGACTTATATTGCTTACGAAAATGTTATTAAAATCCGAGCAATCCGACTAATCTTGTGACGTCACCAGATCAATCGGAGCAATCTTGTGGATTGAATAAACATAAACGCCTATTATGTGTCCCAAATCCCAAGAGGCAGATATTTTGACATATGTCTAAAATGACTGTCTGAATCTGGAATTGCTATGGCAAAACATTTTTGCTTCTTTATTAAAGGTGCCTAATTAGATTTATTTTGGTAATAATAATAATCTTTATTCCATTTAATGTAATATATAACTTATTGGAGTCGTTAAAGAGCGAGCTAATTTGCGGTTGAGAATGTTTTGGTTTTTTGACAAACCAGTGTGCATCTAGCCGTAACAAATTAACAGAAAAAGCAAACTGAAACAAGGATGTTTTTGCTTTAAACTGTTTTGACTAATCTTTGTGCACCCGACCTAAAGTTCGGATATACTAATAATTTCGGTCACGTAATTTTAGCAGCATATTTTACGTCGGAATTTTAAGTGATCAGATCTAGCCTATACAAAGTTCATTCAACTTAACTATGAAATGACGTCACACTTGGTTAATTTAATTACTAATGTTAGAACGTAATGTAACTAGCATGTAAGCATCACTCGGTTGTTACATTTGGCTTCCAAAGGTTGCTAGCTCTTTCTTACATTACAACATCTTCTGGGCAAATCAGGTTAAATCTGCATTTTATTTTGAATTATATCGAATATTATTATAGTAAAAATGCCGAAAGCTCTTAGTAGCCGCACCCAAGGGATGATTTTACTCCTTATTAATTATTCTGAAAGAAAGCAAGAAAATGGCTTGCGTTTAATTGGTCAGAACAAATAAAAATTCGAATACATGGAATTTAAAAAAATGTGTTTATAACTATGACAAAGAGATAAAAAAGTTTCATACTGGCTCCTTTACTATCTTGGAAATATATGTTTTCAATCTATTTTTAGCAGTGGTAGATATAACCAAACTTTTTTAATTTTGTTTAAACTGGCAAGAAAGCAAATTTTTCAACTGTGCACTAAATTTCCCGTCTCCATTCAGTCATGATTCTGACATTCTACCAGATGATTATCATAAAAGAGCTCCACATAATAATTTGTATTAATGAGGCGATAGAATAAGATAAAAAAAGAAGGCATTGAGTTCGTCGCTGTACGAATATTCCTTCAAATTCCATAAGCACTCCATGAGGATTATGTAGAAAGGAGAATGAACAACTTGTTTGATGGGAGAAGAGATACAGGAAGACCTAAGAGAAGGTGGAAGGACTGTATTGTACAGGACCTGAGTGAGAAGGGATTGAGCGAAGGAGATACACAGAACAGGACAGAATGGAAGAGAAGAATTAAGAATAGCGACGCCTAATTCGTCGCAACCGAAACGGAGAACTGCACAACACTGTACGAGGCACCGAAATTCTGCCGAGTTTGTCAACACCCCTTTTAAAGCCATGCAAAGAACCATTCGCCGTATTCAGTCGAACGGATTTTCCGCCCAACAAAAACCAAACGCTGGCGATCGACGTACTAAAAATAACGCCCGACGGACTTACGTATTTTCGATCAGGTATAACCTAGCTCAGGGGACTAAGGCTCGCGAGCCGCATACGGCTCTTTGAAGACATTCGTGTGGCTCTTCAAATTAAGTTGATAAGGAATAAAATTTAAAAAATATTCAATAAGTCGTGTATTAAAACAAAATTAAGGCTCTTTAAAATGTTTACAGGTGCCGTAAAGGGTGAATTTGGCTCTTTAGCCTCTAAAGTTTGCTGACCCCTGGCTTAGCTTATTGCCTTTCTGTACTAATATGCAGCAGAGTTCTACTGCTAGAATTACGCGACAAAAATTACGTTTAGTGTGAGTCCACCCTAACTAGTTAGTATGTCACATAACAGAACAGGTGAAGAAGCTCTGTTTAAGTATATTGTACCCTGTACGTAACCTAACCTCGTTCTGATCTTAATACTAATACATTTTACCTTTAAAGGGGTCGGAAAGCAAGTCTTCCACACCACTTCACCGTAACACGTGCCGAATAAATGACAAGATTATGTAAAATTTATTATTTATTATTCTTTCTAGAAAAGCTAATTTAATATTCATAAAAAATTACATTTCTTGTTCAAGTAAAATATATTCGAGGAAGCATACACGTGGAGACATTTTAAAGATTCTATGTCGTTAAATAAGTAGTTACAGTATTTATAGATCTTAAATGGGGCAAGCTTTTAATAATACAAAAAGCTCTCCCAAGAACTGTTCTAAATAAGTAAGAGCATTCAAATACAAGTAGACCTTAAGAAAAGGTTATTTTGAAAAGAAATCCTTTTGGCAATGTAAATATTTTTATTGCATTAAAATATTTCATACCACGTGTGTTCACTATAATTTTTTGTTTATCATTTCCTGTGTTATTTGGTATCGAGTCATTCTCCATTTTCTATTGATATGGATGGAATCAAAACTTGAACGTAGTACTTTGCTTGCAAATACTCTAAAGAAATGATGGTGTCACATTGACGTAGACTAATAGAACGTAGAAATAAAACGTAGAACGTAGATTTTGTTGCTTTGGTTTCCAACAAACTTAAAATATCGTGTCAAAACTCTTTTAGTTAACTTCTTTAAGGAAGAAATTTCTTAAAAAGTGTCGAATAACATGTATTCGTTAAATAAAATGGACGACGATTTTGTAATGTTAGCAATTTTTATTATAACTGTTATGCTAATTTTTCGCAAACAACGTTGTAAAACACAATATCTTAATAGATGGTAGTTTAGGCCAATTTTGCAACTAGGCACGCCAAAGTGGTGTCAGCCGCCTATGTGCAAACATACATAAGACCGGCTTTTCTAGAATCGAACCGAATGTTGCCCGTGCGTAAGGCTGCGAACATACAGAAAGCCGGCATTGGCTAACAAGCGCTGATCTGCCGCAGTATCTGTCCATGTTTTTGTATATAAACGCACACGCTGTGTACTGGTAGGCGCCGGTCGGTGTCGGCTACCCGCTTACCGAAACGTTTAAGCAGTTTAAGCAGCTTGTTGTCAGCGCCGAAACAAAAAACATTTAAAAAATCTTGCATCAACTTCTTTTAATTGAGGAAAAAGGTGGTGGTATTCACCATATTTACGTCTCTCTTGGTTTATTGCATGTATACCTTTTCTATTTGCTTCATATTTTTAAATATAGTGATTCTGTTAGAAACAACTCGTCCAAAGATGAATCAGAAGTCGCCATTTTCACTTATTTCAACATATAATTGAGCCAATATACGAAATAGTAGCTATACACTTTCAAAACTAGCGTTCACTCCTATGCTAGGCCGTTATAATTAAAAAATGTACGATAAATAGGAAACAATAAATAAAAACTTCAATATATAGGTTATGTCATCTGTCAGTGTCACATGCAATATCAGCGTTTAGCGTGTGCTCAACCAGTAACCTTGTACGCTTGTTTTCGGTACCGATTGTCAGCGCTGATTTACCAGCTTTCTGTATGTTCGCGGCCTAAGCTTTCATTAGATTGTCCTCTACTAGTAGGGTTCAATAGAATCGATGGCCCTGTGGCCCTATACGCCGAAAAGTTTCCACAATTAGTTTATCTTTTATATATTAAACAATTTATGTTCATTATTAAACAATAATCTAACTATGGTAATTATCTATTTCCTATATTTTAATACCGTGAGCCCATCAAATGTTGACAGGTTCTATCTATCTACATACGATATATTGAGTATGTTTTGTCACTTTCTATCGTTCTTTCCTACTGGCCGGACGTAAAAACGTAGACGTGAAATGTAAAAATATGAATATTCTAAGTGAACGTTTCTACGTCTACGTCCATCTACGTCTGATTGGAAACCGTAGCATGCATTTTCCTATTACTTATATTTTCAAGTAGACGTAGAATTCTACGTTTACGTCAATTGAAAACCATCCTTAAGACAATTATTCCCAAACGAAGATTCGCGCTTGTTCGTTCAGGGTACGCGAAAGAAAAATTTAATAATGCCGGAAAAAGATACATATATTAACAATGAATGATATTGTTTGGTTTAGGAGTTAATCGAGGCATAAGATCCCTTTCGCGTCCCAATAAAATGGATGTCATGATCTTTCCGACTGATTCGACCACTTTTGCCTTCTTTGGAGTCGGATGGTAACGAAGCTACACAAAATCCACCGGATTTTTATTAAATCTATCCAAATCAGCCTAAAAAAATTAAGTATGTTCTCCGTAGAGAACAAACGAGGCAGTCATCTTGTGGATGGCATCCGCATATTCAATTCCCCCAGGCAGCTTATCGCCTCAGACAACTTTAGTCGTCGTTCATTTAAAACGAAATAGACTATATCAATAATTTCCAGTATATGTCCTGTTCGAAATGCAGAAATAGTAATAAAATTGTGAAAGATTGAAGTCGCTACCCTATTGGCTGTCGCATAAAGTCAACGGCTCATCAGCCAAAGAACAACGAGATCCCGACGAAATTATCACGTGAACAATGCGTGATTATTGTGTCTTCATTCTGAATAAAGTATAGTGGCTATTTTCGTACGTCTGCTACGGCGATCAACCTTGACACTAGTTCTTCTTCTCTTGAACTCACCTAGCGACAAATGGTTGCACACGAAGGTCCATCATCATCCAAAATATTAACCAAATCACCATGGATTTTACTGTCAAACTTCTAATTTAACAACAAACAAAAAAATCATGACATCTGAGAGTATCCATTTCGCCTCAGGGACGATTTACCAATTAATTATTATTACTCTTATTTTATTGTCTTGCACAATTAGTTATGTAACTGTCCCGTTCGCTAAATGAACAAAAAGCGGTAAAGCCAATCGATTTGTAATAAATTCTGTCCATAAATAAACTACTGGTTTTACATTTGTTTATAAACTACAAGATCGGAGCAGAGCAGCATGTTAGAGAAAGGGTGAAGAAAGCAAGAATGGTTATGGGGAAGCTATGGAGCATAGGAGAGAGGAGGTTTGACGACGATATCAGGTGGAGGATGAAATTGTTTGACGGGATAGTGAAGAGTATCCTCATGTACGGAGTAGAGATCTGGGGATGGAAAGAATGGGAGATAGTAGAAAGGGTACAAGAGGGATACATGAGATGGATTATGGGATTAGACAGAACGACACCAGGATATATAGTGAGAGAGGAAATGAAGAGGGAAAAGCTGAGAGTAGGAGCCGGAGCGAGGGCGGCGAAGTATGAGGAGAAAATCAGGAGGGACGAAAAAAGGATGCTGGGAAGAAAGAATGAAGGAAGAACAAAAAGGTAAACTGTCGGAATGGGGAGATACAAGGAAAGAGTACTATTGGAGATGTGGGATGGACATAAGGGAAGCTGAGCGAAAGAGAAATGGAGGAAGAAACATAGTAGAAGAATTGAGAAGGAGAGACAAGGACGTACAGGAGCAGGAAAGAACAGTAAGAATAGACAACTCAAGGAATGTGAAAAGGTATAGGGAGACAAAAACGGTAGGAATACCTAAATATTTGAAAGGGAGGAGAGGAAAGGCAGGGGGCAGAGTTAGAAGGATTGCCAGATTAAGATGCGGAAATGAAGAACGGAGTAATAGGTATTGGGCAAAACCAGAGGATAGGATATGCAGAATGTGTAGAGAGGAGGAAGAATCCTTGGAACATCTAACAAAAAGATGTGGAAAGATGACAAAATGGGAGGGAGAGATAAAGGAGCTGTTGAGTGAAGAAGAAAAGGGAGAAAGATGGGTGAGAGTACTCGAGGAAAGAAGGAAGGAATGCGGAGAGGTAAGACAGAACTGAGAACAAAGGAGGAGGAAAGAAAAGAGGGTAGAGAAGCGAAGAAAGAGGGGAAGAAGAACTGGAGTCAAGAAGGAAGGAGACCGAAGACGGAAGCCGAAAAGAGAATATGAAGAAAGAGAGGAACACCGGAGGCCGAATGTAGAAGAAGAAGAAGAAAGAAAATCATAAAGTGAATTATTTTATTATTATTATGATTTTTTCACAATGAACTAGTTAATAACCTAAACGCCGCAAGGCCTAGGGGAAATAAAGAATTATATATATATATAAACTACAAGATTTTATTTTGGTACTTAAATATTTTAAACTTTGACCGACAGATATAAATATATTTATCTGTCACTGTCACTGTCACTTTTTAAACTTATTGTCAAAAAAACTAACCCATTTTTAATCTTAATACTCATTTTACAGTTAAAAATACTTAAATTTATCTGTAGTAACATTGCTAGACAAATAACGGTAACGTTAGTGTCTGAAATCATTTGTAAATAACTACCATGTTGATGAATGAATTCATGATTTTTTGTAACTAGAATAATCAAATCTTCTACCTATGAGTCACTTCATCTCTGCTGTCGAGTTTGTTACGTGTTTAGTTGTTAATAATACTTCGTCATAGAACATAAAACTAGGTTGCTCGTTTTTGGATGAGCTTAATTAGCACTTGTTTTTACGAGTAAAAAAACTGAAGTTGAGAATTATGTGCAATTCTGAGTGTTATAAATAATGCTAGAAATATTTCAGTATATTTTTAATTTAACAAAATTTTAAAAAAGATGGAGTTGTTACATAAAAATATGTTGAAAAGCGTCGTACCAGTTAAAATACTAACTAATTGGACAGTGGGTCAACAGAAAATGCAACTACAATAACATATTTTTATTAAATGGACCATAATCACAGTCCCCCCCCCCCTAAGAAAGAAGGAAATAAAAAAAAAACACACTAGAAAATTTTAAAAATAGAGATGAGGACCTTTTTTTAGGTCGTCACTTGTATTTTAGAAGTGAGGACCTTTTTTTAGGTCATCACTTTATATTTTCATAATTTAAATAATTTTGTCTTCCGGGCCTCCCCCAACAAAAATTCCTGAGTGCGCCACTGCCCGGGGCCCACAAAGAAAATTTTCCCCTGGGCCCGCAAAGAAAGTTTCTCCCCGGGGCCCTAGAATTCCTCTCGGCGGCCCTGGTTCTTTCTGATTCGAACATATTTGTCCTGTTCTCGTAGTTTTTCATTTCTTTTCTATTATTATGCGCGTTCGTTCGTAATTTATTCCTCATCGGAAGTAAAATTTCTCTTTGAAAGCATATTGAGACGTTATTTAAGTGTTTTTGGATAATAAGGCAGAGGGGAAATTTCAGACTGAACAAAAATAGATGCATGAATTGTAGGGTTTTCAACTGAGATAAATAGACCTATTACCAACAATCAGACTTCAACTGAAATAAAAAGTTTAATAAATACAACATTTAGAATTTAGATATAACGCTCTTTGAATATAGATATGTTTTTCTTTTTTTTTTTTTTTTTGTTCTGTTACTGTAAATATAATATTAATGGAATTAAATATATTCAATTTTTTAAAGCTATTTAGCTTTTAAAGCGAATTTAAAAGCAATCCGATAACATTCTGCTATTAAATTGTGTACCAAGTACTCTGTCGTAAGATTTTATTTATAAGAACAGAAAGAAAAAATTCACACGTACTCTTATGTAACAGATCAGTTTTCTATAAGCAGCAAGAACATATTTTATTGTCATATTAAGAGATGATGTCCATATCCGTTATACGATTACCAAGGTATGTAAACAATTCTGTAAGAATCTTGAACATCTGTTAGAATCAGCTGTTATTTATACACCCTCACTTCCATTATGTGCGTTTACCTGAGTTACCTGCATTTCCTTTCTCAAGAGATATTGTCACTACGTTCTACTTCAATTATGTAACTTTAATGGAATAAAAGATAATCCTAGTGGCCTTGGTATCGTTTTTTTACCCACTGTTCCTTGTTCGTAAGGGTAGAAAGATAATAGAAAGTAATGTTTATGGAACAAAATCGATAGACGAGTTTCGCAGAAAAAATATTTTCGCATTATTATAATGGATAGATTAGATAATATTTGGTGGCATTTAAGTTGAAATTGAGATATATTAGTAGCAAAAATTGCGTGCACAAAAGCACAGTTTAAAGCAGTGGTTCTTAAACGAAGGTCCGCGAAGGGGTTTTTAAGAGTTCCATAAAAAAAGAAACTAACAATAAGTATCTTTAGTTTTTAAATTTTTATATTTTTGATATTATTGAAGGTTTTTAAACAATTATTTTCTGATCTTTGCTTTATTTTGTTTCAAGCTTATATAGTTTTGTACTCGTAGTCCGAAACCTGCTTACTATTAGTCGTCAAGGATGAAATTTGTAGAAAAAAAAGGCAAAGTTGGTTGATAAGTTACAAATGTAAGGAATTATTTTATTCATCAAAGTATGCACCTATATTGTCTATACACTTTTGCCATTTAAGCGGCAGGTCGTTCAGGCCGGTGGTATAAAACCCTGGCGGACGAGAGGCAATGAATTCCTGGAAGGCTAGTTTTACAGCATTGTCGGAATGCAACTGTTTTCCTATTAAAAAGTTGTCCAAATTGCGGAAGAAGTGGTAGTCAGTGGGGGCTAGGTCTGGTGAGTATGGAGGATGATGAAGAAGTTCCAAATCCAATTCCTGTAGTTTTGCCACAGTCATTTGTGCAGTGTGTGATCTAGCGTTATCATGCAATAAGATAGGAGTCGATCTATTGACTAATCTAGGCTGTTTTTATAATTAATCAGTTGATTGCAGTATGTTTCTGCAGTGATCGATGAGCCAGACTTTTGTTTTTTTGTTTTTAAGTTACCTGTACGAAATTTGGCGAACCAATTTGATATTCAGACCAATTCTGTAACTCAGTTACTATGATCATAGGAACTAAATCTGTCACTATGAGCAAGGTCAGTTACTATCATGAATGAAAGTCTATCAGACCAATTCTGTAACTCAGTTACTATGATAATAGTACCTAAATCTGTCTCTATGAGCAAGGTCAGTTACTATCATGAATGGAAGTCATTATACTTTTTATAATATTTTATCTTGTAGTAACGTTACTACACAGTAAGTTTTTACAGAATTGATCTGATTATACTTTTTATAATATTTTATCTTGTAGTAACGTTACTACACAGTAAATTTTTACAGAATTGATCTGCTGCGTAGTAACACTATTAATGTTTCGCGCGGTCTGTGATGCCGTAGTTCCACGTAAGGACTCATACTTCATAATAGTGCGAATATCCGACTGATCCATTTTCAACAATTTTTTTTTTTAATTTTTGTTATATTTTAGAGTATACAATGATTTCTTTAAACAGGCGAGATGTGTATCTTTCAAAAAAAAAAAAAAAATAACTGTTCGGTAAAATATTAAGCCAATGTCAAATAATAAGCTTTTAAAGTTGGCAGTATTATTAACTACAAATTTTATCCTTAACGACCTGATATATACGCTATCTTGTGAAAATGAATATGAATGTTTTGCTAATAATTACAAAAGGTAACTAGACAGACAAAGGGTTAAAGTAAAAGCTGCAAAAAAAAATTAATAAGGAGAAATTGTGTATTAAGAGCAATTAATTTCAATCGAAGTATCAAAAATTAATTTAGTTTCTACCAAGAAGAAGTCTCGTTGCTTTTAAGAATCATAAACAATCCACGAAGTATTAACAATATTTTAATGACTACTTTGAAGTAAATTAAAAAACAATTACCATGTTTTTCCAATTGAACTATTTTTCTTTGTTCTCATTTTATTTACTAGCCTAAAAGTTATGTAATAAATATGTACTGTTATTATGTTATTTATATAATGAGAATTAAAGTATAGTACAATATACTTTTTGCAAAAGAAGGACGATTACTAACAAATATATACCGTTCCTATTTTTTTTTTCTGCCATCGCTATATGTCGTAATCGAATATTCACTAAAATAAAAATGAAAAAATGTAATCAACCGTATTAAAACACAAAATTCTTTTGACTTGACATATTGATTTAAAATTTGAAAGACATGCGCCTACGCTACTTTCATAAATAATACATACTTGATATTTCAAAAATATTACATTATATCGATAAACTTTTCAAAAATAACATTTCATTAATAATTAAAATAAAATTAGTAAATTAGTCATTAATATATTAGGTCGCCAAGGATGAAATTTGTAGAAAAAAAGGCAAAGTTGGTTGATAACTTACAAATATAAGGAATTATTTTATTCATCAAAGTATGCACCCATATTGTCTATACACTTTTGCCATTTAAGCGGCAGGTTGTTCAGGCCGGTGGTATAAAACCCTGGCGGACAAGAGTCAATGAATTCCTGGAAGGTCGGTTTTACAGCATTGTCGGAATTAAACTGTTTTCCTATTAAAAAGTTGTCCAAATTGAGCAAGAAGTGATAGTCAGTGGGAGCTAGGTCTAATATGGAGGATGATGAAGAAGTTCCAACTCCAATTCCTGTAGTTTTGTTACAGTCATTTGTGCAGTGTGTGGTCCAGCGTTATCATGCAATAAGATAGGAGTCGATCTGTTGACCAATCTACGCTGTTTTTCTTTAAGTTTTTGCATCATTTCGTCCAGTTGGTAGCAGTATATTTCTGCTGTGATCGATGAGAGTTTTATTTTTGGTTTTTAAGTTACCTGTACGAAATTTGGCGAACCAATTTGATATTATCTGCTGCGTAGTAACACTAGAGCCAAATACTTTATTAATATTTCGCGCGGTCTGCAATGCTGTAGTTCCACGTAAGAACTCATACTTCATAATAGACAAACCAAATATATCACATAAAAGACAATAATACGACCTATTCTGACATGTGGTTCTGATATTTTGACACTGAATAAGACGGATGAGGAGTAACTGCAAATATTCAAGAGGAAAACACAATATGAGCTAGAAAAAAAGTCGTCTTGATAGGCATTGATTATATTAGGTTGGCAATACTATTCTCCTGTACCATTTAACTGACATATGACGTCCAAGTTTGAGGTTATATTCAAAACAAACATATGTATGTAAAAATATATAATTATAGTTGTATTAAAATTATTGAAAAATGCTCAAAAACGATTAAAAGTACAGAATTGCCAACTTAACATTTAAAAAAATAAAATTGAAGACCTACTAAACGCTTTTTTTATCATATTGTACTTAGAAAGATTAAGGACCTGCACAGGAAGATCGCCTCTCAAGAAGACGTAATAACTTCGAACTTTATAAAGTATATTAAAAAGAAAATGTGACAACTAATAAAAATCGATGGACTGTGCTGAATCAGTGAAAAATGATAAATTTTAGGATTCCAACGAAAATATTTTCAATGAAACTTGTTGGCAAGAGAAAAGTAAGCAGCCAGAACTCAGGTGGGAGAATGGTTTCTTGCTACATGGAAGCCAAGCGTGGAGAACTGGCGGATTTTTGCTCAATCGACGATAGAATTTTTACGGAGACTCATCTCCGATTGCATCGCTAATGACAATAAATGATCAAAAATCCTATTTTCAATTTAATCTCTAGGTTCTAAAAAATTGCCATTCGATTATCTTTTAGTAGTGGTCGGGGAACCAGAAGGTAATCGGAAGATTCAGATGTGGCAACGAGGAGAGGGCAAACAATTATTGGATGGAAGAAACGGAAAACATTTGTAGAAACTGCAGCGAAGAACAAGAAACAATAGACCACCTAAGATACTGTGAAGGAATACAGCCAGAACTACGAAAAACAGAAGACCTACTAGACGACTCGAGGAGAAGCCTAGACTGGATGAAAGGAGTCTTGGAAAGAAGAACAAAATGAATTATTATGTATCATACAATAGTATATATAAATGTTATAGTATGTAAACCAATTCTTTCAAAGCCGAAAGGCACGAAATAAATTTATTATTATTAAGTAGTGGTCAATTTTCCAACATTCGCAGGCAACTGCTGTTCTGTAAACATAATAAAATTGTTTGAGAATCTCTGATGCTGACCAACCACCAAATTGACCAGACAATAGCATTATCTTCTATTAACTTTTGTGGTACTGTCTGCGTAGCGGACTATATCTAATAACTAATTTAATACAGTAAGTGAAAATATCAGAAAATTGAATTTGGGAAAGAAATATCATTATTTTTATAATCAAAACTCGTCGTGTAGTATTTTTTCATTACCGGGGTTGTTCCAAAAGTAAAGAGCTCGTCATAATAACCTCAAATTATGTTGTTTTATGTGGTTTCTAAGGGATATATTTATTATATCAGCAAGAATTAATAAGTTGCCATGCTGTAATTAAATGTAAAATTGTATTTTAAATCTGACACTTTTTCTCATAACTAATTGCTAAACTGTTGAAATGTATTTTCGAAAAAAATTGGCTTATTAAACATTTAGGTTTTGGCTTTCGAGACACTAATTAATTTTAAACAACACACCCAACAATTTCTTAGTATTTCAAACATGAAATACCTGACCTATCCAATTCTTGGTTATCATAAATCAATTCAACAAGTAAATAAATTAATTTTAACATTATTTTTCATGTAACTAGATGTTTTTAATTAAAGAACAACATAGTTCTTTATTATAAAATTACCAGGTATTTCAAGGTGAAGTCTATAAACGTCTAATTGAGTACAAAAACCGTTTGAAAATATTCCACAGTCCAGCTAGATTTAAAATTAAATTATAATTACATGAAATAACCGAAAACATATTTGAACAGTTATTAAGAATTCGAAACAGCTTTTGAACTAACACATAATGAATTGTATGACAGGAGTATTTAAACGTAAAAAATGACAAAAGAAATTTAAACTATGTATTTAAATATAAATGGAACTGTTAAACGTTATTTTACATACATAATGCACTTGTAATATACTGTACTTGAATTTTAACAGGTGAATTATTTTGAATCAGCATTTTTTGCTACGAACTTCATTACATTAAGTAGTAGACAAGTCCAAGGCGACCAGTCACGATGACGCCTTGCTTCTCAAATACTGTTTTAGTAAAACATAAAACAATAATGGTATTGCATAAAAAACAGTAATGATGACATTGTTAAGGAGATCTTATAGGCTTATTCTGCACATTCTTACACCGATGTATCATTCATAAACGTTCATTACTGTATAACGCTTCGTTATCTCAAAACGAATCAAAAATAACTATGTAATGACGTCACACTGGGTTAATTTAATTTCCAATGTTATTAGCATGATATAACAAACATGCAAGCATTACCCAGTTGTTAAGCCTCGCTTATAATAGATCTATAGCACAAGTGGTCCATAAGATATGGAATAAGAATTCTGTTTATTATAAACAGAATTCTTGGTTATAAACAGAACAACGAAAGTCATTCATTATCTTATGGACCACTTGTGCTATGCGTTAGAGATGGGAATCTCGGCTCAGTTTGCAGAACCAGATCTGTGGAGGTCGTTCAGTTTGCTGAGCCGGCTCAGTGATCTGCCTAAGTAAACGTGTCGCCGAGAAACAGGTCGGCCAGTTGTCAGTTATCCCACCGTTCAACACGGTTGTTGGTTTGCAATATGTAGGTAGAACGTCGCTCAGCCGGCTCTTGCATTATAAAAACAGACAGCGGACAGCGGAATTGTTTGGTCGAGTGGAATAAATGCGATAAAAACGTCGAAGTATTTGCCGCTTTTTTACCTTTATTCTTGTTAATATTCTTAATATAAATTCAATATAAATTCAAGACGTAAATTATGACTTATTGACAAATTCTTCTCTCTCTCTCTCTCTCTCTCTCTGCCTTCCTCATTACCTTGTTACAAAGAAACAATTAAGTTAAATAAATAAAAATCTATAGAAGTGAATTATCTCCCGTTCTGACATTTTTGCCGTGTTAATAATAAACAAATAATTCACTTTATGTAACTACTGTATTTTAAACCAGATGTGTTAAGTTTATCGCGATGTTTATTGCCCTTATAAATCGGACATCTGGGATTTGGGCAATATTTTTAATATTTTAATATAGTATGGTTGTAATAAAGTACAGACTAAGCCTATTAGTTTCAAATAGACTGCGCAACAAATTGATGAGAAAATACACTTTATGATAATACATTACAAGCCGAGTTCTCGCGAAGTTCAACAGGACACCGATCCAGATCCGAATCATTCCAATTTAGTGAACCGTGTCACTTCGGTCAGTGTACTGAGCCGGCTCAGTGAGCCGGTTCGTTCATGAACAACCCATCTCTACTATGAATCCATTATAAACCAGACTTTACATATGGCTTCCAAAGGTTCGTGGCCTTTTCCTACGTTGCCACATATTCTTTTTCTGTCGTATTTCTGTTTTAACAGCATTTCTCGTCGTATTTTTGACCAACACTTGGACGAATGAGGTCAAGCTTACGTTTTATTTTGAATTATGTCAAATATCATAATAAAAATGCCCAAATTTAAAATAATCTGAATTCTTGTTGACAAAGTTTTTGATAACTATTAGGTAAAATATTACGAAAAAATCTTTGGTCCAAATGGTAAATGGAGAATCCGTAGGAATACGATAGGACACGTGGTGAACATGAGGGAGGCCAGAATGGTTAGGAGGATGTGGGAAGGAAGATTTAATACCCGTCGACAGATCAGCTAACCAAAGATCTAACAAGGGTATGCAGGATATATGGGAAAATCTGCCAATTAACAGATCAAGATGGAGGACTTACGTGAGTTAGGCGAAGAGTCGATCCGACTGAGAGTGCCCAAACAAGAAGAAAAAGAAAAATAATAAGAAGACGAAGAAGATAAATATTTAAGGCTAAATAAAGACAAAGAAGAATGGTACATAAAAAATAGAAGTACCAATTCGAATTACTCAAAGCAAGAATATACATAAATATTTATTTGTATCTGGTCTGCCTACCTTCAACTTAAAAGACGTGTTAAGAACTGTTTATTGAGCCACACACAACAAAATATGGTTAATAAGTTGAAAGTTTAACTTCATATAACTGCCCGTAAATGTCCGAATCAATTTGATACTTATTTTATCCATTATAGGACTCTCTAAACCTGCTGTCAGCAATTTCTCATTCTTTGAGAAAAAATAAAAATATGATTGACACGAATCGTACATTTATTGGTCTGAGAATTGATTTGAGGTCTCAGAAGTGAAACGTGCTCCTAAAACTATCAGATACGACTTCAAAGACTTTGATACTTCGTCTCAACATGTGAAAAACGTCAGATCTGAAAAAATCTCAGTACAGTGATTTCTTTTGACGTGAAATCTTTACTCCAAAAATATTTGCAAATAAAATAAAT
The DNA here is from genome assembly GCA_963971575.1 of Liopterus haemorrhoidalis. Taxonomy (NCBI): domain Eukaryota; kingdom Metazoa; phylum Arthropoda; class Insecta; order Coleoptera; family Dytiscidae; genus Liopterus; species Liopterus haemorrhoidalis. The sequence continues at coordinate 40,290,295 of OZ020615.1, forward strand.
GTTAAGATTGTAAATTTAACTAAATGCGAACAAATTTAAAATTATCTGAATTCTTGTTGACAAAAATTTAACTATAAAATGAAGAATGTATAATTTTTTTGCAGTTATTTTGATGTTTTTTATATACAACTTTTACGACCATTTTTTATGCTTAAAATAGTATTATTTTGCAAACATTTCGTCCTTGCATAACAGGATTTTTTGCACATATTTTTATTAGTATAAAAACCAGTAGGAAATTTTATAAATTCCTGAAATCTTTATATACCCACAATTTCATTTGTAAAAAAGGACGTGTTGGATGAGCTATAAACCTAGAGGTAGAATGTCAATTGATCGACAGGACTGATAAACAAATTTTTATCTATTTGACACAGTTCTATGTAAAATTCGATGATGTATTTGAGCTTCTTATACCGAACGTACGGCCGTAGTCTTTATCTTCGTTTGTTATATTTGAATACATTCGGATAAACATGTGTGTTTTAATATACGGAACGCTGTTATAGCTGTGAGTAGCGCGAGTGAAACAGTTCTCGTTTTTTTCTTGTTATGTTTTCCTTTTCACCATCCGAACGAATAGCCTCGCTAAATTTCTATGACCTTCTAGACCAGACATGTGCAACTTCCAAAATAACGAGGGCCGGATAGCGATCTGAAATATATTCGCGGGCCAGAACTTTTTAAGGGTATTTTTTTAGAATATTTTTTTTTAATTTCTTGACAGAAATTGCTTTTATTATAACAAAAATAAAGCATTTTAAATTTTCTAAACTATACAAAAAAATATTTAAGTTCATAACATTCATAAAAACATAAAAGAAAAAAAGAAAAAATCTTTTATAATGCATAAATATTGTCAAATAAGAAAATGTTTAATTTAATTTTCCTGGGACGGTTGGGACTTTACATTGCTCACAAGTTTGTAAATGTTCTGGGAATTAACTGATGTAGCAACTCGCAACGTGTTTTCTAGGTGCGAATCCGTTATTCGCGTCCTTGTTTTTGATTTGACGAACTTCAACCGAGAAAATAACTGCTCACATTTGTAGTTACTTCCAAAAAGCGTAATTCTTTTCTAAGCAAAAGCTGTTAGTTTCGGAATATTTCTTATAAAACTCAATGAATCAAACTCAATATTAGTGAAATGTCCTTCATTTTTGACTTAAATTCAGAGTTCTCCTGTAGCTCAAGTAGTTCCATTTGCAGAGAAAGTGGCGCTTGTTCCACATCAACATCAAACGTTTAACCGCATTTGATCTCTGATAACAAAGATATACTCGCGAACCAGATTCAATGGGATTTTGTATATTTATCGTGCGCCTGACAAAATGAGGCAACGGGCGGAAACCGGCCCGCGGGCCTTAAGTATACATGCCTGTTTTAGACTGAACAATACCCTTCTTCTCCGACAAGTAAATTCTCCTTAATTATATACCGTTTTTAATTTTTAATTCGGAAGCAACAACTAAAGGAAAATTTAGTTTATTAAGGGAAATTTTAACAATAAAAACTTCCGTGCTATTCCCTGCACATTAGTGTTACATTAATGTACATTAATTACTGTATATTAACAACGGCAGCTTATAACTGAAAATAGCACCTCAAAACTTACGATGCAAGGGAATTGTGCTTCCCAGAAGGTATAAAAAAAAGTAATTCAATAAATAAATTTTGTAAACTTTCCTAATATCTGTGTTAACATTTATCGTTGCTAATAAGTAAATAATTTGACAAGTTAAGATAACCCCCTTAGTTATGACGTAACATTTTATGATTACTATTTTGTGACGCAAAGAAAAAAATTACACCGAGCAATATTCTAAGAAACGCAATGTTGCAAAGATAATAAAACTTAGTTCCTATAAATGCATTTAAATAAAAAACTGTTTTAAACATATTCAACAAAATGCCAAAATGAACTTTTAATTCGCGTACAAAAACGTTTTTATAATAAATTTCTGAGATTTCCTTGTACAGGGAAAGTTATGGTTTTAAATCGCATGCTGAGCTTCAGTAACAATAAAAATATATTAAAATTTTAATCTTGTAACTTTTAGCTTTGCGTAACGAGACCATATTTTATACTCTAAGTTTCCTTGTACATATATACATAGAATTAAGTAATAGAGGAGGAAGTACATAGAAATATTTGTAAACAAAACAGAATCCGGTTATTGCGAAATTAAATAAAAAGTGTAGAGAGAAATTCTTATGCAGATTCATTTAGTGTTGTTTAATTCACATTTTATTTAAAGTGGCTATTTCTAAAACGAAGGTTAATCGCCTATGCCAAGGGCGTATAGACACGTGGGCATTTTTGCAATGTTCGATATCCTGCTCTTGAAATGTGTTATCCTTGAATGCATTGTTATCAAAGAATAAAATACAGGAAACTAACAGTAGTACTTATAAGACAAATCTATAATTCTTGTATGTTAAAAGTGTAAATCAGGCTTGTCCAACCCGCGGCCTATGGGCATGCGGCCCAAGATGGCTATGAATGCGGCCCAACGAAAAATCATAAACTTACAAACTTTATAAGATTGCGATTACAAGTACCACAACAATACAAATACAATTTCAACTTGCTTTTAATTTATAAGCGATGTATTTTATAATTTAATGCGTTCTTTAGAGAGAATCATAAAATCATTCTCAAACTATATAATATATTAATTAGTATTAGTATTGAGAACTGACACTCTCGGATACGCAGTCTGGTGGTCAATATTGTACTAGGCACTCGTAGTACTGTTTGAAATTATTACATATGTTCTAGTGTTGATTTTTAGTTAGAATGTCGATACATTTTCATAAAATAAAAATGTACTGTGCTTAAATTAAGCTGTTCGCTGTTAGCATATTGACAGATGAATACTAGACACGACAGCCATATTGCCTTGAAGTAAAGCGCCGCCAACGGTAATGTCACTTCTCAATTATTTTATGTGCGGCACAAAACAACTTGTTTTCTTATAATGTGGCCCAGGGAAACTAAAAGGTTGGACACCACTGGTGTAAATGTTAGAGTTGCAATATTGTTCGGCAAATTGTATCGAATTAAAAGGAGACTATGTTGAAAAATAAGTTATTAAATCATTAACATTAATTTATGTTTGGGGTGGCATTAAAAATTAATTAATCGAAATGTTATAAACGAATTTCGATACAAAATAATCGATATTGAAATTTAAAAAGAAACACATATACTCTGTAAAGGCTGATAAAAAATTATTTAACCGTTTTAATAGGAAACCTTTTAACACAAATTATTGTTAAAATAAATTTCTGTCATTAGTTACGCATCTTTCTAAACTTCTACAAGTGTTTTTTTATTTCTGTGTAATAAAATGTGGCCCGAAGACGCTGTAGGAGCTGCGCCATTATTTAAAGATGGCCGAAGTATTGGAATATCGCTGGTGTTTTAGATGTACCTAAAAACACTATAAATTACGCTATAAACGCCATCAGCGACCTGGCCTCTACATAAAAAAAAACCTGGTTCAAATCATCCATGAGCCACAATCGCTCAAAACGACTGATTTTTAACCCTAATTGTCCTGGGTGATCGTTACTGACCCTCAACATATCTCGCATCTCGAAGAAGTTGCGAAAATTTGGCAATTCCATCATGGACTGTCCAAAGATAGTTGAGCAAACAAGGGCTTGTATCCAGAAGACCTGTAACTTGCCAGGCTTTTCTCACAAATTATCGAGTTGAAAGATTGCGTTTCGCTCGTGAGCCTTTGAACAGACTGGACGCAAACAATAACATTCTACTGTTCAGAAATGAGTAGCGGTTAAGCTTAAAATCTCCAGATGGTCGCGAACTTTTGTGCAGAAGGCCTAGTAGTAATCTAGAGACTTTATTGAAAATAAGAGAGCAGAATCATCTACCGAGCACTATTTCAACAATACAACTAAATAATTTCTTGTAAATAAAATTAATTTATCGATTCATTATTAATTAATCCAAACCAAAAATATCATATGATTAATCGATTAACAGAAACAAAATAATCGATTATTACAATCATTCGATAATTGTTGCTATCTCTAGTCCTGGTATGTTATATATGCAACTCTTTCATGCATTAAGACTTAACGTATTATACTGACTACTTTTTACACAGTTATTTAATACTCACTTTAATGTTCGATGCAAGTAAAAAAACTCTGACGTTTCTACTGACCCTATTATCTCTGTATAAACAGGTATTCATTTTAAGTATTAAATATTTGAGGCTGAGTCAACCCCAGTGCTAAATACACAATATCAGAAGATGAACATTTCAAAATAAATGAAATCTATTTATATATTGATAAAATTATTCAAATTAAAATTTACTTGTTACAAATACAGAAAAAATATTAAATGAAATTCTTTTAAAGTCACAAAGTTGAACAGTATCAAACATTTTATCGCTTATCAAATATTTTGTGATGGTATATTAAAAATAATTTCAACAAAAATTATTTGATAAATACATATTTAACAAATAAATATATAATTAAATGAATTACATATTATCAGAATATAATAAAATTATGAAAATAAAAATTATCTGAATAAAACTTATCAAAAAAAAATTAAGAATTACGTAAGTGCATAATTTGTTTTCTTAACTATTAAAATAAGCAAATGGACTACGAAGATAAGAAATGTATTGCTTAATATTTTGTCACAAAAATTTACGTATAATAAAGATTATTTAATTTTAAGGTCAATTTAGCCAGAAACGATTATAATATTTCAGAATTGATTTATTACTGAAACATTTTACGTTACATAAGAGACTTCAGGCAAGCCTGTGGCTTCAAGCGCTATGGCTTTTGTTCTTGCCTTTGACTTTTTAAATTTGTTCATTTGAACAAACAGTAAAATACATATCTACAGGGTGTATCAAGATAGAGACAAAAAGCGATGTGTAAGCCAGAGCCGGACAAAGGTATTTCTGCGTCTGAGGCAAAGTACCAGTCTTGCGCCCCCATCCTTGGTCATAACCAACTATAAAAGGATGACGGGTCGAAATTATGACCAAAAAAAGGGCGCCGGAGTTCCCTAACTTTTATTATTTTATTGCGATCTTCAAAACTAATATTGTACGGACTATACTTATTTTTTCTTATTTTTCTATCAGATCGATTATCCGAAAAATCGTTTATCCGAACCACCCTTGGTCCCATTTAGTTCGGATAGTTGACGCTCTACTGTACTTGTATTTTATAAAAAAAAAACTCCAAAAAATTTGTCCTGTTTACGATGCATGTTCTAAGGTGAAAATTCTGTTATCGGTCAATGTTTAAAACGGTAATTTTTATGCAATCTTCAACATAAATTAGTAAATAAACATTTTACATTTTTTTTTTGTAAATTAAAAACTAGTTAAAATTAGTGAATAAATATTGATTACCTTATTTAAAAAAATTAATAATTAATGTCCGGGTTTTCCATGGAAAAATACAACAATAATAAAAAACCAACATTAACAATAATTTTATGTGTCATGCGAAATAATAATGAGTTACATAATTTTGCCAAATACAATAACAAAAATATACGTAAATATATTTTAATAAATAATATATTCTAGAACATTTTCTATTACAATGAGTACAGAATATTGTATTCAAATGAATAAAATAATCACATTCAAAGTAAACAGAAAACGATTAAAGAATATGCACGCTCTTCTTATGTGACCACTACATCAGATGTGCGATAAACTAAGTGTTGTAGTCAAATTAAGCTACTGTAGCCAGTGCAATATTTGGTACACATGATATCTGCTAATTCTACAGTCACGACATTGAATTATTGCAGAGGTGTCCTTTGAAATTGATAAGTACGATGTCGCGTTAGTGCGTACCGTGTCTTATGATATCAGAGCATTATAATGGACTAACACATGACGTTGTTAATTAAATTAGCTTGACATCTGATCAAGAACATGGACCAAGATGGAAAAGATAATGTTTGTTCTTAGTATTAAATGCTGGTATTTTATTATAAAACGATTTAGGAGGTACAGGAGCAGGAAAGAACAGTAAGAATAGACAATTCAAGGAATGTGAAAAGGTATAGAGAGATAAGGACGGTAGGAATACCTAAATATTTGAAAGGGAGGTGAGGAAATGCAGGGGGCAGAGTTAGAAGGATTGCCAGATTAAGATGCGGAAATGAAGAACGGAGTAATAGGTATTGGGCAAAACCAGAGGATAGGCTATGCAGAATGTGTAGGGAGGAGGAGGAATCCTTGGAACATCTAACAAAAAGGTGGGGAAAGATGATAAAATGGGAGGAAGAGATAAAGGAGCTGTTGAGTGAAGAAGGAAAGGGAGAAAGATGGGCGAGAGTACTCGAGGACAGAAGGAAGGAATGCGGAGAGGTAAGGCAAAACTGAGAACAGGAAGGAAGAGAAAGGCAAAGGAGGAGGAAAGAAGAGAGGGAAGAGAAGCGAAAAAGAAACGAAAGAGGGGGGGAAGAACTGGAGTCAAGAAAGACGGAGTAATTTTGAGCGAGATTTGTAAATGATGACATTTTGTTAGGTTATGTAAAGGCATACAATATGCACGGACTCTCCGATAGACTGAGATAGCCAATGTGTTTATATGTCTGTCTCATTAAAACAGCTCACTAGCTACAAGTTTAGAAAATTATCCACAATCAACAACGAACAACGTATTGAATTTAGAAGTCTGAACGGTTGCACGTCTTACAATAGGAAAAACTTGTAGTGACAATCAACAGAGTACAAGCTATAGTCTATTAATTTAAGAGCTCTGAATGCAGCTTTAAGAGGGTAATGTACCTAGGTCTCGCGCAACGTAAAGAAGCAATTGTTTGGGCTAAAGAATTTAAAGCAAATATTGTCGGATCAGTTTGATTTTTTAATTTGAAGATTAAGATTAATCCCGGTCTGCCATAATATTGAAATTTTGTTTTTTAACTTTAAGTTTTACAATTTCCTAAACTTTATCTAACTTGACAGCACCGTTAATCAGTAAATAAATAAAAATTACAAATTCCATACTTATCACAGGCTAGATTGTACTTTTATCTTTAAAACAAACCCTTGATTTTGAAAATTAATCGTTATTTATACCAATTCTGCAATGATACAATGACAACTATTTATATGAACAACATCTACAAATACATAGGCGAGCTCCTGAGTTGAGTTGGATAGGATTGGCTACATTACGATCTTAAACATTTCCAAATATCCAATGAATAAGATGCCGGTTTTCTTTCTCAGATCAGGATCAGAATCTGTTGAGCAGATTTCAGTGAGTTCAAATCAGGTTTCCGAAGAATAAGACGACCATCTGATAATTGGAGAAAAAATGTGAGAAGCGAATAACCATACGACAAAGTGGACCAAACAATAAAAATGCATCGATGATGTAGTATAATAATCTGAAAACGTAGAGTGACAAATATTTGGGAAAGGAAAACACAAGCTGTATAGAAAAGGCTGTATGGATAAAAACCGAGAAGGAAACCAAAGAGACTTGTAAGATAAGAAAAACCAGAAAAATTACGAACACTTCAACATATGTATTTTACGTCCGTCTCTATTCAAGAATACTTGAAATATGTAGATCAGTCTTCTGTCACCACTTAACAAATCTCTTAAAATACTTAAGCTTTACTGGAGGTAATAAAAATTGTAATGTTAATTGAAAAGTATTTATGTTAAAACTAAAGCAAGCAAATATTATTCTAAAAGTTTACGGTAAATTTGCGTGAATGTATGTGTACTCAGGTGTACTTGTACACTTTCCTACAGACTTTAAATTCACGGAATAGAAGACGCGTTGAGAATTACTAATAAACCAGGAACCTATTGTTTAATCGATGGACAAACTTAGAAACATTAGAAACTGTTAAATAAATAACAAGAAATACGTCGAAAGATGGATATTTACGTTCTCTAGACATTATTAAGACCCAAGATCAAAGCACCCTCAATTTTCAACCCATGGGGTTACACATTGAATTAGTAAACGTTTTTGGCGCATAGGGTAAGATTATTTAATCCTATCATATGATCTAATAAGCTTACATTATCCTCAAACTGTTCTATCATTGTCACTAAAGCTGTACCGTTTTTGGAACAGATTTTTTAATCTATTTTAATTGTGTCCGTATGTGAAAGTATTTAATTGTGCTACGCAATTAAGTTAGATACGTAAATGGGTTATGATAAGAGCTAATAGCCATAGATACTGTGTGCCATCATCAGTAATGAAAAAACCAAGTATCTCATTGTCAGTAGCCGCCATGAGAACACGACCAACTTAAAAATTAATGGAAACACAATTAAGAGAATTTATACTTTCAAAAAACTGGGCAGTATTATAAATCGTTAATTACGTACAGAATTAAAGTTGTTAATGTATCGTATTTTACAGTTGGTCTCCTCTTCAAAACAAACTTTCTGTCTATAAACTCCACCCAGTACGACTGTCCGGTCTGTGGTTCGAGCCTGCTTCGTTGGTGATATTATTCGGGCGAGTATAATATGTTTACATTACTCTCATTTTCACAATCATTCACCCTTCATCCAGGTGTAGGAGCTCGCCCCCTGGCATCGGCGATTAGCCTCGTTGCAGAAATAAAGGCCGATGTAAAATAAATAATATAATAATGTCTATAAACTCCAAGATTAGGTTATACTAAGCTATAGTACGTCCCATACTTATGCATGGCTCCGAAATATGGTCAAATGCGAGATCGACAACACCTCGTAGTTTTCGAAAATAAAATATAACGCCGAATTTTTGGTTCCATTCAAATTAATGGTGAATGGAAATCCTTAAGATATTCGAGAACGGTACTCAAAGCAGAGTATCACACAAGAACTGAGAGGTAGACGATTACAGTGGATAGAACAGAGTATGGTAAAGAGGATCTGGGAAAGAAAATTAAGAGGATTGGTTAAGAGGATATGGGAGGGAAGATTGAATACCCGTAAACCAGTGGGAAGACCTCGCAAGACATGGACAGATCAGCTACACAGCAAAAAAAATCATTCTCAGTTTGGTTAAAATTTCGGTCGGTAATAAAAAGTAGGAAGAATGAAGTAAAATCTCGTCTACACAAAGCAAATTTATGAAAGATTTTTTTTAAATACGCACATTGTTTAAAGCCAGTGGCTGCGCCATCGGGGGAGGGGCTGCCCCAAAAATTGCTAGTCTCCCTAGAAATGCTTGGAGAAAAATCTGTGCCCAACAAGGTTTAAGGAAGTCATCACTTATATTTTAGAAGTGAGGACCTTTTTTTTAGGTCATCACTTGTTTTAGAAGTGAAGACCTTTTTCTGCCCCCCCCCCCCCCAGATTTTACTCAAATATTTTCTGGCCTCTCCAAGTTTTAAGAGCTAGCGCCGTCACTGTTTAAAGCTTTTTAATTATTAATTAAATTAAAAAAATCTGCACACAGAAAACAGTATTTTTAAATGCAAATGCTATTAAGTTAATTTAATGAAACTAAAATATAAAACTAGAAAAAGAGAAAAAATTATACAGAAATATAAATGTGTACAGCAAAATCAGAAAAATTTTAAAAAAACTAGGTCACAGATAAATGTATGTTTTATAATAAAGATCACATTTCAGAATCGAAAACTCATTCTATGGTTTTAATATTTCATTAGTTCTACAATAAGAATTTATAAATTGAAAAAGTTTGGTACTTGGAACATTGATTTTTAAAAGGTCAATATTAAATGGTACCTTGAAGTAAGAAATTGCAGTGATTAAATTGATTAGGTTAGGTTAGTTTCAAAGTCATAAATTATTTAAAAATAAAAATGCAGTTTACATGCTCTGCTTTAAAGAATGCGTTCAGTGATAACAAGCACAGTGATAAGACACGTGATGAGAATGACAGAAGATAAAGAAATTTGAAACAGAGAAAGATTAAATTTGCCTAATAAGTCCTGGATAAATATTATCAATTGGTTTTCGATGTACAAAATACCCATGTTGACAATAGAGACTATCGCAACGACTGCTAATTCAAATATAAATAAAAAAATCCCTCACTGTTTACATATACTTTTCAATACTACGCACATTCTTTTAATATTGATCACGTTTTCATGATGTTGACTTGTCATCTCTGTTTTTCCGGTTTTTTCTCTCGCTCTTTCTAAGGCATTTTCTATCAGTATTCGATTACTAAGCTCTTAAAACTGTCACCAAATACAGCCGAATAAAATCTATCATGTCATCTATTGCTTTTTTATAGCAGCTATTTTTAGCAATGAAAGTTACATTTCCCAAGTTTAAAACTCGATATCAAAAATCCATCAATCACGGAGGCTTTTAGTTTATTTTAAAAAAGAATTTGAGGAAAAGGGGAATAAAATGTTATGGCACTTGGTATTATCAAAATTACTTTACATATTTAATTTACTAGACCAGTGTTTCCCAAAGTGTGGTACGCGTACCCCTGGGGGTACGGGATGGATTTGTACGGGATACGCTGGAAATGACTTTTTTACACTCCTGCAGTCGCAACATAAACAATGCTATCATTCTCATTAACTAATATAAATATAATTAATGTTATTATATACTCTAATATAATTTGTTATATCGTCGGCTGAAAATAATAAGGTTGTATGTAACATTTTTTGTCAAATGCACTTTTCAATACTATAGAGTTGTATGTCACGTAACCTACTAATAATTTCCATAAGATAGCATTACCGGTGTCGGAGAAAAAACCAGAAAACCATAGTTGTATGTCTTAAAAAATAAAAAACTTACAAAACATAGTTGTATGTTAAAACATACACCCTTGTATTTTAATTGTTTTTTTTTTATTCATAATTTATGGTTGTATGTTTGACATACATCTTTTATGTTAAATATAAAACATCTTTTTCGGGCACCTGGGTTACAAAAAATATTAAAAAGAATAAAACAAGGTCTTGAAGACTGGTTAAATATATTTAGAGACATTAAGGTTTCTACAAATAAAAATCCGTTACCAGAAAACAAGGTAATCGCTTTAAAATCTATGCTGGATTGGATGCCTACTATGGATAAATCTTATTATGAAACAATATTGCCAAGAAAGTAAATCTCAAGAAAATAATAAAAATACAATTTATTTCGTTTAATTTTTTTTATTTCGAATGTTTCAGTTTCAGTTCAAATTATCTTAATTTATCTTAATTTTTTGTAAGATTAATGTTTAATTTGTTATTATTTTGCAAGCATATTGTTTAATTTGTGTTATTTAATGAAATAAAAATTTAATACGTGACTAACATTTCTTTTACCTTTTCTGGTACCTTTTTAACAATTTTCAGAAACCTAAAAACTGAAGTTTTACCTATAAGCTGAATTTCCCCCCGATATTACTTTGAACTACAAAGCTGTATGTTCATTTTTCAAATTGTTAAAATTGTATTATTCAATTTTTTTTTTTTTCAATTAATGCGTTAATGACAATAACATATCATTATATAGTTATTAAAAAAATTTCTTCCTTGTAACTTTATATTGGTTTTTTCCATGTCAAAATTTTTGAAGCTTGTTTTCTCAAATGTAGTACACTTCGACATACAACCTTATTATTTTCAGCCGACGATATATCGTGTATTACTATTACCATTATAAATATTTAAATAATAAATGTTTTTTTGATTTGATGTTAATAAAGAAAATGCAAATTAATTAATCGAAACCAAAAATATATGATTAATCGATTAACTGAAACAAAATAATCGATTATTCCATTCATCATTCGATTAATAGTTGCCACCTCTAAATCTGACCACCTGTTAGCGTATAATTGAAAAACCTGACATTTAACAGGTGAAGTTGAACCACATAGTAGATAATAACGTAATCGAGAAAGACTAATGTTTGTGAGGACAAAAATCAATCCGACTGATCCGTCCAAGAAAAGAGATAGATAGATAGATAGATCGACAGACAGACAGAAAAAGAAAGAGAAAAAGAGAAAGCCAGAAAGAAAGAGATGGTAATTATTTAATTTTTTTGCGCCTCTTTCAACTTTGAGAGAAGATTCTGTTCGTGTGACCCTTATCATGGTGTTGTTAATTTATATTACTAACTTAAAAGTAAACTATCTCTTCTGATTAAACTATTTTAATTAAAACCCCAGGTACGTACCCGGTTTAACATTATTTACATTCCAGTTACATTACTGGAATTTAAATATTTTTCTGTGTAATTATTAGGTCATATAACAGTGAATAACATAACAAGCGTCCTTCTAACTCAATTAAACTGTAAGGTGTCGTTTTATTTATCTTATTATATTACAATTTGGGAGAACGTGCTTATTATTACTACATCAAAATAACAGTTCTGTAAATTTGTTAGGTAACTCTCATTGCGGAGTTTTTTATGGCAAGGTATCTAGAGCAGATGATTTTAAGCAATACTTATCTTGATTAGAACTTTGTGTTTTTATTTTGTTTACGAAATAAATAAAATAGCAAAGTCATCAAGTTGTTAACAGTTTCATTTTATAAGCACTAAAAGTTATAGTTATCGCATAATTAATCTAATTTTTATAAAATAGATAATCAAAGATGGTAACGGGATAATCAATTTGTTGCAGTTTTAGACACACCTTGGCATAAAAGAAACAATATAATATCGGAATAAATAAATAAATATTTATTTTTATAAAAGGTAATATATGGAATAGAAAATGGTAATAAAAAGGAAGAAAAGGCAGAAAAAGAAATAAAAGAGATGTGGTAAAAATTGAAATGAATAAGGGAAAAAGAAAAGTAAAGAAACAGTAAGAAAGAAAACGTATATATGCGGGTAAATATGCAAAAAAATTAGGAAAAAATGGGAAGTAAAGAAGGCAAAGTGAGAAAAAAGGATTACTAATAGAAAAAACAGGATAAACTGAAAAAAGATAAGTAGAAAAAAGAAATATAATACGTAATATATGGGAGACAGAAGAAAAGAGAAAAAAACAAATGAGAAGGAATAAGTAATACTTGTAAAAAAGTAAAGAAATAAACAGAAATAGATAAGGAAACAGAAAACTCGAAGAAAAGAGACAAGAGAAGAACATACAGAATTTAATAGAGAAAAGAAAAATCAACAAACAATAATAGGTAAAATGAAAATACAGAAAAGAGAAAACCAGATGACCGATAAAATCAAAAAAAGAAAAATATATAAAAAGCGGGGAATAGAAATAACATAACAAGTAAAAACATGTAAAAAAGAAAAATTGAAAAATAAGATGAAATTGAAAAAAAAAGAAATAAGAAGAAAAACAGAAGATACAAAAATAAAATAAGAAAAAAAAAGCAAGAAAAAAGTAAACAAAAAATTAAGAAAAGGAAACAGATCCAGAGAAGAGAGGGAGAGAAGTAGAGAGAAAGTAAAATATATGATAGAAAGTAAAAGTCTTTTCCCCACTCTTAATTTGTCGATAAGAATTAAAGAAGAAAATAAAAGAATACTGGCGAAAAAGGAAAGAAAGAAACGTACAAAAAAGAATACAGAAATAAATTAAAAATACAAAAATGAGTAAACAAAAAGAAAGATATTAAAAATTAAAAAAGAAGAGAAATAAAAAAGAGAATAGGAGTAGTAGAAAATCTAAAAATGGGGGGAAAAGGAAAAAAATGAAAAATAAGAAAAAGAAATGGAAAAGAGCAATAAGGAGAAAAATAGATGAGATTAAAAATTAAAATAAATAAAAAAAGAAAGGGAAAACATAGCTGGAAAACTGATAAGAGGAAATATAATATAGACGCTCCCCGACTTTGGCTATTTCAGATATTTGTTACAAAAAAAATATTAAAACAACACAATATTTGAAATCCACGGCATCAAGGTTGGCACCATAATGGGTGCGTTTTGTTGGTGGCTGGTTAGAAGTACTAGAATTGATGCGCAAGAAAACGAAAATTTTAATCGTGAAGTAAACATGGAATGACATTTGCATGGAGGTTAAGTTATATGATGGTGAAACAAATAACGAACATATTTCACCTTAAATGAATAATCTAAATAATAAATGCAGAATAGGAAATCTATATATATGAAGCAAATATGCTAGAACGTAATGTTTTAGAACGAATAATTGAATTATACATAAATTTTAAGTTTAGTTTTAACAATACTATATTAAAATCTTATAGGTATATATTTATTTTAGGACACAAAATGAGAAAATACATAAATGTGAGAATTATTTTGAAGCAGTAATACCAAGATTTAATTCTAATACATTTAAAAACCAAATGAAAAAAACTGCATTCAAATATTACTTATTATCCCCAACACACTTATTCATTCCAGTCGTTCGACCTCGAGTCATCGAATGAGTAGAATGAATAGAATGAGAATATTGTCCCGACAAAACGCGTATTCTGATTAAACCGAGACCAGAATTGGCACAACAAAACGCACCCAATTTTACGCCTACAGGTCGGCATTCCCGGCTCAGTTATTCACGCTCAGCATAGCTAGTGAATCTCTATACCTATCTCTATCAGTGTGTTAACACATTTACGAACGAACGCTTGTATTGTGTTATTTTAATCCATAAGTATCCCATATTAATCTAAAATTCGAGATACACAACATTCGAGTTACGGAATGCCTTCGCGCGTTACGAAATGCCAACTATTGCGTAAATTGTTTGTATAAAACAAAAATATTTTCCCCACTTTTTACTTGTATTTGAAAGACGAAAAACAAAAGGAAACAGAAGGACAAAGATCGAAAAAAGTTCAATAATTAAGTCAAAATAATACGATTTTTGTACTTTTGTAATGACTCGAATATTTTGAAAATTATTTGCTGAGAACAGCGTTTCGGTGTGTTCTATTGCGATAAACTGAACAGTGGACAATTTATTTGCAAATACATAATCCTATTTTCTGTTATTTCCAAATCACAATTTCATAAAAACAAAATAAGCATAAACGAACAATAGAAAAGATAAGATAGTAAAAATAATAGAAAATCATATTCAGCAAACAGTTATTTATCAGTAGTATTTAGGTATGCACACATTTTGAAATTATTATAAGCACACATAACCGGTGAAACGTAAAAAATGTAAAAATTAAAAATACATACGCAATTTAAAACTAGAACACACACCTAATGTCATTGATCTGTGAACTAATACTATTTTAACAGTAAAGCCTAATTAAGGTTAATAATTACATTCTCCTTATCACTGTTCGATTAAGGCTCCGTTAAATTGTAAAACACACATTGTACAAAGCTTCGATAAAAAGTGCGAATTTTAACACATTTTAGGATATCATAGCTGCAAGGCCGTATTTATCATTAGGGGGCTTCTGGGCGCTGGGGGGGCTCTTAACAAGGGGACCCGTGTTGGACTAGATATCTTTAAAATGTATGTTCAAAACACATGCTCATTTATTATAATTTTAAATATTATTATTTCGCCAACACAACGAATATATAGGGTAGTTGGCGAATAAGTGCAGTTGCGTCACTGGAAACGTCACATGTTTTTGTTGAGTTCAAAAAGAAGGGTTGGCTGTGGAAAAATAAAATAATGTCTATTGTACGCTTTATATAACAATTGACTAACGTTTAGGCACAGCCTTTGTAATGACAACAACAGTGATGGCTGTTACTTAATTGACAGTTAAAGCTTGCAGGACACAATATTTTATTTTTCTACAGCCAACCCTTATGTAATTTCTTTTTGAACACATGGTATAAGATATCAATAAGAAAATATATAACTCAACACAAAACTGCTAAATAAACAACAAACTATATAAAAAAGTTTTTAGAAATTACTATAAGTTAAATATATGTGAACACAAGTATCAAAACACATCAGAACGTATTATAAAATGTCAAATGTAAACATTGTTTAATTTAGCGATGCCAATATAAATGTCCCTAACAGATCAAATCTGTAGAAATTTACTGTGTAGTAACGTTACTACAAGATAAAATATTATAAAAAGTATAATGACTTTCATTCATGATACTAACTGACCTTGCTCATTGTGACAGATTTAGTTCCTATGATCATAGTAACTGAGTTACAGAATTGGTCTGTATATTAAATAAACACTTTTATAATTTGTAAATCTTCAAAATGGCTATGGAACACAAACTAAATATGACTTCAAAATATATGTTTTAGTAAAATAAAAGAGTAAAGAGCAATATTAGTCTATCAGACCAATTCTGTACCTCAGTTAAATTTGTCACTATGAGCAAAGTCAGTTACTATCATGAATGAAAGTCATTATACCTACTTTTTATAATATTTTAACTTGTAGTAACGTTACTACACAGTAACTTTTTACAGAATTGATCTGTATAATTCACATGCAAAAAAAAATCGATTTTGTTTTTTTTTTTCGCCACTAAGTTTGTCATTGCAGTTATGACGCAAAATGACCAACTGCGTTGATTGAATGACTAACCTAAAATTAATAAATAAGTCAATTGAATAATAAAATAATAAATATTAAATCTATATTCCATATTAATAAAATCGGAAGTTATATCTGCCTTTTTTTTATTTTTATCGACCTTATATTTGGTTTTTACACGTTTCAGATGATTATAAGGCAATATCCAGAAAACCTCAATTTCTGTCTGTCTGTCTTGCTGTTTGTCTGTCTCTCCAAGATTTACGCACAAAGGACTGGACATATTTTCACGTAATTTGGTATGATGGTAGAGTAAAACCAGGATTCGAAAGCAAAATGGCAAAAATATTATTCTAATGGGTTGTTTCGAGGTTAAAACTTTTGCACCTTAACTTTAAAAAAACACACTTTTTGTAACCTAATTTATACCTAAAGAATGTTCTTTTGATTTCCGACAGTAATTCTTTAAACGACACAAAAATACGGTAGGTATGTGTATTTCGAACCTGATCAAAAATTTCTGTTCTACTATTCTAGTTTAATTACTACTCAATTTTTTCTGCAAGGTGTGGGGAAATTCCCAACAAAAAAAAGAATAATTAATATTTTTCAAATGATATATTTTTTTCAAGATCTGCGTTCTATGGTTATAATATATTATACCCTTATTTATTTATTTATTTATTTACTTAGAGCACAAACAGGACGAACCCAAAATAGTGCTCTTAGATATTACAAAAAGAAAATTTTTACATATAAATTTACAGATAGTATGAAAATAGTTAAATATTTAAGTATTTATAAATCAGAAATTTTTTAAAGAATATTACTCATGAGATTTTAGCTGTAAAACAATTTTGTCTTCTGAGCTCCCCCCCCCCCCCCCCGCAAAAATTCCTTCAAAGAACTGTATATGCATGCACCATCATTCTGTGTTCACGAACCACCACTGGTTTGAGATAATGTAGAATGTCTACCAAAAAACGCTTCCGAAATAACTCGTTAAAAGAGCAGAACGTAGGCGTTGATAAATGTATGGAATATGAAAATAAATAGAAGGTTTTGAAGATGAATATATGAATAAGGAGAGAATCAAAAACAACTGACGAGTTTTAGATTGTTATGAACAAAAATAACGTGGGAGTAACATGAAAAATTTAAGGGTCGATGAATATTTTGCAGTACACAAAGAGTATTTTTAAACTTTAGGAAACTTTAGTAGGATTTTTAATGAAAATTTTTAATACCCAACATGACATTAACAGACGAAAAAAGATTTTTATAATTGTTAGTTCCACTAATAACAATATTAATAGCAGCTATATGATCAGGAGCGGAATTAACTCGATCGAATTGCCATCAATTTACTAGGATCTGGTCAGACAGAAATATTCATAGAGACCAAAATCACTCTTTTCAAACAGTAGTTATCATGGTAAAGAAGAAAAAGAATAATTATTTACCATTGTACCATGGCCAGTAGATCTTTTTCGGCCGCATCTGAATTTAAAGGCCAAGGCGCAGCCGTGACTTTAAACAGATAAGGACGAAATAGATCTTTTTGGCCAAGGTGTACATTATATTTTTTGGGCGACCAAAAGAAATTTTTATTAGAAAAGTTATATTTATTTACTTATATTGGATAATTTATTGTTACTGAACAATTATTGCAATTATAAATGTTCGACTGTCAATTGTTTCAATGTAACCATGGAGATCCTGTAACTTGAGAAATGACACATAGATGGCTCTAGCATCCAGCGGCCAAAAAAATAAGTGAATTGACCTAGGCCGAAAAATATGGCCGGTACAAGATGATTAAAAAGAACTGTTTTTGATATGATCGCTCAAAAAATACATTTTGGATGAAGGAAAAATAAAAATGTGCAGGCTGTGTAGGAAAGGAAGAGAGCCAATTGAGCACATTCTGGAGGAATGCGGGAAATACGACACAGGGAAAGAACAAGACAGGAGGTTTTGATTGAAAGTGGAGTAGGGATATATATGGAACAAAGTTTTAATGACACGGAGGAAAGAAATTAATAACAATGAAAACAAGAGAAGAAAAAGCTAGGATGATCTACGAAATCTAAAAATCCAGAAACTGTTAAACCGCGCACCTATAAAATTGGTCTGGGGTGGATCCATTTGGATAAAAATAATGGAGTCAGTAAAATAATAAAAATTTACTATCGTTTTTTACAGAGAGGGGTGGGCCTATATATTAATTTAATTTTGATTATAATTTAATTTTTATTAATAAAAAAGGCGATTTTTATTTTCAATTGCTTAGTTTTTATTAAATAAGTATATGATTTTTAAATTCCTGGGAGGAGTTCGGACCCCCCCCCCCCTCCAGTGTGCGTACCTGTGCTAAACAGATTTCAAGCCAAAAGGCCGAAATCAATTATTTTATTTTAAATTATATTATTAATGGAATTGTCAATGAAAATATAGATTAAATTACGACAAATTTTAAAATAAAAATTTCATTGCATTGCAAAATGTCCCTAATCAAAGAAAGAGTTTTTGAAAATATTCCACCATGAAGATTGCAATGCATCTTTTTGATGCTATGGTAGGGCTGCCATACGTCCCGGCACACACTGAGTGTTCCAAAATGATTCACCATTGATCCCAACGTTTTGCTCTTGGAATACCTATTATCAATCTCTACTTTAATTATTTTCTTTTGTCTTTAAATTTTTTTATTTTTTTAATATATTGTGCAATTTTTTATAATAAAGGTATTATTGTCGATAAAAGTTTTTTTTTAAGTTTTTTTTTTTGGGGGGTGGGGTGTCCCGGTCGGTAGTCAGACAATTATGGCAGCCCTATGCTATGGTCAGTATTGACAACAGTCCAATATGTGAACAAATATTGTTCCAGACATCTCCTTCACTTACTAGATACGTCCGAAATTCTGAAACGGGGACAATACACTTCACATCAATTTAAAAATATTATTTTATTATTAGACTTAATACTTAATAAATAAATAATAAGAAACTTAATATTTAGTTTCTTTAATAATAATCTGACAGTATTAAATTGTCAATTAATATTTCAAGTGCATTCACTATCGATTACTTGTTGACATAAATAAGTTGTTAAGTCTTAAATTAATCTATTTTAGAAGTGTTCTACTTCTATTTCTCGAGTAGGCCTAGTAACTGCTGTTTCTAAGGGAAATATCAATACTGATAAGAATAAGTATATTTACTTAGTTTTTATCTCACCATTATTTTGAATATTGGGTATTTACTGCCAATAAATAACAGATGTTTGAACACTGGTTTTATTTAAAGCAAACAAAATAAAAAAATAAAATACCCAAGTTATACATTGTAAAGTTGTAAAATTTTATCTTATGCGTAAATTGGGTACAATAAACGTTTTAAAATATTTTATTGGTGCTATTTCTATTTGGAATATAGTATTTTAGTTGACTTAATTTAGTTAAAGGGCTTATTATGAACCTGAAACTATATGCTGAACTAAAATAAGTATATTGTAATATTCGCGACTGCAAATAACAGTGAGACATCTGGTGGCTAAATTAAACAGAAGCGTATATTTGGAAAATATATGTAGCGTGTTGTGCTGCAGTTTATGTGAATTAAGAAGTATTTTAAAGTATAGTGACTTAAATACAGTGCTTTTTTGCCGAAATATTGTTTGAACAGATAAATATTAAGAAAAAACTTCTGACATATACGCTTCTCGCCCGCCATCAGCTGTTGTACGCAGCGCCGCCAACGTTAGTTTCAGTCGCGAATAGAAGTAAATTTTAGGTCATCCTCGGTATTTACTAAGAGAAATAGGCTAAAAGTGGGACTGAATGCTGATTGTCAGACCATATTTTTGCCAAAATCGCATAATAATTTTGTATAAAATCATTTTCGTCTGTTATGCTGCGTTCACAACCTCGAAATTAGAAATTAGAATTAGAATAGTTAAATTAGTATTAAACATTAAATTTATACGTAGAAATTAAATGGTGTTCACTATGTAAATTAAAAAATTAAGACACTGATGTTTTATCGGTAAATTTCTATCGATTTCTACATTATCGATCAATATTTGACAGCTGTTTTAATTGATAATGAGGTTTTGAGTGTTTCATAGTTTTGAAAAGATTTAAAATAGATGGAAATTTTAAATATACTCATAGAAATTAGAAAGATATAGATAAAAGTAGAAAAATATGGTCATAGAAATTTTCAGGTTAAGATAAATGCTTACTGCGCATGCGACAATTATAAATTAACGTGAGGGTTTGTAGCTAGCAAACTCTTAATTTTAATTTATAAGTATAAGTATTAATTTAGAACGTTGTGAACAATAACGTACAGCTACGTATAACAAACATTTACGTTAATTCTAATTTCTAATTTCGAGGTTCTGAATACATCATTAGTCTAAACTTTAACATTAAATTTAGAAAATATATATTTTTAAGAATAAAAATATTCGATATCTCCATATCAAAATTTTCAAGCATACTATTCCGGTACACATCATGTACATAACTAGCATTTATTTAGATTTTTTATTAAAATTTTATACTTTTGTTTAGTTTTGGTTAACAATAAAAATAAAACAATATCTCCAAAGACATTTTATACCAGGCGCACATCCAGAACTTTTTTTTGGAGGCTTAAAAGCTAAATTGTTTTCTTAGGGAGACTCATAAATTAATTTTGTTCTTGGGGGGGGCTCACGTTTAATTACAAAACAAATTTGTCCCTTAAAAACTTTCTTTTTCATGCTGGACCTGTGTTGACACCCGTGACCCCCCCCCCCTTTACCCCAGCGGTGGGTGCAAATCTGTTTTATATCTACATCTTTCTCTTGTGAAAATTTATCGCATCAAAAATTCCGAGAGTTCCATTCCATTTCGCATATTAAGGTTCGTTTTCACGTGACAGTAAATCATGACAATAGTGACAAAGACTGAAAATGTCACTAAAAATCAAACGCATTTGATTCTGTGACACTGTTGTCACGACAATTAATGCAATGTCATGGCAACATGAGTTTTAAATTTTCACGTATGATAATGATATGATATTCATTGTCATAACTATAAGTCATGACATGATGTCACGTGAAAACCGATCTTTTCTCCCATTATTTCAGGTTTTTACCCCAACCCCTCTGGTTAATGAGTAGGGTACAATTATTTTTTGGAAATATAAATCGTGTCAAAATAAAGATTTAAAAAAAAACACATCAATTGACATATTGAAAGATATGGGAAGGAAGATTGAATACCCGTCGACCAGTGGAAGACCTCGCAAAACATAGAGAGATCAGCTAACCAAAAATCTAACAAATATTGGTATACAGGGTACTTGGCACGACCTGACAATGAATTGATCGAGATGGAGGGCTTATGTGAGTGAGGCCAAAAGTCAACCTGACTGATAGTGCTCAAAGAAGTAGAAGAAGAAGATATCAATATTTATAATAAAAAGGAGAAGAAATTAAAACAACAATAAAAGCGAGTTATATTTCAAAGTGAATAAATTCACACTTGTACAATAAACTGGAAAATATTTATAAACTATTAATAGTCAGCTTTTATAAACATATAATTTTACGATTAAATAAATTCTTTTTATTTGATAGGAGAAATATTTTTACTGTTTTGTTGAAAAATGTAATTCATACGTTTTACTACCATTCACAAGATTTATGCACACAAGAAAATGTATCAAATTTAATTGAATTCTCTTAGACAGACACATAAAAGGCATAAAGCCTAATAGACATGTTATGGATATACCTATAAGCATAAATATTTCACTACTCTCTTTGTTCTGTTTATTACAAACATGTTTTGAAGGATCAAACCCATTGTTTAAGACTTATGCGTTATGTTCAGAGCCGTAGCAATGTTTTCGGCGCCATTGGCAAATGAAGTAAATTGATAATGAAGCGCAAAAAAAGGTCCTCACTTCTCAAATTCAAATGAAGAGCAAAAAAAGGTCCTCACCTCCCAAATTCAAGTGAAGAGCAAAACAAAAAAAGGTTCTCACCTCCCAAATTCAAGTAAAGGGCAAAAAAAAAAGGTTTTCACCCGCCCTTATCAAACCTCGCATCCCTGGCAAATGCCCCGACGCCACCCCGTTGCTACGGTGCTGGTTATGTTATGGAGTTATTATAAACCAGACTTAATACAACTTTAAAGCCTGGTTTATAACAGATATGCTGTGGATACATAATCACAAAAATTACACTATTCCCTTGGTTCTGTTCATTACAAACAGATGTTTTAAAGGTTAAAGCCTAGTTTATAATAGATCCATAGCAGAAGTGGTCCATAAGATAATGAATGACTTTTGTTGTTATGTTTATAATACGAACATCTGTTTGCAATAAACAGTTTGGCATAACTTACGCAAAAGATATGCGTAATGTTATGGAATTATTATAAACCAGGCTTTAGCCTTTAATCCTGATCGTAAAGACGCCTGAAACGAACTATAGTGCAGAAAATTGAATAATGGTTAGTAATGTCATGATTTAAAAAGTAATTAAAACGTAATGTTGCAAGTAAATTTGTTAAAACATTTTTCAAGATATAAAGTAAAATCTAATAGATTATATGCATAGTTAATGTACATATTTTGCCACTATTTTTTGTCGTGTGATAGTAGATATCTATGGGTAATTATTTAAAATTACTGTGTTATAATTTCACAGTTGCATTACAGTAATATCCCACGCAATTTTAAAGTGAACTGTAATGCAGTTCTCAACAAGTGGGCGAAGATAGTACCATATTAGTTTTGAAGATCGCAATAAAATAATAAAAGTTAGAGAACTCATAAAATTACAATAGAAGTGATATAACTAGGCGTGTCAACCCATAGCCGTAGGGATTAGTTTTTCACATTACGCATCTTACTTAAAGGATTAACAAAAACAAACATCCCTGAGCCACTGACCGTTGACTGTTTACAACGTGGTTGTAAACATGAACTCTAGTTCGTTTGTAGTTTAACAATGTGATTATAGTTATACGGGATAATTGTTTTATGCCGATCTTCAAAAGTAATATGGTATGTTCCATATCCTCAAACACAATAATCGAAAAAAAGTTTTAAAAAAATAAAAACATAAATACAGTATAATATTTGCTACGTGTGCATTTTCAGAATAAATTTGAAATACTCTAGTAGGGTTTAGTATTAGTATAGCCTTACTTATAACCAGATTTAAGAAAAAAGAACTTATCAAACATAGCATCTTTAAGAATAATTTTAGTAGTCCAAAATTTACATTACATTTACATTTTTTCAAAAGGGAACATATGTATTTTTTATTCCTATTCAATAACGTATTTTTTTCTGAATTAAACCATGTATTATTTTTATTATGTAAATATATATTTACATAATAAAAATATTGAAAAAAATGAGATTGAAATTTTAATATATATATATATATTTTTAATATTAACATCTGATCAATAATGAAAGCTACTTCTTCTGTTTTAAGTAAGGTGACCATATTTTTTAGTTCAAAATTCGGGACGAGAGTTCATAGACGAGGGGGGGGGGGATTATACAAATATAATAGTTAAATTCATTTTTTAAACACAAATTATATACAATAAATAATTATTATTTATAATAAATAAAAATTTCCAGTCACAGTTAATAAACTTATATTATTAAAAGGAACATTTTTAAAATCACAGTATTATTATTAAATGAATTCAAAATTTATTCATTAATATTACTCAGTAGAAAACTTTTTATACTTTTCCGAACTATGGATCTTTTTGAGTAGGTCATATTTGCTTCGAGGCATTTTATAAAAATCCGCAGTTTTCTTAATAATATACTTAATTCAGTAATATTGCTTTTAAAGTGTCTACATCAAGTTGTCCAAAAGCTGCAAGGAAAATATCCTTTCGGTAAATTTTTCTTTAGTTCATGTATTGTAAATATTATTGTAGTTGCAATATATTAAAAATAAATATTGAAAATAAGTACCTTTTCTAAAATTGGGGATAATTCGGGACAAAAAACCAGAATTCGAGACGCAAGACGGATTCGGGAAGAATGGTCACCTTAATTTTAAGGCTATATACTACACATATTAAAAATAAAAAATTATTTTAATTTCAATCGCAGTTTTCTCAATATTATTATTACGTAAGAATATTAAACTAACAATGGTTGAATTCAGAAAAAAAATCGCTATCGAATAGGTATAAAAAATATGTATAATCCCATTTGAAAAAATATAACTTTGTACTCTAACTTGAAAACCACTGGTTTAAAAAATTATTTTCTACTTTAAGCAGATGTCACCCTTGGTCTCCTATAACTTTGTTCTATAGTATTTTTTTGTAACTATAATAATAAAGCTAATATTGGCGGTGGTCGGTTTCGCTGTTACATCCTGTATATATAACTATATTTGTAATATATAACTATATATAGGGTGGTGAATTGACCTGTCGGCCATAGCGATTTAACATATAAAATAATAAAAATGCCATTTTCTGCCTCCCTAATTGTTTTTGAGAAAAATTTAACACTCTACATGTTAGGTAAGTAAACTATCTCCCAGCTACTTTCGAGGAAATTTAAAAATTATACATTTTATAAAGCATTCTTTATTTAGTAGCCATGTTTTATAACAAATGTACATGAAAGACTAGTAATCTAAATAATAAATTCAATTTATCATATAGTTATTTTATTAATAAATAAATAATTATATTGTTTTAATGAGATGGAGCAAGGCATCCAGACATTGATCCCCTAAAACATAAAATTAGCAAGGAATGCCTTAAAATAACCAATAGGCAACTGACCAATATGCGGAGAAATTTTTACCACAGACTTGGTTTCTGCTTAGCAATGAATGGCGACATATTTCAACATTTGCTATTAAATATAATTATTTATGTTAAATATATATACATATAATTATTTATTTATTAATAAAACAACTATATTTATGATAAAATGAATTTATTATTTAGATTACAACTCTTTAATGCACATTTGTTTATTAAGCATGGCTACTTGATAAAGAATGCTTTATAAAATTTATAATTTTTAAATTTTGCCGGAAAGAGTTGGAAGATATTTTACTTACCTAACATGTGGGTTTTAAATTCTAAATAAATATCTCTTGCACTTTTTCTCTAAAACAATTAGGGAAGCTGGAAACAGCAAATTTATTATCTTACATGTTAAATAGCTATGACCGATAGATCAATTCACCACCCTGTATATATAACTATATACCATATGGATATATATAATTATATTTGCAAATAATTCATAAAGTTACGACTTTAAAAAGAAATAATACAAGTGAATCAACAAATAATCCATGTCTATCAATAATTTTTTTTCCATAAATTAAATATAATTAATGTATAAATGAAGAATTATATTTTTTGTTTTTTTTTTTATAAGTGTTAAAATGTTCAAAAATACCTAATTATTGTAATAATTCATTGTAATTATAATATAACATTTTTTCAGGCTTTAAAAATGATTCAGAGATAATTTAACTATATAGTAAACCAACAGAAATAAAAATATTTTTATATATTTGACAGAATATATAAAAATAATATTTATAATAAGAATTTTTATAATTCGACCGATACCCAACATAATATTAATTATATCTGAAAAATATGGTCAACAATCCATTTTATTTGTTAAGTTTATTAAAAACATCTTCAGAATAATGCAACTCCTTTGTCTTATTTTTATGCATATGCTATGCATTAAGCTACGAAACTATTAAAAATGAGGCTTCAGTCTGGTTTATAATAGATATGCTATGGATACATAAGCATTGTTCCATACGTATTGCGTTATGGAGTTATCATAAACCAGGATATAATATTAAATCCATAACATAAACGCATATTGAATGACCATGAAACACATATTGAATAAAATAAAATATTTGATTCATGTTTAACTCCATGAAATGCACTTGTGCTATGGATCTGTTATAAACGAGGCTTATGACTGTCAACCCTATTCAATCATGAGGCCTAGTCCTTATAATTATGAAATGTTTTCTTATGTAATGTAATCACGTCATTATAATTCTTGACTACATAGTGGACGGAGTCGTGTTTTTAGTATCGATCCCTTAGCATTTGCATAAAAAATTCCTGAACAAACTCCCAGGGATATAATAGATAACATCCGAAATCAAGTTATTATATTATTATAAAAGAGGTTCCATCAAAATGCCAGAAGAGATGAAATAATCAATAATTATTTTGGAAAGAGTTATTTTACAGTTTGATATTAAATTTATTTATTTTTTAATTAAAATTATTTAAAATAAAAATAAATAAATTATAGATTTCAAAATAGTTAAAAGAAAATTTTGAATGGTCATGCCCTAACAAATCTTAAAAAAGCAAGAGTAACTTATTCATTTCAGTTAGTTAACTCCTATTTACTTTATTTTAGAGCAATTCTCAATTTTTAAATTATCACAATAAAGCAATTCAAAATAAAAAAGTTGTGAAATTTCACACATTTCAGGATTTTGTAGGTATATATCAGGTGATAACAAATTGTGGGAACATTAAAAAACATAAAATTCGGTAACTTTTGAAAGAATAATCCACTTTTTCCATCTAGAGACTTCTCCAGTCAGTCAGATAAATATTCTAAGCATGGTTAAATTTTGTAAGCACGGCGTAGAAAAAAATCGATAACTTACAAAATAATTATTAGATCAAAAATTCAATATACTTATTTTATTTAAATAATGTAAGTCTATTTAACCGGAACTAAATGGAATTTTTATTTCTTTTTTTTTATTAAAGTGGGCTTTTGCAAAATAAAATTATCAAATCCTCATTCAATCTTTAAAAGTTACCAGATTTTCAAATCTAGTTTCGCCTAAACCAAAGAAATAAATTATAAATAAAAAACTTGTAAAAATTAAACTTTTATTGTGCATTAGAAAAGTTTGAGAGTTACTGCAGTAATGTGTAACTGAATGACGACATAACAGATATAGAACACGCCGTGTGAAAGTAATTTGTACATTAAATTTTTTGGTATTTCTCGTGAAACTATTTCATTATTACGTACAACTATAATAATGTGTTATGTTAGTGTTTTGACGTAAAAATACACAACTCCAGAATGTTTTAAAAATTTTAAGTTTCTCGTGAATTAAAACAAATTTAATTTAATGTATTTTCTTTTAAATCCACGTGTTTATAATAGTCTTTGTGAAATATTCAATATTAAAATTATTGTGACCTAGTAAACTCCTACCATATGGTACACTCGATTACGTTATGAGAAAAACATTCATGATAAATTTTGCAAATTAAATTTGATTTTACGTAAACATGCAGTTTGAACGTTAGAACGTATTGTTACATTTAATGAATATATTATAAGTTAAACGTAATACATTAGTTTTCTCGTAGCTAGGGTCGTTACTAGTTACTACACATAATAAAAAGTAGATAAAAAATGTTATTATAAAATATTTATCGTATTTCCACGCAACCAACAGGTTGTATGTCCAAGATAAGTATAAAGAATTATTAAAAATAAATACTGTTATTTTTCTTAAATAAACTGACGTAATTCAATGTGTTTTGTTTTCTAATTGCACATTCTAAAAAGTGAATGGTATTATATTTATTGAATGCATTTTGAACTATGCAAAATGTAAGAATCAGCACAATATCGATGTTTTATGTAATGTAAAACTAATTTTAAATGCTTCATTCGCAACGTCGTGATAACAAAGTTCAAACATATTGTAACTTTTTAAGTGGATATATCGAACACAAATATGATTTCATGAGGGTGGTGAGGTCACGTGACATGTTCTTCACGTGCAAACCACTACGAAACGCCCTGTTCAGGTAGCACAGTGAATAATTAGATAAGCTACGGCCGTAATTACAAGAGCGTTGACGTCATATTGGCAGCATTATGGCGGACATGCTACAGAAACATACGGACCAGACAGTATAGACGGAATTCCTATACGGCGCTACGAAAATAGAACTACCGGCAAATCGTGGGTTAGCGACTTGATCTTTTAGTTCTGAGGCCAAGCACAAGTCCGACACCCGGCACGTACAGGTTGCAATCAGTATAGAACTGCAAGTACACGCTAACATGGCAACTATCGCCGCGCCTACGCGAATTACACAATATTGTTTCCAATAACTAACTCATTCCTCGTGGAGTTTATAGCCGATAGTCCTGATAGATCTCAGTAGCCGCATATCTGATTGCACAGCTATTCATTTCACTACGGATACAGCACACGGCACACCCGCAGTTACACCGTGAAAACATGCCATTAATATCCATGTCGTTTGATATGTCTTTTTATTCAACATTAATTAACAGCTAGCCTAGCCATAAAGAGACAGCTGGCAACGATTACATCACAAGTTGAATATCTAGAGTCCACTGAAGGTCGCGATCAAAAACATATAAAATTAAATGAAAATCCATCAGTGGCGTTGAATTATAACACAGTAATGCGCGACCCACTGTTGCTGCCTACTCGATCATTTTTATCACGACAATCACAATTGAGAATCACTCGACTGGATAAATTCGACGCCTGGTTAAGTGAACGTAGAATAAAACGCAATTCCCAGTTTATTATACACGGATATATTACGGTAGTAGTAATTTACGTAGACTTATTGTATGCTGACCTGCTTGAATGGCAATGATGAGTCTTCCGAGTCGTCGTCTGAATCTGAGTTGTGTCCTGCCGAGAGCGAGACGGTGCTCTGGATCTCGTCCAAACCGTCGACGTCACCATCGACGTCGGCGTCCAGGAGACTGTCTAGCGGTTCCGGCTGAGCGTCTGAAACGCTGCTGCTGCAGCTGCTGCCAACTCCGGAGTCTTCCATAGCCAAATCCGCATCCTTCACTTCGTACTCCGTATTCATGCTCACTCAACAACTTATAACTTCCCGATATACTGAACTTATACCGTTTAGTGTTGAACTACAAAGCAATCAGTCTAATATATTATTTGTGCAGATGTCCGAAAGTGACGGTGATGCGGAGGAATGATGAAGAAGAATTGAAGATAATCGACGCGTTGATACGTACACGCTCGGTCCGGTCACACTATCTCACTAGTCTATCAAACTTTTCAAAACTTTTACCAATTATAACTTTACAATTTATTTAAATATTATATTAAATAAATTTTCACGAGAACACCGACCCAACTAAACGCGCCTGTATCACGCGCTACACTAGAAGAGAGATCTGGACTAAAGAGTCGCACGCGCAACAAGATTCATATTGTAGGTGCGCGCGCAGTAGCTATACGTCACTCGTATTCGACCGCCAAAAGGAAAGTTCCAGTACATGTCAAGGCTTCATTTTTCCAGTTCACATACTGGAATGCATTTTACTATACTCGTACTTTTATCACCCCGCAATAAACAGTCACTTTATATTGCACGAGTAACCGACATATCTACTTGAGCGATTTACCTGTTCACGCAAAAAACTCGATCATACAACAAAGTAATTGCAACAATTAATCCATGGGGCTCCATCAGGGATAACAATAAATAATATATGTGATTCAAAAACTCATTTACTACAGTGATTTTCACAATATCAAAACGCACAACAGAAAATTACATGTTCCCGGCGTACGTGGAATTTTCATATTTATCAGGATATTGTCAAGGTGCTTTACTGTATCATCTCTGTTCTTATATTCAGAACTGCAGTGGAGGGTACACGGCGATATACGGCGTATACCTTCCGTGATGTCATGTTTGTTAAAATATGCATATATGATGCTTTAAATATTTTGCAAAAGTCGAAAAGAAGATCGAATATTATTATATAATCAATAAATGTATACGTCTTTAGATTCAGCTTTGTATTTTATATGTACAAGATTGTTATAAAAATGAAAATTTATATTTTTGATCTAAATAAAAATAAAAAACTTAATAAAAACTTAAAATACGAAAAGTGTAAATTAAGTAACCGGACTGATTTTTAAATCTTTTTATTCGAATACAATTAACTCAATATTGTCTCCCTCAAAATAACTTCCTTGGGAAGGCACACAGCGCTGGACATGGTTCTTCTGATCCTCATAGCAGTGCTGGAACTCGGATACTGGAATAGCTTTCAGCTGGTTACAGACGTTTTAATGATTTCAAGTGTCTAAAAATGACGTCCCTTGAGATGATTTTTTAATCTTGGGAAGAGGATAAAGTCACAAGGACTCAAGTCAGGCGAATAAGGAGGCTGAGGAGCCACAGGAATGTTTTGACTGGCCAAAAACTCGTTTATTGAAATTTCTTCGTGACAAGGCGCATTTTTCTCATCCCCAATTCATTGGTCAAAATCTTATGAACGGTAGTGTGAGTCAAATTCAATCTCTTCCCCGATAATTCTGACTGTCAACCGACGATCTGAACGCACAAGATCCCGGATTCTGCCATCATTTTCAGAGCCGGCGGAATCGGGCATGCAAGGCATGCGGGCTCCGCTGCGAGGGGGGCGCTGACTTAAGACTCAAAAGGGCGCCAAATGCCAAATTAATGTAAAAGTAATGTAGTGAAATGTAACTTTAGAAGTGAAGACCTTTTTTTTTAGGTCTTCACTTGAAATTTAAAAGCGAGGACCTTTTTTTTAGGTTTTCACTTAAAATTTAGAAGTGAGGACCTCTTTTGAAGTCTTCATTTGACGTGAAAAAAGCTAGTAACGCCCTGCCTAGAGGCGCTCAATTAGAGCTTGCCTACGGGCGCCACAGACCCTCGCGCCGTTTCTGAACATTTTCATGGTTCTTGAAGATGAAGGCCTTCCGCTGCGTGATTTATCTTCAATCAACTCTCTTCCTTCTGAAAATGCCTTAAACCACCAAAAAATCTGGGTCCTTGACAAAACACTGTCTTCGTAGGCCTGCTGAAGTTTTGCAAAAGTTTTCGTTGCACTGTGCCCAAGTCTGAAGCAAAACCTGATAGCACACCGTTGCTCGAAATAAATGTCACTCATTTTTAGAACGCACTAGAAAAAACTGTTTCGCGAAAAAAATCGCTACAGACAACAAAATTACTCTAGCGAGTTCAAACTCGTACTGAAGGCGTATCAAATGCCGCCCCTCCTAGTCCCGCGTACCAAATGTTGCCAGATCAAACGCTATGTTGCCAGTCCGGTTACTCAATTTACACACCTCGTAAAATACATTTTAAATCACACTAACCTGCAAATATATGTATGTATGTATGTATGTAAGCGTATATATACTTAAGTATTTGTTTTGGCGACCCTAAGAGCGAGCCCTCTGGGCCTGTGCCCCTCTCGCCCCTGCCCTTCATCGCTGTTTGTAAGTAGACCTTTTGATGCTTTAAACCCACTCCTGGTTTATTTCTATTCTTACCTCCAGTGGAGTAGCCAAGGGGGGCTAAGGGGTTATAGGGGCTATTTCGCACGTATAACTATGAGGACATAATTTTCTATATCATTATAACAGTAAACTTCAAACCAAGAAAAATAGCTTATAGAATAATATATCAATTTAAAATATAAATATTGGCCGAAAATTTTAGTTCGACAACGAAAATTCAAGAGTCAAAAGCGTGTATTTCACGTGAAACCCAGGAAACCTTAGTTCTCGCATGTTTGATGTTTGTAGTTTTGTATTTTGTATGGTGTAAAATAAAAGAAGTTGACGTTCAATGAGATATATTATGTACACGAAAATTCATTCATAAATTAAAATAATTCTATCTACGTTTACCATTAGTGTTTCGATTAATTGAATTTGTGTTACATGAAAGGAACAAACTCCATGTCCTAACGCAGTGTGGAAGTAGATAGTAATTTCTCTTTTTAATATTACCTGACTGCATCTTAAATATGAAGTGATTTTTAGGGTTTTGTAGCTATGACCAAAAAACCCTTATACCGTCATTTTGTCGTCTGTCTGTCTGTCTGTCTGTCTGTCTGTCTGTCTGTATGTATGTCTGTCTGTCTGTCTGTCTGTCTGTCTGTTCGGTAATTGTAGCCAAACGGCTAAACCTAGAAATTTGGCATGCTTATACAACTCTTTGACTGGCACATACAGGTTGTTACACTTTGACAGGAAAAATACTAGAACATCTAAAAAACATATCCCCCTAAAAATATAAACAAATATGTGCTCATCGAAAAAAAAAAATATTTTTTTAAAATTCTGAGTAGGGTATCAGATGAACGCTCTTAGTACGTGGATTAACGATCAAAATTTTATTTTTGCAAAATAAATTATTTTGATGCGATTTTTGCGTGTAATTTGTAATCTACATTGGTGTGAACCGGAATAGTACAACAGGAATTTTTGATCAGATTATGTTTTCGGAAAATAACGCATTTTTTGTGTTTTTAACTAAAATATGTTAAATATTTAATTCGCTATGTAACACACCAGATCAGTAGCTCTAGTAGCGTAGTTGGTTTTGACGTTCGCTTAATAATGTAACTTAATTTGCAAACTAGGGTTCGAATCCTGTTAATTTTATTTTTTCTGTTTTTTTTTTGCATTTTTTGTTTAAATTATTTTGTCAAAACTATAGTTATATTTTAGTAAATGTTGCATTTAATTTTTAAAAGCGTAAATTTAATAACCAGTGGGAAGTGTATAATTTAATTCTATGTTTGACGAAATCAGAGGGCGGGGCTTAGATTTAAGCAACCAATGGAAGCCATAGGCGCAATTTTCAAAATATTAATGAACCTTGCTATATAAAAAAAAAAAAATACTGCACATATTTAGAAATTTAAATAATGGTATTAGGCATTCGAATTAAAATTCATAAAAAAATATCTTGACATAAAATTTGTTTTGGCATCCCAAATAATCATCATTCAGTTACTAAATACCTGTAAAACCCAGAAATGTGTGAAATTTCACACTTCACATCAATTTTTTAATATTGGCAAGGGCCACGCCAAGCGGGGGGCCTTAGGGGTGCCATGTACCCCAGTGGCAGGCCCTGAAGAGCGGCAAATTATTTAAATTATTTTATTATTCGCTAGATTTGACTTTTAGTGGCGGTAGTTTTTGTCTCGCACTTCAGCGCAATAGTACCTTGGCGCGGCTTGATGTTGGCTAATCTACGCAAAATACAACAGCAAATGTCAAATTTGATTATGAATTGACAAATTCATGGTCAAGCTCTAATGAAACTGACATTTTAAAATGATAAGTTACCTTAAATTTTAAAAATCCTGATTTACAATGTAAAAAAGAACCAGTCAAAAATCCCATTCCATCATTAAAAGTCACTAGATTTCAAAATCTAGTAAATCTACAAGAAATAAAGCATACCTACTCATCATTTTTTTTTTTTTTTTTCATATTATGGTGCTTCGGCTACTTGGCTAATAGCACCTGGTACATTGAAACGGTTTATAATTTGTTTACATAGCTAATTAAATTACAATACTTTTCATACAATACATGTTGATATATGGCATTTACAGTGTTTTTTTTTGTTTTTTTTTTTTTATATTTTATTGTATATGTCTATTTGTCTTAAGTAATTTATTATGTTTGTGGTTGTGTCTGTGGCGTTAGATAGGGCATGTTTGATTGTATTCTGAATGTTGTGACTTCGTCGTTCTGGTTGGTACTTTCATCATTTTTATTAGTGTAAATTTGTTAAATTATTGGGAAATTTGTGTAAAAGATGAAGTAATAGATGAAATGAAGAAAACACCTCGACGATCATTGTTATGATTATTTATTCTACTATTATATTGTACAAGTGTGGTATGTATGTTCTATTCAACTTCTGGTGTATCTTCATTTTTTTGGTAAGGCGGAGAGAGGAAAATGAACCGCCGTCTTATCCGGGTGATATTTTTTTTAGTGCTTAGGCTTAATTTTATTTCGACAGGGAGTACTGACTAATTTTTATTGATAAAAATCATGCATTTTTTTTTCGAATCCGTGTCGAATCCGTGCCAGAATATTTACGGCGAGAATCAAAGTGTTAAATGGTAATAATGGTTCAGGAGAGCTTTTTGGACGTGCGAGATAATATTTTGAGGTATCAGAAAAAAAATTTCAAAGAATCTGGGCCATTATTTGAGCATTTTGAGGCAAAAATATGCTTACAAAATTTAAAAAGGAGACAGCTGTCAATTTTTTTTGCATTTTAAAATAGGACGGGATTTCACATTTTGAACGTGTTTCTTGACAGAAGAATACTAATTAAAGATTTAAGGTGAATTGACGATAAAGTTTAAGACATATTCAAGGCGAATTTCCATAAAATAGTGTTAAAAAAAGATTTATAAATATTAAAAATTTCAGGGTTAATCAAAGTGTTAAGTGGTGATAATGGTTCAAGATAGTTTTTTTCACGTGCGAGATAATATTTTGAGGCATCAGAAAATATTTTTCAAAGAATCTGGGCCATTATTGGATCATTTTGAGGCAAAAATATGCTTACAAGGTTTCAAAACGTGACAGTTGTCAAATTTTTTGCAATTTAAAATGTGACGAGATTTCACATTTTGAACGTATTTCTTGACAGAGGAAACCAAATTAAGTATTTAAGGTGAACTAACAATAAAACTTAAGACATTTACAGGGGGAATTTCCATAAAATAGTGTTAAAAAAAGATGAGCGACGAGTTTTATAATCGACAAAATGCCTTATTATATTAAAACGAGTCGCGAAGCGACGAGTTTTTACAATGTAGGGGAGAAGACCGGTGTAGCCGGGATGAGGCCCCTAGTTGATTATATATTCTGATAATAATTAAACTACTGTGTTCTATTTGGTAATGTGTTGTTTTTTATTATTATATTTTCTGTTGAAATAAATTTAGGTTCTTATTGTGATTTTAGTTACATAGAAATTTCTTTTGAAAAGAATAAATACGTTTCAGAATATAAAATATGTGGTTTATTTTATAAAAATTATACACGTCAAAAAAAAGCACCCCCTCCCGCAAGAGGAATTTCTGGTTACGCTACTGCTTCCCTCTAGTATGTACAAATTAAAACGAAAAAACAATAAAAATCAAAAGAAATACCGTCTCACTATCATATAACAACTCATAACAGTAATATTATTACACACTTATTACTTTTATTATTCTGAAGATAAGAAAATATATGGCCAGAAATAAATTTCTCTGTTCTTATTTTTCTTTATTTTACAAATTCAACAAACAAGTTTATTCTTTTATATTATATATTTTTAAAGAGAACGGTTTATCCATTTAACAATATACAATTTTAACATGACAATATGTAATAGGGTGTTCTACGTCAATTGGTTACTAATAAAACATTAATTAAATGAACAGTTCCACAGCGTAGACGTATACGTCTGTGTACTGGGGATAAGTAACGCCCCCGTGTACAGCGGCCAGCTAACAATGGCAAATAACTTGATTAACAACTCACGAGGGTGTTGACGCCTACGCGTTTAACCTGCTATAAATACATATGTTTAAATAATATGCAACAATTTTAATTAAATTAAAGTAATTTAAAATAAATTGTGGAAATATGTTATAGGGGAAATATTTGAAGATAGCAGCGCTGTTGCGGCATTCTCGGAACTTCCAAAATAGACATTCATTACATATAATCATATGGGCAAAACGTGAAATTTAATGTTTACTGGTGGTTTTTGTAATTTTGCTACAATATTAATACGTGTTTTTATGCAGGGTAATCAGTGAAATATTATAACATCAAATATTAATAAATAAGAATAATTTAGATATGTTTTTATGATTTTTTTAGGTTGAAATCCACCTTTTAGGTTATTTAGGTTAGGTTATTTTTTAGGTTGAAATGGATTTCTTTTAATCCACGAATTATACTCAGGTACGCAGCAATAATAGTTCGACGTGAACATGATTTTTGTCTTGTCTTCCACTTTAATTTAAGGTTATTTTCGTTTATTATCACTTGATACCAGTAAAAACAATTTAAAATTGATTTTAAAATAATGTAAAATAACATAAAACTTAACAAAACGTAACAATATAACAATATAATAACAACAAAACTATAGTAAAATGCAAAAATACGTTTTGATCCCATATAACTCAATGTAAAAAGCGCCATAGAATGTTTATTTCTGTAGTTCCTTAAAATCCCACCAGATGTCATATCGCTTAGCAATTTTTCCCTATTAGGTGGTATGAAGAATATGGGTAACCAGGCAACTGGGGCCGTAAGACAATTCGGACCGTCCACAATTGGGGCTTTTCACAACTGGGGCCATTAACAACTGGGGTGATGGACAATTCGGCCCGTTCACAATTGGGGCTTTTGACAACTGGGGCCGTAACTGTAAGAGCTAGAGTTTTCTTTTGTTTAAAATAAAAAATAATTATTTTACAAGTTGGCATAAATTAAATTGCGCGTTCTTTTGAAAAAAAAATATTTTAATGGTTTGATTAAGTACATTTGTGTGGGAACCACTAAATGACTGATTTTCTGTTAATCTTTGACAATAAATAGGTTATTATTAAAGATTTTTTTTTTATCCTGTTTCACAAGCATCCAGGGGGGGATATTATTCACAACTTTTTTAAAATTAGCCCCCCCTCAATTGAAAAATTTCTGGATACGTCCCTACCTACGGCTGTGGGTTGACAGGCCTAGTTATATCACTTCTATTGTAATTTTATGAGTTCCCTAACTTTTATTATTTTATTGCGATCTTCAAGACTAATATGGTACGGACTTCAAATACATATATTTATTTATTTATTTATTTATTTAAGACATCAACAGCCAGTGAGTGGCCAATTACAGATATCTACAGAATATTAGTACAATGTATCAGATGATATAAATAAATGTGTTGTTATAATTACATATACAATATGATAACAATATAATAATACAATATGAAACAATTTTATTTTATTTAACGTGTAATGTTTAACATAATATTCATTTTCGATTTAAACTCTGGAAGTGAACCATTAAATATGTCTATAGCATTAAATTTCTCATTAAAGACTGACATGCATCGGTTTAGAGGTGAGTTTTGACAGTAGTTTGTATTGCAGTTATTAATGTAAAATGTATTTTTTGATCTAGTATTTCTTTGAGGTACTAATATGTTTATATTTGAAATAAATGGTTGAACATCTATTAAACTATTAATAATTTTATGTAATAAGATCATATCATTTTTTGTTCTTCTAGTTTCAAGCGTACTGTAATTTAAATCGTTTAAAAATGAATGATAGGTTGATGAATGGAAAGTTAAGTTTTGTTTTCGAGCAAAATACCTCATATATTTAATTTGTATCTGCTCTATGCTGTAAACATATTTATGGTACAAAGGATTCCAGATTGGTGTACAGTATTCCAGGTTGGGTCTAATAAGACTGTTGTACAGGGTCAACAGTGTTTTGGAATTGGTGAAGTTAAAACTTTGTCTTAAAACAAAACCTAGCATTCTATAAGATTTATTTATGATATAATCTATGTGCTGATCGAAACGAAGCTTAGTATCTAACATAACACCTAGATCTTTCGTAAGATCAACTTTTTTTATTGTAACGTTATTTAATTTGTAGGGATATAATATACTATCACGTTTCCTTGTAAAAGTCATAGCATAGCACTTATCCACATTGAGGGAGAGACAATTTTCGGCACAATATTTATAAAATGTATTCATGTCATTTTGCAAATAATGACAATCTACCTGTGAGTCGATACTCTTAAAAATTTTAAGGTCATCTGCAAAAAGTAAAAATTCGCAGTTTTCGAAAACCTGACCTACATCGTTTATATAACAAATAAAAAGTAAAGGACCCAGGTGGGACCCTTGAGGCACACCGGAAGTGGCTTCATAACTTCTAGATTTAAATCCGTTAACAACCACTGATAAGATCCTGTTTCGAATGTAGGAGTCGAGCCATCTAAGTAGCGTTCCGTGGATTCCACAGTTGAATAGTTTTTGAATGAGAATATCATGATTGACTCTATCGAAAGCTTTCGAAAAATCAGTATAGACGGTGTCTACTTGTTGGAACTTGCTAAAGCATTTATTTACATATTCAGTGAATGTAAGTAGATTTGACAAAGTGGATTTTGATTTAACGAAACCATGCTGTTCTGGAATGATAATATTATCAAAATGATAATTTAATTTATCTAGGAGACACTTTTCAAATACTTTGACTATTGCACATAATTTTGATATGGGTCTGTAATTTTTGATATTTTCCTTGTCGCCGCTCTTATGAATAGC
Source organism: Liopterus haemorrhoidalis (assembly GCA_963971575.1). Lineage (NCBI taxonomy): Eukaryota > Metazoa > Arthropoda > Insecta > Coleoptera > Dytiscidae > Liopterus > Liopterus haemorrhoidalis. Next base: position 40,328,976 of record OZ020615.1, read on the forward strand.
TCTATTACCAACGGAGTGGTCAAGCTCATTAAATCACGCAGTTCTGGCTGGTTAAAACTGTTTGAATTGAGAGGTAGGTGGTTCAAGTCCCCTTTGGTGATATTATTTGGTCGCGAAGAATATGTTAAAATTACTCCCATTTTCACATCATTCACCCCTCATCCAGGTGTAGGAGTTCGCCCCTCAGCGTCGGCGATTGGCCTCGTTTCAGTAATAGGCCGATGTAAAATAAAGAAAATTAAAAAAAAATGTAGGGAAATACCAAATTGGCTAGAGCAGCGTTTCCCAAACTGTGCGCCGCGAAGACCCAGGCAGAGCCTCAGTAAAGAAAACTTGCGCTAGGGGCAGAGCCGTGTTTTGGCGCCCTTGATAAATAAAAATAAATAAAAAAAAGGTCCTTACCTCTCAAAATTTAAGTGATGAGCAAAAAAAAGGTCCTCTCCTCCCAAAATCCAAGTGACGAGCAAAAAGAAAAAGGTCCTCATCTTTGCAATGGCGCCCCTTAGCAAGCCCGTCAGCGCCCTTTTCCTCAGTGCGCTAGGGGCCATCGCCCCATCCGCCCCCCCCCCTTACTGCGGCTCTAGACCCAGGACCTTTTAGGGAAATTTTTAAATGTTTTTTGTGATCACTTTGTAGTTTAGCAGTGAGGACCTTTTTAGAGTTTTGTAGGTATGACCACCAAAAAAACCTTATAACGTCAGTCATGTGTCTGTCTGTATGGTAGAAATTGTAGCCAAACGGCTGAACATAGAAAATTGAAATTTGGCATACTTGAACATACTTTTTGACCCACATATAGGAAAACTATAGAGAGTTTAAAGAAATACAGCACGGGATAAATATAAACAAATATGTATTTATTAAAAAAATAAATATTTTTTTAAATTTTGAGGGGCATACCAAATTGAATCTCCGTAATGAACATTGATGGACACCGAAATAGTTCAACAGGAATTTTTGATCAGACAAATTTTTCGAAAAATGTCGATTTTTTGTCGTTGCTAAAAAAAATATTTTTTTAAATTGTGTTGTATCAAAAGAAAGCTCTTAAGACTTAGGCGTAGCTCGATAAGGTGTTCACTGGTAGTTTAGAAGTGAGGACCTTTTTTTAGTTGATCACTTATAGTTTCATAGTTTCAACTTTCTAATAAAATAATATGAAAAATTGGATGTATTGATGTATACATCAATATATCGGCGACGTGAGGCGCCTCGGGAGAATTTTAATACATTAAGGGCGCCCGGAATCGAAAAAGTTTGGGAATCTCTGGGCTAGAGGAAGTACCGAGTTATGAAAAGGCAAAGCGAAACGCGACAGGAAACATAATCATTCAGTAGTTAACTACGATTTGAAGGTACGTCATCGACGTCGATATGGCGAAACGAAAAGCTTTATGTAAATTTTTCAAATATTGATGAAGAACTCGAAATAGGAGGATATGACGGATGAAATTTTAGCTTGATCAAATCCGAATTTGGAGTCAGATATGAAAAAACAACGACGAAGTGGAAATCAAAGAAATAACTGAGTTCCAAACACCTACTATAAAGGATTAATTTTTTGCAGTTGAAACAATTCAGCATTTTTTTCACGTTTAATCAGAATTCAGAATTCAAGAGGTTTAAACAGATGTTGTGTTGCTACATTTGGAAAAAACGATTGAATCAAGTTTTTTATAAAACCAAAAATCACAAAAACAAACCAAAGGAATTTTTTTTTTGTTAAAATCAAAATATGTATGCATACATATGTATATACGTATGTAAAATTATGTGAGTGTTAAGTAAGCAAAATAAGTTAGATTGTTTTTTTTAAATGTTTTGTAACACTTGAATATTGTTTTTGTTGCTTAAGCTTCTTGCACTCATGTAAATGTACGCTTTTCTAACATAAATAAAATGTACATATTTTTCAACATTGTATTTATAGTGTTTGGATATAGCGACCTACGGTTATAGCGACCGAATTTCATTGGTCCCTTCAACGTCGTTATAAACGATATCAACTGTGTATAGTCAGAATCTTCTGCTACAATTCGCTGTAGACGTTGTTCTTCTCAATCCAATTCTTTAATGAAGTTGAGCCACGCGCGTACTCAGAAAATTGAATGGGGGGGGGGCATTACGAAAAGATATTCTTAAAATAATACAAATTTATTATTAATCTCTTACGGAGAGGGGTGGTATTATATTAATTTAATTTTGATTATAATTTAATTTTTGTTAATTAAAAAGGTGATCTTTATTTTCAATTGTTTGGTTTTTATTAAATAAGTATTTGCTTTTCTCGTTCCTAGAGGTTCTTTTTTCACCCCATCGCGCTCTGTCATGACAATCCTTTCTTATCTCGGATTGATGCCACTGTTTAGTTTTATGTTTTGTATGGTCTTCCTCTTGGTCTATTTCCTGAAGTTCTTGATTAGCCACATATATTTTGACAGAAAGTTGGTTACCATGACTGCAAGACCAGAGGGGCTCGGGTTCGAATCCCGGTGATAGCATGGAGTTTGTGTTTATATTTTTAGTTTTAAGCTTGAATTGTATTCAAAAATAATAAATATACATACATTAGGTCTAAAGAGCCGAACAAGAAAAAAAAAAATAGTAGGATTTTTCAATTATTGTTGACGAATAGACAAAGAAATAGACTTGGAAATCGTTAATCCCATCCAGTGGCGCAGCCAATGGGGGGGGGGGGGGCTGGGCCCCTCCCAGGACCAACAGATTACTCGGCGCTCTCCGGATAGGTGAAGATAGAATTTGTTAAACACAACCAGTGGCGCAGCCAAGGGGGGGGGTCGACAGGTCTAGGCCCCTCCCAGGACCAGCAGATTACACGGTGCAGCCCGGCGAGTTCAAGATAAAATTTAACCACAACAGTAGTTAATTTTTCAATTACTTCATTATAAACAATATTGGCATTTTCTTTTTATTTCGTATAAATAATTTTTTTTTTTAAGATTGCCTACTCTTGATAAAGTGACATAATTATTGTTCAAGTGAAAATACATCACTTTCCAAATATGCTCCAACGAATTATATGAAGGGGAGCGTTGATCTTTTTCCCCCCTGACACATCGACTAAAATATTCGCCCAGTCAAATGATAAAACTGTTTTAAACAACAAATTACTCGATTCAGATAAGATAAAGTGGAAATCTAACTTCGGTGTAACCTTCAGAATGTAATTTTAAAATGACACCTCAAACGTGAAATAGAGTAAAAATAGTATAAATAAAATAAAGAGAGTAGTTTTGGAGACAATAGCGCTCTTAAAATCGGTATTTGGTTTTATTTTGTAGATAAATGTGAATATCAATATCTTCTTAGGTATTTTTAAAATTATGTTGGTTTACACACAAAAAGGACTGATATAAGGTGTACTGAACAACAGTGGCGTATTCAGAAGGGGGGGGGGGGGCGCAAGCCCCCTCTGAAGGTCCAATGAAATTAAAATTTAACAATTTTATCATAATCGTACAGCAAAATAACTTATGTATTTTACAATAACAATAAGCTATATTTTATTATGATTAGTGTTGAAATTAACAGAAAATGCACATTTACATGTTATTTTTAGGTTTTCGTAGGTATAATCAAGAAATTCTTATCTCGTCACATGAGTCTGTTCGTTCTGTACAAATTGTACTGATTTAGAGAACTGAACATAAGAGAAATATTGAGACTTCAAAAATATATCCCGCGAAAAATATAAATAAATATGTATTTATCGAAGAAAAAATCAAGTGAAAGTTTTTGATACAGGGATTAACAATTACATTTTTTTATCAACAAATAATGGAATTATTATTTGATATAAACATTAATATCCAACAGCAGGGGTGTCGAACTGATTTGGGTCGCAGTCTATTTTACATACAAAATGATAAGCAGTGACGGAACTTTAAATATCCCGAAGGGTTTCTTGACATTTGTTTATAAACAGAAAAGGGGAAGAGAGTATATTTTACATTTTTAAATATATTTTTCCCCTAAATAAGCTCAAATGATTTTGATTACCTCTTCAGGGGCCATAAAAAATAATGTTCAGGGCCGTATGCGGCCCGCGTGCCCTCGAAATTTGATTCGGCCCTCCCCAAGACAAAATCCTGGCTGCGCCACTGATCCCATCACAATAAAAAGTGATAATTATTAACTATTATCATCACGAATTATTTTGGAATTTCATGTAATAAATAATTAAAAAGCCTTAACCACAGTTTCACTTTCGAAGATCAAATATGGTAGCAGTGCCCAACCCTAGAAATTAAAGTCAACCTTGTTTATAAAACAGCATTCTCAAAACTGCATGAAGGATAAAAAATTTCCGGACTTATTCGCATAAAATTAGACAAAAAGAATGCATTTTGCAAATGTACCAGTTTAGTAAAAATTATTTAATATGATATGGTAAATAATAATTATATTAATCTAGTTAGAAATGCAATCATTGATAAGAACTTCAATTCAAAAGATCATTAGCTTTATCGTGAATAATCAATACACCAGACTCTTGTAGAAACTTGTAGAAATAAAAATAGAGTAAGTTGAAAAGTTCAGGTATTTTAATAAACAAGATATATTTGAAATCTGAAATATAAAGAAAATTTGAATTTTGGGATCAAATTTGAAAAAAATGAAAAAATAGATGCGTAAATATCAAAAAAGATAGGAGCAGCCAACAAAAATATTCAGTAGCAAAAATATGAAAAAAATAAAAAATAGCATTAATTATGAAGGTACAAATTTTCCATTTCAGTAAAACTTAATAATATAAGCGAATGTGACCACTTGCGTAAGGTGTTTACCTGCTTAATATGACCACTGTTGGATGATCCTTGTAAAATAATATAGACATCCCTCCTTCCTAAGGTGACCACTTGTCTAAGGTAGTCTAAATTTGTGCTGGTCCGCTTGTAAGGGGGGTAATTTTGGTATTGTTAATTCGGAGGATTCGTAATAGTAGGAGGTAAGAGAATTGTATCAGATGACAATTCTATCAGTTAACAGATTAGAGGTATTAGGACCATATGGGATAAACGGTTAATCTCTGTCTTGAAATATAAACATAAGTTTGGGTTACTTATCTGGGGAGATTATACTATTTAATTTTTGAATAATAACTGTTGTCTGAATGACCGGGATGTGATATAATATTTTGCAGTTGAGCAATGTAAGCTTCTCGGGGTATTTGAGTTTAGCCAGTCATCTGGTTTAGACAAGTAAGGGTAATTCAGTTTAAAAATGACACTAAGACGAGTTTAAGAGCAGTTGAATTTTAAGAGTGATGAGGTTAAGACGTGTTTAAGGGAGTTCAGTTAAGACAGCCATGGGTTAAAGACATATTTAGAGTGTTCGGTTGAGTAAAATGTAACCAAGTAATTTCGTATGTACGTTGGTGTACGTTAGTGTGAAAGAAAGCAGGCTTATGACGCAAGATAGAAAAAATCGGCATGATAAGGAAACATAAAGACACCACAAGAATAATACGCCAGCAGCCTAATACTTGAAAATGGTTAAAAACCTCCAAATGTAAAAAAAAATTAAAAGTATTAAGACCTCCAAAAGAGAAGCCAAAACTAAACTCAGTTATCACAATTTTTATAGAGTCAAAGGTTTCTACACCGACTCCCTCAGTGCAATACAAGACCTCAAAAAACAATATAGAAGAAATCCATTAATCCAGAAAACCTCCACAAAGCTATCGAGAAGAAAACCAAGGTTCAAATTGTCTGGATACCGTCCCACACAGACATAACCGGCAACGATAAAGCTGATGAAGCGGCGAAATCAGTTCTGTAACTTCCCTTCACAGAGACCACCATCGCAGCAGATGACTTCAAAACATTAATAAAAAAGAAAATCAGAAACCATTAGAGCTACTACATATGGGAGAATACTACAGGAAACAAATTAAAAAACACGACACTAGACATTGGAAAAGGGCCAACAATCGGTGCAAGCCGGGACCAGATTGCCATAACAAGGGCATGTATAGAACACACTACACGCACAACCATTTATTTGAGAAAGAAATCGCTCATAAGAAATCGATACATGTCACACTCAAATAACTGTTGAACATGTCATCACTCAATGCACCAAATACAGACAAGAAAGAATAAAACATAACGACATTAAAACTGCTCTCCAAAACAACATCACAACTATCACAAACACATTAAATTATGTGAAGACATTAACCTGTACCACCAAATTTAAATTGAAATACTTGTTACCATATGCATTGTACATATATTTCGTCTCAAATGTGGTAAAATAACAATTATCACTCACAATAAGCTAATCATTACAGTTTATATTATTCTTATTGTTCTTTCACAAATAATCAAACAATATTAAAACACATTTATGACATAAAATAAAGTTCATAATTAAAACTGATATTATAACAGATACGTAGCAATCCCAATGATCCAGACCGATCGCTCAGCTATAACGCACACCTATACAAAACACACTGTTCTATTATCGCTCTGTTTTTGCTGATCGGTTGATCTTGGTTCTGCTAGCACCAAGGCTGCTGCCTTTGCACTTACGTATCCTGATAAAATTATGTTATTCTCCGACATATATATCATGGAAATACTATAGAGATACTCATGTACATAAATACTGTAATTAGAATTAAGAAGTGCTAATGACTTCATAGTTGAAGCAATATAGTTTAAATAAAAAAAGGTTTTTAACTAACAAAACTGTCAATTTTTGCTTAATAGGGGAAACTTTTTAAGATCGCATCGCCATATGCTGCAAAGCTGGAACACTCGAAAGTGATATTATTACTCGTGTATTTGTTTACATGGTGAAAATGAACACGAGTTGTATGTGTCCTGTTTTCCGAGCATTTTTTTAATTTAAAGGTAATCTACGATTTACAAGATATGTAATAATATACTTTTCTAAAGAAATTTCAAGGAAATTTTTAGTTTTTCATTGTATTCTTTTTGACTGTCTGTCAATATAATAACAACAAAAATATGGTAAGTATATTAGTAAAAATTAATATCTCTGCCTGAAAAAGTAGAAAGGCCTTTTAATATATCAACTGATGATTTAGGCAAATTTTGGGTGGGATAAATGCTTTTTCAGTCTTTTCTTGGACGTAAATAATCACTTTCCATAAAATGTAACGAGCAAACATGCATGCATGGGTTTGGATTTTTGCCCATTATTAGTTTTTGGGTCCATAAAAACTTACTATCCACTTTCTCTCTGCCTCCAAACGTCGTTTCAATTGATATTTTTTTTCGATTTAGGTAAATTATGGAATGTTTAAGAAGGATTCTTCCTTATTCACGATTTACATTGCGGCAAACAACAAAATTGATTGTTTTTTTCCCATGATTTACAAAAAAACACAAACAACAAAAAACACGTATTTCTCCATTGAACAAAACAAAACAATGTATCGTATTTTCCGCAAATTGCCACCAGATGTCAGGGCGCTTAGGCAGTTTCCCCTATAGGTTGCCGTCAAATGTTGTTTGAATGGGACAGCTCGCCACCGGGCCAACTCGCCGCCAAGCTTACTCGTCACGCTTACTCACCACGCGTTCAAGTGATCGCGGTGGTTGTTTGTTCCTATTAATACTAATGGATTACAAATCTTTTTCAGTTGGCATTCATCCATAGGTAATCTGAATTAGTTTTTTTTACCTTAATTCTATTATATTTGTCATTTTCACTTGAGCAATTATGTAAACATATTCCAGGAATTATAGAAGAAAATTATGTGCAAAGGTGAATTAGTATGTTTTTCTTCGTATGTCTCAATAGTTTTAAGAATAACAAAGAAGCTTCTTAAAGATAATGATTATTGTAATTGTTGTTATTAGTCTAAATAAATGGTAATTTAAGATTATGTCAGATGCTAGTTTTGGCGACCTTGTGCATTTACAACTTAATTTCGTATTTACTTAAATTTTTGGTATTTTTATATTTGTGCAATATGAACCTTAGGCTTCCGCTCTTATGCCTAGCCACATCTACATACTTTTGCCCGCATACAAACACTTGTTTAAAAACTGTATTAACACTATTTGCCAACATTTGTGTAAAAACATTTATACAAATGTATGCGTGTTTTTTGTTTTCCATCGAAGATCGAATACACAAGTTTAACATAAACATTAGCCCGTAAACGACTGGATGGACATTTTTATTCATAAACAGGGACAAATTCATATTCATTCAAAGGCACTTTGGAACATTTTGCTTTGAAATACTGAAACCGAATGAAGAATATACATGAACTTCTTTTGCCCGAAACTTTTGTCTAGGAGCAAGCAAAAACATATTTACTTTTAAAGTTTTGTTTACGGGTAAATGTTTTATATTTTTGCATCGGGCAAGTGTTTGTAAGCAAAAACATTTGTATGTGAACATTGTTTGTAGATCTGTACTAGGCGTTAGGTTCAGTTAATAATAATAATACCAATAAGAATGCGGTCTGCAACAAGCTAATCCTACACAAAAAACTAAAAGGAAAAATATTTTCTGTATCATATATTTGATAAAGCATATGTATGTTTTTTCCGTTGTAATAATAACAACTGCCTGATTTATACCACAATGTTGTTATTTTTGTATGATTCATCCTGATGTTTTTGTGGTTACATTAATTATCATAAATAGAGGTATTTTTTATATTCCTGAGATGTGAACATAAGTGTAATGTTTACTTTGAATTTAATAACAATTATTCAACCGCAACTTTTTTTCTGTTTCTAAAACAAACAAATAAAAGTCATATTTTACATAACCTTTCTTAGAATCGAGTATGAATTTCCAGTTTCAATTAAGAACAGCAACATTATTATAAATTATTGTAGATGTGATTATAGATTATGGATTTGATTTCAGCGAGTGTATACTTAGCAGGTATTGATATATAAGATACAGAAAGGCCTGACAGTGCATAGAGCAAGATGGGGGGCTTATAGGAATGAGGTCAAGTCAGCCCGATTCACATTGCATTTAACACTACGCTTCAAATACATTGTGTCTATAACTGCATTCATTTACTAATTTTTCTTTCGTTTCTGGACTGTACTATCTCGATACCAATATCCTTTCGCTGATAGTTATCAGTGACAGGATTTTTCCCATTACTAGAATTTTATTAATTGAGTTTTTAATAAATAAATAAATTTGTAAGCTGGTTAAATGCAGGGTTGGGGCGTCGGCATAAAAATCAACGACTACCGGTTCCTCTCACTTGTAAATCGTGCTTACATTAAATATTAACAACTATTTTAGGTTGGGGTGAGCTGTCATTTTCCTTACATTTTGAGTTTTTGTGACATTCTTAATACACATTTTTGAATATATTCTTCATTTCATAGATTAGTGCGGAACTAAATGGATTTTTTTTAAGTTGTCAGGAACTCACTTTTTACTAATGTAGTTTTGCTAAACAAAATGATCAAAAGCTGCAATCAATTGTCACTAGATTTCAAAATCTAGTTTCGCACCTAGCTAAGATTTAAATAATATTATTTAACAAATAAAAAATTAAAAATTTCATTGTATTTTCTATATATATATATATATATTTTTTTAATGTCACTTTTTCCTTTTGGTATTTAGATTTCGGTTGCCAACATGAAACATGAAATAATTCCGTTTAAACATAATAAACAAAGTATACAGAAAAAGATAAAAATAAATATGTGTAAAAACAAAACAAAAATTATTGCCTCGTCGTATTAATCTGTTAATACGTGCAGTAGCGGATTATCAAAATTTTCCGGCCCTGAATTCAAAAATCGAGCCTATTGGGATCGGTTCACTGGGAAATTGCCCGGTGTCCCTGTGGGTCAGTCCGCTACTGAATACGAGTAGTATTTATCAAATTATAAATTGTAAATATCGAGCTTCAACATAATAAATCCACTACTCCAGCACAACAAATTGTCCACAGTTTCAACGTAATAAAAGAAAAATACATCGCACATCACTTCTATTACACTGATTCATCAAAGACAGAAAACACCTGCAATATCGCAATAGTAACAGATGACGGCACTAGATTGTACCGTCTCCCAATCACAGTCGGCTTCCACCAATCTGAAGCTGAAGCAATATCAAGAAACCTGGATGTTGTACACAGGACCAACGACCAGCACTCTTCTATCTGTTCTGACTCACTAAGCACAATATTGGCGCTAAGAAACAACTACAGTGAGGACCCCACCATCCAGAAAATCCAGGACAAAGTGCACAGCATTTCAACACTTGGTAAAACTGTAGTATTCATTTGGACCCCAGGACATGTATGCATAGAGGGCAACGAAGCAGCAAACTCAGCAGCCATATCCAACCCCACAGAAGAGGAGGTCCTACAGATTCTCCCGAATATAACCTTCATAAAGCAAACCATAAAAAACAGGGCTTTACCAGACCCTACACAGCAAGTGGATGAACACTACAGAAAACAAATTACGTACGATAAAAGAAGACATTCGGTCATGGACAATCGAAAAGAACAGACGTGAACTAATCATAATGTCCAGATTGAGAATTGGACATACGAAACATACCCACGAACACATAATGGCTGGATTACACAGCAAGCTTTGCGAGACCTGCTACCAACCCCGACAATCAGATCAATTCTGTAAAAAAATACTGTGTAGGAACGTTACTACGAGATAAAATATTATAAAAAATACAATGACTTTCATTCATGGTAGTAACTGACCTTGCTCATAGTGACGAATTTAGTTCTTATTTTCATAGTAATACCCTTTTCACACTAGATCTTTAAGAGGAGTGAACTTAAAGTTCACCGATGTTTAAGATCGGTATGCTTTCACACTTGATGTTTAAATCTCCGGTGCTGTCATCAGCTACAGTAATTTTGTCCTTAAGTTACCGTCATGAAATTACCAGTTTTGAACTGTCTGCGCAGACGTACATTTTGAATTATTATAAACAATTAAGGATATTTCATTTCATTCTACAATAAAGGCACTACAATAAAGAATATATTACACCTGTATCAACATGTAAGTCGATACATTTTATCTCAATTATTGTAGCTCTGTATTTTATTAAACACATTATTAAAATAAATAATTTTATTATAACAATAACTATAAACTTCTTATAACGTCGATATAATACAGTATTCTTATAAAATGTTGACTGCACAAATTCAAGGAGTATTTTTTTATAATAGAAATTAAGTTGGCAATGCGGACGAAGTTTAAGACGCAGATCTCTGTCTTAAACATCGCTTGTATTTAACCGAGGCCATACGGTTTCACATTAGCGTTTAAAGATACATTCACTTTAACATCCGATCTTAAAGATCTAGCGTGAAAAGGGTATAACTGAGTTACGAAATTGGTCTGAATAAGACACGTACTGATTGACTGTCAACTTTTTCAACCCGCACGGATAGGGTGACCAGACGTACTCTTTTTTAGAGTATTATACTCGTTTTTAAGTCTCTATACTCTTACTTTTTATGAAAAACCCTGAATATACTCTTTTTTGCTCGTCACTTGTGTTTTGTTTGTTTTGTAGAGATTGAGGACCTTTTTTTTTGCTCATCACTTCTATTTTGGGAGTGAGGACTTTTTTTTGCTCATCATTTTATTTTGGAAGTGAAGACCTTTCTTTTTGTTTGCTTATCAATTCTATTTTGGGAGAGAGGACCTTTTTTTTGCTCATCATTTTATTTTGGAAGTGAAGACCTTTCTTTTTGTTTGCTTATCAATTCTATTTTGGGAGAGAGGACCTTTTTTTTGCTCATCATTTTATTTTGGAAGTGAAGACCTTTCTTTTTGTTTGCTTATCAATTCTATTTTGGGAGAGAGGACCTTTTTTTTGCTCATCATTTTATTTTGGAAGTGAAGACCTTTCTTTTTTTTTGCTCATCACTTCTATTTTGGGAGTGAGGACTTTTTTTTGCTCATCATTTTATTTTGGAAGTGAAGACCTTTCTTTTTGTTTACTTATCAATTCTATTTTGGGAGAGAGGACCTTTTTTTTGCTCATCTCTTCTATTTTGGGAGTGAGAACCTTTTTTTTTTAATATAGTCTTTTTCTGTAAAAAAAATCTGGTCAGCCTACTCACGGACCATGCACAGAATACCACAAGACTTAAAAGAAACCCTAAAACAAGACCCGATTATGACCAGAAACATACTGGACTACCTAAAAAACATCAATTTTTACACTAAAATATAATAATTAAATTCAAGCAAAAATGTATAATATGTCATGTTAAATGTAAAATTATATTAAATGTTAAATAATATGTACAATTATGGCACAGATACTAATAGCCATAGATGATGATGTGTCTATAAAGGAATAAAAAAATAAAAAAAATTAAAAAAATGGAGAACATGGAAAACCGTTATTTAATATGTCCAAATCCGTTTTTATTCTTGAACATAAACACAAAATGTTATTCTCGTTTCCATTCTTTAACAAAATCTAGTAATATCGTTATTTTATTTTCGTTTCTGGTTTGTTATTATCCTTGATAAAAATTTAATCAAAAAGTCGGGAGTCGGTAGTTTTTCCGACGCTCCCGACTGGGACTCAACTCCGACTCCCAACTCCCCCAAAAAGATTCGAATCCTCAACTCCCGACTCTCGTCTTCTATTCTGACTCTCTCTCTCTCTCTGGTTAAATGGTCACAGCATCTAAGATGTATAAATTAAAAAAAAAAAATTTTAATTCCATTTGGAGAAATTCGTATTTATACTTATGAAATATAAATATGTATCACATTGAAATAGTACGTGTATATTATCGTACTACAGTATTTGATTTTGAATAGTTGTTATGGTCATAATTCAATCTATGTATGTGAATGCGCGTTAGCATAGTACACCCAGGCATCCTACACAGTTTTGTGATGTAATACAACATTCAATCTGACCAGCTGTATATTCTTAATGATTCCAGAATATTCTCAGACAAACTGAACGATCAGTTCTAACACAACACAACATTCTCCTTGGCAGATGTCACTACAAACGTCACGAACTTGCTGACCTACTGTTAGAATACTGTGACGTCACAATTTATTATATTCAACTTATTAAGAACTGTTTGCATTGTTTGGAAATTAATAGTATTGTAATATTGAAATATATGGGTTTTATTCGATTCAATTGTAAAGAGGATTAAAGTGAAATAATAAAACTGGTGCAATAGAACTTCCAGTTATATACTTTATACAGATTGAAAAGATAATAATCATTCACTGTTCACGTGATAATTTCGTCGATCTCTTGTTGTTTGTTGGCTGCTGAGTTATTAACTAAATGCGACAGCCAGTAAGGTAACGACTTCAATCTTTCAAGTGATTTTATTACTATTTCTGCATTTTGAATAATGCATAGTTGTCAACCGGCGTAGCATAGCGGTAACACACGTGACCTGCGTTGCTAATGTCTCTGGTTCAAATCCAGTTCAAGCATGGAAAATTAATATATTGTTTTGGCAATTAGCCAATTGGGCAATAAGGCAATTAGGCAATTAGCCTTAGTAGCTAAGGCCATTAACGTGAAATAAAAAAAAAAAAAATAGTTACGGCGATCATATTTATTTTGGACGGGAATAGGTCTGCTATATTCTAAAGCAAGGACGAAATCCTTTTCGTTACAAATATACATTCTGGCGAAAATCGATTAAAAAATAAAATTTAAGGACCCGTATTGTGAAAACCTGTGTCTCAAACTGTGATCCGCGGAGCACCAAGTGCTTCGCGCGCATCTACTAGTGCTCCGCGATCTACTAGTGTTGCTATATACATATATAGCAACGATAGTGCTCCGCGACGAATTCTTCTCGCGAAAAGTGCTCCGCGGCTCAAAAAGTATGGGAAACTCTGCCCTACCTTATATAAGAATAAAAATCATGGTTGACTGAATCATTTTGATTACAATATTAATATACTTCATTTGTACATACCATGTACATTCCTCAAAACTTGAGAATTCCCTCATGATTTCATAATTCGCGAGCGGTTTCAGATATGAACTATCCTGGTTCGCTACTTAGGATGGACTTACGGATTGTTGAATTAAAGTCCTCAGTTTTATTGACGTACTTTAATTATGTAATATGGTTATTATTTACATGATTTCTACACTATGATTTACAATTATGATGATACAGCTAAACCAAAAGAGACACACATTTAAAACACTCAAAACATGAGAGGTCTTTTCACACTAACATTACTTAATACACTAGATACTAAACCCCTCACTATTGTCACCGAAACCCGATTGTCTCTCACAAGTTTTGGAATATTCTATCTTAGGGTGTCCATTTTCTTAAGAAGGCAATGCAGGACGGAGCAAAAAAAAGGTCCTCATCTCCCAACTCCAAGTGAAGAGCAAAAAAAAAGGTCCTCACCTCCCAAATCCAAATTCAGGACAATGCGGGACAAAATGTTAAAATGCGGGACGAATGGTCACCCTATTTTATCTCCATGTAGGAATACATTACACTAATGGATATTACTAACAATTACTTTCACAAGACTTGTCCAAATACAAATAATATGTATTTTGTATTAATCATATTACTAGTAATATTTAACTTATCTAAATTGTAAGATATTACTCAGGGATTCTTTTGGTCATGTTTGATATATTTAACGGTTTAAGGCAAGGAGATGTTTTATCTCCTCTTCTGTTTAACATAATTCTGGAAAAAGCTATGAGGATGGCTTACTTGCATATGGAGACGATGTAGATGTGGTACGAAAAAGCGTCACGAGTGTAAAAGAAACTTTCGTGAAAATAGAGAGAGAAAAAATGAAGATTAGAATGAGAGTGCATGAAGGAAATTAGAATTATATTCATATGCTTAGACGCTAACAAAGGGACTAGGCCAGAACGTATGAACGAGTATAACTTCGAGAGAGAGTGGATAAATTTAAATATCTTGGAGCGATCATAATGGTGAACAACGTCACAAAAGAATTAAAATACCATGTTCATAGTGGCAACAGATGTTTATTCGATCTCGGTAAAAGAATACTCTCAAAGGATTGATCGAGAAGCTCAAAGATAAGGATATACAAGAACATTATATGACCTGGACCATATGCGAAGATATTGCTGCCAGAATTCAGAAAACAGGGCTGGTCTTTACTATGCTGAGCACATTCTGATCATCTGCACATATCAGCAGAAAGACAAAACTTCGAGTATTTAACACCAACGTCAAGTCTGCCCTGTTATATGCCTGTGAGACTTGGCTGGTTAATGAAGCGTTAACCAGTAAGCTACAAATTTTTACCAACAAATGTCTACGAAGGATAATGGGAATCCATTGGCCTGACAGAATCAGCAACAAAGATCTTTGGCAGAAAACAGGGCAAACAGAAATAAGACGGGAAATACAGTTGCGAAAGTGGAAGTGGATTGGACATATACTCAGACCAGAGACAGAGAACATCACGAGACGAGCATTCCAATGGAACCCTTAAGGAAAACGAAAGGTCGGAATACCCAGGCTCACATGGAGGCGAACAGTGGACAGAGAAATTAAAGATATGGGAAAACCCTGGGGTGAAATTAAGACCTTAGTCCAGAACCCGACCTGATGGCGATGTCTTGTAGAAATCCTTTGCTCCTCTTGAAGAGTTGTAGGAACCAATACACACACACACATATATATATATATATATATATATATATATATATATATATATATAAACCTGGACCATGACGAAAGACAGCAAAAGAAGGTTGAAATGCTTCAAAAGAAAAATAATTTTTTAGGAAGATGTTGAAACATAATTAACTTACTTTAAATCTGTCTTAAATTTTACAAACAATTATTATATACTTATTTTATTAGTTAATAAATACAAATAACTAAACAATATAACTAATCCTTAACATTAGAAAACTCTCCTTCCTACAAAAATTGTCCATCATTTTTATCTGTGGTCTTAATTAATTCCTTTAACTGTTTCAAAATGTGACTAAAATACTTCTATTATTATTTTTAAATAATGTTAGAACTGATATTTCAAATTATTGTTTTAGGGTTTTGTAAACAGTGGTTCCTTAATACTGGTCTAAAATGTAGATTTAGTATTAATTATTTAAAAACAATTGCAGAAATAAATTCACAGAAGACTGAATATCTCGTTGTTGGTGAGAAGGGAAGAGACCTCAAAATAGATGATGAAATCATCAGAAACTGCCAATCATTTAAATACATAGGTGTTACCTTATCAAATAGAGGGAAGAGTGAAGATGATATCAATAATAAAATAGGACAAAGAAAGTGTGTAATAAAGCAACTAAACCCGGTATTGTGAAACGACTATATAACCAAAAGAACAAAAACGGTTATCGACTATTATCGAAAGTATCTGTACCTATGGGAGAAACAATCCCTACAATCTGGTTTACAACTTGGCTAAAACTTGGTTTGGGCGTACCAGATTGTAGGGATTGTAGAGCTACTTATTTTCATATTATTGTAATGATTTATTGCTATTTTTTTTATTCATTTTTCGATAATTTTTATAATCCTCAGATGTGGGACTTCTATTATTACGGGGTTTTGTGAATTTAAATTCATGGTTATTCATTCATCTATTCTAAACCTTTTCCTGTTTTCCTATCCTTATGGATTGTCAAATCATAGTCGAACGTAAGTTCTACAACTACCCTCCCTATTCTCTGCGATGGATTATGTTTATGATGTTAGATTAACGTAACATTAGTATAGGTAAAATTACATAATACAGTTATATGATTTAATTACTATAGTTAATGATCTTTTAGCACCTGAGGAAGCTAACAATTGGTTTAGCGAAACGTTGTGTTACTAAAATATACGTATTGTCCAAAAAAGCTGAGTGAATATATTTTTCCTGTTTTTACTATTATATTATTTGGACGTTAAACATTTTCTACTAAAATAATTGCTATAAATATGTATAATAGTAAAACCGTGATGAACCGAATAATTTTAAATTCAATACAAAAGTATATGGGAATTTAATGGAACAAAAATTATAATAAAATAAATCTTTCAGCGTCAAAATAAAACCGTACTTCTTTTTTTATTTTTAACTTTTGTCATAGAGTCTTATAAAATCTGAGTATAATAAGTTCTTTCGCAGCAGACAAAAATCTTTATTTTTTGTTGTATTGTGTAAGACAAATTGGAAAAGGAGAAAAAAGGTAAAGCTATTATGGAGTGCAGGAGCAAAAATTACAAACCATTAGCAAATGTAAAAATAACTCTACAAAAGGAAATGCTAACATTTGCATTTCCTAAAGTAAACTTGTGTTAATTTGATTACATAACAATTTAAATAACGTTTTATTTGTTTATATAAACAGTAAATGTTCATATTTTTTCAACAAAGATCCATTATTGTTTTAATAAAAATGATATAAATTATCATAATTTAATTAAATTATATTTTACACTTCAATTATATATGTATATGTATTGTATTGAGCACAACAAGTGTCATTGAGCACAACAAGCCACTGGCTTCTGCTCTAATCAGTGTAATAATAATAATAATAATTTGTATTGGCCCAGTTATAAAAGTTTAAAATGTGAATTCCTTTCTGAGACATTCTGTATAAGTACATAATTGACGTAAATAAATATAGGGGAGATGTGGGGACGGTGGCACAATTGGTATAGTGGAACATTTGAAATATCTTTGAAATATAGAATATTTTCATGTCTGTTTGGGTATATATAGGCCCCTCTGGTACTGAGAAATTATACTATCCACATTTTGAGTCTATAAATTTAAGTCCTGCCATTTATAATGAAAATGTTGATTTGAGATTGACAAACTAAAGTTTATCGTAACAAGAAATTTTTTATTTGAACGACACACAACTAAATTAGTAAAAAAAATTATATTACATGTTGTAAATTGGTCATTTGTCTACAGTGTAAAGCAATTACTAATGTTCTAAACTATATCATTTATTATATTTGATAAAATGTTCGTGAAAATAGGGTTAGGCTAACAGTGGCACACGTGTTATGTGGATACAGTGGTACAGTGAGCCACTGTACCCACGTACGTGGGTACGAGTTAGAAGAACAATTCCAAACTGCGCAAAATAAAAAAGATCAGAAAATTAAAAGATATTCTTGTAAGTTCAGACACGTCTGATACTGATGTCAATATTGATGAGAATTCAAACTCAGATGATAATGTTGACTTATGCCTTTTGCAATATGCCTTAATATTTGAAGGACATGGAAAGAATAAAATGAAGAGCCATTCTATAGGGGAAATCATAGAAATAACGACTGACGATATTGTTTTAACATATCTCCGACGGCTGACTCTACTCTTTAAATTTATTAAAACAAATAAAAATTACACATTTAAAAAATCAGAGCTGATAAAAGTTTTACCATCTCCTGCTCCGTCTGATAGCACAAAACACCGTTTAGACGCTTTGATTTTTACAGTGAATTTAATGAAATATAATTAACATTAAAATAAAAACTATCAAAACTTACTGCTTCCAAGGAACTTGCCAAAGTTTATTTTTTTATATTAATAATAATAATAAAATAATAAATTTATTTTATATATTCATTTTTATATTGTTCCAAAAAATTTGATTTTTTATTAATTTTTCAGTACCTTCAGATGATTTATTTTGAAAGACATTGAATTGAAGTTTCAATAAAAATTATTAATACATATACAGATTTTTTGGATACCTATTATATTTACTGTTCCACTGTATCCCTAATGCTGTTTCACTGTACCCTCACGTATAGGTACAGTGGCACAATTGCAGAGGTCAACAAAAATATTAATTATAAATGGCACGTGATAAGGACATTAATTTTTAACAGGTTATTTAAACAACGACATAATAAGTATTAAGTGGCGAAAAAATTTATTTAAAAAATTCAAAATTGTTAAATTCAAAATCAAAGATGTTACGTACAAAAAACCAAAATGTGTGCCACCGTCCCCACATCTCCCCTACTGTAGTTTTGCGAGAGGCTATCACGTTTATTAATGTGAATAATATTGAATCAACCTGCCGGTCGAATTTCTCCAATGTTGAAAATAGGTCTCCTCATTGTTTCTTCAAACTTTTCTGCCTAAAATGTTTTCTTCCCATCTCTTTTTCCGATACTTTTAACTAGACTTACCATAATATTTTTTTTTCAAACCGGGACATTTTTGAGATTTTGTAAACCAGATCTAAAGTCTGTTCCAAACGGTTAGGCGGAACTAGATTTTGCAATCTAATTACTTTCATCTTTTAAATCGTGCTTTTCAGCCGTTTTGTTTAAGCTTTGTAAATCATTCTTACAATAAACATTTTTTGGTTAAGGTTAATATCATTTTAAAATGTAATTTTCTTTATATTTTGTTTCTTTCGTGTCATTCTTAATACAAATTTCCCATTTATTTATTTTTTTGTCATTATATATGTAAAAAAAAAAATAATTTAATTTTGATATACGGCCTTCGTTTCCATGGTTTCATTGTTGGAATTTTAAATTTTGACATTCCAACATGAAAAATGAAATAACCCAAGCAAGGTTTCTTCTCGTGACAACCTAAAAGAACGAAATTCCCATTTAGTTCCGCCTAACCGTTTGGAACGGACTGTAGTTATTTTGGATACTTTTATAGTGTAATATGTACTTTAAATGTCAATTAAAAATATTCCTTACGCTGTAAAACCGACTTCAGATTTATTGTTCTGATATATGCTGTTCACTTTTGTAAGAACAAACTAAGAGGAAATTTTGTTTTCAATAGTTTGCACCTTTGAAGCTGTATGTCATGTTGGTATTAAAAAATGTCACTTTTTTAAAATGTCGATCCAGTTGACATATGTCATAATGAAAAATTATATCTTAATTATAATGATCATAACTTTATCAACCTAACGTCGGTTTTACAGCGTAACGAATATTTTGAATTGACATTTAAAGTCAGTAACACACCATAAAAGTAACCAAAATAACCATATCTACAGTCTGTTCCAAACGGTTAGGCGGAACTAAATGGGAATTTCGTTCTTTTAGGTTGTCACGAGAAGAGACCTTGCTTGGGTTATTTCATTTTTCATGTTGGAATGTCAAAATTTAAAATTCCAACAATGAAACCATGGAAACGAATGCCGTATGTCAAAATTAAATTATTTTTTTTACGTATATAATGACAAAAAAATAAATAAATGGGAAATTTGTATTAAGAATGACACGAAAAAACAAAATATAAAGAAAATGACATTTTAAAATGATATTAACCTTAATAAAAAAATATTTATTGTGAGTATGATTTACAAAGCTTAAACAAAACGGCTGAAAAGCACGATTTAAAAGATGAAAGTAACTAGATTGCAAAATCTAGTTCCGCCTAACCGTTTGAAACAGACTGTATGGTCTATTTCAAAGTAGAAAAATGTGTGTAAGAAGATAGGAGCTGTTTGTCCTTGCTTCGGATTGGTTTAGATCGTCATCCCTATTACACTGTAAAAATATTGTTTTTAGTCCAAGTTGACAGATGTTCAGTGTCGTACATTGGAAATATATATTATTTATATTATTTAATTTTTCTCATATATTTTGTTATTATTTACATATTTAGACTTTTATTTATATTCTTGGCGTAGATTTTATGGAGAAAATTCTCCATGTAATTTGTTTTTACGCAGTTATATATTTTTTAGGTTATCTGACATATAAATATTTTTTGACACTTGACAATTAACATGTCAAGAGAGAGGACTAATGTGAGGCCAAAAGACAGCCCAGCTGATTGTGCCCAAAGAAGAAGTTATTGATATCATTTTTAGACCTTCATATATACATATATTTTTATTTTTTATTTACAATAATTATTTAAATAAGAAACTTTTGCTCTGAAGATATTTTGTTTGTTTTATTGCTTTGTTTAAACTCTTTTAGGCAAATCTCTCTTTTTATATATAAGCAGTTCACTTTTGTAAGAACAAACTAAGAGGGAATTTTGTTTTCAATAGTTTGCACCTTTGAAGCTGTATGTCATGTTGGTATTAAAAAATGTCACTTTCTTAAAATGTCGATCCATTTGACATATGTCATAATCAAAAATTATATCTTAATTATAGTGATCATAACCTTATCAACCTAAAGTCGGTTTTACAGCGTAAGGAATATTTTTAATTGACATTTAAAGTCAGTAACACACCATAAAAGTAACCAAAATAACCAGATCTAGTGTGTTCTTACAAAAGTGAACAGCTTATAGAGTACATAATTTTTAAAATTAATATTTTTTTAACTTTTTCAAATTTCCCATTAAACTGAATTTATGTCGTATAAATAACGTAACTGTATTATCTGCCTTGTTTATTTCAATATCTTATTAACCTTTCATGTATTTAAAAAAAAAATCTCTTGCTAACCCAGTTGCTACGCCCATGCCCTAGTTGTAACTTATTTTAAATTTCCCGCTATACTGTATTTGATCAGTGTAAATCGTACTTGGTTCGCAGCGCTATCTACTTTTTTCTACTTTGAAATAGACCATAGTGTGTTCTTACAAAAGTGAACAGCCTATAATTATTAAGAAAGTGACATTTTTTATAATTTTTGTCATGTTGGTATTAAAAAGTGGCAAAAAATGTCAATTTGACATATGTCATGATAAAAAATGATATTTTAATTATAATGATCATAACCAAAAAAATCTGAAGTCTGAAATTCAGCGCAAGGAAATTTTTTAAATGACATTTAAAGTCAGTAATACACTACTAAAGTAACCAAAATAACAAGATCTGGTTCGTCCTTACAAAAGGCTAAATAACGGAGAGTAATAAGTTTTAATTACTCTTAATTGAACATAACTTATTATTAAAAAATTATTAATATTTAACACTACGGTGAAATTAAAAAAATAATCTTTGTAATTTTTATTAATCGCCATTTTTCAAAGTTGATGACAACAAGAACAGTGTTAACAGTTAATTAATTCTAAAGCTTTCTGTTGCCGACCGGCGTAGCGTAGTGGTAACACATCTGCTCAGCGTCTCGGGTTTGAATCCCGTTCAGGCATGGAAATTTTGTCAAATATAAATTGTCCTGGCTAATTTGCTAAGAAGCAAAGGCCAGAAAAATAAAAATAAAAAAAAAAGCCAACTCTTATGTAATTTCTATTTGAATTCATGGTATATTCGGAACTTAGTAATTTTTACCAAATATTCGGGACAAAATGACAAACTGACCGGGACACCGGGACCATACCTTCAAACTGGGACGTATGGTAAGCCTACTTTTAACGTATCTATCTATCTTGATCCATTAGTGTTGCATCGAGCAATGACTTGCTTTTAAACCTATAGTGCCCCAATTAATTTTTTCTTGGCCAATTAATTACATTAGGCTAATATAGGGTCATTTATGCTAAATTTGTATTAAAATTTAACCTAAAGGGTAACTTATTGCCTGTTAACCTATAAACCTTCCGTTTATAGGTCCGTTTATTATAGTTTATACCGCCCGTTCTGAATCAGATTTGGGCAGATAGTGACAAAATGGTTTATATATGCCAAAAGGTTTATATGGGTAAAATAAGAACAATAATTCATATATAACACACATTTTAAATCACACTGACCTGCAAATATATTCAAACGTATGTAAACAACAAGTACAAATGTCTGCTCTCAAGAGCGACACAACACTGTTAAAAGTGCACTATCCATAAGTTACAGAATACCAACACCGGCTGTTGAAAATCGCAACTTTCAAGAGGATGCTGTAAAAACTATTGTCAAAAAGTTTATAGAATAGGTGCTAGATGTTCAATACTGAAAGCTTTTGAAAACATGTTTAACCCTGACTTCATAAAAAATACTTAAGTAATAATTTATTTTTTGACTTGGTTATTTTAATGGGATTTTTGACTAGAATTTTTAAATTGTTAAATAACTATGTTAAAATATTTACTTAATTAAGCAATAAGTTTCCAAATTAACATATTATTTTAATTTTTGTTTAAACGTTTGTTAACTAAACAATCTTAAAACATGCATTTTAAATTAGAAAGATAAAAACTACGCCTTCTTTCAAAATCATTGAACCGTTGTAGAAAATATATATTTTTTAAAATAAATCTAGTTATAAAAAACAATCCCATTGTTATTTGAGATCTTCTTTGTACCATACTTTAACGGAGTATTGATTGAAACGAATAAACACGTTTTATAGAGGAAATATTTTGAAAATGTCCGCGGGACGTAGTTGGCTAAATTACGGATTTTCAAGAACCGGA
Organism: Liopterus haemorrhoidalis; assembly: GCA_963971575.1. Taxonomy (NCBI): domain Eukaryota; kingdom Metazoa; phylum Arthropoda; class Insecta; order Coleoptera; family Dytiscidae; genus Liopterus; species Liopterus haemorrhoidalis. The sequence continues at coordinate 40,352,279 of OZ020615.1, forward strand.
TTTTGCTCATCCCCTTTAATGTACCGATTAGCGTAGCATTTTTCTCTTTCATATTTTATCACATTTCAGTGTCTTCAATTGCTTTTCTCTATTTTTGCAATATAGTTGGTTTCTTTGGTTTAAGCGGCGCTAGATTATCAAATCTAGTAACTTTTAACGATTTGTAAAGGAGATAATTTTGATATTATTTCATAAGTAAATTCAGTACAATCATCCAATTAGTGTAAAATATTAAAAAAATGTTAAATAATAAAAAATAATCTATTTCTTAGAAAGGGCCTTTAAGATAAGGGTAGACTTAGTTATCATTGTAACTTGAGACTTTTGTAAACGTAACATGAAAAGTGAATCGTAAATCTTTAATCAGACGATAACTCTGGCAATAAGTTAGATTAGAAGTATTATAACCATATGGGAAAATCTATTAATCTTTGTCTGAAATATAATACTAAGTTTGGGTTATTTTCTAATGGGATACGGATCTGAGTTATCACCAATAAATTGTGAATTTTAAGATATTACTAGACGGATAGTCAAGAGGGTGCGAAATGATATTTAACAGTTGGGCAATGTAAGCCGTTCAGGGTGGTTCTCGTTTTAGGAAGTTGAGCTTAAACCGTCGTAAGGTTAAGTCATGTTTTAGAGTTGAGTCTAAAGAGTGAAGGTGATAAGTCATGTTTTAAGAGTGCAGTTTAGAACAGTGTTTCTCAACTGAAAACGTACCGCGGACCAGTAAAATATTGAATTTTCTACCGCCGACCAGTCTAATAATTAATTTTTTACCGCGGACCGTTAAAAATAAATGTACTATTAAACAAATTGTATATGTAAACTCTACATATATTTTAGTAATACAAATTAACTGAAAAATGAACAAAATGCACAGAAAATGAACAAAATATCATAAAAAATTAACAAAAAATCTCAAAAATAATAATTTATAAGCCTTTCGTGGAACACCAAAATTTTGCTATGGACCACCAGTGGCCCGCGGACCACCGGTTGAGTAACACTGGTTTAGACAGTCGTAAGGTGAAGACAATGTTTTGGAGTTGGTTTTTAAGAGTCATGGGGTTAAGATGTATTTGAGGGAGTGACAATTAATGTGTTCGGTCAGTCAAGTAAAAATGTAACCAAGTAATTCCGTATGAACGTTGGTGTAGTGCCCAGCTAAAGACATTTGAGAGATAAATGGTTTTAGAGAATGTCAGTCAGGACTGTGGTGTCCAGTGGATGAATTAGTGTCTGGTGAAAAGAGTCTCTCGAGTGTTAGTGTTGTGAACGTGTCTCTGATTTGGGTTTAGCTGTCGTCGTTCATTTGTAAGTGTTTGTAAATAATGTAAATATTAAACCGTATTATAGTTAAACTAGATTAGTAAAATATTGACTTTAATTAAATAACCCTTAACCCCTTCCAAGAATCATAGCAACCAGCTAGTGGACTAAGGAGGGGTCCAGACTTGATCCGCTCGCAAGTCTGGATACTCATAATGGGATGGAGACCTAGTGTTGAGGGATGAGAGTAAGTACGAATGAAGTAAATAAATCCAATCGTGACATGTCATATTATATGTATCGTAGGCTCCCCATAGATTGAACGAAGCTTTAAATCATTTTGTTTGTAAAAGCCTACTTCAATCCTTAAAAACTAAGCTTGTAACAACTTTCCATTTGGTTCCTCTTAAACGTTTAGCCGTTTAGCGGAATAGCCCATACTTTTCATAGTTTTCTATATTTGTTCATTGTTGACCTCTTTGGACGCCTCTCTTCTCTACTTTACATTTCACAGCTAATCATCCTACGTTACAAGAACGGTAGGTACCGTAAAACGGGGTGAACTGACCAGTTTTTAGGTTCAAATCATTATATCTCTATGAACGTTAATAATTGTTTTATTTTTTTCATACTAGAACATAGGTATTGAGTATTGTTATATCAATAATTCTAAATGTTTATTTTTTATCGGCATTAATATTGATATAAAAAAAAAAAAAAAACTCGTCTGGTCAACTTCACCCCAGTTGGGGTGAATTTGACGGCGCACAACCCTATAGTTCTCAATAGTTTCTTAAATAAAACTAATAATCGGAAATAAAATTAATAGCAAATATATCTAAATTTGCAGCGAATTCTTATTTATCTAATAGGATATTTTTAATTGTAGAAAAAAACTGTTATGTAATTGTAAATTGCATTATAGACGCCATCTTGTAAACCAATAGACGCATATTTGCTCAGTAATCAAATCGAAAAAAATGTTGACGTATTATTTGAACATTTCTACACAAAATTATATAAATATAAAAGTTATTCGAATCCCACAAGAAGATTGAAAAAATTACAGAAAAATATCGCTGATGTCTATTTTTAAGTTATTGAGCGATAATATTTTTACAATAAATGTTTCTACAATTAAAAATATCCTATTAGATAAAGATCGGTGCAAAATTTGATGTATAGATTGATACTAATTTAATTTTATTTGGTAACCTCTGGGGGTTATAGGCAGCCTTAAGTATCCCGCGGTGGCCAATATCTGGTGCTACAAGCATCTTGACAATATCTTCCCTCTTCTTTTTTCTTTTCTTCCTTTCTTCGTTTTTAGGCTAGATAAATTTATTTTTCACATCTTTTCAGATATTTTATTGAGAGGTGCTATAATATTTTTGTCTAAAACACTTGTTATTTGGCCAATTAAATGATTAATTGTAACCTGTTACGGTACCCAAAAATTTGTTTATTCTTCATATGAGCAGGGCTGCTATCTTATGTTGACTATGCTGGCTCTGTCTAAGTCCTGGGTACTATAAATACTACCCCCCACCCCACTACTTGAGCACGGTCGATTTACTTGATTATTGGTTTTACTTATATAAATCCTTCATAATCCTCTGTGACACGTATTCTATATGTGAAAGTAAGATTGTGTAGCTTAATTTCAAATTATAAATGAAAAAATCATTGCTCTGATATGTGTCCAATAAACGGAAATTTTTCATGTGTAAAATGCATGGAACATAAATTCATATTTATTATTCCTCGTGCCTACTCATAAATTTGAAAAGAAATTAAAATGCAAATTAATTTCGGGCGTTAAATTTCTATTCTAAGTAAAACACCAATAAAATGTTTTTAATGGCTTCTTTAAGTAGCACATGATAAATTCATCTCAGTCTGGAAAACTTCCAAAGATTTTCCCTTTTCCTTTTCTTAGACCTTCGCACAAAGATTAAGATTTTAGTTAGTCATTTAAGATGATTACACATTTTTAAGTTTGTAACAATTAGGATTACTAAAGAGAAGTTAATTATACAGCCACTTTATCAAAATTAAAGATATTCACTGTTTTACTTTTAGTCCTTAAGCTCGTCCTTCATATTGTTCTAAGGAAAGAATCATTTACCAATTAAGGCCAATTGTTCAATGGGTATCACCTGAATATTCAATTAATCAATCACAATCCTTCTCTTACATTTTTTCATAGGACTTTTGCACCAGTTCGATTCTTTTTCAACCTGTTCCATCAATCGTCAATCATCTTCAGTTCTGGATTTTATCATTCCAAAGTTTTTGCCAATGTTCATGCCTGTTGTCAAGTCACCTTAATTTTGGTCTTCTTGAACTAACAGTATAGCTAGAGCTTTAGCGTCTTCAGTAAGGTATGTATATGTCTCACTCCCCTCTTGACATCAAGTAATGAATTAACTGGGAGTATTTCATCATCATCAGTGGTGGATTAAGCCTTCGCCGGGCCCAAGACATTTTTGATTTACGAGCCCTCAACCTAGCGGCGTTCAAAGGTAGGGTGACCATTTTCTTAAGAAGGCAATGCGGGACGGAACAAAAACAAAAAAGGTTCTTACCTCCTAAATCCAAGTGAAGAGCAAAAAAAAGGTCCTCACCTCTCAAATCCAAGTGAAGAGCAAAAAAAAGGTCCTCACCTCCCAAATCCAAGTGAAGAGCAAAAAAAGAGGTCCTCACCTCCTAAATCCAAGTGAAGAGGAAAAGAAAAGATCCTCACCTCCCAAATCGGGCCCTTGAAAATTACGGGCCCAAGACAATTGTCTTTTTTGTCTCTGCGAAAGTCCGCCACTGATCATCATCAAGCCTTGTTCATCAATGGGTGGTTTTGGATTGCCTCTAAAAAGAGCATAGGCTGTCAATAAAATGTTTCCATCTAACTCGTCAATCTGCCATTGATTTCAAGACAGTCTTTGGTCTTGATTATGAGAGCTCCGTGTATATCTCTGACAGTGTTGAGCGACGCCAGGTGTTCGTGGGTACTTCTCTTCTACAACACACCTCACTACGAGCTAAGAGTGTGCCCTAATCAACCATAATTTCTTTCTTCTATTTGTAAATTTATGTCTATTTGGCCAGTTTTTTTCCCCCCAATTCAGCGTTTGTTATTCTACGTGACCAATAAATGCGAAGAATTCTTCGAAGACTTATAGTCGCACTTTTCTCTTGATACTTTCTGTAACGAGTCTTGCAGCTTTACAGAAGTACTGCCATCATACATGCTTTGAAGATGGTAGTTATCGTGGGATAGATTATAGAATTCTATATATGGCTAAGTTGGATGAAGACCTTATTGATTCTATTATGACATTTAGAAAAAATTCTGGAATGCGTTCCGCCTCTACAAAAAAGAACTGAACGTCGTTCCGGTGCATTCCGGCCTGAATACACCACTACTGGTAGTTCGTCGTTTTGGCTAATTATTCTGAGCCGGTCTATTATATTTGCTAATCCTTCTTCGCTTGAAGCTTTATTAGTGTGTCATCAGTAGACTGGATTTTAAGTTTCTGCTTTTTCATCTTTAAAAGCAGCAACAGTATTTCTTAATATGTGCACGAATTAGAAGAAAATGAATCAATTGACAAGTTTTTTAGTTTAATTTGCCACAAACCGGTCTCTATTTTGAAACCTTTTGGTAAGTTATGTTTATTTTTTTTTAAACAATTGAATTTATTTAAATTATTCATACGCGCATAGCTACCGTCCGCACAACTTTTCACCGCGAAGGAACGCCTTATAGTGAACAATAATATCTGACAATGAGCATGGAATAATTATTTCTTCACTATTGAAGGAATGAAATACATACATTTTTTGCCACATTTAGTGTTTTTTTTGCCACATTTATATGCTTTTTTTAGAGATTTAAAAAAAGAAATGTGCTTATTTATCCGGTGCTTATTTATAAGTCTTTCCAGCAATCCACAGAGACTCATCCTTTCCATTCGTCCAGAACCTCGCTCGTAACATATTCACTGTATATGTTGGGCTATTTTTCGAGGTTGTTACCAAATAGTATTTTCAATATAATTGACCAGAACGAAATATAATCATCTAAAATTTATAAGCTGTTAACATTTAAAGCCGCTTTTTGTTAAACTGTCCCAGTAGGAACCTATTATTTAAATAGATAGTCACACAAATAAACTAATTATAAATATTATAATGAGCAACAAATACTTGGATAGATATCTTGATTGGGTTCTTTTTCGTTTTATATCGGAAACCATATCACAATAGTCTTCCTGCTTCAACAACCTACAAAAAAAAACTAAATTTCAAGGCCATATCTATTTTAGTTTTTGTTTACAACACACTAAGTTGTTGAAATAAATTTTAAAACATTCTCGTTTTTGATAACTTATGATATAATTTTATTTTTAATTCTGTTGGTGTATTGTTGATAAAAATATCTTATTTACATTACATGGACGTTTTATTGCGTTGGTATTTTGTAAGAATTGACAATTTTCCAGCAAAGAAGATTTTTTTGAAATATACGGTGTAACAGAAAAATATTTGGGACAAGGACAAGATGTTTTGGAACGAATAGCAAACATTTGCGAAACTATAATCTAGTTAGATCAATTTTTGTCACCTCTTTTGAGATACCCAGATCAATTCTGTAAAAAGTTACTGTGTAATAACGTTACTACAACATAAAATATTATAAAAAATACAATGACTTTCATTCATGATAGTAACTGACCTTGCTCATAGTGACGAATTTAGTAACTATTATCATAGTAACAGAGTTACAGAATTGGTCTGACTGTCTTACTTTTAGTCTTAGTTACACAAATTTTCCATCATATCCTGTTAACTGTTAGGTCAAAATTTCTTCACGCCTCAGTGACAGAATATCATAATCAAGCCTTAACTATCATGGGGTGGACTCCTTCTTAAAAGAGAGTCTATCAATAAAACTTTTCCTGTCTCCTTTTAGTATTTCAATCGAAGTTTGGACGTAACACAAGTGCGAAAAGTAGTGCATAATAGTTTAGTGTTATATAATTACAATGAAGGTACACCATCGTGGCTGTATTAATTTGCCAGACAATTTTTGTTATGTGTGTGGTCAATTTACAACAAAAACACAACGTAGAATCATAATAAATGTAGTAAAACAAGTCTATTATAATTATTTTGGCTGCCATGTTGGAGACCAAAATAAAACCTGGGCTCCACATATATGCTGTATATTGTGCTAAGTAAATTTAGTTCAGTGGTTGAAGGGAAAGAAAAATACTATGCCATTTAGCGTACCAATGATATGGCGTAAACCTAAAAATCACTCTACAGACTGTTACTTTTGTATGACAAAAATTTCTGGATTCCCAAGAAAAAACAAAAATAAAATTGAATATCCTGACATTCCAGTTCCTAAACCACATTCTGATTGGGAACAGTTTCTAAATTTATTTGATGAAATTGTAGAAGAGCACATAGTAAGTCCATCGATTCTTCCGATCCGGATTACGACTTTCGAAGCAGTGCCGAACCACAACTCAAACTGAACTAAACGATTTAGTGCGAGATTAAGATTTAAATTTAAAGAGCAGTGCAAGGTGAAAGGTTTCACCAGGCTATAAGTACAATTAAATATCGTTACCAGGGAAGATGGGATTCAACCATAATGGGAGACTAGTGCTGTTTTTTGTAGAGGGATGATGATACCGTTCATAGAAGAAAAAAATAACTTTTTTATCTTAATTTTTTTTTTCGTGATTTACGAGGGTTGTTTCCAAAGTACTGGGAATTTAGCTATAATTTTTATTATTTTGTTAATTTTCGTCAATATTAAAATGTAGTTTTTCAACATAATCTCCATTTAACTGAATATATTTATCCCAACGATAAACTTATTTTTTGAAGCTGTCCTCAAAGAACTTTTTCGGTGTCTCCTCAATCCACCTATTCCAACAGCCTTGGCACCCAGCGTGGCGGAACCTTGCTAACGTCCAAACAATCATGCAAGATGTCATGAACTTGTCGTGCACCTATCCCTAGGCGCACACTAATTTGACGAATAGTCATCTGCCTGTCCTCTTCCAGTAGGTCTTCGAAGGCAGTAATGTTTCTTTCATTTACCGACGTGCTTGGGCGCCCACTGCGTGGATCGTCTTCTACTGATGTTCTACCGATTTTAAAACGATCGATCCACCGATAAACAGTACTTTTGGATTCTGCATACTCACCAAATACTCCTTGCAGACGCTGAATAATTTCTGATGTTTTCACACCTTCTTTCCACAAAAAGAAAATTATTGCTCTTTGAGATTTTGCTGCGTCTTCCATGGTTACAAAAACAGTGCTATGAAAACGCGTCTATATCAGTCGAACACCTAAATCAGACTGAACAATATTGCACTAGATAGTTGCATAAACATGTCAAGACTTGTCTGGCACCAATAATTGCCTATAAGTTCTGCGTAATTTAATTATAGCACAATTCCCAGAATTTAGGCAACATCCCTCGTATATTTTGTCAAAGTTTATCAGTACTGTTTATTTACACAATAAAAATTTATTTTCATTGATACAGTTGTATGCATTTTTTTCTAAATGATTCCTTGGAACAGTTACACTGATAATAACGTAAATTCTTCAAAGTTGAATGACTAAAAATTTGAGGGTGCTACAAACTTTTTACTGGCATTTTCGTGAATAGTAGGTTTTGTTTATCCTTAAACAGTTAATTTTACTCATGTTATAAAAAAAAAAGTTTAAATTTTGTTGCCTAGTGTAATTAGAAGGGTTATTTAGCTTATAATGAGTCTGGTTGACGTTTAAGACAACTGTGAAGTTCATATTCATACCAATCCACCTAATAAAAACCCTAAACTGAACACAACACTGAAATTACTTAACACGAAGTTAAAACTGATGCTCTTTCTTTATGAAACGCAGTTAAATTTTGACAGCGTGCTATTTCAGCATCGATGTTAGCTAACATAGGATTTAGCATTGCTTTATGAAACTGGTCTTTTTTCCCAGATCTTCTTTACAATTCTGTTCTTTTCCATGTTCATTATGTATCTTCTTTGTAATAGTCTGCTTTTTAAAATGTAATTTTTTTATAGTTTTGTATTAATTTCGAAATAAAATCCTAAAAGTTTAAACGTCTAGACCAGGATGTTTGTTTGATATTCATCGATCATTTAAAATACCCTGAATTAGCGCTTTAATATCCACAAAAAATATTTAAACATAACATGTTGCAAAATTTCATCCAGTAATTTATTAAAATAACCCATGACCTGAACTTTTCAAAAGTCAGGTAAATTTTTTTATTGGTTCGTGTGTTTTTTATATATATACTATCGTATATGGTAAAAAAAATGATAAATTAGTAACTTAAGGAATATCACGAACTGTTTATAGAAATTAATATTCATTTTTTGGCAAAAAATTGCATAAGAAAAGGTGTAGCAAATCAAAAAGTAACACAAAGTGTTCTTTTAATAGGTTTATAGGCAAGTCATTGTAAATAAAGTTTTTTTTGTTAGTTTTGTTGCCAAATTATACACGTGTACAGCGGTAATAATTTTTAAGAATGTAATTTATTTTCTCTTGCCACAAATGAAAAAATATTTACTGAAATGTTAGAAATAAATAAGAAGAGTAGGAAATTAAATAAATTTTAAATTAATTACAATGTTGGTCAAAATTTATCATTTTAAAGAAATTATCTTATTTGAAAAATATCTTCTAGTTATTTAACAGTACGTATAATCCCTACAGATTATTTTTCTTATATAAAACTAACAATCTGAAATAAAATTGGTAACAATCCATACATCTAAACCTGCAGCAAATTTTTATCTATAGTCGGATTGCTGATAAGTGACTGTTACATGTATGTAGCAAGTAGTGCATTCAATAATCTAGTTACCATTTTTCAGCGATTTTAAAAATGTTTTCTGTTATTTGTCTTAGCTGTCAGTGTCTGGTAATAAATATGAATTAAAATATGGCTTCAAATTAGTTGTGAAGCTTGGGCAAAATCTGTTAAAAAAATCGAAAATTTAATAAATGAATGGTGGGAGAAGGAAAGGATTGTTGATAATATTAATCCAATAATATTAAATACAAGAAATGACAGCTATAGTTCAGATGACGACGATATCATATATTACAGTGATTATTAAAAAAATAAATAAATAAAAATAAACATTTAAATACAACATGTATTATCTGTCTCATTTTGTTATACGTAACTAACAGGGAAAGTTCATTTTTTATGTTGTATATTGACAATACATTTATAATATTATCATAGTATTGGTTCACACGGATACGCCAAAGTCTGTTTACACCACAATAGTCACCAAAGTAACCAGATCTAGTTTCGTATTACAAATTGAGACGGATTATAGCAATATTTTATATGAATAAATATATTTTTACTTAATATTTTATTACTTTGTACTTAGGGGAAACATAAAAATTTAATTTAATTAAACAACAAATTATAATCCAAAATTTACGAATGAGTATAAAGTTTTCCTTATTTATAATTATTACCTTAAAATTAATAATTTTGTTTGTTTGAGTACTGCTGTGAATTTATTATCGTGCTCCAATTAGTACAGATATCAACGAATCATGCTAATCATCAAAATAATTTGGAAGGTTTGCATGGGTATGCAAATAATTATAATGATATAGACAGAGAAAGCATATAATATTGTATATCGATACTTATAGCAACGAACAGTCACCTATCAGCAATCCGACTATATATATAATACTTTATTTATTTAAATAGGATGAGCCTAATATACAAACATGCATATTACAAACAAATTAAAACAATTAAAAATCAAAATTAAAAAAAAAAACATGTAAGCAATATAAAAATAGTATAAAAAGTGATAAAAACATACATATTTCGTTAAAAATAATCTTACATAAAAAGCAAATTACAAATACATCAAAATAAAAAAAAAATAAAATATTAAAATAAGATAAAAATACATATTACATAAAAATTGGTAAAATCAGACATGATAAAATCAGAAAATTCTTAAAAATACGACATAAAATGTAATAAAACAGACTTATCTAAAAATACTTAATTAAAAATAAAAAAACATATATATATTAAATAAATTACATAAAGTAAATAAATAAATATGTGATATACCTCATTTCCTATAATATGTAATGAGATTACTCTTAAATAATTTTACACTTGCGCATTTCTTAATATGTAATGGCAAGTTATTATATCTATTAAAACCTTTATTTAAAATCTGATTGCAGTTATTTTGCCTCTTTATTAATTTAACTCTTAAATTATGACATTCCCGTGTTGGGTACTTATGTACATCATTATTATATGTTATGTATTTATTAAGATAACTAGGGAGCAGTCCATTGACCAGCTTATATATAAATATCATTGAACAAAATTCAAGACGATCAGCCACAGAAAACCAACTAAGTGATGAATATAATATCTCCCGGGGAGTGAACCTGGGAAGTTTAAGAATTATTCGCAAACCCCTGTTTTGTAGTTTCTGTAACTGATTCACCGAACCTCTGTTCAATGAGTACAACAAACTGGCACAGTAATCAAAATGTGGTTGCACAATAGATTTATATAAGTTAACAAGAGTACCTGATGATACTTTGGTAGAATATCTACTAATTAAATAAAGTTTTTTGGATATTTGTTTTTTTACATAATCAAAATGGCAATCAAAATTTAAGTGACAATCTAACATAAAACCAAGATATTTAAATTCTTTAACTATTTCTACACGCTGATTATTAATGTTTACATAAATGCTACTAATATCAATATTTCGATATTTATATTTAGAGGATAAAATCATACATTTAGTTTTAAGTACATTAAGTTTCAGTTTATTTTGGCAAAAGTATATATTTAGTTTTTTTAACTCTCTGTTCATTTTATCAACGGCTACATTAATATTATTATCATATATTGCTACCAAAGTATCATCAGCAAATAAGTTAAGAAAATCGAAATTTACATCGGTAGCAATATCATTGATATAAATCAAAAAAAGAATAGGTCCTAAAGAAGTACCTTGAGGGACGCCCCATTTATTAAGTAGTGCATCTGAGATGACGTCCTCAACTTTCGTACGTTGATATCTTTTATCTAAATAACTTTGAAACCATTGTAATACTATGCCCCCCACGCCATATAATTGAAGTTTTTTTAATAAAATTCTACGATCAAGTGTTTCAAATGCTCTTTGGAGATCTAAGAAAACCGCAACAATATATTTTCCATCATCAAGTGTATTTTTCCAATCAGAGATAGTAAGTTGTAGAGACGTTTCACATGAATGGTTACGCCTAAAACCCGATTGAAAAGTTAATAACTTAGGTTAAAAAAATTCGTATAATTGTGTATATACAACGGCTTCAAGTAATTTTTCAATGCATGGTAATGAATTTATTGGTCTAAAATTATTCCCGTCTGCAGTATTACTAACTTTAGGCAAAGGAGTAATTGTTGAAAATTTTAGTTTATCAGGGAATATTCCCGTTTCAAGCGAGGTATTTATTAGATGCAATAACACATGACCTATGGTATTAAATATGACCTTAATAGTAGCAGAATTTAGTATATTAAATGGGTTTTTATTATTTTTTAATTTCTTAACATATTCTCCCAATTCTGCTAATGAAATTAATTTGAAGTTATCCATAACATGGTTGTACATGTTATTGTTAAATACGTAAGTATTATTAACGTGCTCTATTCCACTGACAAGTTCTTCAATCGTTATAACGAATTGGTTATTAAAATGTGTTGCCTTGCTTAAATTATCCGTAGCAATAAATGTTTTATTATTATAATTAAAATTTATATTTGAGGAATAATTAACATCTTTAGAATTACCCAATATAAGTTTCAATTTTTTCCATAATTCTTTAGGCTTGTTACTATTATTATAATAATTAATATATATATAACTATGTTAAAATTATTATATAATATATATATAACTTAACCAGCGAGCGGTGGGGTACAAAATTTGGACTAACAGAAAAGTAGAAAAGGGGGCGTATTTAGTTTCACATTTCATGTTTCTCTCTTTCGTTTTTCCCTCTCTGTGCAGCCCTTCACCCATCCGCCACGGGTCGTTGGTTGAGGTATAAGAGAATTTTTTCAATTTTACGAAAAATTGCAAAAATCGCTCCATAACTTACCAAAAAATAGATATCAGCCGACAATATTCTGTAATTTTTTAAATATATTTGTGGGTTTCAAATAATTTTTGTACTTATATAGTTTTATGTAGAAATGTTTAAATAATACGTCAACATTTTTTTCAACGCGACCCTTTATAGTTCAAAACCTTCGTCAAAAAATAGTAGATATACTTGATGAAAATAGTATGGCTCATTGATATTCCCATATAAAATAGCAATTGTTGTCTAATTTAACCTCAGAGGTAAGTTTAATTAGACTATGTATTGTGTATAAAATTAGTAAATAGTTTTAACGTTTAACGAAAGCGTTTATCGCTCTGAAAATTAATGCGTAACGAATGTTGTGACATCTATATTTTTTCAAACCTGCTACGATGGAGTATTGGTGACGTTTTACGAACCCGCCATCAGCAAGATCGTGATTTATTACCAAATTTTAATAACAAAATTATAACCGCAACTACAGCAAGTCCTTTTCGTTTAACGATTTCCAAAATTTGTGGAAATATGTGGCAGTATTTTTTAGTTTATGTAAAGTGAGCTTACATTAGCTACTACGTTAGGGTGACCATTCGTCCCGCATTTTAACATTTTGTCCCGCATTAAGATGCGTCCCGCAAAAGTCCCGCTTTTTAACATTTTGGATTTGGGAGGTGAGGACCTTTTTTTTTGCTCTTCACTTGGATTTGGGAGGTGAAGACCTTTTTTTTGCTCTTCACTTGGAGTTGGGAGATGAGGACCTTTTTTTTGCTCCGTCCCGCATTACCTTCTTATAGTGCATTACATTTAGAGTTCTGAACGGTCGCTCGCACTACTATATGACAAACGTGTTAGTGATAATCAACAGTGCACAAGTAATAGTCTATAGTCGACTAATTTAAGAGCTGTGAATGCAGATTTATAGTTCTAATAGTTTAAAATAAACACCGTGTTAATTTGTGCAAAACAATTAAATCATATTTGCAAATAGTTCAATACCTTAAACTTAAAATAAATAAATACAAGGTATGTAAATTAAGTATCCGGACTGGCAACATAACGTTTGATCTGGCAACATTTGGGAGGAGGGACTGGGAAGGGCGGCAGGTGAACATGTGATACGCCTTCAGTACGAGTTTGAACTCGCTAGAGTAATTTTGTTGTCCGTAGCGATTTTTTTCGTGAAACAGTTTTTTCTAGTGCGTTCTAAAAATGAGTGACATTCATTTCGAGTAACGGTGTGCTATCAGGTTTTGCTTCAGACTTGGGCACAGTGCAACGGAAACTTTTGCAAAACTTCCGCAGGCCTACGGCGACAGTGTTTTGCGAAGGACCCAGGTTTTTTGGTGGTTTAAGTCATTTTCAGAAGGAAGAGAGTTGATTGAAGAAGAATCACGCAGCGAAAGGCCTTCATCTTCAAGAACAGATGAAAATATCGACAGAATCCGAGATTTTATGTGTCCAGATCGTCGGTTGACAGTCAGAATGATCGGGGAAGAGTTGAATTTGACTCACACTACTGTTCATCAGATATTGACCAATGAATTAGGGATGAGAAAAATCTGTGCAAAAATGGATCCAAAAACCTTTCACAGGACCGAGTTTTTGGCCAGTAAAAACATTCCTGTGGCTCCTCAACCTCCTTATTCACCTGAATTGAGTCCTTGTGACTTTTTCCTCTTTCCTAGATTGAAAAATCACCTCAAGGGACGTCATTTTGGGACACTAGAAAACATTCGAACGTCCGTAATCGAGCAACTGAAAGCTATTCCAGTATCCGAGTTCCAGCACTACTATGAGGATTGGAAGAACCGTCTCCAGCGCTGTGTGGCTTCCCAAGGATGTATTTTGAGGGAGACAATATTGAAATGTAATTCAATTCAAATAAAAAAAAAAAAAAAAAATTATAATCAATCCGGTTATTTAATTTACACACCTCGTATATAAATCAACAAACTACATTAATTTTCGTGCATATAGATCTTTATTTTAGTGGAAAAATCGAGAAAAGAAAATATAGGGCCAAAACATTAATAGTCCGATAACACCAGTCTCGCAATATCGATGCCAAAACATCGATAAAAAGTATCAATGTCAACAAATTATCGAAAATCGATACTCTTTTACTCTGACTGAATATTTCCTTTCTATAAAATTATATTACAATCCTTAATTATTAATCAGTGAACAATTTTTTTGAAACGTTTATTTTTAGAAGAATCTATATCATCTGTGTATGTACATTACTCTCTAGGGAAAATGTCTGGCAAGACACTGATCTAAGACAACAGCTTCTAGATTTCCCAACAACTGTAATATCCCGGATGATGGATGATGTATTACTTGTATCTTTAGATAAAGAACTAGACTACATATTTATAATGATGAAGTGTTCTTTATTTTCCATCACAAGTTATTTAAACTTATAATTTCTTTTGTCTTCATTCCACAGAGAGGAAAATTGTTGGAAAATGTAATTTACAAGACCACAATGTGCGGTTTTGTGTGATAATGATTTGTCTTTATGTATCATTTTAGATAAAATTGTATGGCTGTACAAATACATTGTCCTTGATATAATATATGGCGCCGATATACTTTGTTTCGCATATACGTAATTGAATAATTAGGGACAGAAAATTTGATATTCATCGACAGGGCCGTAGCTAGCTTTTTTCGGGCTCTGCGCAAGATTTTATAATTGGGCTCCTCTAAACATTATATACCTAATACTAGTGATTTCCTAAAAAAGGTCCTTACTTCTAAAATCCAAGTGATGATCTAAAAAAAGAAAAAATGAAGTTAAATGTGAATTTTCACACATTTCAGGATTTTGTAGGTATTTTACCTACCGTCCTTTTAAAAGGATTTTCAAAAATCGCGCTAAATTAATTATTAAAAACAAATAATTTGAGATGGCGTAATATGTTATGATCACTATGTTTATGAAACATCATTTATAGCAAGTTTCAAACAATTGTTGTCAATTTTGTAAATTTTATTGGCGTTTCAATCGCTTACGTTTTATGAGCATTGACAATGGCTAATTCTAGGAAAGTTATTTTATTATTATTCTTAAATTTTAAAATTATAAAATACATTTTATGTTATACTGTATATTTTTATATACTCATAACCTCAAAAACTTAAATTCTGTTGAAACCGGCAAACGATATTCAATGAATAAAGCCACCGTCCTTTTAAAAGGACGGTAGGATTATGTCCTATGATTTTATTTATGAAGTTTTTGATACATTAGTGAAATTTATGTTATTTAACTTTATTTACTCAAAATAACTGAAAAATAAAACAACTTATTATCGTAACACGGCCGTCCTGCTCCTGCCACGTCCTCGCGGCATCTTCAGAATTTAATAACTGCAAAATAAAACAGAGTAAACGAAAACAAAATGTTAGTTTTGTCCGTCTCTTTGAGGTTCTTGACCATCCAGAGTTTCACTGAACTCCTTGAGGTCCTTGAACATTCAGCGTCCAACAAAACAAACACATCTCCTTGAGGTCCCTGACCATCCAGAGTTCCTCAGAACTCCTTGAGGTCCCTGACCATCCAGAGTCAACAAGACAAACACGACCATTTTAGGTCCAACAACTCCATGAGGTCCCTGACCATCCAGAGTCAAACAAAACAAACACAACTTTTTGAGGTCCCTGACCATCCATTTATTTTGCTCAAAGACGTTGCGTTGTTTGCAGCAAAAAAGCTAATTTTGTTTGTAAAAAATGTACCTAATGTAGGTGTTTACATCCTAAACATTGTTTTTTGGACTATAATACAAGCAAATGATTTTATAGTTTAGTTTATATTAGACTTAATAAAATAATTTTGAAATAATTTTGGAATTAATAAAGCATTTAAATAAATAGGTTGTTATTATTCTTATAGTAGTATATAGTCCTACCGTCCTTTAAAAAGTACAGCATGTTATGGCTATTTTGATCAGTAAAAAAAAATGTATAATCATTTTCATGCATATTTATACACAATTAACTAAATTTTTACAATAAAACAATTTTTTTTTTTTCAAAAAATGTTTCAGGTTTAAATGGGTTAATAAGTGTAAGAAGCCAATACTGTAACACTGTGTAATACTGGATGTGTAGCGAACCCGGTAAGTTACTTTACAACGTACCATTTATTGTCCACTAGGTAGGGAGCCTGTGGTATAATATTACGTCTAATATCAAACTGAAGTGAGATTCCTGACTAAAGGAGTTCGGGTAGTAGGCGTGAGTGTTATCCAGGGTTCATCATTATGATATGTGCATTAAATGATATGTATGAGTACTTACCAACCGACTGATCAGGTATCTTGTAATTAGTCTGGACTTAGCTATTCACTTAAGTTCTTAAATGTGAAGGTTTACACTCGTTAAGACGGTTTAAAATTAATGAATCAAATTTATTAACAGTAATATTTACAAATAGTTTAAATGATTAAAATGTATTTAACATAATGAATAAGATGTTAAACAAACAAAATCTAATAGACCACCAGAAATGTCCACACAGTGCCTCTACGAATGCAACTACTTAGATGTTAATACTAACAGGACTGAATACTGTCTGGTTTCCTCTTCAGAGAGACAGGAGTTTTTATAAAACATTTTTAGGCATTTCGAGGAAAAAGGGTTTAGTGTTGTTCAAGGGGACGCTAGTGTTCAGAGTTATTAACACTAGAACTACCAAACCCGTCATTTTGACGGGTTTTAAATTTTCTCATTAAAAATTAAAAAAACCACGTAAGTTAGCGGTAAAATGTTATAATGATTTTTAATAGAATAGAATAAATGTTATATATGTCTATTCATTTTCTGTAAATTGTTTTAAATTTCCATAATTTGGTATACATATAACTAAATATACCAAAACCCGTCATTTTTACGGGTAGCGTAGATAAGGTCCAAAGTGTCTTCTATAATATCCTGGACTTAGCAGCAATAAATGCTTGGATATTGTACAAGGAAACTACTGGCATAAATATAAGTAGAAACAAATTTTTGTTTCAATTATCCGAAGAATCGGCAGCTGAATATGGAAACATTTCAAATGAAATGTCTACCCTAATATCTACTGAAATGTCTGATTCACGTAAATCTTGTCAAATAGGACTTTGTAACAAAAACAAAACGAATTCTATTTGTTCTGAATGCAAGAAATATATTTGTGGAAAATGTACTTAAAAAAAAGACCGATCTGCAAAAAATGTGTTTTATAATTAAAATAAATTTTTTAGATTAAGAAGTTAAAAAGTTTTGATTATTTTTATCACTTTTAATAAAGAAACTTATAATTTACTATATTACATGTGTTTTTATTCTTTTAAAGGTTAAAAAATAGAATTTTTAAAATACCCGTCAAATTGACGGGCGTGGTATAGTTAGGTATACATTCAACGTCGGTAGTTCTAGTGTTAAGCAATAACTCTGAACAAATGTCTCCTTGAACAAAGAACCATTTAAAAATATATTTCTAAAGATACGTAACATTTCTAAAATTTTATTATTTGAATTCTCAAAAATATACCCTTTTTAAAAATCCCAAATAAATGCCTTTCAAAGGAATTCTTCCAAGCATCCTAGCGTTTTTTTCTGCATTTGCTTCGTATTCAAGTCTTCATTAGATTAATGAGAAATCTTTTACAGTGTAGAGTGTGTGGTGTGGTGTGAGTAACTCAGTTCCCAACTGAAATTTAATTCCAAAAAAATACACGTACTATCTTAGCTATAAATACAAAAAATCCATAACATTATTAGCCATAATTTAACTATGAATTAAAAAATTTATTCATTTTGTCAAAAAAACACAAAAACTTCCACATTTTTCAAAAACACAATCTGATAAAAAAAAAATTCAAATATTTTGTTTAACCCCTTTGAGTAAAAGAACTTTTGCACATTTTTGGCTAAATTCGTACTAAAAGAAACGAAATTCAAAAAACTATCTATCGTTCCTTAATCTACCTCTTAAGAGCTTTCTTTTGATACCACACAATAATTTTTTTATCAACGACATTTTTTGAAAAACTTAAGTGATCAAAAATTCCTTTTGAACTATTCCGGTTCCTATCAATGTTCATTACGGAGATTTTTTTTTTCAGATTTTTAGATTAATCCCTTTGGGAGATAGGGTGGGGGACAAAAGTTTTTGACACATTTTTTTTTGATTTTTTAATTCTTTGACACAAGAAAAACACGTTTATTTGCAATGAGTTATACATTGTTGGAAAGCCTGGATTTTCTACTATTTATCTACATAATCCCCTTTGCGATCGATGCATTTTTGCATGCGGTGTAACATTTATCATATACCCGTCTCATAGAACTCGCCCGCCGTAGCGCGCAGGCAGCGTAAGACCTCTTCTTTCAACTCCACGTTAGTCCTGAAATTCTTGTGGCTTCAACGCAGGAAAGAAATGATAATCACTTGGTGCTAGGTCCGGGCTGTGGGAGGGGTGTGGGGCGTCCGAAACCGATGACCGTCCGACACGCTGTTCATCATGGACGTCTGTACGTCCGTTTTTAAACTCTCTGCACGATTTTTGCACGTTTTTGATGTCCATATACTGTTGACCATACACTTCACATAACTGTCGATAAATTTCTATAGGCGTAGTGTCCTTAGCACACAAAAAACGAATCACAGGACGTAACTCACACCTGGCGGTAGCGGCGAGTGGAAGCTCATCGCGGACGCTACCAAACCAAGATTAAGCGTCGCAGACAGCTCGGAGTGGTGGCGATTTGTAGGCGGGAATCAAGCTACGCGCCAGTGTTGCCAGATTTTGCGTTAAAGCGTTCCTCGCGACTCCAGCGCCTTGGACACTTTATTTTACGGCCAACCCTCGTACAATAGTAAAGTAACTATACATAACGAAGTCAAAATTGCAAAAAAACATTATAAGAAAAAAGGTATAAGAGAAAGAAAATGAAAGAAGAGAAGATGAAACAAGAAATTTGTAATCGATAACTTCATTTTATTTTCAAGAAATTACTAAGTTGTATTGTTGAAACACTGCTCGGTAAGATGACTTTGCTCGCTTCTTTTCAATAAGTCCCTAGGCCTTCTGAACACTCGTTCTTGCCCATCTGGAGATTTTAATCTCAATTGCTAGTCATTTTTGCACAATATACTGCTACAGTTTGCGTCGAATCAGTTCAAAAGATCACGAGCGAAACGCAATCTTTCAACTCGATAATTTGCGAGAAAGAGGTTTTCTGGATAAAAGCCCTTGTTTCCTAAACTGTCTTTGGACAGTTCGTGATGAAATTGCCAAATTTAGATCTTCTTCGAGATGACGTGCGAGAAAAGTTGAGGGTCAGTAACGATTACGCAAAACAATTAAGTATCATTCACAGCTTATGTTTTAATAGATAGTACGTAATTCATAGTGTTAATGTTAACGCATAACAATGTTAGTTCTACACAAATCCGTATAAGCATTCATAGCTCCAATTTAGTGGATAAGCGTAAGAAAATATTTAACGCATAATGTTAGAAGTTTGTATATCTCAAACTTCTGACATTAACATTAACATTAAAACACTGACAACTGTCAAAATGAAGGAATATATTATACTTGAAATTCGAATAAGACTTGTGGATGCAGCTTGTGACATAATTATTAGTAAAAATGTTGAAACTAATATTGAAAAATAGATGTGAAGTGAGAATTTTTACATATTTCAGGGTTTCGCAGGTATACAGTGATACATTTCAAAATAGACGAATATATTATATAGGAAATTATAAAAAGACTTTTTATGATGTACTAATTAATAAATGTGTTGAATCTAATAAAAAATTAATGTGAAGTGTGAATTTTCACATATTTTAGTGTTTTTCATGTATCTAGTACCCAAGTTAAAGCAGCTATAGAGCGTTCAAAGGTGAGTTTGCAGTATAGCTCTTATGGCAAATGGGAGCGGTGTTGCCAAATGTTGTAAAAGTGTCAAATGTGTCAATTATAATAATATGAAAAACTCGTATGGTTTACAAAAATCAACTCTTATAAAACTCAAAATAACACTCAACAAAAACAAATGGCCATTTGTAGAATACTGCGTCTTCACAGATCACCGCGTTTTAGAGCTGGCAACGTCGACAAGCAAGAAAAGGATAGCTTCATTGTGTAAACCCATTAGAGAGTATGAAAAAGAACTACTCCATATGCCCCGTACTGCAAACTCACCTTTGAACGTACTATTACTATGTTCCGTAACTGCACACCTAACTACCGCGGTTGCGGTTACGGTAAAGTCGTGGTAAGTTGTGGTTACCCAGTGGTTACCTGAAAACGAGTTTAAGTTACGGAACGGTAGTCACACTTCACAGTTGATAAAACAGACAACTGAACTTTCATTTTATGGACGTTATAGGTTATAGATATTCTCTACAAACTTATTAATAAAAATATTTGTTTTATTAGTATTTGTTTACAATGGCACATTATATAAGAACATATATGATTTTTCCCGATATTATTTTTCACGACATCGATCAATATTCCTAAAAATCAGTTACTTACACTCCTTCTTACCGTTTTAATTATAGACTATAGTAAAATAATATTATAATTTACTACTTGCACTATAAAGAAACGATTAATTCCCTCCACTTAACTCTCGCCTTATTGTAATTGTTTTGAAATTCCCGCCTTTTGTAATTTACATTAGATCTGAAGTTTGTAGTGGGAGGAAATAACCACACTAACCGCGATATTTCTACGGTTAGTTTGGTTACAAAAAAGTAACCAAAATTTTCAGTAACCGCGTTCCGAAACTTAACAATTTTCCTGAAAAGGTTAATGTCGTACACTTTCGGAACGGGAAACTTCAACCGCGGTTACTTTCGTCGAGTAATGGAACATTGTATAAATTTGTGTGGAACATTATTTTTTTTTTTTCGGTAATCAAGTCAAAATGAACAATATTTTGAAAATAATGTACCGTTTGTTATTCTATGTACAAAGAGCTTTTCCTTAAAATACTACATGAACTTTTAAAATAAAACATGTATTTTTTCAACAATAAAAAAATTAATCTGGGAAATATTCCTTTTGAACTATTTTGGTTTCCATCAATGTACATTATTGAGATTTTTTCAGATTTTTAGACCAACACTTCTGGGAAACAGGGTGGAAACAAAAGTTAACTTTTTTTTTGAGAAATCAAAAAGTTAGGTTAGCTTCAGAAACATTATAGTTATTTTATTTAATAATTAACTTAATACTTATTATTTTGGTTCTTTTTAGAAGTACATTAATAAAAAAAAACAATACATATATTTAATAACAAGATATTTTTATTATAAATTGTTTAGTAATTTCTATTGCGTGTAGATGGCAGCTAGATCGATTTATCTATTAAAACATGAGCTATGAATGGTACCAAAGTGTTGTGACTAGCCACTAACATTATCCATTGACATTATGCACTATGAATTACGTACTATCTATTAAAACATGAGCTGTGAATGATACTTTAGGGTAAGAAATCGGTTGTTTGGAGCGCTTGTGGCTCGTGAAGGATTTGAACCAGGGTTTTTTATGTGGAAGCTAGTTCGCTGATGACGCTATATAACGTAATATATAGTGTTGTTTGGTATATCCAAAACACCAGCAATAACTAATGCCAGAATTTTATTTTAACAATGAGTTATTTGTGTTAATACCTACATACTTAATATGCGATATTCTATAATTTTCGAAATAGTCCATTACAACAACTATACTATAAAGTCATCAAATTTTAATTTATCGCTTCAATCGTTTTAAATCTTTTAATGAAATTTTCATATTTTAAAATTAAAATACCTTAAAGAGTTGTCAGAATCACTGTTAAGCGTGATCAGTATAAATTTATTTATATTCCTTTATATCAAAATTTTCCGTTGAACGGGTAAATTTTATGCTGTAAGAGCATGTCAATGCCAGCAAGGTTAGGTTCTTTTTCTTTAAAGGTTTCAACAAGTACAAGGTTCAGGCGGATCATGGTATTAAATCTTGTACTACATCGCACGAATTTGTTAAATTATTCAATTCAGTTAACTTCAGTAAACAAGGGTTAAATTTAATATTTGATTAATCGTTTTAATATGTTTATAAGATGCTAAATTAAATTTTAAGGGCTTCGTAAATTGGGAAATAAGATACAATTTAATTGATGTACATATATTAATAATAACTAGCACATTTCACATTTCTGAATATCGCTTTATTCTTTTGTGATTACCAGAGAGCGGGCATTATTAGGTGAGCTGAAATAAGTGCAACAAATGCGGCAAATTATCACACAAAAATCAGATTTAATTTGCCGCCTTAATTGCACTTATTCCAGGTGGTATACGAGGTGTGTAAATTAAGTAACCGGACTGATTTTTTAATTTTTTTTATTCGAATAGAATTACAATTCAATATTTTCTCCCTCAAAATAAGTTCCTTGGGATATTCCTCATAGCAGTGCTGGAATTCGGATAGTGGAATAGCTTTCAGTTGCTCGGTTATGGACGTTTGAATTTTTGACTGTCAACCGATGATCTGAACGCACAAGATCCCGGATTCTGTCGAATTTTCATCGGTTCTTGAAGATAAAGGCCTTCTGCTGTGTGATTCATCTTCAATCAACTCTCTTCCTTCTGAAAATGCTTTAAACTAACAAAAAACCTGGGTCCTTGACAAAACACTGTCTCCGTAGGCCTGCTGAAGTTTTGCAAAAGTTTCCATTGCACTGTGTCTGAGTCTGAAGAACGCACTAGAAAAAACTGTACTAGCCACACAGCGCTGGAGACGGTTCTTCCAATCCTCATAGCAGTGCTGGAACTCGGATACTGGAATAGCTTTCAGCTGGTCGGTTACGCACGTTTGAATGTTTTCGAATGTCCCAAAATGACGTCCCTTGAAGTGATTTTTCAATGTTGGGAAGAAGAAAAAGTCACAAGGACTCAAGTCAGGCGAATAAGGAGGCTGAGGAGCCACAGGAATGTTTTTACTGGCCAAAAACTCATTTATTGAAATTGCTGTATGACAAGGCGCTTTGTCGTGATGCAACACCCAGTTGTTCTTGATGTTTGGTCTCACACGCATGACCCTTTTTCGAAGTTTTTCAAGAGCCTCTCGGTAAAAGTGTTGATTGACCGTTTGGTGTTGAGGCACAAACTCTGTGGACGATTTCCTGCCTATATATTTTTGGGCCTTGGAGAGCTTGAAGTGTACCATTCCATGGTCTGGCGCTTGATTTCCGGGTTGTACTCAAACACCCAAGTCTCGTCACCAGTAAGGACACGTTCCAAAAAAGAGATATAATTTTTAAAAAAAACCTGGGTCCTTGATAAAACACTGTCTCCGTAGGCCTGCTGAAATTTTGCAAAAGTTTCCGTTGCACTAGGCCCAAGTCTGAAGCATAACCTGATAGCAAACCGTTGCTCTAAATGAATGTGACTCATTTTTAGAATGCACTGTTTCACGAAAAAAATCGCTACGGACAACAAAATCTACTCTAGCGAGTTCAAACTCGTACTGAAGGTGTATCACATGTTCACCTGCTGCCCCTCCAAGTTCCGTGTCCCAAATGTTGCCAGATCAAACGCTATGTTGCCAGTCTGGTTACTGAATTTACACACCTTAATGTATACAATTTTTTTTCGTTTTGACTATGGTTGGATAATCCAGAATGTCGAAGGCTGGGTAATCGAGACAACTGTATTTCGTTTGTAGATTTACTTTAAAAGAATATATTCATCAAGAGCGATTAAAAAATAAAAATTTTAATCAAAAAACATGTGTGTTTGTCTGCCTATCTACCTAAGGTCCTACAAAAGTACTTGTAATCGCCTGCTCTACTAATTTTAGAAATTAGTCTGTTAATCATTTATAAGCTGTATAGTTTAAAATATACAAAACTAATAAAACAACGTCCCAAAAAGTATTTAATATTTAATTAAATTTAACTGCTGTTTTATCTTCAACGGCTTTATTGAATATTTTCCTAAATGTCCTCGCAATATCGAATAAGCTTTGCATAATATCATCAACTTATTGAAAATTTAAAATATTCACCAAAATAAAAATCTAAAAATACTCGGCAACCTGATTTGGTTGAAAACTTTAAATCCGGTTCTGAATTGTGAACAAATTGCAAAGTTGATGGTATCGAGCTGTGTGGGTGCTCACGAGATATCTTCAGCAAATAAAACTAGCATGAGAAGTGCCTCTTATGGTATACAATGTATCTTATAACATGTTTACTTTCTCATATGCAATATAGACAAAGACTATATATTATCAAGAATAAAACACGTGATTTCCTAATTACAATTTTCCACTAAGTTATTGTAAATATTTTTGTGATTACACTAAGTAAATATTAAGTTACAAATATTTGGGATAAGATTTTCTTAGAAAGAATGAAAGATAGCCTGGTTAATATTGTAGTGGGAGGTAAAAGGAATGGGAATAAACATAAAGTGCTGAAATTAAATGACAGACTTGTTATTAGTATAGCTAAAAATCATAATATCAAAATTGTCGGTCATGGATGAATAGTATAATATTTCTTCATCATTCGTTGGTGGAGAATCTAAGATAAACATCGTAGGATCAGAATAATCGAGGGTGCTTTTGAAAACTTTGCTACCTGATAATGAAAGACAGTTTTCTTTTTGAACTCTAACCCAGTTTGTCCAGTGACATTCAAGTGTCATTATTCCATCCCGGAAGTGCGTTTCCTCAAGCCCTTAAAAATAGTCCTTTATAACCGCGTCTAGTTCATTGTTTTAAAAAAACCGTTTGGCACCACAGATTTTTTTTAAATTTTAAAATAAGTGGAAGTGTTGGAACAAATCGTTTAGTCAACCCAGCTATTGCTTCTAAGACTTCTGAACAACACCCGATATGCATCTTTGCACAATGGGACGTTTTTAGAATTTCAAGAGATTTCAAATTTTGAGCAAATTTAAAAGATTTTAGAATTAGGATAACAGATAAAAGTAATAATTTACAAAAGATATATTCAAAATTATTTCATTTTGTTCAAATTTATTAGACAATAAATTGATCTACCCTGGGACAATTTTTAGACTTTAATTCCAGGAAATGCTATCCGAACCCTTATATAAACGGCCGTCTACTGAAGGGGGTTACAAGTATTTGGTTCGGTTCACGAGAAGATCGAGTATTGCTGAATTATTAGAGGCTCCAAATCGGATAATTGGTGGTTTGCTCGATCTTGTTTTTGTTTATTTTTTTTTTTTTCGTTTTACTTATTCTTGTAAAAATTATGTTAAATAAATCTTAAACTTAATTCTAAACTTGTCTTATTCTCTAGTCTTATTACTTGAGTGTAACTCTTCACCTTTAAAAAATCAAGTGTTCAGTAACCCTAGTTCTATTACAAGATATCTGTTCCGTAGATTGCTACCAAAAATATCATTAAATCATAACGATGAACCTGTATAATACTTACGCCTAGTACCTGAACTCCTTTAGTCTGGAATCTCACTTCAGTTTGAGATTATAGTTTATATCATACGCTCGCTACACAATTTGATATCAAAGGTTCGAATTAAATTCTCGTTCGCATTGGTTCGCTATATAATTTGGTGGCAGCGGTGGGATTTAAAGAACCATTCCAGTGGCCCGCTACAAAAGTCCGATTGAGCTAAATAAGACGGATAGGGCCAGCAAATTTTACTTCTATTCGTTGGTTTTTGATATTTAAATTAGCCTTGTTTGGAGATTTTAATGAAAAATGATGGGCCTGGTCTTCAACAACTTTTTTGGTTCAGTTGGTCCAAATAGGACTCAGCCTTTATCGTTTGGTTCTTTGGCAGATAAACAATTTGCAGACCACAATATGGAAGCCATAACCTTTCCTGCAGACAAGATGGTCTTTCTGTAGTGGAGAATCACTATGTTTCCATTGTTTTGATTGATGTTTTGTTTTTGATGTGTTTCGTCAGGTGTCATCGGTAGTTCCAAATCGCCGAATATAACCAGTATTATCCATCTTAAAATTTTATCACTGCACGGTGTTCAATTTTATCTATTTTCAAACGACGCTAAGATGGTTTTATGTAAACAAGCTTTTACAGAAAATTATGTGATCAATCGATTTGATATATAACAGACGGGTTTTAACAACAAATTTTAGTGCAAATTTTTCATATGAACTTCATAGGATGTTGGTCGTTTGGAAAATTTCAGTACATTCTGCTGTATACATTGCTGCCAAATTATTCTTTTGTTTGTAGTTAAGTTTGTTTATGGGACCCAATTGACTCCCTTTTCTTCTTTTTCTTTATCTGCCTCTTATTCGTTCTGAATTTTGGCCATCTTTATGACAATCAACACCATGTTCACTACTATTCGAAATAGTTTTGTGGATGCAACTGTGAAACCTTTCCTGAGGTTAGCGAGCCAAGGAATCCTTGGTTTTTCGGGGCATATTTTCTTTTCAACATTTCTCCTACAATATTCCGTAGAATACGGTATTTGTGATGGTTTGTCATCACATTTTCATATTATTAAAGCTTCCGTTTCCAAACGATTTGCAAATCTGTTTTGGCTGTAAAAAATAAATATAAAATTAATAGTTAAATGAGCAAAAAGGAAAACAATAACAGAAAAAGTAATAATGTTGGTATTGGATATCTGCGTTTCTGCCATTTTTCGTTTGTAATACTTTTCGCCCTGTTTCGATTTCCATTTTCCAAATATTGTCTCTTCTGACATAGTGTTCCTCGCATAGTGAGGGGACGGTAAGTGGAATGGCCCATGTGGCCAAATGGTGCGCCCGCACTGGCAAGATGTTCGGCCGGCCAACTCGAAGAACCAGTGGCCTTTGGATGATCGCCGGGCACAGAGCGAATGGACTGGATGGATGAAAGGATCGGTGCTGGTGGTTGATCTTGGTGCGCCGCAGCAACTACTAGGATGCTCCGATTTATGTTGATGTTCAGCCTGGCAATATTTATCACGTAGAGACGTGAAGGCTGGTCAACGCTTCTAAAAGAATAAGGATTAGATGCTGCAGGGAGACTTAATGTTAATACTTATCTTTATTGCGGCTGAAGTGAAGAACGAAGAACTGCTGAGGTGATAGGACCTTTTTAAAATACACTCCGAAGACCGGAGATTATATGTGGCGCTGTGACCTTTTATTATACGAATAAAAACACAAATATGGGTGCCATGACCCGGTAAACACTGTATATAAACATAAAAATTGCCAGGACAGCATATCGGTCAAATATATTTTATTAGTAAGAAAAATTAGTACATCTTACACTGCCCTCTAGGAATGCACCAATGAACTAAACAACAACAACCGCCAAATTTAAATTTTACCATCTGATTTACGTTTTAATATCCATTATTATTGTATTAAATATATTTTATTGTTTATATTATCAAAAGGTTTACAATTAACAAAGAAATACATATATATTTAATAATCCATATACATTAATATAACATATAAATAAGGAATTTAAATAAATAAATCTAAATAAAAGGTGTAAACTATTTATTTTAGAAACACAAAATTATACACAACATTAAATATTATTTTAAACACAACATTATAATTACTAATTACAAAAACTATATTAATAAAATTGGAGGATATACTTGTTTTTTTATTTTTTCGGCCTCATATTTGGTTTCTACACATTTCAGATCATTATAAGACAATATCCGCAAAAAATCATTTTTTGTCCGTCTTCCCGAGATGTACAATGTATATATCAAATACAGTATAAGATGACCAAAATTGGAAATAAAACTCTATTATTTGAACCACGTATTTGAAAATTAACACGCTTAAATGCGTATTACTTCAACACCAATTGTCATATGTTTGACAGCTAATGGCGGCTGATCTACAGCTAGAACACGAAGTTTCTAATCGTTTGAAGTCGGGTGTATTCGTAATTTATTTTGCAATCTTCTGCCATCTACCAACGTACCAGAAAACTAAAACACGAGCCAAGGTCATTACATGCCAGTGGCACTAGGTTTTCGTTTTCTTTTTTTTCTTTTTTTGATTTGTTCTATTCAAACAAAATTAAGATCGTAGATGTCAGCTTATTAGACTGCGATATTCACTAGATGCCTTTTTATAAATTTATATTTTAGGGAAAAAATGAGATCATTGCACTAACTGTAAATACTGAATCAAAAAACTTAATTCCTTCGCATTTAGCCGGCCTTAGTAGCGTATAAGTATGAACCTTGCTTGTGCCGTAGGTTCGGGTTCAAATCGCGGTCGGAACATGAATGTTTATGTTCGTCTTTACCACCTCATCCTCATTAAAATTAAAAGTAAAACCATCTTACATAATTATTTGATAAAAAAAAAAGGATCATAGAAATAAAACTTTGTAGCAATGATTATCTGAAAGAAACTTGGAAGGCAGCGATGAATATTATCATTAACATTAAGCGTTTTAAAGTAAATATTAAAAAATAAAAGCATTAAATTTATTCTTAGAAATGCCATGTTTGATCGCTATACTTGTCTATTTTTTTCATTGTTATGCCAATTATGAACTTTGAACTTTTTAAAGGGTTACAGAAAATTGTTGTTTTTATAATAACATCAAGATAACCTTCTCATCGTATATTGGACGTGAAGCGATTAACTCAGTTCTTGTTATTAGTTATTGAAACAGTCAGCACATGCTGTTGTTCACACTCATTTATAATTAAAAACTTGCCAACAAAAGCTTCCGACTTCTAGATTTATTTTTATAGATAAAATTTAATGCCTTTTTCACGTTTCTTTAAAGGTTGTTTTGTTTATAAATGTATTTGTTTTGAAACAACTTACTTTAACATACGACTAAGAATACTACTGCAAAAATAAATAGAAATCTCTTTTTGGGTACTATCAGTCGGGTTGAAAAGTCTGCGTTCACAGCTCTTAAATTAGTCTACTATAGACTATGACTTGTGCACTGTTGATTGTCACTAACAAGTTAGTCATTTGGTTACGCGAACGACCATTCAGAGCTCTAAATTTAATGCACTATGCTTTGTCGATTGTAGTTAGTGCGTTGTTTTAAGACAGATATATGTACACATATTAGCCATGTCACTTTACATAACATAAAAAATACTATCACACATATTTAAACAAATTTCGGATATCGTGAAACAAAAAAGAATTGCTGCAGTTATAATTTTGTTGCTAAAATTTAGTAAGAAATCACGATCTCGCTGATGGCGGATTCGTAAACAGTCACAAATGCTCTTTTCCATAGTAATTGGTTTGAAAAACCATAGGTGTCACAACATTCATTATACTTTTTAGAGCGTTTTGTAAACGTTTTCGTTAAACGTTCAACCTATCTACTACTATACACAATGCTTAGTCTATAGTCGACTAATTTAACCCTTACGTTACGGTGTCCTTTGGTTGCGGTGTGGAGTACAAATGTACCCCATTTTTATTTTATCGTAAATAAATAATTTATTAATAATTTGTATTCAGGTTTACTATGGAATATATTAAAAATGTTTTTTAGCTGAAATTATAATATTTTCAATTGCAATTTTTTCATACGTCCAACATTCATAAAATCTTGTTTCATACTAATCAACAAAATTTCTAGCAAAGCATAGTATACGCCCAACCTGATACGTCCGTCCTGTCCGACGTCCAGATTCAGACTGAAGCGGTTGTTTAGGAGGTAGCTGCTTTGCAATAATCAGTGAATTCCCTCGAGTTGACTCCGCCCTTTACTTAAAAATAACCAATAAAATTCATGAAAAATAAATTAATTAATATTAGGTGTTTAAAATAAAAAAACAGCTGTGGCCACCAGGGGACCGATCGCCATCATAAAGTACTTATATAAATTACATTCTAGTAGCAGAGTAGAAATAACTTGACCTAATATTTTCTAACAGAGATATTATTTATCATGACCATGGAAACGTTACATATAAATATGAAAAAATTGAGACTTTTCGAATTTCGAAAAATTTTACAGAAATTATTCGAAATTTTTCGTTTTATCAAAAAACGTCTCAACGAAAAGTTATTAGTTATTGCTTTCATACCAACTTTTGTTTAATAAATTTTTTCGAGATATGTTATGTGAAATATTCGCAAAAATCTTTAAATCGACACGAGCAAACTCCCATTTTTAGTCAACCGATTTTTACCAAAAGTTGATCAACTTGTGCCATTGATGGCAGAAGCTTAAATATGAAGTTTCATAAAAATCCTTTCAGCCGAATTTGCTCTGAACGTGTACACAGACAGAAGGACAGACGGACAGACGGACAGACGGACAGACGGACAGACGGACAGACGGACAGACGGACAGACGGACAGACGGACAGACGGACAGACGGACAGACAGACGGACAGACAGACGGACGGACAGACAGACATCATGCTAAAATAGTCAAAACGTTATGTAGGGACCTCAATTCGTGGAGATCCATCGAAATCTCGAAACGTCAAAATTGGTATGATCACAATACCTCCCTTATATATGTTGGCGGTCGGTAAAAATGAAAAAAATATTTACCTACATTGTTTCATAAGTAGGTAAATAAAGTATTTATAGTATTTATAAAACTCAAGAACGATTATTTTATTCAAATTTTGTGGGGTACTTTTTAAGTAGCACCGCTAAGAGCTGTTAATGCAGCTTTGTTAAAATTCAGATGCTGAATGTGAGTCCGCAGATGACAAAGTGGTATGCGCAAAAGTCAAGAAGGATCTACAAGCAAATGTAAATATATGGGAGGGAGATTTCTTAAAAGCAATATGATATAAATCATAGTAAACCCTAGGTAATGTTCATTGGTAAAGAAGCAGTGCAGATAAACTCAACTCTGAGCGTATGAACAATTTAACAGGTTAGCAGCTTTAAATATATAGGAGCTTTAATGGAAACCAATGGAAGATACTAGGGAGCAATTAATCAATAAATAAATTAGTTATAAGTAATCTCCAATCGGCTCAAGAGAAATGTTCTCAAGAACTTCTTCTTCTCTTCTCAAGAAGAAATCTCAAACACTACAAGCTGCAGAAGCAAAATTTTTAACTAGAATGAAATGTATCACAAAAATGGTTAAAATAATAATAATTCAAACATTACGGAAAGAACTATAGATAGAAATAGTAGACAAAATAAAAGAAAGGCATAAATTAAAATACTATGGACACATAAAAAAGACGGAAAAAGACCACAAAAATATATGGTAACCCAAGACATCAAAGAGTAGACCAAAAGGAAGACTACATAAAATATTAAATGAAACAGTGTCACAAATCCTGTTTAAGAAGGATTGACATAGAAAAGCGATGGGCAAACTTTTTTTGAAGAGGGCCAGTTAACGCAAATAGTGGAACTAAAAAGGCCGCAAAAAAAAAGAAATAATAGTACTAATAATCGCTCTAGCAGTACAGTTTCGTTATGTACTATAGCTATTACAAAGTAGTAGCGTTGATAGTGTAATAAATTCACTTGAGCACGTTGCGTAGAGTACTTTTTTACTGGACACAGTAAAGATAAGTTTTTACTAATATAATAATTCATGGAGAGCCGCATGTAAAACTATCAAGGGCCGTGGATTGCCCTCCGCAGACATTGAACGAAGTAAAAATTAAGTCTCATAATCAGTAGCGTAACGGCTTAATTATTAATTTTAGGCCCAACAAAATATGTAAAAGGCCCTCCAAAAATACCATAAAAAGGCCTCGGTTTAGGACAAACCACCGCGACCTCCGCACCTGACGGATTCGCCGCGAACCAAATCGCCGCCAGGCTATCTCGTCGCTGGGCCAACTCGCCGCGCACTCTCTTAAGGCTGCGTATAACCCCCAGAGGTTACCAGCTTATTATACAAAACTAACAATCTGAAATAAAATTTGTGTCAATCTATACATCAAATTTTGCACCGAATTTTTGTCTATCTAATAGGATATTTTTAATTGTAGAAACATTTATCAGAAAAATATTATCACTCAATAACTTAAAAATAGACATCAGTGATATTGTTCTGTAATTTTTTAAATTTATTTGTGGGTTTCGAATAACTTTTATATTTATATAGTATTGTGTAGAAATGTTCAAATAATACGTCAACATTTTTTTTGACTTGATTACTTATAGTTTAGAACTTTCGTCGAAAAATATTATACTTGATGATATTGAAATACCACTTGGTGCACGTATTCTTCACAATAATGAAATCATTTTTACCCGTAACACCTATTTTGAAAACCGTCGCAGATTCAAGATGGCGGCAAAAATAGACTACCAAGCACAATAACTATAAGTAGTTTTCACAATATAGCAAAATAGCTAGAAACATATTTGTAGAATGAAGCTTTAGGTACAATTTGCCGCATCGTACGTAAATATGCGTCAATTGGTTTACAAAATGGCGTCTATAATGCAATTTGCTAATTTATAATTACATAACAGTTTTTTCTACAATTAAAAATATCCTATTAGATAGATAAAAATTCGCTGCAAATTTTGATATATAGATTGTTATTAATTTTATTTCCGATTATTAGTTTTGCATAACAAAACTATTGAGAACTATAGGGTTGTGCGCCGCCTTAATCGTAGTGGTGGTTTGTTTCTACTATTTTGCAAGTATTCAAATATCGTCCATTTAGAAATGTCTCGAAGTTGCAAAACTTTATTTTGTTAA
Source organism: Liopterus haemorrhoidalis (assembly GCA_963971575.1). Lineage (NCBI taxonomy): Eukaryota > Metazoa > Arthropoda > Insecta > Coleoptera > Dytiscidae > Liopterus > Liopterus haemorrhoidalis. Next base: position 40,385,458 of record OZ020615.1, read on the forward strand.
ATAGTAATCGTTAATTTGCAAGTTTCTGAAAGGTTTGCTTGCAGAAGATTTATAAACATTTAAATATAAGTACAATTTTATTCAGAATAATTGGAGTCGCGGCCTTTTTGTAATAGTGGTAGAAAGAGGCTAATGCTACCTGCTTTCAACAATGAAACCTCTATATAATCCAGTTATTACTCATAGTTATCCGATTGAAATTCAATAAGGTTTAATAGTAATGTGTATTATTTGGAATTAAATTTATTAATAACATTAAATGAGGTACTTAATTTTGTTTAGTCCTAGGTAAAACTCAATTGACTGAAAGATCAAATTACGAATTCACTGACAACTTAATTATTATAGTATTAATATGTGAGTAAAAGTACTGAATATTTACATGAGAGTGCTGTGTATCTGACTATTAACTTGAATGAGATTTAAGTGACTTCAAGCGCGGTTGGCTAACAAGTGTGTTCGATACATTTTATGTTGGTTTTGTATCTTCTTAATATTTTGACCTTCGATCCTTTTTTTTAGGTTGTTAAGAATAAAAAATGTGTTGCAGATAAATTTGTATTTGTTGTTTGGTCGTTTTACTTGCAGCGAGATATACATTTTCTGGAAGGCATCCAAAGACGAGCTACACATCTTATACAAAGATCTTATACAAATGTATAGGTTAACAACAGGCAAGTTCTCTATTGACATGTCCTCGTTGTTTCAACCCAATTTGGACCAACGTCTTCTTGGCCACCATCTCAAGCTGAAGCACGAGAAGTACTCTAGGCAGCAGAGACAACATTTCATTTCTAACAGAGAATTTCACTTGTGGAACCCACTCTCGGACGAAGCGGTATCAGTCCCTTTCATAAATGCATTTAAAGCGAGGATTGCAACCATTTTTCCGTCCTGAATTCGTCTCTTTCTATTTTTATTTTTACTTTGTTTTATATTTATATATATTATTTGTATTTGAAACTGATTCGTTTTTGTATAATGTATGCTACCTGTTTTCGTAATTTGTTTTGTAAGGTTTGTATTATTTACTATTAGTTATATTTCGCAATTAAGTTAAATATTTATTTTTTTATTTTGTAAAAATATGTAACAATGTATTCTGAGCACAACAAGTCTTTGGCTTTTGCTCTTCACTTTAATAATAATTAATTAATTAAATAACTTGATAAAAATGAATAACTGATAAGGGAGTTTGTTTACTTAAGACTTTAAATTTATAAGGGTTGAAATATTAATAGTTTTTTAGTTTATCGACAAAGTAATAAGAATTTATAAGATAGTTTGGAAAGAATTAAGTTCATGAGAGAACAAGAGGGTACATAACAATTTTTTTATAACAGTTTTTTTTTTTTTATTTACCTTCCCTTCACGTTTTAGATTGAGCCCTTAAGTGATATTTAAATGTGCTAATACTAGTTAAGCCACTGCTCACAATAAGACAGAAAGGTGAACTTTTTAAAATGTTTGACACATCTGGGTCACTCGTCTGACACATAGAAGGCCCTTCATCTCGCAGGAAAAGTCCATGAGTTCACCAATAACGACCTATGAAAAGGCTTATGATGGCGTATTTGTCTCTGTGGTTGTTCCTGCAGGATGAAACCCACGGTTTAACCGTTAAACTTTAACGCATCTCTTTAATCTGGCTCAACATTCTGAATGCTATTTCACTGATCCTGCAATTTATATAATACCAGTTCAGAAGAGTTTCATCGATATTTGAAAATTAAGTTGTTTGATATATATATTTTTTTTATGTTTAAGATGTTTATTGGACGTTTGCTGTCAATGGTGAATAGAACATTATCAGTTTTCTCTTTCGTTCTTAAGCTACACAATAATTTCAAATAATACATTTTTCATCCTTTTAGCGTGTTTTTTGAGCATCATCATCATCTATCACAATCCTTTCACAATCTGTCAATCTTCACACAATGTTTACACACACTTTTCTATTTCTTTCCTTTCAGAATGAACGATCTTTTACCCGTGCTCAATCACTTGGAATAGCTTCTAGTCACACAACTAATACGGAAAAAGTTTTACATTTGTTTTATTGACTTTTCGCTTGTAGCAATTGATTTTTTCTATCAACGTTTTATTTTTTACAATTAAATTTACGTAACATTTTTTAAAATTTATATTATATAGCTATATACAGTGGAGCACTAAACACTTGGAGTGCCACAAGAACAGTCTATTTTTGAGGCCCTTTCCTTCTCAGTACCTTCTTTGCGATTTTCTGAGTTTTAGTTTTGAGGCCCTAAGCGCGCACTCCGTACGCCTTTGCTGATCCGTTACTGCTTATATCTTATACTTATATGAAACAATTTTGACTAGAAATAGAAATAAATTTATATATATTATAACTTATCTGTTACTGTCCAAAATATAGAGACTAAGAGGTCATTTTCGCTAGTGTCAGACAGATCATCCTTTGTTTTGGCTACAAACGCGAAACCAAACCTGAAAATGTATTTTGCTTATAATAGTGCATTATGAAAAGGCTAATCTTCTTGACAAAACTTGACAATAAACGACATCCCAACTATGATCGAAGGTTGATATGGTCTGCTGTATGCGGATGACATACGAGAGTTACCTTTTATGTTTTTACAAACGAGCACTGGATGGCAATATTGAAATGTGTCATTATTATTTTCATAAAATTTGACATTTGTTATTGCGAAATCAATGGCAGCTTATAAATTGACCGAGTAGTTTGTGGACAGTGAGAAAAAAAAAAAAAAAAAAAAAAATATTAATCGTGAAGGTTTTCGCTAGATGATTTTTTACGATTTTAGTAAAGGCCTAACTCAACAACAATGCACAGATTCGCTTCGTTCAACTTTTGATAATGAAGCACCATCAGAAAAGACTGTTAACAATTGGTTTTCAGAATTTCGTCGTGGCCGTGCGTCCGTCAGTAATGAATCTCCTGAAGGTCGACTAAAATCGGTTGTGATTCAAAAAAACATTGATGCTATGCGCAAAATGATTGAAGAAGATCGGCATGTGACTTACCTTGGCATATCGCAGACTGCAATACATTCGATTGAACGATTGAACATGTAGCTGTGAAAAAGATCTGTTCCCGATGGATTCCGCATAATTTAACCGAAGGTCAAAAAAAAGCTCGTGTTGATTGGTGTAAGGGAATGCTAAAAAATTCAACCTAGGCACTGCAAAATCCGTATACAACATCGTTACAGGTGACGAAACTTGGATTTATTCATATGAACCGGAAACTAAGCAACAATCCACTGTTTGGGTCTTCCAAAATGAACCGAAACCCACAAAAGTTGTTCGTTCACGAAGCACTTCCAAGAAAATGATCGCTTGTTTCTTCGGTTGTACTGGTCATGTCACAACTATTCCTTTAGAGCAGTGGTTCTCAAACTTTTTTTTTCGTCGTACACTTGTAGCAATTTCAAAATATGCGGCACATTAACTAATAAATTGCTGTATAAAAATACATACAATTTTTTTTTTTGTATGCATTTCTAATATTTGACGGCACACTTCAAGAATTTCGCGGCACTCAAAAGTGCCGCGGCACAGTGGTTCAGAATCACTGCTTTAGAGGATCGGAGAACAGTTAATGTTGAATGGTATACAACAATTTGTTGGCCAGAGTCATAGACAAAATCAGGAAAAACAACAAAAAACGTCATTCTTCATCATGACAATGCAAGCTCCCACACAGCACGTTAAACAATTGATTATTTGAAGGAGAAAAACATCGAATTAATGTCTCATTGCCCGTATTCACCTGATTTATTCCCTAACATCTTTTTTTGTTCCCCAATGTCAAACAAAAAATGCGTGAACAGCGATTTTCATCACCTAAAGAAGCTGTCTAAGTTGTTTTTGAGATACCAACTTCAGAGTGGAAACAATGTTCGTGAACTAGTTTGAACGCATGCAAAAGTGTATAAATCTTAACCCTGAAAAGACACAGTGGGGTCTTTAAAACCCACGCAGGTATAAAAATCTGCGTACGCATGCTAGAAAGCTATTGTACCTACTCCAACCCCAATGTAAATTCATTTTCAGTCAATTGTAATTTTTTTATATCTTAATAAAAACATTATAACTTACAAAATGTGTAATATTTTATTTTCGTATTTTGACAAAAAAAATACAATTATTTATGATTTTGTTTTGTATTCGCTATCTTAAATACATTATTTACAGTTTATGAAAATGATTGGGTGAAAAAAAAGTACTAATAAATAACTAAATTTTAAAAAAATATATAGTGTCTGCCAAACCCCACTGTGTCTTTTACGTCTAAAAAAATAAGTGTATCTGTCCAGGGTTAAAGGCGAATATTTTGAAAAGCAATAAAACAGTTTGTTCAAAAAAAAAAAATATATATTTCTATTTTGGTAGCCCTCGTATGACATTTTATATTATATATTATGTTATAATTTTGGTTCGGTATAACAATAATAACAATACAACATATAACAATTTTTTACAATAATAACAAAAATACCCGGTTGTTTTATCACTAATATATTTTATTTATTGTAAGCAATAAAAAAGTTCAGGCAACCCGCAGTAAACCCGTAAAAATTTTGTGCAGACGGTATCTTTTTTGTAATACCTACTATCGATTCCAGTTGTGGAAATTCCTGTGGTTGTGGATCTAAATCTTTAAACTTTACTCCCGAGATCTTATAGAAATGGATATATGAAATGGGTAATGCGAACTTCATAGAATTAATACAGATATAATTCAAAGAAATGAGGGTATGGCGCTTTGTTTTTCACATTTTGTATAAGTTTGCCCTCACTTGACAAAGTTTAAGAGCGACTGCTTAACGCCATTAACATTTTTTATTTAAATATCAATTGACTAGTGACATAAAAAAGGTGTAAACGAACAAAACTTCAAATTCTTTTGCTGTTTAAATCATTATATTAGTCAGAAGAGACTACTAATTTTATTCATTATTCAAATTGACATTTCGAAAATACAAGACATTAAACTAGACAAAAATCTGCGTATAAGAAACTTGTTGCTAAAATGTTTAAGTAGAGAACTGGAATCTTTATTGAAAGCAAAAGTATTTTTTTTAATGTTTGCCATTTATTTAATTTTAAATAAATTAGTGGCAAACAATTTTACGAACCTGTCTTGTCCTACATTCCAAAAATGCAAATTAGGATTAAACAACTTTTTTAAACAACGCAAAAACTTTTTGTTTCTATTTTCTGGTTATGTAAATTATGTAAAAAATTATTCATGTTATCTGTGTTTTAATATCCCAATATCTCTGTTTTTGGGCTCTCTCAGCTGGGTAACTTTTAGTCTGATTTATACAAAATCTTGTATTCTGGATTTTTTGTCAGAAGTTTTCTTCAATTTTTGCTTCAAATTCGCAATGGCCAACGTATGTTCAAGTTTTCATCCCTGATCTTACGCAAATTACATCATTGTCCGCAGTTTGAATGGGAGAGGGGTCATTCCCATAAATTTAGCAGCACGAAATTATGATATGCTTAAAATTATGATATAATTAAAATGCTTACTGTTAGGCATAAAATAGTCGCCGGCACATGGAAATAGTATCACGTGATAGTCTGTAGATGTACGCGTGATACTTACTGCGACCTTGAGTTGGAGATAACGCCAGCACATGTAAGAACGTGAGGCAAAAATGACGCTATGCCGCGACATTTAGACAGCAATAACTCAGTAATCAGAGAGGCTATACGCGTATTTGATCACTCAAACGATTCGTAATCAGGGCCACCTGGAGAACTTCTGGGGCCCCGGGGAGAAACTTTCTTTCGGGCCCCGGGTAATGATCAGTTCAATACTGATCATTACTGATCACGGGTCGTCAAGAGCGTGAAAACTAATTCTTTCAGCTCGAACTCTGGACCATATACATTTGAAGCGGGAATTTTTATTATAATACAGGTGAACATACAACTGATGACCTAAAAAAAAGATCCTCATTTCCAAAATACAAGTGATGAGCAAAAAAAGGTTCTCATTTGCAAAACACAAGTGAGTGGCGGCCACAGTCCCCTGGCACTTGCCCCAATGCCAGGCCGTTCCTACGGCTCTGCTCAGGACCCCGGGGCCTTTGAAATTTTCCCCGGCTACCCCCCCCCCCCCCCCCGTTCCTCTGGTCGGGCCTATTCGTAATAACAAGTTTGATAATACTTGAGTGCAAAAACAGCGAACTAATATGCGAAATACCAGGGCTTCGAACCGGAACTGAACCGAAAACCGAAAACCGAAAAAAACCGTTATTTTTGTCGGAACGAAAACCGTAACTGAACCGAAAAAAAATATCGGTTTATTTCGGTTCAGATAATGGTTATGTGAATGAATATAAAGTACATTTGATTTAAGATTATTTTTTAAACTGATGAGCAGAAAAAAAACGTAATTTTTCTGACAAGTAATAATGGTTCGAAGCCCTGTAATAAATTTTAAAAAACATTTTTAAATTTTTATATTTAAAAATGCTGTGCACTGTCGGGGTCCATTTATTGTTTATACATTTATTGTTAAAATACAGAACTACGCAAAAACAATTTAGTTCCGCGTAAACGTTTAGAATAGCCTATAATGCTAATACTGGTTAACAAAATTATTATAAATTTAAAAAATTATTTTAAAATTTTTATATTTAAATTGCTGTGCACTGTCGTGGACCATTTATTGTTTACACAATACAAAACTACGCAAAAAAATCCATATTAACATTCTCATTAGCGAATCTAATTAGGGGATTAATTTGTTTACTTAAGCCTTTATTTGATAATTTTGGTAGACATTACGTCATTAATCCTTCCAAATATTTCTCGTTCACAATCGTTCATGAAACGTTCACATGTTGACCAGTGCATTTTTTGTATAAAATACCCTTAAATTAATAACTACCTTAAGCGCTAATAGCCATAAATGCTGTGTGTACACATTTTTACCAGTTTTATAAAAAGTAACTTTGAAAAAGTGCAATAGTGATGAAACAAGTTGAGTGTCTATTGAAGGATTAAGAAGGAACATCCTATACTGAGTCGACATCCCTTGGGAGCTAATAGCCAAAGATGCTGCACACCATTCTCTCAAAATTCAAAAAATTCTTTGGATTTTAAATTTTTTGTAAGTATTGTACAGGTAAATTTTATGTTTTTCGATTGAATATTTTTAATAGCTCTAAGTATGTATGTATGTTCCTTGGGCGCTAATAGCCGAAAATGCTACACACCATTTTCTTAAATTTACAAAAATTCTGTGGATTTTAAATTTTTTGTAAGTATTGTACAGGTACATTTTATGTTTTTTCGATTTAATATTTTTAACAGCTCTAAGGTTTGTATGTTCTTTGGGCGCTAATAGCATAAACTGCTGTACACCATTATTTCAAATTTCAAAAAATTCTGTGGATTTTAAGGTTTTTGTAAATATTGTGCAGGAAAATGATTTTGAAAATATTTTTTCGATTTAATATTTTTAATAGCTTTAAGTTTTATGTTCTTTGGGCGCTAATAGCCAAAGATGCTGCACACTATTTTACAAATTTCAAAAAATTATGTTGATTTTAATTTTTTTGTACGTACACATTGTATAAATTTTTGGAATGTTTTTACGTTTCAATATTTTTAACAGCTGTATGTATGTGCCTTGGGCGCTAATAGCGTAAAGTGCTGTACACCATTTTTTCAAATTTAAAAAATTCTGTAAATTTTATATGTTTTGTAAGTATTGTGAAGGTAAATTTTTGGAATGTTTTTTCCATTTAATATTTTTAATAGCTCTTTTTTAGTAACATACAAACTTACTTGTTTGTATGTTCTTTGGGAGCTACTAGCCAAAGATGCAGAATACCATTTTTTCAAATTTAAAAAAAAAATTTAAAAAATTACTTCTGAATAATAGTAGAAAATAAATTTCAAATACAAATAAAAGCATTTAAAAATTTATCACTCGGAACTGAACCGAAAACCGAAAAAAAACGTTATTTTTGCCGGAACGAAAACCGGAACCGAACTGATATATAATTTTTTAATTGAACCGGAACGAAAACAGAAGCGAAAAAAATAACGGTTCGAAGCCCTGCGAAATACAATGCAAAAGTAGTAAAAGTAAGAAGAATTGCGACTTCACTTCTAAATATCGCAATGTTTGCAAAGAAATATGTATAACGATATAAGATTCAAGTGTTAGAAGAAAGAAAATAAAATACTGGATAAAATGAGGGACCGAGCGAGCACTGCGTCGAAGAGAGTGTTATACGCATCTTTATAACACTCTCGGTGTTATAGTGCACGGCATCAACACCGGCGTTATCACTTTCATAGTGAAGCCGGTGCTTATGTAAAGTGCTTGTGTAAAAGCAAATGAAATTTATCGAAATAAATAAAATTTATTGCTAATCATTGTTTCATTTTCACATACAAACGATACTGTCACAAAACGACACTGACAAATTCTATCTAGTCTTACCATAAATACTGTCAATAATTACAGTGAAATTCCATAAGATGCTTTAAAATATTTTAATTTTCTTTTAGTACATAATACAGAGATATATTTTAAACATGAAACATCAACCATTTTTCTCAAAATGAACACCTCATACCATTTCCATTATAGCTCCAGAGCCGTAGCAACGGGTTGGCATCGGAGCACTTGCCAGGGGCGTGAGGTTTGACAAGGGCGCGTGGCCTGATGAGGGGCGCCATTGTGTATATTTGGTCATTAAAAACAGTGGCAGGTGAAAACATTTTTTTTTTGCTCATCACTTGGAATTGGAGAGGTAAATTTTATCAATTTACTTTATTTGCCAAGGGCGCCAAAAATATTGCTACGGCTCTGCATAGCTCTTACGTCTCTGCGGTCATTCGTCAATAGAATTATGGAGGGTTTCTTTAAGTATTTTAATATCGAGAAGGCTTTCAACCGCCAGAACGACATGACGACGGTGTATGCTAGAAGTTCACGAGAAGCTTATGAAAAAAGCGCCGACGATCCCGAGGGGTTATTACCCTGCTTCAGCAATGGTTTGATGGGGCAGCAGCTATTACGGTACCACTAGTCAGTTTTACGATAAAAGGTCAAAAGGGGAAAAAGAAGTCTACTAGAAAACCGTGTTAAAGTCGATAGTTAAAGAACTAAACAACTATCTTTTCGCTGATCACCACCGGGCCATAATACTAAGACTGCGCAGCAACGGTTTGAAACCATGTCTAGTAGCTCTAATCTCAACCCCCTGGACTAAACATTTTGATCCGTGCAAGAAGAGACACTCGAAATTGCTAGTCTCAAAGGTTCCTGATAAAGGCAGCTTAGAATTTTGATGGACAAACGCTTCGTAATTCTATTGACATGTGACCGCAAAGACTTAAACGCTGTGTAACGGTCAGAAGTGATCATTTTGATAACCAATTGGGTTTTTTTTTGTTCAAGATGCATCTAAGTATTTGAAAATAACTTTCAGTATCTTGTGGAATTTCAATGAAAACTTTGTGACAGTATTTATAGTAAGACCATGGTGACCAGGTCTCAGGGTTTCACCGGGAATCTCTGGGTTTCAACATCATTTCTTCGGGCTACGGGTTTTATTATAAAATCTTCGAGCTACGCTAATTTTATCTAAAATTAATGTAAATGTTTTATAACAATGAAAATAACATTCCATATAATCAACAAGTTACGTTTCATAAAATCATCACAAATCTTGCGCGCAGTGCCTGCGTATATCTAACTCTTTATATTTCCAATCACGCCAACGGTTAAAACCGATTAGCCGAATATACCCTATAGGTATATTCGGCTAATCGGAGACTGCAGTAGTCGCAGACTGTTTGACTGTTCAGTGTCACCAATACCCCAGTGTACAATGCTGTACCCGGACTATCAACTGTCAGCTGGTAATGCGAGTCAGACAGTAACGGGTGACAGTTGACGGTCGATGGGCATTGTTAATGTTTTAGGAAATAAAAGCAAAATTGTATAAAATATACTGTATTTCTGATTTTTTTTAAATCTCCGGGTTTACCTTAACTAAAATCTGATCACCCTGGGTAAGACTAGGTCCCCAACACTGCCCTGCCTGATTTTTACCATTCTGTACTCTGTTTTTAAATCTATTTATTTAAAATTAAATTGCGGAATTAAATAAGTCATAAGTCATTGAAGTTAACTTGTTATCATAATAAACAAGCTTCGTGGACTAACTGAATTTTCTTGTCTAAATATCAAGCACAAAATTTTCATCATGAAAAGAGGAAAAATAAACACAATTTGTCTTAAGAAAATTAACTGTTTGTAATTTGTCTTTATAACGTTGCCTTGTTTCCACAATAAGAATGACACTGCTAAATGTTTTATAGAATTTTTTATGTGACGAAGAAAATTTTTTTGGGAGAATCTAGATATTCTGACAGTTATTAATGAAATTTTGTTGGCGTTTGTTATATTTGTTAATCAACACCTGCAGAGAGAAAAGAGTAAAAATGAGGTAGATAAAGAGAAAAATTAAATGAAACAAATGTTTATTGCAATCTAAATTCAAGTTTTTTTTTAAAGTGTCGAGGGCGCTGTGAAGTAATTGCCTACATAACGAACGTACGGATATGCTTAGAAGATGTGAACACACGCTCGCACACACACACACGCACCAAAGAAGAAAGAGGGAGAGACACGCACACATACTAGTGAGACTTAAGGTCGGTATCCTTTCATCTTTCATTCGTTGTAAGTACAAAGAAAGATGGCAAGGTTAAGTGATCATCGGGTCTATTCTCTAAGCATGATGTTAAAATCTTAGCGTCAGAAACTGACGTTAATTTTTTTAACACCATTTTTAACCTAAATGCTATTCGCTAAACATATATGTGTTAAAATCATAGCGCGGCGGCGTTAAAATAGCCAGTTAACGTTTTACAATAAGCGCCTACCGAAACGGTGGCTTTAAAAGTTAACGCTAGTGTTTAGTTTGCAAAAATGGCTGATCCTATTTAAGTAAATGTCAAGTTATTTTTAAAAAAATGAATAAAACACAAGACAGTAGGAATATTAATCAACTTTCAATTACTTTTTAAAGTGAATTCTTTACAGTAGAGATAAGAATGACGCTTCATAATTTTTGTTATACAAGTAACCCAGACGCAAGTTCAAGTAATTGTATAGAAAGGAAGTAAATGGAGTATTGAAGAGCAGTTTTGATTTTTGTTGAGACACAGAACTTAAAATTATAATCCTCTGAAAGCTACAAAACTTCACTTATGCCTCCGCCTGTTTCAAAATATCGCAGTACATTTTAATGGTGTATTATTTGAAGAAACAATTGATGAGATTGATAATGACGATCACAACAGTGTTATTCCAGGGAAGAAATAGCGTAATAAATCAAATTTAATAATTAATATCACCGAACACCTTTTTAAAAATAGAATGAACATATAATTCACATATTATTAAAAAATTAGATAAACTGTTATAATACAATGTAGTATATAAATTGACTAAACAAAAGTTGAATAAAGTTATATTTTTATTTAATACACTGTGGATAATGAGTATCACAGGAACAAATATTTCTGTTCCATTTTTAAAATAAATTTCGCCACTGAATATTTAATTCAACACCGAAATATTAGATTAAGATTCTCTTGACATTTGACTAAATAAATACTCTTGTTAAAATTCAACGTAACAGCGCATGCGCGTGCAGTTAATATTAGCCTCTCTACAGTGTGAGTTAGCGCCTCGCGTTAACAAATATTGTATTGACGCTTACCTTAACAAATGCTCTTACAGAATATCATTTTTTGATAATGATTTTAGACATGGAGTTAAAATAGAGATATTAAGCTGACGCTAATTTTAACGCATTTCTTACAGAATACACCCGCATACCATTTAAACTGATTTGTTATTATGTCATATCTATGTCAGTAAATGGACTGTGAAAATTTTAAGTAGAGCCGGAAAACCGAACTGGAACCTAACTCTGAAACCTCGAGAACCCCACTTATATTACATAACCTTAACCAAAACCCTAATCTTTAAGAATCGAAACCGGTACCGAAACCCCGCGAAAAAAAAGAACGTGCTGAAATATCCATCAGCTACCGTTTGATCAGTTATCGTCGGTTCACCGAAGTCATTTTAACAATATCTTGTTACTTCCATAGAGATTTTGTATTTATTTCTTTTCAATTTAATAATTCACATTTATAAGATCGTTACTACGACAGTTATAGTGACAGTCACTAGGTGATTTGATTTGCATTTCATAAATTAGCCAACTCAAATCATTACTCGTTACAAGTACACAACAATTTAGGAATCACATCGCTGCCGAGGAATACCCGTAACTCATAACCGGACGCAGGGAAGTACTTTTTAACTTTTATATAAAATAAAAGAACAGGTATAATATTTTATTAATGCTATTAGATTTGAAAAAAATAATAATAAATTAAAAAATAACGTATATAAAAAAGCAAGTAGCAAAATAAAAATGAACATATTTTCATGCTATTTAGTGAAAAAAATTATTTACTTAAATTAGTTCTTTTATAAACATGTTATGCATTTACCAATTTAGTAAAATTTTATTAAATAATAGAAGGTTTTTCTCATTTTTTACTATAAAACAATAATTGGCTACTGAATATAAAGAATGTAATATTCCTTCTTCTTCTTCTTCTTCTTCTTTGGGCACTATCAGTCAAGTTGACTTTTGGCCTCACTCACATAAGTCCTCGACCTCGATCTATTGAATGCCAAGTACCCTGTATACCAATACTTGTTTAGATCTTCGGTTAGCTTATCTCTCCATCTCTTGCGAGGTCTTCCCACTGGTCGATGGGTATACAATCTCCTTTCCCATATCTTCCTAACCATTCTGTCCTCCCCCATCCTCATAACGTGTCATATCCACTGTAATCATCTGCTTCTGAGTTCTTGTGTTATACTTGGCCTTGAGTACTGTTCTCGGATATCTTTGTTCTTGCGGATTCTCCATTCACCATTAATTTGAATGGGACCAAAGATTTTGCGTAATATTTTATTTTCGAAAATTATGAGGTGTTGTCGATCTCGCTTTGTTAAGGTCCATGTTTCGGAGACATACATAAGTACTGGACGTACTATAACTTGGTATTACCTGATCTTGGTGTTCCTAGACAAGAGTTTCTTTTTGAAGAGGGGACCAAGTGCAAAATAAGATGCATTAGCAGCTTTAATTCTATTTGTAATTTCCTGCTGTATCATATTCACTTGATTTATCATGGTATTTGAAAGTAGAAACACTCTCAAAAGTGTTTTCATTAATTTTTAAGTTGGTCGTGTTTTTATGACTGCGTCTACTAACAATAAGATACTTGGTTTTTTCATTACTGATGATGAATCCTAATTTACTTTGTAAACAACGATTTTAAATATTGTAAATTGTTAGTTGTTATTTATTTCGATTAGTTGGTTTTCCGTGCAAAGAATAAAACATTTGTTTACTTACTTTTAATTCATTTTTATTTCCATAGTTAAATTTCGTATCTGTTATTTAAACTTTATTTTCTTAAAAAAAATATATGTGAAGTGTGAATTTTCACATATTGCAGGGATTTCTATTATATTATATAGGGTTATTTAATAAGCGTAAGAAACATTATAATAAACCCTTACTTATTACATACTTGCATTAATAAATGTCAAAAACACAAAAACTACAATATTTTCCAAAAACGAAATTTGACAAAAAATTCCTCTCGTACGTTTCCAGTTTAGATAAATGTACATTACTTAGAATTTTTTCAGATTTTTAGTTTAACTGTTTGGGTTAAAAGGTCTTTATTAGTACATTTTTGGTAAAAATTGTAAAAAGAAACTACTTTTTGTTACTTAATTTACGTCTTAAGAGATTTTTTTGATACCACACAATAAATTTTAAAAAACTAATTAAGTTTTCACAGACATGAAAAACTCTATTTGAAACTATTGATAACTTATATTTGAAACTAATCTTATCGAAAATTCCTATTGAACTATTCCGGTTCTCGTCAATTTACACTAGGGTTGTACATCGAAGGCAAAATATCGATGTTTAACATCGATATTAACATCGGCGCTTACTATCGATGTTGAAAAAACATCGAAGGAAAAACATCGATGTATCGGAAACATCGATGTTTTATTAATATTAAAAAAAGCTATTTATTTATATTATATAGGTTTAATTTAATAATGTAAAGATAAAATACGAAAAAAGTAACACATAATACGCAAAAAGCATTTATTATATTTTGAAATAGAAATATTCCTTTTTAATAGTAATTAATTTTACATTAATATTATTATACCCAATATAATAATCCTAATTTGTACCTACAGTCTATTCCAAACGATTAGGCGGATCTAACCGCAATTTTCATTTTTGTAATTTGTCGATCGGTAAAAGTAACTAGAATTGAAAATCTAGTTCCGCCTAAACCAAAAGAACAGACCTTACTATTTTTACATTTCTAAAATGAAATATTGTATTTTATTACAATACTAATATAGTAATCTTAATGTTAATTTTATATTGTTTAACATAAAAATAACACTGTCATACACAATTATTTTTATACTTTTTTAAGTTGAAATAAGGTCTGTTCCTTTGGTTTAGGCGGAACTAGATTTTCAATTCTAGTTACTTTTACCGATTAATTGAAGCTTTTGATCATTTTGTTCAGGAAAAGCCAACTTCAATATATAAAAAAAATAGCTAATGACAACTTACAATAATCCAGGGATTGGAGGAATAACAACTGGGAAAGTGTCAACAAGACTCAAAAAAAAGTGTGTTGGCGTCGTTGGTCGTTCGCATTGTTTGCAAAAATTAGAAGTTTCTTCTTATTTTTTCGTATTCTGCTAACTGCTAAGAAGAATAAAAACTAACACTATTAGTATTGTTATATCACAATAGATGGCGCTTATATTTTGTGTACTAATTTTAATAAAAATTAAATTTTTAAGATTCCAGCGCCTCTAGCGGTAGTTTCTTAATTTCAAAGTTTAAACATCGACATCGGTAGTAGACATCGATGTTTTATCGATACTATCGCCAGCTGACCATCGATGGTAAAAACATCGATGTTTTTAACACAAACATCGATGTTTTCGATACATCGATGTTTTTTTCTATCCCTAATTTACAGTATGGAGTTTTTTTTTTTGATTTTTAGATCAACTCCTCTGGAAGATATGGTGGGAACATGAGTTTTTTGACATATTTTTGGCGAAAATCCCATTAAAAAAATATCTTTTAAAAACAAAAATTTCTTTGTTTATCTTCGCACTAAAAGGTTTCATTTGATATCACACTCAAAATTTAAAAAAAATATTTCTTTTTTCAATAAATACTTATTTATTTACATTTATCTCGTGATGTGTTTATTTGAACTCTCAGTATTTTTCTAAATATGTGGGTTTAAGAGTTATATATGCATGCCAAATTTGAACTTTCTATGTTTAGTCGTTTGGCTACAATTTCTACCGTACAGATAGACAAAGGATAGATATAAGGGTTTTTTGGTGGTCATACCTACAACCCTAAAAATGTATATTGAAAATGAACCCTTCAAATTTTTCAGGGTTTTCCGGTTTTGATTTTAAATAACTAACTCTAATGCATGCATCTATAGCATAGGTTTCAAACCTACGGACCTTGTGATATATCGGGTCTATTGAATAATTTTAACTGGTTCGTAAAGTATTGGAAAAACCTTTTATAATTATTAGAAGTACCACAATATTTATAGTTAGACGTCAAGGTTGTAGAAAAATTATTAACCCATCATTATCTCCATTAGTGCTTCAGCCATGAGTGAGTCTCGGCTTCCGTAAAAATTCTCCGTCATTCTGTTCTCGATTGAGCAATTCTACGTCAGTTTCTCACGCCTAGAGTATTTTCCATGATTCTATTTATAAATCGGTTTTCCTTTTCCTATCGAGGAAAAGGAAAAGCAATTCCTTACGAGGAAAAGGTAATTGTCGGTACCCTTGGTCGTGCTTAATGCATCAATGCGACATTTTTTATTGGTTGTAATTTCTAGTGTTTTAATTTTGAGTGATTTTGTCCCAAATATTTTCTTATATATTTACAAATTATTATTCTTCACAATGTCGAATGCGTTGTCCAATTTCTAGTTAAAGGTATTGTTGTGTCCCGTCAATGCACATGCCGATTTATTACAATGTTATAGAATTATAAATTTGTTTAATGTAATGTTAATTTTTTATTATTTATTTAAAAGAACTGAAGCCAATGGCTTGTAAAGTTCTTAAAATTACAATATTTCACATTATTGTGATACAGGAAAGTTGAAAGAAACAAAACAATTTGATAAACAACTAAAATCAGACAATAACAAATATAAAAAGTGTACAAAAACAGAAAATTTCAGTTTATGGGGATAGTAGCAACTGATTGTAAAGGTCCAGTCTATTTTCAAAATTGTTCACACTTGGGGCAGACACTACACTTCCAGGTAGATTGTTCCAGTCATTAAACACTCGGTTTGAAAGAAACTTGGCCCGAACGTTCTTACGGAACTTTTCGTCACATAACTTTAACGAATGTCCACGTAAACGAGAGTCTACATTAAGTACAAACAAACCAGTAAGATCAGCATCAAAATTCCGATGGGGTACACGGTAGGTAGTTATAAGATCACCACGATTTCTGCGGTTTTCCAGTTTGGGCAAATTAAGTCTTCGAAGTCTCTCATTATAGGGAAGTCAGTTGAAACCAAATGGTAAGCGCGTAGCACGTCTCTGGACTCTTTCCATAATGTCAATATCTTTTCTAAGACTTGGTGACCAAACAGAAACGGCGAATTCTAGATGTGGTCGAATATATGTGGTGAAAATTTTGCGTACTAATACAGGAGACGGCCTAGCAAATGCTCTAGAGATAAGGTACAACACACTATTTGCTTTCTTAACACACTTGATCATATGTGTAGACCAACTGAGGTTTGTGCATATTGTCAATCCCAAATCAACCTGTTCAGAAACTTGTTGGATAGTAATACCGTTAAGGAAGTACTGCAACCTAGGATTGTTTATGCCTAGGTGAAGAACACTAGTTTTATTTATATTAACTGGTATAAGCCAGGTCGATGACCATTCAAACAGATTACTAATGTCATTTTGAAGTTCATCATACTGAGAAACAGGGTTATGGAATATCTTTACGTCGTCGGCGTAGAAGCAGTGTGGAGATTTTAGAATATAACCAAGATCGCTGATGTAAATAAGGAACAACAATGGTCCTAAGACGGATCCTTGAGGTACCCCACTAATGACCGGTGCTGAGGAGGAAAATGCATTTCCTACTTTCACGCAGAAATATCTTCCTGTAAGAAACGCTTCAATCCTATGTAGAAGTTTATTTCTGATTCCAAAATGCTCCAGTTTTTCAGCAACCTTTTGTGTGGAAAAATGGGTGTCACATATGACAATTTGTTATTAACTGCAATAGTCCACCCATCATAAACGTATGAACATATGGTATCGTGAGCCAGGCGTGCACCCAGGATTCTTTATTGGGGGCGGGGGCTAAGAAGACAGCATATTTCCTATGGGGGCTTTAAAGCATTTTTTTTTTTTTGCTTTGTGCGAGCTCACCTTTAATTACAAAAAAAAAAAACAGTGGAGAAGGGAGAACTCCGCTAGACTTGCCCTTCCAAAAAAAAAAAAAATAATAATAATAATTAAAAAATAATAATAATTAAAAAAAAAATAATAAATAAAAAAAATTCAAAAAAATAAATAAAAAAATTTAAAAAAAGATTTATGTAAATCTTCAAAAATACATCAATTTATGTTTTATGCAAATTTTAGTTCAAGGCATGGTTTACTAGTTATGAATTTTTGAAAGTATTAATGTTTAATAACTTCCGTTTCCGGTTTCGAATCTTCATAGAAAACAATAGGCTTCTTCCCAATTAATAGGAGATTTCTTTGGTACCAGAACGAACTCTCTAAGTTGAACCGTTCTTGAGTTATCGTGTATATATACACACACACAAACACAAGACAGACACACACGAGCACACATAGACACACACGCATACAGACGGCACTTCGAAAATAGGTTTTTTGGATTCCCTGGACCATGAAACGTGGTCATCAGTCAAAATCTCGACATCGAAAATTTTCGCGAATACAATACTTGCTCCTTATATATTAAGGTCGGGCAAGTAAAAACGTGTCTGTTAAAAGCGTGTTTCTAAATGCTTGGGGAGGGGGGCGGGCAATCCCGTTAGCCCCCCAGGGTGCGCGTCTGTTCTGAGCCATTTATGGGTAATGTAGCCCTATATAAACATAGTGTCTGATTGGTGAGTCAAGCCAAGTCAATGTACAACGCCGCCATTAGGTGTTAATTCTGTGCAACCTGTAACGTGTTATTTAAGCTATCTTATAGGTATTACGGGTACCAATAGGAAACAGGTTGAATCAGCAAACACTTGTAATATTTACATGTAATGTTACGGGTGCGCGTAGAATCAATCAACTACCTCTAGGTAAACAAGTATTAGTTTTAAATACCTACTCACAAAATTTCAATATTATCGTGCTTACGATTGCGAATGATCGTACGTACGTACCATAACAAAATTACAATAGTAAAATTATCGTATTCGTACGATAATTTTCGTATGGCTGGCCACACTGATTCGGGTTGAACGGGTGAAATATTATTTCATAACTTTAATTTGTCATATTTATTGAATTTTCACGTAATAATAGACCGGATATGCAAATATTACAACAGTGACATACATTTTTTTTAAATTAATTCAATTTAAATAGTGTTTTTGAAGGTTTCATCATTTGTATATTGTAAAAATAGTTTGAACAAATGTATTATTGTTAAATCCTATTCGTGATTTCAATTAATATTTTACCAAATGTATTTTAAATACAGGACATAACGCATATTTCATAATGTTTATGAAAATATATGATTTAGGAGTATTATTTATTGGAATATAAAATAATACATAAATGTTGAATGTTACAATAGAGGACTGATGGTTTAGGAATTACTTTAAAAGAAACGTGATTTTACTGTACTGTAGTTTCAAAATTTTTAATCAAAATTAGTGTTGTGGTGTCATTTGGTCTACTACTTTAATAGCTTTGTAGTGTAAAAGGTCAAAGGTTATGTGATCAGTACTAACCTTCCAAAGGCTTATAGTTCACTTAGACATATGGGATTTTTTCTCGGCCTACTCCGACGTATTTTTTTTTCTTAATCACACTTTATTAAAACCACTTGGTCAACGTGCCGTTTCAACCAGCTCGTTTATTACTATATAAACAATCAGATCCGGCCTTAGCAAGTCTGGCATCCCGGGCGAGATATTTTTTTTGCTCCCTCATAAAAAAAATTAATTACCTACTCTATATAATACAAGTCATGTCCTAAATATAGGGTGACCAGATTTCAGTGAAGGGAAAGCGGGACACACGGAAAAAAGAAGGTCTTCACCTCCCAGATCCAAGTAATCAGCAAAAAAAAAGGTCCTAACTTTTAAAATACAAGTGATGACCTGACCGTCCGCCGCCCTTCCTGGCCTGTCGCCCGACCTCGCCGGACCTCGCCCCCCCTTAAAACGGCTTCTGTAAACAATAACTTATTTTTTTTTTTTAATTAGAGACGCACTAACTTTCCACTCTTAGCGTCATCTTAACAGTTACATTGGTTTACAATTCTGTGTATTTACAATAATTGCATTTTGTAATGAGATATTTATTTATTATTTAAATATATTTTTCTAATTTTGTGGAAAATTAGGGGTTTTCTGTAGTTGCACTTGGTTGTTGCACAGAGCTCCGCACAAATTGTTGAGCATCACATGCTTTCTTCTTTTTTCATCATATTGGGGACACTCGGTAATGACACGGTATTTTACAAAGTTTTTTATGTGGCAGATAGCGCATTTATCGGATGTTGTGTTGTCAAACAAGAACCTGTGTGTTATGGTTGGTTTATATACGGAACAAGAATATGGAATGGGAAATAAGAATAGTACACAAGAATAAAAAAATTAGAAACCGTTTATATCGGACATAACATTTCGTCGCTACGCCTGCGTACTTGCGTTGGCCTGTGTTTAACGGTTGTCCTTTGACAGGTTGTTGTGTTTAATATAACCTTTAAAAAAAAATCGTTTTCAGTAATATGGATTTAGAAGATTTTGTAAATTTATTTGCTTGAGTTTCACACATCATATTGTTTTTTCCAACCTTCTGATCACAGCAGGAAAACATCTGTTAGACAAATTTTATTACGGCCGACATTATGACCATTGTGCGCATGCTTACCGTCTCTTATTCTGGGAATAAGAATAAAATGTTAAATGTTACCAACTTTTCTTATATTTAAGTTAAATTTCATTCCTACATTAACCGATATACGGCGCAGCCATGTTTTAACATCTTGTGTACTATTCTTATTTCCTATTCCTTATTCTTGTTCCGTATATAAACCAACCATAAGTTGGTTCCTATTCTTAATCTGGTAATAAGTATTTGTTTTTTCCAAAATCCTGGTATGCTCCACGGTTTAATAGTGTTCTTGACCTCTTAATTTGTTCTCTGATGTGCGCTGCCACGTTATTTCCCGCTGTTCCATTATTTACTTTTTTGCATAGTTATTCCAGTCATAATCGAGACTTTTGAGGTGTTATTCAGGCTGGATTAAATTTGTGCATTCTCTTGCTTTTTGGTTCACCGTTGCACTTCCATTTATCTCGACATGTGATGATACTCAGATGAAGTGTACGGTGTTTTTCTCTCGCTGAAGTTGGTGGGTGAGCTCTTGAATACGTCCTGTGAAGAGGTGTTGTGTGTAATGGTAGGTTATGTCCTGTAAAGCACTGAAAGAGTCTGTGATTATTAAATATTTATGGTGTTCTTAATTTTTTTATTTAATTTGCTCGAGTGCTTTTAGCATAGCGTATGTACTGTTTTCTTTCGGAAATTTATATGATGTACTAGATTGTGAGAGTACTATGCCTACCCCTGTTTTATTATCCTGTGTGGATCCATCTGTATATATTTTTTGACCATCACCAATTTTTCCACAAACTTCCGCAAATAATTGTTATGGCAAATGACTATATAAATTATATAGTCATACCAAATATAGTCAACTATATTTGGGTACTTTAGAAGCTGAGTCTTACAAGCCGGGCGTGTACTTATCCTAGGTGGGTATTTTAAATGTTATACTTAAGTAGTATTAGTGGGATATTGGAATGTATTTCGCTGAGGGCGTGAGCAATTTTGGCTTGAAGTTGGTATTGATTGTGGAGCTCTGTTTGGAGTTCCGATTTGAATAGGTATGGATATGTAGGATGATATGGCTTGCTATTTTGGCGACATAATTCACGTTAAGCCGCATCCTGTAACTTTGAAGAGATGGTTCACCAGTTTCTGCCAGTAGACTTTTTAAGTACTAAATTTTCTATGTATAGTCGATCGATGTACCATACTTTATGGTGACAAGTTCAGTACAAGGTGAACATTTCAATGAACCAGTGGGAAATAAACTCGCGTCTTGTGCCATGCGTCATGTTAGAGTATATTTTGATTTTTGTTAAACTCTAAATCAAAATAACAGCACCTAATTATTGAAAGCACGTTTCGTTGTATCTAAGCTAAAATGCTTAATCTAAAATTGAGTTAAATAGCACTAAAATCTCATTTTACAACCCTACCTAAAGTGGCATCGCTTAATATCTCAACTTAAAATGTTAAAATTAATAAACCTCCTTCAAATACAAATTATCTCGTTTATAGGTCACTAGGGCTGTATCCCTTGGGTTCATTCAGTCGCACGCCTCTGCTACGCATTTAGGACGATTTTCCTGAATGTTCTCCGGCTTATAGTACCCTACTTCCCACGCCAGACCTTTTCGATAGACGCCATATTTTATCTTGAATAACCCCCTGACATTATTCTCAATCACGGGTTTTTTGTGATATGCGTTTTATAGATGTGCAATATTAGAATTTATTTTACTTTTCAAATGAATTTTATAGATGTGGTTATATAGGAATCGGAAAGTAAGGACGATGAAAAAATATTGTTTTCAAGATGGTTTTTCTATGCTGGCTACGCTTCTTGTAAGATCGGATGCATAAACGATTCAATAGGAATTTTCCAGGAAACTTAATATTTATTCGTACACGAGATTTATTAAAAAATATCTGAAATAGCTTATATCCATAAAACTTCTGTCATAAAACGCAACTATATCTATTAGCGCTTGTGAAGCTCATTCACTAAACTATTGCAATATTTAAAATTTAATAAGCAACATAGAACATCAAATATACGAAGGGTGTTTGATAAGTCAGTGTTTTTTGAGATTTTTTATGTACCAAAATGCGACTGGTCTTTTAATTTAGTCTATTTTTAGCTCAATACATTTTTCCAACGATATTCCAACGTCTTTAAGCCTTCCAAAAAGTACGATTGCTCGAACTCTGCAAAATAAGCGTGCGTTTCAGTGATGATCTCCTCGCTCGATGCGAAATCCAGCGAGCCATTTCTTCATGTTTGGAAAGAGATAGAAGTCGCAAGGAGGCAAATCTAAATTCGACCAATTTGGCCGATATAATTGGGGAAAAGTGAGCTGATGCGTTGTCATGGTGGAACATAACATTATTCTTCGTCAAATGGGGCCACTTTTTCATCAATTCAGCGTGTAATCGATTCAATATAGCGGCATAATATTGTCTTGTGAAACTTTTTTCTCTTTTCCAAATAGTTGATGAAGATTATGCCTTGAAAATCCAAGAAAATCGCGGCTTTGACCTTTCTGGCAGAGGGAATCCTTTTCGCATTTTTTTGGTAAAAAACGGCTCAAAAACTGCTCATCGCAAATAGGCGAATTACATACAGGCAAATAGAAGAGTCTTTGCACATTAATGTACCAGCTATCCGTTTAATCCTTTGCGACCTTCTGGAAGTTAGGAAAGTTTGTACGCTGTGGGTTGCACGCAATAAGAGTTGAATGGTGTCAAAATATTTAAAAAAATTGATTTAGGCACTCGAAATACGTAAATTTTATTGTGACAGGGGGCGAAACATTGCTTTATTATTATGAAGTGCCATCGAAGTCAAGAAATAAGATATGGCTCTTTGAAGGCGAAGAAACTGCGACCACGGTAAAACAATCAAGATCTGAAAAGAAAATGATTGTCGTATTCTTCGGTAAGCGAGGGATTGTTCTAGAAGAGCAAAAAAGTTACAGTCAAGTACGATACGTTGAGTTTTGTTTGCCTCGGTTGATTCAGTCTCTGCAAAACTTACTGGCACATTCACGCCTTGACACTTAGCGCTAGCATTCGTGCATCGAGCACAATTAACTACAGAATTTTTGAATAATTCTGGACTACAAGTATTAGAACATCCTCCGTATAGTCCAAATCTTGCTCCTTGTGATTTTGGACTTTTCCCTTTTATCAAGGATAAGCTTAAAGGCCACCATTTTAAGAGCGATGATGAGCTTCTAGCAACCTGGAACAAAACTGTGCAGAAGTACCAACTGAAAATTGGGAAGATATTTTTAACACGAGGTTTATACGTATGAGGAAGTGTATTGAACGTGATGGGAAGTACTTTGAAAAAGTTTAAAAAGTAAGTTCGTATCTCAAAACTTTCCTAGCGCCCTACGTATACAGGGTGTTTGTTTGAAACGCCGCACCTCGAATAACTCTTTTTTTTAAGAGATACAAAAAATTCTTCAGAAAAAAAGTTAAACTAGACAAAAGGGCCCACTTAAAAACTATAATAATAATTCTGCATCACTTCCGGTTTCAGCGCAAATTTCAACTTAGCATAGGGAATCGGTAATTTATATATTTTTTTCTTGAAAGTACATTAAATCAGCTTTACAAGGATATCAAAATATCATGCTTTAATTGTAACCATTTTAAAATGGCGACCATTTATGGTACTTACAAAATAATAAATAATATAAGAATCGTAGAAACTAAATTATAAAAAGATAACATTATGTAACTAGGAAAAACAATAAAACAAAATATGACTAAAGTTAGTAATAAACTAAGGAAAATTTACAAATGTTCAATATGACCACCGTTGTTATCCACACATTTTCTCATTCGTTATAAAAACTCTTCCGTTACATTTAGAACGGTATACTCTTGAATTTCCCTGATGGCTTTTCTTGCCCTATGTTCTAAGTCTTCTAACCTTTACCTTCAGGATACCTTTCTTGGTATAGTTCCTGGGCCCGAATAGAATTTATTAGACATTCCCCGAATGGCAGAACTATATCGGCCATTTCTTCATTTGAATAACGTACGTAAGTCATAATAACAAACGATTTGATGTTATCACCTTTAATATCAAACTCGTATTAACAGGCAAGTAAATTTGCAGGTTTTATTTGGTGTTTTTATGTAACAAAATTATTTTCAAAGCTTGCTATGTTTAACTTTATACGATTTTTATGTTATTTATTATTTTGCAAATAAATGGTCGCCATTTTGAAATGGTTAAAATTATAGTATTAATAAACTTTCAAGAAAAAAAAAATAAAGTAGCAATTCCCTATGCTAGATAAAAAGTTGAAACAATTTCCCTTGAAACCGGCAGTGATGCAGAATTCTTATTGGAAATCGTATATTTACGGACGTACCAGTAAAAGGGTTAATAACCTACACACGAACAGCAACATTGCAATTTAGTAGAAAACTATGAATTAATAATAAATACATATTTTCAAACCAAAGGAACACCATAAATGGAATCAATTAGTCAGAGCACCCTGCATGCGAAACAAATAAATTATTTACTATTAATCAGAAAATAGATGAAACCGCAATATTGATATAAATATTATTGATATCAGATCATCTGTTTCACAGTATGAGGTAAAAATATGAGGGTATTAGATTAGTCTAATTTATATTACGCGGTGGATGCGAGCTATAATTTGGTTAATTGCATGATTATCACGTTTGCAATTATTTGATTAATCTACAATGAAGTTACCATAGTAACCAGTTGCGTGATAAAACAGCCCAATAAAATAGTTCAGTGAGATATATGTAATGTTACGGCCAATCAGAGCTGTACCAATGTTTTTGGCGCCCTTGGCAAATAAATTAATTTAACCTAAAATAACGCTCCGTTTTATTTAAGGAGGGCATATTTTTAAATTTAATAGACAAGTGAAAATACAAGTGATGACCTAAAAAAAGCGTCCTCATTTCTAAAAGACGAGTGGTGACAAAAAAAGGTTCTCACTTCTAAAATACAAGTGACGACGAAAAAGAAAAACGCACGATGGTGCCTCTCAGTGTTAACAACGACCGGCCAACGACAGGCATAAAAAATGTCTTTTTTTACACTCCATTAAGGGGGGGTATGGTCAGAAAATCGTTTTTTTTTCAATCGATTGTATAGTGACTCAGGAGTGTCCATACAAAATTTCAGGTCGATCCGAGCAAAATTAACGAAGTTATCGGCTTAACAATACAAATAACTCAAATTCATATTTTCGCGCAAATCGCGTGTTATAGCGTTCCTTTCAGAACGCTGCTTTATTAGCCGCGCGCAGCTCTCATATACATAATAGTAGAGTCTTCCCACTCTATCCACACACCTGTCTGTGCTATATTTGTGTAAAAACACTTATATATGTGACTTGTAGTAGTATACATTCATTTCATCGAGCAGTTACGGTACACGTGTCGTAATTTTTTGAGGACTTTTATTTTTCAAGTCGGTGAGACATGTAACTCGAAAACTGCTCGACCGATCTTTCTGAAATTTTGCACACTATTTCTGTAGGCAATTTACTAGGTAACGCTGTCGAGATATATATTTTTTTCTTGCTTTTTTTTTATGGAAGTTTTTACAACTGAAAACAGAAATTTCGAAAAAAAAAATCCGTTTTTTTCGTTTTTTTGACTTCAAACTTATACCAAAAATTAAATAATCTAGATATTTGAAAAAACTCGACAGCGTTACCTCAAGAAACTCATAAACTAACGAAATATTTTTGTTTTTTTTTGTTTTAGATGATCCAGTCATTAGTTATGTGTCTCACCGCAAATCAACTCTTTGTCCTGAACGAAAATTTCAAATTCATGTCACGAGCTTAATTTCGATATTTTTCAATAATTTTTTTTTTGGATACTCTTCAAAGGTTGTTCTTTACTGTCGGTATTATCCCAATCAAGTTACTATTAACAGTTTTCTAAAAAAAAATCTTGAAAATGGGTATAAAATGTGCTGCTCTGACCATACCCCCCCCCTTAAGATTACTTCGAGCCTTTCAACTTCTGCTGTCCTAGATATTTACTAACTTAACCTAACTTGTCATTAGCCGGTCATTGTTAACACTGCCCGCTATTCGGTCATTGGCCGTAACATAGTATATAAATATGTAAGATGTGTATAGTGAAATCTCAAGCAACGTGTAAAAACGTTACCAACATTTAGTAAATAAACGTACCAACTGAGTAATGGTTTGATGTTGGTTAAATCACATCATGACATGGTACTTAAATTAACCAAGTGTGTCGTCATCTCATATATATTGTAAATGGAGTTTATCTTCTTTTCTTGGTTATTATTTCTCCTTTAAAACTAATTTCGACGCTCTGTCCTTAGGAAAACATGATATATGACACCTTAGCCCTCCAAATGAACCCGTAAATAAAAAAATTAACCTGTATAAAATTCTCGAGAGATAACTCCATTATACTTCCAATAGTAATTTTCATCCCTTTCTGGGATCTCAGAATTATCATTGATAGCCCAAAAGTCATTCTATTATCACCTCTGTCCTCCCATTTTATCATATAGGCCGTGGCTCCAACGCTATAGCTCTGAAATTTTAATAAATCCTCAATCAAAATGTATAATTATTTATATAAAGATACAAAGTAACAAAATATAAACTATTTTAGATCATGTAGTACCAAGTAACTTCCAAATTTAACGTTATACCTCATCTTCAATAATAAAAAAATAGTGTATTGGGCCCGGTAGTTCAATTTCAACCACCTGTATTCTATTGATAAAATATTAATATATGTGTTTATTCTCATAAAGAATTATGTTAAGCAATTCTGTTCCTTATGTATTAATTGTTAATGACTATATTCCTTAATGAGCTTTATCAGGATTGATATCTTGATATGTAGTGATACGTGATTTTTGCAAGTGGCGTCTTCATTTTTTTCTGACGTTTTTAGTTATTTTTAAGTGATAAAAGTGCAGAAAATAGTTGAAATAGTGTGTTATAGTGTGGACTTTAGTGTTTGGACTCCATGCAGACCAAAATTGGAGCGATTGGAAAGGTATTTGTAGAAATTTTTGTTCATTTTATAATGTAAGTCATTGTTATGTAGAATGTGCTTCTATGGACAATATAGAAACACATATGTACATGCATACACTATCGGCAATAGCTACAGAAACAAAACTATTTTTTAAATCATTTTCATAAATCCCGATTATTGACTAAATGAATATTGAATTATATTGGTATAGCAACAACAATTTATAAGTTAGAACCGGCTCTTAAAAATATTTGTTGTACTGGTACAATAAATAAAATAATTAACTTTCTGCTGCAGCAGACCATCTGCAAAACAATTAAAATAAAACAATTTTTTGTGGTTAAATTTTTTCCTTTGCCCTAGCTCCCGTTCTTCTCCCGGTTTAGAGTTTCATAATTATGGTAAGCCTATATATATATAAATATATATAGGGGGGCTGCAGACAATATTTAAGTTATTTTGGGGGTCCCATGCCAGAAAAGGTTGAGAAACACTGACTAGAAATAATTTAAAACTAAAAAAATTAAAACCGATTAGAGGTTAAATTGGATGACTAAATGGGCCTTTACACAACTTTATCGAGCAAAATCTATTATCAGTATATAATTTATGTAATTCTTTTAAATATTAAGTGTTTATCTTGCAAATCCAAGTAGTAATGTAAGGGAGGTAATTTTGGTATTATTTCATAAATAAAATTTCATAAATAAATTCAGTATAATCATTCAATGAGAGTAAAACATTTAATCTGGTAAACGATACAAAAATAATCTATTGCTTAGAAAGGGCATTTAAGATAGCGGTAGATTTGTTTATTATTTTAACTTGACACTTTGTCAAGGGAACATGAAAAGTGAATCGTAAATTATTGTGTTAAATAAATATATAATAAGAAATTATTTTACTTGGAGACCTAAACGGCAGAGTCGGAAAAAGAATTGACGACCCAATAGTTGGAAAATTTGGCGAAGATACTGTTAACAACAACGGCGAAAGGCTCATCGAATTATGTCATCGTAATAATTTGTGTATCTCCAATGGCTGGTTTCAGCACAAAGACATCCACAAATATACTTGGACACAACCCACACGACAGCTGAAATCCATTATAGATTATGTAATAATAAAACAGGACACAAAGTTATTTATTACAGATGTCAAAGTGAAAAGAGGAGCGGAATGTGGTTCCGATCATCACTTAGTGGAGTCAAAGATATATTTCCCTTTCAAACCGCCAACTAGTAGCAATCCAGTTCAGATTATTGACGAAGGAATTACAAATCCTGATCAGATTAAGTACAATCTGATAAGCCTTAACGACGATTCCATAAGATTTCTATACCAGCTCAGGTTGACACAGAAGCTCAGTTCAATAGAACAAGGCTCTCCACAAATAATGTACGACCAAATAAAGACCTGTATACACCAAGCAGCTAAAGAGGCCTTAGGTGAAATCGAAAAATCCCCCTCTAGAAGAAGCTTGCCAAGATGGTGGACTAAAGATATAGCGCTTAAAATCGAGCTTAAAAAAGAATCGTACATGAAATGGTTGTCATCACAAAACACAGTGGATCGAGCTTTATACTGCAAATGTAGGAAAGATGCCCAAATAGCTGTGAACAAAGCCAAAAATGAGCAATGGCGGAATATTGGCACAGAAATTAATAAATGCACAGGTAATACTAAAGCCAATAAAGCCTGGAGTATATTAAAATCTCTTAGGACACAAAACCAGGACAAGAGCAGTATTAACCTGATTGACACAGATACATGGTGCACCTACTACAAGCAGTTATTAACCGAAAGCAGGACGGAATTTTTGGATAATAATCAGATGGAAAATAATAACTTAATAAAATAATCTTAGCTCCCAAGACACAGTTCCCGACTTCACTTATGAAGAAGTGCTAAAAGCGCTCAAATCCATGAAGAACGGCAAAGCTCCAGGTCCAGGCAATTTATCCATCGAGCTTATAAAATCTGGCCCTAGTCAGCTAATAGAACTGACAACATACATTTTCAATATGTGCCTAAACAACTTTGAAGTTCCTGATGATTGGAAGAAGGCATATATTTCTTCATTGTACAAGAAAGGTAATTGCCTGGAATGTAAGAATTACCGAGGATTAAGCGTCATCAGTTCTATGGCCAGGTTGTATGGAAAAGTTCTGAAAGCGAGAATAGAGGCAAATCTTCAGATTGCAGAAGACCAAAATGGATTTAGAGCGGGAAGGTCTTGCGTGGACGGTATATTTGTCCTAAAGCAGTTAGTTGAAAAAAGATTGGCGAGGAATCAACCTACTCATCTCACCTTTATAGATCTTCATAAGGCGTACGACACAGTCCCACTAGGTAAACTATGGGGAAGCATGAGAAAAATTGATGTTAGTGAGACTTATGTGAATGCTGTTCGTAATCTCTATGAAAAATGTTCTAACTGTGTCAAGCTAGGGAAGAAACTCTCTCCCGAGTTCCCTGTAACGAAAGGACTCAGACAAGGCTGCACTCTAGCTCCCACCCTCTTCAAGATATATATTGAAGGGGCCTTGAAGGCATGGAGGCGCAAATGCAGTAATATGGGTATAGATATTGGAGGCAATCCACTGTATACCCTATTATTTGCAGATGACCAGGTTCTGATAGCTGAAGACGAAGATGATTCCAGCTATATGGTGAGGAAACTAAGGGAGGAATATAAGAAATGGGGTTTAGAAATTAATGCGCAGAAAACAGAATACCTCGTTGTTGGTGAGAAGGGAAGAGACCTCAAAATAGATGATGGAATCATTAGAAACTGCCAGTCTTTTAAATACCTAGGTGTTACCCTATCAAATAGAGGGAAGAGTGAAGATGATATCAACAATAAAATAGGGCAAGGGAAGTGTGTAGTAAGGCAACTAAACCCGGTATTGTGGAACGACAATATAACCAAACGAACGAAAACGGTTATCTACAAAACTATTGTCGAAAGTATCTGTACCTATGGTTCAGAAACATGGGAGCTCACACAAAGAAATAAAGCCCGACTGAGCGCCGTGGAAATGGACTTCTGGAGAAGGAGTTGCGGTATCTCCAAACTCGAGCACGTTCGTAATGATACTATAAGAGCAACTATGAATGTTGAAAACTCCATTATAGAATCAATAGAAAGCAAACGACTCTTATGGTATGGGCACCTCCAGCGTATGCCTGACGACCGATGGCCCAAGAAGATTTGGGAGTGGATTCCTGCGCGCAGACGAAGACCAGGGCGACCAGCAAGGACCTGGGCTCAGGATGTGCGGGAGGCGATGGAGGCAAGAGGTCTCCAAGATGGCGACTGGATGGACAGAGTCGCCTGGCGAAAAGGAAGCGAGAAACGGCGCCAGCCGTAAACCACTCGCTATATATATATATATATATAAATAAATATACGTCAACCATAAGCACATAAATAATAATTAAATTCTGTCTGAGATAAATTTGATGATTCGGCTATTTTCTAATGGGATATTATCTGAGTTATCACCAATAAATTATAAATTTTAAGATAGTACAAGACAGACAATCAAGGGGTGTTAAATGACATTTAACAGTTGGGCGAAGTAAGCATTTTTCCAGGGTGGCCGCGTTTTACGGAGTGGAGCTTAAACCGTCGTGAAGTTAAGTCGTGTTTTTAATTAGAGGGAGATTTTGTTAACCATGGGTTAGAGACATTTAGGGTGTTCGGTTAGACTAGTAAAATGTAACAAGTAATTCCGTATGAACGTTAGTGTAGTGATCAGCTAAAAAGTGGAGAGACCATATTGAGAAACATGTAGTGGTTAAATTAGTGTTTGGTGTAAAGTGTGTCTAGTGTGTGTGACTGTGTATTTGGATTTAGCTGTATCGACGTAATTTAGACTTACAATTACGTCGATACAGTAATCATGTAAATATTTAAACCGTAATCGTAATTAAAGTAGATTAGCTAAAATGTTGAGTTTAATTGAAACAACCCTTAATCCTTCCAAGAATCATAGCAACCAGCTAGCGGACTAATAGGGGGGGTCCAGACTTGATCCACTCGCAAGTCTTGGAACCCATAATGTGAGGGATGTACAGAGTAAGTACAAATGAAATAAATCAGCCAACCGTGACATTTCATTATTTATAAATCAGAGTCCCCCACAGTAATGAGACATTTTTTTTCTTATAAAATACATCAGGGGCAACCAGGGCCACCGCGTGGATTTCTTCCGCCTGTGTGCATACAATAATAAAACTGCCCTCTTTAGAGTCGAACACAAATGCCGCCCGTGTGCAAGCTTTCGTAAGATCGCCCTTTACTAGTAGGATTCTGCTAAAATCGAATGTTCTGCCAGTTTGTTGGGCCGCTCACATGATGTGTATGCCCTGAACAACCGTATGCAGCAGCCTTGGGGGCGATGTTAAATTGTTTGCCACAGATGCAATCTATTCTGTTGACAGATGGTCCGTTAATCATAAAGATGCGCAAAATTAAATAATATTTGATAATCAGTATTTGTTCTACAGACTGACGATGGATATTTCCACCACATATATTTACTAAAACCTTCCTCTCATAATTCTTATGAGAATTAAAAATATTTCAATGGCAATCTATTATTAAATTATAATATTATTAATTTTTATATGCGTTTAGAAAATATTTATACTTTTTTTATTAAATCAAAGTGTCAATTAACTTAAGATTGCAAACAACCTTGAAATGTCAATAATATCAATTTAAAATTGCAAAAAATTATTTATAAAATTCCATTATAGATTAAATTATAATAATAACAAAAATTTTCCACATATTTCCGAGATAAATTATATTACAAATATATTTCTATTATCCCATTACAAAAATTCTTATCACGTGCGATATATTACAATATCACACCTTTAAATTAATCCCCAAGACCGTTGGATTTACATTAACACCCCTCTTTATCACGTAAGACAATATACTAGTGCGTCTGTTGAAGCCCGAGCGCGTACCATATGACGTCAGTGTTCTACGACGTTGAATTTACTGCTGAGTACCAGGGATGTTCAACCTTCTTACTACGTGCTATAGTTGCAAAGTAGTGTTGAACACCAGAACTTTAGAAAGTAATAAAACGAATAAGATCATTAATTGTTAAACCGAAATAGATCCGAATAAAGGGTTACGCAGTCCCTCCGGTATTTCTGAACACTATCGTACAGCAACCAATACAGACACTGCAGAAAGGAGTATATCAATAGATAGATGAATTTCTTGTTATTTTCGTAAAACGGTGCCGCAAACTTGTGGGTTTATCGCTAGACAGGGCTGTAGTGGAGGATATATTGCGGTATATATTTTGTTTTGTTTCCAAAGAATAGCATATACCTTACGCTTTTTAAAATTTTAGGATGTATGTACCCTCTGCTGATTTTACGACTACAAAACTGCCACTATGAAGCAGTCGTGACGAAACATGGCGCGAGCAGGGAAGAAGAACAAGAAGATGGTGAAGAATTAATTTTCCAACTGAGCCCCACCACATTTTCTGTTGGACGTTCGTGCTCATCCCAATGCTAACCTTCTCGATCATTAGATTGGGTATATATCAAACTATGATTATCATCTTCCTCTCTTCCTTTTCTCTATATCGATCTACTACAACTAAATTCTGTTTTCAGTCCAAAACTGTATAAACGCTAATTCTCTGCAATACGCTGTACGTATTCTGTGTGATGCTAGACTACAACTTAGAATAAATCTTTATCCTGTAGTTCCCCGCACTCACATTTAGAGTTTAATTACATTTTCTGTAAAACGAGGTTTGCTCGCGTTCTAGCAACTCCTGTTCGACTGCGATTGAGGGTTTTCCAAGTGACATACAAGAGCTCATTATTTGAAGGTAGTTGTTCGATAATTCCTGGATTGTAAAACCAGCTAATCCGATGAAGTAGTTACGAAAGCTCACTAGCGTTTAGGAAACTCTTCCGGGTACGCAATCGTTTTGATAATGATATCTGGTCGATCATTAGGCGTCGGCCATTAGTTGCTTTGACCTTTCTGCTATAGTGTAAAGATTCCACCTGATATTTGTAAGGGCTATTCCATTTAGACGACAGATTAGTCACTAAGTCACCAAGTGACTTAGAGTGAGAAAACTGTGGAGAAAAATAGTGGTAGAAGTCATGGGCCTACAAGGACTGGTGAGCTAATAATATATATTCTACTTGTAGCGTAAAGTTTTTGCGTCTGGTTTGTCAGTGCTCTTCTTCCCTTACCAACCGTTAAAAATTGTGTGTCACCCATAGCTTCGGTAAAGAATCGTGGAGGTAGTCATTACTACTAACCATGGTGTTACAACGTTTGTGTCGACAACTGGATTTTAGGATTGGCGTCTGTCGCATCACTAAAGTTCGGTATACCGACCATCTGTTAGATAGGACATAAACTTGGGGAGTTTATCTATCTGTTGAAAAGCTATGTCTTTATTAGTTACTGTACAGCAGTGTTCTGAATTCCCGGACTTCTGCATAACCTGTATACTTCTGGCAATAGGTTCTTGGTTTTGCAAAATGGCACTTTTGGTACGAATTGAATTTCAAACTAAATACAGTGGAATCGTAAGAAACATGAAAATAAACAGAAGTTTGCCTTTTATGAGTTAGCTGTAACGCTTTTGAAACTGGACGAGAAGAGGGATCGGAGATCAAAGAGGTTACAATAAACAAAGAAAGAACGCTTATGTTTTGTGGTGAGCATACTGTCTTTTCTGTCTTTTGATTTAATGTTTAAGTTTAACCATTTAGAGTAAAATATTTCAGATTTTTTTCGAATTACATTGAGTTAAACCTTTGTGTATTACATACTCTTTTAATCGATCTGAACAACAATACAGGTAAAAATAATATTCATGTGGATAATTAACTAAATTAAATTTGCTGTCTATTAAATTGCATCTTAATAGAACTTAATATAGTTTTTAAGAAAATTAGTCGACATAACAACTCGCTGCTTTGTCTCGTGAATAAATAAATAAATATTTTCATACTGTTCTGGAAGATGAAGGAATTTTAGCGAGTAGAGTGAGAAGAGATCCTAAGTTTCGGACTTTATGTCTAATATAGCTCATTTCTATTTAACTTCCAAATTCCTAATACTTTATTTCAAAATTTCGAATACAAATTTTAATATAGAATATTATATCAACAGAAGTGGAGCAGGGTCGGACATGGGTACAGAATCACGGATAAACGCCAGAATAAAGCACTAAAACACTCACCAACTGAATACCACGCTAGAGAAAAAGAGGCAGACAAAGAAAAAGGGGGTCTGATGATATTATAGAACATTCTGATTGTTTGTGGACAAGAATAGCGAAGGATAGAAATAAATGTAAGGATTTGGTGGAGGCTTATGTCCTGAAAAGGGTATAAAATAGCTTTTATTATTATTATCAGCGCCGTGCAAGTATATTCAGTGAACCGAAAGCAAGAATATGGCCGGCGCCTTTACTTAAATTACATATTTATTAGAAATAGTACAATTTATTGGCCCATGATTTCGGGGCCTAGGTGCTCTGCACCCGTCAACTTCCCATTTGTACGGTCCTATAATTATTATTATGTATAATTATTGTTCTACTTTCAAGCTGTCAAGGAGACAACGTGGGCACGTACTATAGAAAACTGGGATTGTTGTTGTATAGCATTTTCAGAAGATTCTACACCAAAAAATGGATTAATTAAAGAACTGAGAAACATCCAGAAGAAAACCTGACCTGCAAGATACATAGTATATATTTTGGTATGGATGTTCGGTTCGGTAGTTGATGTTGATGGCTAACTATGAATACGTGGATTTAGGGTTGTTAAATATAATCCATTTTTCGTTGCCGGTAAAAACTTTTCCGCAAAAAAAAATCCTTTATGCATTGTCTGGCAATCAATGAACAACACGTGTTGAGCCAGCTGGCAATGCTGTGTTCGGAGAGCTTATGTTGTACTCTCTTTCAGGGTTTCTGAACTTTTTTTCTCAAGTAATCATGTTGAAACTGTTGCTCGAGCAACTTGCAGTCGTTTCGTGATATCTTGATGCGCCTGTTATGGAGTTCATCCAATAATGCTTGTAAATATCGGCCTTCAATTTTCACGGCGTTCCAGAGCCTGGTCGGTAATTAACATCAAAATTTCCGAATAAAAACCTAAACCACCTGTAACTTTTATTTTCGGACATTCGCTACTATGTCGATTGATAGTTCTAGTTTTCTTTATAATTGTATTAATCAATGATGATGGGATGATTATGACGAACAGAAACATCCATGCACTGACTCGGATTCGAAACCGGGAACTCTAGTTTAAGAATCAGAGTTGCTACTTCTGCGCTACCAAGGTCGACGGTAAAGAGCAGAAACTATTTAAGACATTATTGAAGCCGTAGACCAGTGATGGCAAACGTATGACCTGCGGATCACACAGTGACCAGTATGATGATTTGAAATGACCCTTACAAAAGAAGATCTTTGTAGTTCCGAAGATTCTAAAGAGATATTTTAAGATAACTAAGGTTGAGTGTAAGGTAGCTCATTCACGAAACAGGTTAGGAAAATCGACACATATTATAATAATAGCGATGTGGCGGCCTTTGGTCCAATATTTTTTATTACATATTTTCGTAGGGTTTAATATGTTTCTTTAGTTATGTTTATTAAAATTTAATATATTTACAAAATTTTATATCTTATAAATTGACACGTTTCGTATTTTTCTTTCCTAGAAACCATTTATCCCAAAGAGCCATAAACCCTAGCCGCTACGGTTACACTGCTCCTGAGTTAACAATATAAGACAGTTATCTGTACCTCTTCAAGCTGTTCACATCTCATATCTCTTGAAATACAAATCATTTAAAAACTCTAATACTAGTACTCTTCATTTAAAAACCTGTCATTATAATCCCACAGCGAAATAGAATTCAACTATTACTTGTTATATACCTGTATTATCCATTCAAATACAATGCCACTGGCTCAGGTAGAGTTAACGAGATTAGTAGGGGATTCCACACAAATATTTAGACCCTAAACTAGCAAATTTTTATTTACGTATTGTATATTTGACCGCGATTTGAATCTACAAAATTCAATTTTGACTCGACAGGGGAAAAATGTACGCCATCGCTGCCGTAGACCGTTCTATACGACCGATCAACCGAACAAGCTTTGCAATGGCATCCTGCAACTTCCATATCGCTGGCAATGGGTGTTACACAACGCTGGTGAAATTTCAATTAAATGTATTGGTTAATAAATACTAGGTATTATTAACACAGTTTTATTTTCTATTTTTTAATAGTATTTTGTTAATAATGATTTCATACATGGAAAAGATCGAAATTTTTTTCGTTGTCCCTGGTCCTGAATGTAGTAAATATTGAATAGTTCTGGTGTAGTTGAGAGTGCGTCTGAGTTGAACAGGCGACAGTTGGAGCGAGCAAGGGTATGCTACAGGCAAAGGGATATCCTACAAGCAGGACGGATCAATAAGCAGGTTATGTCAGTGTCGCACGTCCTCAACCCACACAACCTGTGGCACGTACTAACCCAAACACACACACACATACACACAGACACAACACACAATTCCCCACGGATATTGCTACTAGATTTAGTGTGCGGCAAATTTATACTGAATACATGGGAGATAAGTTGAGAATTTAATAAAATTGGATTATTGCTATATAACTAAAAATCAATAGTTTCAGAACAACCAATGGAGAAAGTACTAGTACAATTCAAGTTAAAGAAATGACTCTTGGAAATTTTATTAAGCTATATATTTTATTTCAATTTCTGAACTGAAGTAGAAATTTAAAAAATTACGAAGGAATTATGGATGGATTACTATTTACTTATGAATGTTGCCAAGAAATAAGAAGAAAAGAAGAAAGATGAAACCGTCCGCGTTTTGGACGGGAACAACACTGAGAAAGCTTCTACATGACAAAAGACTCAACAGCTTAAGCTGTAAAATAGAAAATAGGAATCAGCATAAAGAGAGAAATCATAAACCGATACCAAGGTATTCAAATGCAACTGAAAAGAGAAAAAATTTCGAATTACAACCCGAGATATAATATTATAATAATATAATAATAGCCCTTTATTCGTGTTACTTATTACATTTATATTAATCCTTTTTTTTTTATTTAAAACAAAACAGAGGCACATCCACTGCAAAGGTGATTAGTGCCCGTACATTATTAATTTACATTATGTTTTGTGTTTATATTATTACAATACAGAATATAGATTTGTGTCTAATAAAAATTCATGAAGATTTGCCAGGTTTTCCGCCTTGTCACTGAGAGCTTCTTGTAAGTTGTCAGGTATATGGTGCCGTTGTCGTATCGTCTCGTATTTTGTGCAGTCTAATATAATATGTTCGATTGTCAGTCTTGTGTTACACTCGTCACAGGTTGGTGGGTCTTTTCTTTCTAGTCTGTATTTGTCTGTCAGTCTGGAATGTCCGATTCTTAGTCTAGTCGTTGCTATTTGCTGTCTTCTTGTCCCTTCGAATTTCCATTTTTTTATACTTTTTTTTTTGTGTCTTCTTTTATCCGCCGTAGTTTGTTCTCCCTTAGTTCTTGCCATTTTCGTTCTTCTTTTAGTATTAGTCTTTTACCAATTTCATTTATAAGGTCAGTTGCTTCAATATTTAGGTCCAAGGGTGGTTCCTTTTGGGTGGCTTCTTTAGCAGCAATATCGGCTTTCTCATTGCCTTGAATACCGATGTGTGAAGAAATCCAAATAAGGTGTACTTCTATACCACGGGTTTTAAGATTAAGTAGTTTTTCTTGCAGTGATTGTACTAATGCATTTTTTGAATAAAGCTGTTCAATGCTTGTCAGTAAACTCAAAGAATCCATGAATATAGCGAATTTTGTTTGGGTATTTTCTTCTATTAGGTCCAAGCTTTTTAGTATTGCGGTTGCTTCTGCTGTATATATACTAGAAGGACTAGGTAGGCGATACTGGTGTATTTGATTGTATTTCTCTACTACAGCTGTTCCACAGTTGTTGTCTAGGATTGAGGCATCCGTGTATATTGGTATAAAATCTTTGTATTGATGGCTAATCTGACAAAATTCTTGCAGATAGACTTTTGGGATGGTGAGACTTTTCGGTAACTTGCTGAGTGTTTTATTGCAGGTTAGTTTACTGATCAACCACGGCGGGGTTTTGGCAATACTTTCACCCTGGATCTTCTGATGGATGGAAATATTAAGGTCGTTGAAATTATTTGATATTTGGATATGGACTGGGTTGCCTGATGGATACTGGATTTGATGGATGTTGTTGCGGGTAGTAAATATACGTGGGAAGGTAGGATGATTTGTTTTACATGATAGGTTTGTGACATATTTTAATAAAACCTGTTTTCTACGAATGCTGAGAGGATACTCTCCAGTTAGGTTCAGAAGACTGGCGATTGGGCTTGTGTATATTAATCTTATTTCACCCTTATGAATGCTAAATATTTACTTTATTTAAAAAAAAAAAATAGTTACATATGAAACATGTTACTATCTATTTATGTGGTTTGCTCACGAAACCCAGCTCTGGGCATGTGCCTCCTCCATTAATCTCCATATCTCTCTATCCATTGCAGTACTTTTCCATAATTTACCTCCTTGATTTTTGAGTTCATCTTCCCATCTGGTTCCCTGTCTTCCTCTGCGCCTTTTTTAACATTGTAAACCAATTTGTTGACTACTTGGTCCATCTGTTGTCTTCTCTTCGGATTGTGTGTCCTGCCCATTTCCTGTTTAATATTTTCGATTCTGTGCTACATCCATGAAGCCGGCTCTTTCTCTGATGGTTGTTGCCCTGACTTTCTCCTTTAATTTGATTTTTAACATAACTCTGTCCATTTTTATTTTGGCTTGTTTGAAGTTTTCGGGTATGCTTCTTTGTAGATGTCCATATCTGGCATCCATAGTGAAGTACAGGAATTAAAGATTTTTCTCTCTATACCCTTTGAGAAATTGCCTTGGAATATTCCTCTCAGAGACCAGAACTTTTTCCATCCTAGGGAAATTCTTCGATGTATTTCTTTTTCCTGGTAGTTCCTGAAGGATATTAGCTGTCCTATATAGATTGCTTCATCGACACAGTTTATACTTCTTCCGTCGAGTAGGTCTGTATGTCCTCTCTTGGGCCATTTATAAGGATTTTTGTTTTCGTCTCGTTTATTTTTAGACCCACTTCAGAGCAATGTGCTCTCAACTCAGATATCATCTTTAAATTCTTCTTTTATTTTTGCTAGTAGTGTGATATCATCTGCGAATCTTAGGTTGTTAAGTTTTCTTCCATTTACTGTGATGCCCCAATTTTTCAACTCGAGATATAAGTTTCTACAAACTATAGATGTTTCAGCATATTTGAAAAAAATGGATACTGGAGGAGTGGTGAAGAAAGAAAATGTCTAATATGCGAGACAAGCGAAGAACCGATCGAACACTTAATGCGAAACTGCCTTGAAGACAAAAGAAATCCGAGCTGGACCAATGCAGGACCGATGCAGAAACCATGAAACTCAGATATTTGAAGGAATAAACTCTTTCAAAGCTATTGTACTTGTAAGCTGGACTTCTTTTTATGAATGTGCTGACATCAGCATCATCATTAGCTTTTATGACCCTTATAGGGCTTTTACCTCTTCAACGATTCAACTCCAGACTATACAATTCGGAGCCAATGTATTTTGCCTTATGTATTTTGAAATATGTAATGTTTGTGTTGAATCGGGTTCAAAACCATATTGTAAAGTATAGGTGAGAGAGGGTCACCTTGTCATAATTCCATATTCGATGATATTTCTTCAGACTTTTCATTGTTAAAGTTTGCATAAACTGTGCCTGTAAAATTAAAATTAAAAACTGTCAAAGCATTGTTTGATCTTTTAATAAAGCAAAATAGACCTAAAACACTTTTCATAAAATACATTTAATAAGGTAAGTTTCAATAAAATATAAAAATAATTTATTTTCAAATTTAAGCAATGCTGTCTGAGAGTAGGAAAAAATAGATCATGAACAATTTACTACAATACATTAGCTTATGTTTTCTATCTGGTTTTGTAGTTTTTGGAGACGAATAAAGTCATTCACCAAAGTTCTTCGTTGCTCAGTTACCATACATATATATATATA
Source organism: Liopterus haemorrhoidalis (assembly GCA_963971575.1). Lineage (NCBI taxonomy): Eukaryota > Metazoa > Arthropoda > Insecta > Coleoptera > Dytiscidae > Liopterus > Liopterus haemorrhoidalis. The sequence continues at coordinate 40,426,014 of OZ020615.1, forward strand.
TTTTTTTCTTTATCGTGAAAACCGAAACTCCTTTATAAGAAGCCAGTTTTAAACGATTAAAGACATAAAATAAAATTCTCTAGGTAATCAAAACAGCGACTCTCAAAAGTGTGTACAAAGAGTGCTTCGGAAATGGAAAAGACGTAGCAACGTTAACAGCGATGGGTAGTTGTTGCAGGACACTATTTTGAAGAGGATGATTTCAATTTAGATATTTTTAATTAATAATGTTTTGCGATGATATTTCGAGCACATCGCAAAGTATATTTGACCTTACTCAACATTTATTAGTAAAATTATGAAAAAACTCTTCCTCCTATTAAAGCTAAGACATAATTACTTTTTTTTACATTCCTACTAAACATAATTACAGTAATTCCAGTAGCAGACGTTGTAGTACACAAATAATAAAAAAAGGTCACAAATAACATTTATTTAATTATTTACACCTTCAAGCAAAAATGCTATAGTTTTATTTTTAAATAAACACGTCTGTTTTTTACACTGTTTTTTAAAACCGTTATTATATTGCTGATATTTAAAAATACATTGGATATTTATGTAAGATATCAAAATAAAACAAAATTATTTATTAATGTAATGAACTTTGTAATACTGTTTATCAATGTTGAGAATTTTGTGCCACACGAGTTAGTGAGTTTGATTTCATTTTTGTAAAGTTTATCAATTAATTTCATTCATAAACAAAATGAATTTTTTACTGTTCCATCAGTTCAATCACTAATTCGACTATCCACAATATATGCAATAGTTAATAGTTGTATTTGGTGAAATTCAAACATATTAGGTCGTCAAGAATTAAATTTGCAGAAAAAAAGGCAAAGTTGGTTGATAACTTACAACTATAAGAAATTATTTTATTCTTTAATCAAAGTATGCACCCATATTGTCTATACACTTTGGCCATTTAAGCGGCAGGTTGTTCAGGCCAGTGGTATAAAACCCTGGCGGACGAAAGTCAATGAAATCCTGGAAGGCCAGTTTTACAGCATTGACGGAATTAAACTGTTTTCCTATTAAAAAGTTGTCCAAATTTCGGAAGAAGTGGAGGATGATGAAGAAGTTCTAACTCCAATTCCTGTAGTTTTGCCACAGTCATTTGTGCAGTGTGTGGTCTACTGTTATCATGCAATAAGATAGGAGTCGATCTGTTGACCAATCTAGGCTGTTTTTCTTTAAGTTTTTGCATCATTTCGTCCAGTTGGTTGCAGTATATTTCTGTCGTGATCGATGAGCCCGTTTTTTTTTTTTTTTGTTTTTAAATTACCTGTACAAAATTTGGCGAACCAATTTGATATTGTCTGCTGCGTTGTAACACTAGAGCCAAATACACTATTAATGTTTCGCGCGGTCTGCGATGCCGTAGTTCCACGTAAGAACTCATACTTCATAATAGTGCGAATTACCGACCGTTCCATTTTCAACCAAATTAATTTTTTAAAAAGTTTTTGTTATTTTTTATAACAATGATTTCTTTAAACAGGCAAGATGTGTAACTTCCCAACAAAAACAACAGAACGGTAAAATATTAAAGCAATGTCAAATAATAAGCTGTTAAAGTTGGCAATATTATTAACAATAAATTTTATCTTTGATGACCTGATACAATTGCTCAGTGGCGTAACAAGGGCTGAGCGGCATAATTTAGGGAGGGGACGCAGAAAACTGGAATATTACTTTGCCAATTAATCGAATTAAATGCTCTACTTAATGCCGTAGGGGGCGCGAAAAACTGGTGCTACGCCACTGCAATTGTTTTATAGATCATTTCTTTCGTGTTCTGTGTGATATCTTCATTCCACCATAAAGAATTTAATTTTAGTATTGCATTACGAACCTTTCCAATATTCGTTCTCATATCTAAATTACTAGCAATATCTATGGTGAACGTTGTTCCTAGATAAGCGAACCATTTGCTTTTAACTTTTATAAATTTAGTATTTTTTAAGAAAAAACAAATTTAGTTTTCCCTATAAAATGTTTTCTTTTTGCTGTGATGTTTTCCATGTCCCACTTATAGGAAAGCATAATAAATATTTAAAATGCGTTTTTCAGATATACTACTTTCCTTTATTCAAAACAAGTAATAAATAATATAGATAAAAAGTGCGCCTGTTCTATATTCCGCCTTGTTGTTGTTCTGATTATAACGCCTTTGAAATAACTTACTTAACTTACCGTTAACTTTATATAACATTCAACAGATATTTTGATATAAGATTCTTATCAAAGCGTATTCATTTTTACGGAAAAATGATTACATATTATATAAGAAAATAAATGGTGAATTTAATACGCAGTGTAATGGTAATGACTATGCAAAACAGACATATCTATTATGAATTTACGTTAAAAATTTGTTAATAATAGCTTGCTTAATAATTAATATTGTCTGTAACATATTAAATATCTACAGTAACGGACTGGCCATATTCATAATAGACAGATAATAAATATTGGGTTGTTCGAAAAGTTCGTATTTTCGAATTTATTATATTGTTACCTTTTTCCGCCCATAGACTCCTTGAGAGAGGTAAACAGATGGTAATCCGATGACGCCAGATCGGGAATAAAAAATACAATAAGTCAAATATATAAAATAATATCGTACAATACAAATAATATATTAAAAAAATGGTTTAAAAATTTACTTAAAAAATATTTAGAATAATTTAAAATAAATACAATACGTAATTAAATAAATTTACAAATATACATCAATACAACGACAAATATGTCAAATTTGTCTAGACAGCGTTCACGAGATCATTAAAGTTATTGGACAGGTAGTCGTCAATAGAATAAAATGCTTTTGCAATAAGATATTTCTGCATAATTGTTTGAAAATTGATAGCTGGTTTTTGTCAGAGGCTAAAGGGTAAAACATTAAAAATATATATAGCGTAATAATTGTTGCTATTTCTAGATTTTGTTAGTCGAGTAAAATCAGGACGTATATTCTTATTTCGCGTATTATGATCATGCATTTCCGCATGAAGGTGATAATCTTGAAACTGGCGGTGAGCATGTATCAAGCATTGTAAAATATATATGCAGGGATGTGTTAATATGTTAAGCGTAATATATGGTTGTCTACAGTCTTCTCTTTAGCCGATCCTGCTAACGACACGTAGAGCTCTCCGTTGCAGAGCAAATAGTTTGCTCGCTTGAGGAGCGTGACCCCACACCAGTATTGCATAAGGCAGATGGGGATGAACGATTGAAAAATAGACAATTTTCAAAATATTGGGTGATACACAATTCTGTAAGTTACGTCATCTATACATAGCCTTACAGATATTTTTCGCTACCGAGTCTATGTGCTCTTCCCAGTTTAATTTATTGTTGACACCCAGAAACTTAAGTGTATTCGTCGAGCTAATGTTAACAGGTACTTGTAAACTTTTCTTCCGACATGTTAAATATTTTATAAAAGAAAGCAGTAAGCTAGTAATTTTATAAAGGAATATTTATAAAAGAAATATTTTACAGAAGATGGCCTATTACATTGTCATATTTTTGATCGTATATCTTTTATAAAAGATCTTTCCTGAGTGCTTCCAGACAAACGGTTGTTGAGCAACTGTTTTAATCATAATTTTTATGTTTTTTAATTTTAATTTTGTAGATATTTGTTGTAAGTCCGTCCCTTATATCACATATAGATCATAAATCTAAATTATCATATATCTTTTCTTCCAATTTAGTTCATTAGTTCAGAGACTATGATATTTATTAAAGGAAACATGATCTACATTTTGAAATTATTATAAATAAAGACAGATATATTGTCAAATGTCTTTGCTTTATTCGATCAAAGTTTTATTTTAAAATTATTGCTCCATATTACTGTAATTACAGTTAAGCAAAATTTGTTGGTTAAGTTTAATTAATAGTTTCTTTCATTAAGTACTTATGTAAGAATTACAACAACTTAAGGAGTTTTCAGTAATAAAATTATTAACTATTAACATAAATTTCTGTCATTTACCTCGTAAAATACGAAAGATTTCGGAGAAGTATTATTAAGGTAGATTATCTTTAGTAATATTATACTCGTATTGAAAAATAATATTTATATTAGGAACACAGTTACGACATTAATGATAGTTCTTTTTTTAAATTTATTTATTTTACATCGGCCTATTTCTGCAACGAGGTTAATCGCCGATGCTAGGGGGCGAGCTCCTACACCTGGATGAGGGGTAAATGATTGTGAAATGGGAGTAATGTAAACATATTATTCTCGCCGAAATAATATCACCAACGAAGGAGGCTCGAACCACCGACCGCCCAGTCAGACTGTTTCTAACAGTCTAAAACCGCACGACTTAATGCGCTCGGCCACTCCATTGGCTGTGATTAGCTCAAATTGGTAGTTTTAACTTAAATATATGCGATATACATAAATCGTGAAACTTAAACTATTTAAACCTAGCACATTAAAACCGTATACTAATTTGTTTAACCAACAGAGAAGAATCGAACCACCGACCGCACAGTTCAGAATGTTTTCACCAGTCCTAATTATAGTTCTAAAAAGTTTTAAAAAGTCGTCGTCTTTTGATTTTGATAGTACTTTGGATTTGGATTTTCATAGAGGGTTTGATGTGAAATGAAAACGGAAACTGAAATAAGTTGAAAAACAACTTTTGTTGTATATATTTTTGCTCTAGAATCAGGGTTCTTAACTTAAGTTTTTCATACAAAATTAACAATTTGTAATAAAATTTGTAACAATCTATATTTCAAATTTTGCAGAAAATTCTATGTAATAGAAACAGAATATTTTTAATTGTAAAAAATAATTATGGAATAGTTAATTAAAAAATAAAATTAATTATAGACGCCATCTTGTAAACAAATCGACGCATATTTTCCAAAGGTTGTGGTAAATTGAAACTAAAGCTTCATTCTATCTACAAAATCTGATTGTAAATATTTTGTTCTATTGTTCAAATTACTTATAGTTAGGGTGACCATTCGTCCCGGTTTCCCGAGATTATCTCGGTTTTATGTAAATTGTCCCGGTGAAATTATCGATTGTCCCGGTTTTTACATAATTCTGCATTTGTAAGAAAAAAAATATTACAACTAGTCAATCTGGGAGGTGAGGACCTTTTTTTTTTGCTCTTCACTTGGATTTGGGAGGTGAGGACCTTTGTTTTTGCTCTTCACTTGGATCTGGGAGGTGAGGACCTCTTTTTTTTTGATTTTTTCGCACATGTATCCCGGTTTCCCTTCACTGAAATCTGGTTACCCTACTTATAGTTATTGTACTGAATGGTCTATTTTTGCCGGTATATTGAATTTTCCGCGGTTCACAAATAGGTGCTTTGGGCCAAATTGATTTAATTTTCATAAAGAACGCATGTACCCAGTGGAATTCCATTTCATTAAGTGCAGTATTTTTTACGAAGGTTCTAATCTTTATAGTTATAAACCATCATATCAAAGAAAGTGTTAATGTATTATTTGAACATTTCTACACAAGATTATCTAAATACAGATAGAACTCGATATACGCCGATTCGATATACGCCGATTCACTTTTACGCCTGCGCTGAATTAACTATCTTACGCCTGGGATTCCCCGATCTGATCATTATACGCGATGATACTTCACTATCATCGCGTATAAAGTGGGGAACAGAATGCAACGAGTTCTACGGCGCGTTGACGGCGTTCGGACGCCGCTATCTGTCAGAGGAAAGTTAAAACCAAGCTGTCGTACGCAAGTGCACAGAATGGACAACGTTCTACAGCGTTCGAACGCCGTTGATACTGAATGTTCGTCAACTTCCAACTTTTGACGCCGTTGAACGTTGATGCAGAACACCAAACCTCAGTTTTTACTGAATGGTAAAGTGTTTGTATGTATAAATAACTTGCATACAACATAAATAACATCACACACAAGTCTTCATCACCCATTATACTTTTAATAAAAGAAACCGCACGTATAAACAAAGATATAGGTTGTCACGTGACACTTGACGGCGTTAAAAATTATTGCATTGTGTGTAGGTGAAAATTCTCAACGGCGCTACGCAACGCCGTCGCAAATGACGGCGCGCGACGGCGTAGCGCGCTGTGCATTCTGTTCCAGGCTTAAGTATCCGTTTACACGTCAGGCGTATATCTAGTAACTAGTTTAGTTATTCATAATTAAATTAGTTTATTTGTTTCCATAAAATATATTTTTTTGCATTCGCATATATAGTGTACAGAAAAACAAGTACCATATCTAAGAACAGGAGAAAAGAAATGTTAACTCAAAATGGACCTAAAAGGGCTAGAATTTCTATTTCCTTTGAGAAGAAAATGGAAGTTATTAGACGAATGGAAAGTGGGGAAAACGTCCCGATGTCTGCAGGATAAAGAATTTACCGCCTTCAACTGTACTACCATTATGACGAATGTAGATAAAAGCAAACAACCTGCTCAGCAAACTACAGAAGTAAACGCTAAGTATGAGTCAAAGACTACTAAGTCAAATAAAATTGCGTTGTAGATCCCCTTTATGTCTATTGTTTATTTACTTGGAACCTAACCCTATTCGCGACTCCAAATAACAGTGAAACATCTGGTGGCGGCTTGGTAAATTAAACAGAAGTGTATATTTGTATAATATTTGTAGTGTGTTGTGCTACAGTTTATGTGAATTAAGACGTATTTTTAAATATAGTGACTTAATTACAGTGCTTATTTGCTGAAATATTGTTTGAACAGATAAATATTAAGAAAAAACTTCTGACATATACGCTTCTTATCGGCCATCAACTGTCGTACGCAGCACCGCCAACGTTAGTTTGAGTCGCGAATACGTTCACTATAAGTTAGCATTATAATATTAGGCCAGTTCGGTTTGTGCCGGTTCTCTTAGGAACGAAACTGCGGTGTATATCGGGTTTTACCTGTACATAAGTTATTTGTAATCCATAAATATATTTTAAAAGTGCGGAAAATTGTTGCCTGAAAATTGTTGCCAAAATGAAATGGCCACTCTTGTTAAGAAGCTTAACAAAGCAGAATGGGATTATGGCAATAATCTTAAGACTTATTGCTGTAAAAATAATATAAGGGGTATTAAGGGAATTTTAAATTTAAATCGAATGCGATGAATGTGTGAATGTGATGTAACACTAGTTCATTTGAAGTTTCTTAAAAACCATGAAGGATATTTTCCAAATTTATAATTCTATTGTTTCTAAATTTTAGGGGCTGTTGTATTTGTTTGTTAGTTAATTTTCAACGTTCTTAGCGTGCGTACATTAACAACATGGCTCTTTGGCGACCATTTAATTTTGAAGAAATTCCTAATTTCTGTAGTGAAAATAATGAATCTGTGCAAGGTGATTTGGAGTGCGAAAATGTGGACGTGGCTTCTAAAGAAAAATATCATTTGTCAGAAGATCTGATACTGAACGTTTATAAAATGTTAGTTTCGGAAGGCAATAGCAAACCTATACTTAGAACTGCGGAATTAACTAGTATTCCATACAATTTATTTTAAATCCACCAAATAAATCGTCAATAATTATTAATTTAAATGACAGTGGTAGTGACACAATCTCTAATAGTTATATAATAGTTATATAATAATATTTTAATAATTTTAAATTACCATAAATTCATAAGTTCAAAAAAAGAATGATTTTTGTTTTTGCAAATTTGAAGTATTTAATATAGACTATAAAGACTTTAAAACAAAACGATTTTTAAACATGCCTATATTTATAAATCAAATATAGCCAGTTCTAAGCCTGATAAAAATGTGAAGGAATGTCATATGAGTAAATACAGTTCATTCTAAACAGCATATAAGAAAACACGTTGATTTTAAATAATTATTAAGGTCTTGGCAACTATTTTTAACAAAACCATAAACTCAGCAGGTATAATGGTTATACTGTCCGTCATTATAGGAATCAGAGAGTGAGCGTGGCCATTTCATTTTGGAAATACTATACCTATTAATAAGTTTTTAAGCGATAAGATCTTTACAACAAATTTTTTACAATTAAAAATATCCTATTAGATAAAAATCTACAGAAAAATTCCTATAAAAATAGATTGTCCAGATTGTTAGTTTTGTATAAAAAACTTCTGCTCTACTAAAACCTTGATATCAACGAAATTACAAAATTTTCTCAGTCGATTGGCATAATGACAATACAACCCTCATAACCCAAAAATAAAGTTCAAGTTCATGGTAACCACGATAAATTCATAAAATAAATTCATTTCGGTTAAATGGAGTCTGAGACCTGCGTAGTTATAAGGGTAGTGCGACGAAAATGTTTCGAACGAAGGGGTAGAAACTAGGAGATTCATTGAGCTTGTGCGAGACTCGTTACTCCCACGCGTTGGCAAGCCTGATCTGGGAGTTTATCGCTCGAACCCAGGATACTATGTTTTGCGTCATTTTAAAATCGATTTACCGTGTAAATAACGAAGCCAGAAATGGATTTTAAAAATAGAATAAGCGTGATAAACACTACCATTTTTCAACTATTACCGTAATAATCGCTTTGTACTTACTAATATTAAACACTATGAAAATATATATAGAGTTTTATAAATTACACAATGTAATTATTATACGTAATTGGAGTAGTTAATGTTTATTTTGTTTTATATAAAAATATGTAATGGGATTAAACACGTATATAATATTAAATCCTGGTCATCCATTGATGTTAGTGTTGGAGTGCACTAGATTAAATTGCACTGAATTGAACATGGGTTTAAATCAATTGATCATTTCAAGCTATAAATTTGGAAATGAAATGTAAATATACTGGTGTATAAATAATGAATATTTATTTGTAATTTGTCCACTATAAATTGATTGGATTCTTCTGTTATGTTTTATTGTTTTGTTCGAGAAGCAGGTATAAAGGAGGACTGAAGAGTGATGTGGATCCAGGACCGTTTTATGAATTGTAAGGACCCTAGGCCATTGGTATTTAACGGGCCCTCCGCCCAGGAAAAGTCAAGTCAAATTAAGAAAAAATATTGCAACTTAAGCGATTACAACGATCGTGAGACCTAATTTTTAACCTTGATAATGAATACCGCTATATTTAATTTTACTAAAATTATTGGTTGATGCAAAATAAGCGACGTTTTTTTTGTAGTTTAAATAAAAACTTATTGTTTGAAAAATGGTTGAAAAATGGCGCTTGCTTTATGTAATAATTATAAAAATATTCTTCTGTATTTTGGAGAAAAAAAAATGCGTGTTAAAAATCATATTCATGTTCATCATATAATGCTCTAGCACTTCGAGAAAGGATGGAAATCGGCACAGTTATTTCGCGATCTCAACAAGCTTTTCGGCAAAGGAACAATCAGTCAAAAACAAGTTGAAAGATGGTTCCCCAAATTCAAATCGGGTGACATAAGTCTTAAGGATGATGAAGGAAGAGGACGGCCATCGGATTTAGACGATTAGGCACTTTTGTCAGCTGTGGAAGAGAACGATAGCATGACAACCCGGCTACAGGCCGAAGACTTCAATGTCGACCAATCCACGATTGTCCGTCATCTAAAAAAGCTTGGAAAAGTGTGGAAATTGGCTAGATGGGTGCCTCGTGAACTCTCTGATAACAACAAAGCCGATCATGTTCGAATTTTCACCGAATGTCACTGGTGATGAATAGTGGTTACTCTTCAACAAAGTCAAATGAAAGAAAGTTTATGTATCTCCGGGTGAAACACCGAAAGGAATAGCAAAAGGTGCCCACAGTAAGAAAGCAATGTGGTGCGTATGGTAGGATAGAAGCGGAATCATCCATTGGGAGATCATTGCAAACGGCATTTGCTTTTGATGATGAGCGTCAACAGAAGCGGGTTCCGCACAAAAAAGGCAAACGGCAATTCAACATCAACAGCGACGTCTATCTGGCTCTGCTCGATCGTCTCCGTACAGCATTTTTTTGCTGAATAAACGTATATACGAGTACAAAAAAAAAATCGTCGTTAATTTTGCATCAACCCAATACATTTTACATACATAAATTCTGTAATGCCGAACAGGAGTTCATCTGAAATATGAATTTCCTGGTATATTTATAATGTTAAAGTTATTCATTTTGTTATTTATTTATTTATTTTTTTATAAAATCAGTAACTTTACAAAATAAAATTAAGAGCTGCGACCCCCCCCCTCGTTAGCCTAGGCGAAGAAACGGTGCTGTGTGGCGCCTATAACAAAAGGAAAGTGCTGTGGTGAGACACGGCGAGTATGAGCAGGAAGCTAAGATCAAGATGCTTACTGTCTCTCATGTTATTTAACGCTTACATTCAAAGAGGACTAGATGAGGTGAGAGAAAAGGTAAAGGTAACTGGAGGCGTAATGATACAGGAAAAGAGAATGGTAATACTTCGTTTTCCGGATGAGATTGCGGTGCTAGCAACCAGTAAAGAAGAATTAACAGCATTATTGGCGGAGATGGAGAACATCCTTAATACCCAATGCGGTATGAAATTAAACCAAATTTAAAAAAAGTATTGGTGATCAGTAAATACAGAACTGAGGCTCAAATATTGCTGGACAGTAAACCACTCGAAAGTGTTAAAGAGTTCATTTACTTAGGATGCAAGATAACAACGGATGCAAGATGCAAAAGAGAATTGATGAGCCAAATAAATCAAACAAAAGTGGCCTTTAATAAAAAGAGAAATATTTTTACGTGCAACAACGTAAACTAAATACCTGCTTAAGGCCTTTTTTTGGAGCATATTACAGAACGGAAGTTAAACTTGGGCACTAGGAGTGATAGAAAAAAAGAGGGTGTAAGCATTCGAAATGTGGCGCTATCGAAGAATGTTGAAAATTCGATGGGTAGAAGTATTACGGAAAATAGAAGAGGAACCAGGTCTGTGGATAATGTTGCACAAGAGCAGAAATGCTTGAATTGGACATATTAATTAGTAAGCTCTGATATGTTTCTGACAGTCAAAGTATGCTGCAGAACAAAGCTAATAACTCATAACGCTAAAAAATAAACAGAATTTTTTTATTTTATTTTTTTTTGTAAATGGCTGACTTACCTTCACTTTTGTTTTAGAGATGCCATGTTCGAATCAAGGTGTTGGTCTGTCAATCATGATTCAAATTACGTAAAAATATGACAAGTCGTTTTTGTGTGAATCTCAAAGAAACAAACAGACAGACATAAACGAAGTTCGAGGAAGAAAAATTACCAGATCTGGCCTCCAATTTTAATTATATAGAAGATTTGTAGGAAAGAACTTTGACGTATTCTTTATGTTGATATTATCCTTTCAGTAATATTATATATTTGTATTATTTTTCTACTGTTGTTGGGTTACTTTTATCAGTTTACTTACCCGTTTACGTCATAGTTGCGTCAGTGAACCATTTCTTTAATATATGTTGTTATATTTAATATTATTGTTTTAAAATTGTCTAGTAGGTAATTATTTACTAACTTTTTGTAGTGTTTACTTCAGTGGTGGGCAACATATAGCCAAAAGAAATCAAGCTCCAATATTTCGGTCACATCATGTGTTATCCTAGAACTGTTACAAATAACAAGGGAGGGTGGAACAAAAAAGAGGACCTGGAAGAAGAAAAACATCTTGGTCGAAAGACTGGTCAATACCAGTCCTCAATAGGAAGCTATTTACTTGTTCCATTCAATTATATCCAAGGTAAATATTGCCATAAGTAGAAGAAGAAATAAGGTTCATCCTTGAAAGAGAATAGGTTAATCGTCAACGAAGTCCAGCAAGAAGAAAATTGAATGGGGTTCAACTGAGCAAAAATTATATGTTACCAAGAGGGCTATTTGGAATGTTCCTAGTGTATCTAGCAGTGATGTGGAGTCCATGGATGCAAGTTGCAGTTCTCTTGCTCAAGCTTGTAGTTTTCGACATCCTTATTTCCATTACTCTGGTGCCTTTTTCTTACTGAAGATATGCAAACACACCAGTAGCTTCAGACCATTATTTTGTTAAATCTGTAACATTTAGGCTCCAATCAGCTTAACTTGTTCTTTGCACGACAGCGTTGTTCCTAACCGTTGTTTTTATTGGTCATTCACTTCGCGATATGTCTTACATTTTTACCGTTTTGATTGAAGATTGATTGTGGTAAACTATAGCTGTAATTTCCATGCTAAATTTTCCTTTTTACAAGGTTGTCCAGGATGAAATTTGTAGAAAAAAAGGCAAAGTTGGTTGATAACTTACAAATGTAAGGAATTATTATATTCATCAAAGTATGCACTCATATTGTCTATACACTTTTGAAATTTAAGCGGCAGGTTGTTCAGGTCGGTGATATAAAATTCTGGCGGACGAGAGTCAATGAATTCCTGGAAGGCCAGTTTTACAGCATTGTCGGAATTAAACTGTTTTTAGAACTGCCCAAATTGCGGAAGAAGTGGTAGTCAGTGGGGGCTAGGTCTGGCGAGTATGGAGGATGATGAAGAAGTTCCAACTCCAATTCCTGTAGTTTTTCCACAGTCTTTTATGCAGTGTGTGGTCTAGCGTTATCATGCAATAAGATACGAGTCAATCTGTTGACCAATCTAGGCCGTTTTTCTTTAAGTTTTTGCATCATTTCGTCCAATTGGTTGCAGTATATTTCTGCTACGATCGATGAGCCAGTTTTTTTTTTTTTTTTAAATTTACCTGTACGAAATTTTGTGAACTAGTTTGATATTCAGATCAATTCTGTAAAAAGTTACTGTGTAATAACGTTACTACAAGATAAAATATTATAAAAGTATAATGACTTTCATTCATGATAGTAACTGACCTAGTGACAAATTTAGTTACTATGATCATAGTAACTGAGTTACAGAATTGGTCTGTGTAGTAACACTGAAGCCAAATACACTATTAATGGTGCGCGCGATCTGCGATGCCGTAGTTCCACGTAAGAAATCATACTTCATAATAGTGCGAATTTCCGACCGTTCCATTTTCAGTTTCATTTTTAAAAAAGTTTTTGATATTTTTTAGAGCATACAATGATTTCTTTAAACAGGCTAGATGTGTAACTTTCTAACTAAAAAAAAAAAAAGGAACAACAGTAAATTATTAAGCCAATTTCATCCTTGACGACATAATAATTGTGAAAAATGATTGAATTCCGAGTTCCGCTGCACAGTTTTTTCTGACTTTTCTTTGGTGACATATTTACACTCTCAAGAAACCAAGACAAACGAAGCAACTTAAATTGCAAAAACTTGTAGTAAGTTTAGGAATACAGTAAATCCACATAATTAGTTTCAAATAGAGTAACTTATCCCTTAATGTCGAAACGAATTCTTTCTTAAAGCTAGATATTTGCATAATTAGGGTATCGGAGGCTATATGTCAGCTAATTATTATATAATTAAATCGCAACTTTCTGGAAAGGTCACTGGGAATATTACTAATGATGTGGTAAACATTATTATGCAAATAAATATTTAACATGCCGGTATAAACAACAAAAATATTTGAGAAACGTAAATTTTGAAGGGTAATGCAAGATTTTTTACAGCTACAGTACTTTATAATTTTTTAATTTGTTATACATATTTTCCTTTTTATTAATAGATATATAAGATATATTCATATTTTTGCCTATATAAATTTATTTTCTTTACATCCCTTGATCAGAAAATTACGCCACGCCACTGGAAACTACAATTGCAAATTAAAATAGTTTCAGTTTATTGTATTTTGGGCATTACTTTTGAGATCAGCACTGTAAATTCATGTTTTTAGTTTCGAATTTATATTTTTATTAAAAATTTTGCAGTGTCCGTAAAATGTGCTAAAGATTTCAATTTAGCTTTGCTGAATCACTAGAACGTGCACAGAAAGAAAATTTCTTACGTAAAAGTCAAAAGTCATTCTGTTTCAAGTTTTTTTTATAAATTTCTTTTTATAAATCATTAGTTTTTATTTAATGACAAAATAACTAATGCAGGCTAAAAAACAAAAAATAGGACATTAAGGCCCGGGTTTTCCACCTTCAGATAAAGTCCCAGGTAACTATCTGACAGATAAGGTTATTTTTAACTTCATCTGCTGAGTAAATGTCATCCCTTCTTTCTATACAAATGTATCTATCAGATAGTTATCTAACGGATAATGAGACTGACGTATTGAATTCACAGTCTGGTATTGACATTTATTCAGCAGATGAAGTTACAAATAAGCTTATCTGTCAGATAGTTACCTGGAACTTTATCTGAAGGTGGAAAGACCGGGCCTAAGACAAGCAACATTAAAAATACTTGTCAATTCGGTTTGTGTTAATACTAGTAACAGATTTAATAAATAAGCATATATAATAATAATAGTTAAATGACTAATATTTATAACTTAAATTAAAGTGCAATAATTTATCATTTTATGACTGAATTGAAAATGTGATTAATTTATTTAACATATTCAATAAAAAAAAAAAAAAAAATAACGGAGACCATTTGAACATTTTTTGTTTATAATGGTACCGAGTCTTGGCCAATTCTACACATTTTTATTGTGTAAGTTTTTGGATAATATCCATAATAATAATTAAAGGTCCAATTGAAGTTGACGGAATAATTTTAATAGTTAAAAGACAAACAACACGGGCCTGTTGATTAGAATCTTGGTATTTTTTATTAAATGATTCCTATATGCCAAAGTTTTAAACAATGTATACCGAATGTATATTGCATTTTTACCCCACGACTCCCAAAATTCGCAACTGCCCTTAATCTTGGCGTATTTAGTGTTTTACTAGACAATCCCGCAATAAGCAACAATGTACTAGTTGTCCTACAACTTCCATTATTCAATGCCCATTTGACGTTTGTGGCGTCACACTAAAATGATCTATAGGGCTCTAAGTTAATATCTTATGTGTGTATTTATTGTAACGCATCACGTATTGTATTATCAATTATTGTTGCTTCGCCGTCCAAAAATTGAGTTACCCTGGATTTGAGAAAAAGAACTATTCACTAATTTATGATGTTATTAAATGCCTTAACGATCTTACGATAATATAATTATAAAAATATGCTGGATTAAAGGCCACTCAGATTTTGAGTTCAACATCGAAGTCGATCTTCAAGCCAAAGAAGCAGCTATAATTGGCGTAATGAGATTATGTCAATCTTCAAATTTTCCATATACAACCAATGGCAACAAGAATACATCTACAGTTCAAAGGATCATACTATGGTCAAATTCAACCTCTTCTTCCTAGAAAGCTTTGGTTTTCGTCTCACCAAATCAGATCTTTTATATACACTTTTATCCGGCTTAGATATAACCTTCTCTCCATATCATCTGCATAGAATTAATATGGTTTCGTATCCTTTCTGTCCGTGTGAAAATTTGTGTGTCAGCGATTCGAAGCATTTATTGTTTGAATGCCCAATTCATTTTCGCAATCGTAACTTATTCATACAAAATTTAGCTGTCCAAAAATATCCTTACCTACCAATATTCAGACGCTTCTTGTTACTAACTCTCTAGATATTTATGAAATTATTTACAACTATATTAATTACAACTATAAAACATTGTAATTTCTTCATTTATACCTGTATAATATCCAAAGCAGCTAAAACCAACAAATAAATGAAAAAAATATATATTATTCTGATACGAAATGTATAGTTATTGTTGAAATATTATAACAATATTATAAGTAATATTTATGGAGTGGAACAATCTATATTATTTATATTATGAGTCTGGCACATATTTATAGCAATTAAGTTAAATATAATCTATTACTAAGTCAACAAATGCACTTTGACCTTTTATACAGTTATCGCAAAATAAATGACAAATAACTTTGATTTTTCAACAATTTATCATGTTATTTTTACTCATTAAGCATCATTTTGTCATCTGAGGTTAACACCAAACCGCAAAATAATAACCGTATCAGAAACTACTATTAAGAAATAAAGTAAAAAGTGTAAAATATTCAACGGAGAAATCACTTATATTGAGCAAGGGTATCTGTTTACCACACAACCGTTTTAGTAAGTCAGTTGTTGCTAAATAGTGCATATTTGGTAACAAGTGAACAACCTAAACTAGATATGTACAGGTACTAAAACCAATAACACGTGTCGACAATATATAACTTTCCGCAAAACTTTTATCAACAAAATTTTTATCTTTTTGTTAAACTGAACCACGCATTGTGCTGGTGTGCCAAACGGAATTTAAGTTATTCTCACTAATTTATATTCTCTAAAATAGGAATTTTGTCATATTATTTAATATCTAATAGCTATTTCAAAATTGCAGGAAAGAAAAATACGGACATGTCAACTTAAAATGGAAAGATCGATGCTAGACAATATTAAAAGATCGGATAAGAAACACTATTATCACACAAAAGACAGGTGTTTCGTATGTCTTAAGCCTAGTACAGATCTACAAACAATGTTCACATACCACATGTTTTTAAACAGTTGCCCGATGCAAAAACCAAAAAACATTTGCCCGTAAAAGTAAATATGTTTTTTGCTTGCCCTTAAACAAAAGTTTAAGGCAAAATAACTTTGTCCATATCAGAAAATATTATTCATTCGGTTTCAGTATTTCAAAGTAAAATGTTCCAAAGTGACTCGGAATGAACATGAATTTGTCTTTGTGAACAAACGTGTCCAGACCTGTCATTTACGGTAGGGTGACCAGATTTCAGTGAAGGGAGACCGGGACACATGGAAAAAAAGAAGGTCCTCACCTTCCAGATCCAAGTGAAGAGCAAAAAAAAGGTCCTCACCTCCCAGATCCAAGTTAAGAGCAAAAAACAAGGATCTCACCTCTCACATTGACTAGTTGTAATATTTCTTTTCTTACAAATGCAGAATTATATAAAAACCAGGACAATCGACCGTCCCGAAAACATTTTTCGGGACACCGGGACAATGTACATAAGACTGGGACGGATGGTCACCCTAATTTACGGGCAAATATTTGTGTTTAAAACTTCCATCTTCAATAGAAAACAAAAATCATGCATTCATTTGTAAAAATGTTTTTACACAAATGTTTGAAAACAGTTTTAGACAGTTTTTAAACAGTTTTTATACAGTTTTTAAACATGTTTTTGTATTTTTGCGGGATCTTTGAAGTGGAGCTGGGCTGGATACTTTATGATATCAGATTCCAATAGGTGGTCACGGAAAATAACAAATTGGACACGACGGTACAATAAACGAAGAGGAGGTCGCCAACATATCTTATATATGGAAAGATGAAATTGTCCATTGTGGTCCATTGTGGACCAGGACAGCGCAGAATAGAGAAGAATGGAAGATATTAGGGAGAACTTTGTTCATAAATAGATTTTAAGTTGATTTAGCTAAGTCAGTTAATTAAATGTTATGTAATTTATTTATTTATTTACGTACTCTTTGCTATTTTATCTTATTTTATTTTATTTTATTTCATAAAATATAACATAACTTATTTTACTTTACCATACATTATCTTGTCAATTTATATTATTTATATTCATTTTATAGTATTTATTATATGTTATTTATTTATTTATTAATGTACACTTTGATATTTTATTTATTTATTTTCTTATATATGCATTTTATATTTCATATTTTAATTTATTAATTTTTAATTCTATATAAATTATTCCATATTATAGGAGAGACCAGTCCATGTTGTCACCCTGGCTATGATGGCATACCGACGATGTCTACCGAACTATACTTCGACCAGCATCGTGATTATATACACGTATGTGTATTTTACATATATTAGTATTATAAAATATTTGGCGCGTACCGATAAGAATAACAGATGTTATACTATATTTTTCATTTTACCTCACCTTAATATATAATCGGTAAGTACATAAATAGTCAATAACTTCTTTATTTGTTATTACATAATTTACGTGTAAAATGGAAGTTAAAAATGTTTGTTATAGAAACAATACACTAAGGTTATGTTTTGGTCATGGTAGAGTAATATGAAATTTATGTTGATATTCGGCAATGTTGGCACCCTACACCTCCGGATATGTTGGTATAGGGTGCCATCATAGCCGGATATATATTGTAACTATATGTTATTGTTGTTATTATTATATTTTTAGATATGGACGCCAATATTAAAAAAATACAGTCGTGTACCGAAGTTGTGGGCAACTTCAAATATTCTATCACCAATGCCTCAACTGGCATCAACGTCAAATGAAAAAAAAAAGGAAGCATTAGTGGTATTATAAACACCTCACCTGCTGTTACAGCCAAGAAAGAAAGAAATCGCTAAGGAAAAATAAATCAACAATTAAAAAAATTAGACAATTTCTTATTCAAGATGATGGGGATGAAGTGGGAGCAACATATGCCAGTGACGGCTCAGATACAGCCTGCATATATTGCAATGAACTATATGCAAGGTCTAGGCCAAAAGAGTTCTAGTTCCAGTGCCAGGCATGCCGAAATTGGGCACATACCGAATGTGCCAGCATACATAGGAAAACAAAACAATTTGTGTGTGAAATTTGTTTGTAATATTTGTTTGCAATACATAAAATATCTGTAAAATAAACATTAATTTAAAAAAAAAATAAAACAATTTTGTATGAAATTTGTTTGTAATATTTGTTTGAAATAAAATAACTTTGAAATGAACATTTATCATAAGTTGTTTTTTTACTAATTATTACCAAAATAGGATTTAAAAATATTCAGTATCAGGTATGCCATCAAACCTTAATACAAGGTGTCTCAAAAGAAATTTTATATTTAGTGGATCGATTAATAAAAAAGTAAGCCGTATATAGAAAAAATGTTTATTAATTATTAAAATACACTTTTTGGGGATTTATTTCTTAAAAATAATATCGTCTAAATGTAGACCATCGCGTTCTCGGCACTCATTTAATCGAACAGTAAAATTACTTATGACGTCTCGGCAGGTGGACTCTGGGATGGCTGCCATTTCGTGACGGTTTTTTTTGTTCAAATGCGCCAGTGAAGTCGGTTTATTGTCGTAAACTTTAGATTTAAGATAACCCCATAGGAAAAAGTCCATAGGGGTTAAATCTGGACTGCGTGGAGGCCAATTTATGTCACCTCTCCGGGAGATCAATTTGCCTGAGAAAATTTCACGAACACGTGGCAGAGACATATTGGACGTGTGTGAAGTTGCTCCGTCCTGTTGGAACCATGTTCTTTGGTTATAGCCAGGAAAGTTTTGCAGTTCAGGTACCAAGAAGTTGTCTAACATCTCCACATAACGCTCTGAATTCACTGTAACTGCACGCCCTCTTTCGTCTTCAAAAAAGTAAGGGCCGATAATTCCTCGCGCCGACATCGTAGCCCATACGGTCACTTTAGACGAATGTAGGGGATTCTGATGTTTGCGTTTCGGATTCGTTGCACTCCAGTAGCGGCAGTTCTGCTTATTTACGTGGCCATTAAGATGAAAATGAGCTTCATCCGAAAACAAAATGTTGGTAAACGTTGAAAATCGCTCAATCACCTGATTTACGAAATTAAGCCTCTGACTGGCATCTTGGGGCTTTAATTCTTGCACCAATTGAATTTTGTAGGGGTGCAGCTCTAGGTCTTTGTGCATAATGCGATGTAATGATGATCTATGCACATTTAAAGCACTTGCGCGCTTCCGAATTGAAAAGTTCGGGTCGTCACGAACAGACTGATTAACATTCTCCACGTTTTCTACCGTTCTTGATGACCTAGGTCGCCCGGATTTTGATTTATCCAGCGTTGTACCAGTCTCTTCAAACTTTTTAACCCAATGTCGAATGAGAGGAATGCTTGGCGCATCATTTAAGTGGCGAAAACCTCGAATACTGCAGAATTTTCTACGCGCTACAGTCGCCGAATCACCGTTTTTGTAAAACTCTCGCACGCATAACGCGCGGTCTGCTCCCGAGAAACGCTCCATAGCGACTGAATTCCCAAGAGCCAGGCTACCGATTGACATAACCCCCGCGTGCCTCGGATACGTTGCGTTCAAGCAGTAAGCTAAATAAATATAAAATTTCTTTTGAGACACCTTGTATGTGAAGGTATGATGGCATACTCAAGGTTTTTTTATTTTCTATTTTTTATTGTTATACAATAATTTTTTCAGTCTAGACGTTGCGGGATATTAAAGAACAAACATTGCATAACATTTTCATTATGTTACTAAAACTATTGTCATAATTTTTTAATTAATAATGGACGTTTTTCAATAAGGGTGCCAACATAGACTGGTCTCCCCTATTGTATTTTATTTATAATGTATATCAGCATAACGTATTTTCAATGTTTTAGAAAAATAAAGACTATATTAGTTGAAATCTAATAATTACGAGACGCTAACTTAACAATAAAATTATATGAGATGGCAGCACTGACGATTTAAACATCTAGTGTGAATGCTAACCAACCTTAAACATCAGTGGACTTTAATGAACGTTTACCTATCTTAAGGTTCTAGTATGAAAATAGTATGAAGGACGTAAAACGTCTAGTGGCTAAACCACATAATTAGTCAGTTATGACAGAAACACCCCATGGTGGATCTGGTAAAGGGGTGAGGGGGGTGATCGTGTCCCTCTGGAAAGAAATTATGTATTACATATACACACACCGGCAAATTTAAAGGAACAGATTGAAAATTATGTTTTTTTTTTTATTTTATTATTTTGTAGCCTATATCTAGATAGATTTGAATGCTCTACTAAACAATGAACGAAGATTGTATCGACGTCAAAAAGAACAAAATGCACTATTTAATTTTGCTACTACTGTATCTTTTGGTGGAGGTTCAATTATGGTGTGGGGTGGAATATGTTTGGGAGCTCGCACAGAGTTAGTGGTGATTGATGGCGGAGCATTAACTGCAGATGGGTACATCAGAGATATACTTCAAGACCATGTTGTACATTTTGCCTCATATATCGGAGAAAATGTCACCCTAATGCAGGATAATGTGCGCCCACACGTCGCCCACTGTGTAACAGATTTTTTAAATCAAGTGGTTATAACAAAAATGGGTTAGCCAACGTGTTCGCCAGACCTCAACCCAATTGAACATTATTATAAAAAACATCGTACTAGAAGATACCTGAGAGATATCAACAATATGTACACTACAGGGAAAATAATTAGATTTTTATGTCTGTTCCTTGAAATATGCCGGTGTGCGTATTAATTTGGCGAGATTATAAAAAATATATATTGGATATTGTTGACTATAGTGTTTAGTAAAAAAAATAAATATTAGATTCTCCGGAATGTACAGAGTGGAGGGGTTATAAAATATGTATTTTTATTTTCAATTTTTTATGTGAATGAGGCAAAAAGTTAACTTGACTAATACAATGTGCATAAGAACACAAATAAAGACAATCAGTGGCGCAGCCAAGGGGGGGCGACGGGCCTGGGCCCCTCCCAGGACCAGCAGATTACACGGCGCTGCTCGGAGAGTTGAAGATAAAATTTGTTAACCACAACAGTAGTTAATTTTTAAATTACTTCATTATAAACAATATTGGCATATTTTTTTTTTTTCGTTTAAATAAACATTCTTTAAGATTGCCTACTCTTGATAGGGACCGTTATTGTTCAAGTGAAAATACATCACTTTCTAAATATGCTCCAACGAATTATATGAAGGGGAGCGTTGATCCTTTTTCCCCCTGACACATCGATTAAAACATTCGCCTAGTCAAATGATAAAACTGTTTTAAACAACTAATTACTCGATTCAGATAAGATAAAGTGGAAATCTGACTTCGGTATAACCTTCACACGAGTCTGTTCGTTCGGTACAAATTGTGGCCAAGCGGCTGATTTAAAGAACTGAACATAAATAAGAAAAATATTGAGACTTCAAAAATATATTCCGCGAAAAATATAAATAAATATGTATTTATCGAAGAAAAAATCAAATGAAAGTTTTTGATACATGGATTAACAATTACATTTTTTTATCAACAAATAATGGAATTATTATTTGATATAAACATCAATATCCAATAGCAGGGGTGTCGAACTGATTTGGGTCGCAGTCTATTTTACATACAAAATGATAATCAGTGACCGAACTTTAAATATCCTGAAGGGTTTCTTGACATTTTTTTATAAACATAAAACGGGAAGAGAGTATATTTTACATTTCTAAATGTATTTTTTCCCTAAATAAGCTCAAGTGATTTTGATTACCGCTTCAGGGGCCACAAAAAATAAGATTGAGGGCCGTATGCGGCCCGCGTGACCTCGAAATTTGATTCGGCCCTCCCCAAGACAAAATCCTGGCTGCGCCACTGAAGACAATACATACAACACGAGAAGTAAAAAGAATATTTATTAAAAAATCTAAATCACGCAAGACTTGTGAGAGTGAGATATTTTATGTTTATCTCTGTTAAAAATTTAAAGCTTATTTTAGAAATTTGGCATTTCAGCAAAACAGAATGTCTGATTTTAAATTTAACAAAATATTCCTTATCCTAAAGGTATTAGATAATATCTCAAGGCAATATTGTTCCATGAGCATATTATACAAGTTTCCAGCTACCAGCTTTAACAAAAGGAGCAAAATTTTCACAATGTAAACTTATTTTAAACTTGAAAACTTTTCAGAACATAAAATCAACTTTTCTCAATGAGGCATGAAACAATGAAAATTTTATTCATTACATATTTATTTAATATAAAATCCACACAGAGATATAATAAAGTCATATTAAAATTATAATATTCATATTTAAATTTAATGGCAAATAACTGTAGCAGGAGCAATCAAAGAATTTCCGGTTTATTACATATATTTTAAATGGTTGTATACCAATATTTAGATTAATAGATTCGGGCCGAATAGAGGAATTAACACGTTGACTGCCAACTACGAGATAACTCGTAGTTTGTGTTCTTGGCTAGGACGCCGACTACGAGTTATCTCGTACTTTGTTTACTTAACATATTCGTGCAGCTACGATTAAGCTCGTAGTATATCAGTGTAAATATGGATAGATGATTACTGGGAAGAGAACAAAAAATCAAGGTTGGCTTACATGAACAGAAAATTTATTAATAAATGAACAGAAAATATAATCAAAAAGGCAACTACGAGATAATTCCTAAGACCTTTTTTTCAAAAAAACACAGTCTGTATGCTTTTTGATGATTACTATATACTATAATTAGAGTTTTTAATAATATTATATGATTAAATTAAATTGGCTTTTTAGAGCAGAATCCTGAAAATTGCCGTGGCAGTCAACGTGTTAAGGGCGTATCACAATAGAACCCTATCCAAGTTTTAATTTTGTAGGTTTTTTCAAGATCCACGTCTTTAGGTTTTGACTTATCACACAGTATTTGAATAATATTTAAGACTTGGATTTTTTTTGTTTGCGCATGCGTACATCATGCTATTATGACAGTTCACAGTTAATTTGTTAATTTGAAAAGTTTATTTGTGAGGTTTCTCTAAATTAATTAGTTGTTCTTCCAAAATCATTTTTTTTTAAATATTACATTCGAAAATAACAATTATACAACAAACTAACCTCAACGTAAAAAAAAGACAAAGACGCAAAACAGCTAAGAGCGACAGGGCATCAGTTGGTGCACGCGCTTTTTGACAAACCTGGATAAATAGACACAGGAATTGAAACTTGTTCCATTTGCCTAGTCTTTAAAACCTAGGTTTTTTTCATACTATCACACGCAAATGACTTCGATTCGAATGTAAAAATTTTCCAAGTCAAGACGGTAATATTAACTCTAGTGTGATAAGGCCTTAAGATTCAATATTTATGCTGTCATGTTAGTGTAAAAGCACTTAGGGAAGACAAGGAATTACATCTATTCTTCATAGACCTAGAGAAAACATAAGATAGAATAAAGAGAGAGGATGTTTGGAATCAGGCGCGTACCCAGGATCTTGGGGGGGGGGGGGGGGTTAGAGGACAAAATTGTTTTATAGGGGCAGGGATGGACCGGGACCTACACATTTTTATCGGGCCAAAAACGTTCAAAAATTAAGAAGGATTTTACCTTCAAATTCAACTAATGACCTGAAAAAGGTCCTCACTTCCAAAATACAGGTGATGATCTAAAAAACAAAAGGCCCGCACTTTCCAAATGCAAGTGATGACTTAAAAAATTAGATCTTTATTTCCAAAATGCAAGTGATAACCTAAAAAACAAGTTCCTCGCTTACAAAATGCAGGTGATGACCTAGAAAAAGGTTCTCGCTTTCAAAATATAAGTGATGACCTAAAGGAAAAGGTCCTCACTTCCGAAATGCAAGTGATGACCTAAAATTATTAGCTTTAAAATTCAAGCGATGAAGGACAGAAAACTCAAGTGTGTTCCTTAAAATCGCATCTGAATGCTTGAGATCCGAACTACTCATCCGATTTTCATCTTTTTTTGTTCTATCTGTACTACATCATCTGGTTACGTTTTCTGCTATGTTTTATTCAAGTCGGTTCAGTAGTTTCAAAGTTATAACAGTGGCGGCTCGGGACATTATTTTCTGGTGGGGCAAAACGCTTTTTTAGGGCAAAAGCTTATCAAAAAGGTTTTTGAATGAAATTTCCTTGAAATAACTTTATTGTTTTTGTTTTTTTTTTAAATTTTCTTCGGAACTCGTTAAAATGAATTCAGGTCTTGGTGGTCCTAAAGTTTTAAGTCTAATTTTTATATAATTGGTTCAATTATTTTTGGAAACCAGTTCTAAAATTGAAATCATGCTATTTTCTTTCACATTCATTTTTAAAATTAATTTATTTATTTATTATTATTTTTTTTTTCCAAAATTCGTCACTTACATAAAACACAATCACATAAACTTAAGAAAAGGTAGCGAGTAAATTAGTATCAAATGTACTAATAAAACACTATTTTAATAATGTAATTATTAAAACATCGAACATATATAGGTAACCTTCTAATAACACAGAACTATAAACAAATGTCAAAATAAAGTACTTCGACTGATAATTAAAACGGACAAAATATGTTTTGACCCACTTGCAATGGCTGCTACAGGTTACATAGTATTGCTCGTCCTTCACCCCCGCTTGTACTCCGCTACACTCGTACAAAGATATTATGGACATTCCCTGTTTTGCCCTGCCTGGCGTATGTCCATTCTAAAAACATTTGCTTTAGGAAGCGAAACGCGGCGCGATGCGAATTTAAGTTATAAACATTTCAATATAACCAAATATTAATTTAAAATGGGTAAAATGAAAATAATACATGTTACTATTATTATTTTTTATTAAAGATTTTCATCTTTTTCAAATGTAAATAATTGGGGAGGAATTTCCCCGTTGATATTTGTGTGCGCGGGTAAAACAAAATCCATGTTTTATGTTCATGTTTAACGCAATGTCTTGAAATTATCAGTAACAAATAGACATGTTTCGTCAGCAGTAAATTTATTACACAATTTTTACATTATACTGAGAAATGAAAGAATTTTTAAAAACGCGGTTTATTAAAATACATCTTCTAGATTTATATTTAACGCTTTGCTCGGAAACTCTTGATCCGATATTCTTTTTTTTTTTTTCTCTCTATTTGTAGTTACATCATCTTGTCAGGATTTGTGTTGTATTTCATACGATTTATACACCAGCATTGTAAGAATTTTTAAAATCTGTTCAGTAGTTCCAAAGATATAATGATATTTGTGCGAGCTGGTAATACAAAATAGTGTCAGTTCTAGCAACAACTTTTATCTGCTAGCGCCTAATAGTAAAACTAAAAACATTGTTTAACGTTTTAAGAGGCTCTCAGATAAGTTATCTTGTTCAGATTAATCCTGGCCTTTCACATGTTTGTATTGTCCTCTCTTCGCTCACCTAATTACGAAAAGGTATGTTTTAAGTCTCAAAATATGTCGAATTGCTAGGCGGGGCACCGTAATCGTTAACTAGCTAGTCTATGATATAATGCACAGTTGCATCGTCTGCCGATGTTAGGCGAGTTGCGAGAAGGGTACAAGTCCGTAACTTATGTCTCCGTAACGTGATTTCGTTACTCCTTAATCGACAATTGCGCCCATAGAAGTATTTCACTTCAAAAAATTGTAATCTACCGTTTTATAGTAACTAGTTACCATATATGAAAATAAAAAAGTTATTAATTTAATAAAAATTAAAATTACTTTACTTTAAATATGAATATTAATAAACAGTACCTTAGAATTTTTGTTATTGTATGAAAGGCTTTAGAATATTCCCAACATTATGGTACCTCTATAAATAAGGCCAAGTTATTTTTGTACTGTGAATATATTCATTACAAAACTCCACCCCAGTTAT
Organism: Liopterus haemorrhoidalis; assembly: GCA_963971575.1. Lineage (NCBI taxonomy): Eukaryota > Metazoa > Arthropoda > Insecta > Coleoptera > Dytiscidae > Liopterus > Liopterus haemorrhoidalis. The sequence goes on from OZ020615.1 coordinate 40,452,358, forward strand.
CCTTTATCTTGCACATTTTAATTCATAACCGTAAAGTTAGTTTCTTATTTTCTCCTTAGAAAAAATACGAGCGTGGGTAGTCTCTTCTGACGTCATAGACTACGTAACGAGTTAATCCTCCCTTCCTTGGGTTCGCTACCAAACAGTGTCTGCGCCTACCTCAATGACGAGGTATTTTTCCACTAGAAATAACGCCAGATTTATTTTCATGCTAAAAGTGAACACAACAGATTTTTATGTAATTTATGATTTTATACAGTAAATTTAGTGGTCTGTGTAGATTATTTTTAGTTATAAAGCAAGGAAAGTATTTTAATAGATGTAATATTTCTATCTAGGGATCTTGACAATTGTATAGAATTTAAAGTGTTGAAATACAGAGTGTTCATACACTATTTGAATTTAGCGTGTTGTCGTGCTAGCAGTTGTCGTCTCATAATGTTGGGTACCTAGCTGTACATGACGCATTTAACCATAAAAGTGCATTGAATATTTTTGACACTGACATTTGAATATTTTGTTTTGCCCTTTTATCAGCTTCTAGTGTATATCCTATCAGGTAAGGCTTTTTATTGCCACTTTTGTGCATATTTCATTGGTAAGCAAAAAATGGTCACATAAACATAACATATGTTTAAACAATAAACATAAACAATAGCAAATGTATGCAAAGTTATTTTAGATTAGTGGTGGCTTTGACAGATTTAGACAATACATTTATTATTGACGCATATTTTCTATCGGAATTACGTAATGAATAAGGTATTGAAAATTATTTCTCCCTAATATACCTTTGTGTATATATGATCACTTTCTGTGACTTAACAAAGGCTTTTGACTGTAGACCACATGACCTGGTAATAAAGAAAATGTCTTGCTAAAACATTAGTCCAGACAGTTGCCAACTAACAAATTTTTTTGTAACAAAAGGAAGCAATATGTTTGGGCAAATTATACTCAATCTGATGAGCGAACAATCCATTTTGGAGTACCGCAAGGTTCAATATTAGTCCCGCTGTTATTTCTGATTTACATTAACGATTTAACCAACTTTTATAGATGATGCTAAGTCTCTTTTATATGCAGACGATACCACGCTGCTTAATCAGTCCGAAAACCACTAAAAAATGAAATCCAATAACACCTTAATAAAAAATGTTGCGCCAGATTGGTTCTTGGCGAACAGATTAAACAGAAACGAATCTAAAACCCAACATTTATGGTTTTCCTTAAGACCAACAGCAGGGAATATTAGTCAAGATCCTGGTAAGTTTCAATGAGTATCCATTGGTATAAATCTCAGTTGGGAAAAACATGTGTAAACAACAGCGGAACAATTATGTAAGGCAATTTACTTCATTGAGATGAATCTGAAACTATAGCGCCATTCTTCACAATTGCCTCGTAACTAACTTAATATAAACTTGCAGTATATAAAACGTTCATTATTCACGGATGAACACGCATGCGCGTCTCATTATATACAGCTTGCAATATAAGCAGCTTTTTATATTTCCATTTGGAAACATAATGCATTTATTAGATAAATCTATTTATTATAGTGATTTGACGTGTGGTGGAAGAAACTTATACGTTGTGTAACGGCCAAAAGTGGTCATTTTGAAAATTGATTGATGTTTATATTTAAGATGCATCCATGTACTAAATTAAAATGAAAATATCTTTAAGCATCTTGTGTAATTTAACTGAAAAACTTTGTAACAGTATTTATGGCAAGACGAGGTAATAAATAATAAAGCTCATTCCATTAGGAACCTCAGGGTATATACGTAAGCCCGTCAGCGTATACGGTTATTAGACGTCTCTCGCTATTCCTTTAAAAAAATCAGTTTTTTCCAACACCGATAACCCCAAAAAAATTTAATTAACTATAAATACATTGAAATGACAAAAAATAGCTTATAAATATAATCCAATTTACATAGACTTTGATAATTTTAACTAATGTCGAGCAGTCCTTTTCTCTTTGCTACGGGAATTAGGGAGAAGCAAAAGGGTCAGGATAATTGAATTTAACCTTACCTGACCTACCTTAATCTAATACGGCCTACTGACCAATCGTGGGCGGAATAGAATATTGATAATTATGATACCCGTATTAACAGTAATCAATAACGGATCTGGAATTTATCAAAGGTGGGCAGGTGTAGTGGTTTCACCCTCAACTATGCTATGCTTGTGTACAGCACAACTGTAATATTGACCGTCTAGTCAATATGAAACAGAGGACGATGAATGGACAATGGATAATGAGGCAAAGTGGATAGATACACCCAACTCGTGAACAGGTATATAAAACACCTGAGGGTCTTGTCCGGGCTGTAACACTAATAATGACGATAATGTTATTAAATAAAATAATCTAATTATTCAGATAACTGAAAGGTTTTAAAACCAACAAGTAAAAGGGCTGAAATTAATACGAGGGTTGCATTTATATTTCTGGATTTGAGATCAAAAACAATTATTTATCAACAAAAGTGTCTTTATTGTTTTCAAAATATTCTCCATGCAGATCAATACACTTTTATATGCGTTTGAACCAATTTTCGAAGCACTTTTTCCACTCCGATTGAGGAATTTTCCATTCCGTTTGTCAAATTATTTGGAATCCAACGCGAACAAATCTTTGGCGGTCAAATATTCATGCAATTGTGATAGTATGCTGCTCCAATTAATGCCCAAGGATACCTCAATCTCCACAATAAGTCACATGACGATCTTGCAGTATCAGTTCACGCATAGCATCAATGTTTTCCGGAACAACAACCAATTTTGGACGACCTTCACGAAATTTGTCCTTAAGCGAACTACAGCCACGATTGAAGTCGGCAAATCATCGATAAACAATAGCCCTTGATGGTGCTTCATTGCCAAAAGTCGAATTAAGTTCATCGATGGACTGTTGTTGGGTTATTCCACGTCGAAAGTTGTAAAAAATAATCACTCGTAAATGTAGCGATTTAATTTAATTTTTAGACGAATTTTTTCAAGTTACTGTATACAACACAAATAGCGCTCGTACGTTAAAATGTTCTCAGTACGTATACCGCCAAAAATGTCAAACTTTAGGATAGAAGCGTCAGCTGCCAGATGGCATAACTAGTTTAGCGCAATCTCGAAATATAAGAGGTAACCCTCGTATCAAAATTCAAACCTTCGTGGGGAATTGAATCCCCAACTTTTTTTTGACGGATTTTCTGGTCATTAATACTGGTTGGTCAGCCATTTAAATTTGTGTCTAATTTTAGTTTATGAATATGAAAGGAAGATGCTAGGATTTTAGATGGGATCTGGATGTCGCCAGTGAGGCCCGTCACGGCTTAAGGCTTTTAGGTTTGGATGGGGGGGGGCATGGACTGGTTTACAGTAGAGAAGAGAGGCGTTATAAATGATGATGCTGATTTTACATTAAGTATTTTCAAGGTAGATCGAATTTATATTATAATTCCAGGTTCTTTTATGTATTGCGCAATTTAGTTATAATTTTCAGATTTTTTGTAGCTAATAAACTTTGAATTGTTATGGAGAACTGAATATTTTCTTTTCACAAAGTTATAAAGAATATTTTGTTGTGTTGTAAATTTTTCGCAGGATTAGGTATAGTTGGTTTGCATCACATTCTTCCTCCAAATTGTGTGGACATTTCCCATCAGGAATTATTTGAATTTTCTTGAGGTGTGAAGGAATTTTGTTGTGCTTGAATTTACATCTGCTAAAGTTGATTATGTCTTTTCTTGTCATATTTAAATCATGACACCACGGCCATTTCGATATTGTTGGTTGAATTCTGTAATAGTAGGTACCTTCAATATTTGACATACTACTTTATTGTTGTTGCCATTGCTCTGTCATTTTTGCTTTGCTGACAATTTTAAGATCTTCAGTTGAGATTTCTTTGTTAACAGCTTCTCCGTCTTAGAGAGCTTCATTCGCGAATCGACCGGCAATCCTCAACCTATAGATATCAGTATAGCAACAGTGGACAATGGATAAAGAGACAAAGTAGATACGTACACCCAACTGGTGGATACAGGTCCATAAAAGAGTCGTATGGAGAAACAAGCTAAATAAAATTGAGTCACAACCCGGCTATAGCAATAATAATGATGATAATGAAATTATAATAGGTACTTTAGCTTCTTATCTGTAACAAAAGGCTTCAGTAAAATGTTACCATCTGGCACGATTTATCGTTGCTACTTTTATTTAGCCAGCTTTCCAAGTTATCTATCCTTTCTTTCTCTATGGTGTGGCGCCATGCCTGTCTTGGCCTCCCAGCTATTTATCCTCTCGATTCCAACTCAATGTTATCTTTACATTGTTGTCTGTTTCTCGTCTAAAGGTTATTAACCCATTTCCATTTGCACTTTTTAATTTCCTCTCTTATTTCAGTTTGATCTTCGAGTTACAAAGACCTTTATTGGTTCCAACTATATTCCTTAAGTATTTGTTGACAAATGTTTGTAGTTGGAAAGCAAGTTGGCCTGTAATTCGCCAGATTTCACAGGTCTATATAAGAGAACAGATTTGATACTATTATTATAAAGGCTCAAGTTTTTGCTTTACGAATTTTGGCATTTTTGTCAGCGAATTTTCTCCCGCTTTCGCTTAAGGCTGGTTTATATTGAGCAAGTAGAGAGTTGAGCAAGTCAAGTAGGCAGGTTACTTGCTTTGTTTTTCATAAACAAATAACCAGACAAGTATTATCCACATTCGGGCAGGTAATTCTGATAAGTTCAGTGGCTGAATAACTGTTAAACTATTAAAATAGAGTCTGAATATTAAAAATGAATTATAATATAAGTGTATGTCAACATTAATATTTTCAATTATGTTATAGTTGCTCCAGGAATTTATTGAAAAGGAGAAGAGAGTGTGAATAAGCAGCTCGTGCTTGAGAATGTCACCTCATATAATTCGTTTTCGTCTTTCACGTAATGGAAGAATGCTTGCCAAGTGATTATAACGTGTCCAAACAAACCAAGTATGTACACAGGTAGTTTGATTGTAAAATTTTTGCATGGTGGGAGAAGGCAACTACGCTAAAAATTAGAACGGTTCTCTACTTACTCGCCTTGCTCGGCTATTTGCCGTTCCCTCAAATTTGAAGCAAGTAGATGTTTATAAGGGGCTAGTAGTTTTGAACAAGTAACCTGCTCAGTTTACTTTCCTCTCTACTTGCTCAATGTAATACGAGCCCTCAATATGCTACAGTTAACGAGATTTAAGTTTGTCTAATGTTGCGCAAAGTGAGAGCTCTTCTTGTACAACGTTGGCCAGTGCAAATACGTTACGCAATAGTATGAACGGTGTTTCCTGACTAGTTTACGTAGATTTGACTATTGCGCAAGCTGCACTTGAGCAAACTTAGAACGAGCTTACTATACCAAGTACTAAAACTTGTCCGTTAGACTGATTTATGTTGATCCTAATAGAAGTGGTTAGCCACTTTTGGTACTGATCAGTGAGGTACATAAGGGAAGGGATTAGGGGGATAAATCTCCTCTTGAAAATTCGAAAAGAACTAAAATTATAATTACCTCATTTCAAAATTACGCACCTTTTCCATATCTATAAATTCCGATGTTGTGAAAATCCCCCCCCCCCCTGAAATATTTTTCTGCGTACGCCACTGGTACGGATATTCATATGTTTACTTTTCTCGGTGCTGATAGTCCAGTATTATTTGCAATGAATGATAGTGCAGAGTTAGTTTTTTTGTGCATTGGAGAATGTTTGGGCATTTTATGAGGTCTAAATATTCCAATTACTAAAGTAAATAATCACGATACAATCTTGATACTTTATCAAATATCTTTAAAGAATTAATAAAATTAGTTCCTTGATAGTTGAAAGTTAAAATAATTTTTAAAGCACTCTTTATACAGTTTTAATTGGAAATGAGGAAATGCATTTCATGTGTTGTCAGTTTATCACTTTCTAATTTTCCTGAGAATTTTTCCTATGTATCATTTTATTTTTAGTCGTATTAAATTGAAAAGTGTAGACGTAATTATGTTGATAAACAAAAAGAAAAAACAAATAAACATTACAGTTAAATATTTTTGCATTTTATATAAATGGGAATAATAATATTTGTTTTTTTGACTTTTATGTTGATGGGAGAAAATATTTATAATTCTCTTATGAAATATTTTAAATAATTTTATGTATATGCGAAAATAAAACTTTTACAGAATTTATAACGGATTAAAATAAAAAAAAAAAGCTCTCGCCCAGTACACAATATACACTTCGATATTCTAATTTTAAACCAATGTTTTTTTGGACTAACAATTCTGAATATTTGCTTCTATTCGAATCAATTGTAATTAGAAAAGCCAATTCAAATCAAGATAATATAGAATACGATAAGGCGATTATTACAGTAAATAGGACAGTGTTTCTCAATCTTGTTTCTCGTGGCACATTTTCCAAAGAAGAAAAATTCCGCGGCACACCTACTTAGTCGTAGAAGAAATCTAATTGGTCTTTCAATTCGTCATAAAAAGATCCTTCGTGTACTTTATTCTTATTAATGGTATTGTACGTATGTTCGGACAATGATGTTAAAATAAAAACGACGCCATTTTTTTTTTTTCAAGATTTCTCGCCACACTTTGAAAATTTTGCGGCACGCTAAAGTTCCACGGCACACCCTTTAGGAAACACTGAAAGACATGTGATGAGGATGGATTGTTGATGATATGAATTTCTTTTTGTTGGTTCGGCCTTATTCTGTAAATGAGAACAACTTTGTTCTCTTCTTTTGGGCGTTTGTCCTTGGTTTTTCGCTATAGCGCCTCCTTTAAGATTACCAACACCCTATTTCTTCACGGGCCTGATGAGGTATGGTTTTCTCTATGAAGGCGAATGTGGACTTTCTTGTGGAGTTTCTTAGCAAGTGTCTGTATGTAGTGTCGGTAACATTATGACGTCAAGGTTCTCGTGATTGCCAGACAATCCTATATCCTTTGATCGATATTAATAATATTTTGCAGATTTATTTTCTAAGAATCTCACATATATAATTAGCAAGTGTCTGTATGTAGTGTCGGTAAAATTATGACGTCAAAATCGTGATTGACTAACTGGGGACACTCTGTCTCTTGATTGACTGATATGTGACACCCTCTCCCATGATTGGCTTACGGGTGATATCCTGTCCCGTGACACGCTGACCGGCGATGAAATTAAGATACGTTAAAAATTAAAACCAAATACACATACAAACAATTGACATTTTTATATTATAAATCCGTCATTGTTGACGGGTAATAACCTAGTATTGTAATAATTTCCTGTCACATTGCTAATTAAGTAATTGTAAATATTTATATAAATTAAAATTTTAATAGTGTTTTCTCTCTATCTTTCGGGATAGAACAACAGTTACGAATTAAATAAGGGATAGACTTACTGTAATAGCGTAAAACAAGAGCTTAACAGAGCGATTGTAGGTAGGAGATAATTTGATAATAATAATGTTTGTAATAAAAAAGTGTGTTGTATTATAATTTAACAATAACAATTACTTTGAACCCGGCTCGTGACATAACCCGTATATAAAATGATTGATATTGTACTGGTACTCCACATATTGGACGGTCGATTTGCCGGTTGGTGTACGTGGTTAGTGTATAGTGACGGCTTGTACATTCTGAAGGCCGCACGTTTGCCCCAGGCAACGTTCTGATAATGTTACTTTGCCACTCTAGTATCAGATATTACTGGTGTGGGAGCTAAACCCGTTACTAGCTGTCCGCGAATAAAGTGAAGTTCTAAAAACTAACTGGACGACCTTCGCTGCTGGACCGTTCATGTTCCGAACGTAAACCTCGACTCGGAAAACACCTCCATATTTGATTTCAACCCGCTATGTTATCTAATATATCTGTTTTGCTCGGATGAAATAGACTATTATGTATAATTAGATGCGAGTGATATTCTGTTTTCTTCAATAGCTTTTTTAATTGCTTGTTTTGCTGGGATAATTTCCCAAATAAAATTTAAAAAAAAGAGTAATTGCTAGGATGTTACAAAGCAGTCAAATTGTTCCTGCTTAAGTGCAACTATATGTAAATATAAATAACATCTTATACTTGATGTTTGGATGTTATAGATCTATATAAATATAAACTACAGATTTTCTTACATCAATATAGTAACGATTGAAGAAAGATTGAACGTTCAATGTACTAAGGTAAATAAAGATTCATTCAGCTTTTTGGAGAGTTTTATATTATATCTAGAAAGGCTCCACGTTTCGCTAATGGTTTCTTGGCTTCCTCAGGAAGTTATAATAATAATAAATTCACTGAATTTAAGATATATACATTGGTACTAATATTTTTACTTTTTCCAGTGTAATTACTAAATTATGTATATTAAAAAATGTTGTATCGGTTGTAAATGGAGTTGGTATTGGAACAATGTTATCTATGTAATAATATAGACAACATTGTGATTATCCAAAATACCTTAATAAAATCTACGACTGGACTAAAGGCCTTATCACACTAGAGTTATTATTCAAGTCTAAACTTGGAAAATTAAAGTCTTTGCATTCGAATCGAAGTCTTGTGTGTGTGATAGCATGACAAAAAACCTAGGTGTTTAAGACTGAGCAAATACATCGAGATATATTTCTCCCGTCTCTAGAAGACAGACGAAATCCAAGTCGTTAAATGCGCGTGCGCGTCCTTGCTCTCTCAGTCAGATCAAGTGAGATGGGTCTATTGTTAACGTTATGTACGCAGATGCAAGTTACTTATCCCTGTTTCCCGTGTGATAGCAGAAGACGTGAAGACTTGAATCCTCGAAAAAGACTTACAAAATAAAACTTGGATAACTTACTAGTGTGATACGCCCTTAACACTTGGCTTTTACCACTGAATATCAGTAGAACCACTGTATCTGTAGCTCACATGGGTCAAAACAACGCAAGACATCCTTACTTTATTAACAATGTAACGCTTCAAGTGGTTGAAGAACAGGTTGATCTGGGAGTCACGATAACGTCTGACTTAAACTGGAGCTATCAGGTTAAAAAAGTGATAAAACGTGCAAACTATGTGTCATATATCCTGTCCAAATCGTTCCATCGATCGTCTCCTGATATAGTCAAGATACTCTACGTATTCTACGTAAGGCCTCATTTGGAGTTTGCAATCTCAGTTTGGGCACCCAGCCTCAAAAAAGACATTTCTGTGATGGAGAAGTTGTAAAGATGTTTCACAAAGTTGGCTCGTGGATTATATTCATTTTCCTATGAAAAAAGGTGAAAATTGAACCTTACTTCTCTTGCAAAAAGACATCGTGGGGACCTTATTACGGTGTTTAAAATAGTGCGTGGTGATTTTAAATGTGATTTGTCGAATATCTACACCCAGAATACAGACACTAGGTTAAGGGGTCATTGTTTAAAATAAAAGCGACAAAATTTTAAAAAAATGTGCGTGGAAATTTTTTGACCAATTTACCTGCCAGTGCCTTCACTTCCAGCTTCAACAATTTTAAAAACTGTATAGATTTAATAATTTCATTAATTTGTATGTAATTAGCTTATAATTGGATGTATTATTTATGTGGACATAACATTGTATGCTCTATCTGTGTAAAATGGAACAATTCAAGCAATACAATAATAATAATAATAATAATAATAATAACAATGTAGTGTGCAGTGGTGTTTTACTCCAGGTATTTAAAAAAATTGAACGGCTGAAATCGCCCGAAATCGATATCACTCATCTAAAACCACCCTTCATTTAATTACTTCTTAAATTGAAATGCGCGCGTCGCGCACATCACTGTTATCGCGTAAAACCGGGGAATCCCCGAATTATATTTTGCGTATTTACATAATTGCATACGGTTAGTACGCTGCGAACAGCTGTACGCCGAACGCCGATTTATTTATTACTATTGTTGAGCTCTGGGAGCTCTGATGTATTCTGATATTCTAATGTTAAAATTGCGTTCAGTCCTACCTATATAAATAAAGTTATTACAATTAATTAGATATACTCTGTGTGTTTTATTTCGTGTTCTATTTTTTCAATATGTTTCAACGAGAGCCTACAACTGAATCTATTAATTTTATTTAAAAAAAAAGGTTTTTATACATTTAGTACTTGTAGTCGATTCAATAATAAAGTACACCGCATTATCTAATTTTGCATTAAAACATTCCTACGACCAGTACTGCCTAAGGCTTATTTTGAACTTCCTCACGTGAATGCGGGGAGCCTCCGCACTTTTTCATTTAGCACTACACCACTGGTAGTGTGGAGACGAGATAATGGGTCATGTTAATAGTGATCTAGGTGTGGGCAAGTAATAAAATCTCAAATTAAGGAATCGACCAAGAAAAATAAAAGTCCGTATTACAAAATACTATACAGAACTGATATCGAGGTATCTGTAACTGTGGTCCAAATATAAGCAATCACTACAAAAAGCAAAGGGGACAGATATACAATGGATCTGTGATAAATATACTCAGATAGATAACAAAAGTAAATATATTTTAGGGAGAGGTCTGTCTTTTTCTATCTTGTTCTTAAACGCACGAAGACTACCCGATAGCATGGAATCATTTCATTTGTTTTCATTTTCTTGTTTTATTAAATAGTCAATGAAAAACATGATGGGTGTTTGAGATATTGCTAAGCGAACTGTCTAATCTTCTGGAACAGACATATCGACAGGAACAGAAAGATAAGATATACAAAACAATGATCCAGAGTTTTAGGGCGTATTATTCAGAAAATTGGGAAAATTAATAAAATAAGTAAGAGCAAAATTGCGACTGGGATAGTATATTGGTAAGTGCAATGAAATGATGAGGATAGACAAACTACCAAGAGATAATGTTGAAAGGAGAGATAGATGCCTGATTGAGATGCTTAAGAGCAAATGATGTATTAAAAGAAAAACAGGCTGGAGTTCCATGGGAAAAAGAAAAAGAGGGTGACCCAAAAGATCGTACTGATGTAGGAGAAGTTAATGTGGTAATGGAAAAATAGAGGCCTGAAAGATGGAGAATGGGAGACTTATTTCTCGAAAATGTGATGGATGCGTAAGTTGGGAAAAAAATTTGATGATCAAAGTCTACTCAAAGAATCGAATTGTAGTATTTGAAATTTTCCGGAACAATTCGTTTCAGGAAAGTTTCCCGATGAATAAGATATAAAGGACAACTTTGATTTTTGAAACGGTAACGTATATCGAGTACAATTTTTATTTAAATATTTTTTTTTAAATATCTTTTACGGTTTACGATAAACAATGATTACATATTTGGGAATGTATTGGTAATTATGTGGTATACAAATAATAGTTTTAACAAGTTTTCAAAAAAATGTCTCTTATATTTCATTACTTTTTGTTTGTCTCAATTCAAAAAAAGTTTCTTTAAAGTAAAATAAATAATAATACGGTAAAAAAAAAAAATAATAATAAAAAATTGAATCGTAAAAAGTCAAAGATATTAAAAAATGTTTAGGTAAAAGTTGTTTCTTTTCAAATACTCTATCCAAAAAAACCCAATTCCATATACATTACCAACTAAAAAATCAAAGCTGTCCTTGATATTCTTTACTTCCGATTTATACCGGAAAATTTCAGTACTATCATTCAATTCTTTGAATTGGTAATCAAAATTCGTTTCTGAACTATCGAAATATATATATATATATATATATATATCGATCTATATGAATACAGAACGTTTTCGAGAAAAATGGGGTGGTATTTTGATACCTTCTGTAAATTCATGCTTAATAAAATACATGTGCATGTGAGGAACTACTTTAACGTTCTCAGAACCTTCTCTAGGTCATTTATTCTTGATGTTTACCATCTGATATGTGGATAGAAAATGAAAACGGAAAGACCCAGGGTGTTGGAAAACATTGTTAATCTAAGGGAGACAGCGTCAGCTGTAAGAATAATTTAAATTTGTATTTTTTAAATTCTTCTTTTTTTCAACAATTGAGTAGGAAATTTTTTCCAATATGTCAGGAATATGTTTGCTTCTATCTGTGACGAAGAAAACCAGCTATATTGCAGTCGTCCGGGTGAATCCTTCCAGATGGTTGTCCATTTTTGCAAATGTATGCTAGTATTCATTCTCAGAGATTACTGACTAAGATGTTGGGATTCTAGTAAATGGGGTACGTATGAACAACATCAGATACGAAGACGCTTCAGTTCTTTTGGCTGAAACAAAAGAAGATTTAGAAAGTTTATTAAATAAATTAAACTTCGTAGGTGTGAAGTACGGCTTAGATATAAACAGCGGGAAGACAAAGTACACGTTAATAAGCGAGAATAAAGTGCATCCCTCGATTTGTTTGTGGGTGCATACAAAATTGAAAGGGTCAACACATATAAGTACTTGAGATGTGTAGTCCCAGTTTTAATTTGGTTTGGTACAGTTTTCTTAGCAGATATAATTTGTTACTGAGATTTGCCCATGTAATACGTAATAATAAATACCATTTATTACAGTTAATAATGGAAGTTAAAATAGGTGTCATGAGATCAGTAGGAAGGCGACGAATATCCTGGTTGCGGAGTTTAAGAGAGTGGTTTGAAATGTCAAGCATAGATCCTTTCAGGACGGTAGCATATAAGGTTAAGATTGCTATGTTAGTGGCCAATCTTTGAAGCGAAGATGGCACTTAAAGAAGAAGAAGATGTTAGTATCCTTTCATCCATGCATACTCATTCCACTATTTTCACCCATTTCATTGTGTCTTGGATTACATATTTCACGTATGGTTTTGCTGTGTATTTGTTTGTTAGACTGTCTCCTGCAACTGCTCTGAAAGATTTCATTTCCATTATCATTATTTTTTGTTTGGCTATCTTTGTCTCAAGTCTTGTTTCTGTTACATAAATTAAGATAGATATAGATTTTAATTCAATGAAAGAAAAGAAAAATTGTTTATTATTTTATTTTTTTATCCAGGATTTATTTATGTTTTGTTGTGAAGAAAAACGTGATCATGCATAATAAGTACGCGTGGTCGTAAGTTATGAACATTGTGGAAGGTACATCAAATCGGTGTGAAAATCAATTTATCTTGCATATCAAGACATGGAAGTTTATTCATTTACTACACAAAATATGCAAACTTTCATAAATTTTAATAAGCATCGCTGTACTTTAAAAAGAACAATAAAAAAACAACTCACAGGAAAAAATATGTACAACGTAGAAAAATTAAATTTGAAAAAAATTTCAATCGACTTGTACACGTAAACTTTGTTTATTTTAAATTTTTAACATAATAATCAATAATACGTAGTTGTGTAAATAAAGAAGAGGAAGAGTATACTGTTATACATCAGACATCACATTTTGTCACAAAATAAGATACATGCGAAATTGGACAACATATACAAGGTGTCTCAAAAGAAATTTTATATTTATTTAGCTTACTGCGTGAACGCAACGTATCCGAGGGGCGCGGGGGTTATGTCAATCGGTAGCCTGGCTCTTGGGAATTCACTCGCTATGGAGCGTTTCTCGGAAGCAGACCGCGCGTTATGCGTGCGAGAGTTTTACAAAAACGGTGATTCGGCGACTGTAGCGCGTAGAAAATTCTGCAGTATTCGAGGTTTTCGCCACTTAAATGATGCGCCAAGCATTCCTCTCATTCGACATTGGGTTAAAAAGTTTGAAGAGACTGGTACAACGCTGGATAAATCAAAATCCGGGCGACCTAGGTCATCAAGAACGGTAGAAAACGTGGAGAATGTTAATCAGTCTGTTCGTGACGACCCGAACCTTTCAATTCGGAAGCGCGCAAGTGCTTTAAATGTGCATAGATCATCATTATATCGCATTATGCACAAAGATCTAAAGCTGCACCCCTACAAAATTCAATTGGTGCAAGAATTAAAGCCCCAAGATGCCAGTCAGAGGCTTAATTTCGTAAATCAGGTGATTGAGCGATTTTCAACGTTTACCAACATTTTGTTTTCGGATGAAACTCATTTTCATCTTAATGGCCACGTAAATAAGCAGAACTGCCGCTACTGGAGTGCAACGAATCCGAAACGCAAACATCAGAAACCCCTACATTCGCCTAAAGTGACCGTATGGGCTGCGATGTCGGCGCGAGGAATTATCGGCCCTTACTTTTTTGAAGACGAAAGGAGGCGTGCAGTTACAGTGAATTCAGAGCGTTATGTGGAGATGTTAGACAACTTCTTGGTACCTGAACTGCAAAACTTTCCTGGCTATAACCAAAGAACATGGTTCCAACAGGACGGAGCAACTTCACACACGTCCAATATGTCTCTGCCACGTGTTCGTGAAATTTTCTCAGGCAAATTGATCTCCCGGAGAGGTGACATAAATTGGCCTCCACGCAGTCCAGATTTAACCCCTATGGACTTTTTCCTATGGGGTTATCTTAAATCTAAAGTTTACGCCAATAAACCGACTTCACTGGCGCATTTGAAAGAAAATATCCGTCACGAAATGACAGCCATCCCTGAGTCCACCTGCCGAGACGGCATAAGTAATTTTACTGTTCGATTAAATGAGTGCCGAGAACGCGAGGGTCTACATTTAGACGATATTATTTTTAAGAAATAAATCCCCAAATAGTGTATTTTAATAATTAATAAACATTTTTTCTATATACGCCTTACTTTTTTTTAATTGATCCACTAAATATAAAATTTCTTTTGAGACACCTTATATCATATTCTGAACTAAGAATTTATATATTAATTTCCAAGGCAATTCAGAAAAAGAAAATTAAATTTTGGTTAAATAAACTGTGATTCCATTAATACATTTAATAGTTCAAAATTATATTTCTGTAAGTTTTCAACATATGGATTGATACCCTTTTCTCTCAAGCTCTTCAACTATACGAGGGTTACCTTTTATGTTTTTACAAACGACCACTAGATGGCAATATTGAAATGTATCATTACTATATTCGTAAAATTTGACATTTGTTATTGTGAAATCAATGGCAGCTTATAAATTGACCGAGTAGTTTGTTGACAGTGAGCGTTTAAAAAAACAAGTTTGAAAAAATGGAAATTACTCGCGAAGGTTTTCGTTGGATGATTTTTTACGATTTTAGTAAAGGCCTAACTCAACAACAATGCATAGATGCACTTCCAGAAGAAGATCGGCATGTGACTTACCGTGAGATAGAGGCATCCTTTGGCATATCGAAGACTGCAATACATTCGATTTTGCATGAACATTTAGCTGTGAAAAAGATCTGTTCCCGAAGGATTCCGCATAATTTGACCGAAGCTCAAATAAGGCTCGTATTGATTGATGTAAGGAAGTCCTAAAAAATTTAACATAGGCACTGCAAAATCCGTATACAACATTGTTACAGGTGACGAAACTTGGATTTATTCATATGAACCGGAAACTAAGCAACAATCCACTGTTTGGGTTTTCCAAGATGAACCGAAACCCACAAAAGTTGTTCGCACACGAAGTACTTACAAGAAAACAATCGCTTGTTTCTTCGGTTGTACTGGACATGACGCAACCATTTCTTTAAAGGATCGGAGAACAGTTAATGCTGAATGGTATACAACAATTTGTTTGCCAGAAGTTGTCGTCAAAATCAGGAAAAACAACCAAAAACATCGCATCATTCTTCATCATGATAATGCAAGCTCCCACACAATACGTCAAGCAATTGATTATTTGAATGAGAAAAACATCGAATTAATGTCTCATTGCTCGTATTCACCTGATTTATCCCTTAACGACTTTTCATTTTGTTCCCAATGTCAAACAAAAAATGCGTGGACAGCGATTTTCATCACCTCAAGAAGATCTTTAAGCCTTTGAAAATCACGTTTTTGACATGCCAACTTCAGAGTGGAAAAAAAGTTTCGAGAATTGGTTTGAACGCATGCAAAAGTGTATAAATCTTAAGGCGAATATTTTGAAACGCAAAAAAAAGGTTTGTACCAAAAAAGTTTTTTCTTTCTTGGTTTTTGTAGAAACTTAAAAGGTAGCCCTCGTAATAGTAGGCTTCTTAAATACATGAACATTTTCAGCTGTTAATTTTTTTTGAAAAAATATTTATTTTTTATTAATTACATATTTGTTTATATTTATCTGGGGATGTGTTTTTTTAACTCTCAGTATTTTTTATATGTGGATCAAAGAATTTTATAAGCATGCCAAATTTCAACTTTCTATTTTAAGCCGTTTGGCTACAGTTTCTATCGTACTGGCTGACACATGAGTGCCGTTATAAGGGTTTTTTGGTGGTCATACCTACAATATCCTAAAAAGGACAGATAATATGGTTGGGATACAGAATAAAGGAAGACAAAATCGTAAAAAGAGTTTTTGAAGCAATGGAAGTGAAAAAGCAATACCACGAAGACCTAGAAAAAACAAGGTGTAACGAAGAGTGGTATAAAATGCGAGGAGTTAAGAATATTACAGAAGGTAGAACAGTATAGAAAGAAAATGGAGAATAATGCCAGAAAAAGACAATTAATTCAACTGCTGCCTTACACCGGAAGTTAGAAATACTTAAGTAAGTCAGAAGTACTTAAACATGCTTTGATTTAGACTTTTCGTTTGCAAAAGGACCAGAAACTGAAAATAAATAGCAGAAAAGCATTTCCTTTGATTAATAACCGTATCACTAGCACTTAACATAAAAAAGACACTATAGGCTTTAAATACTCTCAATAATCATTATTTGTTTAACTGTTGATTCAATTGCACACGTTATTCTCTTAAAAATATAGAAACCGTTGTATTTCTATCTATTTAAATAAAAAGTATCACTATTTACTTTATTGCATTTCAAGAACAAGTCAACAGTTTAAAGTGGAAGATTCTTTATAAATGAAAAGTTAAGTAAATAAAAGGAAGAGTAAATAACTCAGATTACAAGAAACTTTTCCGACATAGAAGACATTGAACTAAACTTTTAAGACTTTAATTTTAAATTACAGGAAATGCTTGTTCACAAGAATTTTAAATATTTAATTGTTTACATTATGTAGTGTTTAATAATAAATTATGAATATGTAATTTTATAATAAAAGCTTAGAGTTGAGAGATAAATTTACAAAAGATAAAGTTTATATTTTGATTTTAAAATTAATAATTTAACAACAGACAGAGACATAAATTAGCAAGTCTACAGAATACTGATTTAAGAAATATTTTGAATGGGAAATAATATGTATTTTGCTGAGATTTTAAAATAAAATTCTCACTTACCAGAACAAATAAGTATTCTCTCTGCAGAATCCTTCAGCATTAAAAAAACATTGGATATAATCAAAGAAGAGGGAAATATTATATCTGACTATATAACATGTACCGATTCACTCAGTTTCCTGGAAAATCTACAAGATCCTTTCAATAAAAACATGCAGATAATAGAAATACAAGAAATGTTGCACAATATCCATCAAGAGATGGGAAAAAGAATAAAATTTATCTGGATATCGTCTCATTCAGGAATACAAGGAAATGAAG
Source organism: Liopterus haemorrhoidalis (assembly GCA_963971575.1). Classification (NCBI taxonomy): domain Eukaryota; kingdom Metazoa; phylum Arthropoda; class Insecta; order Coleoptera; family Dytiscidae; genus Liopterus; species Liopterus haemorrhoidalis. The sequence goes on from OZ020615.1 coordinate 40,469,897, forward strand.
AAGCTGACAGAGCAGCCAAACAAGCCCCAGAAGAGTTGAATCTTACAAACATGAAAATTTCCCCGGAAGACCTAAAAAGCCACTTACAAAGAATATTAGAACAAGCGTTACAAGAATGGAGAAACGCTACCCAAAATCATCTGCAAAACATAAAAGAAGAAACAAGAAGATGGACAGCACAAGAAATTAGAAGACAACAAATAGGACTTACAAGGCTTAGAATAGGACACACACATCTCACTTATAAATATATACTAGAAAAAACCGAACCTGCAAAATGTAACACATGTAACACCCAGTTAAACGTACAACATATCATAATCGATTGTCAAAAATACATCACACACCGTAGAACGCACAACATTCCAAATAATTTAAAAGACGCACAGTCAGACAATCACACACACCGTACAAATCTCATCCATTATCTAACCGACACAAAGTTAATAAACAAAATATAAAATCACAATTCATTTTACATATATATTATACATAACTATACATATAAGATTATAAATATAAAATACACTATAGATTTCAAAATAACATGTAAACTGTATAACTGCACAAATGACCTAACGGTCGAAGTGCCTTGATTTAAATAAAAAATAAATAAATAAAATTCGTGGTTAAAATATTACACACTGACTGAATTTAAATCCTTTTATTTGTCTGTGAAAATTGGGGACATTTATTTTATTGCTGTTATCATTATTATTGTTTGTATTATCTATTGACTTAATAACTAAAAAAGTAATCTAAGAGAAATAGGTCCTGACAGAAAAAATTATTGGGTCGGAAATAATGTGAGGGAAAAACATAACTAAATCGAACTAAGCTGTGTAGCTCAAGCATTTAGTAACAGCATCATAAATTCCACGGCATGTTGTGCTAAATCTTCAAAATTTACCTAAAAGCGTGCAATGAAATTGTTGAGGTTTGGAGGATTATCAATAATGTATTCAATTTTAAATACAAGAAATTTATTAGGGTAAACTTTTTAATCCAAAAGATAGATAGAGATCCTGATGGAAACAAGTGAGTGAGGTAAATATAATTAGAGTGAATGAGTTCATACAGCTTTTTTTCATTCATCTCCAATCTCCAATATCACAGAATAATTCATTTAATCCAACAACAACTTTCGATTATGATGTAAATTATTTTGTATCATATTAGAGAGGAATATGAAAAATGGAGTTCTTTTCATAGAGTTCATCTTGTGGGCGAACAGGGAAAATATTGATAATTAGATGATGACAAAAATTACCAAAAATTACCAATTTTTCGAATATCTAGGCGTCACTCTATAAACGGGGGAAAAAGTGTGGATGACATAAATAATAATAAAGGACAAGGAAAGCGTGTCATCAGGCAGCTAAACTCGATATTGCGGAACGACAATATAATCAAAAAGACAAAACGGTTATCTATAAAACTATTGTCGAAAGTATCTGTACCAATGGTTTAGAAACATGCGACCTCACAAAAATAAATAAACCCAGCCTAAGTTCCGGGGAAATGGTTTTTTGGAGAAGGAGTTGCAGAATGTCAAAAATTTAGCACGTTCGTAATCTATATATATAAAAGGCAGTGTCCTGACTGACTGACTCACTCATCACCGCCCAGCCCAAACCCCTGGGCCTAGAAACTTGAAATTCGGAGAGTACATTCCCTTCATGATGTAAGCACCAATAAGAAGGGATTTTTCGAAATTCCACTCCTAAGGGATGAAAAGGGGTGAAATGTGATTTCACGAATTACTTAATATCTCTTAGGGCCGATGGGATATCGACTTAGTTTTTGCTTACAAGTATTACCCATACAAATGCCGAAAAACCAATTTCGGGATTTTGCCCTAATCAACCCCTAAAGGGGTGAACCTACAATCGGGGTGGATTATACATGCCGTTCTATTTCCTGTGTTCGTTTAGTTGCAAGATTACTTTTTGGCACATAGGTGTCTTTTTAAAATATCTCGAAATGGTATTGACAGTTTTTTGACATTTCACCCCTAAGGGTTGAAAAGGGGTGAATTGTGATTTCAAGGATTCCTTAATATCTCTTAGGATCAATAAGATATCGATTTACTGTTTGCTTGCAAAGATTATCCATACAATTATCGAAAAACTTATTTCAGGAATTTGTCCTAATCAACCCCTAAAGGGGTGGACCTACAATCGGGGTGAGTTATACATTCCGCCGTATTTCCTGTGTTCGTTTAGTTGCAATATTACTTTTTAGCACATGTATTTAGACAGGAGTCTTTTTAAAATATCTCGAAAAGGTTTTGGTAGTTTTTTAAAATTTCACCCCTATAGGGTGAAAAGGGGTGAATTATGATTTCAAGTATTCCTTAATATCTCTTAGAACCAATAAGATATCGACTTGCTTTTTGCTTACAAAGATTACCTATACAAATACCGAAAAACATATTTCAGGTTTTTGTCCTAATCAACCCCTAAAGGGGTGGATCTACAATCAGGGTGAATTATACATCCCGTCGTATTTCCTGTGTTCATTAGTTGCAGCATTACTTATTGGTACATAGGTGTCTTTTTAAAATATCTCGAAACGGGTTTGACAGTTTTTTAAAATTTCACCCCTAAGGGTTGAAAAGGGGTGAATTGTGTTTTCAAGGATGCCTTAATATCTCTTAGGACCAATAAGATATGGACTTACAGTTTGCTTGCAAAGATTATCCATACAATTACCGAAAAACTTATTTCAGGAATTTGTCCTAATCAACCCCTAAAGGGGTGGATCTACAATCGGGGTGAGTTATACATTCCGTTGTATTTCCTGTGTTCGTTTAGTTGCAACATTACTTTTTAGCACATAGGTGTCTTTTTAAAATACTCGAAAAGTTTTTGGTAGTTTTTTAAAATTTCACCCCTAAAGCGTGAAACGGGGTGAATTGTGATTTCAAGGTTTCCTTAAATCTCTTAGGGCCAATAAGATATTGACTTGCTTTTTGATTACAAAGATTACCCATACAAATACCGAAAAATATATTTCAGGATTTTGTCCTAATCAACCCCTAAAGGTGGATCTACAATCGGGGTAAATTATACATCCCGTCGTATTCCCTGTGTTTATTGAGATATAAGGTTTCTTTTTGGCACATAGGCGTCTTTTTAAAATATCTCGAAATGGTTTTGACAACTTTTTTAAATTTAACCCCTAAAGGGCGAAAAGGGGTGAAATGTGATTTCAAGGATTGTTTAATATTTTTTAACATCAATAAGACATCGACTTGGTTTTTGCTTACAAAAACTACCCTTGCAAATACCGAAAAAACAATTTTTTGATTTTGTCCTAATTAACCCCTTAAGGGGTGGATCTGCAATCGGGGTGAATTATACATCCCTCCGTATTTCCTGTGTTCGTTTAGTTGCAACATTACTTTTTGACACATAGGTATCTTTTTAAAATATCTCGAAATAATTTTGACATTTTTTTAAAATTACCCCCTAAAGGGTGAAAAGGGATGAATTGTGATTTCAAGGATTCCGTAATATCTCTTAGGACCAATAAGATATCGACTTGCTTTTTGCTTACGAAGATTACCCATACAAATACCGAAAAACTTATTTCAGGATTTGGTCCTAATCAACCCCTAAAGGGATGGGTCTACAATCAAGGTGAATTATACATCCCGTCGTATTTCCTGTGTTCGTTTAGTTGCAACATTAGGTTTTGGCACATAGATGTCTTTTTAAAATATCTCGAAATAGTATTGACAGTTTTTTAAAATTTCACCCCTAAGGGTTGAAAAGGGGTGAATTGTGTTTTCAAGGATGCCTTAATATCTCTTAGGACCAATAAGATATGGACTTACAGTTTGCTTGCAAAGATTATCCATACAATTACCGAAAAACTTATTTCAGGAATTTGTCCTAATCAACCCCTAAAGGGGTGGATCTACAATCGGGGTGAGTTATACATTCCGTTGTATTTCCTGTGTTCGTTTAGTTGCAACATTACTTTTTAGCACATAGGTGTCTTTTTAAAATACTCGAAAAGTTTTTGGTAGTTTTTTAAAATTTCACCCCTAAAGCGTGAAACGGGGTGAATTGTGATTTCAAGGTTTCCTTAAATCTCTTAGGGCCAATAAGATATTGACTTGCTTTTTGATTACAAAGATTACCCATACAAATACCGAAAAATATATTTCAGGATTTTGTCCTAATCAACCCCTAAAGGTGGATCTACAATCGGGGTAAATTATACATTCCGTCGTATTCCCTGTGTTTATTGAGATATAAGGTTTCTTTTTGGCACATAGGAGTCTTTTTAAAATATCTCGAAATGGTTTTGACAACTTTTTTAAATTTAACCCCTAAAGGGCGAAAAGGGGTGAAATGTGATTTCAAGGATTGTTTAATATTTTTTAACATCAATAAGACATCGACTTGGTTTTTGCTTACAAAAACTACCCTTGCAAATACCGAAAAACAATTTTTTGATTTTGTCCTAATTAACCCCTTAAGGGGTGGATCTGCAATCGGGGTGAATTATACATCCCTCCGTATTTCCTGTGTTCGTTTAGTTGCAACATTACTTTTTGGCACATAGGTATCTTTTTAAAATATCTCGAAATAGTTTTGACATTTTTTTAAAATTACCCCCTAAAGGGTGAAAAGGGATGAATTGTGATTTCAAGGATTCCGTAATATCTCTTAGGACCAATAAGATATCGACTTGCTTTTTGCTTACGAAGATTACCCATACAAATACCGAAAAACTTATTTCAGGATTTGGTCCTAATCAACCCCTAAAGGGATGGGTCTACAATCAAGGTGAATTATACATCCCGTCGTATTTCCTGTGTTCGTTTAGTTGCAACATTAATTTTTGGCACATAGATGTCTTTTTAAAATATCTCGAAATAGTATTGACAGTTTTTTTTTAATTTCACCCCTAAAGGGTGAAAAGGGGTGAATTGTGATTTCAAGGATTCCTTAATATCTCTTAGAACCAATAAGATATCGACTTGCTTTTTGCTTACAAAGATTACCCATACAAATACGGAAAAATTATTTCAGGATTTTTGTCCTAATCAACCCCTAAACGGTGGATCTACAATTGGGGTGAATTATACATCCCATCGTATTCCCTGTGTTTGTTGAGTTATAAGGTTTCTTTTTGGCACATAGGCGTATTTTTTAAATATCTCGAAATGTTTTGACAATTTTTTTAAATTTAACCCCTAAAGGGTAAATAGGGGTAAAATGTGGTTTCAAGGATTGTTTAACATTTTTTAGGACCAATAAGATATCTACTTAGTTTTTGCTTACAAAAACTACCCATGCAAATACCGAAAAACCAACTTTTGGATTTTGTCCTAATCAACCCTTTAAGGGGTGGATCTACAATCGGGATGAATTATACATCCCGTCGCATTTCCTGTGTTCGTTTAGTTGCAACATTAGTTTTTGGCACATAGGTTTTTTTTTTAATATCTCGAAATGATTTTGACATTTTTTTTTTAATTTAACCCCTTAGGGTGAAAAGGGGTGAAATGTGATTTCAGTAATTCCTTAATTCTTTTAGGACCAATAAGATATCGACTTGGTGTTTGCTTACAAAAATTATCCATACAAATGCCGAAAAACTTATTTCAGGATTACGTCCTAATCAACCCCTAAAGGGGTGATTCTACAAACGGGGTAGATTATACTTCGCGTCGTATTTCCTGTGTCTATTTAAAATGCCTCGAAATGGTTTTAACAGTTTTTTACCTTTAACAAATATCACGCCTAAAGGGTGAAAAGAGGGAATTGTGATTTCAAGGACGCCTTAATATCTTCTAGGATCAATAAGATATAGACTTGGTTTTTGCTTATAAAGATTACCCATACAAATGCCGAAAAATGTATTTCAGGATTTTATCTTAATCAACCCCTAAAGGGGTGAATCTACATTCGAGGTGAATTATAGAACCCTTTGTATTTCCAGCGGTTGTTGAGTTATAACATTCCATTTTGGCATATATTTTTCACAGTTTGACAGTTTTCTTTCACTCCTAAAGGGTAAATTAGTATTTTTTTGTTAAAAATAAAAAATTCGGAGAGTACATTTTTCAGTATGAAGTAAGAACCCACTAAGAAAGGATTTTTTCAAGTTCGACCCCTATCTGGTGAAAAGGTGTAAAATGTTTTTTCACGGGTTCCTCAATATTTCTTAGGACAGATGAGATATCGACTAGATTTTTTGTTACAAAAGTTACCCATACACAAGTTTAAAAACAAACTGCGGATTTTATGCCAATGAGACCGTCAATATACCGTAGCGAAGCACGGGTTTTCAGCTAGTGTTACTATAAGAGCGACTATGAACGTATGGACACCTTCAGCGTATGCAAGACGACCGATGGTCCAAGAAGATCTGGGCGTGGATATCTGCACACAGAAGATGACCCGAGCGAACAGCAAGCATCTGGGCTCAGGATGTATGGGAGGCGATGCAGGCAAAAAGTCTCCAAGATGCCAACTAGAAGGACAGAGTCGCCTGGCGCCAGCAGTAAACCACTTGCTATACATATATTTTTCATATATTTGGATAGGTAAATATTATACATTATAAAACTTTGTATTGTTATATTTATAAATATTTTAGCATCTGAAGTCAGTTATTTACTCAACATTGTGTTTCTAGAAAAAATGCATTCTGTCCAAATAAGCTATATTCATTCTAATTATATTTTCTTGGGTATCATATACTTCACACATTTTTTTTTTTTTTTAGATGGAATTTATGTAATAACGCTTCAACAACATGGTTTTTATCGTCTTATTTAATACATTTAATAGTACAATAGGATACAATATAATTTTTACATTTACAATATACATTTAATAGTACAATAGGTTACAATTATAATTAATTATAATACTTCATTTTATACTTAAAATTTATTTTTATAAGGCAACAGTTCTGTTTCACTTAGGAATCCAATTATGTTGTTGGAGACGTCTGGGGTATTTCTAAGAGCTTCTGTTAGGCTACCGGGGATTTTATATTTATGCCGTAGTTGACTGTAGGCTTGAACACTCGATGTTGATGTGTTCTACTGTAATAACGTCATAGCATTGCTCACAAATCTTGGCATTTTCCTTTTGTAACAAATGTTCATGGGTTAGTTTCGTAGATCCAATTAGTAATCTTTTGAGTGAAGTTTGTGTTTTTCGATTACTATAAAAGTCCCATATGCTTGTGTCTATCTTTATATTCCATAGTTTTTTAGAAATGCCAGTACTTAGCCATTTGTGCCCTTGTTGTTCAATTATGAAATTTGTGACTATTGGGAGCTTTCCTCCTTTGGTTTCTCGGTGTTTAGTTGTGGTGTGTCTCTTTTACTTTTTATGAAGTCTATTTCCTCATTTCCTGATTCTTTATGAATTCTTCTTTATGATTTGGGAACCAAAGAAGCGTTAATTTTTGTTTGGTATATTTCTGGTAGTATTGAATTGTTTCCTGGTTCTTTTGAATAACTTCTTGTTTAGTTTTATTATATTTATATTGTCAATAGTATTGATGGAGTCTATACTTATGACAGTGTTGTTTTTCTTCGTACTGCAGTTATATATTCTAATCCTATTTTGTGGTACTTAAGTCCGCGGTTTTGATGGATTTTGTTGATGCGGTTTTGATGATTTTGAAAATAATCATTATATATAATCAAAATAATCATCATGTTACAGCTTTTGAAATAATTTGATTTTGTTGATGGTAGTCTCTCGTTTCTGTCACTCGCTGTTATAGTGAGAATAGGCAAACTGCAGTTCTATAGTGGTCGGCGACCGGTGGTCCGCTGGCCACTGGTGGTCCGTGACGTAATTTTAATGGTCCACAAAGAAATTCAGATTTAAATTCGCATATTCATTTAATTCTAAAGAGTTCATTTAATACATATTTGAAAATAAAAAAAAAAAAAATAAATAAAAAATTAAGCTGTATTATTGTATGTAAAATAGAACAAAAACATTACATCAAGGATTAGTAATTTAATTTTAAACCATGAGTTGCAAATGTCGCACTAATTTTTACTATAAATTACTATTATTTATTATTATTTTTGTGTTAAAATTTAAATTATAAATATATAAAATATACATGTATTGTATATCATACTCAATGTTCGTATTAATTCGTACTTTTAAAATATATATGTGGTCCGCAAAATTTTAAAATGCGAATTTAGTGGCCCGAAAAATATAAAAAAATGTCGACTGCTGCTTTAGCTGACACTGGTCTTATCTTGAGCGACGATCTGATAAGATCGAGTAAAATATTATATTTTTGATTAATAAAATTATTAATTTAATTTCTTTAAATATGTAAGATTGTTGACTGTTCTGTAATGTGTCAGTAAAAATACATAATTTAATAACAAATGTCAAATAACAATACTTTTCTATTGACGTTAAAATGTTTGGGTTTGGATTATATTTTGGTTACAGATGTATTCTATTGATGACTTCTGACAGACTATTTTTTATATTCTGTTATTTCAAATATTTTTATATTCTCATGGATGAGCAAATGTCACATATTTATTCAAGGAAAACATTTTGCAACCTACGGCTGCATATTGTTAAATGTTATGACATTCAAATTCAGCTACTAGATGACAGCATAAAGTACTTAATTTGTATAAAAAAAAACAGACTCCTATAATTACCGGAAAAAATTATACTGAACTGTCAATATATGCTCCACAGAATGCGCAACTCTTTATTGTTGTGAAAATAATAATGTTGTGAGACTAATTTCTTTTAGATATTCTTGAGAATTTAATAACACAATTTCTTAGACATAAATAGTTTCCCAAACTTTTTGAGCGGCGGAGCACTTTTCACGAGAAGAATTCGTCGCGGAGCACTATCGTTGCAACACTAGTAGATCGCGGAGCACTTGGTACTCCGCGGAGCACAGTTTAGGAAACTCTGCATTAGAGATCTTATGCCACTTAGATTACATAACTAACTTAGAAGTCCTAAAAACAGCAGATATTCTAAACTTTAAAGCACTGGTATACAAAAATAATTTAAGTTGGGTAGCTCATTATCTGAATGGAAGATGGTCAACTGCCTAAATAGATCTTGTACTCCGAACTAGAACATGGTAATAGAAACTCGGAGGTACCTTGCAAAATGTATAAGGATTCCGTCAAAAATATTGTTAGAATATGCAATTTAGTGAACTACCCTTGGGAATAAATGGCTACAACTCGTCCTGCTTGGAGAAAGTTGACCTCTGATGCAATACATATCTTTCATACCCTTTTCACACTAGATCTTTAAGACGAGAGAACTTAAAGTTCACCGATGTTTAAGATCGGCATGCTTTCACACTTGATGTTTAAATCTCTGGTGCTGTCATCAGCTACAGTAATTTTGTCCTAATGGTAATTTCATGACGGTAACTATGAAATTACCAGTTTTGAACTGTCTGCGCAGACGCACATTTTGAATTATTATAAACAAATAAGGATATTTCATTTAATTCTACAATAAAAACACTACAATAAAGAATATATTACACCTGTATTAACATGTAAGTCGATACATTTTATCTCAATTATTGTAGCCCTGTATTTTATTAAACACATTATTAAAATAAATAATTTTATTATAACAATAAGTATAAACTTCTTATAACGTCGATATAATACAGTATTCTTGTTTATGATAATATAAAATGTTGACAGCACAAATTCAAGGAGTATTTTTTTATAATAGAAATTAAGTTGGCAATGCGGACGAAGTTTAAGACGCAGATCTCTGTCTTAAACATCGCTTGTATTTAGACAAGGCCATACGATTTCACATTAGCGTTTAAAGATACATTCACTTTAACATCCGATCTTAAAGATCTAGTATGAAAAGGGTATGAGAAGATGCGGAACTCAATAGAGAGAAAAAAACAACGTTTTCAAAGAATATCGGACACAGTAGCTGATCACCTTTGTTATACATGCGGAAGAGATTTCACTTCTCGTATCGGGCTCTACAGCTATGAACGATATGATTCGCGGAGGGTTTTATACAAGGGTTGCCTTTTATATTTCAGGATTTGAGATCAAAAACAATTATTTATCAACAAAAGTGGCTTTATTGTTTTTCAAAATATTCTTCATGAAGATCAATACACTTTTGCATGCGCTTCAACTAATTTTCGAAATACTTTTTCCACTCCGATTGAGGCTTTTTCTCGTGCGATTGTCAAATAATGTGGGACCCAACGCGAAAAAAATTTTTTGACGGCCAAATGTTCATTCAATAGTGAATGTATGCTGGTCTTACTAATACCCAAGGATACTTCAATCTCACATTAAGTCACATGATGATTTTGCAGTATCAGTTCACGCACAACATCAATGTTTTCCGAAACAACAACAGATTTTGGACACCTTCACGAAATTCGTCCTTAAGCGAACTACGGCCAGGATTGAAGTCTGAAAACCATCGATAAACAGTAGTCCTTGATGGTGCGTCTTCGCCAAAAATTAAGTACATCGATACACTGTTGTTGGGTTAATCCACGTCGAAAGTTGTAAAAAATAATCGCTCGAAAATGTTCACGATTTAATTCCATTTTTAGGCGAGATGAATTTTTACCGGCCGCCAACATATATCAGGGAGGTATTGTCATCATACCTATTTTGACATTTCGAAATTTCGATGGATCTGCACGAATTGAGGTCCCTACATAACGTTTTGACTATTTTTAGTATGATGTGTGTTGGTCTGTCTGTCTGTCTGTCTGTCTGTCTGTCTGTCTGTCTGTCTGTCTGTCGGTCCGTCCGTCCGTACGTCTGTCTGTCTATGTACACCTGCAGAGCAAATTCGGCTAAAAGAATTTTTATAAAACTTCATATTTAAACTTTTGACTGCAATGGAACGAGTTGATCAACTTTTGGTAAAAATCGGTTGACTAGAAATGGGAGTTTACTCGTGTCGATTTTAAGAAATTTGCAAATATTTAACTGTAGAAAATATTTAAAAAAAATTTATGTAACAAAAGTTGCTATAAAAGCAATAAATAACAACTTTTATTTGAGACACTTTTTGATAAAACGAAAATTTTTTATAGGATCAATTTTTTCATACTTATGTAACGTTTCCATGGTCATGATAAATAATATCTCTGTTAGAAAATATTTGACTAGGTTATTTCTACTCTGCTGCTAGAATGTATTTTATAGAAGTACTTTGTGAACAGCTGTTTTTTTTTTTTTCAAGTTACTGTAAACAACACAAATAGCGTTCATACGGCAAAACGGTCAGAGTACGTATACTGTCAAAAATGTCAAACTTTACGATAGAAGCGTCAGTTGCCAGATAGCAGCACAGTTTAGCGCAATCCCGAAATATGAGGTAATCCTCGTAGTAACTACTTAACTATCAACGAAGCACCGTCGTGTGTAAAATTGTGGTGTATATAGTGTAAAAATGGTGTAACTAAAAATCAAATTCAATTCATAGTACTTTCGGATATCCCTCGTATTAAACTTCCTATTTAGTAAATTTGCTGTTGGCAATTTTGGTTCCTTGCCACTCTTTTTTAAAATATCAATTAGACAAACTAGAACAATTAAGTATAAATTATATTGAGTCTGTCAATTTATCCTTTAAATGTTTCCGTATAACAAGATAATTAAACATTTCGTCATCTTAGATATAATACTTCCCTTCCGCACCGGAATGAAGGTTAAGAGAAGTTTTGGAACAAGTTTACTATCTGATCAAAGCCGTCAACTGCTCTAAATACCTTGTAAAAGCCGATAGTCCAGGGATTTACTATTGACACGTAATCTGATAGTCGTTCTGGAGTAGTTTATCAAAAGGGACTTTATGTGATATTTCGGATTAAAATTTCCATTACAGAAATCGGGCGTAGTTATGGCATTTCGTTGACAAAATAATCATTTGATGTTACAGCTTTTGAAATAAGATGGAATTATTCAGATATGTATTTTGAAGTACACTTCACTAATACCTCGAAATACATTTCCAAATATCTATGTATTTCGAGGTGTATATAATTCACTAGTTAAAAATCTAGCTTATGCGGGAGTTATGCAAGGAGTGTTTTTGATAAGGGATGGCGCCCAGATCGCAAGTTTGATATTATTTCTGATATTTGCCAATCTTTGTAGACATACACACGTAGATTCAAGACAGACATTCAAGTAGATTTGTGAAATGGAATTTTTTTAACTGCGTTCGGATGCGGATGAATTTGTGTTTATTTGTTACAATGGAAAAAATTATTTCTGTGTTGATAAAACCTTACTATTTGGATAGATACAACTTTAAGGAAACTGAAGCAAAGCTAAAAAAGTATTATGGGAACTTGCCTCCGTCTTATGGAATGGTTCACAAGTGTATCACTGAATTTCGTTGTGGTTGTACGGGCACTAATGATGACAAAGCGTGGATTATTTTTAGCGAATGTGCTCTGAAGAAGGCAAAAAGCGTTCCCTCGACCGGAAGGGTAATGGCCTCGATTTTCTGGCATAATCTTCATCGACTGTCTGGAATAGGGAAATACTAAGAGAATTGATGAAAAGCGGCATCATTTGGCGAAGAAAAAAATTCTGTTCCACCATAGCAATGCATCAGCTCACTCGTCTGCAATTTTAAATGTCAACTTGGTCGAATTGTGCTACGGACTGCTCTCTCATCCATCTTATTATCCAGATTTGCCCCCCTGCGCCTTCTTTCTCTTTCCAAACATGAAGAAATGGTTCGCTAAAAAAAAATCGCGTTGAACGAGAAGATCATCGCTGAAACACGCGCATATTTTGCAGAGTTCGAGAAATCGTACATTTTGGAAGGCTTAAAGAAGTTGGAATATCGTTGGGCAAAAAGTATGGAGCTAAAATGAGACTATGTTGAAAAATAAGTCGCATTTTGGTAAAAGAAAAATCTTTGATTTCGAAGTCACCCCCATCAACTCTTATAGCTATCATGACCTGAACAAGAAATTAACTGTTTAAATGAAGCCGCATGTCAGGTAGGGCCATCAATAAGGGCCGGTTTCTGAAAGCTTAGTAAACTATAAGCTAATGGTCAACTACGGTCACAATATAACAATCCCATAAGTAACCATAGCAACCGTTTTCTAACTATTTGGTTATAGTTAACTAAGCTTTCAGAACCTGGCCCTAAGTGAGGCAAAGATTAACTATATGTGAGGTGAGAGGTGGACATAATAAAAACATCTTCGGTCTCATGTTACCGAAGATGTTTTCAAACCACAGCATAAAATGGAAGACTGTACAGATTTGAAGAAGTAAACAGTTTCGTGTATCTAGGAGAAGCAATATCTAATAATAACGTCGAAGAATTAGAAATAGCAACAAGACTAGCAAAAGGAAGTAAATATTTAGGTTCCTTATTTAACTTCCTAGTATTTAAAAAAGTGGCAAGACCACAAAGCTACGAGTGTATAGGTCGATTATAAGGTCGTATGGATGTGAAATAAGGCCGTTGAGCAATGACAGTAAGAAAAGAGTAGATATATGGCAGAGGAGTTTTAAGAAAAATATATAACGGGAAAAAGGTGGAAGGTACAATGATCCGTAAAACAAAATTTTTAGCAAAATATTTAATAGTAAACTAATTAATCTGTGGAGGCCGCCGCATACTATCAATAATATTGAAGGCGTTTTATTGATCAATAATATTGGCGGGGGTGAAGCCCACAGATGGCTCAATATTATTGTTCAATATTTCAGTATTGACTCTGCTTTCAAGGTGAGGATGTTTTCTCATCGCGGCGTACTGTACTCTGCCATAGTGGCAAACACCTTGTCACCCGGTATACTGGTTGCATTATGTGCAGTTTTCAAGAATAAACTCAAGAAGAAGAGGACAGTATGGGTCATGGTAACTTGCTTCGAGAACTCAGTGACGAGTCAGCAGATTACCGCAATATCTTGAGGATGAATCAAGAGGTATTCAATCAACTATTGAACATAGTTGCACCACTAGATTACGATTTTAGAGAAGAAAAATTCATCAATGAGTGCAGCCATTTCGCCAAACGAGAGGCTAATCCTCACTCTAAGCTACCTTGCAACTGGGAACAGTTTCGAGGACCTCAAATTCTCATCATACTTTTCAATTGTCATTAATTTTTATTGAATGGCTCTCAATTTATTGAACGTCCATTTTATTGTCAGTATTTATCCTCACACGGTCAATATTATTGATCAATAAAACGTCTTCAATATTATTGAACAACAATATTGACAGTGTGCGCAGGCCTTACGCGCACATTTTAGATTAATTTAATATTTTATTTGATACATTTAACAAAAAGGAATGTATGGGAGGTAATTTTGGTACTATTAAATATTAAAAAATGTTAAATGATAAAAAATAATCTATTTCTTAGAAAGAACATTTAAGATAAGGGTCGACTTGTTTATTGTTGCAACTTAAGACTTTTGTAAACTTAACATGAAAAGTGAATCGTAAATTCTTAACAGTTAACTAATGTGTGAAAAATATATGCCGACCATATGCACATAAATAATAATGAATCTTTGTCTGAAATATAACTACTAGTTTGGTTACTTATCTGAGTTATCACCAATAAATTTTGGTATGTGTTTTTTTAAGATAGACAGTTCAAGAGGGTGTGATGTGATATTTAACAGTTGGGGCAATGTAACCCGCTTAGGGCAGTCATCAGAGTAGTTGACTCTAAAGAGTGAAGATGTTAAGTCATATTTAAAGAGAGTTGATTTTTAAGAGTCATGAGGTTAATACGTATTTAGGGGAGTAGAGTTTGTTCATCATGGGTTAGAGATATTTAGAGTGTTCGGTCGCGTAACAAGTAATTCCGTATGAACGTTAATGTATTGCCCATCTAAAGAGATGGAGAGACAAGATTCAGAAATATGTGAGCGACAATTGGTTATTTGGTCTAGTGGTTAAATTAGTGTTTGGTGTAAAGTGCGTCTACCGTGTGTGAATGTATGTCTCATTTGAATTTAGCTGTATCAACGTAATTAATTGTATGTCTAGTATACATGTAAATATTTAAACCGTATCATAATTAAAGGAGATTAGTTAAAATGAGGACTTTAATTGAACAACCCTGAACTCCTTCTTGAGAATCATAGCAACCAGCTAGCGAACATAAGGGGGGGTCCAGACTTGATCCGCTCGCAAGTCTGGATACTCATAATGTGAGGGAGACCTAGAGTTTTAGGGATGATAGTAAGTACAAATGCATTATGCCAATATTATAGTCAATTTTAACTACCAACCGTGACATTTCATATTATATAACAGAAGTTCCCCACAGGAAGACACTGACATAAATATCCCAATGTAGAATTTTATGCGACAAATCACGGTTTGAATGTTACCTTCTCGTATATGTTTGACAAATTTCTACTTTACAGAGAGACAGACACATGATTGACAGTATAAGGGATGGTTTTCCCTAGGAATAGAGAAGAAGACAAAGAAAATGGTAGTGGCTTTGAATAAAACATATTACAAACTCTACACTACAGCTGTACTTAAATATTATCGTATATCTATAGCTACGTCTAAAGTAATAAATATAATGAGTATGTAACGTCCGAACATATTTAAGGCGTAGATACATTTAGTCACGCAGTCCTTAATAACAAAGTTATAGTAATAAGAAAGTCCCAAAATTAAATAATATATCGATCTAAGTTTGTTTACATCAATTATACTAAAAATAGGTGAGTCGAGGCCAAAATATTACAAAACCAACAGGAATCAATGTACGGAACTCGGCCTATATCCTTGTTTCCGATTTAAATTAACAGTTTGTAATATCTAAGACACAAACAAACTAACCCGTCCCATAGTATTATCAAGGTTATGTTAGGTTATGTTATACATATCAACATGAATATTTGCTTTAAGGTGTTTTATAACAATGCTAGATAACAATAAACTATTTTTATTGTTTATCATTACAACATATTAGAATGTTTTGATTTGAAACAGGACATAAATAAATTATTAGGTTTGTTAAGATAAAACTGTTGCCACTGAACAATGAGGAGTTAACGTTTTTTGATTTAAAAATAATGATAATGACTCAGCAATGTTTTTCTGACAAATGTTCCTTGAATATTTCATTTCTTATTAATCTGTTACACAATAAAAATGCTTTAAATAAAGCGGATATAGTATTATAACAAGAATAATCAGAAAGGAATTTATTATTTTTTTTACCTGGGCACAGTGCAACGAAATAATTAGGTATTTTAGATCATTGTAAAAATGCAAAAGGGCATAAAAAAGTCCATAGAAACACTACTTACCAGTGACGACTCGTCATATGAGGCAAATGAAGCTACGCCATAGCTACATTTATGAAGAAAAATAAATAAAATATCCATTTTGATCTCATCTATCAATATTTTTATACATACGAGGTGTGTACATTAAGTAACCGGACTGATTTAAAAAAAAAAATTTATTCGATTAGAATTACAATTCAATATTGTCCCCCTCAAAATAATTTGGATAAAAATATTTGACCTATGAAAAAAATATATGATCTACAGAATAGTACCTATGAAAATAATAGTTTACCTATGTATTAAATAATTGATCTATGGTTTTAATTTTTGACCTATGGAATTAATTATTGAGCTATAGAAATATTTATCGACCTATGAAAATAATTATCAACCTATGTAAATATTTAATAGATCTATGGAAATAATCATATACCTACTGATATAATTATTGACCTATAAAATTTGATCTACAAAATTAATACTTGACCTATAAGTACTCTTGCTAGTTAGTAAGGGTTTGGTTAGAAGAAGCGAGCTACCCATCTTCTACTTTAATGACAAAACACTATTTTAGATTAGGTTAGTAAGGGTTTGGTTAGAAGAAGCCGAGCGAAGCGAGCTACCCATCTTCTAGTTTAATGACAAAACACTATCTTAGGTTAGGTAAGTAAGGGTTTGGTTAGAAGAAGCCGAGCGAAGCGGGCTACCCATCTTCTAGCTCAGCGGTTCCCAAACTTTTCTGACCAAGACCCGGTACGAGGTTTTAAAATTTTTCGCGACCCACCTTATGAAAAAAAAAAACATTTATTTACAAAACAAATTTTATTTTAAAGCATTAGCTTTACAGTAATAAAGAGTATAGTATAATAATAAAGAATATAGTATAGTAATAAAGAGCACAAATACACACTATTCTAGTGAATAAGTGACGTAAAAAAAAATAATATGTACGGAAAAAAATCTTTTTTGGGTTTTTACAATTTTTTTGCGACCCAGCAAAATTTTTCTGCGACCCGGTGCCGGGTCGCGACCCACACTTTGGGAAACGCTGTTCTAGTTTAATGACAAAACACTATCTTAGATTAGGTTAGGTTAGTAAGGGTTTGGTTAGAAGAAGCCCAGTGAAGCAAGCTACCCATCTTCTAGTTTAATGACGAAACAAACTCTAGATATATGAATCATTCAAATAATTTTGGAACCTGTTAGTTTACAATTGATTCTAAGGTTATATTCACGGATTAGTTAGGTTATGTTTTATCATAATGCTACTAGTCAATAGATGTCACTACTGTCTATAGGTAGTTTATTATAGATCAATTGATAATTTTCTATAGGTCAACTATTAATTTACTATAGATCATTTTTTAATTATCTATAGGCAAATGATTGATTTGTCTATAGGTAAAAATATAAATTTTCATAGGTAATATTTGAATTATTAATAGATCATAAAATTAGGATCCAAATAATTTCATTGGGAAGCCACACAGCGCTGCAGATGGTTCATCCAATCCTCATAGCAGTGCTGCAACTCGGATACTGGAATAGCTTTGAGCTGGTCGGTTACGGACGTTTAAACGTTTTCGAGTGTCCCAAAATGACGTCTCTTGAGGTGATTTTTCAATCTTGGGAAGAGGAAAAGGTCACTAGGACTCAAGTCAGGCAAATAAGGAGACTGAGGAGCTACTGGAATATTTTTACTGGCCAAAAACTCGTTTATTGAAATTGCTGTGTGACAAGGCGATTTTCTCATCTCCAATTCATAGGTAAAAATCTGAAGAACGGTAGTGTGAGTCAAATTCAACTCTTCCCCGATCATTCAACTGTCAACCGACGATTTGAATGCACAAGATCCCGGATTCTGTCGACATTTTCATTGGTTCTTGAAGATGAAGCACTTCCGCAGCGTGATTCATCTTCAATCAACTCTCTTCCTTCTGAAAATACCTTAAACCACCTAAAAAACTGGGTCCTTAACAAAACACTGTTTCCGTAGGCCTGCTGAAGTTTTGCAAAAGTTTCCGCTGCACTGTGCCCAACTCTGAAGCAAAACCTGATAGCACACCGTTGCTCGAAATTAATTACTAGTCAAATCTAAAAAATATAGTGGAAAGAATGTGTAAAACATTAGAGAAAAATATTTGTCTTTAATATTTGTGAACGGCTTGAATTATTCGGAAAATTCTGGAAAATAATATTTTCAAATGAGTATACAGTTGTTTTTTTACATAAAAAGCGCTATTATAATGGTAAGGTACCAAAAAATACCCCGTATATCATTTAGTAGTGTTAAAAGTTTCTTAAAAACTCCAGCTATGTATATAGTATGTGGAAAAATCCTCAGTTTGTTAATTGCTTTTGTGACAAGTGGGCATAGTTCTTACAGTCGGAAAACTTTGAAATTGGGTTAGTTACAGAAGAATGAAAACCATTTGAACTTTAAGTCAAGTAATAGTCCCTGTTACAAAGAAATTTTCATTAAGACCATCACGACCATTCGCAGAATTCATAAAAATCAGTTTGATGATTTATTGTTCTACGACTCTTACCCAAAATATACTCTGGTCCATCAATGACCGCCATCCAAACACTCTATAATTTTATCTTGAAAACTGCATTGAATCATTACATTACCTAGAATTTCTATCAACTCTTTCGCTACAAGCTATTTATTTCAAATTTGTGGTAGTCGTACGGTAAATTTGAGTACCGGTGTTTACAACATTTGTTGTTTGGCATGCATAATGATAATTTTTACAAATATATAAGTAAACTATTGAATGTAAGGGCATTCAAATTTATGGTGAGAGGCTAAATCACCTGAAATTAGCTATTGGTATTGTTCGTGTCAGACAGCGGTTAGGACGCCAAATGCTGCAGGAACTGAATGGAGGCAGCTAACAATGTAGGGCTAAAAAAAAAAAAAACAAAAACAAAATTATGACAAACCTTGTTTTGAGCTAGACGCTGAAAATCGACGATACCAACATTGAGCAGGTTGATGCTTATAAGTATCTTGGACAGGAATTACGAATTGACAGGGGCAATCAAACGTGAGAAATCACACAAGGATGCTGCCCATTTGGTAAACTACGAAACATTTTTAAAAACGATATCCCAACGTGCTTAAAAAATAAAACTTTCGAACTACGAGGGCTATTTGGAAAGGAACCTTTTGGCTATAAAAATAAAACCAGCATAATATGCGAATATTTTATTGCATACATCTTAAAACTACATATTTTCTTTATTTTTCCACTTAGTCGCCATTTAAATTTAAGCAATTGTCATAGCGTTTAACCAGCTGTGAAATTCCTTCTTCATAGAACTCTGCTGTCACCAGAGAAATTTAGCCAACCTATCACAGCGTTTTGAAGATCTTCATCATTAGCGAAGTGCTGGGACTCAAGCCAGTTCTTCATTTGGTTAAACAGGTGGAAATCACTTGGAGCTAAGTCTAGGAGAAAGTCTAGAGCGGAACCTAATCGTTTGATGTTGTGGATCTCGGTCACCAATTTTGCTACTCAACTAGCACAAAATTTTCGGTAGCCTTATTTTTCGGTGATAATCTCGCACTAAACAGTTCAAGACTCTTGAGGAATCTCGGAAAGTTTCCAGATCGTGAACTGACGGTTCTCTCCAACATTTGGCGGGATATTCTATTTCGGCAGTCATGTTTTGAGGTTATAACAAGCGAACACTCGGCAGTACGACGCTACCCCTTGCACAGCTGAAAGCTTACTGAATCACTGTAAGCGCCGATGTAACAAATGCGGCGTTCCACCGCCTACTACTCACGCTAAGAAACAATGGAGATTACTATCCTAATAGCCCTCGTATGTGTTATGCCCATCTTAACCTACGGGAAGGAAACCCTAACACTGACTACAGCTTCTGCTAGAAAGCTGCAAGTAACCCAGAGGGCTATGGAACTAACTATGCTCGGTATAACGCTGAGGGATAAAATACCAAATGTTAAAATTCGTCTACAGACATCCTTGTAAAAGTAGCTGGAATGAAATGGAAATTAGCAGGC
Organism: Liopterus haemorrhoidalis; assembly: GCA_963971575.1. Lineage (NCBI taxonomy): Eukaryota > Metazoa > Arthropoda > Insecta > Coleoptera > Dytiscidae > Liopterus > Liopterus haemorrhoidalis. The sequence goes on from OZ020615.1 coordinate 40,490,248, forward strand.
CTTCTATCTAGAACAATAGATGACAGATGGACCAAACGAATTCTTGAGTGGAGACCATGGGGAGATAAATGTAGCCGAGGAAAACCGCCCACTTCCTGGACTGATGACCTAAAGCGTATATGTACGAATTGGCTAGAAGACGCTTAAGATAGAAAAAAATGATCTTTTTAAGGAAGACCTAGATCTAGCAGTGGATTCTTATGGCTGAGGATGATGATGATTGAATGTATACTGACCCTGGCAGAAAAATTAAGGGTTACAAACTTTTACGTTTCTCGTCGATTCCACTCAATTTAAGACGTACGGACACGCTCCTCGAAGCGAAAGGGTTAATTGAAATTCTTATAAACCTATACATATGCCCCACTTTTAACAATACCGAGGCACACCACTGGCGCCCCTGAATCATCTGCTTCACAGAAAACTTTTCCTGATCATTGGATAAACATTGTCCACTAATTTATTCGATTCGAATTGCGATATATTTCACTTTTCTCTTGGCTGGTATATAAAAGGTAATATATTTGAAATTTTATCTTAAAAAGAATGTAAGGCGGTTTGAGTATGTGAAGATAATGTCAAAAGAAAAATGGCTTAAAGATTATATGTCGCTGATATAAATATATTGTATGAAGAAAAAAATGTTTACAAATTTATGTGAATAACATTTATATTCAAGTTTACATTCTTTTGATTTTTATAGAATAATATAAGGAATAAAATTCTTTGCGGTTGAATAATTTTTTATTGCATGTAAAGGACTTCGAGTACAAAGAGGTCGGTTTATGTGCTTTATATTCTCATACACATGGTGTTCTGAGTCGATATGGTAAGACGTGATTTGATTTTGAGGAACTGAAGACTGTGAAAGGGAGGCGATTTTTTTTTTTTATACATGGTCAAGTTAAAAATATGTTCATCTTAGTATATCATTATATTTTTCAGTAAATAAATGACAATGACCTTTTACTCCCATATATTTACCATTGTTTCCATTTACCTGTTGCAATTTATCAAGGACCTATTCGATTCATTTTGCGTAGTATTTTACCTATTGTGACTTGAAAATTTATGGACCAACTCTCGAATCATATCCTCTAGCCTTCATTAGTTTTGCAGCGATCTAAAAAGATGTTAAACCGAAGGCGCAAATTTAGATGTGTACGGTGGGATAATTAAAATAGATCAGTCAAGCTTCAAAACTTGTTTTTTATTTTAAAAATAAGAAGGAGTCGTTCACTGACTTTGATCACTAGCATCCGGTATAGTATTGTTACATTATAATGAGTTAGATGTTTTACAAAAACAGTTTGTGTCTCTTATGAAGTTGAGTATATTTTTCATTTTATCAGGTTTGTTTGCTAGAGCTGCCTTCTGAGTTCCAGGTATTCGGTGTAAACGGCAATCGTATTTTGGGCATTTGGTGATGATATGTTTGACCGTTATTTCTTCGATACAGATATTTCGATACAGATACAGGCTTCCTTCACTTCGTCAGATATTTAATTTTCCTTTATTCCTACATTGGCAGGTGTCCAAATTAGGTTTATGTGAATATTTTTGATGATATATGCTTTATAATAATAATAATAATAATGGGTTTGGGATGCTGCAGTGTGTATTTAGCTCTACTTGTCTTTAGTATGACGCGGCTCAAAAGGCTGCTGAAGTTTGCGATTAGTGGACGCTTGTCAAGACCTGACAAACCCCAATTAATAATAGCCTATACGTCCTGTTGTTGGGCAAAGGCCTCCCCTAGGTTTCTCCTGTTTTCTTTTTGTTTTGTAAATGATGGCCATTCCTATTAAAATAAGTTAGTTAATCTCTCTATCTGGTAAGCTGTCTACCACTTCTACGTTTACAGTCACTTGGTATCCATCCGTGAGTCTTTTACTCCATTTTTCATCTTGTGTACACATCATCTAATCTTATTATCCTTAATTGAAATATTTAGTATTTTACGTTCCATTTTACACTGGCCGATCTGTAGTGAGGACATTTGTTTCTTAGTTAGTGCCCATGTTTGTGCACCGTATTATAGAATAGGTAATGCACATGTATCTAATAACTTTTTCTTCAGATGTAATGGAAGATTTTTTCAGTGACGTACCTAACAGTCCAAAACTCTTTCCACGCATTTGTTAATCTTCTTTTTATTTTTGTGTTACTCCAGCTGAGAATATACTTGTTAGTGTTGGTAGGCGGTACTTTTTGAGAGTGCCTCTTATTACTAAAGCTAATCCTGTTTTGTTTAATATTTGGTACATCATTGTAGATCAGTAAACTTTTTAATGTGTTACTTTTGCTGTGTGAAGTTTTGATTTATGTCATAGTAAAAACAACTTCTTTGGCACTGTCAGTTGACCTTTGGCTTCAATTACATAAGACTTCCATATTGACCTGTTGAGTCTCAAGTCTCTCCATGTATCCCGTAAATGCTTCCCACTTTACACTCGGATATTCTGTCGTTCGTGGTTCGTGACTCTGTAAAAGCAATATTCACAACCATATAAGAGTATAAGGCGGATAAGAGTTGCATAATCTTATCTCTGTGTTAATATAAAAGACGAGATTAGAACAGGTTATAACAGACATAATAAGTTCTATTTGCAGAAAAGAACCCCACAGTTACTTCCTGGGTGATGTGACATATTTGTCACTGTTTCAATTTATGCGTCTAAGATTGCTGGTAGATATATATCTTGAGAGGTTCTTGACAGCTTAAGTTATATCATTTTATCTTGATTTATCTCGAACCCTTTCACATTTGTTTTATTTTTCAATGATTTGTTTCGGCCACGTTTGTTTCAGATGTGCTTATTAACACAATACCATCTACGTAGACAAGCATTTGACCACGATTCCTGAAGAGATAATGGTTATGCTAAATCAGGTTTTGCTTCATGATATTGTCTAATACCATGTTGAACAGCGTAGGTGAAACTGTACTTACTGCCTAATTAAGACCGATGTTGCTTTAGAGCAGTGGTCTTCAATCTTCTTACATCTGCGGAACCCTACAGTTTAAATGCTATTTCTTTGGAACCCCAAGGAACTGGGGTCGCATGAGTCGCAATAGGCTGTCTTTATTTAATTTCAATGTTAAACGTTTTAAAATAATAATTTAGATGTTTAGTATTGAATTTAGTCTTGATCAAAATTGATATTTTATAGCTGACTATATTTCTATATATTTTAAATATAGGTACCTATAATATACCACTAATATAATTTTTAATTTATTTATTTATTTAAGATAGCGGCGTTGTAAATGGGACAACACTACAACGACATAATTTACAAATTGTTACATTAATCATATCAAAATCAACATGAGCTGAAATCTGATTTAGTACTGCTGGAAATCTTATAAGTGGAGCATTTAAGTTAGAATTAGTTCGGGCAAACGGTTGGTATATTAAATTTTTGTATTGAAAATCACGAGAAGGTACGTTAAGATTAACAAGTGACAGTAACGGCGGAAAATCAATTAAACCATTTAAAATTTTTATTATAGCAACTACGTCAGATATAGAGCGTCTGTCTTTAAGGGTGAGCATGTTAAAATAATGACAGCGATGAATGTAATCGGCAGCTGATATAGGTACTTTCCTAGCTAGATAATGGACAATTTTTTTTTGTATGCTCTCTATCCTAAAAATTTATTTCCTATATTGCGGATTCCAGACTGTACTGCAATAACTTAGTTGCGAGTGAACATAGGCATTATATAATGTTAAAATGGATTTGGTATTTTTAAAGTGTTTTGACGTTCTTATTATAAATCCTAACATTTTGTAAGCCTTCCGGGTAATGTTATCTTTATGAATATTAAATATTAATTTTGAATCAATTATTCCTAAATAAATAAATAATAAAAAAAATAAATAAATTATTCCTAAATCTTTAACCTGATTAACATTTTTAATTATATTTGTATCTATATTATAAGCAAATAAAAGTTTATTAAAATTTCTAGTGAATGAAATGTGAAAACATTTTGAAAAATTTAGATATAATTTATTTAAGTGGCAATAATTGTATAATCTTGTCAGATCGGCTTGTAGTAGGTGACAGTCATAAATAGATGTTATTTTGAAAAATATTTTAATGCAAATTATAAATAAAAAATGAATCGAATAATTATAATTATTCGATTTAAGCTTAGTTTTAAGTAAAAAGTATGAGTGAAGAAGAGTGCTTATAAAATGCTGGTAAAGTACTTCGTATAGGCGGAATGCGAAATACAAATGTGAAGTACATTATTAACACTGGCGTTGCACTTACTTTTGGTGCCAGTAATTTACCAGCAGTAAAAGCAGTTTGCCGGCATTCGGCCGTTAGTTGAATGTTTGCTGGGTAGCGATATGCAGTTTTGAATCTTACTTATTTATTTATTATAAACATAAAATCAAAGTAATATAGTAATTTATAAACATAAAGTCCAATAATACAGAACAACGTACTGATTTAAATGGCAGGTGACAGAAGAAGTAAATGATAAGCACTCAACAAATTTGAACTGTTTGTCGTGTAAAATTAGCTGTTTTAGAATAAATATGACCTACTGATAAAAAATGGCGATTAAAAAATGTATAGCACCCTCAGATTTAAAGTTGTTCAATTTTCAAAATATACCAAAATCATTGTATCCAAGCATTCATAAAAAAAAAACACACAGAATAAAACCATTTAATTCAAGCTGCGGAACCCCTGAAATGTTCCACGGAATGCACAAGGTACATGCACAAGATTGCATAATAATGCACTCTTGTGCTTATAATCATAAAATAGGACAAAATATTTTTTAATGTTTTTCTTCGTTGTTTCTTGATACTGAGACAACCCAGTTACCTTGATAAGAACAACTACTGAGGGAAATTCCATTTACTCCCATATACATATTTTCTGTAATATAAATAATTTTATAAATTTACATCAGTTATGCACGTACAGTTAATTAGCATCTATTAATATATTTCGTAATTAGTAGTTTTACTACTTATAATAAATACATTTGATTATAGAAATATGCGAAATGGCGTGTACACTTTTTCATTAAAAAAAGTTAAAGTTTTTCACACACGCACCGGTTTCATTGCGACTTACTGACATTACGAAATAGTTTAGATAAGTAGCTAAAAGTTACAGTACATATGTACATATACTTATAAATCATATACATTAATAATTAAATTAAATAAATAGAAAATATTCGTTATATAATCGTGGAAAGAGTATTTATTGTTATGTTGGGCATGAAAATTATGGTTTGTTCATTGAGAGAAGTTACATATAAAATATGAATTAACATGGTTGTTTGTCCGTTTATCTTGTATTATGCAATTATATATATTACGAAAATGATTGTTGTCAACGCTGTTTTATTTATAAAGGTATGATTTATATGTGTCTGTAACAATTTAAAAGTAGTGGGATGCTCTGTTTCAACTGCAGCAGTATCATATAGTTCATAGACTCTCTGATATTACTCAAAGCTACGGTGTAGTATTTGTAGGTGGGAGGACGCGCTATATTGTGAGCAAAGGCGTAAGACTGACAAATTGTGGGGTAAGGTGTTTCTGCTTTACGCGCACTCACTAGTGACTCCTAATCAGTAGTACGTAGTTGGAAAACAATCAGAAGTTCTCAAGCAGAGGCCTGTTGAGATCAAATTACACAGACGAGCAAAAAATAAAAATCGACAACTTCCATTTCTGCAATTGAAGGAAATTTTTTCAGATTTAGCTCTATTAACCATAAAGCATCAGGAAACGATAACTAGTGAAATGGTCAAGGGACTGGGCGAAGAAGGAATTGCCATTATGGTGGCATTTTGTAATAAAATATAGCTGCCTGGAAAATGGTCGATGGACTGGGCAAACTCAGTATTCCTTCAGTATCACCTTCCACAAAAAGTGCTGTGAAACTTACCAGGTCTATAAGTATGAAATGCGGATTTTTTTAAAAATAAAACACATTAAACTCTAAAGAACAGTAAAAGTTTATTTATTCAAAGTATGCTATATTAGAAGTTATACATTTTTCCCATCTTTCAGGTAATTTGTAAATACCTCGCCAGTAGAACTCTTCCCCTTTCCCCGCAAACCATTCATCTAGCCATTCTTTCACATTTTCATATGAACAAAACTGCTGCTCGGCAAGTGTGTGACCCATCGATGCGAACAAGTGGTAATCTGAAGGGGCCAAGTCTGGTGAGTAAGCGGCATGGAGTAGCACTTCCCACTTGAGTGCCTCCAATGTGTTGCAAACTGCTTTTGCCTTATGTGATGAAGCGTTATCGTGAAGAAAGATTACCTTGTGCTGTCTTCTTTCGTATTCTGGTCGTTTTATGAGCAGCGAATGGTTCAATTCGATCAGTTGTTGTTGGTAACGTTGGGTATTAACTGTTTCACCAGGTTTTAACAATTCATAATATACCTAACCCTTTTGGTCCCACCAAGTACAGAGCATTGTCTTTTTGCCAAAACGATTCGGTCTTGCAGTTGATGTGGATGGTGAGCCTGGGTTCACCCATGATTTTTTGCGTTTGGGACTTTCAAAATAAATCCATTTTTCATTGCCAGTAATGATACGATGCAAAAAAGACTTTCTTTTGTATCGTGCAAGCAAAATTTCACAAGTGTTTTTGCGTTTTTCCATCTGCCTCTCATTCAATGCATGTGGAACCCATCTGCCGACATTCTGGATCTTACCCATCTCTCGTAGGCGATTGGAAACAGCTTGTTGACTAACGTCTAACTGCTCTGTTGGTTGTTTTTGTGATTGACTATCGTCTTCCTGTAGCAATGTTTCCAATTTTGTATATTTTTTTGGAGGTTTTCAATGTTCTTTGTTTGTAAGATCAAAGACACCACTTTTGAAACACCGAAACCATCGTTCACACGTATCTTGCGATGGAGCATATTCACCATAAGCTTCTCGAAGCAGTCGGTATGATTCAGCAGCAGTTTTTTTCAAATGAAAACAAAACAGTAGTACTGTCCGCGAATGCTCTTTATTTGGCACAAAATTTGACATTTTTAACACAGTAAAACAAATCTATATGATCACTTTTCAAATTATAACCTATACGCATTTGACACTTAATGATAACTTAACAAAATGCCATATGTGTTGAAACTTTGAACTATACTCTTTGCTTGCGCGGCAAGTTTGAAAAAAATCCGCATTTCATACTTGTAGACCTGGTATAGCAAGATAGCTCTCATATTGCACGCCAGCAAAATAACTCTTAACATCCTGCACGAAAAACTGAAGCAAAGGCGTAGAGAGCAACGCAGGGCCCGGGAGAAAATCCGGGCCAGGGAAAATGGTTCTTACCAGGTTCACAAAATAAATAATATAGCAATAGATTGGGGCCCTATCTGGGCCCCTAAAATTCATGGGCTCGAGAAATTCTACCCTCCTCTCGTCGGGTCTTGACTGAATGTCAAATACTACTCGAACAGGCTGATTTTGTAAAGGACAGGCACATTAGAGAGCAACAAACGAATCCCCGACAAATCATTGAGAAAACCAGGGAGTTCAATGAACCCACCTATTTGTGCTTTCTTGATAATTTGAAAGCTTTCGTGTGTGTTAAGTGGAGCAAATTGTGGACTATACTGCGAGAAATGGACATTCTTGAACATATCATTTTGATAATAAAAAATCTGTACGAAGCTGGTGCCTGCGTAGTGAAGATCGGCGACGAAATCTCATTTAGTTTTAAGATCATGCTGTATGCCTTCTTTGCCCCCTGTTATTTCATATCTTCGGGAAATATGTAATAAGAAAATCACCAGATGAAGGACAAGGAGGTGCAGTTATTGGAGTTTATAGAATAACTAACCTACGTTATGCGGACGACGCCTCATTGCTAAAGATGAGGAAGAAATTGAAAATATGTTACTAAATGTTACTAGGTCTATGACTAAACATATCGAAAATTATGCTAATGATCATCAACTGCTGGCGTACTACTGTTATTCCTTTGCTTGGTATAGACTTCGTGGAACGTTTCATGTACTTGAGATCTGTCATTTCTAGCCAGAGTGGGTGCTCAGAGGAAATAAAATAGCGCGTTACTCAGCAACTTGGTTTAGAGCCACGTCTTCTGTGACCAAACTAACAAGAAAGTGGAAAGACAAGATCATCATGCTGAAGACAAAATTTAAAGTAGTCCAATCTCTGGTATTTGCTATTGCCCTCTATGTTGACGAATCCTCTACATCGAAAGCGACAGACAAGAGTAAGTTAGATTCCGTCTAGTTATGGTGCTGGAGGCACATGTTGCGAATACCGTAGACCACAAAGCGTATTAATATTATAGAAGAAATTCAAATAGCAACCAAGCTTTCCACGCATTTTCAGCAAGGATCCTCCAGTATTTCAGTTATGTGTCACCCAAAACTTTTGCCAGTCTAGAAAAAGTGGTCATTCAGTGCAAAATTGAAGGTACCCGCCTAAGAGGAAACCCTAAAAGATGGATAGACTAAATAAAAGACGAGTCTAAACTAGAAGTCAGCCTCAGAAATGCAGAAGACCAACAAAAATGGTGCGATATTGTACATACAGTCTGATTTTGTAACTACAGACACGAATATTAATACTGAGGAAAACGACTAGAAAGAAGAAAAAGAAGCTATATTATTATTGAAAATTTCGGTGCTATTATAATGCTAAGGAAACCTGCGTTGGTGGTGTGAAATGGCATTCCTCAAAGATAGTAAGATGAAGTAAGGAGACAGACTGTTACGTTCTACAACAAAATGTATGCAGGTTTTACATCTTGGTGTTTATTACTAAGAGCCATGGTAGGTAAGGGAGTTCTACTATTTACGCGACCATTCTATTTCCTAATCTTTTTCACTATCTCCCTTCTAAGCTTAATATTCTAGAAAATATTAACTGACTATCGAAAATGGATGTAATTTGAAAGATTATTTCCTTGGCTTGCCAACGACACCTAAATTTTCAATAATAATAGAGCAGTGGCGGTCGGTGATTCATTTTTGGGTAAGCAATTACAAAGAATACACACGCTCGTGCTTTGTCGTTGCTATACTGCTGTTGAGCGATATAGTACGAGCTTGTCCGATCATACTAATTGCATACCCAAATATGTTTCACCGACCGCCACTGTAATAGAGACAAATCTGAAGAAACAACATCTAAATGCAGAAATGGAGGTTGGGTCGATTTTTCTATTCGCCAGGGTACTTGTACCATTGTAGTTTCGCCACTGATTCTAATTTGCACGATTTTAAATAAGGAGTGAAAGGGAAAAGCAATAAAAAAAAGTAAATGTTTTATTAAATTTCTTATATTATTTACACCGCTGATTATCATATATTGTTATCTATTAAATATAGACAATCGTCTTTTGTCTTTTTTCAAAGCCTTTTTGATTTTTAAATAAAAGTGTGTGTCTAGCCATACCTAATTAATTGAAAAAGCATGCTGAAGAAAAGTTTTTGCTTTAAACTGTTTTTACTAATTTGTGTGCACCCGGCCTAAGGATTTTGTTTATTAAGTACTCGTAGTTAGGTCCAAATACCTTATTAACGAGAGCTGACATGAGGCTATTGCGAACCTGCTTAATAAGGCTTTAATTGATATTAGCTCTCAACAAGAGCACTTACACAGAACATAGAGTAGATAATTAATATTGTTCAGGTGGGTTCATAAAGGATTTAAGGTTTCATTTAATATTTTACAAAGGTTCACAAGGAGACAAATAAAAATTGCAGGATAAAAGTAATTAGATCTGTCGTAATCTTTCGATATAAATAATATAATATAATAATATTGAAGATATATTTGTTTTTTATTTTCTGGTCCTCAAACTTCATTCCTACGCATTTTAGGCGATTGTACGACGTATCCATAAAAAAATAAATCCCTGTCTGTCTCTGACTGTCAGATTTGCATAAAATAGCTAGATATAATTTCAATTAATTTAGTATGATGACAAATCGAAACGGGTTCGAACATAGGCTATATGGCACACAAAATTTCATTCTAAGAGTTTTGAGGAGGCCGTAACTAAAAAACTTAAAATGTCTCACTTATTATTAATTTAACATATATATGACAAACATATGACTTCATAATATGTTTTCATCCAGTCCTTTTCTTCCCTATGTTCACCAAGAAATTGTAAAAGCAGGGACCGTTTGTTAAATAAAATATAGTCTCGGGTTCTTTCCAGCAGATCCTGCAGAGCTGGTTTCTCTTCTTTCATCCTGAAGAAGTTGGCCCTTTCTTCGTTTCAACATCTGAATCTAACTATCATCTTTTGTTCTATACTAGGTTTTGTCAGGTAGTTGAGAACTTCTGTGGAAGCTACCTGCTAGTATAAATAAGCTCTAAACAAGAACGTAATAGTGGGGACTTCTGAGGATACTGTTAGCTGTAACCAAGACGAGTTGACTGTGCAAACACTTCAGATTTAGTAATCTCCGACTCCCATTTTGACGAAGGGTGTAAATGCATTGCACAGAAGGTTTCGAGCGAAGCCTTCAGTTGACCTTTCTGGTTCTCCTCTCGAGATCCTTTAGATCATCAACATTCCATTTCTTTACACCAAAATTGTATGAAATTAATGGGACAGCAAGCATGTTTGTGGCAGCGATCTTGTTCTTGCCAGACAGACCTGATCTCCATATCTGCCTAAGTCGTGACATAGACTTGCTGCGAAGGGCCTGCTTAATAAGAGTGACATCCTGGTCACCCCTCTCATTGATGCCTAGAAATGAATAAGTCCCTTTGGCATTAATATGTTTTATAATGCTCCCATCAACCAACTGAACATCTTCACCGTTGTTCAAACCTTTTCCTCTGTAAATATGAAAAATAGCGCATTTTCCAACCCGAACTGCATACTTATCGCGGCAGTGTACTCAGCAACAGCATCTATGGCGGCCAGTGGTGTAGCGATGGGGCGGCAGGAAGGGACACATGACCTGAGCGCCGGCATTTAGGGGGCGCCAAGGTTAAGTGAGAACCTTTTTTTTAGGTCTTCTCTTGAAATTTAGAAGTGAGGAACTTATTTTGTTTTTTAAGTCTTCTCTTGAAATTTAGCCCTGTCTGTATAAGGGCGCCAAAGATCCTCACCCCGGTCCTGGTGATTTTCAATTAGGGGCGCTGATTTACCTGGTTGTCCCCAGGCGCAGGAATACCACGCTACACCACTGCCTGCAGATTCCTCTCGTTCGAGGCGTACAGCTTCAAAATAATCCGTATAAAAAAGATGGGTAATTTTGTGTTTAGGCCTCGACGGAGGACCCCTCATGTAACCAGTGCCGTGCCTGATCTCGATCGATAGAGGAAAAAGTGAGATGCAAAATAGTAGCGGGCTTAGGGAAATGAGGTCCACTCTGTCGACACTGCGGTTGGTCCACTTGGGACAACAAATTGTGTCTTCCAGAGAGACATAAGTTGCCCAATGCATCTCTCTATCTTCGGGTGGACTCATACGCAACAATGTTAAAATGAGAGCATGTTACGTAGTGTCATATGCTTTTGCGTAGTTCACCGAAGCCATTGACAGGTTGTGTTTGCGTTTTATTATTATTATAATTATCTTATTAAAATGGAACTCCTTTATTCTACTCCACTGTTCTTCTTTCTGCAGGTCCCCGTCTTTTTCTATTGCTCCTTCGATTATTTCCAGCCCTGTTCATCTTCCTGTCCTGTTCGTCTTATGATATCTTCCGGTGTTGTGCTATTTCTTATTAAGTTTTTTATTTATTTTAATGGTCTTTGCTGCTGCGACAATTAGCCAGGACTATTTTTATTTGAGAAAATTTCCATGCCTGAACAGGTTTCGAACCCGAGACCTTCGCAACGCAGAGCACATGTGTTACCACTACGCTACGCCGGTCGGCCTTATTAAGTTGGTTAGCCTCTTCGTGGTCGTCCATTTTGTAGGCTGACTCTATTTTTCTTTCTCTTTCCAACATTTTTATCTCAGCTAGTTATAAATAAGTGACAGTTTAAAATGCACTAACTCATATGTATTTCCCGAAAGTTCAAAGAGCTTTTAAAAAGCTAAAGAGTTATAAAACGGTGATCATATCTTCGGATTTATAACGTAACCTGTTACTTCGTTCTTTGTTACAGTTTCATAACACTTTTGGTTATATATGGGACATAAGAATTACTGTTGCCGGAAATAAGCAATCTCAAAGTGTATAGTTAAACTGAATCATAGTGTGCGATGCATTTTCAATTTCCTGTACTAGTGATCTAACTATGAAATAATAACCTTTAAAACTGGTTCACACGATCGATTATCTCACAGCTTTGTTCTAGATCTGTGTTTCCTCCTAATTAATTTGATTCTAAGATATCTAATTAACTTATTTGTTTGTTTAAATTTGTTGTTTCTTTGATTACTTCTTCCTTTATTCACTTATTATTGTTCTCATTAACTCTGTGATCTCAATTGTTTGTTAATCTTGTTGTTAGTATCGTTACAAATCTTTAACCACAACAATTATAAAGATAAATAAAATATAAAGTAATTTTTTAAACACTGTATTAGTTAAATAATAATAGATTAAAAAATCATGTTTATGATAATTTTCAAATTATTTGACAAACATAAAAATTCCTAGTAAAAAGCATTATTTTGTATTCGATTGTCTACAAATATGTAAAATTATATACTACAACTAACGTCAAAATTTTAAGCTAAGTAAATCCAGTGGCGGCTCCTCATGAACAGCCAAGGAGCTAAGGCCCTATCATTGCAAAATTATGGCAACACCATCACAAATGAATCATTCAAAAGCTTTTATTTTCTTTAAGAATACTGATAAATACAAATAAACATATACGCGTTTAAGTACGGAACGCTGCTATTGCCATGCATTTGATGAGGCGAAGCACACTTTGTACTTATTTAGGCAGGCGAGCCAAATCGAAACTGGCTCCGTTTTCAAACAGCTCCGCGGGAAGTCGGAGGAAGAGCGGTTGGTCAGACATGCGCTAGAATTACATTACAGCTGTATCTTGGCTCGTTAGTTTGAGTTACGATTGCATATAGAAAGCGTAGCGTATAAAAGTGTTTTTTTTTACTGTGTCGTATCGATTTTAACTTCGCACTGACAGATAGCTCCGTCCAAACGCCGTCAACGCGTCATAGAACTCGTTGCATTCTGTTCCGCACTTTAACGTTATGTACGCAGACACAAGTTACTTTTCCCTGTTTCGCGTGTGATAGCTGAAGACATGAAGACTTGAATCCTAGAAAAAAACTTTGATAGCGTTCTAGTGTCATACGCCTTTTATTGTCAATAATTTTCCTACATGTGGACCAACAAAGATTTTGTAAGCATGTCAAATTTTAACTTTCCATGTCCAGCCGTTTGGCCACAATTCTTATCGAACGTACAGACACACATGAGTGATAATAAAGTTTTTTGGTCTTATGTTCAAAAATCTAAAAAGCATTATTTAATTATCTTATTAAGCCATCTTGAACTAAGTTAAATAAAAGTATTAAGAATCACAAAAGGTCTAGATAGATTTAGACCAGTGGCCCCCAACCTTTTTTGGTGAGCACCCCTTTGAATGTGAAAATAAGCTCCCGCACCCCCATAAAAAATGTGTTCAGATTTTTTCAGTTGAGTCATATTTTATGTCAAATTGATCAAAATAAAAAGTGAAGAGCAAAAAAAAAAGGAAATCGCATGAATATTTCTTTAAAATTGATCAAATTAACCCCTTAACGCACATGCCCGAGCCTAACTCGGGTAAGTATTAATACAAAATTAATCATTTTGATTTCCTTATTATAATATTCATGTATACATATATATTAGTCTTGAATAAAAAGTAATCTATATTCATTTTGACTATATTGACTATCAAAAATAATGTTTTTGCATTGACATAGATCTATATATTAATTATCAATATTAAAAAAAAATGTTTTTTTTTTACCGTTGTATCGAAAAAAAAAAACGTGCGTTAAGGGGTTAATTGATGTAGCATTCAGCGGTTCAGCATTATAAATTTCTATAAATCGTCTCGCATCCCTCAAAATGCTTTCCCGCACCCCTGGTTGGGAACCCCTGGTCTAGACGAAGAACCCAACAGGCGAATAAAGCTCAGTTGGACAGAACAGGAAAGTCAAAAGATGTTGAACAAATGTTAGTCCAACTAAAATGCATGCACACTTTATTCCTTGTATATCCCACCTTTAGATACTACCTCTTTATGGGAAGAACCAGCACTTTTTTAGGGCTTGGGGATTTCATAAATTTAGCAGAAAAATAATATTTTAGCCCCCCCCCCCCTGTTCCTTCAACATTTACCCCGGGGGTTGCGATCGCCCATGTACCCTTTTCGGTAGGGTGACCATCCGTCCCGGGGTTATGTCAATTGTCCCGGTGAAATTATCGATTGTCCCGGTTTTTACATAATTCCGTATATGTAAGAAAAAAAAATAATACTAGTCAAACTGGGAGGTAAGGACCTTTTTTTTGCTCTTCACTTGGATCAGTGAGGTGAGGACCTTTTTTTTGCTCTTCACTTGGATTTGGGAGGTGAGGAACTTTTTTTTGTGTCCCGGTTTCCCTTCACTGAAATCTGGTCTCCCTACTTTTCGGTATCTTTTGATGCATTACTGTTCTTCAAACGCACATAAAGCAACATTGTCTAAACGCGGTATTACGTTTGCTAATATATGTTAATAATATGATTTAATATCTGACGATTTTGCTTCAATTAAATATAAATATTAAAAGATTCATCGATTTGCATAATGCATAAAATATAGTCTTTGACAAATAACTTCTGGTTTCTAAATTGAATATCATTTTAAAAGATCACAAAACCAGTTTGGCTAGATAAAAAAATATTTTATTATTATATCTAAAAACAAACTAAACATATACCTTCTTTTTTCTGCCAGCCAAAATGTTTGCAAATTTATTCAAATTATGAAACAGTATTTTTATTTCTCTTAATCTTTTATACGCCATACGTTAGATAAATAATATTTAAAAATTATTATTTAACTATGCAAAATCAAGATCAAGGTTCTCGTGGTTCGCTAACCTGCAGAAATGGTTCGGAGTTACACCTATAAAGTTTTAAAATAGGGAAATTTTAGGAAATTCATTCGTAAAATTACATTTTTAGCCTATTTTTCTACTCTTCCGCTTTTTTCATTGACCATCTATGTGCACATACACATGCAGTGCAAAGAAATTGTTTCTTTAATTCTTCTGTAGATATGTCGAAGAATATTTCCAAAAGCCTTTCATCATATTGAATCATTACTAGTGATGTTCCGAATCTAAAAAAAGCCAGATCCGCAGATATAGATATAGATACGGATTATTTGCGTTCTGATTCGCGGATACGGATACGGAACTTGCATTCAAGGAGAAATCCGTACGACCTAGAACCAAAAATTTGATGTGTTACGTGGTTTCTACAAACAAAAACATGCCAAATGACACATAAGTTAGTTGAGTTCAAAATCACTCACTTATTGTGTTTGATTAAATTAATATTACTCTAATAATTAAAAACCACTTGAGAACTGGATGTAAAAATTCCGAAAATCACATGAGAACGGTGGGACGAAAATCCAGGATTTCGTCCCACCATCAAATGAGGGTGGAGGAAGGAGTGATTTTACAAAAATCACTTGAGAACGTGGGGTAGAAATTTTCAAAATCTCTTGAAGATGAAGGAACACAAATTTCGTGCGGGTCGTTTGAAACTTAGGGCCGCCTCTGCTTTGCGGGCCATAGGTAGGACACCACTGAACTAGACCAGTGTTTCTTAACCAAAAAACGCACCGCGGACCAGTATTATATATAATTTTCTAACGCGCACCACTAATAATAATTGTTGGTTCATTTTTTGCAAGAAATCTAATATATTTGATGTGCTACTGAATATATTTATTTTATTTGTAGAAAATCACAGAAAGTTTACAGAAAATAAACAAAATATAAATTATTTACATAAAAAATGTGTATTAAAAATTAAAAAAAAAAAAACTGCAAAATACGCATATAAAAACTTTCGCGGACCACTAATTTTTTTCTGGGGACCCCTGATGGTCCGCGGACCACCTGTTGAGTAAAACTGCACTAGACCATTCGAAAATCACCAGCAAGTAATGTGATGCTCGACTAACCATCAAATTAAACGTCAGAGTAAAATTTACTCCACTTTGAGCATTTTTATACGCAAGCTTATACAAAAACTAATTCGAATTTATCTAAATGATATCTGTTTAAGATCCGCCTTGTAAAAACGGATATGGATCCGTATACGGATGTTTAATTTTGTGGATCATCCGCGGATACGGATGCGGATATCCGGCACATCACTAGTCATTACACATGTTCCTGTGGCATATGTTAGGATTGTTTAAGATTTTTTTTTCGATTAAATTGTGATTATTTGAATTTCTTCCCCCCGGTTTGAAAAAAAAATATGAATATATCTAGAACAATGCATGTACGTTTCTAATACACGTATTCTAAATCAAAATGTGTAATTAAATCGCTATTTAATTATACATTTTGATTAGCGATGTAACGTAAAAATTTTGACCTTGCATTTTATCACCGCCAGAGTTAACATATTTGGTGCAGAATGAGGGCATAAGTTTATGAAATCGTCTGGATAGTTTATAAGCTTCCTTCTAAATTGATAATCCTTATTTCTGCGTTTTGATTTTAATCTTATTTACACCTACATATGTATATTTGTCTTGAGAAATTAAGGTTTTAGTTGTTTACCAACACATAACTCAAGATTAAATTTGAAATTTCACAGAACATTTATTTATCTTGTACTTACGTACGTAATGCGTTTCCAAAATATCAAGACTTGGAACTGTTCTTATCATTTATATTAAAGGGAAACATTTGTTATGGTAGGATTTAGAAAAAATTAAAAAAATTATTCATATTTAGTATTTATTTTATTAAAATAAATAAATAAATTAAAAAATTGTTCTCGGGCTATGTAGAAAATCGCTTGAAAACCGGATCGGCAGAAAACAGTTTAAAATTTTAGCTATACATTAATTAAAATAGTAGAATAGTTATTTAACGTCCAATTTGTATAATGGTAGAATTAGGAAATAATTTCATTCGGCTTTTTGGACAAGAAGCGTTTATTTTTAAACAACACAACGTTTCACCAACAACATTGTTGGATTCTTCAGGTGCTATGTATTTTAAGATTCCAGCGCCTCTAGTGGTAGTTTCTGAATTTCAAAGTTTAAACATCGACATCGGTAGTAGACATCGATGTTTTATCGATACTATCGCCAGCTGACCATCGATGGTAAAAACATCGATGTTTTCGATACATCGATGTTTTTTCCCCATTCCTAACTGGTATCGTATCAATAGGAACATCCCTAGTTTTAATAAAAGATGGGAAGTGGAACATGGAACTTATAAGATTATTAAGTAATCTAATGCAGTGTTTTTCAACAAGTGGTCCGCGCACACAAAATTTCATTAGTATTAATAATGGGCCTTAAACGCAAAAAAAATTTTTTCTTGATGTTGGTGGTACGCGATTAGTGTGGAATTCTGAAAGTGGTTCGCAACTGTCGAAGGATTGAGAAACACTGATCTAGTAAATTTTGTATAATTTTTGTACTGTTTCAGACATTTTTGATGTTGTATGTTGGAAAATAAAAAGTTAAGTTAGCGAAAATAACTTGAAAAATAATGTTATAGTCTTTATTTATATATATATTTATTTCTGTTTTCTATTCTTTATGTTCTATTTTCTATTTTTTCGTAATCGAATGAGTTTAACAATTGTATAACGAACGAAATGAAAAAGAAATTGCGAGCTAAATTCTTTAATTAACTGCATGAAGTTGAAAATAAAAAACAAACGATTTAAGTTGTGGTATTTCATTTGACTCAAAGAGCAACGTTTGCCATTTGCCATTTAATTCTACATCTTTAATGTTTCCTGTATCCTAGCATAGTAAAGACAAGAGCCAAACTTAATGAAATATTTTTCTTTTACTTATTTTTACAACACTTTTAGCTAACTTTTATTTTTATATTCTTTCTATCCTTTGGTAGAGATAATTTATATCTCTTATTTGCCATGTTATGACGCCATGAGTATTACCAATTATAAGTCCGAAATGTCTCAGCTCGATTGTAAATACTATTTTGAATATGAAACAGAAAGTTCTTCGAGAAAAGTTTTTAGGTTTCTGTAGAAAGAATCTCATACCGTTACTCACGTGTCTGTCTGTACAGCAGTAGTTGTGGGTAAATGGTTCGACCTAGAGCAATAAAATTAGACATACATTTATGTTATGATGGATATTTGACTCGCATATAGAAAAATATTAAAATTTAGAAAATTCACGCAGCACGAAAAATAGACACAAATATGTATTTATTTCCATTCCAGCATTTTTGAAAATAATACGTATTTTTCATCAAAAATCTATCACAAATATTTTTATCCGTCAGTCTATTTTTTTTTTTTTAGTCAAGAGAAGACGGCTGACTTAAAAATTAATGACAACACTTTTGAGAGAGTTTTTACTTTCAAATACCTGGGCACCATGATAAATCAGGTGAATATAGTACAGCAGGAAATTACGAGTAGAATTAAAGCTGATAATGCATCGTATTTTGCACTTGGCCCCCTCTTCAAAACGAAACTCTTGTCTAGAAACACCAAGATCAGGTTATATCAAGTTATAGTACGTCCTGTACTTCTGTAGGGATCCGAAACATGGACCTTAACAAAGCGAGATCGACAACACCTCATAGGTTTCGAAAATAAAATATTACGCAGAATCTTTGGTCCCATTCAAATTAATGGTGAATGGAGAATCCATAAGAACAAAGATATCCGAGAACTGTACTCAAGGCCAAGTATCACCCAAGGACTCAGAGGCAGACGATTACAGATAGGACACGTTATGAGGATGAGGGAGGACAGAATAGTTAGGAAGATATGGGGAGGAAGATTGAATACTCTTTGACCAGTTGGAAGACCTCGCAAGAGATGGAGAGATCAGCTAACCGAAGATCTAACAAGTATTGGTATACAGGATACTTGGCAAGACCTGACAATGAATAGATCGAGATGGAGGGCTTATGTGAGTGAGGCCAAAAGTCAACCTGACTGATACTTCCCAAAGAAGAAGAAGAAGTCTATATTCCAAAAGAGCTATTTTAAAAATCTTAAAAAATGCAGAGTAATACACATTCATATGAACTGGAACAGTACTTTCAGAATTATTTAATGTTTTTCTAAATTTTTAAAAAAATATATATTTTTAAGGTAATAATAATAACATTCGGTTATTGTTTCAAAAAATTAAATGTATTGTAAACATACATGAATGAAATATATACCAACTGGTATGTACAACAAACAAGACTTGAATGAAAGGAGAAACCTAAAGAATTAAAAGGGTTCTAAGAGCGGAGAATTAATTAATTCGAGTTGTTCATTCATTAAAATTTTCTTCTTAGAAATAGCCTTTTTAATCTCGAACACTTCTAACGTCTAGTTTTATTCCCTTAGGTTGTACATGTAATATTTTAACATAGTTGAAGTTGAACGTATGATTATTCCTGATCATATGTTCTACAACATTAGAATAAGTTTAGTTAAGTTTCCTTGCCTGTGTATATGCTTTAATTCTAACATTAAAGTTTCTTTCCGTTTTTACTTGCCCGACCTTAATATATAAGGGGCAAGTATTGTAGTCGCGAAAATTTTCGATGTCGAGATTTTGACTGATGACCACGTTTCATGGTCCAGGGAATCCAAAAAACCTATTTTCGAAGTGCCGTCGGTATGTGTGTGTGTGTGTGTGTGTGTCTGTGTGTATACACGATAGGGTTGTAAATTGAAGGCAAAACATCGATGTTTAACATCGATGTCAACATCGGCGCCTTACTATCGATGTTGAAAAAACATCGAAGGAAAAACATCGATGTATCGAAAACATCGATGTTTTATTAATATTATAAAAGCTATTTATTTATGTTATATAGGTTTTATTTAATAATGTAAAGATAAAATACGAAAAAAGTAACATATAATACACAAAAAGCATTTATTAGATTTTGAAATAAAAATATTCCTTTTTAATAGTAATTAATTTCACATTAACATTTATTATACCCAATATAATAATCCTAATTTGTACCTACAGTCTATTCCAAACGATTAGGCGGAACTAACCGCAATTTTCATTTTTGTAATTTGTCATTAGATATTTTTTTATATATTGAAGTTGACTTTTCCTGAACAAAATGATCAAAAGCTTCAATCAATCGGTAAAAATAACTAGAATTGAAAATCTAATTCCGCCTAAACCAAAGGAACAGACCTTACTATGTTTACATATCTAAAATGAAATATTGGATTTTATTACAATACTAATATAGTAATCTTAATGTTAATTTTATATTATTTAACATAAAAATAACACTGTCATTTTTTCACACAACTATTTTCATACTTTTTTAAGTTGAAATAAAGTCTGTTCCTTTGGTTTAGGCGGAACTAGATTTTCAATTCTAGTTACTTTTACCGATTAATTGAAGCTTTTGATAATTTTGTTCAGGAAAAGCCAACTTCAATATATAAAAAATAGCTAATGACAACTTACAAAAATCCAGGGATTGGAGGAATAACAACTGGGAAAGTGTCAACAAGACTCAAAAAGAAAAAGTGTGTTGGCGTCGTTGGTTGTTCGCATTGTTTGCAAAAATTAGAAGTTTCTTCTTATTTTTTTGTGTTCTGCTAACTGCTAAGAAGAATAAGAACTAACACTATTAGTATTTTAATATCACAATAGATGGCGCTTATATTTTGTGTACTAATTTTAATAAAAATTAAATTTTTAAGATTCCAGCGCCTCTAGCGGTAGTTTCTGAATTTCAAAGTTTAAACATAGACATCGGTAGTAGACATCGATGTTTTATCGATACTATCGCCAGCTGACCATCGATGGTAAAAACATCGATGTTTTTAAAACAAACATCGATGTTTTCGATACATCGATGTTTTTTTCCCATCCCTAATACACGATAACTCAAAAACGGTTCAACTTAGAGAATTCGTTCTGGTACTAAAACATTCTCCTATTAAATGGGAAGAACCCTATTGTTTTTTTATGAAGATCGGTTGACTAGAAATGGGAGTTTACTCGTGTCGATTTTAAGATTTTTGCGAATATTTAGCAACAGAAAATATTTCGAAAAAATTTATTGAACAAAAGTTACAATAAATGCAATAACTAATAACTTTTATTTGACACATTTTCTCAATTTTTTCATACTTATATGTAACGTTTCCATGGTCACGATAATTAATTCGTAACTAGTAAACCAAGCCTTGGACAAAAAATTGTATAAAACATAATTTGACGTATTTTTGAAGATTTATCTAAACATTTAAAAAAAAAAATTTTTTTATGGGAGGGCAAGTCTAGCGGAGGTTTCCCTTCGCCACTGGTTTTTTTATGGGAGGGCAAGTCTCGCGGAGGTTTCCCTTCGCCACTGGTTTCCCTATATAAATGAAATGGCATTCGTTGCAATCGATTTCGTATACACCACTATACAACATTAAGTTTTTATTATTGATTTTATTGTTTACTAGCATATTTTTTAAAGTAAATTTATTATGAAAAGCTGCTTAGGTGTTCTGTTTTCTTAATTAGCTGGCTACTTTATAACCACTAAAAACCGTTGATTTGGATTTTTAATAAGAATTTTATAAACTATGAAGGGGCTATATCCGTTCGATTTCGCTATTTGTAAAATAATATTTAATTCATTTTTATAATCGGCATGGGACATGGAGATATTTAATAATCTATGGAGATACCTATAAAGTGATGTAAACTTGATGTTGAAAGATGACAGGTAACATGATTAGTTAATGATATATTTTTGAATATGATGAATGAAAGTTCTTAGTAATTAGATTAACGGACGAGAAAAGCTGGGTCTTTTGATTTGATTATTGCAAAAAATATTCATCTAGGATAAAACTTCATCTAGGATTCTGTCTCTTGCACTTACTAAATAAGTACGAAATCGTGAAACGTGTGAAAATTCCACTTGATATTTATCTTTAGGGTTTTGTAGGTATGACCACAAAAAAAACCTTATATCGTCTTTCAAGTGTCTGTCTCTCTGTCTGTATGGTAGAAATTGTAGCCAAACGGCTGAACATAGAAAGTTGAAAGCACAAAAAAAGAAATATATAGAGAATTCAAAAAACGCGAAATAAATATGTATTTTATGAAAAAAATAAATAATTTATTTAAAGTGGGGTTTTTTTTTTTTTTTTAAATTTTTGAGTGGGGTATTAAATGAAACGTCTTAATGCGTTGATACCCAAATAATGGCATTCGTATTAAAATTAACAAAAAAAATATTTTAACATAAAATTTGTTTTGGCATCCCAAATAATCATCATTCACTTACTAAATACCTGCGAAACCCTGAAATGTGTGAAAATTCATACTTCACATAAATTTTTTATATTTGTGAATGATTAATATTTCAAAAGTAATATTGTAAGATTCTATTTGACAAAATTTAGAAAAATTGTCATATAATCATCTAACATAAAAATTCCAAGAAGATCCGGGTCTACTCTAAAAAAATATGAAATAAAAAATCATCCTGTCAGCATTTTGATGGGTTCTCGTATGATTAAAATTTTATTGCGTCATGAAAAATGTAAATATTTTTAAAGCCGAAATCCAACCTGATGGTATTTTGAACCTAAATGTGTGACAAAATAATTAAAAAATTTCTAACATTTAAATAAATTTCATCGTATATGTCATCATATGTTTAGTAAATAATTTAGCAGGACGAGGATTGTCTGAATGGAGTATCGATCAAGTCAACACGAGCGTATTTTCATTCTAGAAACGACGTAAAACGTTTTTAGTTACAACTGCGCAAGTCTGACGGCGCAGAATTATATCGTGTTCGATATACGAAATGTTCTGGAGAGTTCCACAGTTTCCCTAGAGAATTTATCAACAGGTTGATATTGAACTTCCGTTTTAATTAGAAGGGAAGAATCAACAAATGGCCAGAATACCAAAATAATGTTTTTGTGTTGATTTTACTGAGGGTCCTTTAGACCCTTCTAGTAAGAAAACATATTGTACAAAGCGAAAGGCTTGTTTACGCAGTGAGACGAATTTTTAACAGTATTATCACAAGAGACCTCAAGAGCTACTGTCAGCATAATCTAGCAAATCTGATGGCTGATTTATTATAACTTCTATGACATTGTCACAAAATTGTCTAATAATTTATTCACCTAATGTGTTTCACAACCTGCTATTACAATATAAATTCTGATTCTTCTAGAAGAAGGAAAAAGCTGCTACGAATGATATCTAACGATCTTTTTGACTATGAATTTGATATCGCGCCATGATGTTTCATCTTCTTTAGCCTCATAATACCTAGTGTCTCGAGATGATTGCTTAAGTCGGTGATAATTTACTTGCCGATGACAATTAGAATAAGCGTATGATTCAAACGAAAAGTGTATCAAAATAAAACGTTGTTATTCGTTCGGAAATTGAGAAAGAAATATCTTTCGGTTTCAGTTTGTCTTCCCTCTATATTGGTGGGACTGGTGCATAGAATAGAATAGAATAGATTTATTGAAATATCAGATACAAAAAATTGAACATAATTCCAGTCAGTCAAAAAAATAACAATATATAATATTCGTACAGTATAATACATAATACAAAACACGGTATAAATACAAACTATAATACATCATCTAAATTATGGTTCATATATTCTTGTAGACTATAGAACACATTATCGAGGAGGTAAGCTCTCATGGTAGACCTGAACTTACGCACATTGTAGTTCCTTACTTCTAATGGTAATTTGTTAAATATGTCTATACCTACATTTTTACAGAAACATAAATATTTTTTATACTTAAGACGGGGCTTAAGTATATTATGGCGACCTCTAGTGTTATATTCATGACCATTGCCACATATGGCCATCTCGCCAATGCCTTCTCTGACCAATGTGAGCGCTTCTAGTATGTACAGTCACGGGAGAGTAAGGATTTTGCTGGATCTAAATAATGGTCTACACGAATCCCTCCAAGAATAATTTCTGTTCGTAATTATTCTAATGGCTTTTTTTTTGTAGAATAATAATCCTTTTCCAATTTACCGAATTACCCCATAATATGATGCCATATGATATTAGGCTATGAATGCGCGCGAAGTATACCGTTTTAGCTGCTCGTGAGAGCAGCTAAGTGATATGTGATTTACCACTTTTCTTAACATAAACAAGGCGGTGTTTATTTTATTTTCGAGATTATTTATGTGTATCTTCCAGGTTAACTGGGAATCCAAATAAAAACCTAGAAATTTAGCATTATTGTTAGCATATGGTAAAAGATTCTCTGAAAAATTTCTGTTGAGACTAAAAACCATTTCATTAGTCTTCTCTATGTTCAGGCTCAAATTGTTGGATGCAAACCAATTCAAAGCCTGGTTTAGAGACGTTTTCATAAGGTCTGGAATTCTCCTGTAGTCCATATTTTTATTTAAAAAAGTACTGTCATCCGCAAACATAAAAGTATTGGCAGTAATTAAGTCGGGTAAGTCGTTAATGTAAATAAGGAACAGTAATGGCCCCAAAATGGAACCCTGTGGGACCCCATGATGAACCTTAAGTTTATCTGAAAAACTGTTATTATTAAAAAAAAGGTCCTCTTGTCTAAATTTCAAGTGAGGACCTAAAAAAAAAGGTCCTCACTTCTAAAATTACATTCATTTGGCATTTTTTTTGCGCATTTTTAAATCTCACGTCAGCGCCCCCCTCGCAGCGGCGCCCATATGCACCGCATGCCTTGCATTCTGTACAGCGCCGGACCTGCAAATATAAACATACGTTAATTTGAATGTATTCTAATATAAAACAAATAATAATACAATGGACGTACGTTAGAACGAATAATTCATATACGTTATAGACAGATTATATAGAATTGTGTAAAATAGAAAAATATTTGTTTACAGGCTCGCAGTCTATCTATCCGCACCAAAGTTACGCTAATGTAAATAATTTTCCTTGTCATGTTATATGCTTCTGATTCATGATTGATGAGGAAAAATATATAAAGTATACTAATTCGTTTGAAATGTGGTCCTGACGGAGGCTGCTACGTGTAACATGGGCAAATATGAAAGGCGAACTAATTATTCAATTGTCGAAGAAATTGAAGAACCTGTAAGGTTATTTTTATTAGACAATAGTTTATAATAGAATAGTTCGCGTAGAGTGGAGAAGTAGTGAAAACCTAGAGATATTTTTCAAGGGAAATTTGGTAGAAGAAGATTTCGTGGTCGATGTCTGGCCAGGTGGACCGGTCAAACTAAACTCAGGTCAGAGGTAACTCTGTTGTCGAATTCACAAGAAAGGCAGAACACTGAAGTCGTTAGAAGATACATTAAAGAAAATTAAGGATAGAATAGGTGTTATTTAAATTAATACGCATTGATTTTTGTCTTGGATTAATTGATTAGTTTGAATAGGTATGTGACAAAGGATATATTGTTTGATGCAAAAGCAATTCCTTATTTAATAATCCATTTGATTAGTTAGTTGATAAGTACAATAGTAGTATTTAAAAAACTGCCATGGTAGTTGTGGGACGTTTCTCGTCCACTCCGTGCTGGCGGGGATTGCATTGGACCTGTTTTCGTGGCGGGGGTTGTTCTTCAGAGATTCGAGGAGCCCGATGAAATCTTCTCCTACTAACATGCTGACTGCTGCTTGGCCTATTCAAAAGTAGTCGTACGTGAAGTCGGACTCGTGGTTAACGCCATATGTTGAAGAGGAGGTGGCTGGGTTTCTGATCGACTTTCTTCCAACATCCTTGCTTTATTATGTTCTTCGTGTCCTAGTGACGGACACTAACAGCTTTGTAATAACATTAGGTTACTTCGTAGAGTAATTTCCACTGGTTTATTATTATCAAACGCAAGTTCGTAAGAGTGAGTTAAAATTACACTGCGCTTGCTTCGGATGATAATAAATTTTTGAAACTGACTCTAGGAACAGACCTGTTATCTATCTAATCCCGTGGTTCTTAACCAGGATACCATAAGAATATGAAAGAGGTGCCGCAAACTTCGTACAATTAATTTTACAAGATATTTTAACAGACATAATACAAAAAAATTTATGTGAAGTGTGAATTTTCACACATTTCAGGGTTTTGCAGGTATTTAATAACTGAATGATGATTATTTGGGATGCCAAAACAAATTTTATGAATTTTAATTCGCATGCCTAATACCATTATTTAAGTTTCTAAATATGTGCAGTATTTTTTTTACATAGCAAGGTTCATTAAGATTTTGAAAATTGCGCCTAGGGCTTCTATTGGTTGCTTAAATCATTAGCCCCGCCCTCTGATTTCGTATACATCAAACAGAATTAAATTATAATTTCAACACTTCCCACTGGTTATTAAATTTACGCTTTTAAAAATTAAATGCAACATTCTACCAAATATAACTAGAATTTTGACAAAATAATTTAAACAAAAGAAAACTGCAAAAAAAAACAAAAAAAAAAAATTGACAGGATTCGAACTCTAGTTTGCAAGTTACCTTTTACAAATTAGAAAACCAATGACTAAACGCACATAGCTATGAGTGCTGACGTATCAACTTGGTTACATAGCGAATTAAATATTTAACATATTTTGGTTAAAAACACAAAAAATGCATTATTTTCCGAAAACATAATCTGATCAAAAATTCCTGTTGTACTATTCCGGTTCACACCAATATACATTACTTAGAATTTTTTCAGATTTTTAGTTTAAACCATCTGGGCTACAGGGTGTGGGACAAATTTTTTTTTTGCACAATTTTGACAAAAATCGTGTCAAAATAATATATTTTGCAAAAATAATATTTTGATCGTTAATCCACGTACTAAGGGCTTTCATTTGATACCCTACTCAGAATTTAAAAAAATTTTTTTTTTTTTTTTTCGTTGAGCACATATTTGTTTATATTTTTAGGGGTATATATTTTTTAGATGTTTTAGTATTTTTCCTATGTGCGGGTCAAAAAGTTGTACAAGCATGCCAAATTTCAACTCTCTGGGTTTAGCCGTTTGGCTACAATTTTTACCGAACAGACAGACAGACAGACAGACAGACAGACAGACAGACAGACAGACAGACAGACATACAGACAGACAGACAGACAGACAGACAGACAGACAGACAGATAGACAGACAGACAGACAGACAGACAGACAGACAGACAGACAGACAGACAGACAGACAGACGACAAAATGACGGTATAAGGGTTTTTTGGTCATACCCACAAAACCCTAAAAATGAGGGTAAAGAGCCCTAAATTTTTAATATTTTATATAAGGGTGCCTTAAACAGTGTGAGAACAACTCGCCTAATCTAATTAGGCTAGACGATTTTAGAGCTTCCAAACTATACTTGCACTACTAGTTACAGTATTTGTCCTCATCTAATCGAAATCAATATGGAATAAAAATAAAGACAGTGAGCTAGCCTTGCTTTTAAATTCTAAACAACCTATTTCGGTTTGATTTTTCAAATTATCCCTTAAAAAATGTAATATTACAACTGCTGTTCCTTTGATTAATTCAGATTAGAGAGGAATAATTGTATTTCTTAATATGAAGGCACATTTTTCCAAATTGTGTTTCAGTTGTGCAATATATCAAATAAAAATCACAACTAATAAAGTACTGAACATAATTCTTTTCAAACCATATATCATTCTACACATTTCGTACATAATAATCTAATTAAAGGTCAAAGATAATTGAAGCTATAATAAATCATAATTTTCGGTCATATCTCGCATGAGATCGTAGCTTAACGTATGTACAACTTATACAGTTACTTAAATAAAATTCATATGAGCGACCAGACTGTTCACCTGAGGCTAAATGATGCTATCGTGGAATTACCAATGGTCTGCGGAATTTCTAAAATTAAAATCTTGATAACAAAAACTGCATTCTTCACTCAATTATTTTTGGTAAAAAATATAATTTATTTGATTATTGTTAATGCAATTTGTATTGAAATAAAAAGTTTATAGACATGTTTAAATATTACATATTACGTAAGGATGGAATTATAGAAAGTATAAAATTTAAGTAAATTATGGGCCTATAAAGAGAAGAAAACTGATTTTAGCAGTGAATATGAAAAATAATTTAGGATAAATAAAAAAGGATACCGCATAAAAAACTGTGAAGCAGAGAAGGAGATGGTATGAGAGAAAGATGAAGGAAGACGGGGAATGATAATAAAATAAAGACAGATAAACAGTCAGACAAACAAAGGACAGATATATTAGTAGGCACATAAAGTAGATTTTTTTGGTGGGGGTCAGTAGTAGGGATGTTCCGATACTATTGATACGATACCAGTATCGATATTTTTATATCGATATCGCGATTTTAGTATCGATACTAATACTCGATAATTATCGATTATCTTTTTTTTTTTTGTTAAAACAATATCGTTAAAATTTTATTTATACACATGTTGAGATCAAAACTAGTTCTTGGACCTCTTTTGTAATATGTTACGATAGTAACCATAACATAATGACATATATGTGATTGTAAATAGACGTAGTAAAAATGCTTATATGTGCTTGGATTTGTGTGTTTTAATTGATATTATCATGAACGCTATAAAGCTTTCTATCATTAGAAGTGGGATCCCTACACCTACAACTAATTTTGGCCAGATTTTGTTGTTCCATATATAAGATATTTTAAAAAGTGAAAATAACAGAAAGATTGTCAGTTGCAAAAATAAATTGAAATGTCAAAATTGGCTGTCAAGAGTTTTTAAAATGGAAAACACAAGTGCTATATTATAATTAAACTGTAAAAAATAAATTAACACCAAAACGTTGCGTACCCATATTATGGTGAGCCACAGTGAAGCGTAGAAGTTGAAATGTTCTAGAACGAATTTGGATAAAGTACGTTAAAACTAATAGCAAGGGCTGGGAAACAGTACACGAAGCAAATACATTTTCCGATAACATTGCAAAGGTTAAATAAAGAATAAACTAAAGAGGTATGCAAATTTGACACCAAATTATAAGAAAGAATGAGGTATAACCTGTTCACTTTTGTAGGAACAAACTATGAGGAAATTTTGTTTTCAATAGTTTGCATCTTTGAAATTGTATGTCATGTTGGTATGAAAAAATTTAATTTTTTTAAAATGTCGATCCATTTGACATATGTCATAATGAAAAATGATATCTTAATTATAATGATCATAACCTTATCAACCTAAAGTCGGTTTCACAGCGTAAGGAATATTTTTAATTGACATTTAAAGTCAGTAATACAATATAAAAGTAACCAAAATAGTTTGTTCTAGTTTGTTTTTACTAAATTCACTGGATTATACAAAGTACCGCAACGGCGGCCATGCTGGGGTTAAAAATGTCGCCAACACAAATGATGTTCAGTGATTCCAACATTACATAAATAAGAAACTAGTTTTTATTTTAAACATTGTAATCAGGATTGTTTTAATCAAAGATGCACTATAACAAAATTGTGGTACAATTTCAATTATTTTTTTAATTTTTATTAAATAAAATGGATATAATATATAAATTTAAATTAAACTTAACCTTAAATATTCAAACCGCTGACAAAGAAGGTTATTAAATAGGAGCGAGAGAGGGAGATATGACAGCGCAGACGTAAACTTAAGAACGTAAAAATTGCTGCTTTATACCCTTTTCACACTAGATCTTTAAGACGAGTGAACTTAAAGTTCCCCGATGTTTAAGATCGGTATGCTTTCACACTTGATGTTTAAATCTCTGGTGCTGTCATCAGCTACAGTAATTTTGTCCTTAAGTTACCGTCATGAAGTTACCAGTTTTGAACTGTCTGCGCAGACGCACATTTTGAATTATTATAAACAATTAAAGATATTTCATTTCATTCTACAATAAAGGCACTACAATAAAAAATATATTACACCTGTATTAACATGTTAGTCGATACATTTTATCTCAATTATTGTAGTTCTGTATTTTATTAAACACATTATTAAAATAAATAATTTTATTATAACAATAAGTATAAACTTCTTATAACGTCGATATAATACAGTATTCTTGTTTATGATAATATAAAATGTGGACAGCACAAATTCAAGGAGTATTTTTTTATAATAGAAATTAAGTTGGCAATGCGGGCGAAGTTTAAGACGCAGATCTCTGTCTTAAACTTCGGTTGTGTTTAGACGAGGCCGTACGGTTTCACATTAGCGTTTAAAGATGCATTCACTTTAACATCCTATCTTAAAGATCTAGTGTGAGAAGGGTATTAGTTTGCTTAATAGGGGAAGCAATGTTGCCAATCAAACCCTGGGGTCTGTCGGCTTCTTCAAAGGCTTGCGGTACTTTGTATAATCCAGTGACTTTAGTTTTTACAAAAGTGTATAACTTATTTGGTATTTCTAATTGGTTTTTGGCAAATTAGAAATTTTGTATAGAAAATATATTTTCTATAAACTTTCGATACTTGAAACGATACCGATATTTTTTTAAAACCAGAAATATGAAAACTGATTAATATGGCTGTCTAAATGGGCCAAACAAATGATAATATTTTCTTTTAGTCCGCTGGCCAGTAAAAATTACATTTATGGTGAACTCGTATGCTACAGTATATGTAGTGCACTTCGCTCCTAAGAACCAAAGGTCCAACTCTGCAAGTTCCAGCAGACCAATCCGACTTTGGGAATAACGATTAATTAATATGTAGATTTTCTAGTCTTTATTTTAATGAAGATGTAGTGATAACGACTACAAGCACCCATGCCCTGGCCGAGTTTCGAACTCCGAGGTCTCTCTCTACGCCGAATCAAGGTCTCTACTTCTCTTCTACTGAGGTCATCAGTATTAATTATATATTTTATATATGCAATAATCTAATTTAAATTTGAACGTTCAATAAAATATCAAATATTTTATAACTATAATTTAATGGGGTATTAACTATAATATTTAAGTTTTAATTTAATAATTTATTGCATAACATTACTAAATCATTAAATATTATAGGTTCCTGACATCTAACGTTCAATTACAGTACTAATTAATCATAAAACATCTACCACATTTTTTCAAATATGATAATTTCATCGATTTGTTTTTCAAAGCTAAATGAATATTCAAAACAAACAAAAAAAATAATAATTATATAGCCTTTATTTGATTTGTAACAAAGCAATCAAAATTTAATATGTACAATAGTATCAAAATGCATCAAGGTATTTTACAAAAATAGAAGTAGAGTGCAATACTATTTACAAACTTTTGAATGGAAGTTTTCACGATTAAATTATTAGATTAATATCTGTACAAGTTAGTATTTTATTATTTGTAGATATTTTATGTTCTACAAATATTTCAATAGGTTCATTCATGTTTTGAAATATTGTGGAAAAATAAAATGGGATCGTTTGACAGGCTTTACAAATTGTTTGAACAGAGTGTGCGGTTACGTGAATAATGGCATTACCACAGGATTTTATTCAGTTTTAATCTCTATTATTATCATACCATTCTTTGAAATATTGACATGATTGATAAAAAAGTTTTATATACAGCAGATTTAAGAATTTCGTAGGTATCTAGTGATCGAGGAAAGCTCACAGAGGAGTTCTACGATGGTTGTTACCTTTTATGTTTTTACAAACGACCACTAGATGGTAATATTGAAATGTGTTATTACTATATTCGTAAAATTTGACATTTGTTATTGTGAAATCAGTGGCAGCTTATAAATTGACCGAATAGTTTGTTGACAGTGAGCGTTAAAAAAAGAAGTTTGTGAAAAAATGGATATTACTCGTGAAGGTTTTCGTTGGATGATTTTTTACGAGTTTAGTAAAGGCCTGACTCAACAACAATGCATAGATTCGCTTCTTTCAACTTTTAGCAATGAAGCACCATCAGAAAAGACTGTTTACAATTGGTTTGCAGAATGTCGTGGTCGTGCGTCCGTCAGTGGTGAATCTCGTAAAGATCGGCCAAAATCGGTTGTAATGCAAAAAAACATCGATACTGTGTGCAAAATGATTGAAGAAGATCGGCATGTGACTTACCGTGAGATAGAGGCATATCGCAGACTGCAATATATTCGATTTTTCATGAACATTTAGCTGCGAAAAGGATCTGTTCTTGATGGATTCCGTATAATTTGACCGAAGCTCAAAAAAGGTTCGTGTTGATTGGTGTAAGGCAATGCTAAAAAAAAATCAACCTAGGCACTGCAAAATCCGTAAACAATATCGTTACAGGTGACGAAATTTACATTTATTCATATGAACCGGAAACTAAGCAACACTCCACTGTTTGGGTCTTCCAAAATGAACCGAAACCCACAAAAGTTGTTCGTTCACGAAGCACTTCCAAGAAAATGGTCGCTTGTTTCTTCAGTTGTACTTGACATGGCACAACCATTACTTTAGAGGATCAGAGAACAATTTATGCATCATTCTTCATCATGAAAATGCAAGATCCCACACAACACGTCCAACAATTGATTATTTGAAGGAGAAAAACAACGAATTATTGTCTCATTGCCCGTATTCACCTGATTTATCCCCTAACGATTTTTTCCTGTTTCCCAATGTCAAACAAAAAATGCGTGGACAACGGTTTTCATCACCTCACGAAACTATTGAAGCCTTCGAAAAAAATGTTTTTGAGATACCAAATTCAGAGTGAAAAAAATGTTTCGAGAA
This sequence comes from Liopterus haemorrhoidalis, assembly GCA_963971575.1. Taxonomy (NCBI): domain Eukaryota; kingdom Metazoa; phylum Arthropoda; class Insecta; order Coleoptera; family Dytiscidae; genus Liopterus; species Liopterus haemorrhoidalis. The sequence continues at coordinate 40,523,135 of OZ020615.1, forward strand.
TTGGTTTGAACGCCTGCAAAAGTGTATAGATCTTAAAGGCGAATATTTTAAACAGAAATAAAGCAGTTTGTTCAAAAAAAATGTTCTTTCTTAGTTTTTGTAAAATCTTAAAAGGCAGCCTTCGTAAATGACTAGAACAATAGTTTTTAGATTTTTTTTTTGCTGTAATCGCATCAATATCAGCAATTATTTTCTTTAAAACTTACTTAAGGTGCCTCTCGAATCATCAAAAATCGTGTCAAAATGTTTTTTTTAATGAGTTTATTTTTTAATTTAGGCATTTCCATTAAATTTTAAATTAATTAATTTTCTCTTTGTACCTACCGGTAGACCACCACCGCTGGAGCAGGAGAAAAAAAAAAAAAAAAAAAAAAAAAAAAAAAAAAAAAAAAAAAAAAAAAAATATGAAAGTTGCTCATTCCGGTTCCAAAGATGAATTTAAATTCAAAATACTAGAGCCTTTTTTGTTCCCTGCTCGTGTGAATCTTGTCAATGAAGCAGCAGCAGATTCTGAAGAAATTGTAATTATTATTATTTTCACTGGTACAAGAAGTGCTTGTATTTTTTTTTTTTAGAATTCCTGATTGTTGTTAAAAAGAACATATAAGTACCTTAACCTTAAAAGGCGTTACTGTTACGAGATGGGAAAGCGCAGTGATGCATTAAAACCACTAAGATATAATTTTGGCTAATTATATTATTTGCTTATTGAAATTTCGTCGGATAAACAGAAAAATAGCTATGCTAAACCAAAATTGAATCGTTTGTAAAATATCTTAATTTAAATTTGACTGCAGTGTTGTTATTTGGTTTGAAGAGTAATATTATTAATATAGCATCAAAATTACAAAACTCAAATACAGTCAATTGGAATGCATCAACATTCAAAATGCGTCAGTTCATTTTTGAAGGAATATCGTCTCAATGCATTTCAGCAGATGTTCTGCACTGTAATAAAAAAATAGCTACGACAATGAAGATATCTCCTTTTTGTCAAAAGACATTTCGAGCTTTAATTTTTGATCTGAATTCGGCATAAATGGAAACAATGTGATTGCGAAGTTACGCCAATCGTTCTCATCAAAAAAATTAAAGTTACTTTTTTTAATTATCTTCTTCTTATTAAGCCTCTTACATCCATTTCTGAATATTGGCCTTCATCAACTCTATTTCCAGTTCAACGGAGCCAAGCTAGCCCAGCAGTTCTTTTCAAATCATCATATCAACGCACTGGTCGCCTTCCTCTACCTATTTTATTTTTATAGGCTCCATCGATTTGGCTCACTTCTCGCTATATGTCCATTTTACTGAAACTCCAAGCAGGTCGAAATTCATTTTGTATTTACTTTTTTAATTACTTAGTGGATATTTGTATAAATTTCACGAAAGGAAAATGTCCGTAAGTTGAAAATCACATAGCATTGTATATACTACATTTTGTGTAATACTTAATTAATGCTTTTCCTTTGCCGCTACCTACTCTGCAACTGCGCAAAAGGGCGGCATAAGCTTTTCTCGTGTCAGGTGGCAATTTTTCGCGCATCTGCCCTGGTCAAAAGTGAACCCACTGGCAATGATCAAAATAGAAGAAGAATTAAATTTCTGAACAATCTAAAAAAATCCATAACTTTCGGAAAAATCTGATCAATAACCCGATTCATATACAAGTGCCCTACTTTTAATATTTTTTGTATTATCATAATCTGAGTTAATCTTTGCTTTATTAGCCTATCATTTGATGTCCAACATTAGATTTCAAAAATAATTTTTCAATATAATTTGTTCAAAAATTGCGAGTGTATTTACAGTTCGCATCATTGTGCATTATTCTATTATACTATATGTGTTCTATTTGAGTCACAGTATACGGGACTACAAACGAAGAAATAATAAAAGACTAAATAAAACAGTGCGTGCATTTAAACCCCATATTAGACACAAGACTGTCAGGAATTTCTATGAACTATAAACTAAATGGAAATAAGCAACCTGGCAGACAAAGAGTATAGAGGTACCGGAATAGGCTAGATATATTAATCCATGAAGTGAAAAGAACAATAAGATTTTATTTAAAAGAACGTTATTACAAAATAACTGGTGAAGTGTTCCTTTATTCTTGCCGCAATCCTATAATGGCAACAAATAATAGCATTAAAGTACTTTAACAACATTAATTCAAACATAATGAGATTTCAGCAAAGAAAAACAGCATCAATGATTTAATATAAAGAATATCTCGAAGGTTAAAGCCCTCTAAAGTGTTCAGATTTAGCAAGAAAATCCTTTTACCAACTTTAACTAACATTCACGGATAATTTTGAATGCAAGTTACGTAATACATACTCGTTCAGTGAAAAAAAAACTAAGGTAAAGTGGTAAAACAGGTCGTACATTATAATATTAATCGAGAAAAAGTTATTTATACGTTGGTTTAGTTTATTAAATAACTTTTATAAATTTGTACAAAAATAATTGGCTGGTAACAACTCGTCTATAAAACGGGATATATTTCATTGAATAATATATATATTGCATATCAAGGTCGCGATTTATATAGAAAACAAATGTATTATACTGGGCGTCCTATATTTATCACCCCATTTGTTTGCATTAATAATAATGTATGCTAACACAGCGAAGTATCTAGGGACAAACCTGGATGCTAAACTATGATGGAACGAGTACATCAAGAAGAAAAAATCATAATTATGTATAAAATAGAAGATGCATTGGCTGCTGGGAAGTCTCAACTAACAATGCACAATAAAATAGTTATGTAGTTCATGAGACTTTATATGTCGATTGATCGAAAGAGAACCGATAAACAAATATATATCTATTTCACATAGCTCTATATAAAATACAATGACGTTTGTGAGCATCTTATGCCCAACGTACGTAAGTAGTTTTTATCTTCGTTTGTTATATTTGATTATTTTCAGATAAACATATGTGTCTTTTTGTACATGAAGTGCTTCTATTTTAGATGTGGTAGAGCGAGTGAAACAAGACAATAGTTCTTTCTCACCATCCGAACCAACAGCATCGCTTAATTTTTATGACTTAGATTGAACCATACTCGTTCTCTGGCAGGCGTCGGTCAAGTAAATCCTCCCCGAGTATATAACCCAATAGTAAAACAGATATGGACACATGGTTGTCATGTTTAGAGCCGTGGCAGCAAAAGAATTTGAAATTTTTACAAAATACAAAATACAAATACATAATGGGATAAATAAATAAGTTTTTGAATTTTTTTCATAATTTTCTTTTTATTATTAAGAGGAATTGTGGAAATACATGCAGTATCATAAAAGTAGAAAAAAAAAAAAAAAAAACATCATGAAGCAAAAATTATGTCACTCAAATGTTCACCACCAATTTCTCTACAGTCCACCAGACTCTGGGAAAAGTTCGTCATGACTCTTCAATGTTTGACGTGGGATCTCATGAAATTTATCGCCGAATGTTCTTCTTCAGTTAATCAAAATTTCTTGATTTGTCGAGATAAACTTTCCTTGAGATAACCCCACAGATAAAAATCACAAGAGGATAAGTCGGATGAACCGGCCATTCGATGTCACCTCGGAGCCAGATTAGCTTACCAGGCAACAATTTTCTGAGTTGGGCCTAAGACTCCCGTGAGATATGGGCATCATTATGCACTGAGTTCACTGTCACTGTATGGCCTCATTCTCACTTCTGACCTCATCACTTCTGACCTACACACTGCAGGCCAGAAAGTTACTCTTTGACAGTTGATGGAGTTCCCGTGGGTTATTTGGGACCCAATAACGAAAATTTTGTTTATTGACACATCCATTGAGGTGGAAGTGAGCTTCGTCTGAAGTCAAAACAATGATCCCAGGGTCTTCATCAATCATTCTTAACATGGTTTCCGCAAAATTCAACCTTCTTTCGAAATCTCGTGCATGTAACTCTTGAACAATAGCAATCTTGTAAGGGTGGAAGCTCAAGTCTTCATTAAGGACACGTCTTACAGAGCTGTCGGACACCCGAAGAGCTCGGGCGTGAAGAATGGCAAGCGACTGCAATATCATTTGTGAAAAAGCCCTTACTTAAATTATTTATGTAAGAAGCATACGATGGTTGCCTGCTTATATTTCAGGATTGGGTTAAACTTGTGCTGCCGTCTGGCATCTGACGCTTCTATCGTAAAGTTTAACCTTTTTGACGGTATACGTACTCAGAACGTTTTGCCGTACGAGCGCTATTTATGTTGTTCATGTTGTTCAATATTTTCGAGCGATTATTTTTTACCACTTTCAACGTGGATTAACTCAACAACAGTGCATCGATGAACTTAATTCGACTTTTCGCGATGAAGCACCACCATCAAGGACTACTGTTTATCGATGGTTTGCCGCCTTCAATCCTGGCCGTAATTTGCTTAAGGACGAATTTTGTGAAGGTCGTCCAAAATCGGTTGCTGTTCCGGAAAATATTGCTGCTGTGCGTGAACTGATACTGCAAGATCGTCATGTGACTTATCGTGAGATTGGGGTATCTTTGGGCATTAGTGGAACCAGTATACATTCACTATTGCATGATCATTTGGCCGTCAAAAAATTTTGTTCGCGTTGGATCCCACATAATTTAACAATTGTGGAAAAAGTTTCATTCTGAGTGGAAAAAGTGTTTCGAAAATTGGTTTAAACGCATGCAAAAGTGTATTGATCTTCATGGAGAATATTTGAAAAGCAATAAAGACACTTTTGTTGATAAATAATTGTTTTTGATCTCAAATCCCGAAATATAAAAGGCAACCTTCGCTCATTATAACACGGCCCACGCAAAAAATTTCCTTGCTTCCAAAATGCAAGTGATAACAAAAAATATTGATGTGAAGTGTGAATTTTCACACATTTCAGGGTTTTGCAGGTATTTAGTAAGTGAATGATGATTATTTGGGATGCCAAAACAAATTTTATATTAAAATACTTTTTGGTTAATTTTAATTCGAACGCCTAATACCATTATTTAGGTTTCTAAATATGTGCAGTATTTTTGTTTTATATATAGCAAGGTTCATTAAGAATTTTAAATATTGCGCCTATGGCTTCCATTGGTTGTTATAAGCTCCACCCTTCTGATTTCGTGTACATTGAAACAAAATTAAATTACAATTTAAACAATTTCAACTGGTTATTAAATTTACGCTTTTAAAAATTAAATGCAACATTTGCCAAAATATAACCAGAATTTTGAAAAAGTAATTTAAACAATATAAAAATTCAAAAAAAAAAACAAAAAATAATGTCTCTTCTCGCAGGGTTCGATCTCCCTTTCGATCGAGTTAGTTGGGTGAGAAGCCAGCGTCATAACCACTACACCAGGATACACCTTCCAGTCTAGCGTGTTACAAAGCTATAATTTGTGTACATTATTAGCTAAAAAACACAAAAAATGCGTTTTTTTCCATAAACATAATCTGATCAAAAATTCCTGTTGTACTATTCTGGTTCACACCAATGTACATTACTTAGAATTTTTTCAGATTTTTAGTTTAAACCATCTGGGCTACATAGTGTGGGACAAAACTTTTTTCGCATTTTGGCAAAAATCGCTTCAAAATAATTTATTTTGCAAAAATAAAATTTTGATCGTTAATCCACGTACCAAGGGCTTTCATTTGATACCCTACACAGAATTATAAAAAAATATATTTTTTTTTCGATGAGCATATATTTGTTTATATTTTTAGGGGGATATGTTTTTAGATGTTTTAGTATTTTTCCTATGTGCGGGTCAAAGAGTTGTATAAGCATGCCAAATTTCAACTCTCTAGGTTTAGCCGTTTGGCTACAATTTTTACCGAACAGACAGACGACAAAATGATGGTATAAGGGTTTTTTGGTCATACCTACAAAACCCTAAAAAAGGGATAACAAATCAAAGTGATGACAAAAAATGTAAATTGGTACTCCTTTTAATGACTTGCGTTCCTCAAAAATATCCTGTGATGAACATACTTCATGATTGTAAACATGCTTTTTTCGATAGCGAAGCAAAGAGTATACTGTAATAAAGTGTTCCTTGTTGAAATGCGTACCTTCTTATCTGTTTCCTTTTCGCCATAGGGATGGGAAAAGTTCTGAAATATTTAAAGTAGCCATCACTCTGCCTTAAGTCATATTGAAAAGTAAAAACTGCTTTAACATTTCTTATTTTATTTAATGATCGGCTCGTTTGTACAAGGTGTCTCAAAAGAAATTTTATATTTATTTAGCTTACTGCGTGAACACAACGTATCCGCGGGGCGCGAGGGTTATGTCAATCGGTAGCCTGGCTCTTGGGAATTTAGTCGCTATGGAGCGTTTTTCGGGAGCAGACCGCGCGTTATGCGTGCGAGAGTTTTACAAAAACGCTGATTCGGCGACTGTAGCGCGTAGAAAATTCTGCAGTATTCGAGGTTTTCGCCACTTAAATGATGCGCCAAGCATTCCTCTCATTCGACATTGGGTTAAACAGTTTGAAGAGACTGGTACAACGCTGGATAAATCAAAATCCGGGCGACCTAGTCATCAAGAACGGTAGAAAACGTGGAGAATATTAATCAGTCTGTTCGTGACGACCCGAACCTTTCAATTCGGAAGCGGGCAAGTGCTTTAAATGTGCATAGATCATAATTACATCGCATTATGCACAAAGACCTAAAGCTGCACCCCTACAAAATTCAATTGGTGCAAGAATTAAAGCCCCAAGATGCCAGTCAGAGGCTTAATTTCGTAAATCAGGTGATTGAGCGATTTTCAACGTTTACCAACATTTTGTTTTCGGATGAAGCTCATTTTCATCTTAATGGCCACGTAAATAAGCAGAACTGCCGCTACTGGAGTGCAACGAATCCGAAACGCAAACATCAGAAACCCCTACATTCGCCTAAAGTGACCGTATGGGCTGCGATGTCGGTGCGAGGAATTATCGGCCCTTACTTTTTTGAAGACGAAAGGGGGCGTGCAGTCACAGTGAATTCAGAGCGTTATGTGGAGATGTTAGACAACTTCTTGGTACCTGAACTGCAAAACTTTCCTGGCTATAACCAAAGAACATGGTTCCAACAGGACGGAGCAACTTCACACACGTCCAATATGTCTCTGCCACGTGTTCGTGAAATTTTCTCAGGCAAATTGATCTCCCGGAGAGGTGACATAAATTGGCCTCCACGCAGTCCAGATTTAACCCCTATGGACTTTTTCCTATGGGGTTATCTTAAATCTAAAATTTACGCCAATAAACCGCCTTCACTGGCGCATTTGAAAGAAAATATCCGTCACGAAATGGCAGCCATCCCTGAGTCCACCTGCCGAGACGTCATAAGTAATTTTACTGTTCGATTAAATGAGGGTCTACATTTAGTAATTTTACTGAACGCGAGGGTCTACATTTAGACGATATTATTTTTAAGAAATAAATCCCCAAAAAGTGTATTTTAATAATTAATAAACATTTTTTCTATATACGGCTTACTTTTTTTTTAATCGATCCACTAAATATAAAATTTCTTTTCAGACACCTTGTATATCTCTATTGGTTGATTATAAAATCTATCCATTTTCAATCAAGCATGTATTTTTCTTTGTAGATTTTCAGTTCTCTGACAGAAACCCTTGAAATGAAGTTTAAAAAGGTAGATAGAAATCACCAGTATATATCCTTTTTCTGTGTCTATATGTCAGTAGTTTCAATGCAACTTTACAGACATGAAAGTTAAATTCCATAGGAAACATTACGTCACAATAGATAAACATAATTTTTTATGGAGTATATCAGCTGTTTTGTGGGACGAAAAAAGCAGCTAATTATAGTTGTAATACATATTAATATAACTTGTAACACACATTTCATTTTTATCACAAGATAAGGAAGTAAACTCTAAGCCGCATATAAATGACAAATATTTAGGAAATTTACATTGTTTGAATAATTTGTAAAATTGTTTGTTTGATTAGTAAACAAATTCATAGTTAAAGCAATTGTTTAAATTTGTTGAATATATTCTTAGTTTTATCTTTTGAATTAAACAGTTTAAGGTGCTTAGCATCGGGGAATTTTTCGCTTGTTTATTTTCTTAAGGTGTGTGTTTAATGGCTTCACGAGTTTAGGAATATATGAGAGCAATTAGAAATGCGACCTGATAATAAAAGATTCTATTTTTCTTTTATAATTACTTTTATTTTAATTATAATGTTTCTGAACTTTACCTGCACCCAGAAACAGTATTCGAAAACACGTGTTTTTAAGAAACACTTTTTTAGAACTCAGTAGCTTAGAGTTTTAGAGATCATGAGCTTTATTTTTTAGTCATTATTTGTATTTTGGAAGCTAGAGCCTTTTTTGTGTTAGCCCTTGTAGGTTAGAAGCGAAGACCTTTTTAGGGTTTTGTAGGTATGACCAAAAAACCGTTATACCGTCATTTTGTCGTCTGTCTGTCTGTCTGTCTGTCTGTCTGTTCGGTAAAAATTGTAGCCAAACGGCTAAACCTAGAGAGTTGAAATTTGACATGCTTATACAACTCTTTGACCCGCACATAGGAAAAATACTAAAACATCTAAAAAACATATCCCTAAAAATATAAACAAATATGTGCTCATCGAAAAAAAAATATTTTTAATAATTCTGAGTAGGATATCAAATGAAAGCCCTTGATACGTGGATTAACGATCAAATTTTTATTTTTGCAAAATAAATTATTTTGAAGTGATTTTTGCCAAAATTGTGCAAAAAATTTTTTGTCACACACCCTGTAGCCCAGATGGTTTAAAATAAAAATCTGAAAAAATTCTAAGTAATGTACATTGGTGTGAACCGGAATAGTACAACAGGAATTTTTGATCAGATTATGTTTTTGGAAAAAAAACGAATTTTTTGTGATTTTTGGCTAATAATGTACACAAGTTATAGCTTTGTAACACGCTGCAATGGAACGTGTATGCTGGTGTAGTGGTTTTTGACGCTGGTTTTTCACCGAAGTAACTCGAACCGAAAGGGATCGATTCCTGCGAGAAGAGACAATATCATTTTTTGTTTTTTTTTTTTAATTTTTATATTGTTTAAATTATTTTTTCAAAATTCTATAATATTTTGGCAAATGTTGCATTTAATTATTAAAAGCGTAAATTTAATAACCAGTGGAAATTGTTTAAATTATAATTTAATTCTGTTTCAATGTACACGAAATCAGAGGGGCGGAACTTATAACAACCAATGGAAGCCATAGGCGCAATTTTTAAAATTCTTAATGAACCTTGCTATATAAAAAAAAATACTGCACATATTTAGAAACCTAAATAATGGTATTAGGCGTTCGAATTAAAATTAACAACAAAAATAATTTAATATAAAATTTGTTTTCGCATCCCAAATAATCATCATTCACTTACTAAATACCTGCAAAACCCTGAAATGTGTGAAAATTCACACTTCACATCAATATTTTTTGTTATCACTTGCATTTTGGAAGCGAGGAAATTTTTTGTGTGGGCCGTGTTATAATGAGCCTTCAGTAATTTCTCGTTTAAAATACAGGTCCCTGTCCATCCATACCCCAGTTTTCTCACTAAGCCAAAAAAATTGCTTAATGCCTCAATGTTTGCATCAATGTTTGCATCAATTGCATCAATGTTTGCTTACTAAACTCGGTTTTAAGTTTTGTATCAAACTAAATTCGGCAAATTCTTCTTGGGCACTTAATGGTAGATGTTTCAGTTGTTCCTTTTCTACAAGGAATGGTTTTTGCACCCAGATAAACTGTTCACTATTTAAATATGATAGAAAATATGTTTTAAATTGTTCTTCCATACATGACAAATGATCAATGATGATTTTCTTAATTAAAATATTATCCAAATTATTTTCAGTGATAAAATCATATGTACTTGAAAACATTACGAACGTGCCAGTTTCCACAATTGATTTCCATAAGTTTATCTTCTTTATAAATGCATGAATTTTATCATACAAAATTAATATGATCGTGTTCTCAGCTTGCAGGGACATAATCAGTTCATTTTGTTTCTCGAATATGTCTGACAAATAACACAGTTTGCAAAACCAAGTTTCATTGTGGAAGAGATTAGAAAAATCGGACTTTGTTTCTGATAAAAATATCTTTAACCCTATTAGTCGTTTTAAGGCTCGTCCTTTTGACAACCACCTTACTGCTGTATGTAGTAAAAGTTGTTCGTAATCCGCTCCTATATCGTTACATAAATTTGCAAACAATCGACAATTAAAAAAAAAAAATCTATCATCAATTTTTCTGTGACCCCCCCAAAAATTTTTTTCGACCCCCTTAGGGATCGCGACCTTTTTGAGTATCCCTGCTGTAGAGCATGGAAAAGCTCTAAAACAGTTTTACATCTGCAAGAAAATTTCAATATCTGGGCCTTAAAATGAGTATTAACTGAGAAAATAAGTATGAACTGCAACAAATTATCATTTAGGAAAGGATCCTGAACACAAGAGAAACGTTGGCCGTCGAACTTCATGCTGAGATATATTCGTTACTTGTTCGGGCACATCTATAGATATACTATAGATCTATTCTGAACTGTTCTATCATGTTGATTGCCAACCTTCAAAAGGAGATGCTGCTGGTTGAAAATTTATCGTAAGTATTACTGGAAACAATAAAGAACAAATTGTATACATGTGGGTTTATCGGTAACATTATTACTGACATATTTAACATGTAAGTTGAAAGTAGTATTTAGAAATATTTGTTTAAAAAAATTCTTTAAAAAAATCCCATTTTCTCGACAAATACTTTAAACATAAAAGATTTAATTGATAAAGAAAACATTAAGGCTTTCAGTAACACATTTCTTAACTGCAAAGAAAATAAACAAAGACTATTTGATTAAATGCCGTTTTAACGCTTGCTAACTTGTATAGTTGTATGTAGGCGTTGTTGCAAAGAGACCGCTGGTAACTGTGAGCAGCTTCATAGATACCAGTGGTTCTTAATCTTAATAAAAGTCAGATAATCCTTCACTATATTAATACTGTCACATCTTTTTCACCCACCTGTATAATATAGAAGCCTAGATAATGTCAAAAGTTACCAAAAAAGATGTCCAAGCATTTGAAATGTGGATATATAATAAGGATTGCTAGGGATTCCTCGTTTTGAAGGCTTGTGTCCGGGTTCCGGGTTTCATTACTTCGCCTTTCATTCGGGTCGCGTAAAATGTAGAACATTTAACTTGTTTTTAAAATACTGATAGTATTTGACATTTTTTCTGCCCCCTCACTTTTCAAGTGATTTACTGCCTCCCGCTCTTCAAGTGATTTTTTGTTCCCTGTCCCCCAAGCTATTATTTGACCACTGCTGCTCAACTGATTTTCGTAATTTCTGTCGTTCCTCAAATAATTTTCTGAATTTCTATTTCCAGTCACTCAAATGATTTTCTTAAAATTTGTCCCTTGCTCATATATTGTTCTATCTTTCAATTTGCAGCTCCTTTTTGTGATACATGTATTGTATACATGACATAAAGTGCGTATTTGGAAAGTGTTTTACTCTACACATAAGAATTGGAAAATAATCTGAACAAAAAATAAACAATTTATTAAAAAAAAAAAAAAAAAATTATTTTACTAAGATGACTTCAATTCGATTAAAAATTAAGTAATTTACCTACGGGTTGCGACCCAAAATTTGGTCGTCTGGCATATTGAGTGGGTCCCAAAATATTCTTAACAATAACAATATGTTTTCCTAATAACATAAGATATAACATATCGTATGTACAAAATCATTTTAAAAACCATTCTAGTTTGTTACCAGTATAAGTAATTTATGTATTTTGTATTATTAAAATATAAAATTTGTTTTATCTTATGTGTTATTTTATTAATATTTGTTTGGGTTGCGACCTAACCTAACCTAACCAAAAGTAATGCTCTAATCTAGATCGTGGCTCAAAAAAGGTTAAGAAACACTGGATTAGACCCTTAGTACCCTCATAATTTATTAAATATAAATACAGTTTCAATACGATACAAAATAATAATAATAACAATAGAGAGTTCAATTTAAAAAATGTATTTTTTAAAACACTCGTATATCCAAGGTGACCAGATTTCAGTTGAGGTAAACCCTGAGATTGAAAACAAAAAAATGGAAATACATTTTATTCAATTTTCCCCACCTTCAAAAATACAAGTGATGAGCAGCAAAAAAAGTCATCACCGCCAAAATACAAGTGATGAGCAAAAAAAAAAAGATCCTCACCTCCAAAATGTACAAGTTATGAGCAAAAAAAGCTCCTCACTTCTAAAATACAAGTGATGACAGAAAAAAGATCTAGACAAAATTAGCATAACCCGGAGATTTTATAACAATACCCGGAACCCTGAGATTCTGGCCGGAAACCCTGAGACCTGGTCACCTTATTTTTCCAATTTGTATAGTAAAATATTTCATCTTACCACCATATCTCTTATAATAAAGCGGTTAGCAATGCTTAAACAGTTCGCAAAAACACTTTGTATATTTATAATAAAATATTTACTTATTTAAGACACTAACCAGCATCTTCCTGTCTAACTGATCCAAGTGACGAAGTGTTTTCACTTCGAAGGAGACGAGTACTCTTTCAATTTCCTTCTTCAGACGTCATGCTTTTGAACTATACAAGACGATAGGTCTTATTAGAAATTTATCTTCTTCTTCTTTAAGTGTCATCTCAGTTGGCTACTAGCATAACAATCTTAACATTGGATACTACCGTCCTGAAAAGATCTATGCTCGACATTCCGAATAATCCTCTAAAGTTTCGCAACCAGGATATTCGTCGCCTTCCTGCTGATCTGTTGTCATTTATTTATCCTTCCATTATTAACTGTAATAAATGGTATTTATTACTCTATTACGCATTACATGGTCCAGATAATCCTACTTCTACTTTTTAATTTGGAACATTAGTTGTAGTTTTGTTCCCATCTTAGTGAGTACTTCTAGGTTCTTCGTTCTGTTGGTCCACGAAATACTCAATGTTCTTCTGTAAATCTATATTGCGAAGGCATCTATTCTCCTACTTACCTCTTTAGTTATAGACCAGGCCTCTACATCATACAACATTACTGGAAAGATGTAGCATTTCAATAAACAAAGCTTTAATTCGATTGGTAAGTCGTGAGATGTTAGCAGTTTTTTCATTTTTCATTTTAGAGAGATTTATATATGTTGAATTTTAGTTTTCTACTCAAGGTGTTGGATCTTAAAAGTTTTTAATGGTTAAAATAAATTTTAAAGTAGCATGACTTATACGTCTTCTCATTTCTTTTATAAGAACATTCGTTAGGTTACGATTGGCATCTCAGTACGTGAAAATATACCTCTCAGCAAAACTGTGAAATGAGTGGAGTATGGAGAATAAGTTGACAACCAGAACTCAGGCATATCTAAAAGCAAATTGATTTTAAAAGGTCATGTGCTCAAAAGGGAACCACACAACCTGACAAGAATTGTGCTAAATAAATGTTCTTGGTAGAATATGCTAAAGTGGAATCCACACAGTGTAAGCCGGTCGACCAAGAATCATTTTCGTTGATGTAAAATCATACATGAGGCCATAAAATTAAAAATGTTATGGTTCAATATTAATATTTTTAAGCGGAAATTATACTTTCACTCAATGGAACTTTAGAGGAAATAACTTGTGTAGTGTTGCTTTAAAACGTTTTGGTTGCTATCACCATAAGGAATCATATCTCTATATAAGTATAAGATTAATATTCTTGTATCGTTGTCCCTTTTTGCTGTGGTACCACACTTTGGGAAACGCTGCTGTTAACCGTACTAAAACAGAGATTGTCTCTGAACGTTAGTATGGCAAAATGCCAAGGTTATTGAATGGTCGGTCCGGCTCTAGCTCCGGTTTGCCCCACCGCGTATTCACTCCAGCTCATTGCCTTTTGAGAGTGAAAGTATTGTATGTAAGAGTTGATCAGACGTTTTGGTTCAGTGCAGCGCACACAGTGGCGGAACATTTGTTTTCTTTTGTATTTTTTATGAATGACAACTCAGGGCTAAACATACAAGGATATTATATTGTTTTAACAAACAGATTTGTAGATAAAATGAATTCTTTTGTTTAACACTGATTAATTGAGAGATTTAAATGGGTGAACCTTAATCTTAATTTGTTTTGTTTAAATTGAGGTTAGGTACAAACATATAGGGCCAAGCTCATAATCTTTTACTAAATGTTAGTAGCACAACTACCGAATGCAACTAGACACTACTAAATATCTGCTGCTCATAATAAGAGATTAGTGTTAATAGAGCCTAATATTTCTTAGTGAAAGTTAATAGTGAGTATTTAGTAGCACTTGGGGGTTATATTATCACTGATATTAAGCAAATTTACATCAAAATTTGAACCAAAATTAGGTAGTATAATATGGGCCTAAGAAAAAATGGAGATACTCTTGAAATGCGCGAATTGAGGGATCGTTACTTGCCTCGAAAAATATATTAAACTAGAAAAAACCCGTTGGTAATATTGAATGACAGAATTAAATATACGAGGGATGTTTCCAAAGTTCTGGGAATTTAGCTATAATTTTTATAATTTTGTTAATTTTCGTCAATATTACAATGTAGTTTTTCAACATAATCTCCATTTAACTGAATACAATTATCCCAACGATAAACTAATTTTTTTAAGCCGTCCTCAAAGAACTTTTAGTATCAAACCTATTGAGTTTCTGTTCTGGTCCCAACAGCATTGGCACGCAACGCGGCGAAACCTTGCTAACGCCCAAACAATCATGCAAGATGTCATGAACTTGTCGTGTACCTATCTCTAGGTGCACACTAATTTGACGAATAGTCATTCGCCTGTCCTCTTTCAGTAGGTCTTCGACGGCAGTAATGTTTCTTTCATTTACTGACGTGCTTGGGCGTCCACTTCGTGGATCGTCTTCTAGTGATGTTCTACTGGTTTTAAAACGATCGATCCACCGATAAACAGTACTTTTGGATTCTGGAGACTCACCAAATACTCCTTGCAGACGCTGAATAATTTCTGATGTTTTCACACCTTCTTTCCACAAAAAGAAAACTATTGCTCTTTGAGATTTTGCTGCGTCTTCCATGGTTACAAAAACAGTGTTATGAAAACACGTTTATATCAGTCGAACACCTAAATCAGACTGAACAATATTGCACTAGATAGTTGCATAAACATGTCAAGACTTGTCTGGCACCAATAACATTGCCTATAAGTTCTGCGTAATTTAATTATAGCACAATTCCCAGAATTTAGGAAACATCCCTCGTATATATAGGATTTCTAAAAACAGCCTAGAAAATATATAATCGCATCATTCAGATATGACTTATAACCTGAATTTGCATAAGGTGGCAGTATTTCTTTTGAATTACACATTTGTACTGCTGTGCGACATTTCAGTAAAGGTTCATATCAACAAGAAATCGGAAAATACCTAGTTAATTTAAAATGTTCACCCATAGAGAACAGTAACTCTGGTCACGCCAATAAATTATGCGTCTCGTTTTAACACATTAACTGAACGATATGTTGCAATCTCTTCATATACGTCAAATTCAGTAGAACAGCGTTGTCACATACTATTTTATAATTAATTAAAATAAGCTAATAGTGATATTATGGAAACAAAAATAATATTATACTAGAATATTTTACTAAGTGAAGCTTAGTTGTAGAATTAAGTAAATGATTATGAGCATGGCCCATAGTTTTAAATCAGTTTTTCACAAAGAGCACTAGAGAGCGAGTTTAGAATCCAACCAAGAACTAGTGGATTTTAATATATGTAGTACTACGCTGAATCTTTAATCTCATCTGGATCAAAAGAAAATGGAGAAAATCCGACAGTAAAAAATCCAAGCATTTTAGAAATGAGAGGTAGGCATCTAACTTACTTCTATATTTTATTTTTGTGGAAATGTAGAGGGAAAACATGCTTTCAAACAAATGGCACTAAAAGGCAACAAACAACGAAGTGTCTTTTTGAATAAATTTGGATATTCCTCTTTTAACATTAAAACTTGTTTAGTAAAACATCATTAAATTTACTTTTATTTAACTGTTTCAAATCAGATCGCTGAGAATTTCATTGTCTAAGTAGACAGTTTTTTTTTTTTTTTTTAATTTGAAAGGATTCATAACCCAATACTTATTGTTTATATTTTAGTATAGAAAAAATACTATCTCCCCATGAATTATTAATAATTGTTGAACCTCTTTTTAAATAACTTTTTCACACACATTTTTAAACTATTAATTAGAGCTCAAGAACTCATTTTATTGCGGTACCCCAAATTTTATTGGTGAAAGCCTAGGGTTCCGTGAAACACAAGTTGGGAACCATTCTTTTATACCAGTTGAGAGATTCAAATAATTTTATTTCTGGTTCGATATGGAAGTACGATAGGAAGGGTGGTGGTTGTTTAAAAAAAAATCTGCGTATAATCTACAATACATGGAAATATATAACAATAATAAGAGGTTAAAGCTAACATAAATGGTAACAAAAATAATATAAATGATTTTATGTATCTAAATAAATTATACAGCGTGATCCAACATTGGTACCAAATGGGAAAAATCAAAAAATTCATTATCCATATAATCTTAAAATCGATATTGTGGACACCCTATGTTACATAGAGCAAAATATTTCTGAGGGTTTGAGAGAAGACCAGAGATTCTTTGCAGATTTTTTTTTCTTCGGAAAATTGATAGTAAAAAGTTTCACATTTGTTTCCAATTTCCTAGATCACGCTATATAATAACAACAATTCATGAAATTATGCTTTTAAGTAATCCCAAATTGCTAATTAATTGTCATCCTCTTCTTTGTCATCAGCGGAATTATGACCAAAACATAGATATAGATATCATATTCGAACAATGCTTTCCACGTGGCCAGTCTGGGAACGATCCCCGCTGAGGATAAACATTTACTTTCTAGTTAAAAATGTGTTCTCTATAGTTTAAAATCATCGATTTAGTATATATGAACTATCCTGGCTAATAGCCAAAGTTGCTAAAACAAAAATATAATAATAAACAATCGTTTTTTTTTTATGAATTTTATATTTAAATAATATAATTTTTTTCTAAGATACGAATTGGTAATTGGTTCCGAAATCCAGTGGGGGGGGGGGGGAACTGACCCATCTTGCCCCCCCTTGCGGGCGCCTCTGATCAGAGTTCATATTTTTGCATAGTTCTTTGAACAGACGAGTATTGAGGGCACTAGATTTAATATAATTGACAATTGTCACCAAAAAGTCGAGCACTTCTTGCAAAGGATTTCCAAGAGTCTTGATAGCTAACTTTTGACTGAAAGCCCGACCTCGATTCAAGCATGGCTGGTGCTCCATCGGTACACAATCCACACAAGTTCTTTTTCCATTGTAAGTCATTACTGTCAAAGAATGAACTTATCTTTCGTAGTAGTTTTTAGTGCTCTACAAAACAGAAACTCTTCTTTGATATCCTCCAAGTGAATATATCTCACGAAAACGGGCGGTCCCCCAAAAAATCCTATGCGACCCCCTTTTGGGCCGCGCCCCATCGGTTGGGAACCGCTGAGTTAGAGAGTCCTAAAATAGAAACAAATGAAAAGGATTAAGGAAAGTTTATGTCTCGGAGAACACAACTACAGGTTAAAGAAAAAGAAAGAGAGGTTTTATAAAAAATCTTATCGTAGTTAACAAAGAACAATCAAGAATGGACACTGAATTTGTATAGTTCATAATTTACCACGTAGGCAGTGATATCGGCGGTAATATTTTCAATCAATTATATGTAACAGTAACGATGCAATAGCGGCGCCACTGTTTGTTTGCAAAAGTGAATCGACACCTTATAATATCGTTCATTAGTTGACCTGTTGAGACTGACGCAACATGATGCATAACGGGATGATCTATTCAAATAGTTTTACTGTCATTAATAATACATACTTGGAGATGACGCAGTCGGCAACCTCTTTAGAAAACATCAAACATTAACTTCCTTCATAACCAGTCTTTCACCTTAAAAATGTATGTTTTCACATACATGACATTATTGTTTTATATATTTAATCTTAATAACTCTGTTATGAAATAGCATTAATTTTTCATGATTCCACAAGATGGTATCTTGAGAGAAATTATATAAATATAAATATTTAGTTTATGGGTAAGGTGTTAAACTTTTTTTATACAATGTGCAGGATGTTTAAGTAATTATGAAATAATTAAGATATCTTATAAATATGAAGGAAACTGCGTTTTTTGTGATGATGCAAAATAACGCATGTAGAGCACAACATGCATGTATAAATTAATTAAAATAACGCTATTTCGGTAATTTTGTAACATAAATTCTTGCATATATAATTAAAAATTAAACAACTAAATCTTATAATTAAATTAAAATTTGTGTTATTATGATATATGCTGCCACTGAATGATTGATCTAGAGAGAAAAAAAAAAAAAAAAATTAAGTGAAGTATGAATGTTCAGTTAGATATATGTTTTTCTCAAGATTTTGTAGGTTGTTTGGGAGGTAATTGAGGAAGGATATTGTTTCAGAAATAAAATATCATAATTAAATTCAACATAATCATTCAATTAGAACAGCGTTTTCCAAACTGTGGTCCGTGACCCGGTACCGGTCCTCGAGAATTTTTTCGAAGAATTTTTTAATTTTATTTCATAAAGATACACATTTCTAAATGATTTTTATCTAACGGTGCAATCAAGAAATTCGTCGGCACTATAAAACATACTTAAATAAAAATTAAATGTTAAAACAGTATAATATTTTTATTATTTTATGCTATTTAGTTTCGCTTTATTTATCCCCTATAAATTGTATTTAAAAGTAGGGTTATTATTATTACATGTAAATTGGGTCGCCACCTCTTCAGGTTTGACCCGGACACGAAAGCTTGAGCCCGGGTTATGGATTTGATCATTATTTTTCTGGATTGCGCGATTAAATACGAGACATTTTTCTTATATCAGGTCTGGGAAAAAGTTCGTGGCGTTTTTGCCGAGAGACGGCGCCAATTGCAAATAACTTAGGAAACACAGATCGCAGCGACACCACCAAGTGCTCGTTGGAAAGGTGACAGTTTGAACGTTACTTTGAATGTCTAAACATCAAAATTTATGCAGTGGTTGGAAAGTTGTTTGCGTTTAAAATGGAGAAAAGTAATGAAAAATCAGTGAAAAATCTGATGAAATTCTTGAAAAAGTCCAGCAAGATAGGCATATCAGCAGTGTCGATATTGGTACGGAGCTAGGCATTGACCACAAAACTGTTTTGAACCATTTACGGAAAGCTGGCTACAAAAAGAAGCTCGATATATGAATTCCTCATGAGTTGAGCGCGAAAAACATGATACACCGAATTAACATCTGCGATGCGCTGCTGAAACGCAATGAAATCGGTCCGTTTCTGAAACGTGTCATAACCGGTGATGAAAAATGGGTCACGTACGATAATAATTAAAAGATCGGGGACAAGGGATGGTGAGCCGGTACAAGCGTTCGCGAACTGAGGATAGACGCCGAACCAGGTGATGCTGTGTATGTGGTGGGACTGAAAGGGAATCGTCCACCATGAGCTACGCTACTTCCAGTTGGTCAGAAGATTGATTCTCAACTCAACTGTGAACAACTAGAGAGATTACGCTAGGCAATTGAAAGAGAACGGACCGAATTGAATAATAGGAAGGTGTTGTCTTTCATCAAGACAACGCAAGACCACGCACTTCTTTGATGACCAATCAAAATTGCGAGAGCTTGGTTGGGAAATTTTGTTGCATCCACCGTATAGCCCAGATATAGCACCCTCTGACTATCACCTGTTCCGATCTCTGCAGAATTTTCACAATGGAATTAAGCTGGTACAAAAAAAGCCTGTGAAAATCACTTGATTCAGTTTTTCAACCAGAAACCACAGAAGTTCTTCACGGATGGCATAATGACTCTACCCGAAAAATGGCGAAACGACATTGATAATAATGGAGCATATTTGGTTTAAATAAATTCATTTGCACACAATAACAAAACCAGTTGAATTTTACTAAAAGAAGGCTCGAACTTTTTCCAAGACCTGATATATAACCCTATAATTATTTTATTCAAGTGACTTTCTGAATTTCTGTACCCTGCTCTTTAAGTGATATTTTTTCCATTTCGCTCCACCGTTCTTCAAGTGATTTTCCGAATTTCCGCCGTTCGTTCGTGAAGTGATTTTTTGTGATACCCAACTTTTTGTTTTCTTTGGATCAGAGTGAGGCGCTAAATGGCAACCCTACTTGTCAACCTTATTTTAATATATGTGGCCCGCGAAAAAATATTACAAAACATTCCAGTCCTTTGCCTGAAAAGTTTGGGAAATAATGAATTTGAGTAAAATATTAAAAAATATGTCTATATTTCTAATAAATGCCACTTCAAAATATGTGCAGACATGTTTATTATTCCCTAATATTATGAAGATGAAAATGATGTCGTAAATTCTATATTACTTCACAAGAATGTCAAATTATACAAGGTGTCTCAAAAGAAATTTTATATTTAGTGGATCGATTAAAAAAAAAGTAAGCCGTATATAGAAAAAATGTTTATTAATTATTAAAATACACTTTTTGGGGATTTATTTCTTAAAAATAATATCGTCTAAATGTAGACCCTCACGTTCTCGGCACTCATTTAATCGAACAGTAAAATTACTTATGACGTCTCGGCAGGTGGACTCAGGGATGGCTGCCATTTCGTGACGGATATTTTCTTTCAAATGCGCCAGTGAAGTCGATTTATTGGCGTAAACTTTAGATTTAAGATAACCCCATAGGAAAAAGTCCATAGGGGTTAAATCTGGACTGCGTGGAGGCCAATTTATGTCACCTCTCCGGGAGATCAATTTGCCTGAGAAAATTTCACGAACACGTGGCAGAGACATATTGGACGTGTGTGAAGTTGCTCTGTCCTGTTGGAACCATGTTCTTTGGTTATAGCCAGGAAAGTTTTGCAGTTCAGGTACCAAGAAGTTGTCTAACATCTCCACATAACGCTCTGAATTCACTGTAACTGCACGCCCTCTTTCGTCTTCAAAATAGTAAGGGCCGATAATTCCTCGCGCCGACATCGCAGCCCATACGGTCACTTTAGGCGAATGTAGGGGTTTCTGATGTTTGTGTTTCGGATTCGTTGCACTCCAGTAGCGGCAGTTCTGCTTATTTACGTGGCCATTAAGATGAAAATGAGCTTCATCCGAAAACAAAATGTTGGTAAACGTTGAAAATTGCTCAATCACCTGATTTACGAAATTAAGCCTCTGACTGGCATCTTGGGGCTTTAATTCTTGCACCAGTTGAATTTTGTAGGGGTGCAGCTTTAGGTCTTTGTGCATAATGCGATGTAATGATGATCTATGCACATTTAAAGCACTTGCGCGCTTCCGAATTGAAAGGTTCGGGTCGTCACGAACAGACTGATTAACATTCTCCACGTTTTCTACCGTTCTTGATGACCTAGGTCGCCCGGATTTTGATTTATTCAGCGTTGTACCAGTCTCTTCAAACTTTTTAACCCAATGTCGAATGAGAGGAATGCTTGGCGCATCATTTAAGTGGCGAAAACCTCGAATACTGCAGAATTTTTTACCCGTTATAGTCGCCGAATCACCTTTTTTGTAAAACTCTCGCACGCATAACGCGCGGTCTGCTCCCGAGAAACGCTCCATAGCGACTGAATTCCCAAGAGCCAGGCTACCGATTGACATAACCCCCGCGCCCCTCGGATACGTTGCGTTCACGCAGTAAGCTAAATAAATATAAAATTTCTTTTGAGACACCTTGTATGTATTATCCTTTACAAATTTGTGGACGATGTGAAAATAACTATGAAAATGTGAATTTAGAATAACAGAATTTAGTTAACTTAAACTAGTTTTAAGTTGTTATAATGATATGAAATTTATTTATTAGCTATAAGACCGTTTCAAGTAAGAATATTTCGTAAAGATACAGCAATTAACAATCAAAGAAACGTCTTCAAAAATGTAATAAAAGAACAATTCAAGTTTACTCTTAATAAGTTTTAAACTAAATATGAAAAATCTATTAAATCATCAGTAATCTTAAAGAGTATATTAGTTAAATAAATTAAATATTGTAAATTTTGTATATTTGTTTATATTTATATCTGCTTTTAAATTTTGAATATCTTATTTTGTACCAATGTGCATTTTTTTCATTAGAAAAATATATACTTTTGATACGCGATTAGCTTATTTATTTAAACATTTCATTGTACTTCATGTTACTTACTCTAAGGTCCTTCCACATAGTTTGTTAACGGACTTGCGAGCAGTATCGAGCCTGAAAACACTTGTGTTCGCTGACTGGTTGCCATGATTCTTTATGACTTAATAATTATGTTGTTTTGAATTTAAGTCTGCATTTTACTTAAGCTACGCTTAATAATAATTTAATAATAATCGGCGATATATTATTTACATAGATTTATAATTAAATACGGCTAATAAAATCCCACCAGAGATACACAAAAACCTCACTAACACATTACCATTTAACAACCCCACATCTCGTTATCGTGATTTCGCAAAAGTGTAGATGATGAAACTAAGAACTGATCTGATGAAACAAACATATTTTTGTTCACTTCTGTTCATGTGATAGCTCCACACCTATTCGCGACTCCAAATAACAGTGAGACATCTAGTGGCGGCTTGGTAAATTAAACAGAAGCGTATATTTGTATAATATTTGTAGTGTAATGTGCTGCAGTTTATGTGAATTAAGACGTATTTTTAAACATAGTGACTTTAATACAGTGCTTTTTTGCCGAAATATTGTTGGAACAGATAAATATTAAGAAAAAACTTCTGACATATACGCTTCTTGTCGGCTGTCAACTGTCAACTGTCGTACGCAGCGCCGCCAACGTTAGTTTGAGACATAGATAGACCATTAACGACGTGAAATATGCATGGATGCACAACTTTTGATTGTTTATATTCATTCTAGTTCGCAATCATTTCAGATTTCTTCGTTGTTTATAGAGGCACAAGTTCATTGATTAGGTGTGTATTAATAGTAGTAATTGAGAATGTTTTTTATTACTTTATAGAATTTCATTCCATTAATTGTGCCGCTATGTAGAATCGCTTAGATACGCTATATAGAATAGAAATGCCCATTTTTTGTTTACTTATATTCATTCTTGCTTGGTCGTGTTCGTTTTTGATTGACGATGTTTGTTGGTGTTAGGTCCTTGAACTTTTCATTAGAGTAATCCTAACTTCCTTGAGCATGTAGAGGTAAGGCTGTGTAAAGAGTTTGGTGTGAAAAAATTAAATAAAACTCAGATTTAAATATAACCACAATATATTAACAACAATAACATTATATTTAAATACAGAAAATACGAACACTGTTTCTTCGTCAGTGTTCGAGAGAGAATTCAATTTGAGGATTGGTTCCTCGGCTTTATTTACCAAACCAAGTACCCGGCGGTGAATAATGTTTTCTTTGAAGAACTCAACAAATGTTTTATGGCTGCAATATAACTAATAGATATATAGTTGTAGAAGGAACAAACAGAGATAAAATATATGTTGAAGCAGGGAGAAGAACTATTAAGTTCGAAGAAAACGCAAGAATAGGGGTAAATAAAAAAATATTGTATGAATGTTGTAGAGAAAAAGAAAAAAGAGACAGACAGGGAAAAGTAAACAGTCAATGCGAAGGAAAAAGAAAAGCTTTTTACCAAAGTGCTGGGTACTCGACCACGGAAGTAGAAAGAATGATAATACAAGGACAGACGTTAGAGAACATGATAATTGAGAAAACTAGAAAAGTGCTAGAACAAGAATCAAGATATAATTCGAAATTCGAAATAATACATACACCGTGTGTACCGAGATATTTAAGGAAGAGATGGAGGAAGAAAGAAGATATAAAAATAATTGCAAGGTTTAGGTGCGGAAATGAAGAGCGAGCAAATAAGTTTTAGTTAAAAAAGGAAGAACAAATGTGCCGAAGGTGCGGCAGGGAAAGCGAAACATTAGAGCATTTCATAGAGGGTTGTGCGGGGCTGAAAGAAAAAGTTAAAGAAAGAACTGAGAACCAAATAATGCTAATAATGATGAAGAACTCGAACGTGAAGTATTTGACACGGTAAAGATAATATATTAGGAAGCACCCCGCACCATTCGGCAACTCATCATTGAACTTAAAAAGAATTTTTTTGTGATAGTTATTAATTTCCATTAACACTTAAGACTCAATTGCACTTTTCTAGTATATCAGTTAATGTTGCAGTCTTCAAATAAAGAAAGATTAATGATAAACTTCTTACATCAATGTTGGATTCGCTAAAATAATTGCAGTGTTTCACAGCAGCTTAAAGTTATTTTCTCGCGTACAAGTCTATCGTCCTTACGTCATAGAGGTGAAACGTAGTTTACACATACCGACGTTCAGAGTCGTTATCCTCTGCTAAATTATACAGTAGGAAGGATGCCCTCGATTAAAAACTACGAAGTTACTTTCTTCGCAACTACTGAACATGGATTTACTACGCCTTCTTATTCAAGATTTATATGAGATGAAATCTATTTGCTACTACAAGCGGTAAGTTGGATTTTACATAGCTATAGATTACTGTTCTTAGAAGGAATATTACATCAGGATTTATATTTTGATTGATATTATATACACTATTTTGATTACGTGATTCCTATATTTTAATAAATAAAGCTGGTTGCTAGTATATTAAACTTTGTTAGTCAAGATGACAAACATAACAAAGTTAGATGCTTCTGCACGGTGGCGGAATTTGGTGGCATTGCTCTCTCCCACACATGAACATATTGCGCCCCACAAATACAATTTAAATATACGCTTCCAAACTTTTGCGCCCTCGGAGTGGCGCGGACACGGGCATGTATATCCGACCCTGCTTCTGCAGCGTCGTAACAGAATTAATTATTCGCGAATATATTAGGTGTACCGGAAAGCTTTTTCGTTTTTATTATTAGTGCAGTATGCGAACTAGTCACGACTTATTCGCTGAATTAAACAGACGTCTTTTGCGGCTTGATTAAACTCTGTAATCTTGAGTACCTAATTATTGTTTTAGTTTCATTTTAAAACCTTGCATTTTAAAATGGCGGAAGAATTTTCATGAAAACATTTTTTATGCTGTTTAGTACCATGTTGTATGAGTACCATAAAAAAATCTGCTATAGTTGCTACATAAAACAGTTGCACTGTTTATGGTGATGCACTAAGTGTACGCACATATCAACAGTGGTTTAAAAAAATTACATCAGGATATTTATGCTTGGATGATGAACTTCGATCTGGAAGGCCCTATAAAGGAATAATTTATTATGAGATGTTAAAACTGAGGCAAAGTGTCAATTCTGATCTCTACTGTGAACAATTGGATTGACTGAATCAGAACTTGACCAGAAATCGGCCAGAAATTGTGAATAGAAGATGAGTTATTCTTCAAGGCGCCAATGCCTGACCTCATTCATCAAAAAAAGACACGTGAAAAAATTTCCGAGCTTGATTGGGAGGTTCTAACACACTCACCCTACTCACCAGACATTTCACCCTCCGACTATCACTTATTTCGGTCACTGGAACACTTTTTAAGAAACAAGACACTTAGAGATATGAACAATGTTAAAATGAGCCTTGAACAATTTTTTTCTTCAAAAAATCAGGAATTTTATAAATCGGGAATATTTTCTCTTGCACCTAATATGATCAAGACAATATTCAACCAGTACTTTATATGCGTCAGGGGGACGTTGTTGGAAATTGCGACGTATATTGAAACGACGCTTATCGAAATGTAATTTATAATAATAAATTATTACAGTACAGTCGCGATAGTGTGAACATGCGTTTGTAGGAATAACGCGCTAATATGAACACTTTTTTTTTTCATTGTGTACTCTGTAGTGTGAACAGCTGAAGAGACGCGGTAACATGAACAATGCAAAATATACATTAAATAAGGCCTTTATGCATTATTGTACAGTATACATTATTGTACAATGTACAGTATTGAGGTTAGGTGACCTTTACTAAAATATTTAATAAGGAATGTATAGATATATTATAAATTAAACTCACTTTATTGGTCTTTTAAATACTGAAGTAACAGATATAAAACGTTGTTTTTCGACGCAACATCGAGGTTTATAATGCAAAACAAAACGACGCAAAGTGTCTGGGTGTACTTGTAGATAATTCTGTATAGACATATTCCGCAATTACAATGTGATAGGGGTATAACAAATGCTGCTACTTCAACGAACCCTTGTTCCAACCAGCGCTTTAAATAAAACGATGTTTTGCGACGCAACTTCGATGTTTACATGCAAAACAAAACGACGCAAAGTGCCTGGGTGTACTTGCAGATAATTCTGTATAGACATACTCCGTAATATTAATGTGATAGGTGTATAACAAATGCTGTTACTCCAACGAACCCTCCTTCCATCCAGCGCTTTAAATAAAACGATGTTTTGCGACGCAACTTCGAGGTTTACATGCAAAACAAAACGACTCAAAGTGTCTGGGTGTACTTGCAGATAATTCTGTATAGACATACTCCGCAATTACAATGTGATAGGGGTATAACAAATGCTGCTACTTCAACGAACCCTTGTTCCAACCAGCGCTTTAAATAAAACGATGTTTTGCGACGCAACTTCGAGGTTTACATGCAAAACAAAACGACGCAAAGTGCCTGGGTGTACTTGCAGATAATTCTGTATAGACATACTCCGCAATTACAATGTGATAGGTGTATAACAAATGCTGTTACTCCAACGAACCCTCCTTCCATCCAGCGCTTTAAATAAAACGATGTTTTGCGACGCAACTTCGAGGTTTATATGCAAAACAAAACGACGCAAAGTGCCTGGGTGTACTTGCAGATAATTCTGTATAGACATACTCCGTAATAATAATGTGATAGGTGTATAACAAATGCTGTTACTCCAACGAACCCTTCTTCCATCCAGCGCTTTAAATAAAACGGTGTTTTGCCACGCAACTTCGAGGTTTACAATGCAAAACAAAACGACGCAAAGTGCCTGGGTGTACTTGCAGATAATTCTGTATAGACATACTCCGCAATAATAATATGACAGGTGTATAACAATTGCTGCTACTCCAACGAACCCTTCTTTCAACCAGCGCTTTAAATAAAACGATGTTTTGCGATCCAACTTCGAGGTTTACAACGTAAAACAAAACGACGCAAAGTGCCTGGGTGTACTTGCAGATAATTCTGTATAGACATACTCCGCAATAATAATGTGATAGGTGTATAACAAATGCTGCTACTCCAACGAACCCTTCTTCCAACCAGCGCTTTAAATTCAGGAAATATCAACCTCTTTAATAAAAGCCCTTTTCCAAGTCATTTGCGGTCCTCTACTACGATTGTGCTGTAGGTTCTAATATAGTACTTCTTTTGTAAGCAAAGTAAGTGCTTAAGGTGACGCCAGTCTACTTACATTCATTTATACTCAACTCTATTTCCTGGTCAATGCTTCTTATGTAGGTCCTCGCCAATAGTTAAGCTAGAAGATCGAGAAATCCTTGTAGCTGTGAAAATGGTTCACGACGAAACTGTTGTTAGCATGGTTGATGAATTTATCAGTGAAACTTTACTAACATTTAAAAATCTCTCGCCTGTATAGCAAATTCACCAAATAAAATTATTACCAAGTTGTGTCCAAGCAATTAATGTAATACTGCTAAAATGGTAAAACAAAGAATGATATTATTAAGAGAAAATTGTATTTTTGTGTAAACAAAATATTTCTTAATCAAAAACTCATTTTAAATACATGAAACCAGTAGTTCATATCCTTGATCACGTGACAGGATCATGCAGGGAATGACAAATTACAGCAGCAAGTCGAAACAACCGGTTTGGAAACACCTTGTTGCCATGGCAACAATTTAACAAGTCCCAACTGGCTTACAGACAAAACTATACGCATTACCTATTTAACTAAAGTAAGTGACAAAGGCAACCTGGTCTGGTCCGGACACGATCAACATACAAAAAAAAACCAACAACATATACATTATTGTTATGGGTTGTGGCAGTTTTTTTCACGACAATATAAAACTTGTTTATAAGCGGTAAGGTCAAGGCGAGTTGCGTTTGAAAGGGAAATTATTCGTTTTTTATATGTGATATAAATAATACTGATGATATAAAAAATTTACTGTTTGTATAAAACGAAAAAATTGTGTTTTTAAATCTTTTCAACACTGTCAGGAATGACTTGACAAATTTAAAGATGAAGATATGTTGTAAAATATTTTTATCGCATTTGATATGATACTTTATATTTGAATGCCCTGTTTCTTTACATCGTTTTTCATCACCCTGTTAGTATAAATTCTTCGGAATTGTTTGTTCAGTCACGAGTTCCGATATTAAGAAAAATACTAATCTAACTATTCTTACAATTCTTCGAGTAAAAATTCTTTTAGAAACATAGTTATCAAAGTTAAGTACTTTAAAAACGAAACAGCATATTATTATCATTATTATTTTTTTATTTTTATTTAAAATATTTATATAACAGACAATTTGCGAAAAGTTCGTAACGTGCAACCGAAGGCACGTTTCTACGTTACGTACGAATATGTTCTAATGTTCGCAAATTGTCTACTATTCGCAATAACTCGTGGAATATTAAGAAGAAAAATAATGCATAAAATAGTTACGATATTTGGTGAGTTAGGAGGAGATGCCCTAAAACTAAAATCTTGAAATATCTTTCTTATTATTTATTTACATCAAAAATGTATATAAGGAAATTTGTAAAAATGACGATTATTTCTATTCAGCAGTGCAGTTTTTGATGAGATGAATATTTTGGGGAGCTATGGTGTCGCGGTCTATATTTATACTTGAAGTATCTCACTTATTATTATATTATAAATCAGCTAATTTGTTTGTATCTTCGGGGTAATCTCAAAAACTACCAGCCGATTTGAAAAATTCTTTCAGTGCTGGATATCTTAGACCTTCTTGAGTGAAATAGGTTAGCGCGACCCCCTGGTTTGCCGCAAACGTAAATTAATGAACCAATTTACATTTTTTTCAGTGGTAGATATCTTTGACCCTCCTGATAGATATAGGCCATATCAGTATTTCCCAACCGAGAGGGTGTAACTCCCAGTTAATTAGTAGGTAGAGTATTCATCATTATCTGTGGTGCTACAGCTCTTGATGAGCCATGGAATCCTATATCATTTCCCCAAACTATTTCTCCTCTTCTTCCAATTGTGTATTTTTAATTTCCTAAGATTGCTTTCTACGACGTCGATGTACCATTTCTTTGGTCTTGCAGCTTGTATTAACATGAAGATCATCTTAGCAGGATTGTTTTCATCAAATTTTTCCGCATGACCGATCCATCTTAATCTCTCAAGCTTGATATCCCTGCGTTGGGTTGGTCATTAAGGTAATTCTGGTCAAAATTATAGCTCCTGCGTCATAAGTCTCAATCTTTTGAATATTTTTTTTTAACGGGGCGCTATACCGTATAGTTTCTTGTACAAAACGAACAATCTGAAATAAAATTAATAACAATCTATATCTTGGTAGTTATTCAGAGTAAAATATCTCAAAAAACGGTCAACTTTCTAATATAGATGATTTACATTAAATCGGTTTTATTTAATATATAAATTATCCCCTTAAAGTTTGTACTATCAGTTTGTCACACTTTGTTTATTAGTTCCCGATTTTTATTATACTATAAAACAGTGTTCTTCAACCTTTTTGCCTCCGCGGATCGGTGAAAATAAAACACAAACACAAATAAAAACCAATATATATACAGTATTTTATTATTATATAGGTATATGTTGTACAGTTATATAATTACTAGTACGACATCTGCCGAGTAAGCAAATACTGAACCAATAACATAGGTTATGTAGCATAGACTATATCAGTGTTCCTCAACTGGGGGAGGGCGAACCCATGGTAAGTGCGAAAACAAACTATTAAACCGATTTGTAAAATTATTTTTGCACTTTATAGCTTCCCAGGTAACATAACTATACAAGTGTTTCTCAACTGGTAGGGGGTTGAGTCACCTTGGTGTAGGTACATCGAAAGCAAACTACTGAACTAATGGTGCGATTATGGTCATTTCAGTTAAATATTTAAGCTCTTTAAATGTGAAGATCACAGGCTTTAGCGTGAAGTGCAATTACGGTCACCATTTAACATTAAATAAATCCTTAAATTTTTCTTTAAACTACAGCCAGATATATCTCTCCATAGCGCTAAATTTGAGGTTGTGTTTGACACTGGATCAGATTGTAACGTTTCCCGAGATTGTATTTAAAGTTAAACATTTTTATTTACAAGAAAATGGAATTGATCCATGTTTTAGTTCATTTAATTGCCGAAGAAGATGTCAACAGGTAATAAAAGATAAATTTATAAACATTATAAATTATCAAAAATATGTACTTTGTATTTTTAGGAACAATCTTCGCATAGAACGAAGATTTATAAGAGACACAGAAAATCCATTTGAAATGGCAAATGGGAGTTTTAGAAATTTTTTCGGCTGTCAAAAGAAATGATTTTCTACGAAATATTGCAACCACTACATAATGGACAACCTGCAAGGCAAGACGAACTTCCACTACATCTCAAAGTGTTAGGAACTATAAACTTTTTGGCAACTGGTTCTGACCAAAAAGCTGTGGGAACTCCATTTTTAATTGCATGAGCCAGAGTAGTTTAAGCAAAGATTTAAACCAAGTATGCAGGCTCACTACGAATCGCTTAAGCCATGTGTGTTATTTTGTATGAAAATTACCTATGAACATATATTTTTATCTTAAAATTATACTTCTACTATTTATTATTTTTGGGTAAATATTGTAAACATGGTTTAATAAATCATGTACTTTGAATTCATTTTGCTATGTATTTTTTTCTTCAATGAATAAAGATTTTAAGTTTTTAGTTATATCACGTTATATGTTCTGACAGACATCACTAAAAACACTAAATTAATATGTCTTACTATTGCTTTCTCTCTTTATTTAATGCGCACAGACCGAGATAGACAATGCTCAGTTGAACGTTACTTAATTAGCCTCTAACAAGGTCACAATTCTGTAGCTGAAGCATTTAAATTTAGTTGACCATAATAGCAAAATTTAACAGCCGAAGTTAAAGATTCATTTAGCATTAAATTCTGTAAGATTTACATGTTGGACCATAATCGCACCAGTAGCTTTGAAAATTTCTATCAGTGATTTTTCTTAGACCTTTCTGAGTGACAGGATATATTTGTTCTTAATTGGGGGGGGGGGGGGGTAATATTTGATTATTTTACTTTTACATACATTAAATTTTAGTAAGAAAATATTGTGAATCATTCTAATTTTAATTGATTTCTTAATAATTCCACTTACCGAATAATTATTTCTGTTTTATTATTAAAAAAACATCTTTTTTGTATCTTTCCTAAAAGCGTCGCGGGCCGCCTGATAATTTTTACCAGGCCGGTGGCGGCATTCGGACTACTAGTTTTAAAATATAGCTACTAGCGTGGTACAACGCGTTATTTGTTTTCAACACTTGTACTTTGGATTCCCTTTAGATGTTTCCGCAACTAGATAACTCAATGCCGAGACATTGAAAATATATTTCTTGCTGGATTACTTTTCCATCTACTTCAAGTTTGCATCTTACTGATTCTACTTTATGATATCAAAAAATGGCATAAATGGGAGCATTTTAATTGAATTCGTACTATTAAAGCGAAGTACATACATCTTCAATCTTCAAATAAGGAAGTGGGGGAGCAAGAAAGGGCAGTCAGAATAGACAAATCAAGCAGCGCAGGGAGATATCAGAAGATCAGAACTATAGCGGTACCAAGCTACTTGAAGGGAGAAAGAGGAAGGTCAGGAGGGTGGGTTAGGAGGATTGCGAGGCTAAGGTGCGGGAATGAAGAGAGAGGAAATAGGTATTGGAGGAAACAGAAGGATAAGATGTGCAGGATGTGCGGAGAGGAGGAAGAAAATATAGAGCACTCTGCGAAGAGGTGTAGGGAGATGACAGTGTGGTCGGGGAGCACATTAGACATGTTACACGAAGATGGAAGGGGGAGAGGTGGGCGAGGGAATTAGAAGCAAGAAGGATTGAGATTGGGGAAGGAAGAGGCTCGGTGGGAAGCAGAAGGGGGAAAAAGGAAGGAAGGAAGGGGGCTGAGGTTACCTGGAAACGGGGAAGAAGGAAGAGAGATAGGAGGAGGGGTGAAGAAATGGTTGGAAGGGAAGAGAATGGAATAAAATAAATTGTAATGTAAAGTAAATTGTAATGTATGAAATGTGATGTATGTTTAATAGGACGTTGGGATGTTGATATGAGATATGATATGTTTTGTAATTGTAATAAATACCCAAAACACCGAAAGGTCGAGGGGAAATAAAGGATTATTTATACACACATCTTCAATGTGTGTGTAATTTTTGACCTAGTTTTTTGATATCATATTTCTTAGAAAACATATTTTTAGAAGCTCTTGGAAATCCCTCGATTTTTGGAATAGCATATCTCGTATTTTCAATATTTTTCAACACATATTTTTTCTTATAATTTCCGTAAACATCTAAAACCTACAATGATAAATAACATATATTTTTATTTTTCTGCATATATATTTCTTTGTCAACTAAATGATCACGAAACAACCGAATGATAATTTTTCTACGTTAATTAATATATTATTAAGCAGAAGAATACATTAAAATGTCGTTTTATGTTTTTGTTGATGGTAGATAGATAACTACAAGCCTACACAGTTATTTAAAAAATATGTAAAATAGTAAAGAATTTAGTGAGAATATACAATTAGATAAAGTTAAAAGATTTAACATATGTGATAAAAAATTGGGCAAAAATTACTTGTTTTTAGGGTTTTGTAGGTATGACCAAAAAACCCTTATACCCTCATTTTGTCGTCTGTCTATCTGTATTAGAGATGGGTCGTTCATGAACGAACTGGCTCACTGAGCCGACTCAGTACACTGACCGAAGTGACACGGTTCACCAAATTGAAATGAGCCGGCTCAAGGCTCACTGTATAGTTTCAAGTTTCAAGGATACGATTGGTCGGGCGATTGTGAGCAGTGACCGGAGTGATCCGGATCTGGATCGATGTCATGTTGAACTTCGCGAGAACTCGGCTTGTAATGTATTATCATAAAGTATATTTTGTCATCAATTTGTAAGGCAGTTTATTTGCAACTAATAGGCTTAGTCTGTATTTTCTTACAACCACACTATATAAAAATATTGCCCAAATCCCAGATGTCCGATTTATAAGGGCAATAAACATCGCCATAAACTTAACACATCTGGTTTAAAATACAGTAGCTACATAAAGTTAATTGTTTGTTTCAAAAATGTTAGAAAAGAACCGGGGCTAAGCGACGTTCTACCTACGAGCGAACGACCGACAACTGACCGGGTTTAAGCCACGTTCTATCTACGAGCGAACGACCGACAACTGACCGGGTCTAATGAAGAGCCGGCTCTAAGCGACGTCTACCTACGAGCAAACGACCGACAACTGACCGGGTCTAAGCAAGAGCCGGTTCTAAGCGACGTTCTACCTACGAATGAACGACTGACCGACCTGTGTCTCGGGATCATGTTTACAGTTCATATATTGCAAGAACCGGCTCTAAGCGACCGACCTGTGTCTCGAAAACATGTTTAATAACCGGATCACTGAGCCCCGGATCAATGAACCGGCTCAACAAACTGAACGACCTCCACTGATCCGGTTCCGCAAACTGAGCCGAAATTCCCATCTCTAATCTGTATGTCTGTCTGTCTGTTTGTTAGGTAAAAATTGTAGCCAAACAGCTGAACCTAGAAAGTTGAAATTTGGCATGCTTATACAACTCTTTGACCCGCACATAGGAAAAATACTAAAACATCTAAAAAACATATTCCCCTAAAAATATAAACAAATATATGCTAATCGAAAAAAAAGTATTTTTTTTTAATTCTGAGTTGGGTAACAAATGAAAGCCCTTAGTACGTGGATTAACGATCAAAATTAAATTTTTGCAAAATAAATTATTTTGACAAGATTTTTAACAAAATTGTACAAAAAAAAATTGTCCCACACCCTGTAGCCCAGATGGTTTAAACTAAAAATCTAAAAAAATTCTG
Organism: Liopterus haemorrhoidalis; assembly: GCA_963971575.1. NCBI lineage: Eukaryota > Metazoa > Arthropoda > Insecta > Coleoptera > Dytiscidae > Liopterus > Liopterus haemorrhoidalis. The sequence goes on from OZ020615.1 coordinate 40,557,466, forward strand.
AGTAATGTACATTGGTGTGAACCGGAATAGTACAACAGGAATTTTTGACCAGATATATTTTCGGAAAATAACGCATTCTTTGTGTTTTTTGCTTGACTACGTAAAATATTTAATAACTTATCTACGTGTTTTTTTGTTTGATGACGTAAATATTTAATATGTTATGTAAAACAATGAAACAGTATGCCTTCATGGTGTAGTGGCTAGGCATCTCACTTCCTAAGTTGCAAACTACAGTTCGCTTCCTGTCACAAAATTATTTTTTCTGTCTTTTTTTTGCATTTTTATTTTGTTTAAATTATTTTGTAAAAATTCTAGTTATATTTTGGCAAATGATGCATTTAATTATTAAAAGCGTAAATTTAATAAACAGTGGGAAGTGTTTCAATGCATAGAAAATCAGAGGGGCGGAACTTATGATTTAAAACAACCAATGGAAGCCATAGGCGCAATTTTCAAAATCTTAATGAACCTTGCTGTATAAAAAAATACTGCACATATTTAGAAACCTACATAATGGTATTAGGCATTCGAATTAAAATTAACAAAAAAATATTTTAACATAAAATTTGTTTTGGCATCCCAAATAATCATCATTCACTTACTAAATACCTGCAAAACCCTGAAATATGTGAAAATTCACACTTCACATCAATTTTTTTTAAAAATATTTTCCATTATGCACCTTTATGACACTCGTCCATGGAATAATTCTGCAATGGCCTACAAATGTTTATGTTTATTTTTACTTACTGTTTATAAAAAAAATTAATAAATAAATACACTCCCGTCCATAAGTTTAATCGCACCTAGCCTAATAATAGTTTTTATAAGAAAAATCTTCAGAATATCTTTGACTTAGGATTCCAATAAAATAAATAGATTATTTTAGCTCTGTTTAATAAAAATTAATTAAAAAAATTACAAATAAGAATAAATAACAATATTCAAATTGAATATTCGTCAAAATGACGCCTGATGACGCTTTCATAATCGCCTGACAAATACGCGGCATGAGATCAATTAATTTGTTTAGTTGTTCCAAATATTTTTGAGTGATGTCCAAAGGTCATTTTTAGCCGCAGAGGTTTTTTCGCACCTCCCTGTCTAAATGATCCCATAGTAATTATAAAGGGCTACAGTACGGACTTTGTGGTGTCCTAGTCATTAACTTTAAGAGTCCTTCCTCTGATTTTATATTTAGGTACTCTTTAACCACTTTGGCAGTGTGTTTGGGATCATTATCTTGCCGGAACACGAACCCTTCACCAATCAGTTCTGCTCCGCAATTCAAAACATTCTTGTCTAAAATCCGTAAATACACCTTTTTCGTCACTTTTTCGTAAATTTTGACGATTCTTCCAACTTGATCTCCAACAAAACAACTCCAAACCATTATATTACCACTTCCATGTTTTACATTTTGGTAAATACACTGTTCCAGCACCCTTTGCCCTGTCCGACGACAAACAAATGATCGACGTTTATTGCCGAAAATTTCAAATTTTGATTCGTCCGACCAAAGCACTTAGCTCCATTCTTCTACCGTCCAATTTTTATGCTCTTTGGCCCAGGCTAACCTTTTTTGTTTATGGACGGTCGTAAGACATGTTTTTTTAATCGCTACACCTCTGATAAATTTTATTTGTGAATTTTAAACGCGTTTAATTTATTTTTGTAAACTGCGATTAAACTTATGGACGGTAGTGTATATAGGTATAATACATGATTTTTTTGAAAACTAACAGTTTAATGCAAAAATTAAATATGCTCAATTGTGCCAAAGGTTGAATACTTCTAAAGCCTGGAACAGAATGCACAGCGCGCTACGCCGTCAGTGCGCCGTCATTTGCGAGGGCATTGTGTTAGCGCCGTTGAATACGCCGTTGAATTTTCGCCTGCACACAATGCAATAATTTTTAACGCCGTCAAAATGTCACGTGACAACTTATATCTGTGTTTATACGTGCGCTTTCTTTTATTAAAATTATAATGGATGATGAAGACTTGTGTGTGATGATATTTATGTTGTATGCAAGTTATTTATACATAAAAACAGTTTACCATTCAGTAAAAACTGAGGTTAGGTGTTCTACGTCAACGTTCAACGGCGTCAAAAGTTGGAAGTTGACGAACATTCAGTTTCAACGGCGTTGGAACGCCGCTAGGACGTTACACATTCTGTGCACTTGCGTACGACAGCTTGGTTTTATCTTTTCTCTGACAGATAGCGCCGTCCAAACGCCGTCAACGCGCCGTAGAACTCGTTGCATTCTGTTCCCCACTTGACGTTCCAAATTTATTAAAAGACATAGGTGATTTTTTTTCGGTCTACTATGACGATTTTTAATAGTATTTAAATTTAAATAAATCCATTGATTCTGGCGAACGCTTATAACGCAGGGATCGTAAATCTATTTACGTAGTTTTTAATGAAGTCAAAACTGCTGTGAATCTGAATAAGTTAAATCATTAGATCGATTTATATTACTTAAACGTAGGAGTAAAATAAATTCTGAAACAGTCATAAAGCCGAAAACGGCATGAGCGGGATCCGAACCTAAGGTGGGTGTTTTTATAGCTATTCCAGCCTGGCGGCTTAATTTAATTAATAAACACGTTAAATTTTAACGTTGCTATTAAAAATGCATTTATTATATCATAATTAGCATTATTATTAATTAATTTTAATTATAACTAATTATATTCTATATAAGGAAAAATGCATTTGACATTTCAACTCCAAAAAATGTGAAATGATGATTTATAAAAAGAGACATAAAACTTTATTAATAAAAATGAAATCTAAATTGGAATGGCCCCATCGAAATAGTCCCCTCAATTTTTTACTTCCAGCATTCCCTATTGGAACTTTAGTTCCTCTATTGGGATTCCTTTTTAGACAGCATCCGAATTTTCTTTTAGCTTTTCAATCGTTTGAAAATGGCGCCCTCTTACCGAACTCTTCAGTTTTGGCAACAATCATATAGAGCCTAGACAGGTGAGTCTCATTCCCAATCCACTATTGGGAAAGAGACTTCATAGTTCTCCAAATTACTACTGACGGAAGTGCTGGTGCGTTTTCGAGATTGTCGACAATGGTCAAAATTTCTTCACCAGACCCTTATAAATAGCTTATAGAAGCTTATAGAAGACCCTTACATCAAAATGGAGGGCACTTTGAATACTTGTAAATAAAAATATTTTTCTTCCAAATCGTTATAGAGATTATTATTATTTTTTTTTGTAAACCAATAAAGATATTAAAAAATGTTTAAGTACACAACACGTACTCATCTACAAAATCAAAGTTGTCCTATCAAGGACAACCTTTTACCGAAAGTAAAAGATATCAATCTTTTACTTCCGGTTTGTTCCGAAAAATTTCAATACTACCATTCGATTCTCAGGGTAAACTTTAGTCATCAATTTTTTTTTCAGAACAATCATATGTCGCATTTTCGAGAAAAATCGTGTTTTTTTTTTTATACAGTGAATATACGAGGGTTACCTTTTATGTTTTTACAAACGACCACTAGATGGCAATATTAAAATGTGTCATTACTATGTTCGTAAAATTTGACGTTTGATATTGTGAAATCAGTGGCAGCTTACAAATTGACCGAGTAGTTTGTTGACAGTGAGCCTTAAAAAAACAAGTTTGTGAAAAACTAGATATTACTCGTGAAAGTTTTCATTGGATGATTTTTTATGATTTTAGTAAAGGCCTAACTCAACAGCAATGCATAGATTCGCTTCGTTCAACTTTTGGTAAGTAAGCACCATTAGAAAAGACTGTTTACAATTTTTTTGCCAGAAGACATGGACAAAATCAGGAAAAACAACCAAAAACGTTGCATCATTCTTCATCATGACAATGTAAGCTCCCACACAGCACATCAAACAATTGATTATTGGAAGGAGAAAAACATCGAATTAATGTCTCATTGCCCGTAATCACCTGATTTATCCCCTAACGATTTTGTTTGTTCCCCAATGTCACACAAAAAATGCGTGGACAGCGATTTTCATCACCTCAAGAAATTGTTGAAGCCTTCAAAAACCATGTTTTTAAGATACCAACTTCAGAGTGGAAAAAATGTTTCGAGAATTAGTTTCAACGCATGCAAAATTGTATAAATCTTAAAGGCGAATATTTTGAAAAGCAATAAAACAGTTTGTATCAAAAAAGAAATTTTCTTTCTTGTTTTGTAAAAACTTAAAAGATAGCCCTCGTATTTACAACAGTTCAAATTTTACTTTAAAAAAGACTTAGGCTTTCTGCTTCTTAAAAGTCAATAACTCGAACGTTACCCCAACGCACCTTATATTTACTTATTGTATTTTCCTTTACTATTATTACCATCTGAAGTTATAATATCTAAACGTCAAATATCCAGAAAAATACCATGTTAGTTACGGAATCATTTACGAAGAAAAGAAGAATGAATTACGAAAACCACTACAAAATTTCAACCAGATAACTTACCGATACAAACTCAAGGCGTTAATCCTCCTCTCCACGTAGAAAGTATGTATTACGCAATCGGCGCAGTTTGCGTATTTTTTTATCAAAACTTTTATGATCTGAATATGTTTACCTTTGATTTATCCATATTAGCGAGTATTTATTGTATTTATTAACAGTGAAACAGATTTTTTTGATCAAACCTCTTATTATATTTTATGGTATATTTTAAAGACCTAAATTTAATTTTAAGGCCCGTATTTATCGTTCTATTATTTAAGGTCATAAAGTTTGTTAATGAGGTAGTAAATTTAATTTGATTTCATCACACGAATTTCATGTTTAAACCTTGGAATTATTTTCATATATTAAATATACAAGTTTGTAAGATATGTTTGATTTGAATATTTAAAATATTTGAAATGTATCAGGAACTACTATCCTTGTTACAATTAGCAGCAGGTCATAAATATGCTATTACAGTAAACAAATACTAAGTACAGTTCACTAGCCCCAGGCAGTAAAATTTGACCTTGATTTAATAATTTAGGCTTTTGTTTGTTGAGTATCCCAACCTTAATATAGGTGGAGATATATAATTTGTGTATCATTTGTGTTTCATCAGAATTACTTTTAAATTAGTCTTGTAATATCTTTATGTATCCGCATATTACACCTGCCTTTTTTTTCCTTAAAATTATAGGCGTTCCTCAGAAGATAGTTGAGGAGCAATTGGCGACTCGAGGGGTTTGTAAGAGGTAAAGCGACAAATAGTAATTACTTTTTATAAATTAAATTTATTCGCAAGAGCCAAGAGTCCCATGTACAAAACCTTTGCAAACGTTTGAAGCTTTTGAAGTGTATATGAGGTGTGACAAAAAATTCGTGCAATTATTGAAATTCCCGCGCTACATTGGTCGGATTGATAAACTTTTTTCATATCATGTTGGTTAATCTGTCATTGACGAATGTCTCAATTGGCAGCCATATCGGATATGTATTTTAGATTTGACAGCTAAATAAAAAAGTTGTTTCTGTATATTCGGCGATGATTTATTTTTCACAATGAGGTATCAAAGATTATGCATTAAATTTTGTTATTAAAAATGAAATCAAGTGCTGTAAAGTTGTGGAAATGTTGCAAAAGTCATTTAGTAAGTCGAGTATGAACGAACAAGTGATTTACAAACGGTATAAGCACTTTCAAGATGGCCGTGAATCAGTTGAAGATGATGTTAGAGTTGGGAGACCCAGCACTTGAATCACCAGAAAAAATGTGGAAGAAGTTAAGAAAAAATTTCTTGATAACCGTCAAATTACAATTAAAGAAGTTACGGAAGAAGTTGGTATATCGACTGGTTCATGCGAAGAAATTTTCATTAAGGTTTTAGGCATGAAGCGAGTGGCAGCAAAATTTGTTCCGAAATTGTTAAATTTGGAACAAAAAATGTGTCGTAAAGAATTCTTTCTGAAAATGATAGATGATGTCGTCAATGACTTAAGATTGCTCCAGCGCATTATAACGTGTGACGAGACGAGGGTGTACGGTTATGATATCGAAACAAAGGAAAACTCCATTGAGATGATTGAGATCTCAATGGAAGCTTCCAAACAAACCAAGAGTCAAACAAGCACACCAAGTTCGATCGAATGTTAAAGTTCTTCTCACAGTACCATGCATTTTTGCCGCAAGGTGTTACAGTTACTAAAGAATACTATTTGAGCTTGTTGCGTTGACTGCGTGAAGCAATTCGTAGAAAACACCAAGACATATGGAAGGACAATTCTTGGAAATTGCACCATGATAACGCTCCATAAGCTTCATTTCTTGTACGAGATTTTCTGTCCAAAAATAGCACCGTAATGATGCCCCAACCCTATTTACCAGATATGGCCACATGTAAATTTTTTCTCTTGCCAAACATGAAAGAACAATGAAAGGACAACGTTTTGCGACCATTGAAGAAATAAAAGCAAAATCGCTGGAAGAGCTGAACGCTATACCAAAATCTGCGTTTCAGAAGTGTTTTGACAACTGGAAAAAATTGTGGCATAAGTGTATTATATCCGATGGGGACTATTTTGAAGGGGCCAATTTGATGAATAAATAAATTTTATTTTATTTCAAAAATGACACACTACCTTAGCCATAAATACAAAAAATTCATAACATTATTAGCCATAATTTAGAATTTAGAATTTATTGATTTTAAAGACACTACAGACCGAAGTCTCATTTGTGACCATACATAAAACACATATAATAAGTACAAAATATAACTAAATATGTACATTACATGAGAAAAGTAACAAAAACAGAGGAAATGAAAAATAAAATTATAAATATTACAATATACGCACATTGCATAATAGCCGGGAGCTCATGACATTTTTGGTCTCCGATTTCATACAGCATGCCTTTTGGAGGAAAGAATATTTACCCTGTGACAACAAAAAAGGGATGGTACTAAACCCCTGCACGCTTTCCGGTCATAGGAAAAATTGCATTTCCACTTGCACAAAATTTTTGTGTTTTTCTCTGACTTAATATTACTTGCCCTTCTGTCAAAAGAAAGTTATAACAAATTTAAAGTCTTTTAATTATAGGCATGCTGTATGAAAACGCGGAAAATCATATTTTTTTATTACAAGATCACATGACCGTTTGAGCCCTTTGGGACCCTCCGAATCGCATGCATATATTTAAAAGACTTTAAATTTGTTATAACTTTCTTTTGACAAAAGGGCAAGCAATATTAAATCAGAAAAAAGCACAAAAATTTTGTGTTTAAGTGGAAATGCAATTTTCCCTATGACCGGAAAGCGTGCAGGGGTTTAGTACTATCCCTTTTTTGTTGTCACAGGGTAAATATTCTCTCCTCCAAAAGGCATGCTGTATGAAATCGGAGATCAAAAACAGTCATGAGCTCCCGGTCTATAAATTCACAATACATAGAGTTACAATAATAAATTTTTTTTTAAATGAAGTGAAACTCATACCAATTTCAACTTTGTGTTTATGTAGAGATGTATTAAAAAGTGTTGTCATTCTTTTTAAGGGGCCCATTTTATAAGTTTCTGTCCGTGCATGTTTTTATGAAAACAGTACTTTCTGCCTTATTCCACAAACTGGTGTCCTTATATTCTTTGAGATAAAATATCGGGACAAGTCATGGTACCATACCATATTTTATGCTAGGTAAACAGAGTTTGAGAGTCGCGCCTAATGCTTAAGGATTCAACAGAATATTTATTTCCTTTAATTCTGAATTCAACGATACGTAAAAATTTTGTTTGAATTTGTTCTAGTATTTTAATATGGTTCTTATAAAATGGTGACCAAATTACCGAGAGATATTCCAGCTTGCTCCTAACTAGTGCATTAAATACTGTTAAATAAGTTTGAGTCAGTTTGAAATCCTTTGATGTTCTAAGGATAAAACCTGTTAGTTTATAACAATCGTTTACTAGATTTGTAATGTGGTTTGTGAAAGTAAGTTTGCTGTCAAAAAGAACACCGAGATCTTTTACTACTGTAGTCCTAGTTATACCGATATTATTCATGTTATAATTATACGATATCGCTGTACGACTGTACGTGTAGGACGTGATTTTACTTTTTGCAGGATTAAAATTTAGACCTGAATTCACGCTCCACTGATATAAGGCATTTAGATCGTCCTGTACCTTTAAGCAATCCGAGATGTTATTTATTTGCCTAAATAATTTAATATCATCGGCATATATCAAACAGTTGCTGTTATTTATATTTTGTGGAATATCATTGACTGCCAGAAGGAAGAGGAGCGGACCAAGGTTACTTTCCTGTGGTACCCCGGAAGTAGACTTGTATGTACGCGATTTACACCCTTCATACTCGACGTATTGCGCCCTTTCTTTTAAGTATGGTATAAAACATCTCAGTATGTTTGGAGATAATCCCATCAATTCCAGACATCTTAATATTCTATTATGCGAAATTTTATCAAATGCCTTACTCATATCCAGATAAATTTCATAGGTCTGGACATTCGCGTCAAGATTAGAATCAATAAAATCTGTAACTGTTAAATCTGTAAAAAAGATTAAAAGTAATCGATTTAATAGTAAGTATCGAAGTAATCGATATAATTTAGACATGAATTAAAAATTGATGTGAAGTGTGAATATTCACACATTTCAGGGTTTCGTAGGTACATAATAAGTGAAGGCGGTATGCTGAGTGTGTAGGACAAATTTTACTTTGTAGTAATCACGGCAAAATGAACGATATTTTTAAAATAATTTATCGTCTGTTAATCATATAATAAGACTGGTTATTAAATTTACGCTCTTAAAAATTAAATACAACATTTGTCAAAATATAACTAGAATTTTGACAAAATAATTTCAACATAATAAAAATGCAAAAAAAAAACAGAAAAAATAAAATTCGCTCCGTACTCGAACTCGAAACCCTTCGTTTTCCAGCTTACGACACCAGTGCTCTAACCCATTAAGCTATCGCACGTCTTGCATGTGAGTGTCTTACATTGGTATAACTTTTGTACTTTGTGAACCAAAAACCACAAAAAATGCGTTATTTTCCGAAAACATAATCTGATCAAAAATTCCTGTTGTACTATTTCGGTTCACACCATATACATTACTTAGAATTTTTTTTAGATTTTTAGTTTAAACCATCTGGGCTACAGGGTGTGGGACAAAATTTTTTTTGCACAATTTTGGCATAAATCGCATCAAAATAATTTATTTTGCAAAAATAAAAATTTTATCGTTAATCCACGTACTAAGGGCTTTCATTTGATACCCTACTCAGAATTTAAAAAAAATATTTTTGTTTTCGATGAGCACATATTTGTTTATATTTTTAGGGGGGTATGTTTTTTAGATGTTTTAGTATTTTTCCTATGTGCGGGTCAAAGAGTTGTATAAGCATGCCAAATTTCAACTCTCTAGGTTAAGCCGTTTGGCTACAATTTTTACCGAACAGACAGACAGACAGACAGACAGACAGACGACAAAATGACGGTATAAGGGTTTTTTGGTCATACCTACAAAACCCTAAAAAAATAATTATTTTTGTCAAACACAAATTGCAAAATTTTCCAAAAACGCAATCTAATCAAAAATTCCTCTCTTACGTATCCGGGTTAGAACAATTTATATTACTTAGAATTTTTTCAGATTTTTAGTTTAACCCCTTTTTATTAAAAGGTGCTGAATGTTTTTAGAACATCAAAAATCGTGCTAAAAATAAAAAATCTTAGAAACTACTTTTCGTTCTGTAATTTACGTCTTAAGAGCTTTCTTTTCATATCACACAATAAATTTTAAAAATTATAATAATTTTTTTCAGCGACATAAAATTCTTTATTTTTCGAAAAACTAACCTGATTATAAATTCCTGATTAACTATTCCGGTTCTCATCAATGTACATTATTGATTTTTTTTCAAGTTTTCAAAGTGACCCCTCTGGGAAATATGACAGGGGCGAAAAGTTTTTTGATATATTTTTGGCGAGTATCCCATAAAATATTTATTTTTCAAAAATAAAAATTTGCTTTTTATAAAAACATTTTAAAAACCCTTAAAATGTGAACCAATGAAAAGTATGGTATAAGGATTACTTAATGTTTTGAAATAAGTTATGTGCTGGCCACATTTGAAACATGAGATTTATATCTTTTCAAATTAAACTTACATCTAAGAAAACTTTAACAATTATTTTAATTTAAAAATATGTTTGCGTGCACCAGAAATTAGAAAAGAATAATTATAATTTTTTAGTTGAATGTTGTTATTTTATGCTGTCACAAACAATTATGATTATCATAATGTCAAAGGTCTAAGATATTTGTTTAATTGTTTTGAACTCCACAACTAATTTTATAATTATGTTAATCTAAAAGTCATACAAGAATTTTTCTATATTTAGCATTTAAGTCATTAATCGAAATACTTGCATTAATAAAAATAATGTTTAAAAGAAATTATCATTCTTATTTTGATTCATTATGACGACACATCTAAAAAAATAAATACAGATAGGTGGCTAATTTTCATTTTCAGGTATAAATTGTGGAATCTGATATTAATTAAAATATTGGGTTGAGTTATAAATAAATTTCGTATTTGTACATATATATTAATTTTATAAATCGATAAAAAAAAAATGATGTGAAGTGTGAATTTTCACAATTGCAGGGTTTCGCAGGAATATAATAAGTGAAGGCGGCATGCTGAGTGTGTAGGACAAATTTTGCTTTGTAGTAATCACGGCAAAATCAACGATATTTTTAAAATAATTTATCGTCTGTTAATCTAAGAGCTTTAAAAACTAATTTTATGTTAAAATATTTTTTTGTTAATTTTAATTCGAATACCTAATACAATTATTTAGGTTTCTAAATATGTGCAGTATTTTTTTTTTATAGCAAGGTTTATTAAGATTTTGAAAATGGTGCCTATGGCTTCCATTGATTGTTTTAAGTCATATGCTCCGCCCCTCTGGTTTCGTATACATGACACATAGAATTTAAATATAATTCCAACAATCCAACTGGTTATTAAATTTACAAAATAACTTAAACAAAATAAAAATGCAAGAAAAAAACAAAAAATAAAGTTGTTTCCTCTGCCCGGGAGCGAGCCCTAGTTTGTTGCGTAGCAAGCGAGCAAGTTAATCAATAGACCAGGATACGCCTACTAGTATAGTGTGTTACATAACTATAACTTTTGTACATCGTCAACAAAAAAACACAAAAAATAGGCTACAGGCTGTGGGACAACATTTTTTTTGCACAATTTTGGCAAAAATCGTATCAAAATAATTTAATCGTTAGTCCACGTACTAAGGACTTTCATTTGATACCTTACTCAGAATTTAAAAAAAAAAAAAATTCTATTGTCACATATTTGTTTATATTCTTAGGGGAATATGTTTTTTAGACGTTTTAGTATTTTTCCTATGTGTGGGTCAAAGAGTTGTATTTTGACCTACCTCACCAATAGGTCCCACTCTACTATTATTTCATCTAATGGGAGGAAATATAATTCAAGGAAGTTACCTGTAGTAGTAGGTGTTCCACAAGGAAGTGTGTTAGGACCATTATTATTCCTCATATACGTTAACGACCTTCCTCGCATTTTCAAAAACAATGATAATTTAACGTCAACGTCATTTGCGGATGATACTAGTCTCCTTCTCGAGTGTAAAAACTGTGTTGAGCTAGAGAATTCTTTTAATAGTATCATGTCCAAAGTCCAAACTTGGACATTAAAAAACAAGTTAACTCTAAATGTAGGAAAAACAACATGTCTAATTTTTAGATCAATATTTAATAAGACCATCCTGAATGCATCTCTAAATTTTCGTGGAGATGAAATTATGATCTCTAACGACATTAAATTATTAGGCCTTAAGCTAGATCCGAAGATTACCTGGTCCGAGCATATAGATTATCTTGCCCATAGATTAAGTTCATCTCTATTTGCCCTAAGATCGCTAAAAATTAAATGTAGCGCACATATTTTAAAAACATTTTATTTTTCCTGCTTCCATTCACATTTGCAATTTAATATAATACATTGGGGTCAATGTAGTGAATGGAAGCGAATATTTATATTACAGAAATCAGCTGTGCGAATCTTGGATTCCCTCGGTCCTAGAGAGTCCTGTAAAGAGTCGTTTAAAAAGTTACAAATTCTGACCCTGCCATCTGTGTATGTATTTTTGCTATGTGTATTTACATACAAAAATAAACACCTGTTTCACGCTAAAGTCCATTCCCATAACACACGCAATAAAACTCTTTTGGAACCTAAGGCACACAAAACGACTAGCTACCAAAAAGGGGCATATTTTAATTGCTGCAAAGTTTTTAATGCACTGCCAAGCACAATTACAGCAGCAAAATCAATCATTATATTTAAAAAATTGTTAAAAAGCCATCTATTAGAAAAAACACTGTACGACATAAACGATCTTGTTATATAAATGTATTGTAATGTATTATTTTTATTGTATTTTCATTTTATTGTATTATATTATATGACTGTATGACATACTATCATAAATGATTATTACTTGTATTGATTTTATGATAATGAAACAATAAACTAAACTAAACTAAACTACTCTCTAGGTTTAGCCGTTTGGCTACAATTTTTACCGACAGACAGACGACAAAATGACGCTATAAGGGTTTTTTGGTCATACCTACAAAACCCTAAAGAGATTTGAATTGTGAATTTTCGCACAATTCAGGGTTCTGTAGGTAATTATTTAGTGTAAGAAGCCCATAGAAGGTTGGGTGTCTAGGACAATATGTTTTCAATAATCACTTCAAATACAACAGTTTTTTGTTTATCAGTTTTATTCGTTATTTTGAGTACTAAGAGGATTTATATATTTTTTAAAAACTAAAATAAAATAATTTGCGAAAAATTTAAATTAAAGAATCCCAGCTATTTCTTCCCAAGTTTTTATTAAATGAATAAGAAATATATTGATAAATGGCTCCATTTTTTTCAATTTCAGAAACGTATTTCTCACTTTTAACAATGTGTTATTAGATTTATAAGTATTTCACTACTATATATGATTTATTCGTACTCAATAAATCTCATCAGTTCATCACTCTCGTGATCGCTGAAGACGATCGTTGACCAGTTTCCGAAACGTCCGAAAGAATTTATTTAAAAAATAATTATACACTCATGAAGTATTATATCTTTCTGATACTAATACTCATTATATTGTACTATGCCAACCTAGTTAGTACTCTTAGCATTGCAAAATAATTTCAAAGGTATTACATTTGTTCCTTTTTCCTTGTTCCATGGTATCAACTAAATTCTAAATTTCAATTTTATGTGTTATTTAACAGGTCCGAGAATTCACCGGGGGAATTGAGTGTTGGGTTTCATATATAATACAGGGTACTGTTCTCGCATTAGCTTTGTGCGTACCATTGATTTTGGAGGATTAGTACACTGGATTGTACAAGGTGTCTCAAAAGAAATTTTATATTTATTTAGCTTACTGCGTGAACGCAACGTATCCGAGGGGCGCGGGGGTTATGTCAATCGGTAGCCTGGCTCTTGGGAATTCAGTCGCTATGGAGCGTTTCTCGGGAGCAGACCGCGCGTTATGCGTGCGAGAGTTTTACAAAAACGGTGATTCGGCGACTGTGGCGCGTAGAAAATTCTGCAGTATTCGAGGTTTTCGCCACTTAAATGATGCGCCAAGCATTCCTCTCATACGACATTGGGTTAAAAAGTTTGAAGAGACTGGTACAACGCTGGATAAATCAAAATCCGGGCGACCTAGGTCATCAAGAACGGTAGAAAACGTGGAGAATGTTAATCAGTCTGTTCGTGACGACCCGAACCTTTCAATTCGGAAGCGCGCAAGTGCTTTAAATGTGCATAGATCATCATTGCATCGCATTATGCACCAAGACCTAAAGCTGCACCCCTACAAAATTCAATTGGTGCAAGAATTAAAGCCCCAAGATGCCAGCCAGAGGCTTAATTTCGTAAATCAGGTGATTGAGCGATTTTCAACGTTTACCAACATTTTGTTTTCGGATGAAGCTCAATTTCATCTTAATAACCACGTAAATAAGCAGAACTGCCGCTACTGGAGTGCAACGAATCCGAAACGCAAACATCAGAAACCCCTACATTCGCGTAAAGTGACCGTATGGGCTGCGATGTCGGCGCGAGGAATTATCGGCCCTTACTTTTTTGAAGACGAAAGGGGGCGTGCAGTTACAGTGAATTCAGAGCGTTATGTGGAGATGTTAGACAACTTCTTGGTACCTGAACTGCAAAACTTTCCTGGCTATAACCAAAGAACATGGTTCCAACAGGACGGAGCAACTTCACACACGTCCAATATGTCTCTGCCACGTGTTCGTGAAATTTTCTTAGGCAAATTGATCTCCCGGAGAGGTGACATAAATTGGCCTCCACACAGTCCAGATTTAACCCCTATGGACTTTTTCCTATGGGGTTATCTTAAATCTAAAGTTTACGCCAATAAACCGACTTCACTGGCGCATTTGAAAGAAAATATCCGTCACGAAATGGCAGCCATCCCTGAGTCCACCTGCCGAGACGTCATAAGTAATTTTACTGTTCGATTAAATGAGTGCCGAGAACGCGAGGGTCTACATTTAGACGATATTATTTTTAAGAAATAAATCCCCAAAAAGTGTATTTTAATAATTAATAAACATTTTTTCTATATACGGCTTACTTTTTTTTTAATCGATCCACTAAATATAAAATTTCTTTTGAGACACCTTGTATGATAATCTAGCTTTCAATGTTCTTTTGGGTTTTCTCACTGTTATGTGAAATTTGTCTTATACGGTGGTTGTACCGGTGAACTTTAATTTTATTTTACATTCTATGCATTATTAACAGGTTCGTTAGCTCTCCAGGGGAGTTGATTATTGGTCTTGATATACAGTTTGAGGTATCATTCTCGCATTATCTTTGTGCGTACCATTGTTTTTGGGGGATTGGTACGTTGAATTGTATGATTGTTCCAGTTTTCAATGTCCTTTTGGGTTCTTTCACTGTGGTTATTTTTATCTTGCTATGGGGTTTTATGATATTCAATTTAATTGTTACATTACGTTGTACAGTGGGTGACACTGCAATCTTTGCGATTTGTACGTACCATATTGTAGGCGGGGGGGGGGGGCGGATTGTGTTACTGGCTGTCATATTAATGTAATGATTTTTGCGAATTATTCATATATGTTTTTGGATATTTATTATTATTAATATAACGTAAATTAATAGGGTAGTTTGTCAAATTTAACTCATAGTTTCACATCTATT
Source organism: Liopterus haemorrhoidalis (assembly GCA_963971575.1). Taxonomy (NCBI): domain Eukaryota; kingdom Metazoa; phylum Arthropoda; class Insecta; order Coleoptera; family Dytiscidae; genus Liopterus; species Liopterus haemorrhoidalis. Next base: position 40,572,795 of record OZ020615.1, read on the forward strand.
ATTGTTGTATAAAATAATTTTTCCTGTTTTCCTATCCTTCTGGATTTTCAAAGTCAAAAATATATTGTTAATGTCAGTTCACAACTTCACCATTCCCGGTGATGGACGATGTATATGATGTTAGAATAACGTTAAAATTAGTATAGGTAAATAAATTTTGTATTAAATTATAAGATTGTTACTATAGTCAAAATGTTCTTTGTAGCACCTGAGAAAGCCAACAATTAGTTGGCAAAACGTGTTACTTAAATAAACGTTCTGTCCAAAAAAGCTGAGTGAAAATTTTCCTACTTCTACTAAAGATATTACTGTAAGTTTATATTTAATTTTTAGGGTGTAAGTTTCTATTTGCCCCCTGTGTACTCCTTTGTGGAAAAATTCTTCTGGCCATAAATTTTGGCAGTTTACTGTGAAAATATTATTTATTGCTCATTGTTAAAGTATATAGAATATAAAATTTAATTTATATAATTAAGAGTATAATAAAACAACACATAAATAAAGTATAATTAATTATTAACTATTGAGAAATGACTCCAGACATTAGCAAACAAATATATAATTGGGTGCTAATTGTTTTTAAAGGGAACTTTATCTTTTGTTTTGTCCGACAAGATTATTATATAAAATTAGAGATAATTATTGTTTTGTTTATTTTATAACCTATTTTGTAAACACTCTCACGTTATCATTTATCATATTTTATGGTAGACAAAAATAATTGGTAATAAATAAAATTATTTTAGGATCCTTGTTTTGGTTCATTTCAAAATAATTTTAGATTTATATCTAGATTGATATTGATCCCAGCAAAGTAAAATCGAAAACACCTTACGGTTTTTTAAAACAAATTACTAGATAAGAGATTGTTAAACGAAAATATTGTGTTGTTTTTCACAGAATCTTTTATTAATATACTGACTGCAGTTTCGGCTCTTACCACTGCCATATTTAAAATACTATGCCTAATCACGAACTGAACAAATAAAAGGTACTTATATTTTCCGTGAGGACTGTTAGTTAACAATAATAATAGATAAATACTTACCTAATTCTAAGCCTCTCTACCTTTGGGTGCGAGGTTTGTGCGAGTTTGAGTTTTTAATTTTTTACTTTTCCAAATATTTGTCCACGTCTTCCTGTCCTGCGTTTGAGATTTTATTTAGATCCACTTGATTCCCCTTTCTTCCATCCCTCGTTTCAATTGTCGTTTCTATGTTTTCAGGGTCTTTTGAAAGTCCTTATTGATGGCAGTGTATAAGCTATTTTTTCTTCACCCATTTTCATCACATGTCCAAGCCACCTTAGCTGCCTTTCCTATATGCTTGTTCCTACCGGTTATGTATTCAGTTTTGCTCTAAAAATTCGTTCCTGATTTAGTTTCTTCTGGCTTTCCTTCTATATTTCCAACAGACAAATGAGTATATTATATTATATAACATGAGCGGAATATTGCTCAGGGGCAACATCCTAAATTTAATTAACCATTATTGTTTAAACTGTTAAAGAGAGTTTTTAAATTCCATGTTCTTGTTTTAGTCCTAATTCTTGTGCCAAAGGTCGACATCAGTTTATCGGTCCAGGTATTTGTTGAAATTTCTATCATAAAGTAGATTTCCAATGGGTGGGCTATGAACTCTCCGTAGCCAGGTCCAGTGGTGGAACTGCAGCCTTGGGACCAAAGAGAGACAACAGAAAAACCTCTTCCTACCGTTGGTTTTTCTGGACTGTCTTCTTAATTGTGATTTTAAGTACGTAGGGTCCTAAGACCCGGAAGCTTGACATGATCGGGTGATACGATCACTATATACTTTACATGTGTGACTCAGGGTACGCGGGATCATCACCTTTACATGGACAGGCGGACACGGTCAACTGGATGGGATGGTCAATTGGGCAATGGACAACTGGACGGCGGACAATTGGGCTATGGTTAACTGGGCGATTTATATTTGTGCAACGAAAATTATTTACTCTCTGGTACAGGGTTTCCCAACCTTTTTAATCGATCGTCCTTCTACATAAGGATAAAATCCTCTTCCGACCCCCAAATAAAATGCTTTAGTTAGTAAAATATTAATAAAATATCTTACAAGCAAATCAAAAATATATTTCAAAAATAAATCTGTATAAATATAATTAAATTAATAAATACTTTTTTTCGTCAACTGGTCATTAGTAACTAATAATAACAGGTTCCCAACGCCTATATAGGCCTATAAATGACAGAGAAAGTAAGTTCTCCATTTCTAGACCGCCGTCCATAGATATGAAAGCCACGTGGTCAGTGTGACGTTTCGAATTATCCTATTATCCCTATATAAATAGTACTTATTTTTAGTATTAAATACTTGAGACTGAGTCGACTTTAAAGCTAACAGCATAATATCGGAAGATGAAAATTCGAAGGAACTATGTATTACAATTAAAATCACAGTTCAATACTTCAATGGGACAATTGTGACAGATGAGCAACTAGAAGTTCTTTATGTCTAACAGAAAATTGCTCAATTTTATCCTTAAATTGCCTCTTTTGGATAAATCCAGCCTCTTTCTACTCTTTCTTAACAAATTAACCATGTCGCTAAATCCGGCATCAACAAAATAAGAACCAGGAACCTTATTAGTAATTTTACCACAATTGTTTTCAATTTTGGATATTTATATATCTTATTTTAAAAAAATCTTATTTTAAAATTATTCCAAAATGCTGCAAATCCTTTAATGTTGAAAACAGATTTGGCTATAAATCTAAAATTTGGTTACTATTACAATTATTAAATACGGAAAAAGAACTATCGACCCCTAATCGACCTCTTTCCTTATAGAGGCCGCAGGTTCAAGAAAATCCCCAGGGGGTCGATAGCGACCCTGTTGGGAACGCCTGGTCTAGTAGATCAAATATGAATACAATAAAAATGTTTTTACTGTCATTATCTTTTTATCTGTACAATAAAATATGTCTAAATATCAGTATAATGTATAATAATAGCCAAAAAGGTCTGCACTCTTCAGCTGATCAGTCCAAAAAATCATAAAATACCTAGAAGACACTTATATAATTTTATGCAGAAGAACATAAACACAGAATGGGAAAATGAATGGAAAACAGTAACTAATTATAAAGGAAGATTTTATGCCGCCATAGAAAAAACACTACCGAAGAAATCATGGTTTCAACATGTAGCCATACAGCGCAGCTCCATTGTTATCCTCTTAAGAACAGGACCCGACAAATACCCAGAACACCTACACAAGATTGGTATCACTCAGTCGCCACTCTGCGCCTGTGACAATAGAACCGTAGGAAACCTAAACCACATTTTTTTTCAGTGTACCTCACACACAAACAATAGGTTACGATTCATCCAACAAATTACCAAGCAACTAAAGAACCTGTAGACATAAAGGATATTTTACGGAACCCAAATACCTACAAATACATAATAATTTATATAAATGATTCCAAAATAGAAATTTAAGTTTATCTTTTGTTGTAATAATCAAAGTTTTGTATACTAATTGTAAATTGTTGATAGCTGATTAATATGGCTATACAGCCTTAGGCCAAATAAATAAATATATAAAAAAAATTATAATAATAACAATTATTTCGTTTTTATCAGTGTTACATCAAAATACAATTATATTTAAAACAGATATCTCTGTTTAAAGATATGGATCTTTCAGAATTATTTATAGTGTTGTTTACTTCCTTAAATATGTTTATTTTTACTCAAATTATATAAATATATAATGAAATTAAAGATAATACTTTATCTTAAGTTTCCCACAAAACTACTTTTTAAAATAAAATAAATTTGTCGGCTTAGATTATTCTTTCCAAGTAGTCTAATTAATGCAACTTTTTTTAAATTCTCGATGCATCCTGGACTGTGTTTTATCACTTTTTTGCTATAAAAACTAAGATTCATTTCCTTAAGACATATAATTTTCCATTTAGCTGAACATCAGACGTGATGCTTTGTAAAAAACCTCTTAGTTATAATGCTAATTCAATATTAAGTCTATTTAGCAGCTTGTGTCGGAGTGAAGTAGTTACGTAGTAATCCGCTTTTACGAAAGTGATATAATAAAGTAAAAAATTTATATTTATAACGTAATAGAAAAAATTACAGCGCGGATAGCTGAAGATGCATATTTATTCATTTATGTTTGCTCGTCGGTTGTGCTTTATGTTCCTAGCTGAATTATAAACATTTCACCTGATTCAGTTTGAAATATTTTGGGCTTGACTTTTACTGCTTCAGACTTATTGGAGGGCACAGAAATTCTTGTTTTTGTTATACAATGATCGTTTTTTTTTTTTTTTGTTTAGTAGCAGAAAAGTACTTTTAAGGCCATTAGTAATTACAGTACATTTATATAATTTTATATTATATTTAACATTATTATAAGTACATTTAAAATATATATATATATATATATATATATATATATATATATATATATATATATATATATATTGTGTTTACATTATTATTCACTTCGGTTTTTGGGATAGTTATATTTTGTTTTTTACTGATATGTCTTCTAGAAATTTTAGTAGAATTTCTATTGTTTTGTTGTCATTAGCCAGGGCTTGCTGTAATGTAGGTAAAATTTTATGTGTTTTTTATGTGTCGTTACTATATTTCTTGCAGGTCATCAGGATATGTTCAACTGTCTGTATCAATAAGTTCTGTGGCACATTCTTCGCACATGGGTGGTTGTAGTCTGTGGAATACATATTGTTGTGTAATCGCCGTATGCCTAATTCGTAGTCGCGTCAATATAATTTGGTCTCGTCGGTTTCTGGTTAGTCCATTTCTTAATGTCGTGTTTTATATGTCGTAATTTATTGTTGTTCGTCAGCCTCCATTCTAGGTCCCAGTCTTCTTTAATTTTGTATTTAATCCAGTTCTTGAAGTCATAATTGGCATTGGTATTTATAAGATAGTTACTTCTTTATCTTGGGCTAATGCGTTGTGTATGTTGTGTAACTACAAAATAAAAAATTTTAGATTAAAATTATAGAAACAAGATATTAGAAATGTATAGAATAACAAAATGTCAAACTAGATCTTGTCTTTATATATCCGCCATAAACAATGTGGTCAGATTAAAACATGTGGTAAATAAAAATATTTTTGTATGTGGTTTACTTTAAAAACCGCAATTAGACAATGGTATATCATAGTTATCATGTAATAGTGATATTGGATTCAATTCAACACCTTATGCTTATGACAACATTGAATAAAGACAGGTTTATAATAGATGTGCTATGAATACATAAGAATAAAAATTACACTATACTCTCTTTGTCCTGTTTATTAGCAGATGATTTGAAGGGTCAAACCTATTGTTCTAAAATGCGTTATGTTATTGAGTTATTATAAGAGAGTTATTATACTTTCCCAACAATCTTCCAAGCGGAAATAATCATAATTGAAACATATACGTTCATTTTTGACATAGGAGATCTATCCAAAATCTCATGGTGTAACATTTGGCTGTATGTTATGTTGTTAAGGACGATAGTAATTGTAATCCTGAATCTTCCAAAAAATCTTGTGTAACATGAGCTTGTTCTTTTTGATTATGTTTTTGAGTACCCAAAGCGTACAAATCTTTCTAAATTATAATTTACCAAACAGATTTGTGTACAGAAATGGTGCATTAATCTGCCTTTATGTTATATAGCGATTTTGTTTACCAGTTTTTTAATAGCAACAATATTTTCGGGAATTATCACTTCCGCAGGTCACCCAGAACGTATATCATTTTCTAATTCAAAACCACCATGTTGAAAATTTTCATACCGCCACTCAATGGAGAAGATTGGACAATTATCATGGAATATACCGAAAATTTCTTCATAGAGCTCTTTGGTTGATAAATAACGTTTAAAATTATACAAAATTATTATCCAGTAATTTCGTTTTAACATGGACAGCCTTTTTTAACTTTATTAAACAAAATATCAACACAGGTTGAAGATGAAAAAATAAAATCATGGTTTATGTATAAGAAAGACTCATCTTTAAATTGGTAAAAACTCGATAGCGCTGTTTATATTTATATTAGCGGAGGATAAAACTTTTCTGGTGCCCTACATATAATATACACATTTTATATACCTCGAAAGCACCGTGAACAGCAACAGCAACATCACGGAAGAAATAACTTTAAGAATCCTTTCTGTAAACAAAGCCTACTATGCTCTTAACAGTTTGCTCAGATCACGCTTGCTATCTCGGCACACAAAAATAACATTATAAGACCCTTCTTTGGGGAGGAAAAAATGGGAAATATTTCCATATATGGGACTATATATCACTTCCGTGAATCTTGGACAATTAAACAAGAACAAGAACAACGGCTGAGTATCTTTGAACGTAAGATTCTATGGAAAAATTTCGGTCCTGTTCAGGAGGATGGAATATGTAGAATCAGAAGAAATGATGAGCTGCGCGACTTATAATGTACCGGGTATGATTGGCTTCATGAAAAGTTCCAGAATACGTTGATTCGGACTCGTCAACAGAATGCTCAACTACATGCCAGTGGGAAGAGTATTCGATAGCGTTCCTAGGTACAAACAGACCAAGAGGAAGACCTCAAATAAGATGGGTGGACAATATGCACAAAGACCTGCAAAGAATTGATGCCCACAATTGGAGAAGATTAGCGCGTGACCGCGGAAGATGGAATCAGTTTGTGGAGGCGCCAAGAACCCTCTAAGTGTTGTAAAATCCAATGGATAAAAATTTTGCAATAAATGTTTCGTAAAATTAAGGATTTTTTGCTTTAACTCAGGAGCTCCAAAATCATTAATAGTTTCAGGCACCCGAAAGTCTAGTACGTCACTGGTTGCTTCTCATTGAACGTATATGATTTGAGACCGAAGGACTACATCGATCGGGACAAGTTGCAAAGCAATCTCGGCAGGTCACACATTAGACGCGTTTAGCGAAAGCAACTGTTGAGTATTTTGAATGTTGACTGACAATGGGCGCGTTTAGCGAAAGTAACCGATGAGAATCAGCACTCAACCTGTTTACTTGATGACTGCGATTATAATAAACTGTTGCCAGTTCGATAAACAAACTTCAAGCGAAATACTGCGATCTGTAAGTTAACATACTCAACAGTTGCGTTTACTAAACGCATCCATTGTCCTGGCGGGCAGTGTGTTGCGCACAACTGGTCAAAATATAAGCCTTAGTCGATTTAAAAACTTGAAACAAAACAGAGCAATATTTCAAATGCGTTTTAAATATTTATAATCCTGCACGACACTCTATGTACCGAGAATGGATAAATATTTAAATATAAAAAGTTGACGTTACAACAAACATTTTATTTAGACAATTATTGTTTATGACATTACGTATATATAAAGGCATTCTCTTGCATTTCACTTTGCTTAGCGAGTTCAACAATTTTGCAATCGCATTGTTAGAAAAAATGCATTGGCCTTGACTGGACCTTAAAGGCTACACTGTGTATACAGATTCATGTTATTAGATCAGATTAGATTTGAATATAAAATACTTCAATATTTTATTATTATTTTTAAATTATAAGCCCTTTATTTCCATTAATATTACATAAAATTTGTAGACTGAATATAACCTTAGATTGAATTGTTGATTATGTACGAGATTTAATATAAAATAAGCGAACTGCATAATGTTCCGCAATACTTAGTAAGTGGAGAAGAGGATCAGTGACTTGGTATGATGTAGCTGTCATTTGTGAGTTGATTGCTGTTGACTTTAATTTGCTACGTTATTTCGATAGAATTTTATATTGGTTTTTGTAACTCAATTTTCTGATTTTTATGATGAGAACAGTGTATCTGTGTCAAATTATATTTCAAACTTGGAAAGACGGTGACAGAAATAAATTATTTTTTGAAAACAGCTTTTAGAGAAGGTGCTTTGAGTCGAACTGTATGTTTAATGCTACGTATAACACCCACAGATTGCTATATATTGCTGGGTTTTAAGTAACTTTTATTTTTTTATTTTTTTAGTTTTGACTAGAAATGTTTAAATAATACGTCAACATTGTTTATAGTTTAGAACAATGGTTCCCAAACTTTTCGATTCCTGACGCCCTTAATATATCAGCATATTTCTGCGGCGCCCCAAGTTAAAACAATGGTCTAACTAACGCAATTGGAGGAATATTGCAATATTTCCGCGGCGCACAGTTTGGGAATTCCTGTATATAGGTAAGAAGTAAGTATTAGTTTATAAAGATAGTTAAAAAAATTGATGTGAAGTGTGAATATTCACACATTTCAGGGTTTCGCAGGTATATAATAAATGAAGGCGGTATGCTGAGTGTGTAGGACAAATTTTACTTTGTAGTAATCACGGCAAAATGAACGATATTTTTAAAATAATTTATCGTCTGTTAATCATATAATAAGATAATTATTAAATTTACGCTCTTAAAAATTAAATACAACATTTGTCAAAATATAACTAGAATTTTGACAAAATAATTTCAACATAATAAAAATGCAAAAAAAAAAAAACAGAAAAAATAAAATTCACTCAGTACTCGAACTCGAAACCCTTCGTTTACCAGCGAGTTTTAGCTTACGACACCAGTACTCTAACCAATAACGCCATCGTACGTCTTGCATGTGAACCAAAAACCACAAAAAATGCGTTATTTTCCGAAAACATAATCTGATCAAAAATTCCTGTTGTACTATTTCGGTTCACACCAATATACATTACTTAGAATTTTTTTAGATTTTTAGTTTAAACCATCTGGGCTACAGGCTGTGGGACAAATTTTTTTTTGCACAATTTTGGCAAAAATCACAAAAATCAAAAAAATCAAAATAATTTATTTTTCAAAAATAAAAATTTGATCGTTAATCCACGTACTAAGGGCTTTCATTTGGTACCCTACTCATAATTTAAAAAAAATATTTTTGTTTTCGATGAGCACATATTTGTTTATATTTTTAGGGGGGTATGTTTTTTAGATGTTTTAGTATTTTTCCTATGTGCGGGTCAAAGAGTTGTATAAGCATGCCAAATTTCAACTCTCTAGGTTTAGCCGTTTGGCAACAATTTTTACCGAACAGACAGACAGACAGACAAACAGACAGACAGACGACAAAATGACGGTATAAGGGTTTTTTGGTCATACCTACAAAACCTTAAAAAGGAGGCAGGCTAACATTTCATCGGCTCTGAGACTTATTGTGGACAGTTTAAAAAAAAAATCTGCATATGTCAAAATTTCAGACTTTAATTCAAAAGTGACCATATATAATTGTGATCTGAAGCTAAAAATATATGAGTACACCAATTTACCAACAAAATTCAAATTTTTTTTTTCTACTAAATTTTTTTTATTTGGTCAAAAAATTTATGACAATTTTAGCCAAAATATTGTTTTAAGTTAATTTTGGGGTAAGGATTATAAAAAAATATTTAAAAATACCAAATTCTGTTGCTCTATGACCAAAAATACATATTTATACAAATTTTCAATAAAATCGGAGACAAAAATGTTTTGCTTCAAATTCACGATTTTTTAAGATCTACCTCTTAAGATTTTTTCGATATTTGGCCATTTTCAAGGGTTGGATTACTGCCTATACAAAACTTAATAGTCGGTTTATTAAATCCCAATTTTAGGGTACGCAGATGACCTGGATATTATTTAAAATAAGTTTAAAGACATAATATACCTTACTAACCTTATTGATGAAGAAGCTCGTAAAGTAGGACTCATCATCAGTAATGAAAAAACCAAATATCTTATTTTTGGTAGACGCAGTCATGAGAACAAGACCAACATAAAAACTAATGACAACACTTTTGAAATAGTTTATACTTTTAAATACCTAGGCACCATGATAAATAAGGTGAATCTAATACAGCAGGAAATTACGAACAGAATTAAAGCTGATAATGCATCGTATTTTACACTTGGTACCCTCTTCAAAACGAAAGTCCTATCTAGGAACACCTAGATCACGTTATACCAAGTTATAGTTCCGTACTTGTGTATGACTCCAAAACATGGACCTTAATAAAGCGAGATTGACAACACCTCATTGTTTTCGAAAATAAAATATTATGCCGAATCTTTGGTCCCATTCAAATTAATGATGAATGGAGAACCTGTAGGAACAAAAATATCCGAGAACTGAACTCAAAGACGGGTATCACACAAGAACTGAGAGGTAGGGTATAACAGTGAATAGGACAGGTGATGAGGATGAGGGAGGGCAAAATGGTTAGGAAAATATGGGAAGGAAGATTGAATACCCGTCGACCAGTGAGAAGACCTCGCAAGAGATGTAGAGATCAGCTAACCGAAGGTCTAACAAGTATTGGTATACAGGGAACGTGAAAAGACCTGACAACGAACAAATCAAGATTGAGTACTTATGTGAGTGAGGCCAAAAGTCAACATGACTATCAGTGCCCAAAGTAGAATAAGCATATAATGGAATACCAAACGTATTATTTACGAAAATTAAATCATTTTTACCCGCAGCACCTATATTGAGAAACGCGGCAAATTCAAGATGACGGCAGGTATAGACTACCAAGTACAATAACTATAAGTAGTTTTCGCAATGGAATAAAATTATTACTAATATATTTGTAGAATAAAACTTTAGCTACAATTTGCCGCATCATATTTGTTTACAGGATGGCGTCTATAACGCAATTTGTTTATTTACAATTACATAACTTACTTACTTAATCCTAAGCCTTTCTACCTTTTGGTGTAAGGCGTTGTTGGAGTAGAGTCACGGTACCTCTTTCGGTGGTCTTCTCCATATTTCTCTTCAGACTTTCCTATTGAGGTGCTGGATTTGATATCCGTCCATCTGACTCCTCGTCTCTCTGTCGCTTGTCTCATTTCGTCCTTCCAGGTCTTAATTGGTCGTCCTTTTCTTCTTTTTTCAATCGGCCTCACCTCATAGACTGCTTTAGCTGTTCTTTCATCTCCCATCCTTTGTCATGTCCTAGCCATCTCAGTTGACCTTCTTGTATAAGTCATTCAACTGGTTTCGTCTGCAATTGTTCTCTGAACGTCGCGTTTCTAATCTGGCCCATCTTTGTCTTTCTCGCTATTTTCTTTAAAAATCTCATTTCTGTACTTCTAATTATACTGTGGTGTTTTATTGTGGTAGTCAACGATTCACTGGCATATGTGAGTATTGGCACCGTTATCCTTTTGAATACCTCTACTTTTGCTTCAGTGGGGATCTGTTTACTTCAAAGAAATCTGCCTCTGATGGCATTAAATAGCCTTCCTGTTCTTCCTATTCTTTCCATTATTTCGTCATTCAGGTCTCCATCTGTATTTATTGTTGCTCCCAAGTATTTGTACTTTACAGAACAATTTTTATATAATTATAAATATCCTGTAAAATAAAAATTTGCTGCTAATTGTGATTAACGTAGATTGTTACTAATTTTGCAGATTACCAGTTTTGCATAAGAAACTTTACAGGTTATACCGTTGTGCCTTCCTTTAAACTGTTCATAAGCCTGAAAAATGTTTCAAATTCATCTCTATTACAATACTTTCCTAACTTGATAACTAGAAAATAAAAGCAATTTAATTTCCTTCACACACAATTTTATTTTCGTTCAAAAAAACATTTATTTTCTCAAAAAACAATCTATTGTATAAATCTGGAATTGGTTGGCATCGCAACTTCAGCAATCCAAAGGATCGTCACTAAATCTTTTCAATTTTTCAAAGACCGAGATCCTTACAAAAACACGCAAAAGAAATATTATCAACGTCCTTTCTCGTAAATGTGACAGAAAAGATTTTTTTTGTTGTCCAAGATTATTATTCATTCTTTACTTTCATATAGGGAAGTAAAATGTTACAAACAAATTTATAAAACTATTGTTACCTCAGTGCAATCTCTTTCACTACATTATAAAATGCTGAGTTGTAACATAACATTTCTACAATCACTGCGAAATTAGAAAAATATCACCTTTCTTAATATCAGTGGCGTAACTTGTCTCTTTGTGGTTTATATCACTATAATTATAAAGACAGAAAATGATATTTCCTTCTCAGAATGTATTTAACTTCGAGACAAGACTTGCTTACAAAATAATTATGAAGAGTAGGTAAATAGTTATTGCTTATTTCAATTTGCTATATAGCTAATGATGCGAAAAGAAATATTTTATTGTCAACTCCACTATAACTACGTGTTAGATAAAACTCGAGTAATAATGGATTTCAGTGAAACTATTAGCAAGGCTTGAATCTTATTTAACTAACCATATCCAGTTCGTTTTCATAAATGGATTCATCTCGGATGTTATCAATGTTACCTCTGGAGTTCCTCAAGGATACATCTCAAACCAAAATTATTCAGCAATAAATTTTGTAATTACGTACTGTTCAAACTTGGTATAAATTACAACATTCTCACTTATCCTGAAATTTGTTATATTTAACAGCTAATTAAAGAAGTTGTGTTTTGTATATTCGACTATTTTTTCTTGACAACCGTCGAAATATTATTAGAGAGGTTGTTGATGGCCCCTAAAGGGTGAAAAGGGGTGAAATGTGAAGGGGTGAATTCCGAAAAAACTTTAAAATGTCTCGAAATGGTTTTGACAGTTTTTTTAAATTTACCCTTAAAGGGGTAAATGGATATTTTTTATTCGATAGAACGTTCGTTTGACATAGATATATGAAATTCGCAAAGTTGATTCCTTCCATAACGCAAGCACCCACTAGGAAGAGATCTTCGAAAGTCGACCTCTAACGGACTAAAAAGAGGGTCAAATATGATTTCACCCATACAAAAATGTTGAGATATAACATTCATTTTTGACATATACGTGCCTTTTTCAAAACATCTTTTACAAAATGTTTTTGAAAAACAAGTATTTTGAGAGTTTTTTTAAGTTTCATCCCTAAAGGGGTAAACTGGTATTTTTTATTCGATAGAAAATCCAATGGATATTAAGACATGAAATTCGGAGCTTACATTCCCTCCATGGCGTAAGACACCAATAAGAAGAGATTTTTCTAATTTCGATTTTTATGGGGTGAAATGGGGTGAAATTCTCAATATCTCTTAGGCTCAATGAGACATCGACTTGGTTTTCGCTTACAAAGGTTACCTATACAAATGTTTAAAACAGAAATTCACGATTTTGCCCTAATCAACCCCTAAATGGGTGAATATGTATTCGGGATGAATTATAAAAATCTTTGTATTTCCTGAGTTATTTTGGTGCATAGGTCTCTATTTAGAGAGTGTTTGACAGATTTTTTAAATTTCATCCCTTACGGAGTAAATTGGTATTTTTTATTCGATAGAGCGTCCCTTGACAAAGAGACATGAAATTTGGAAGTAACCCTTCGTATCTCCTGTGCTAATGAGACCATCAATATACCGTAGCGAAGCACAGGTTTTCAGCTAGTATAATACAGTGTTTCCCAATCTTTTTACTCTCGTGGCACATTTTCCAAAGAAGCAAAATTTCGCGGCACACCTACGTAGTCATAGAAGAAGAAATTTATAACGTTAACGTTTTTTACCGACCGCCAACATATATATATATATATATATATATATATATATATATATATATATATATATATATATATATATATATATATATATATAAGGGAAGTATTGTGATCATACCAATTTTGACATTTCGAGATTTCGATGGATCTCTATGAATTGAGGTCCCTACATAACGTTTTGACTATTTTTAGCATGATGTATGTTGGTCTGTCTGTCTGTCTGTCGGTCTGTCTATCGGTCCGTGTACACGTGCAGAGCAAGTACTTTGTGATAGCGGTCGGTCCTGTGGTGGCCATAGCTGATTTCTTTTCTTTAAGATTTCGCGGCACACTTGGAAAATTTTGCGGCACACTAATGTGCCGCAGCACACCCTTTGGAACTCACTGATATAATATGATATTTGGGATATCTACCGATAATTCTTAAACTTTTATGTTGTGTAGGTATTTTGAATGTTTTACCATTTAGAATTACTTAACATAATCCACGAAGGACAAGTAATTATTATTATTTATTGGTATTATTTATCTAATTTAACAAATTTATTAGTAATTTATAAAATTTCTTTAAAAAGTATTTCCGTGTAGTTACTTGTCAACAAATCCACTTTTTACACGGAAAAATTAAACAACGTTGAATATGGAACAATATTTCACAGTAATAAAAACATGCAATAATTAATCTAAAAAAAACAAATTAAATCGTCAATTCATCACGCGTTAACAGAAATGTGCAAATGAAACGACTTTCGTGATGTTTAATGTAAAATAGACATTTACGCAATAACTAAATGATACATGGATGTAATGATCAAATTGCAAAATATCAGAAATTATCTAAATGTGCCAAAACATATGTCTGGATTCTGTCTAGAAATAACTTAGATGATTCTACTTAGTCACGAGAGAGAGTTTGTTGTAAAAATACTTGTTAAACTACTGGGAAAGTGTTGAAATAGTTTTATATTGATGTATACAAATAATGATGTTTGATCTTGTAATGTGGCACAACAGAATTACCAGCATTTGATGAATACCATTAAGGCTGCGTCTAACCCCCAGTGGTTACTAATTTCTTATACAAAACTAAAAATCTAAAATAAAATTTGTATCAATCTATACATCAAATTTTGCACCGAATTTTTATCTATCTAATAAGATATTTTTAATTGTAGAAACATTTATTGTAAAAATATTATCGCTCAATAACTTAAACATAGACATCAGCGATATTGTTCTGTAATTTTTTAAATATATTTGTGGGTTTCGAATAACTTTTATATTTATATAGTTTTGTGTAGAAATGTTCAAATAATACGTCAACATTTTTTTCGACTCGATTCCTTATAGTTTAGAACCTTCGTCGAAAAATATTATACTTGATGATAATGGAATTCCACTTGGTACACGTATTCTTTACGAAGATTAAATCATTTTTCTTGTAATATCTATTTTGAAAACCGCGGCATATTGAAGGTGGCGGCAAAAATAGACTACTAAGTATAACAACTATTAGTAATTTTCACAATAGAGCAAAATAGCTATAAACATATTTGTAGAATGAAGCTTTAGCTACAATTTGCCGCATCGTACGCAAATATGCGTCAATTGGTTTACAAGATGGCGTCTATAATGCAATTTGCTTATTTACAATTACATTACAGTTTTTTCTACAATTAAAAATATCCTATTAGATAGATAAAAATTCGCTGCAAATTTTGATATATAGATTGTTATTAATTTTATTTCCGATTATTAGTTTTGTATAAGAAACTATTGAGAACTATAGGGTTGTGCGCCGCCTTAACGAATGATTTTCAGGGACAAACAACTTTTTTATAAGATGTTTCAATCGAGAATTTATAGTTTTCTAAAAACCATGAAATAAAATTATACGCCTGATCTTCTAGTAAGATTGTCTAAAACGAAATATAATAGCTGTTATAATAAAAAGATGGCAAGAGAAGATGGTTGTACTCAGGGTCGTTTTGGGGTTATTGGCCGCTCAGGTGCAAAAACAATGTCTTCGCCCTTATTAGTTAAATATTATTTGATTTAGAATTTGATACGTAATAAATTAATTTTGAGGAACTTTAACCAAGTGTGTTTTGTGTTATTTCTGTATTAAAAATATTCTTAAAAATAAACGGTTTTATATCATATGTTCAAAAATAAATTACATAAGGGTTGGCTGTAGAAAAATAAAATAATGTGTACTGCAAGCTTTAACTGTTAATTAATTAACTATCATCAGTGATGTCATAAGTTTCTATTGAAAATTAGTTAGCCAAATCTTGCAATAGACATTATTTTATTTTTCCACAGCTAACCCTTATGTAATTTCTTTTTGTACTCATGTTATAAGATGATTATGTCCATATATAAACACAAAATTATTAATACAGACGACAAAGAATTTAATATTACAGCGTTATTTTATGCAGGAAGGAAATGAAGGGAGCCCTACATCCGCACTGAATACCTGTGCTGATTATGTAGAAGTGAAATGTTAGAAAAACAAAAGACAGACTACACTTGACGCATTTTTGCATTGAATTAAATTGTATGCACCTATTTATTATTTTATTTTGGAATTTATTATTATTTTTTCTTAAGTTTATATTTTTTGGTTATATGTAATTTATAGTTTTGTCCAAGAGTTTATAAAATAAAATTATTGAAAAATAATATGCATTGTTTAATTTTATGTGAAATTCGCTTAATTGGGGCAGCCGCTTAATTGGGCCAAAATGTCTAAGTCCCGATGTGTCCCAATTAAGCGGAATCGACTGTATATAACAAAGACAGCTACGAGGGCTACCTTTAAAATTTTTGCAAAAACTAAGAAAGAAAACTTTTTTTTCTACAAACTGTTTTATTGTTTTTCAAAATATTCGTCTTTAAGATTTATACACTTTTGCATGCGTTCAAACCAATTCTTAAAACTTTTTTTCCACTCTGAAGATGATCTCAAAAACAAGGTTTTGGAATCCTTCAGCAGCTTCTTGAGGTGATGAAGATTGCTGTCCACACATTTTTTGTTTGACATTGGGGAATAAAAAATGTCGTTAGGGGATCAATCAGGTGAATACGGCAATGAGACATTAATTCGATGTTTTTCTCCTTCAAATAATCAATTGTTTGACTGCTGTGTGGGAGCTTGCATTGTCATGATACAGAATAATGCGACGATTTTTTCAAAAAATAATGGGATTTTAACCTATAAGTAAAATCAAATAAAAAGATTCAAAATAAAAACGACAAAAATTAACATAAACAATTTTTTTGTAAGAAATTAAAATTAAGAAATGAAAAAATAAATAAATAAAATTAACTTTAACAATAAAAAACAAAACATATGTGATGTCATTACATATCATTGCGGTCGGAACGTCTCTGAAAATTCTTAATTGCGCCCTTGCTTCCAAAAAGGTTGGCCACCCCTGCTCTAAAGGAATGGTTGCAACATATCCAGTACAACAACAATAAACAGCGATCATTTTCGAACGAACGAACAACTTTTGTGGGTTTCGGTTCATCTTGGAAAACCCAAACAGTAGACTGTTGCTTAGTTTCCGGTTCATATGAATAAATCCAAGTTTCGTCACCTGTAATGATGTTGTATACGGATTTTGCAGTGCCTATGTTGATTTTTTTTAAGCATTCCCTTACACCAAGCAACACGATCTTTTTTTGAGCTTCGGTCTAATTATGCGGAATCCATCGGAAACAGATTTTTTTCACAGCTAAATGTTCATGCAAAATCAAATGTATTGCAGTCTGCGATATGCCAAAGGATGCCTCTATCTCACGGTAAGTCACATGCCGATCTTCTTCAATCATTTTGCGCACAACATCGATGTTTTTTTGAATCACAACCGATTTTGGTCGACCTGCACGAGATTCATAACTGACGGACGTACTACCACGACAAAATTCTGCAAACCAATTGTAAACAGTCTTTTCTGATGGTGCTTCATTACCAAAAGTTGAACGAAGCGAATCTATGCATTGTTGTTGAGTTAGGCCTTTACTAAAATCGTAAAATATCATGCAACGAAAACCTTCACGAGTAATCCATTTTTTCACAAACTTGTTTTTTTAAACGCTCACTGTCAACAAACTACTTGGTCAATTTATAAGCTGCCACTGATTTCACAATAACAATTGTCAAATTTTACAAATATAGTAATGACACATTTCAACATTGCCATCTAGTGGTCGTTTGTAAAAACATAAAAGTTAACCCTCGTAGATAATTATATGTAAAGACTATTTCAAGTAAGACTAGCTAAAGCAAAAATTGTTATTAATAATCAAAGGAACCGTCTTCTAATATATGTAAATGCTGATTCAAGATTACTCCTAACTAGTTTTGAATCAAATATTCAATATGTTATCAACTCAACACCAACCCTTGTAAATTTTGTACCTCTGTTTGTATTAGCTTTTGAATTTGAAACGTCTAAATTATTAACGGTCGTTATCTAAAATTAATAATGTTCAGCAAATAAAATTCTTGATGACTTTTGAAAACCGGTAAAAATTACAATATTTTAAAGATAACCATGTCAAAAAAACTCATTCACAAAAACCTTTAAGAATAATAAAAAAATTGTCAAAAAATCGTGAATTAAACTTTATACCTACGTGTAATTTAATATTCTAATAATAATCGCACAGTATTTATTTTTAAAGTTTTGTAGGTTTACCTCGACCTTTGCTAATGACGTAAAAATAGACAAATTAAAATTTTGACATTTAACTGCACGTGAAGAGGTGCATTCTTAAGCTGGGCGTGTTCGCCACTACAGTACTTTAATAACGCTTTATCTAGATTGTCACGTAAACCATTGTTTGTGATTTTAACCTCAAATTATCGTGATATAACGCGCAAATTTAATTTTGTTACTGTTTATTATATTGTGTGTGTTAATCATGCAAATATGTTGAATTATCAAGGTTGGAGATAATTGCACACCTCATTCTATATTTGTTTAAAATTAATTAATGGATGCAGTGCTTAAAATGCATTAATTTAGTTTATGAAGTTTTGATAGTATGTCAATTTTAGGATGTTAAACAATTAACATATTAAATTTAACGATTTAGTCCAAGAGTCTCCAAAGTAAAGGATCGATATGACATTGTTGGGTCGATCCAGGCTCAGGAGTAGAATGCACGCCGATGGAAAAAGGTGGAGCCCCAAAAACCGGCGGGCTATTGTTGGGGCCGTAGTCGATACATTTACTATGCTTTAGGCAAAAATGAGCTACATGTGGCTCGTGTACTGCAGTTTAGCTCCCGTTGTTATAAAGAATGATTTTATAAGTTATCCTTTTTAAAATTGTAAAGAAATTTTAATGCAGAAGATTTAAAATTGAAATTCAAATTAGGGCGTAATTAGTAGATAGAGGTCAATTTAGGAGTAATTACGTATCAGTCTTACTAAAGGTGTGTTCGTTTGTGTTGCCCAAACTACACTATACTACACCACAGCTACACAATGGCGTTCGTTTGTGTTTCGACACCTGTATGTAAAGTGTTCGTTTGTATTTATGAACTTCTTCAGGACAGGCAAAATCTACACTTGCTCGGGAGTGATTGTAGCTTCAGGCAACTTGTAAAAAGGCGGCAAACTTAGTCTAACTTGTGACGTCAGCTGCTTTTGTCCTGGACAAGTTTGGTGCAACACAAGCGAACAAACCTTAAATTAAAAAGAACAGTGTTTTTCTAATTAAATAGGATTTAAATTAACTCATAGATTGGCCACACTTTACTACTTAATAGAGAGCGGTCAATTTAGGAGATGATATGTTTCAGTCCTATTAATTTAGAAAGGACAATGTTTTTTTTTTTTCAATTAAATACGATTAAAACGTATTAATACCTAACTAGATCGCACTCTACTAATTAGTATTTATATTCTACTAAAATTACAGTAATTAAATTCAAGTAAAACGCAAAATATTTACCGGAATTCTGCCATGATTTTATCGCTACAATTACTTAAATAATTTAATATTACGCGGAAAAAAATTAATCAAGGTCAGAGGTCCGATATATTTATTTAGAAAACACTATTTATCAAAGAGAACCTTCAGAAAGATATGAATGGTGAAAACTGAAAGTAAACCTTGAAAAGAGTTCTCGGTCAATAGAAGCATTAAGTTTTTTTACGAAAAAATTTAATCAAATTTTAGTTTTGAGGTCAAGTAACATGGAACAAATATGTTTCACATTCACAGTTTTAAAATATAAAAATAAAAGAAATAAGGATCCGAGGAAATGGACCTAGAAAATTATGGAACAAGGATGTGCGAAAAGCGACAGCAAAAAAAAAAAAACATCCAAATAGTAATAATAAAATAAAATTTGGCTATGGATCCCAATCCTATAATTTTCAATACAGATAGGAACCCTAGAATACTCATTGTCTCTTTCTCTCTTTGGACATTGTCAATTTTTTTACCTCACTCATATAACTATTTACTCTGTACCATTCTGGTGTTTCATTGATCGAAGCAGTGCTGCAAGTTATCTTTTGTCCGTTGTCTTAGAAGCTCCGTCATTTTCTTCCATACTTCTGTACTTGAAGCAAATTCCCTTGAATGCAGAAAAGAAATAAATCACATGGAGCTAGTTCTGGCGAGTAGGAAGGAGATTCAAGGACCGCAAACCATTTATCGTTTAAGTTATCTGTGCGTTGTCTTAATAAAGGACAACAACTGTGGCCTTTTTCTTCTAACATTTTTCTCTCCGATCGTGTCTAAAGATTTATTCGACTACACTTTTATGTTATTGACTTGTATGGATGCTCAGAATGTTTATCTTCTTCGATATTTTCTCAACCTTAACTAAATCTTTTGCCCCACTCGAATATACGTCCACCTGTGTTCATTCTTTCCCCGTAAATCTGAATTAGCATTCCAAAAGCAATTTATTTATTTCTCTAAAAAATACATTACTCGATACGAGTTTCAAACTGTCCTTTTTTCCGACGCATGTGGAAAACTAATGCAACATCTGCATCATGAAAAAATGCGTCGGAAATACTGCTGTACAAAAAGGCGAAAAAGCTAAGGAATACAACTTGCTTTTGTTTATGGTTTTCATTTACTTCAAAAAGGCTTTCATTTGTTTAAAAACATGAGCAATTATTGAAACACTAGGCAGATGTAGCACAACAATAAATCGTAGCATAACAATAAATATCTCTATGGCCAAACAATCATAACTGTCCAAATATTCGATAATACAAATCCCATTACCATCGGAAGAGGCATATGATAGAAAATATGATATCATGAAAATTATTCACTAGTATTCTAGAAGACGCTTTCAAAACTCTCAATTGGGACGAGAAAGGAAACAACATAGATGGTGAATATTTGTGGAATCAAAAAATTTGCAGATGATATTTTTTTAATCTACGGTACTATTGAGGAACTGTATCCTCTGCTGGGCGATCTTGTAAAGGCAACAAATAGAGTTGGCTTAAAAATACACATCTTTAAAACTAAAATAAAGACCAACCGCAATATACAATCAGTATTGCGTATTATGACAAATAAATTGAGATAAATATATCCAACTTGTAACCGTCAGAAAATATCTACAAGCCAAAAAGACCAACAGGTGAACAAAGTTTAGCTGGACAGCAAATGGGAAGTTATAGGATGCGTTTAAATTCGAACATTACCCCCAGGATTTAGAAACAAAAATGTTCAACCAGTGGATTCTATAAACCTCACAGATGACGCAGACTCTCACCAAACTAACAGTGCTAAAACTGAGAGTTACTCAAAGAGCCATGGACCAATCTATGATAAGGTAAGTCTCAGGGATAGAAAAAGAAATACTTGGATTTGCAGTAAGAAGGCCTAACTCAACATATATTCGCTTCGTTCAACGTTTGGTAATGAAGCACCATCAGAAAAGATTGTTTACAATTGGTTTGCAGAATTTCGTCGTGGTCATGTGTCCGTCAGTGATGAATCTCGTGAAGGTCGACCAAAATCGACTGTGATTTAAAAAAATATCGATGCTGTGCGCTAAATGATTTAAGAAGATCGGCATGTGACTTACCGTGAGATAGAGGTATCCTTTGGCATATCGCAGATTGCAATACATTCGATTTTGCATGAACATTTAGCTGTGAAAAAGATCTGTTTCCAATGGATCCCACATAATTCGACCGAAGCTCAAAAAAAGGATCGTGTTGCTTGGTGTAAGGGAATGCTAAAAAATTCAACATAGGCACTGCAAAAGCCGTATACAACATCATTACAGGTGACGAAACTTGGATTTATTCATATGAACCGGAAACTAAGCAACAATCTACTGTTTGGGTCTTCCAAGATGAACCGAAACCCACAAAAGTTGTTCGTTCGAAGCACTTTCAAGAAAATGATCGCTGTTTTTTGTTGTTGTACTGGATATGTTGCAACCATTCCTTTAGAGCAGGGGTGGCCAACTTTTTTGGAAGCAAGGGCGCAATTAAGAATTTTCAGAGACGTTCCGGGCGCAATGATATGTAATGACATCACACATGTTTTGTTTTTTATTGTTAAAGTTAATTTTATTTATTTATTTTTTTCATTTCTTAGTTTTAATTTCTTACAAAAAAATTGTTTTTGTTAATTTTTGTCATTTTTATTTTGAATCTTTTTATTTGATTTTACTTATAGGTTAAAATCCCATTATTTTTTAAACAATCGCCTTCTTCATTTTTAAAACAACATAATACAACAAAAGAATATTAATAATTTGTAATAATAATTTTATTGAATGACATTTATTACATATAATTACATAATGTATGATAAATTATTATTCGTTAATGAGAAGGTTGAGACTGTTTCTTGACATAATTTTTCAAAATCAGGACAGTAATTAGATACTGCTACTCTTAAACTGTCATTCAATGATCAGTTTTAATAAAATGAAACATAAAAAAATGGCGCTAAAATTCGATAGAATTCGCTAAAATAATATTTTTTGTAGTGGAACTACTTATATTTTATTATATAGGGAGGTATTTAATATGGCATAATAAAAAAACACTTGAAAATTTCAATTAATAAATAAGTATTTAATTCCAAGAAAATTTTGCTTAAAAGTTGGAGAATGAAATTGATTGGAAATAAATTTTTTTAAAATAACAGATCGACCGTGGGCGCGGGGTTGGCCACCCCTGCTTTAGAGGATCGGAGGTCAGTTAATGCTGAATGGTATACAACAATTTGTTTGCCAGAAGTCTTTCACAAAATCAGGGAAAACAACCAAAAACGTCGCATCATTCTTCATCATGACAATGTAAGCTCCCACACAGCACATTAATTGATTATTTGGAGGAGAAAAACATCGAATTAATGTCTCATTGCCCGTATTCACCTGATTTATCCCATAACGACTTTATTTTGTTCCATTGGGGGACATTGGGTCAAACAAAAAATGCGTGGACAGCGATTATCATCACCTAAAGCAGATGTTGAAGCTTTCGAAAACCATGTTTTTGAGATACCGAGTGGAAACAATGTTTCGAGAATTAGTTTGTTAAATCTTAAAGGAGAATATTTTGAAAAGAAATAAAACAGTTAGTCCCAAAAAAAATATATATATGTATATTTTCTTACTTAGTTTTTGTAAAAACTTAAAAGCTGGCCTGCATAGGTGGCCCTCGTATGAAGAGATGACAGTGAAATAATAATATAACGTGATTGAAAATTGCTAGACTTGTTATGCTTGTGCAAGGTCGATGCCCCAAAAACTATCATAATTTAATAGTCACACTTCGTTGCTGTATACTAATTTATATTTCATTAATAATTTAAGAAATATAAAAATGGAGTAAAATACTGTTCTTGCTTACAAGTAAGGTTACCGCCTTATTGCATATAAAAATATTTTTAATTTTAACTCTAAATGCATTAACAAGACATTTAATACCAAGTTGCACCACATCGTTTGTACCATTAAAACTGCAGATATCAAGTTTAATATTTTCATGGTTTTTATAAACCAAAACATAAAAGTAACATTAATGCCCATATCTTATGACACGTTTAATTGTCACAACAGACGCTATAAATTCAAAAAAATATTTTTTTTTGTTTTACTGATATCAAAACGTATTGAATTGCGCAGTTTAAAACCTAACCTAACATATAAAATTACAAATGATACCGATAATTCATAAATATAGACAACAGTAAAAAATAAGTAGACCGCACAAATCCTTCGCTAACCTATCATATGGAACTTGATATGAATTTTAACTATTACTGTTACTTATATGTACCGTTACATTGCATTTTTAAAACAATTTAGTTTAGTTTTGAAATAGGTAAAAGTTTCATGGGTTGAATAATAAAATTCTAGTTTACTTTACGACCTACTCATGATTTAAATTACATTTTCAATTCGTTATTGGTACCTTTTTATACATTTAATATGCAATGTTTGACTTATGGCGCCAGTATTTCTTTCAAGTGAATGGGTTGCTATTTTTGACATTCTTATGAATGTTTTAAAATATCTGCATTAATTATGCTGGTTCTGATAAGTCTACATTATGAGGAGGTACAAAACAAAACCAGCTTTATCACAGTCATCAAAACTTTGGGTATTCAAGAAAAAACGTTTTTAGAGTTTAGTTTTATTACTAAAATGATTTTTACTTGCCCGACCTTAATATAAGGGGCAATTATTGTAATCGCGAAAATTTTCGATGTCGAGATTTTGACGGATGACCACGTTTCATGGTCCAGGGAATCCAAAAAACCTATTTTCGAAGTGCCGTCCGTATGTGTGTGTGTGTGTGTGTGTGTCTGTCTGTCTGTGTGTCTGTGTGTATACACGATAACTCAAAAACGGTTTAACTTAAAGAGTTCGTTCTGGTACTAAAAAATTCTCCTATTAAATGGGAAAAACTCTATTGTTTTTTATGAAAATCGGTTGACTAGAAATGGGAGTTTACTCGTGTCGATTTTAATATTTTTGCGAATATTGAACAAAAATTACTATAAATGCAATAACTAATAACTTTTATTTGAGACGTTTTTTGATAAAACTAAAAATTTCGAAAAATTTTTGTAAAATTATTTAAAATTTTTCTCAATTTTTTCATACTTATATGTAACGTTTCCATGGTCATGATAATTAATTCGTAACTAGTAAAGCAAGCCTTGGACAAAAATTTGTATAGAACATAATTTGATGTATTTTTGAAGATTTATCTAAATATTTAATTTTTTTTTTTTTTTAGTTTACATTTTTTTTTAAGTATTTTTTTTTATTGGAGGGCAAGTCTAGCGGTGGTTTCCTTTCGCCACTGGTTTTTTATTAAAACTGTGTTTATCGTAATACGATTAAGATTAAATAAATCACCCACATTAATTTAATAGTTTGTGAGATAATTCACTTTTTTATTTGGAAAAAGTGGGTTTTGCTGAGATTTGACTGGATAAAGTAGGTTTTGCACCAAATCGCTTCCAATCTAATTTCTTAAGAACAATATAATAAAAGCAAAATAAAATATTTGATGCGAAAATCAAATACTATTTGAAATTGAAAATTAGAGATTGAAAAAATAAAATAAAATTAAAAAAATTTTCAATCAATTGTTACGGCAGTTATGTACGTGTTATAACTTGTTATTGTCAACTAGCAGTGGCGCAGCCAGGATTTTGTCTTGGGGAAGGCCGAATCAAATTTCGAGGGCACGCGGGCCGCATACGGCCCTCAACCTCATTTTGTGGCCCCTGAAGCGGTAATCAAAATCACCTGAGCTTATTTAGGGGAAAAATATATTTAAAAATGTAAAATATACTCTCTTCCCCTTTTCTGTTTATAAAAAAAATGTCAAGAAACCCTTTGGGATAATTAAAGTTCCGTCACTGCTCTTCATTTTGTATGTAAAATAAACTGCGACCCAAATCAGTTCGACACCCCTGCTGTTGGATATTAATGTTTATATCAAATAATAATTCCATTATTTGTTGATAAAAAATGTAATTGTTAATCCACGTATCAAAAACTTTCACTTGATTTTTTCTTCGATAAATACATATTTATTTATATTTTTCGCGGGATATTTTTGAAGTCTCAATATTTCTCTTACTTATGTTCAGTTCTCTTAATCAGCCGCTTGGCCACAATTTGTACCGAACGAACAGACTGACGGAATAAAGATTTCTTGATTATACTTATGAAAACCTAAAAATAACATGTAAATATGCATTTTATGTTAATTTCAACACTAATCATAATAAAATATAGCTTATTATTAATTAATATAAAATACATAAGTTATTTTCCTGTACGATTATGACAAATTTGTAAAATTTTCATTACATTGGACCTTCAGAGGGGGCTTGAGCCCCCCCCCCCACTTGTTCCACTTGTCTCACTTGTTTGAATACGCCACTGTTGTTCAGTTCAACTTATATCAGTCCTTTTTGTGTCTAAAATATCATAATTTCAAAAATACCTATTAATTGTAAAGAAGATATTGATATTCACATTTATCTACAAAATAAAACCAAATACCGATTTTAAGAGCGCGATTGTCTCCAAAACTAATCTCTTTATTATATTTCTACTATTTCTACTCTATTTCACGTTTGAGGTGTCATTTTAAAATTACATTCTGAAGGTTATACCGAAGTCAGATTTCCACTTTATTTTATCTGAATCGAGTAATTATTTGTTTAAAACAGTTTTATCAAACTACTGGTTGACAAATAAATGTTTTTTATTAAATATTTTAGTATATTTATAACTAGTTTTCCATCCCGTGTAAAAATGTAGTAATAGATTTCGGTATTTAAATTTTTTTTAAAGAGAAAAATGGTAGGTTTTAACAGTCTTTGAGAACTTTCAGTCGACAAATATTCAGGGAAAGTGTTAGCTTTTTACAATATTCTTGCATGAACATTTGTTACTTTAATCTTCATGTATACTGGCTTATTAATTCCATAACTGATGCATATTTTATATTATTTAGTGTGAAACATTAATTTTTTTCATATTTTCCAATTAAATGTCAAGCTGGACGCCATTTAATAAAAATTGGGAGATGACCATTCGAAAAATTTGTTGCAGCTAGCAAGCAGTTTTTCTTTCGTCGGTCGTTTTTTTTTTTTTTTTTTTTATTTTTTAAAAACAAAACAGAGGCACATTTACTGCTAAGGTGATTAGTGCCCGTACATTATTAATTTACATTATGTTTTGTGTTTATATTATTATAATACAGAATATAGATTTGTGTCTAATAAAAATTCGTGAAGATTTGCCATGTTTTCCGCCTTGTCACTGAGAGCTTCTTGTAAGTTGTCAGGTATATGGTGCCGTTGTCGTATCGTCTCGTATTTTGTGCAGTCTAATATAATATGTTCGATTGTCAGTCTTGTGTTACACTCGTCACAGGGTGGTGGGCCTTTTCTTTCAAGTCTGTATTTGTCTGTCAGTCTGGAATGTTCGATTCTTAGTCTAGTCGTTGCTATTTGATGTCTTCTTCAGTTGTTTCAATATTTAAGTCCAAGGGTGGTTCCTTTTGGGTGGCTTCTTTACCAGCAATATCGGCTTTTTCATTGCCTTGAATACCGATGTGTGAAAGAATCCAAAAATGGTGTACTTCTATACCACGGGTTTTAAGATTATGTAGTTTTTCTTGCTGTGATTGTACTAATGCATTTTTTGAATAAAGCTGTTCAATGCTTGTCAGTACACTCAAAGAATCCGTGAATATAGCGAATTTTGTTTGGTTCTTTTCTTCTATTAGGTCCAAGCTTTTTAATATTTCGGTTGCTTCTGCTGTATATATACTAGAAGGACTAGGTACGCGATACTGGTGTATTTGATTGTTCTCTACTACAGCTGTTCCACAGTTGTTGTCTAGGATTGAGGCATCCGTGTATATTGGCATAAAATCTTTGTATTGGTGGCTAATCTGACGAAATTCTTGCAGATAGATTTCTGGGATGGAGAGAATTTTCGGTAACTTGCTGAGTGTTTTATTGCAGGTTGGTTTACTGATCAACCAGGGCGGGGTTTTGGCAATACTTTCACCCTGGATCTTCTGAGGGATGGAAATATTAAGGTCGTTGAAATTATATACGGATATGGACTGGGTTGACTGATGGATGCTGGATTTGATGGATGTTGTTGCGGGTAGTAAATATACGTGGGAAGGTAGGATGATTTGTTTTACATTATAGGTTTGTGACATATTTTAATAAAACCTGTTTTCTACGAATGCTGAGAGGATACTCTCCAGTTAGGTTCAGAAGACTGGCGATTGGGCTTGTGGCGATTGGTTTTGTTCGTCAGTCGTTTATTTGTCATCCTTCAACACTTTAAAGCATTATGGTGTTAAATAGTAAATGCAGTTTAAACTTTGTCAAACTTCTCGACTCAAAAATTGAGATAAATGCTCCATTGCTTCTTTTCAAATTCACTGGATATTATCATTCATATTCTTTCGATGAGGTCTATGAAATCAGTTGCTATCATTATTTGCCGAATGCTTTCATTTCGATTTCATTTGGTGTGGTAATGACATTTTGGCTGATCGATTCTGGAAATTTACCTTAGTGGCTAGAATTTTTTTTTTTTTCATTTAATGTACTTGTTTTATATACCACATTTGATATATTTACTATGATATGGAACTTACTTTAATAATTATTAACATAAATAAAGTTAAAAGTAAACAAGGCTACAACGATACATATCAATTTATCGACAATTCTATTTCGGATTTTGCATTTGTAATTCAGGACCTATAGATAAAAAATAATAGTTCAGTTTACAGTAATTTTTACGAGTACATTATTTTTTGAATAACCCTCAAATATTCATTAAAAATTTTACTAGTACATTAATGCTGATAAAACAAAATATATTATGTTAAAATATTAAAATATAAGTCGTTTGAATTTTCCTAGAAATACCTAGTAATTAATTATGATAAAATTTCCATATTTCAAGTATTATTAAAATGTTCCTGGAAAATGGTGTTTTGGTTGATTAGATAACACTTGTCTTGTCAAATGAAGAGTTTTGTAAATTAATGTTAAAAAAAGTTTTTCAAAGTTAAAATCAAGGACGATTTTTTTCGAATTAAAACATAAACAATGCATACAATAGTAGATGAAACCCATATATATCCTTCTCGAAGAAGCCAAAAGATATAAATTAAGTATAGAAGCGGGTCATGAACTATGAAGAAAGAATAAGAAGAACTCCGTGGAATGAAATATATTATATCTGCTGGCAAGAAGTCCGATAAAAAGAAGCAAGAAATACGGTAAAGAACATTTGGGAGTATTACCAATCACACCATTATCAGTAAAATGGTATTCAATACAGGAAATAGAAAATCAGAGGCAACAAGGCAGAAGAATAAAAGATTAAATAATAAGAAGGAACAAGATTTAAAAGTACAATTGAGAAAAGCCAGAAGAGAGCTTGTTGTAGTTTAATAAAACTAAAAACACCCGATACAAATTCGTTCAATCAAACAACCACAAATAAATAGGATAAAAGTATGTTGGAAAAACTGAACAGATGGAGGGTGATGGTAGCGAGCTGTAAAAGAGCCAATTACCATTGAATATCACAGAAAAGAATAAAACTCATTAAAATAAGGTGCAAGACTTCACACATAAAACAGTAGGTATAAGTTCGATTCTCTCAGGAAGAGTATCCTGCCTATGAGTAGCCAGCCGTCACCTAAAGCAACTAACAGGTCATAACACATGCCTAACAACCTTCTCCTGACATCATCGAACTGTACACATTAGGTTAAAATGTGTAACTCAGACAAATCTGTGTTACACGTCTCGCAAGTAAGAGGCTCTTCACTTTGAAGGATGTGTCGATGGGTCCACCAATGGTGTATACACGAAGGCGTGTGATGGCAGATTCTTCTTTGAGTTTAATACCGCAGGAATAATCCCATGATTTAACGTCTCCCTTAAACAACTTCAACTTTACATTTTGTATGCTGTTCGAATCATGTTGCCAATTGAGTAACATAGATGTTTCAGACTCTCTGCGTCATCTGAAAATATAAAACTCACATCAATCATAGGTTTACGAAGGCGGCTTTTGCAGCTACATCACCCGCTTCATTACCTTTAATACCTTTAAAACCAACATGTCCCGGAAGCCAAAACCTCATAAACAATATTAATATTAGCACCATCTGAAAAAAATTGATGCGAAGTGTGAATTTTCACACATTTCAGGGTTTTGCAGGTATTTAGTAAGTGAATGATGATAATTTGGGATGCCAAAACAAATTTTATATTAAATTTTTTTTTTGTTGTTTATTTTAATTCGAACGCCTAATACCATTATTTAGGTTTCTAAATATGTGCAGTATTTATATATATATATATATATATAGCAAGGTTCATTAAGATTTTGAAAATTGAGCCTATCCATTGGTTGTTATAAGCTCCTCCCCTCTGATTTCGTATACATTGAAACAGAATTAAATTATAATTTCAACAATTTCCACTGGTTATTAAATTTACGCTTTTAAAAATTAAATGCAACATTTGCCAAAATATAACTAGAATTTTGAAAAAATAATTTAAACAAAATAAAAATAAAAAGAAAACAAAAATAATATTGTCACTTCGCGCAGGGATCGAACTGGGTTAGTTGGGTGATAGGCCAACATCATAACCACTACACCAGCATACACCTTCCAGTGTAGCGTGTTACAAAGCTATAACTTATGTACATTATTAGTAAAAAAACACAAAAAATGCGTTTTTTTTCAAAAACGTAACCTAATCACAAATTCCTGTTTTATTATTCCGGTTCACACCAATGTACATTACTCAGAATTTTTTCAGATTTTTACTGTAAACCATCTGGGCTACAGGGTGTGGGACAAAAATATTTTTGCGCAATTTTAGCAAAAATCGCTTCAAAATAATTTATTTTGCAAAAATAAAAATTTGATCGTTAATCCACGTACCAAGGGCTTTCATTTGATACCCTACTCAGAATTATAAAAAAATATTATTTTTTTTTCGATGAGCACATATTTGTTTATATTTTTAGTGGGATATGTTTTTTAGATGTTTTAGTATTTTTCCTATGTGCGGGTCAAAGAGATGCATGCCAAATTTCAACTCTCTAGGTTTAGCTGCTTGGCTACAATTTTTACCGAACAGACGGATAGACAGACAGACGACAAAATGACGATATAAGGGTTTTTTGGACATACCTACAAAACCCTAAAAATTAGCAAACTAGATAATTTCATTAAAAGGGGGAGAGTGAGACAAATATGCAATCGCAGTACTTCAATGACTATTAGCGTTTCCGAGCAAAAAAAGAACATAATAATAGATATGACTTCTACTTATGCCGATAAGAACTTACTTTTATTTAACAGAAAAGCGGTTACTAAATAATTTATAAAGTAATTATAATAAACTAGGAAATATCTTTATAAAATGATGATAATTCATATAAAAATAATTTCTAATATAATTTATTGAAGTAAATGTTTTTTGTGAAAGTACATACATATATGATAAAAATATATATATAATTAATCTGAGATGAAAGTACGATTTTATCCATCTTCGAGGTACAATAACCTATGAAGTGTGAATAAAATTTTGGGCTTTATTAACCTTTTAAAATGCTGATTGAAAGTAATCCTTCAAATGACATTTCAAGGAAAGTAAACATCTCATTTCTAAGAAAGAACTCAATTTTGCTTCAATATTCATGATGCTTATTCTAAAATACATGAATAAAATAAATATAAGGAATTTTTAGACACATTTTACAACTTTTACGAGGGTTACCTTTTATGTTTTTACAAACGACCACTATATAGCAATATTGAAATGTCTTATTACTATATACGTAAAATTTGACATTTTTTATTGTGAAATCAGTGGCAGCTTATAAATTGACAGTAGTTTGTTTACAGTGAGCGTTATAAAAACAAGTTTGTGAAAAAATGTATATTACTCGTGAAGGTTTTCATTGGAGACTTTTGCGATTTTAGTAAAGACCTAACTCAACAACAATGCATAGATTCGCTTAGTTCAACTTTTGGTAATGAAGCACCATCATAAAACACTGTTTGCAGAATTTCGTCGTGGTCGTGCGTTCGTCAGTGTCAAAAAAAAAAATTAATGTGAAGTGTGAATTTTCATACATTTCTGGGTTTTGCAGGTTGCAGGTCCCAAAACAAATTTTATGTCAAAATATTTTTTTATGAATTCGAATGCCTATTACCATTATTTAAGTTTTTAAAGATGTGCAGTATTTTTTTTTATATAGCAAGGTTCATTAATATTTTGAAAATTGCGCCTATGGCTTTCATTGGTTGCTTAAATCATAAGCCCCGCCCTCTGATTTCGTCAAACATAGAATTAAATTATAATTTTAACACATTCCATTTATTAAATTTACGCTTTTAAAAATTAAATGCAACATTTACCAAAATATAACTAGAATTTTTACAAAATAATTTAAACAAAATTAAAATGAAAAAAAAACAGAAAAAATAAAATTAACGGGATTCGAACTCTAGTTTGCAAATTACAAGGAGCATGACAAAATCAAATACGCTATTAGAGCTACTGATCTAGCGTGTTATATAGCGAATTATATATTTAACATATATTTTAGTTAAAAACACAAAAAAATGCGTTATTTTCCGAAAACATAATCTGAAAATTCCTGTTCACACCAATGTACATTACTTAGAATTTTTTCAGATTTTTAGTTTAAACCATACAGGGTGTGGGACAAAATTTTTTTTGCTCAATTTTGGCAAAAATCTCATCAAAATAATTTATTTTGCAAAAATAAAATTTTGATCGTTAATCCACGTACTAAGGGCTTTCATTTGATACCCTACTCAGAATTTTAAAAAAATATATTTTTTTTTGATGAGCACATATTTGTTTATATTTTTAGAGGGATATGTTTTTTAGATATTTTAGTATTTTTCCTATATGCGGGCCAAAGAGTTGTATAAGCATGCCAAATTTCAACTCTCTAAGTTTAGCCGTTTGGCTACAATTTTTACCGAACAGACAGACAGACAGATAGACAGACGACAAAATGACGTTATAAGGGTTTTTTGGTCATACCTACAAAACCCTAAAAATGCATGGATAGCGATTTTCATCACCTCAAGAAGCTGTTGAAGCCTTCGAAAGCCATATTTTTGAGAAACCAACTTCAGAGTGAAAAAAATGTTTCGAGAATTGGTTTGAACGCATGCAAAAGCGTATAAATTTAAAAGGGCGAATATTTTGAAAAGTAATAAAACAGTTTGTTCCAAAAGAAATGTTTTCTTTCTTAGTTTTTGTAAAACCTTAAAAGGTAGCCTTCGTAGTAATCTGTTTTCATAAAAAACACAATAATTTCCTTATTGTGTAATAAAAAAGAATCTTCTTTAGATAACTCTGAACACAAATGTAGAACTTCTATAATTATTCATTGTTTTTTAAAATATATATTATTTCCTGTAGAGTAAAATGTGTGTTATAAATATTGTTTATTTATTTATTTTTGTTTATATAGTAAATGGTGGATATTTGAAGACCTACAGCCGACTTCGATAACGCAAAGTTAACGACCAAGTTTCGCGTACCAAGTTCTCAGATCAAATCCTGGCTAGGACAGGACATTTGTATTTGTACTTATCACCTTATCTTCAAAAATACAAAATAAAAAGGCAAGAACATGCTCAATTTAGTAGTAGTACGGTAGTGGTCAGCAATTCGCGACTCAAACTAACGTTGGCGGCGCTGCGTACGACAGTTGATGGCTGATGAGAAGCGTATATGTCAGAAGTTTTTTCTTAATATTTACCTGTTCAAACAATATTTGGCAAAAAAGAACTGTAATTAAATCACTATATTTAAAAATACGTCTTAATTCACATAAAATGCAGCACGACACACTACAAATATACGCTTCTGTTTAATTTACCAAGCCGCCACTAAATGTCTCACTGTTATTTGGAGCCGCGAATATGGCTCGGTGTGACAACTCAGACGTTTATAGTTTATAGGCTAATCTATATTAATAAAATTGGAGGCTATATCATTTTTTTATTTTTTTTTTTTCGCCTCAGATTTGGTTTTTACACGTTTTAGACGATTATAAGACAATATCTGCAAAAAAACAATTTTTGCCAGTGTGTCCTAGATTCACGCAAAAACAGCTGGACATAGTTTCACATAGTTTGATATGATGCTAGAGTAAAACCGGGATTCGAACATAGGCAATAAGACATCTCAAAATATTTATCCTAGGGGGTGTTTCGGGATTAAAACTGTTGGTTAATGTTCTGTATAAGTCCACCAGAATTAGGCTGTATGCTTAGAGTGAAGTATATTATAACATTAGAAACGAGAAGGCATGATCGTAAGGGTGGGGAGCTAATAGTAATCATTTATGCATCTGCAGTTGGCAGAGAAGTAAGCCTTTCTAACATGACGATACGTCGCAATATAGCTGAAACTCATTATAAAGTTAATGTTTTTCAAAATATGTATACTATAAATCTCATTCAAAACAGGTAAAAATTCCTTATGTATACCTATTTACGTCAATCAAGTTTTTAACCTAATTAGTTTTATCATTGATTGTTTGCATATAGAGAAGATATATAAATGTTTTATACAGTTTTAATACATTTACATAATTTAGCATCCATGAACGCGACGAAAAACGGAATGTTATATATCAGACATAAAATTGGCAGGTCGGAATATATTGATATTTTTGAGGATTCTCTCTTTTAATAAATTTAATGTTTTTCAAAATACTATAAATCTCATTTGAACCATTTAAATGTAACTTTAAACGTATAAATACTGAAATTTCATTATTCAAGTTTTTCTTTAAAAACGTTAATGCTAGCTAAATGTTAAAAAACACTTGCTCGGATTTCAGAAGGGATACATATCAAGTATTTATTTAGATTTGAATTTTGAATAAAAATATTAGAAAAGATAAGTGAATCGTAAATGATATGTTCTGAAAGAAATTAGCGGTGTTTCGCCAGGGCGAAACTCATTCTAACTAGCTTATGCGTTTTCTCTGACGAGTTGTTTGTGGTGGACTTATACGGAACATTAACCAAATTGTATATTAAGAAACTTAAAATATTTCCCTTATTATCGACTTAACAGAAAAATATATAGAACAAAAATTGTTTGTAATAAAAAAATAATTTATTTATGATTTTTTTCAATTAGATGAATGTTTTGTGAGTTACGGGGGGGGGGGGTATAGCTAGACTTTTGAAATATCTCCCTTATTATTAACTTAACAGCAAACAGGTACATAGCAAATATTATTTATAATAAGAAAACAAATCTGTTTTGTTCCATATATTTTACGATTGAATGAATATTTGAGAAGTTACGGGGTACGGCAGTACATCCTGAAACTAAATAATTGAAATATCTTAGTTATTATTTACTTTACTTGAAAAATGTATATGGGGAAACATTTTTTTTTCTTTCTCTTTAATGCAGTTTTTAATAAAAAGATTATTTAGGGGACTAGGGTAGTGTACTTATAAGGTTGAAATATCTAATTTATCATTTAATTAACATGAAAAATATTTAAAACGAAACTATTCCTGTTTTAATAAGTTATATATTTGGAGAGCTTTAGAGATTGCCTATGAACGAAGTACCTCGCTTATTATTTACTTAACATCAAAATTACGAGACTGTATATTTAGGGTGACCATTCATCCCGCATTTCGCGGGACAGTCCCGCATTTTGATTCGGTGTCCCGCCTTATGACATGTCCCGCAAAATGTCCCGCATTTTCTAACTTTTGTGCAGTAGACTTGCAGTGGCGGCGAAAGGCAGGGGCGACAAGGGCACAGGCCCAGGACACCAGCTCTTAGGGGCACCAAAACAAACGCAATATGTATATTTAATATACATATTCTAAGTTTTTATTAAGTTTTTCTATTTTTATTTAGATCAAAATATAAATTTTTATGTCTATATTAATCTTGTAAATATTAAATACAAAATTGAATTTAAAGATTTACACATTTATTGATTATATAATAATATTCAGTCTTCTTTTGGACTTCGCAAAATATTTAAAGCATCATATTTGCATATATTTTTATATAAATAACAAATAAAGTCCATTTTTCAATCTTCTTACTTGTTTAAAGACGTTTCAAGTTTAAAGGGGTTTCGGAGATAGTTTTTAGGGTTTTGTAGGTATGACCAAAAAACCCTTATACCGTCATTTTGTCGTCTGTCTGTCTGTCTGTCTGTCTGTCTGTCTGTCTGTCTGTCTGTCTGTCTGTCTGTCTGTTCGGTTAAAATTGTAGCCAAACGGCTAAACCTAGAGAGTTGAAATTTGGCATGCTTATACAACTCTTTGACCCGCACATAGGAAAATTACTAAAACATCTAAAAAACATACCCCCCTAAAAATATAAACAAATATGTGCTCATCGAAAACAAAAATATTTTTTTTTAATTCTGAGTAGGGTATCAAATGAAAGCCCTTAGTACGTGGATTAACGATCAAATTTTTATTTATGCAAAATAAATTATTTTGATGCGATTTTTGCCAAAATTGTGCAAAAAAATTTTTGTCCCACACCCTGTAGCCCAGATGGTTTAAACTAAAAATCTAAAAAAATTCCAAGTAATGTATATTGGTGTGAACCGAAATAGTACAACAGGAATTTTTGATCAGATTATGTTTTCGGCAAATAACGCATTTTTTGTGGTTTTTGGTTCACAAAGTACAAAAGTTATACCAATGTAAGACACTCATTTAGAAAGCGTCCGATGGCGCAACGGCTTGGAGCGCTGGTGTCGGAAGCTAAAATTCTCTGGAAAACGAAGGGTTTCGAGTTCGAGTACGGGACGGGAGTGAGTTTTATTTTTTTCTGTATTTTTTTTTGCATTTTTATTATGTTGAAATTATTTTGTCAAAATTCTAGTTATATTTTGACAAATGTTGTATTTAATTTTTAAGAGCGTAAATTTAATAACCAGTCTTATTATATGATTAACAGACGATAAATTATTTTTAAAATATCGTTCATTTTGCCGTGATTACTATAAAGTAAAATTTGTCCTACACACTCAGCATACCGCCTTCACTTATTATATACCTGCGAAACCCTGAAATGTGTGAATATTCACACTTCACATCATTTTTTTAAAAATAATTTAACGTAGAAAATGATCGTTCAGCAGTACGCTGTTTACTGGTAACGTTACTAATATTTTTAACAGCTTTTATATTTGATTAACTTTCTTACACATTTGAAAACAGAGTTTGGTGGCAGATTTAGATATACAATGGCACATTGACTTACAAACTTAATTTGTTCCTGACGGGTTTCGTATCTTATAAAGTATGTATCTAGAAACCCAATTTTTAATTACAGCTTATGGGAAATCCATTAATCCGTTCCCAGATTAAAAAATCATAAAGAAAATAAAAAAAAAAAACTGTTCTCAACTATATGCAAATAAATGAAGAATTAGTCAGAAGGAACATTTTTTCAATATAAATATGCATTTTGTATTTTCCATTACATATTAATTTTTATTTTTAAAATGTTCTGTTGTACATGATTAGTATGAAAATCATCTTCCATTAAATTGTAAAACGGACAATTTTCTTGTATGTGGTTTTGTGACTCAGGAGTTTTCGATTTGTTGCCTGTATTAGTAGCCTGTTAGTAGTCTGTTTCTAGTACTATGGAAAAAAGTTTAAAAAAGTATAATGTAAACAGGCTTTAATTAATTTCAAAAGAAAAACATTACGGTTCGTATCTAGAGGTCAAAATAGGATATGAAAATAGTTTGTATCTCGAAAAGTTCGTATATCGAGAGATTCGTAAGTTAAGGCACCACTGTATTAGCAAATTTATTTAGCTATAACTAGTTTTCGGTTAAAATGTTAAAATAATTAAATTGCAACCATCTAATTCAAAAGAATATGTTTGAAATAAGATTGTTAGCACCTAAACTCCCCCCTATTTGGTACGCCAGTGCATATTCTAAAAAAGAACGCAGTTTGGCGGGTTTGCCCTGGGCGCCAAAAGAGCTAGCGCCGGCTCTGTTGACTTTTAGGAGGTGAGGACATTTTTTTTTTGCTCTTTACTTATATTTGGGAGGTGAAGACCTCTTTTTTGCTCTTTACTTATATTTGGAAGATAAGGACTTTTTTTTTGCTCCGTCCCGCATTGCATTCTGAAGAAAACTACGTATATTAGACACTTATGATATTATAATAGTGTTTACAAATCATTTTTGTATGGTCGTGGAAATAAATTATAACTGCAAATGGTTAAAAATCAA
Source organism: Liopterus haemorrhoidalis (assembly GCA_963971575.1). NCBI lineage: Eukaryota > Metazoa > Arthropoda > Insecta > Coleoptera > Dytiscidae > Liopterus > Liopterus haemorrhoidalis. Next base: position 40,610,745 of record OZ020615.1, read on the forward strand.
GCACTGACAGATATTTTTCACTGTAAGATTTATTTGATCGTTTTGACCCGACGCCTCTGGTAGAACTGTCGATTAAGAACAATATCTGTGGTTGATAGATCTAATTCTTGTGAAACAAAATAAAATAATAATTAAAAATAATTTTCTCCTTGCTTATGATGTTTACAGAAGTATGTAAATCAGCTGGTTCTATTTTAAAACACCTGTAAATTTGAAGGTTATCTTAAAATTTCTAAGTAATTTATGTGTATCCATAAATAGTAGCACATTATAATATTACGTATTCAGAAATTTATTTAAAATATTTTATGAGTTATTCAACCAATTAATTATATTTTTATAAGAAATAGCAAATTCTTTTCAAGTCGAATGATCTTTGAGTTTCAGCATAAATATTTATCAAACATGAAAAAATATTGCAAAAAGCAAAGACCTGTTTACAAATATTTCTACGAACAAAAGTTTAATTGCCGAAGAAATAATTATAAATTACATTTTCTCTAGTATAGTACTTGGTACATTATAGGGAAAAGGTACTCTCCCTACATTGTTGTCTATTTCGGCAATACTCTTCATTGTTTTTATTGTTTTTAATATTAACGATCTTCTGAATCCTTTCATTACAGTGACTGTATAAAGACAGTGTGGCCATACGATGGTCTCATTTTCTATTGGTCGAGCTGAAGTCCGCCATGTTTCTACCAACTTTGTTACAGATTATATATGGTTTACATGTGTTTAGCTTGTGTTTCAACAGATTTAAGTGATATTTTCAAATATTATACGTATATTTAGACGTTTAATAGTGAATATTGTTGTGTTTGTGATGAGTAATGTAGATAATGTAAACTGTGCACATATTTTAAATTGTTACAAATTAAAATTAAAAATAAGGAAACGTTTTGTTATGTTTAGGTTAAAAATTGCTGGGAAAAAAGGCTAAATGAACATAAAAAAACATTATGCCAGTAAATCATGGATAAATGGATGGTTTCACAATTATAAGAAGTATTTACTTTCATTAATTTTAATGTTATTCCATACTGATTTCATTTTATTTTTCACCTGACCATAATTTTAGTTGAATAAATGCATAATTGATAATATATACATCAGTTTTCTTTATTAATATATCATTTATACCATGAGTTCAAAAAGAAATTGCATAAGGGTTGGCTATGGAAAATAAAAGTAATGTCAACAGAAAGCTTTAGAATTAATTTACTGTCTGAATTAATTAAATCACTCTTGTTTTCATAAGTTATTTATTGTTACATAAAGCTTGTAGTATACATTATTTTATTTTTCCATAGCCAACTCTTATGTAATTTCTTTTTGAAGTCAGGGTATATAACATGTTCTGCTTATTCTTTTTTAATATCAAAATATCCTATTTTTTTTTTTTATATAAACATGCGTTTTTCAATACTATTTCGAGATATTTTAAAAAGACACATTTGTGCAAAAAAGAAATTGTATAACACAACAAACACAGGAAATACGACGGGATGTATAATTCACCCCGTTTGTAGATTCACACCTTCAGGGGTTGATTAGGCAAAATCCTGAAATAAGTTTTTCGGCATTTGTATGAGTAATCTTTGTAAGCAAAAACCAAGTCGGTATCTTATTGGTCCTAAGAGATATTAAGGAATCCTTGAAATCACATGTCACCCTTTTTCCCCCTTTGGGGCTGAAATTTATAAAACTGTCATTTCGAAATATTTTAAAAATACACCTATGTGCCAAAAAGTAATGTTACATCTCAACAATCACAGGAAATACGACGGGATGTATAATTCACCCCAATTGTAGATTCACCCCTTTAGGGGTTGATAAGAACAAAATCCTGAAATTAGTTTTTCGGTATTTGTATGGGTAATTTTTGTAAGCAAAAAGCAAGTCGATATCTTATTGGTCCTAAGAGATATTAAAGAATCCTTGAAATCACATATTACCCCTTTTCACCCTTTAGGGGTGAAATTTTAAAAAACTGTCAAAACCATTTCGAGATATTATAAAAAGACACCTATGTGCCAAAAAGAAACCTTAGAACTCAACAAACACAGGAAATACGACGGGATGTAAAATTCACCCCGATTGTAGATTCACCCCTTTAGGGGTTGATTAGGGCAAAATCCTGAAATAAGTTTTTCGGCATTTGTATGGGTAATCTTCGTAAGCAAAAACTAAGTTGATATCTTATTGGTCCTAAGAAATATTAAGGAATCCTTGAAATCACATGTCACCCCTTTTCACCCTTTGGGGCTGAAATTTAAAAAAACTGTCAAAACCATTTCGAAATATTTTAAAAATACACCTATGTGCCAAACAGTAATGTCACATCTCAACAATCACAGGAAATACGGCGGGATGTATAATTCGCCCCAATTGTAGATTCACCCCTTTAGGGGTTGATAAGGACAAAATGCTGGAATTAGTTTTTCGGTTTTGTATGGGTATTTTTTGTAAGCAAAAAGCAAGTCGATATCTTATTGGTCCTAAGAGATATTAAAGAATCCTTGAAATCACATATTACCCCTTTTCACCCTTTAGGGGTGAAATTTTAAAAAACTGTCAAAACCATTTCGAAATATTTTAAAAATACACCTATGTGCCAAACAGTAATGTCACATCTCAACAATCACAGGAAATACGGCGGGATGTATAATTCGCCCCAATTGTAGATTCACCCCTTTAGGGGTTGATAAGGACAAAATGCTGGAATTAGTTTTTCGGTTTTGTATGGGTATTTTTTGTAAGCAAAAAGCAAGTCGATATCTTATTGGTCCTAAGAGATATTAAAGAATCCTTGAAATCACATATTACCCCTTTTCACCCTTTAGGGGTGAAATTTTAAAAAACTGTCAAAACCATTTCGAGATATTATAAAAAGACACCTATGTGCCAAAAAGAAACCTTATAACTCAACAAACACAGGAAATACGACGGGATGTAAAATTCACCCCGTTTGTAGATTCACCCCTTTAGGGGTTGATTAGGACAAAATCCTGAAATAAGTTTTTCGGCATATGTATGTGTAATCTTTGTAAGCAAAAACTAAGTCGATATCCCATCGACCCGAAGAGATATTAAAGAATCCGTGATAACCCAATACAAATCTGGAATAAACATGGCGGCTACAGTTCATATGGCCACACTGTCTTTATACAGTCACTGTACCTTTCATGCACTTCTAGTGCCATCTACGTGGGCTACCTTTTAAGTTTTAACTAAGAAAGAAAACATTTTTTTTTTTGGGACAAACTATTTTATTACTTTTCAAAATATTCGCCTTTAAGATTTACACACCTTTGCATACGTTCAAACTAATTCTCGAAACATTTTTTCCACTCTGAAGTTGGTATTTCAAAAACATGGTTTTCGAAGGCTTCAACAGCTTTATGAGTTAATGAAAACAGCAGTCAACGCATTTTTTGTTTGCATTTGGGAATAAAAAAAGTCGTTAAGGAATAAATCAGGTGAATACGGACAATAAGACAGTAATTCGATGTTTTTATCCTTCAAATAATCAATTGTTAGACGTGTTGTGTGGGAGTTTGCATTGTCATGAGGAAGAATGATGCGACGTTTTTGATTGTTTTTCCTGATTTTGTTTATGACTTCTGGCTAACAAATTGTTGTATACCATTTAGCATTAACTGTTCTTCGATCCTCTAAAGGAATTGTTACAACATGTCCAGTACAACCGAAGAAACAAGCGAATCATTTTCTTGGATGTGCTTCGTGAATGAACAACTTTTGTGGCTTTCGGTTCATCTTGGAAGACTCAAACAGTGATTTATTGCTTAATTTCCGATTTTTATGAATAAATCCAAGTTTCGCCATCTGTAATGATATTGTATACGGATTTTGCAGTGCCTAGGTTGAATTATTTAGCATTCCCTTACACCAATCAACACGAGCCTTTTTTTGACCTTCGGTAAAAATATCCGGAATCCATCGGGAACAGATTTTTTTCACAGCTAAATGTGTAATTTTGCGCACAGCATCGATTTTTTTTTGAATCACAACCGATTTTGGTCAATTTTCACGAGATTCATCAGTGACGGACGTACGACCACGACGAAATTCTGCAAACCTATTGTAAACAGTCTTTTCTGATGGTGCTTCATTATCAAAAGTTGAACGAAGCGAATCTATGCATAGTTCACGAAAACCTTCACGAGTAATATCCATTTCTTCACAAACATTTTTTTTTAAATGCTCACTGTCAACTATCTACTTGGTCAATTTATAAGCTGCTACTAATTTCACAATAACAAATGTCAAATTTTACAAATATAGTAATGACACCTTTCAATATTGCCATCTAGTGGTCGTTTGTAAAAACATAAAAGGTAACCCATGATTTATTTTGTTCCGCGTTCAGTAGCTTAGTGTGCGTTTGATAATTAAGCTGTTAAGGTGTATACATTTAATTGCATCAGAATGAGCAAATGTAAAAAAGCGATTTGGTTTGTATTTAAAGAAATAGACGATGGTTTAAAAGACAATTTCAATGCAACAACAACCAGCATGATGAATCATGTAAAACTAAAACATCCTTCTTATTTTAAAAATAATATATTTACTTGTTTGATTGCTTCTTTTTTTGTCTTTTTTTCTTATGGAAGAAGAATATATTTTTTGCTAATTAAAAATAATTTCAAGAAATGTTAGTGCGTTTTTATTTTTATATTATACATTTCACTATGTCCCTAATTTAAAAATTAAAAATACTTTAAAAATACGGTCTAATACTAACCAATATTTGATATGGCTGAATATGAAAATCTGGATTGAATTTGCCGAATTCCGAATACTAATCAATTATTCGCTACAGGTCTATTCGTTTCCATTATGCCCTCTTTAATCCTCAGTTGTTAATATTTCATATTACTTTATTAGATTACCGAAGGAATGTTGATGGCCAAACAAATTGAATTAAACATTTTTATTTCAATTTCTCTTGCCTAAACTGTTTAGCTACGGCACTGCTAATATCCAAAAGAGTAAAATTTTCAATTTACTAGTTTTTTATCAACCAAAAATATTTAAAAGATAAACTAGATCATTTTCTCTTATAAATAAATTATGTTAAAACCATTGGTATTTAAAAGGGCGATTGCCTTGGAATTCTTAACTTTTTATTCAACAGTAAAAAGATCATTCGAAAAACACGGCCAGTATATATTGGACACAGTAACTAAGGTACAAATGACCTTGCAATTCGAAGCTATTACTTTTGAATATGAACCGTTTTTTATACTGTATATGCGCACAATTACTCAGCAACGTTGTTTTTACTCTGGCCTAAAGCTAAAGTATGTATTGGACAGTATCCTTTCACTTAGCGGCCTTGTCAAGGACGTTTAAACCAAGTGTTTTCGTTTATGTCTTATCAAATTGATCCGATCAGCGATCCAACCCAGATACAGTAATGGATCCAATAATTTTTTGCTCATTGTTATGTCATCCAAAACAAGTTGCTTGTAAATAAATTAGCAATAATTAAAGCTGATAGGAAGATATAAATAATCTGGGTGGATAGTCTAGTTATGTGTATTAATTTCCGTTTTAGTTTTTTGTTATTCTTTTTTTAGTTGTTTTGAATATCTAGATCTAGTTTTACAGGTATTTTGGACTACAAAATATTTAAAAATATTGTTTTACTTTTTACATTTCTTAAAAGTCAGTAAGTAAAATTTACTTTTGAAAGTTTTGGAATTCTTGTTTATGAACTAATACAAATATATTGAATTTCAATAAAGTTCACTCCAGACGAAAGAAAAAATTATTTCACTATTTTATTTACCGTTATAAAGGATGTTGAAAGAAAGGATCACATATTATAGGGACTCATAGTACAGGGGAATATAGAACGAAAAATAAGACTAAAAAAATATTTAAAATTATTTAAAAATTGACTGACTAGTAAACAAACTGTTCAAACATATGTCCAATAGAAAAAATCATAACACAAAATCATTATAGAAATGAAATCATAACTAGTTTAAACAAACGAGTCATCTTGAAAATGATTTGTTTGCGGACGCATATTTATTAAGATTTTTCGACATCATTTTTAGGGTTTTGTAGGTATGACCAAACTTTTTTTGTAGTATGACCTGGAACAATTAGCTGTTTGCACAATGGGGATAAGACCGTCAGCTGAGGGATTATAATTGCTGAGCGGGCATTTAGCCTAAGCATTTTATAATGTAATCAATGCTGAAATTGACGATCTTTACCCCGTTATGTCGGCAAGTGACGATCATTTTTATTTAATGTAACATGTAAACTATTCGTTATAAAAATTTCAAGTGGCTTGAATTCAATTTAGCTATAATTTCATTGTTTAATCATTTTTTCATTTAATCAATTTTTTATATTAAGATTTTTAATATTTAATTCATCTTTGGAGCACAGCAACAATGATTATTTGCCCCTATATGTAACAGAGATAATACTTATTTTAATTGGGATATATTTGTTTAATCAAGTCATAACTTTTTTAATATTGGTTTTAGCTCCATAGTATTCCTATGATTTATAAAAGAAAAATAGATTTTCTAGGCGACAGACTAAAAAAAAAAAAAAAAATACTGTAGGATGTTTTATTTAAAAAATATTTTTTTTTGCATACCTCATTTATTTAATGTTAAATTGTTTTTCCAATTTAATATTCTTATTTGTAGTGTACATGCAAGCCTGTAACAAGCGCTAAAACGTTTGTTCGTGACCACTTTTAAGGGTATGTGGGTTCACCTCCTACGTACATCATATAACTTCTATAAACAATATTTTTACAAATTACAGGTTCTGTTTAGATGTTCGCAACTGGTTATAAACTGTAGGTGCCTTTATATGTACGCTAAAACATGGACGTATTTACTGACCAAACCTGGAAACAGGATATCTACGCTCACTTTGGCCTATCGCACCAATGATGATGATGATTTATAGTGAGAAATTCTTAATCTTTTTTCAAAAATAAAAATTTGTTGGTTTATTTAACCCAGGGGTCGGGGAACATTTTTACCCATTACCCAAAGATATATTTCTTTACACCGAGGTTGCCCCATTGGCTTGTAAAAAAAAAAAAAAAAAAAAGTGACAAGCAAAAAAAAGGTCCTCACCTTCGCAATGGCGCCCCTTAGTCAAGCCCCTATAATTACCCCTAAGAATTTCGTTTTTACCCCTGTTCCCCGACCCCTAATTTAACCTGATACCTAACTCAAAATTTTTTAAAATATTTATTTTTTTATTATATACAAATTTGTTTATATTTATCCCGCAATGTTTTCTTTTGAATTTTCTATTGTTTTCCTATATGTGGGTCAAATTTAAACTTTCTATGTTAATCGTGGACGAACTACGTCCACGATTTAAGTCGGTAAACCATCGATAAGCAGTAGTCCTTGATGGTGCTTCATCGCCAAAAGTCGAATTAAGTTCATCGATACACTGTTGTTGAGTTAATCCACGTCGAAAGTTAAAATAATCGCTCGAAAATGTTTACGATTTAATTCAATTTTTAGCCGAGATGATTTTTTTCAAGTTACTGTAAACAACACAAGTAGCTCTCGTATGTCAAAACGTTTTGAGTACGTATATCGTCAAAAATGTCAAACTTTACAATAGAAGCGTCAGTTGCCAAATGGCAGCACAGTTTAGCGCAATCCCGTACTCGTACTGTCACTGGATTCTAGCTAGAGGGTATTCTTCACATATTTTCAAAATGGCACTAAAGAAAGTTAGGCTTGTATCATTTTTAGGGTTTTGTAGGTATGACCAAAAAACCCTTATACCGTCATTTTGTCGTCTGTCTGTCTGTCTGTCTGTCTGTCTGTCTGTCTGTCTGTCTGTCTGTCTGTCTGTTCGGTAAAAATTGTAGCCGAACGGCTAAACCTAGAGAGTTGAAATTTGGCACGCTTATACAACTCGTTGACCCGCACATAGGAAAAATACTAAAACATCTAAAAAACATATCCCCCTAAAAATATAAACAAATATGTGCTCATCGAAAAAAAAAATATTTTTTTTTAATTCTGAGTAGGGTATCAAATGAAAGCCCTTGGTACGTGAATTAACGATCAAATTTTTATTTTTCCAAAATAAATTATTTTGAAGCGATTTTCGCCAATATTGTGCAAAAAAAATTTTGTCCCACACCCTGTAGCCCAGATGGTTTAAACTAAAAATCTGAAAAAATTCTAAGTAATGTACATTGGTGTGAACCGGAATAGTTCAACAGGAATTTTTGATCAGATTATGTTTTTGGAAAAAAAAGCATTTTTTGTGTTTTTTTGCTAATAATGTTGACAACTTATAGTTATATAATACGCTCAACAGTAACGTGTTTCTTGGTGCTGTGGCTAAGATACTTGCGTTCTGTCCAAGAATTCGTAATCGGACTCATGTTCGAGTCCTACGTGAGGAGACAATATTATTTTTTATTTATTTTTTGCATTTTTATATTGTTTAAATTATTTTTTCAAAATTTTAATTATATTTTGGCAATTGTTGCATTTAATTTTTAATAGCGTAAATTTAATAACCAGTGGAAATTGTTGAAATTATAATTTAATTATATATTTGAATGTACACGAAATCAAAGGGGAGGAGCTATGACTAAAAACAACCAATGGAAGCCATAGGCGCAATTTTCAAAATCTTAATGAACCTTGATATATAAAAAAAAAAATACTGCACATCTTTAAAAACTTAAATAATGGTAATAGGCATTCGAATTAAAATTCATAAAAAAATATTTTGTCATAAAATTTGTTTTGGCACCCCAAATAATCATCATTCACTTACTAAATACCTGCAAAACCCTGAAATGTGTGAAAATTCACACTTCACATCAATTTTTATTGATAGACATGCAACCGACGGAATGTTAAGAAAAAGTAATCATCATCAAGAATATGATTTTATTCTTTCTCTTGTCTGTGCAAGTGCCTTGCTATAATAATATTATTGTAATAGTCAACAATCGTTTCGTCACGTCATTATAAATTGAATCTATAATTTTAGGTCAAACTCTAACACTTATTTTCTGATTAATACGTCATGTTGAATATTCAAGCAGTAAATGCCAGATGTAAACAGTTGGTGTTATTAACCACACTTTTTACTTTCAAATTACTTAAATGTTACATGATATTTTCTAAAACCCAATAAGTATTTAAACATTAAAATTTATTTATGATTTCATCATTCATCTTTCTAAATCGTAAAAGAGCTCTTTGCAAAACTGACATTTTAATTAAGGCTTTTGCAAAGTTAGAAATGTTTGCTAAAAAAGTATTTCACAATTTCTATAATAACAGTATAGATGAGATTCTTGAGGTTACTCAGATTTTGGATAATTTTTCTATAATTGATGACATAATTACAACTTTCACAAGATATATATCTTCTTATGTCATATTTTATACCTTGCACTTTTGCCTGAAGGATTTGAGAACAAAGGTTTATACCAGTGGTTTACAATATTTAGAGATCATGGCACATTTACAAACATTAGAGTTCGGATTATCTAATCTAAACGGGATTGGGGGAGAGTCGGATAATCAAGAATGAAGGCTAATCTGGAACTGCCAGTTATTAATTGCTGTAGAACAAAATATAATAGACTTATTATACTGAGTTGATGTGGCTCCGTGGTTCCAAAATGAAATGGCCACTCTTGTTAGGAAGCTTACAATGCTGTAATGGGTTTATGGCAGTAATCCTATATGTTGCTGTAAAAAGAATATAGGAGGTATTAAGGGAATTTTAAATTTAAATTGAATAGATGTAACAGTAGTTCAATTGAAGTGTCTTAAAAACTATTAAGGATTCTTTCCAAATTTATAATCCTATTGTTTCTAAATTTTAGGGGTTGTTATACTTGTTTGTTACTTAATTTTCAACGTTCATAGCGTGCAAACATCAACGACATGGCTGTTTGGTGACCATTTGATTTTGAAGAAATTTCTAATTTCTGTAGTGAAAATAGTGAATATGTGCAAGGTGATTTGGAGTGCGAAAATGTGGACGTTGACGTGGAATGCGAAAATGTGGACGTGGCTACTAAAGAAAAATGTCATTTCTCAGAAGATTGCAAAGTTCTGATACTGAACGTTTATTAAAAAGTTAGTTTCGGAAGGTAATGACAAACCTATACTTAGAACTGCGGAATTAAGTAGTGTTCTATACAGAACAATTCAACGTATCATTGTTTGTGGCAAAAATCAGCAGCGAAAACGACCCAATTTACAAGTTTTCAGGAAAATAGCTAGTTTTATGTCTAAAACAATAATAAATAAAATATACGACTTTTATTCGAAAAATATAGTGCCGACTGTGCATCTTTTAACCCTTTACCGCATAGTGTGCCATATATGGCACATTCCGATTTTTATTTTTTATTTTACTTTTAAAACTGAATCAGAACGTTACTCCATGAATTTTCATATATGCCACATACACAGCAATGGATCCTGCAGTATCTCAAGTAATGGGCTGCAATAGATTTAAGGATATCAAGCGGAATTTGCACTTCAACGATAACGAATTTATTGAGAAAGGACAACTAGAAGATACGAGCTTTTCTTTCAAAAATTTGAGGGCGACTGCTTTTAATCCCTAATGAAGAACACCTAGCAATTGACGAGCAAATAATACGGAATCATTTTCTTTTGTAACATAATGTAGAATCATAATGTTCAATGTATGGCACAATCCCTAAATTATTATTTTAATTATTATTTTTTCATAAAAATAATAATTAATATGTTAAATATATTTTTTAAATTAATTTTTCTGTCAATAAGAACCAATTCCTAATGCTCATGAATTATTTCAGCCAAAAATAAAAATTCATGCAGTAAAGGGCTAATAAAAAAGTTGGAAGAAAACGGAATAGAATTTACATACAAAGTTAGCCATATGTATACTTATTTGAAGTTGCTAGGATTAATATTTTAATAATTTTAAATTATCATACATTGACATTTTTGTTTGTGCAAATTTGAAGTATTTAATATAGACTATAAAGATTTTAAAACAAAACGATTTTTAAACATGCCTATATTTATAATTTAAATATAGCCAGTCCTAAGCCTGACAAAAATGTGAAGGAATATCATGAGAATATACAATTCATTCTAAATAGCATATAAGAAAACACTTTTATTGTAAATAGTTATTACGGAGATTTAATTTTATTTTTTACTTTCATGGCATCAAATACTCGATGTTCATGTCACTTGCTAACTTTAATACTGCAGCATCCCGAGCAGGCTTATTTTTATAAATTTTTAACGTTAAGTCCCACAAGCACCCATGCTCCCTATATAAAATGACAAATTTACTTGTGGTGTCCTCAGACCACTTTGTTATTTTAAGTATATTTAACGGCGACAGAGGTGGAAAGGAGAAGAAAAGACGGGATAAGCGTGATTGACGAGTTGTGGAGGAGGGATAAGGAAGTGGCGGAGCAAGAAAGGACAGTCAGAATAGACAAATCAAGGTGCGCAGGGAGATATAAGGAGGTCAGAACTATAGGGGTACCAAGCTACTTGAAGGGAGAAAGAGGAAGGTCAGGAGGGAGAGTTAGGATGATTGCGAGGCTAAGGTGCGGGAATGAAGATAGGAAATAGATATTGGAGGAAACAGGAGGAAAATATGTGCAGGATGTGTGGGGAGGAGGAGAAAGATATAGAGCACCTCGCGAAGAGGTGTAGAGAGATGACAGTATGGTCGGGGAGCACATTAGACCTGTTGCAGGAAGATTGGAAAGGGGGAGAGGTGGGCGAGGGAATTAGAGGCAAGAAGGATGGAGATTGGGGAAGGATAACAGGAAGGGGTAAAGGAAAGAAGGAGGAGACCCAGTGGGAAGCAGAAGGGAAGAAATGGAAGGAAGGAAGGGGGATGAGGTTACCTAGAAATGGGGAGGAATGAAGGGAGATATGAGGAGAGGTGAAGAAATGGTTGGAAGGGAAGAGAATGAAATAAAATAAATCAAAGATGGGTGATAGAACTGGAAGCAAGAAGGAATGAGATCGGAGAGGGAAACCAGAAGGAGAACAGGAAGAAGGAGAGGGACATTGGAGCAAGAAGATAGAAAAGAGAAAAAACATTGTGAATTGTAAATTGTATTGGATTGTTATTTATTTATTTTTGGATTGATTGTTTTGTAATGGTTAATACCCTGAACGCCGCAAGGCCTAGGGAATAAAGAGTATATATACCAAGTATATTTAACGTTTTTCTATCAGCGTGAACAAATCAGCTGTTCATGGCGGCCATTTTTAATAGTCACTTGCACGGCTACTTGTGCCAGTAAATAGGATCTGCTTCTATTCACTTGACTGGCATGAGATACTAGTGCCAGTACTTGCACCAGTACTGGCATGTACGTCTATACGATGCTAGTGACTGGTGCAAGTTTTTACTTGTGCAAGTTACTGGCATCGTGTAAACGAGCCATTAGGTTCATTTTACTCCCGTTCGGTTTACGCCGGTTCTCCTAGGAACGAAACTGCGGCATATATCGAGTTCTACCTGAATTTTTTTATCGGTTCTCTGTCGATCAATTAGCAAGTCTCGTGTAATAGTACCGAGTTAACATAACAAGGTGTATATTTAAAACAAAAATATATGTTTTGGAAGATTCGCGCTCGCAAACCACAATAATCCCGCGGAACCTATCTGGAGCACACCTGTTTTAAACACTAACTTAATAAGCCTGTACATAAATCAAACGCTATAAACATTTGTATAATGATTTATTAATTAATCATCCAGGAATTAGTTTACTACAATCACTTTCCCTTGACAATTTAATTTTCCTTAAACGTATTTTTCAAAATTCAAGGTTTTGAATATCCAAACGAATAGGGATTGTACGGTTTACATATATTAAACTTAAGATAAATATCTTCTTTCAAAATGTAGAGCGTAGGTAATGTTATATTTGTATTCAATTTGTAATTCATATTATGTAAATTACATTCCAAGCTTCTGGTTATTTAAATATAAAATTTAAACAAACAGAAATGTAACGTAATGAAATTTTAAATTGTGGAAAACTGTTTTCCCTGATTGTTTGTTACCTGCATTACACAGATATTCTCAACAATATCTTTTTATGTATGTAAATTGCCAATTTAAAATCACATACCAACTGGGTTTATAAACGTTTATGGAGGTTTACAATTTAATATTTGGTTTTATTCCCAGGGTGTATATTCTTATTTTTTTACATAAAAACTATTATTCTAATAAATACCAAACCATCCTAGTTTGGTGTTTTGGTTAGAGAGTATTAATTATTGAGATTTAGAGGATTTTTTCTTCATTTTACAAAATTATATATTTACTTGTTACTCACCCGTGGCGTATAGGGCCTCGGCCAGAAAAATCAAAGTAGTGCACATTAATGTGAACTACACACACCGGCAAATTTCAAGGAACAGACATAAAAAAGTAGTGAACATATATTATTGATATCTCTCAGGTAATCTTCTAGAACGATGTTTTTTGGGATAATGTTTAATTGGGTTGAGGTCAGAGGAGCACGCTGACCAACCCATTGTTGTTATACCCACTTGATTTAAAAAGTCTATACGTGTGGGCACGCATTATCCTTCATTAGGGTGGAATTTTCTCCAATATATGGGGCAAAAGCTACAACATGGTCTTGAAAAATATCTCTGATATACCTATCTGCAGTTCCGCCGTCAATCCCCACTAACTCTGTGCGAGCTCCCAAACATATTCCACCCCACACCATAAATGAACCTCCACCAAAAGATACAGTAGTAGCAAAATTAAATGGTGCATTTTGTTCTCCTAGGCGTCGATATAATCTTCGTTCATTGTTTAGTAGAGCATTCAAAGCTATCTAGATATAGGCTACAAAATAATAAAATAAAAAAAAAAAAAAACAATTTTCAATCTGTTCCGTTAAATTTGCCGCGTAGAATAGGCCTATAGAAATTTTTTATTTGATAAATATTTTGAAAGTTATCGTTTTGCAACACCATGCTTATAATATTTATCTGAGACTGATTAGAACTGTATAACTACAGCTGGGTCTTGATGCAAACGCATCTCAAATAAGGTGGTTGCCTCTAGATGGAATTAGATGGATTATTCTTGCAAAAGTTATCAAACTTTATGATTTTTAGGATGTACCCATAATTTGTTCTCACTCACTAAATACGTACAAAACCCTGAAATATGTGAAAAAGCACACTTCACGTCAATTTTAATCAGTATCTCTTCAAGTATAGGGTAAGTCCGGGAGAGATTGCCATATTTTGGGAGAATCCGATTTTTTTCCTGCTAAAACATATTAAATTAAATTTCCTTTGTTTTTTTGAGATGCAATAAGATGTAAGTCAATTATTTATATTAGAATTCTATTTATTAGAATTTATAAAAAAAGGCATTCTCGGTGTTATTTAAATTTTTTTGAATGCATGTTTTAGAGGAGAGTTAACCACTTCAGAGGAGAGATTGCCAAGTACTGAAGGAGAAATTGCCACAAACTTTAAATCACAGAAAAGATATTCAAATATAGTTTTATTCATATATAATGTAAGGTACATGTATTTATAAGACAAACATAGAATTACTTAAATAAATTCAACATAAAATAATATATTTATTCGCGAAGCTCGCATTTAAAAGAAATGGTTTTTGGTGAAACACCTGCACATAGCATGTGACACCAGTTTTTGTATGATCCACATTGGATCCATTATTCTCTTTTCTTTGATCGATAAAAAGGCTCTTCGCTGTAAGGGCAGAAATAGTCGCCGCTGGAGAGAAATCAGCAATTTCTTTTGCATTTTCATTTTCAACCACGCACCTTTTGGGAAAGCTAAACAACGTAGATCTGTTCTCGTAATTGGAAAACCACTTTTTTACATGACTTTTATATTCCTCACAATTCGTTACTCGTTTCCTCTACCAAAAATTGTGAAGGGACCCATTTCAGAAGGTGCTGAGTTACCAACCTTCTTCAATTGGTGTTCCGATGTTTTTTGAGGAATTCAACTGCTGCATCCATTACTGTAGTTTTTTTGGCATGTTCAATTGCCTCCATTAAGTTTTTCTGTGTCCATTTACCTCGGTTACTGTCCGGTTTTCGTTTATACATGTTAGGCATCTAAAAAATTGATGTGAAGTGTGAATATTCACACATTTCAGGGTTTCGCAGGTATATAATAAGTGAAGGCGGTATGCTGAGTGTGTAGGACAAATTTTACTTTGTAGTAATCACGGCAAAATGAACGATATTTTTAAAATAATTTATCGTCTGTTAATCATATAATAAGATAATTATTAAATTTACGTTCTTAAAAATGAAATACAACATTTGTCAAAATATAACTAGAATTATGACAAAATAATTTCAACATAATAAAAATGTAAAAAAAAAAAAAACAAAAAATTCACTCAGTACTCGAACTCGAAACCCTTCGTTTACCAGCGAGTTTTAGCTTACGACACCATAACTCTAACCAATAACGCCATCGTACGCCTTGCATGTGAGTGTCTTACATTTGTATAACTTTTGTACTTTATGAACCAAAAACCACAAAAAATGCGTTATTTTCCGAAAACATAATCTGATCAAAAATTCCTGTTGTACTATTTCGGTTCACACCAATATACATTACTTAGAATTTTTTTAGATTTTTAGTTTAAACCATCTGGGTCAATTTTGGCAAAAATCGCATCAAAATAATTTATTTTTCAAAAATAAAAATTTTATCGTTAATCCACGTACTAAGCTTTCGTTTGATACCCTACTCATAATTTAAAAAAAATATTTTTGTTTTCGATGAGCACATATTTGTTTATATTTTTAGGGGGGACAAACATAATCTGATCAAAAATTCCTGTTGTACTATTCCGGTTCACACCAATGTACATTACTTAGAATTTTTTCAGATTTTTATTTTAAACCATCTGGGCTACAGGTGTGTGACAAAAAAATTTTTGCACAATTTTGGCAAAAATCACTTCAAAATAATTTATTTTGCAAAAATAAAAATTGGATCGTGATTCCACGTATCAAGGGCTTTCATTTGATATCCTACTCAGAATTATTAAAAATATTTTTTTTTCGATGAGCACATATTTGTTTATATTTTTAGGGGGGTATGTTTGTTAGATGTTTTAGTATTTTTCCTATGTGCGGGTCAAAGAGTTGTATAAGCATGCCAAATTTCAACTCTCTAGGTTTAGCCGTTTGACTAAAATTTTTACCGAACAGACAGACAGACAGACAGACAGACAGACAGACGACAAAATGACGGTATAAGGGTTTTTTGGTCATACCTACAAAACCCTAAAAAGAAGAGCGACAAAGGTGATATCAATATTCGAAGATATGGCCAACTTATGATATGTCCTTCATTTTGATGTGGCAAACTCTCCTAAAATCGTGGAGAAATTTCGACCGCTTTAACATAACAGATTCCGTAACAACCCTATCAAAACTCAAGTTAATATTCGCATCAAATATACGAATATTATGTTTTCTTTTAAAATTACGCATAAAATGTATCTAGCACAATATTTACTTTTAGGAATAACATATTATTAAAATATGGTACGAAGTAAAATTGTTTAAAAAATAATTAGGCTCAAAAAATAAAATTTATATATTACTTACCGTAAAGTGCTAAATATTGCAACCATGCTACCTGCATGACACTTACATGTAACAAGGCGCTAGTATTATGACGCTAGTTTCAGTCGGATGAATGAGTACGAAATTCAGACACATGGCAAACTCCCCCGAATGGCAGTCTCTCCCGGACTTACCATAAGTTAATGAGTATTTGTAATATCAACGTTCTCGGGTGTCTTTTTGTTTGTTTTTAATGTTTTTTATTATTGTCAAACTCTACTGTTTCAAAATTAATTTGTTTATTTCCTTTTATATAAATTCTGTTATTTAAATTAAGTCGATTGATTGATTTTATGTTGTTGTTGTTGTTTTATAAGTTGAGGACATTTTTAATTTTTTAATAGAAAGAAATATAAATATTTTAACTGAATAAAGAGTTGTTGGATAAGTTTGGTTTACATTTGATTCACCGTCGTATATATCGTAACAAGTACATCAATCACAGAGCTACTTTTTAAATCTATGTACTAAAAGACTCAAGTCTAATGATACCATTTACTGTTTATTCTTGAAGAAATAATGTCTCTCCTGGAGCACTCAGTGAATGATGAAATCCACCAGCAAATAGGTGTGGCACCATTTCAGGAAAAAAAGCGAGGAAAACGCCTGCAGTGCCTTGGCCACATTAAACGAGCAGCGCTTAGCACCGTCTCCATTACACAATTAATGGCAAACGCCCTTGTGGTAGGCCAAGGTAGCGATGGTAAGATACAATCAACGATGATATGAGATTTAGGTGATCTAAAATCAAAAATGCGGATTCTGTCTCAGCGGAAAACCGTTAAGAAGAAGAAGAAGAAGAAGAAGATTCTAGAAGAAATAATATATATTTTGCTAAAATAAAAAAGAATAAATAGAAATAAAATAAATATTTAATATAAAGTGGTTTTTAAAAGAAGTCTGTTCAGTGACAGTTGAACGAATTAACTTATATATTAGGTTGTCAAGGATGAAATTTGTAGAAAAAAGTAAGTTAGTTTATAACTTACAAATATACGGAATTATTTTATTCATCAAAGTATGCACCCATATTGTCTATACACTTTTGCGATTTAAGCGGCAGGTTGTTCAAGCCGGTGTTATAAAACCCTGGCGGACGAGAGTCAATGAATTCCTGGAAGGCCAGTTTTACAGCATTTTCGGAATTAAACTGTTTTCCTATTAAACAGTTGTCCAAATTGCGGAAGAAGTGGTAGTCAGTGGGGGCTAGGTCTGGTGAGTATGGAGGATGATGAAGAAATTCCAACTCCAATTCCTATAGTTTTGGTACAGTCATTTCTGCAGTCTGTGGTCTAGCGTTATCATGCAATAAGATAGGAGTCGATCTGCTGAACAATCTAGGCTGTTTTTCTTTAAGTTTTTGCATCATTTTGTCCAGTTGGTTGCAGTATATTTCTTCTCTGATCGATGAGCCAGTTTTTTTTTTTTTGTTTGGTTTTTAAGTTACTTGTACGAAATTTGGCGAAACAATTTGATATTATCTGCTGCGTAGAAACACTAGAGCCAAATACACTATTAATGTTTCGCGTGGTCTGCGATGCCGTAGTTCCACGTAAAAACTTATACTTCATAATAGTGCAAATTTCCGACCGCTCCATTTTCAACAAAATTAATTTAAAAAAAAAGTTTATGGTAATATTTAGAGCATACAATGATTTCTTTAAACAGGCGAGATGTGTAACTTTCTAACAGTAAAAAAAAAAAAAAAGAACGATAAAATATTAAGCCAATGTCAAATAATAAGCTGTTAAATTTGGCAATATTATTAACTACAAATATTATCCTTGACGACCTGATATTTCTTACTCACTTATGCTTGCAAGGTATGTGCGAGACAGAATTGTATAAATAAGTTGGGTGTTGCTTCATTCATTTGTCATTGAACAGACTTCTTTTATAAACTGAATTACAAATAAACAATTCATTTACTCATCTTCTACTACAAAATAAAAATACTATTAAAAGATATAGAAAATATAAAAGCATGTCTAAAATTAAGGCCAAGGCAATGGTGTAGTAAGGGGAAGTAGGGACAATTGCCCCTGCGCGATATGTAGAGAGGGTGCCGAAATTGTTTCATTCTCAATAAGATTAATGGTAAGAAAAAGAATAAGAGTCACTCAGTGGTGGTCTTGATATACAATTTGTACTGTTTGTGTACTGTTCTCTCATTATCCTTGAGCGTACCATTGATTTTGAGGGGATACTACGCTGATTTGTATGATTTTCCATCGTGAAATTGTATCCCGTATTTCACACTGTTCTTTAATTTAACCTTTTTTGGTTTTGGGAGACGGACGGTATAACTTCATTAGCGTGATTTTTTTTCGGTGGTCTTGATATACAATTTGGTGTACTGTTTTCTCATTATCCTTGAGTGTACCATTGATTTTGGGGCACCATTGTAGTACGCTGATTTGTATTATTTTCCATCGTGGAATTGCATTCTGTAGTTCGCAGTGTTTAGTTCTTAATTTACTCTTAATTGGTATTTTGACTTGTTTTATTAGATTTTAATGGTTGCAATATGTTGTACAGCAGGTAGCTCTTCAATCTCTGGGGTTTGTGCGTACCTGACTCTAGGGAGTGTAGAACTACGTGGTGTCATAATATTGTAATTAATTATTGTACTGAATTTTATTTTTGGATATTTTTGTTATTCTCAGATGTGGGACCGTAGATTTTGGTTTTTTCTAATTTAAATTCATGTAACATTCCGTTAAACCTATTTAAAACTATTCTTGATTTCCTATTTTCTACCTTATAAGATTGTCAATACATTATATCTAATTGTTAGTCATTGCAACCGCCCTATCTTCTGTGATGGATGTTTATGATGTTAGTTTAACGTAACATTAGAATAGGTAATATTACAACAGAGTTTTAATGTTTTAGTTTACTAAAGTTATTGTTCTTTATGAGCACCTGAGGAACTAGCATAGGTTTAGCGAAACGTTGTGTTTCTAAAATATACGTACTGTCCAAAAAGCTGAGTGACTCTTATTCTTACTCTTACCATTTAATTACTTGGACGTAAAACATTTTTCAATAAGATTAATATATAAAATTAACCCTTTCCGGTCCTTTGACAAAATAATTTCCCGCTTGCCGTCCAATGTCGGATATATTCCGACATGGTTTTACAGTTGATTTACTACTATATAGAAACTTGTAATGCAATTCTAATAGTAGAAAACTGTTAATTAATAATTTAAAAAGCTGCCGTAAAATGTCAATAAGTTCTTCTTTTCATATTTTTTAAATATTTGACAGCTAAATTAGTCAAAAGAAATGGCGCAACGTGAGTTTCATTCAGACGCAGAGTTGTCGAAATTTTTGAAGACAGTGATTCAGAAATCGATTTAAGTGACGAGAGTGATTTCTATGAATATATTACTGGTTCAGAATCTGAATCGAAAAACGAAGATGAAGAAAATGTGCTAGAAAATGAAAATATAAGTGATGAAAATGAAGGAGAAATTGAAAATGTAAATAATTGAAAAAAATATTCTGCTAATGATCCGGATTTCTCGAAGCTTCCATTTACTGTTCAAAGACCAGGAATTCAAATTCCAAACAACAGTAGGTGTGAAAAAGAAATCCATTTTTTCCCTGATGAACTGCTCCTAAATCAGACCTGCTGGAGCAGCTTTGAGAAATTTTATTGGACCGCAAAGGGTTAATAAATAAAGAAAGCAGTCGATAAGTTTCACAAATGTAAGTTTAATGTTATACTATACGTATTTCGGCAGTTTACGTATAGAGTAACATTAAACTCATATTTGTGAAACTTACCGAGTGCTTTACTTATTTATTAATTTTATATTAACTATGTTTCACCGAGAATACACGGACTCCTCTGTCAATTATAAGATTAATATAATATAGAAAATGTAAGATACGTAGAACAATAAAATATATATTTTTGTACAACATTGAGATTCCCATTCTTAAGGTTAAAATAAGCAAAAAGTGTGATAAATATGATTGAGTAGGCATGTTGAATTTTTCTTTGCCCCCGAGTACCATATACTCTGGGTGCGACACTTGGACGGGAGTAAGAGCTAACTGAGCTTTTTAGTTAGTATTAGATGGTGGGAAATCAGCTGACAGTGGATATTTTATATTTTGTTTCTTGTTGTTCTGCTGACAGATAGTAGCATTAATGTGATTTATAATTATTTCTGGTGGATATTACATATATCGTTCTACTCAGTACTGTGCGTGGAGCGTGGTGATTTCTTTATATACAGCTGTGTAGTGCATGTTGCGTTTTCCACACAGCTAATAAGATCTACAGTAACATGGGTTCCAAATCACTTTAATATGTTATTAAGGTCATTCTTATTTATTTTCCGATGGATAACAATTGGGAAACTATTTTTAAAATGTTTACGTAACAGTGCAAAAGTGGAAAAATGACAAAAAATTTGAAAATATCAAAATGTGGCAATATTTGCAAAGAAAATATGTAAAACGATATAAGATTCTGGTGTTGAAGGAAGACAAAATGCCGGACAAAATGAGGGCTCTTTGAGCATCGCCGGGCGAGCATGGCGTTGGAGAGAGAGTTGTAAAACTACGGCGCGTGGAATCAACATTGGCGTTTCAATAGTTTCACCGATGAGCCGGCGATGTCTATGTAGAAACAAGTGATATTTATCGATATAAATTATAGTCATTGCTAACCAATGTTTCATTATTACACACAAACGATAGTCGCAAAATGAGACTGACCTATTCTATGTAGTGGATAAGTCCTTGAAATTGTTCTACCCGATTTTTTTTTTTTTTTACAACCTCTTTCTCGAGATATGTTCAGCTCTCCATGTACTAAACTAGCAATTCGCCTGAGACATGTCTCAGTTTATATTCTTGATATTATTTATTTATTTAATTAATTAAAGGTACATCAACATCTTGGGTTATTAGTACCCGGTATTGTATTTTATAAGATATCGTTGATTATATTTCATTGTGTGGGTATAATGTATGTTGGTGGTAGTCTATATTTGTCTGTATAGTTTTGTGTCTGTTAGAAATTTATGTACGATTTTTTTGTTATTGTCTTTTTGTATCATATTTGGTGCATTCAGTAGTAATGTGTTGTACTTTAATGATTGTGTTGCAGTCATTACACAATGGGGGATCTTCTTTCTTCATTTTGTAGCTGTGTGAAATTCTTGTGTGTCCAATTCGTAGTCTGGTAGTGGAAGTTTGCTCTCTTCTTGTTCCCGAGAATGCCCATTTCTTCGTGTCGGATATTATTGTTCTTAGTTTGTTAAGTTGTGTATTTTGCCATATGTTGTCTACTTGTTCTCGGACTTTATGTTTTATTTTATTTTTCATGTCATAGTCTTGTACGGTCGAGTTATTCATTGGATCCTTTCTGGTGGCTTCTTTGGCGGCATCTGCTTTTTCATTACCTTTCATGCCTATTGATATTAATTTTGTTTTTCTTTATTCTTATAATCACGTTATTCTTAAATAGCAGCAAAAATGATATTGTAACGTGAAAACTTTTGGAGTTACAATACAATTATACTACTAAGAAAATATTTGTGATATTTTGAGAGTAAACACTTAAATTACGCTTTTCTATACAAACTTTATAAGAGTTTGCGTATTACAAATCGTCCAAATCTAATTATATTTCTATTATTGATCATATTAAATCTTAATTACAGAAACAAAGTTATTTTAAAGCTTTACCGAGAGGAGAATCATTCTGTTTCCATGGATTTATATCCATCTCGACACAACCTAACCTAACTCCATTTAAGTTACGCTGCCTGGAGAAGGGTTTCATTCATGTTGAAAACTTTGAAAGTTCAATTTCCAGGATATTAAAGCTTATATTGCAAATTGATATCTTCCCTAGTTCTAAGATACTCCACATGTAACCTAATCTATTTACGTAGATTGCTATACATGTACGTGATGCTATAAACCATACTACATACAAGACTTCTATTCCGGAAGCAACTATTGATTATATAACAAATCAGATTTACTTGCTTATTGGCTTTTACCACATTCAAATATTGGCTGCTTGAGTAACTACCGCTTAATTCTATACGAAGCTCGCAGAACAATGTGCTACTGAGAAACGGAATCGAAATTCTAAGTGTGATTCTGTAATGAATGTATTGCACCTTCATTATAAATGGTAAGTGTAAAATTTGAACAGCAGAACGTGCTGTTGAAGATATTCAAAACTGATTGGAGGAGCTAGAATGATATTTATATAGTGCGTGTCCCCAGAACGAGTTCGAGGGTTCATGTTCGATCCTGAAAGCAGTCCTGAAAGCAATCCTGAAAGCAGTGGGCTCATCGTTCAAGTGTCAACCTCAGAAACGATATTTTCGTAGGCTTCGATCGCCTCTTCAGAGCTAAAAAATTATTATCCACGCATTTTACCCTATATAAAAAGGAAGAGGAGGAAGTCACAAGGCACTAAGTCGGGATTGTAAGGCGGACGAGTAATTTTTTTCACTTTTGAAGTCGCTAGTCCTAGCTGCGGTTCTGGTCGTGCATTATGATAAATAACCTTTTTGTAAAGGACCCCTTTTGTTGTTTTTTGAGAACTTTTTATAACACATTCGGTGTAAAAATGATATACCCTTCAGCACTGCAGGAATGTTCCAGTAGAATAGTGGTAATACGACCTCGGACCCGTACGTCCGAAAATAAAGCAACCAATTTCTTGCCAGTGCTCCATGTACGTTTCATATTGACTTGTTTATCTTCATCTGAAAAGATCCATTGAGCCGACTGCCGTTTTCTCTCTGGTTCGTAACAGTAAATCCATATTTCGTCACCTGGTACTATATCGTAGAAAGATTTTCACTGACCTCTGTTAAAGTTAGTGAGTATTTTCTTGCTCCACTCCACACGCGCCTTCTTTTGAACTTCTGATGTGGTATCCATCTAGCACAAAGCTTCCTGACGGCCAAATGCTCATGTAGGATTGTATTGATTCATGGATGTGCCCAAGGATGCTACAATATCTCCGGTAAATACAGCGGTTATCCACCTCCAACATATTTCGGACAGCGTCGATAGTTTTCGAAGTGACAACACTAACAGGAAGACCTGCAGGAAGTCTTCGAAAGAAATCCTCCCTCGCTGGAGTTGACTGTATCTGTTGATGAAAATTTCGAAGTGGTATTTGGGACTTGAACCCAGGATTTTTTCCTTTGTGTAGATTTTAATTAATTAATGTAATATATTACAACTTTAGAGGAGACGCAGTCAGGTTTTAGGAAAGGAAAGGGGGCGATAGATAACATATACACGATAAACCACATAGTGCCTGAGAGAATAAAGAGGAAAAGAGGGAAGATATATATGGTATATATCGACCTTAAGGCTGCCTTTGACAAACAGGACAGGCAAGAATTGTGGGAAGTATTGGAAAGAAGGAGTGTAAAGGAAGAAATGATAAGAAGGATTAAAAAAATATACGAGGAGACGAGGTGCAAGGTGAAGGTGGGAGAAGAAGAGTCCGAAAGCTTCTGTGTAAATAAGGGGGTGAGACAGGACTGTCCGTTGAGCCCAACATTATATAACATATTTTGAGGGTCAGATTAAAATTATTTATCCGAATATTTTAATTAGATTCTCCTCTTACTTTTTAGACACTATCATTCGAGTTCACACACAAGTTCTCTTTCTTGATATATGAGAAGAAAAGGTATCTTGTATACAGGTTTCAGCTCATAGAAACTTCTAATGGAGTGTCATTATCGATATTACTGGGAAATGTACCAAAGCAAACCAGCACGGTGTTCCGGTTCATTGAATTACTGAAAATGTTGTTGTATATTGTAGGAAAAGTCGCAGACGAGAGAGCAATAAGCAAAAGTTTGTTTTAAAACTTCACATTAACCAACTATTTTATAAACAGTTGAAAAAATGTTATCAATCTTTCTTAAATACTTTAACGTCAAGTTTTAATTTTTCTATTACAAGTAAGTCAATGATAGGCGCGATAGGAACTACACTTCAAGCTTATGAAGAATAAAAGTTAACTTATTATTCGCATGTTGGCACTAATTACAGAAATGAAGCTTAGATTTGCTGATAGAACTGCAGCAAAACGCAAGATTGATTTCTAGCAGCTACTACTTACTTCAAATGATTTATTACATTTATGTTGTATTTTAAAACTATTCAAACTGTGGAACACATATATGTCTGGTCTCGACGTGATATTTTCATTATCATCATCATCATCATCATCATCATAATCTTCATCATAATCATCAACCAACAGAATTCTTTCACTGCTAAATATAGGCTTCCCCATAATTTCTCAAAATATTTGTCTAGACACCAATTCCTGAAATTCTCTTAATTTCATCCATCCATCTGATGGATGGTCTATCTCTACTCCTAGTAGAGTATCATAGCGCCCATTCCATAATTTTCTTTCTCCAAATAAGATGCACACCATTAGTTTTTCTTGAGGGGTGCGAGGTTCAGAAGCCAGGCATTCACATTCAATTACCAGAAAAATGTGTCCTTTAAAACTTCTATATTGAGTGTTGGGCAAGGGGGAGGTGAAAACCGTGAGCCCGAACATTTTGTCGAATATTATTATCTAAATTAGGTTAAATGTGGATTTTGTGGGCAAATTATAAGTGCAGAAGTTTGTTCTACAGGAAACTTAAGTAGACATATCATTAATACATCACAAGGGCGCCCCTCGCGAAGCTCGATATGAACACCCATCCGACTCACTTCGGTCACAGCACACAATCCCGCAAACGGCCAACCAAATCCCTGAAACTATGCAATGAGCCGTGAAATTGTAATAAATACATTTAAATTTGATGAACTGGCTAACTTCGGTAAGTGTACTGATCTGTTTCAGTGAACCTGTTCGCTTATGAACAACCCATCTCTATTCCCGACCTTTCAGTAAAACTATAATACTAAATGATTAAACTTCTTCTTCTTTAGACACTGTTAGTCTGGTTAACTTTCGCCCTCACTCACATAAGTCCTCCATCTTGATCTGTTTTTTAGGTCTTTGAATTTATCCCAGTACTTGTTAGATCTTCCGTTAGCTGATCTGTTAATTTTTAAGAGGTCTTTCCACTGGTCGGTGTTTAAATTGTACCCTATAATAAAAATGTAGATGATGCAGTCATCTAAAACAATGACTGTGATGGTTTTTAATAACTGGGCTGTGCCAGAGACCTTGCTTATGTTACATACCGGAATTTCTAAATGTGCAAAATTTAAGGGCAATTTCAGACCTGAATGTGTTCTCGATCTTCATTCAGTATGACAATGACGATGCAATTACAAAATCAATTTCATATTGTATTCGAATTTCGAATTTCTGCAAACAACAAATTACGTTGCAATTAATTTGCGAATTTTGAATGCATATACGTTCGTAACGTTCAAAAGTAAATACACTTTCCTTAGCTTTTAAAAACATAGGTTAAATATTTAACGTTTAGCTGTCAAAACAAGGTAAACACGCAAAATTTGTTTATTTTCACGGCTAACGCTTTTTTTTTTTCCTTGCACATTATAAAGTTCATGTTTCTACTGTTTCACGTGCGTTAGGTTACACGTTTGGTCTCACGTTAAGAGAATAAAATTCGGGGAACGGGTATTCAAATATCTTGTAGGCAGTAATGTCCGTAGGGTTCTAAAGGGTAACTATGCAAATTTAATTCAGATAACCCAAAATATTATTATACTAAAATATGCTATTTCACTTTATTTTCAAAAAGTTTATTACTTACCTTCCTCTAAAATTGATTATATATATATATATATATATATATATATATATATATATATATATATATATATATATATATATATATATATATATATAACCTCACCGGGAATCGAACCCGCATCCTAGAGATTACGTGTCTCGGTCCCAACCCTCGTACTTCCTCGCAACTATATATATATATATATATATATATATATTAATACTATTTGACTATTTAGAAAATAAACTATTAAACTCTTTTTATTTATAAAACATTTAATTGAAAAATTAAAATTTAAGTTATTTCATGTTATTTCATATAATAACTAGTTATAACAATTTATTTTAGAGATATTTTGTTTCTTTTTTTATTGTTTTCAAAGCTTGCTACGTTCAACTTTGTAAAACTTATGTTGATTATTATTTTGTAAATAAATGGTCCCCATTTTGAAATGGTTAACATAAAAATATGATTTTTTGGTATCATTGTAAAGCTAATTTAATGTACTTTTAGGAAAAAAATATAAAATTATCGATTCCCTATGCTAGATCAAAAGTTGACATCACTTCCGGTGAAACCGGAAGTGCCTCAGAATTCTTATAGTAACCCTTAGATGGGCCTTTTTGTCTAGTTTAACTTTTGTTCTGAAGATTTTTTGTATCTTTACAAATAAAGGAGATTTTCAGGGTTCCCCGTTTCAAACAAACACCCTGTATATATATATATATATATATATATATATATATATATATATATATATATATATATATATATATATATATATATATATATATATTGTAACACCCTGCTAGTTCAGGCGGCAGTTTACAGGGGTTGGCGAGTCCTGTGCGCAACCACACCCTGACAGATTTGGGCGCCACTCAATTTCATAGGGGATACTGAGAAAAACCGTGTGTTTACCTACCGTTCCCCGCGATGTTAGCCTCCAACTGTCTGTAAGAGAGGGGAATGGGTAACTTGTCATTCAACAATCAAGGAAACACTGGGCTGAAGAACATAAGTTTAATAATAATGTAAATAAGAAAAACAAACACCACCCTCGTACAGATCACATCACGTTGGACTGCGAATCAGGCGCCTAAGTCACGCCAGCCTCTGGATCTCCACGATGCGACGAGACTTCCAAAGGGGTTGTAGGAACCTTCAGGTCCTCGCCGAGACTTCCCAAGGGGTTGTAGGAACCTTCAGGTCCTCGCCGAGACAAGGACTCCAATAGTAGGACTACTTTGAGGTCCACGCCACTTCACGTGGTCAGACTTCCGCTCAACTTTAACACCGCTCAGACGCGTTTCCACGTTCGACGCGCTTAATTCGCACTTCTCGCGATTAACTTCACCAAACACTCCCGACTTAATAACGCCGAGAACACATAACTCCTCTTTTCCTACACCAGGACCAAGAGGACCAAAAACCAAAACCAGAAACGTGCTACCCGTCCGCCTTACTCCGGTCACCCCCTTGTTCCCCCCGTACCATTTCCGCTTTCCTTCTCCCTAACCACTCAGAGCTGTGCGCGTGAATTTGAACCGTAACAATATATATATATATATATATATATATATATATATCTTGAAATTAAAGTGTTTTGGAAAACAATTAATATTTTTAGCGAGAATCTGTGATTGTGAGATCTGTAAAGTTATTAATACTTCAGCAAACTACTGAACCAATATGTAAAATAATTTCTGTGGTTTATAGCTTAGACCTTCCTCAGTAAGGGCTACTTTACAATCCAACATGAGTACCCATCTAGGAAGCGGGGTTAATGATTTTCTAGCTAACCTCAATACCCCGTATGACAATGGCTCAATAGAAATTGACCAAAATCAGGGACATGTACATAGATACTACACTTGAATTAATTACAAAAATCTACCAAAATGTGGAATGCTTATCAAAGAAAGTGTGAAAGAACAATCGTATACCTAAGAAACAAATCTGTCAGTGAAATAATTGAAAAAAAAAAAAACAATACCGACTGAAAAACCTTAAAAAATACGTATAAATCCATACTGTATACATAATATAGAAGATACAGGTAGAATTAGGAAATAATTTTATTCAGATTTTTGGACAAGAAGCGTTTATTTTAAACAACACAACGTTTCACCAACAACATTGTTGGCTTCTTCAGGTGCTATAACAATAACATAACAATAAAGTAACAATCTTATATAGTTATAAATTAATTTACCTATGTTAGTTAAACGTAACTCTAACAAAATGTACATCAGTCATCTCCAAGGATGGTGAAATTGCAGAATAGCATTGACAAAATATTTTGTACTTGAAGAATACAGAAAATAGGAAAAACAGGAATTAAATTTTTAAATATTATACTATAATAACCAAAGGTAGTGACTGTTAATTAAGTTTTATATTTCAAACAACGAGATAAGATATAAATATAATAATATCAAAGATTAACAAAAATTCAAATAATTACGAATGATAGTAAGACTGACTACCGCATCAATACGTTTAACTAACATAGGTAAATTAATTTATAACTATATAAGATTGTTACTTTATTGTTATGTTATTGTTAAAACACCTGAAGAATCCAACAATGTTGTTGGTGAAACGTTGTGTTGTTTAAAATAAACGCTTCTTGTCCAAAAAGCTGAATGAAATTATTTCCTAATTCTACCATTATACAAATTGGACGTTAAATAACTATTCTAATGTCGGGTTGCTAACGTAAGAGTTTTCTTGTTTTTGTATGTTGTAGCATACAAAAACAAATGATTTTAACTCGAGTTAGGGATAACTCTTACTTTAGCAACCGGCCATAATAGAATATACAGTACACTATACCCAAGAAATTTGAATATTTTAAATTCACCAGGTTTTCCACCATACCGTCTCAGTCTGAAGACAGGCACTCCACCAAACTTGTGTAATAGTACCAGACATCAAATTAAATAATTTTGTGACATCATTAAAGTCACTATATATGTTGTTACCGGAGCAGCAGTACAGCAATTAGTAGATATTCTACGCATCCCAATGGTCCCAACAGACCTACACTTTTTATTCAAACGACTGAAATTTCTAGTGAAGTGTCTTTTGCAGTCACAATAAACAAATCTCAGAGACAAAACTTTAATTTCGTTGGAAGAGGTTTAGAAAAGAATGTTTTTCATACTGCCAAGTATAAGTAGTAGTATAAGGGGGAAGCTCTGCGAATAAATACATTCTGACACCGCAAGAAAACATAACAAAAATATATTGCATATTCGGAGATCCTATAGAGTTCCAAATTAACAGGTAGTCTATAGGAAAAATATAAACCTATAGTAAATATACCTACTTCCTAAGTTAGAGATTGTAAAAATATTAATTAAACCACACAAACTCGAGCACAAAATGACATAACATTTATTCATTTATAAACAACGACTATTTACAATCTTTCACATATGTCATTGCTTTATAGTTGCTATCGGTAGGAATTACAATTGACGTTCCAATATTTTGCTTTTATAACACGGCCATCCTGATCCTGCTTCGTCTTCGCAGCATCCTGAAAATTTAATAACTGCAAATTAAAACAGAGAAAACGAAAATAAATTGACTAATTGAGGTTCGTGATCATTTAGGGTTCCATCGAAGTCTTTGGCTATCCAGACTTCCAACGTACTTCCTTACTTTTCAGTGTTCCACCTGACTAATTGAGGTCCCTGACCATCTAGAGTTCCACCGAACACTTAGAGGTCCCTGACCATCCAGAGTCGAACGAAAAACAAACACACATTTAAGATCCAACAGCTCTTAAAGGTGTCTGACCATTCAGAGTTCTACCAACCTCCTTGAGGCTCTGAGGTATCCTTAATATAACCAGTTACCTTCGCAATATTTGTCTGTCAACAGACCAGACGCTCTTCCATTCTGACAATATTTGGATTTCAACTTCAGCACTACATTAGCTATTTCAGGTAAACTGCACCTCAAAACAAACAAAATTAAGCAGAATCCTGTGGTTTCTACTGTTTTAATTCTTGTTGAAATTATCCAGGTACAAAGAACACATTTAATGTATTAATCTCCTGGCAATAAAATGTGTTCTAAACCTGCAATTATTGTAACAAATGTTCTGCGCAAGCAACGTGTATTATAATAAATATTACGTGTAGCAGGGTTTCAACCATTTAAATTGGTATTCTTGTCAAATATGCACCAAAGAACCAACGGCAGAACATCTTTCACACACAAATTTTTGTCTGTGTGCCCACAGTTGTCATAGTAGTCACAAACTTTGTGTTACTGAACATAAGAAAACTACAATTTTTCGTTCATTTTGATTTAAAATAAGGTTTTTAAATTATTACTCTATAAAAGCAAGTTTAGTTATTTTTAAGTCTTTCTCCAAAATGTCACCGTTAGCTTGTCTTTTTTCATCTATTGCAATGCTGTCGGAAGATTTCACAACAAACAATTGTTATCGAACAATTTCTTTGCAGCTTGTTGTGTTTTTTTTTTGCCCTTGCTATTAGCTTTAACGTACTCTATTCAAATGCAAAAATCTAAAACTTTTCAACGATATACGTCAGGCAAAAATGGGCTAGCGATGGGCCTTAGCTTGAACTTGATTTCTTTTAGCAACAAATATTCTGGTTTTGGTACATCATTTTCACTTGTTACCAGCCATATTTCTAATAATATTAAACAAAAACTGATTAATATTAGGGGTAATCCCACTTCTGATGTTAGAGCTTTTCATCGTTTGTAAAAATATCAAATAAAGTACACAACCTCGAGCATAAAATAACCTAACATTTATTAATTTATAAAGAACGACTATTAAAATCTATCACGTGTTATCACGTTAAAGTTACTATTGTTACATATTACAAACGACTTTCCAATAACTTGCTATTCTAACTATATATATTTACCATCCTTTTTTGAATCTTTCCATAAGGAGGCGCGGGACGCAAGAAATTGTTTAACAGGCGGCTCACGGGTCACTAGTATCTTATAAAATTGAAACTTTTTTTCCATAATAGTCAAGATTCATATAATCTACTAAAATACTACATATTTCATGTGAACTATTTTTTGGTATCTCTAAACACATCAGACAAAAATTATGTTTCCCCTATTTTGTTACACTCTGTGTACCTATAGACAGATATATTTTAAATTAAAGACGTTATTACGGCATTAGATTCTAATAAGAAATAGAAAAACAGAATTATTATATTTTCAACATCTTTACTTTTACTTCTGTACCATTTTATTGTTGCAATTAAACTAGAAAATGTAAGTGTTATTTAACTATTTTTGTACGACTCTGGACTGTTTAACATTCAAGATTTTATGTAAAAACTGTATATCTAACTATGTATAATTATTAAGATTTTAATCTGAGCTGTATAAAAATGAGAAATGAATGTGAGAAAGCTCGAGTGCGCCATAATCATGTTACAATTTAATTATTCTTGCAGTCATTGTACATGTAACAACAATCCTTATAAAGCAAATTATTTTTTCTATTTTCAAAAACAATTTTAATTAAGGTAATGAAAAATTAAGATAGCAACTAATTTCTTACACTTTTATTAAGGTCGCTTTAATTATATCATTATTTCATTACTTTTCTTTTTTGTTGAAAACAAATTATAAAATTTAGGGGTTTGTAATTGGATAATAGGCATTTGTAGATCTTTCTACGCATTATTTAGTCTTCTTGTTAGCGATTTTGATCGTGGTTGTGTGTGTGTGTGTCTGTTTTTTTTTTCTTACAGTTTTTTATTGACCGATAACATTTTTACAAAAAAATGTCGACAGTTAAAAGTATTTTATTAGATAACTTTGAATAACGTGGGTCATTTTTATTTAAATAAGAACCGTTCTGGTATAAAAGTAAACACTCTAACGCTTTTTCAAAATTGTTATACCTACAATAACCAACATCCTTTCGCTATTTTCGACGTAATCCCCGTTCTGCTCAGTCATTTTTCTGAACGAGCGATAAGTTTGACGATCCTCTCGTCATAGAAGTCGGCCGCCAGTCAATTTAACTAACTGTTAACACTGTCTTTGACGTCATCAGCTGTTTGCATCCGACGAAGCGTTCGTTCTGCCGAATGTGTGCATCAACAGCTGCTTTCAATTTGTTCGTGATTATGGTTGAGGGGACAGAACGTTCCTCATCATGGGTATTTATTCTTCCACCATTAAATAAACGACACCATTTTCGCACATATCCTTCATTCATCACACCTTCCCAATACACTTTTCAACCAGCTGCCGATGGATTTCGACAGGACGAGTGATTTTTAAATTTAAAAACCAAATTACAGCGCGTACATCGCAATCGGTGGGATTAGCCATGGACATAGCTGATATTAAATTGCCGTACAATATCGTCTAACTCCGCTAGCAACTTCAGACTGATTGATAACGTTGGCAAATGATCAGAGACGGCATTAGTTGGTAAACCGACTGTGGGGAACGCTATGAGCGGATAGGATGCGCAAACGATTCTTATGGCTCGGTTATACGATGCCAGTAACTTGTGACAGTATTTGCACAAGTCGTTTTGTCATTTACACGTATGCCAGTAACTTATTTAAGTAACAAGTACTTGTGACAGTATTTGCACAAGTTTTTTGTCATTTACACGTATGCCAGTAACTTATTTAAGTAACAAGTACTTGTAACAGTATTTGCACAAGTTTTTTGTCATTTACACGATGCCAGTAACTTATTTAAGTAACCTTGCAAAGAACCCGAAACACACTCTAAATGTAGATGCTTTCAATTACTTTTTATGCGTAAAACATCTTTTAACGCGCCAACTTTCGTTGTTTAACCTAATTTTATGTTGCATACGTCTTTCACACCTGTAAACAAAAACTAATCTCCGCCAAAAACTGCATTTATTATAAAAAATATGTTTCAAATTGATTTTAGAAGAATTAATTGATAACTCAGAAGATATTGTGGCGCACCTACCAAATAAAAGGATTACCTGACACTCCCATACCCGAGTAAATTGATTTTTTTTATTTTCGCCACTTCTTAGGTTGTGCGGAGGGATTAATTTAATTTTTTACTTCCAAGGCTTCAAAAACCTCGATATTCATGTCACTTGGTAACTTGATTACTGTAGCATCCCGAGCATGCTTATTTCTATCATTTTTTAACGTTGAGTCCCACAAGCACCGATGCTCGCTATATAAAATCACAAATTTACTTGTGGTGTTCTCAGACCATTTTGTTATGGATATTTAACGTTTTTGTATCAGCGAGAACAAATCAGCTATTCATGACGGCCATTTTTAACAGTCACTTGCACGGCTACTTGTGCCAGTAAATAGGATCGGCTTCTATTCACTTGCCTGGCATGAGATATTGGTGCCAGTACTTGCACCAGTACTGGCATGTACGTCTACACGATGCCAATGACTGGTGCAAGTTCTTACTTGTGCAAGTTACTGGCATCGTATAATCGGGCCATTATTTAAAAAATGACCCTCGCATGTGTGACAAATTCTGGAACATCATGCACGAATTTGCTATCCCTAATAAACTTATCAAGATGACAATGGTGTGTGTGTCGGGATCCATAAGCAGAGTGAGAGTAAAAGACATTTGTCACAGCCTTTTGAAATTCATACTGGAGTCAAACAAGAAGAAGCCACCTCACCTCTACTGTTTAACCTCGGTGTTACATATTACATAATTTTTTAATATGTAACACCTCGTGTTAAAATTACATAAAAATTATCTTCTTTATAATTAATATTAAAAATGTATTATTAAGTAACCGAACTGGCAAAATAGCGTCTGATCTGGCAACATTTGGGACGCGATACTTGGACGGGTGGCAGGTGAACATATGATACGCCTTCAGTACGAGTTTGAACTCGCTAGAGTAATTTTGTTGTCCGTAGCGATTTTTTTCGTGAAACAGTTTTTTCTAGAGCGTTCTAAAAATGAATGACATTCATTTCGAGCAACGGTATGTTATCAGGATTTGCTTCAGACTTGAGCACAGTGCAACGGAAACTTTGGCAAAACTTCATCAAGGATATACAGACAGTGTTTTGTCAAGGACCTAGGTTTTTTGGTAGTTTAAAGCATTTTCAGAAGAAAGAGAGTTGATTGAAGATGATTCACGCCTTCATCTTCAAGAACCGATGAAAATGTCGACAGAATCCGAGTTATTGTGCGTACAGATCATCGTTTGACAGTCAAAATGATCGGGGAAGAGTTGAATTTGACTCACACTACTGTTCATCAGATTTTGACCAATGAATTGTGGATGAGAAACACACAGCAATTTCAATAAACGAGTTTTTGGCCAGTAAAACCATTCCTGTGGCTTCTCAGTCTCCTTATTTGCCTGACTTGAGTCCTTGTCACTTTTTCCTCTTCTCAATATTGAAAAATCACCTCGAGGGATGCCATTTTAGGACACTGAAAAACATTTAAACGTCCATAACCAACCAGCTCAAAGCTATTCCAGTATCCGAGTTCCAGCACTGCTATGCGGATTGGAAGAACCGTCTCCAGCGTTGTGTGGTTTCCTAAGGAAGTTATTTTGAGGGAGACAATATTGAATTGTAATTCTATTCGAATTCAAAAATTTGAAAATATTAGTCCGGTTACTTAATTTATACACCTCGTATTCAGTGGCGGACTAAGCCTTCGCTGGGCCCAAGACATTTTTGATTTACGGGCCCACGGGTCAACCTATGTTTTTTTAAAAAAGGTCCTTACCTTCCAAAACCAAGTGAAGAGCAAAAAAAAAAAGGACTTCACCTCCCAAATCCAAGTAAAGAGCAAAAAAAAGGATTTCACCTACCAAATCCAAGTGAAGAGCAAAAAAAAAGGACTTCAACTCCCAAATCCGGGCCCTTGAAAATTACGGGCCCTAGACAAATGTCTTTTTTGTCTAAGAGGATAATCCGGCCCTGCTCGTATTTATAAAAATAACTAAGTGACTAACTGCGACAACTGTATTAATACGTGATCTTGCTTTATGTGTTAACTGCGGGAGACGGACGAATCCGTAAGTCTTTACCGCGTCCATATTGTGATGTCTGTCTTAGAAAACGGGGTTAGCAAAGGGTTGTTAAAGAATTATTTGTGTTAAAATACGTTTATTTAATATGCGATATCATACAGGCTATGCAGGCTTTAGTGTAACGCAGTTTTTAATAAGATGAATATTTGCGTTTGATGAAAATGTATACGATGCACAATAATAAACTATTCCCTTTTCTTTCAATGCGGTTTTCAATAAGTTTAATACTGGACGGGCTATTGAAGACGTTACCTAAAATGAAAATATTTTGCTCCTTGAACTCGAGCATACAAGCTCTTTTCTTGTACAACATATTTTCATGTACTATTATTCCACGTAATTAAAATGATGAAGTAATTAAAATCATTTATATTCAAAAAAGGAAAAACGTGAAATGCAATTAATTATGTGTGTAGCCTCAAAAATGCAACAACCTTATCGAAGCTTTATATGTAGTTACCTACATATGATTGCCTCACACACGGTTATCCTAGCATGCAGGTTATAAGCTTGCTTGTGTATGACTTTGACCTAGGGTCGTACAAGAAGCCCTGCGGTTACGAAATTAATTACCAGATGATGAATTTACATATTTGCGGTAAGGTTGGGACGCCCCGTGAGCTGCATATATAGACCATCTATTAAATTTAACGTGGATGAATAATGAGCTATACTTCATTTCCGACTATACTGAATTAGAATTAAATGCTTTCTGAATGGTTTGTTAAAACAGGGACGTAGAAAAGAATAGGAAGTTTAGGGATTTGACCTCCTTCATTCCTCTTGGGCTATTATAATATTCGGGTAAAAACTGGAATTCTAAATATTTATCATAGACACTGACGCTAAAAGAGTAAATCGAGAGTCGTCTCAAAAGTAAGTTACACTATTTTTTTAAGCTATGTGGTTGGCGGGAAAAGTCTGGGAATCTCAGGGAATTTGCGTCTGGGTGTAGTGGCAGCACTGTAAAATTTACATGCGCGTGCGTCGACCGATCCGACAGTCAGGCTCCATCCACTATTGAGACTCACTTGCGCCTACCGCCGATTGCGAAGTTCGTGATGTTATTCGTTTTTTGACGGCAAAAAATAAAAATTCTACTGAAATTCATTGCGAGTTGTTTAGTTTTTTTGTTCCACGACAACGCTCGCCCGCACGCTTCTCGTCAGTCTCAAGACCTGCTTGAGGAGTTTCGATGGGATGTTTTCGGACATCCGCTCCCTTGACCTTGCACCAAGTGACTTCCACCTGTTTCCGTAGCTGAAGCAACATCTTGGAGGAAGACGCTTCACAAACGAGGATAATTTGAAACAGGATAAGTTGAAAGATGGCTAACCAGTATGGCAGCAGAATGGTATGACACTGGATTGAAAAAAGTTTTACCACGGTACCAAAAATATATTGAAAAACAATGCAATTATGTAGAAAAATAAGTTTAATATGTACTTTTCGAAATATATATATATATAATGGGTGTTTTTTTTAGAGGTATAGAACTTTAAATTGCAATAAAACAACGATGGATTATTCGATTGACATGAATTTTTTTTTATTCGAAAGATAATCTTGTGGCATTACATTTTAAATATGATTTCTGGCATATGACCGCCACGGCTGGCTCGGATGTAGTCCAATCTGGACGTCCAATTTTCGATGACTTTTTCCAACATTTGTGGCCGTATATCGGCAATAACACGGCGAATGTTGTCTTCCAAATGGTCAAGCGTTTGTGGCTTATCCGCATAGACCAATGACTTTACATAGCCCCACAGAAAGTAGTCCAGCGGTGTTAAATCACAAGATCTTGGAGGCCAATTCACAGGTCCAAAACGTGAAATTAGGCGGTCACCAAACGTGTCTTTCAATAAATCGATTGTGGCACGAGCTGTGTGACATGTTGCGCCGTCTTGTTGGTATGATTTAATGTAATACCACAAGATTATCTTTCGAATAAAAAAAAATTCATGTCAATCGAATAATCCATCGTTGTTTTATTGCAATTTAAAGTTCTATACCTCTAAAAAAAACACCCGTTATATTTAAATTTTTTTTACTTTTATTTATTTAAAAAAAAAAATAGTGTAACTTACTTTTGAGATGACCTCGTAGGACTATTCTAGCCTAGTACTTTTAACGCCATAGAAATGTTATAAAGCAAAGTAAATTAATTAAAATTGATAGACCTAACCTAACTGGATTTATAAATGTGTTAAAATTCGTGTTGAATGTATCCAGAGTAGTATTATTAATATTATTATTCAATACTCATAATACTGCACTAAAACAGCGAGTGGGAACAAAAATCACACTGTTCATAACTTGTTATAAAAAAAATCAAATATCCATTAATGTTAACTCCCTGTCATAATAAGTATCACTAAATCGTTCTACATATCTCATTAAGTCAATTATCGTATTTAATAATTTTTTTTGTATTTCTTCAGTGACAGAAGGAACACCAAAGTGCATTCATCAGACCTCGTTTGTTGGTTTAACCCATAATTGAAGCCCATAGGACCAAATGGATTTGGGTTTGGTCTTATATAGTATTTCCAAAATGAAATGGCCACTCTCACTTTCTGATTCCAATAATTACTAACCTAACCTAACCATTATACCTGCTGAGTTTATGGTTCAGTTAAAAATAGTTGCCAGGACCGTAATAATTATTTAAAATAAACGTGTTTTCTTATATGCTATTTAGAATGAACTGTATATACTCACATGACATTCCTTCACATTTTTATCAGGCTTAGGACTGGCTATATTTGAATTATAAATAAAGGCATGTTTATTTTAAAGTCTTTACAGTCTGTATTAAATACTTCAAATTTACACAAACAAAAATCATTCTTTTTTTGAACTTGTCAATTTATGGTAGTTTAAAATGATTAAAATATTAATTATTATTACTATTATCATTGTTTATATCACTATCAGAGTTTGCGTCACTAACACTTTCATTTAAATTAATAATTATTGAAGATTTATTTGGTAGATTTATAAAAAAAAAAAAATGTTTCGATTGTCTTTACATGTTTTACAAATTTTTCCCACAAATCACTACTTATTGCACTTATTTCGTCTTTAATTAATTGTACTACAGTGTCACTTTCTGTCGGTGTTGTATTTTTCCGGCGCACATTACCTTTTAATTGGCTCCATATCAGTTCTATAGGGTTTAAAACACAATAATATGGCGGTAGCCTTAAAAGAGTAGCCACGTCCACATTTTCGCATTCCACGTCAACGTCCACATTTTCGCACTACAAATCACCTTGCACAGATTCACTATTTTCACTATAGAAATTAGGAATTGCTTAAAAATCAAATGGTTGCTAAAGAGCCATGTTGTTAATGTATGCACGCTATGAACGTTGAAAATTAACTAACAAAAAAATATAACAACCCCAAACTTTAAAAACAATAGGATTATAAATTTGGAAAATATCCTTAATGGTTTTTAAGAAACTTTAATTGAACTAGTGTTACATCTGTTCGATTTAAATTTAAAATTCCCTTAATATCTCTTATATTCTTTTTACAGCTACGAGTATTAGGATTACTGCCATAAATCCATTACCGTGTTGTTAAGCTTCTTAACAAGAGTGGCCATTTAATTTTGGAAATACTACATAACTGTGGACGTTTAATTTGAAAATCCTCCAAGTAAAATTCTCCAATTTTTGAGGAATGTGAAATACCATCGATTGTTACATATGGACAACTACTGCGACAGATTTAGACTAATTACTTCAGTTCGCAATCAATATTTGGAAATATCTTTTACCTAATAACATTTCGGCTTATGGTTTTCTCAAGACCAACTATTTTGTAATAAAATTTTCCAGATCCAGATCTTTAATTGCTTCAGATGCACATTATCATCTCATTGTCATCTTGGTCCTGTCTTTATTACATTATCTACATCTTCCTTTCGAATATCAACTATCTTAACTTGTTTACCCTAATAGTTTTGGTTATAAATAGTTTCTTGCATATATCTTATAGTTCCAAATGCAAATTTACCATATGTTGCCTGCGTAAACTGGACAAAAAATTCTTCGTAGATGTACTTAAGTAGCAAATGTAAAATGTGCTTAAGTAATACCAGAACTATTAAAATCATTGGTTTAAACCACAGGTAATTGAAGTTACGTTATTTTACAATCGTTTTAACAACTTATTTCCAATCTGTCACTGCAATATGAAAGTAAAAACAGAACAATGAATTACAGCATATGTAACAGTGTTAAATACCAATGCATACATTACAGTATCAAACGAACCGAATATAACATATGTCCCTGAACGATAGTAAAGGGGTAACACATTTCTGGGGCTACTTAACAATGTTACTTAAAGGTAAATATATGTGCATTATTAAATTAACATATACTTACGGTTAAATTGCCTTATTATTGCACTTATGCAACATTTCTTGTACTTTTTGATTGATTTGTGATATTAAAACTTAGGTTTTTTGTGTAAATTATGTAGGAAAGTAATGGATATATATTTTTAATATTAGTATGCAACTTGTAAATAGAGAGTGCAAAAGGCAGTGGCTGTCCTTGACAAGGCCGGACAACTACTGCCAGCACAGTGGCAGCTCGTACTCTTACATTTTATGCTACTACAGGAGTCAACGTATTCGCAGGGCCGTCTTAACACTAGCAATGCCCCCCGGGCACAGTTGTGCACAGGGCCCCCACCATGGGCGCAGACACTTTTTCCGAAAGGGGCAAAATTTTTTAGGGGAGGCGGCAAAATAAAAATACTTATTTTGAAAACCATGAAACCAATTTCCGTCCTTCTTATTTAATGTTTTGACCCTGTAAGAGTTTAGAATAAAATAATTATTAAAAAAAAAAAAATAACTTACCTGCTATTTTATTCTTTTATAAGCAATTTGCGCATTTTTTTTTTTTTTTTTTTTTAGTTCTGAAAATTCTTTAATTATAATGTCGATTGATGTCGACATTAGGTTTTCCAAGAGGTTTTTATCTATGCACATTAGAGAAAGTTGATTTAATCGTTTCTGTCCCATTGTGCTACGAAACTCATTTTTTATTAATTTAAGTTTGGAAAATAAACGTTCTCCTGTACAATTGGTAACCATCATACACAAAAAAATTCTGAGTGCAATTTCAACATTGGGAAAATCAGATTTCAAATTGTTTTCAATAATTTTTTT
Source organism: Liopterus haemorrhoidalis (assembly GCA_963971575.1). Taxonomy (NCBI): domain Eukaryota; kingdom Metazoa; phylum Arthropoda; class Insecta; order Coleoptera; family Dytiscidae; genus Liopterus; species Liopterus haemorrhoidalis. Next base: position 40,651,457 of record OZ020615.1, read on the forward strand.
GTATAGTGCTGGAAATGTCTCGCAGATTTCATCAGCAGTCAAGTAATGCTTTAGATCAGAGATTCTCAAAGTGGGCGATACCGCCCCCTGGGGGACGCTGGAACGGTCCAGCCCACCCCCCTTCCTGGATCGATAGTAGCCTCGGGTACATTTGGGGGGCATTGAAAATGATGAAGACTTGCTTACCTATTGTCAGCACTAGGATGCTCTCCATTCTGACTTCTACCAACGATTTGAAGATATTTTTAAAATGAGCATACCCGATTGGGTTTTGGATCCTTTTTCAAGTGCAAACACTCCAGAATTACAAGAAGAACTTATGGAAGTGAGACAAATTACGAATAGAAATTTAAATTCAAAGATGGCTACCAACAGTTCTGGCTGCAAAAGCAGATTCCTACAGCTTATCCTGGGTTATAGGCTATAATACAAAAGTTGTTGATTGCATTTACTTTGTCATATTTAGTGGAACGTGGGTTCAGTGCGGACACAAATCTATTAACAAAAAAAAGAAACCGACTGCAAATAGCTAATCGCGGTAATTTAAGAATACTGCTGGTAAAAATAGAGCCGAGGATTGATAAGCAACGCACCAGGTTCATCCTTCTCATTAGATGAGGATATGATTTTAATAAATAATTTTTAATTTCAATATTCAAGGTGTCTTTTTTACAACATCTTTTTTTACTATATTTTAGAACGTAAGTAGAAATATAGATACATATATCTTTCTGTTTGTGCGTTTAAAGAATGTAGATTTCCAGGGGGCGCTGATATAATTCACTCTTTCAAGAAGGTCGTTCCAAAGAGTTCACAGAAAAGTTGTCTCTAGGTGCTCAATTGTCTCGCTTAGTCCTTGGACTTCCACCCTGGTGTTCACATCCTGTTCAGTGACGGATGATATAGAATTAAGAGCATAATTGATTTTCTCATACCCTGCATACAACGTATGCACTGCATCAAAATGTGATGACCATCTTGTGTCAGACAGACGCTTAACCACAACGTCTTTTCCTAAAAATAAACACAAAATATTCCACCTATATGTAGAACTAGAAAAAACTGAATATAAACGGCGCTAGGGCCCCTTCGAGTGCAGGGCCTCCGGACAGTTCCCGGACGAGCCCATACGTTAAGGTGCCACTGCGTATTCGTAAAGTTATGTTGAGTTGATCGTAACCATAGAGATTTAGAGAGCATATATAGTTTGAGCAGTCCTATCGATCCTAGGGTATTTATTATTTTGATTAACAGCATTATCTCGCAATGTCCATACAATGCATTCACGTGCATCATGTTTGTATTTTCAGAATAAACATGGATACATATATGAGTATTTGTAAGTGATATTGTAAACAATAGCTTACAGCAATATTGGATTTTCCAAATTGATCAATGAAGCTTTCATCTTCTGAATAAATGATATAAAGTTTAACCAGAAAATTTATTGAAAACTTGCCAATGATAAAATTAAATTTACTAAATATTTACTGTCTCCTGAAACGCCACTGCCTAAGATGTTTAGTTCCTTTGGTTAGCTTGTTGCTTTTCTGTACGGCATTCTCCGCAATTTTTGCTATTACTGCGTTTATTCAACTAGTTTCATTTCCTTTTCATGTTTTCCTTTTATTTACTATGCAGTATGTTAAACTTATTTTCCGTCTGCATAGGATAACACATTCAATGGGCTAAATAGGATAATTAGTAAAAGAATTTAAACATAGTACACACGTTGGATATCAAAATATTTATTCTCAAATGTTTTAGATACCATAAAACGGGGTTAACTTGACCAGTTTTTAGGTTGAAATTATCATATCTTATTTTTTTCATACTAGGATGTAGGTACGGAGGTAATTTTTTTTTGAAGTTATGGTGCTAGCATACGATGTTTAGATTAAGACAGAGTATTTGAGAGGATAAAAGTCATCCGAATGACAGTGACCTAAAACACGAGATTAATGAAATTTAAAATAAATAATAAATGAATAATTTTAATTCTATAAAAATTAGTTACACCGTTTCTTGTTGTCTATAATTAATTAATGTTATTATTAAAGCTATCATTTTATGTATTTATGTATTAGATTAACTATTCAAAACACTAATTATGTTAAATAGCATCTTAAAAAGAAGTAGGAAACATTTTTACATGAAGTAAAATAACTGACTGCAAAAACTTGTTGGTATTTTGCACAAGCAGTATTAATTTTTAATTATTATACTTCTTACAACATAAATAATATTCATAAAGTGACAGTTACAAACGACATATTAATTCTACTGAACTTCAAATATGTTTGACTTATAAACAGACGCCAGAAAAACATTGTAAAAGTTTTTTGTTTCTGTGTTGACCTTAAGTCATCTAATATTTTAAGTTCATGACAAATCATTTTGTTAAATATTTTATAGAGATGAACATATACACATATATATCTAATGATATGAGCTACAGAAATTTCTTCAAAATTTGGTTCTGGTGCTAATGCCGCAATTATTGAGGAAATTAAAGAACCTATGTATAAGGCTATCGAATATCTAGTTTCTTTGTACAACCAGGAAATAGCCAGCTTAAAGGGATGAATTCTATAAGAGAAGTTTGATGGAAGAAGGTCTCCAGGTTGGAGAATGGTCGGTTTTTCAGAAGGTGGACAGATTAGATTGAAGAAACCGGGTGTTCTATTATAGAAGCTACATATAATAAACACATCATAGGCCCAATTCTTCTAACTAAAAGAAACTGAAAGTAGGAGAAAAAGAAGAGTATAACATCCGAAAAATTATTTTAACCTGGAGGTACATCAAGACGACATGGTAAATTAATTGCTGAAAGTGCACTTGGTGCGAATATGCGAGAATTGCGGCGTAGGAAAGGTTTAAAAATTCATAGAGAAGATTCTTATTGAATGACGCTAAAGAACTTGGCAAGTCTTGTAACTATGGGCGTCTACAGCAAGAGACAAGGGGCACGTGACCCTTGGGGTCTCCATTTTTAAGTGTTTTTTTTTTCAAACCTTTATGCTTGTTTTTTTTCAAATTTATTTTTTTTATATTTGTCTATTTTACATTATTTGTCTATTTAACTATTTTTATTTGATATAATTTGTTTATCAAATGTTAAAAAAATTTTAGATCATGTACATTTGCTCTTTGAAGTTTTCATTAATTGGCCTTGCAACACTTGAGCAACTCGGGCCCCGAACCCCGTAATATTGTCACGGGGTGGATTCAAGAACGGATATCTTTTCTACAAAATTTATTATATAATAGTAGTAATAATTTTACATCAGAATACAATTAACTGTCAGAATGGCTGCTGGTGTTGTCTGTTAGTAGCTGATGTAATTCTCGTTCTTGTCCCGGCTTCTCCAGGATCGGTCGAACCACCCCAGGTAGGGTTGCCAGGTCGCCAAACCTAATAGCCGAACAGACCAGCCAGTTTGGCCGGACGTTTGGGAAAAAAAGCCGGACACCCTACATTATTGAGGATATTGTTTCTCAGTATTAATAGGTACGACAAAAAAAAATTATGTAGAATCAAGCTTTTTTGATTTTTACCATAAATCTTGTTAAATTCTAATGAAAAATAAATAAAAAATAAATAAAACGCCAAATCAGTCTAAATAATTTATTATTAATCAGTCCAATAAAGTCATCAGTCAAAATTAGATTCTAGATAAACATTCATCACCATTTTTAAATTCTTCTTAAATTAAATAAAGGCAATTGCACAAATAAGTCTTATTTACTTGCTATTACTTCCCAAAGCAAAACAAAATAAAAAAACAATCTAAACAAAACAAAAACAAAACAAAACTTTAAGTTAAACAATAAAAATAATTATTCATATTTTTGGTTGGCAGAAATCTGCTTTAAAAGCTCAGTTTCTTTCAAAATGCAGTTGTAAAAAGCCTTACACGTCAAATGTTTTAAATTAAATTCTACTACCAACATTTTAGCTACAGTGTTAACATGTAATCTGTTGCGTTCTTTTGACCATTGCTGACCTATCAAGGAAAAAACTCTTTCAACGTTTACGTTATGTCCTGGGATCGCAAAGTAATACTGACAAATACAGTTAGGAATTCTGAAAAGCAATCTTGATTACTCATCGATTTAAAATAGACTACCCATTTCTTGTGTGCTGACCTATTAAAACAGCTTCTTGAAATTAACGTTCTCTTTGTTATTGTTCAGAAAACGGCGCTCGCTCGTTTGCGAAATGTAAAAAGCCTAACAAAAGCCGGACAAGCCGGACACCGTTTATTTTGGCCGGACACGCAATCAAAAAGCCTAACTATGTCCTGCTTTATCTGGACGCCTGGCAACCTTAACCCCAGGTATCCGCACGAGGCGAACACGTGGAGAAGCCCTGTAGACGGCACTCACAACTCGGGTTGGTGACTTGAACAGCTGGGCTGGTCCTTGGGTAGCGTGCTCACAAAAATGATCGAATGAATAACTACTGAATAACTGACTCAATGAATCACTGACTACCGACTCTATTCCCTAAGACCATTTATAACTATTAACCAGGACACTATGACGTCAGGTCCTACCTCAATTGTTTTGGAAACAATATTCATTTATGTAATTTTTGGCAGCAATTAAAGACCATAGTCGGCACAATTGAATAATGTTTATCAACACATTAGAAAGTAGTTCAAAACTTATGTTGACAAACTCGCAACACCTTGTACATTATTTAATTCCCAAAACCGCAAGTCAGCAACCGCGACCTACACCGCCTAAAGGCCGCTCAAGGAATTGGAACATTACCATGCAATTATATCATAATTGTGACAATATAATAATTCTGGGCTCGGGAAGAAATTAATTCTTCTGCACTCTCCCGGGAATCGGTAATTACCGGCCCAATGACAGATAAAAAACTGAGCGTAGATAAAATTCTATTTTATTTTTTCTGTAATATAATATATAAGATATGTTTACGTTTACGCTATTTTCCACGCGGAAGTTTCCCATAGAAACGCCACAAAGGGGCCAAATACTGATAAATAATGACAGCTAACTACATAAACAAAGTATGCAATCATATCGGATCTGGCCCATACCTATAAACACTATTATTTCCATAATTACGTCAATTATGAGGTTAGCTATGACGGATGATCGTTTATCCGGTTTGAGTATGTTAATAATAGAATTGAGAAAGTTAATAATTATTAGTAATAGACTAGATTTTGTAGAAAAATTCATTAATGCCAATTTGCCAATGATCGCAGACGCCTTCAGTTTCTATTTAAGTAGTATTAAATATTTTTTTAAATATGCTTTCATATTTTGTGCCTTTTGAAAAAACGGTAACACGGTAAAAAACGGTAAAACGGTAAAAAAACGGTAAAAACAGTAATGACTATAGGCTAGGAATTGTGCACTGTTGATTGTCACTAACAAGTTTGTCATATGGTAACGCGAGAAATCGTTCAGAGCTCAAAATTTAATACGCTATACGTTGTCGATTGTCGATAGTTTTCCAAACTTGTAGTTAGTGAGTTGTTTTAATGAGACAGACATATAAACACATTGGCCATCTCAGTCTAGATCGGGGAGAACGTTTACATTGTATGCCTTCACATAACCTTACAAAATGTCATTGCGCCGATTACAACAAATCTTGCCCAAAATTACAAAAACGAACAGCAATGATCAAGAACGGTAATGAGGTTAGGTTTATTTAGTAAAAATCTTGGACAGCAGAATTAGGAAAACGAAAATAGAAAACAAACAAAGCCACCGTAGTTGGTTTAAAGACACACAGATGTCGTATTATTCTTAACGCACTAATTTCCTTAGCTATAAACGCTGTCTTAAACGTTAAAACTATCTACTAAACGTATTCACAGTACACATTGCGCAGTCAACTAATTTAAAGAGCTCTGAACCCAGCTTAAGATTTTGGGTTAGATCATTTAACTTGTCTCCGCCTCAGTTGGGGTCTTTTGTTCCACGAAGGAGTAGTGGAGATATTATTACGTATATATCAAATTGTATTTAACATTTGTTTGTGAGAATGGTTAATATTTTAGTTGCTGAGTTGTTAATTGTAAATTAATTCATCTACTTGAATATTATTTAATGCTTTACATGTTTACGGATGTTAATATGAAGTCGTATGCTTTATGCGTGCTTACCAGCACGTTGTGTCAAAGAGATAACCATCTTTATTCCGGGTGTTGCATATATTTTATTATATTCCGTGTTTTAAAATTACAGACATGCTTCGTTTTACGACGATTCATACGACAGCTTTAAATGGTGCCAACTTCTCAGTATATGACAGCTGTTTTTTTAATATGACGGTTTTATGTGGGGTTTCAGGGGTTTTCCAAATTGCAAGAGATACAAGATACAGCTTTTGGGGTTGATGGACCGATAATATAAATAAAAATTAATACCGATAACTTTTTGTTGTTAGAGACAAGTGGTAATCAAAAGGAGTGCAATACTGGACCAAAACTGCTATCCAATGACGACGACGAAGACGATTCACAGTAGATATAGTGACATGTGAAAAAAAGGTTCTTTTTATGAACTACGCTCATTGTCGAACATGTCGAAATAGTATACCACGTGTACCAAAGCGACTTGAAAGATGCCCGACGTATACGTAAACGGTAAACGAAAACGAACAAATTTATTCAGTGGCCTGCGTTGAAAGTCCGACTGATGTAGATACATCAAAGAAAATTTGGATTCGGTGGAGGTGTCATACTCCATTGAAAGAGCAAGTCATTACATTTTCCATAACTGGTTTGAACACGATTCAGTCTCCTCCATAGATATCTTGGCAGTTCAAAACCGAGTAACTTTTCTCTTACGTCTCGAAATATGTTTATTTCAGAGACGCAGCACTCCATAGATTGTTCCATTTAATAGGAAAGTCTAATGGCTGTTTCAGTCTATGGTTGATTCATATAGATCTTCGTGATTTTAGGCGAATGAATGGCAAATTTTCAAAATGGTCTTCGACAGGCAGCTGTTTTGTAATCGTGAACTTGTCCCACATCCTTTTGGTGGCTGCAGTTCTTCTTATGGTAAAAGGAACAATATTTGATAGTGTGGGTAGCCAGGTAATTTGAAGTTGATTTTACGAAGGCTGTAACTATCTGCATTGTTTCCTAAAGTTCTTGGTCAATCTTCTAAGCATGTATACTGTAGCCTCGTATTGGTGCATAATACTTAGGTATAGAATAAGCAAAAGCTAATTTTGCGGTGTGCAAAGTATCAGCATCAACACGTTGACCTAGTTCATGTTGAACTAGCTAGCTTATGTAGAATACTGTTCCTGGTTTTTATTTTTTGTGTCGATTTAATTGCTTCCATGGTTTTTAGAGGTTAGGGATCTATCAAGGGTTACTCCTAGACACACAAGATAGGGATTATATGGAAGTTTGGTTCCTTGGAAGTAGTTTCAGATTCTTGATCTCCTAATCGGTTACTAAGATGAAATGAACAGCATTCTGACTTAGCGGGATTAGGTACTAGCTTCCATTTTTTATATTGTGTCCAGCTTGAAAAGTTCATCAGTTAGCCTTTAGCAATGGTTTTAACAATAGGGCTAGTTAAGAGGGTGGTAAAATACATTTATTAACTACGAGGAGTGTTCGGAAACTAAAGATACATCACGTGTACTGCCCATAAGGAAATTTTTATGTCTATTTTGGCAACACTATCGTCGACCTTGCACCCTTACCTGTGAGTCGTATTCGTTTGTTAGTTATAGAAAGGGCAACGGCGATCTAAAGCCCCGCCAAATGTGCGTCATACGATTACTCAACACAAAAGATGAACGACCAGCGGAAATTCAAAAACAAATTTGTGCTGTTCATGTTGTCGTTATGAGTCGGCAAAAGGTGACAAAATGGTGCCGTGCATTCTCCGAAGGTAGGAGTGATGTTCACGACGAACACAAGAGCGATAGGCCATCTTTGATCTTCTTCAGAAAATTAAAGGCGAAATTCGCGCAAATCCTCGCCCCTTCCGATTTCTACTTGTATCTTCACCTAAAGAAAATCTCGGTGGAAAAAAGTTCGACGACGATTATGAGGTGCAATAAGAAGTCATGAAGTGGTTCAAAGAGGCGGCAGACTTCTATAACTCGAGGATACAAAAGCTGGTTCCAAGGCTTAATAAATGTTTGGACAATGCCGGCGACTATGTACATTCAGTGTCGTTTTTAGGATTTTGTAGGTATGACCAAAAAAACCCTTATACCGTCATTTTGTCGTCTGTCTGTTCGGTAAAAATTGTAGCCAAATGGCTAAACCTAGAGAGTTGAAATTTGGCATGCTTATACAACTCTTTGACCCACACATAGGAAAAATACTAAAACATCTAAAAAAACATATCCCTTAAAAAATATAAAGAAATATCTGCTCATCGAAAAAAATATATATTTTTAAAAAATTCTGAGTAGGGAATCAAATGAAAGCCCTTAGTACGTGGATTAACAATCAAATTTTTATTTTTGCAAATATATTATTTTGAGGCAATTTTTGCCAAAATATTGCAAAAAAATTTTTTGTCCGACTCCCTGTAGCCCAGATGGTTTAAACTAAAAATCTGAAAAAATTCTAAGTAACGTACATTGGTGTGAACTGGAATAGTACAACAGGAATTTTTTATCAGATTATGTCTTCGGCAAATGACTTATTTTTTGTGTTTTTTGCTTGACCACGTAAAATATTTAATAACTTATCTAACACAGTAAACCAGCGTGCTTTGATAGTGTAATGGCTAGCATGCTCGCGTTCTAATTTGCGAACTAAGGTTCGCTCCGCTCTCGAGGCAATTTTATTTTTTCTGTTTTTTTGCATTTTTATTTTGTTTAAATATTTTTTTCAAAATCCTAGTTATATTTGGGCAAATGTTGCATTTAATTTTTAAAAGCGTAAATTTAATAACCAGTGGAAATTGTTGAAATTGAATACACGAAATCTGAGGGACGGGGTTATTACTTAAAACAACCAATGGAAGCTATAGGCGCAATTTTCAAAATTTTAATGAACATTGCTATATATCAGCGGTCAGGGAACCGAGGTAAATTACCCCAAATGGGGTAAAAATTAAATTTTTGGGGGTAATAAGGAAATTTTGCCAATTTGTTATTTTATAAACGTGTTAGTAGCGCACTAAGGAAAAAGGGCGCTGAGGGTCTTGACTAAGGGGCGCCATTACGAAGGTGAAGACCTTTTTTTTGCTCATCCTTTAGATTTTGGAAGGTGAGGACCTTTTTTTTGCTCATCATTTAGATTTGAGAGGTGAGGATCTTTTTTTTTGCTTGTCACTTAATTTTTTTTTTTTTACAAGCCGATGGCGTAATGTCGGTGTAAAGAAATATATTTTTGGGTAATGGGTAAAAATGTTCCTCGACTCCTACTATATATATATATAAAAAAAAAAAATTCTGTACATATTTAGAAACCTAAATAATGGTATTAGGCATTCGAATTAAAATTAACAAAAAAAAATATTTTAACATAAAATTTGTTTTGGCATCCCAAATAATCATCTTTCACTTACTAAAAACCTGCGAAATTCTAAAATGTGTGAAAATTCGCTCTTCACATAAATTTTTTTTTAAATTAAAAATTTAGTATTTGTGTAAAACCTTTGTATCTTTAGTTTCCGGCCTCGTATTTCTATTACGTCGTATTTTCAAGATCTTATTTCGTTCTTGTAATCAAGTTAAAGTAATCGGCTGCTACTGCAATTTTATTCATAGCTTAATTTTTATCCAAAACGGAAACATTAGTTTATCTATAACTATTTTATCAGCTGCAGGTCATAATAATATAATACTCAGCAAAGTTGCTATTTGTAAAGTAAGATCTATCTTGCGAATATCTATTTACGACAGAATTAAAGTAGAAAACAGTCTACATTCCTCATAAATATATTTTGTATCTCATCCCTAAAGCAATAAGATAGAGTGATGCCATTTACGGCGAGTAATATGTTTTACGCTCCAGTACACAAAGGATTGCTAATCACGCATATTGACATTCTTTATATTATAATACACCGGGAAAACAGCATTTTATTAAAAATTCATAAATCTGAAAGTTTTGCAAACCTTTAACGAAATCACTAATTATTTAAAAAAATTTATTGTGCTATTTAGGAACAAATACTACCCAGATGAAAACTTTCTGTGTAGGTTTTATACTTATACCCTTTTCACACTAGAACTTTAAGACGAGTGAACTTAAAGATCCCCGATTTTAACATCGGTATGCTTTCACACTTGATATTTAAATCTCCGGTGCTGTCATCAGCTACAGTAATTTTGTCCTTAAGTTACCGTCATGAAATTACCAGTTTTGAACTGTCTGCGCAGACGCACATTTTGAATTATTATAAACAAATATGGATATTTCATTTCATTCTACAATAAAGACACTACAATAAAGAATATATTACACCTGTATTAACATGTAAGTCGATACATTTTATCTCAATTATTGTAGCTCTGTATTTTATTAAACACATTATTAAAATAAATAATTTTATTATAACAATAAGTAGTTTATACTTATTCTTATAACGTCGATATAATACAGTATTCTTGTTTATGATAATATAAAATGTTGACAGCACAAATTCAAGGAGTATTTTTATAATAGAAATTAAGTTGGCAATGCGGACGATGTTTAAGACGCAGATCTCTGTCTTAAACATCGCTGGTATTTAGACGAGGCCATACGGTTTCACATTAGCGTTTAAAGATACATTCACTTTAACATCCGATCTTAAAGTTCTAGTGTGAAAAGGGTATTAGAGAGAACGATTTCATCAGCATCTGAATCACTATAACAATGCTATGATCACAAAATGTCCTGAAATTTGTTTCCACAGAATTAGAGCTCCAATGCCACACAATATGCGTGCCTCCCAGAACAATTATATCCACACAATAGAATGGTAGTATTGAAATTTTCCAGAAGAATTGGATAACAAGGAAAACTTGGAATTTTTAAATGGGAACCTATGTCGAGTTGGGTATCTTTGGATAGAAGTTTTAAAATGAAACAACTTTTACTTTAACATTATTTTAATATCTTTCACGGTTTATGAAAAATTGTATTGTTGTTTAGTCCCTTTTATTTTGATTTAAACACTTTAACATCCTTATTCTTGAGCTATCTGTATTTCGAAGCATAATAATAATAAAAATAATAATAATAATGATAGTGTTTGCACGATTGACTCGTCCTGGTTACAGCTAACAGTATCCTCAGAAGTCGGACCCACTATTACAATTCGTTAGTGAGCACGAATTTAGTGGCAAAGGGGCGTTTCTTTACCAGGCAGCGCGAAGAGCAGCAACGAGATTTAACCTGGCAGACTTGAGTCCCGTCAGGGAAAACGCTAGAGTACAACCCTCTCGGGAGGAGTACAACAGAGTTACCGGTTCGGTGAAACGAGGCGAGACAGAAGAACACATGGGTAAAAGTATGCACTCTGTGTTCTTCAAACATATTAAAAGTCTAGAGTTGTCCACCGAACTCACGTTCTCGTTTCTTAAGTCTGCTGGTTTGAGATCGGAAACAGAAGGTTTTGTGTTTGCGTGTCAGGATGGTGTTATAAATACTTTGCCATACAGGGCCCGCATATACCAAATAGCGGAGTCCACACTCTGTAGGTTGTGCCACCACCATTCTGAAACGATAATGCACATTCTGTCTGCTTGTCCATCTCTTGCAGCGTCGAGCTACGTGTCTCGACATAATGCTGCTCTCCGCGTGCTCTACTATAATCTTAGACATGCCTATGGTATTGACCAAATACCGGTTATACCGTACGTCCCTTCTGACATAGAATCGGTGGTGGAAAATTCCAAGTGCCGAATCTATTGGAATTACTCCTTCCCCACCTCGAGGTTACTGACAGCCACTAAGCCGGACATAACCCTCCTGGATATCGAGACCAAACAGATTTTTGTGATCGAATTCTCAAGTCCAGCTGAGAAGAATATCTCTCTCAAGGAGGGAGGAAAAGAGGTCCAAGTATATGGACCTCTTGTCCGAGCTTAGAAAGCTGTATCACGGGTATAAAGTTAAGCTTATAGTCCTGATAGTTGGTGTTTTGGGTGGTATGAAAGCCTCCTATCGAAGGGAAATCGAGTCCATTCCGGTCTGCAGATCTTCTACCAACTCTTTGATTTGCAGGATGCAGAAAGCAGTGGTACTCGAATCACTTCGCATTGTGCGGGCACTGGATCTAGCGTAATCTCCGCGGCTGCATATCGCCAGGGTTTGAGATGCAGTCGTGTGTATTTAGCTCCACTAGTCTCTAGTATGACGCGGCTCAAAAGGTTGCTGAAGTTTGAGATTAGTGGACGCTTGTCAAGACCTGACAAACACCATCATAATAATGATAAATATTTTACTTCTAAGCCGTACTTGAAAGTAAAACTCGAAAGTGAAATATTTTTAATTGTTTTTATTTTTATTATGCTCTGAGTTACAGATAGCGAAAATGTTTAAATCAAAATGGAAGGCACTTTGAACACGTAAATAATAGTAGTAGTATTTTATTTAACATACATATAATGGAGGCTATATTGCATTAGGATGAAGTTTACCACCCGAGCCATAGGCGAGGTTTGTAATTACCCGAGTGTAATATAGCCATTATATGCGAGTCAAATACTATATTTAATTTAGAACTATATAGTTTAAGCCAGCGGTTTCCAAACTTTGTTCAGTAACGACCTACTTAGAAAAAAATCCATCTGTGCCCCCCCCCTATTTAAGAAATTTATAAACAATTTGTAAATAATTTCTTTATTGAAATAATAATCACAAAAGTAGCAAAAATATGTAATAAATATAATATTTAATTTAATAAATATTTATTTTCACAACATAAATCACGAAAATCATATAAAAATAAATTATATTAATATTAAATATGTAATACAAATTAAAAATGTAATAAAAATCAATTTTAATGTGAAGTATGGGCTTGTTTCTTCGCACATAATTCGTTAAATCACGGTTTATATGAAGAAATTCTTATATATGAATAAGAAGATCTTATTTCGTCTTCCACTATTAACCGTGCGCGATATTTTGTTTTAATAATAGCTAATGTGGAAAATCCTGCGACCCGCGACCCCCTGGTGAATCTTTTATGACCTCCAAGGGGGTCGCGCCCCCCACTTTGGAAACCGCTAGTTTAAGCATTAGAAAATTATTAAATTTATTATTATTTTTTTTTTGTTACTTATTTATTTGGTCTTAGCTACTATTGCCACTAACCAGGATACACGATTTAATTTAATTTATATATTGATACATTTTAAAACCTATATACGAGTACTACAAATACATGCCATCGCCGGGATTCGAACCCGAGCCTCCCAGGTCTAACATTCAACACGCAAGTATATAGGTCATTACATCATGGTGAGACAAATTCTGAGCGTCAATAGTTCTCCAGAACCAGAACATACGTACGTCATGAAGATGGCTACCGAACAAACAGCTGATTGTAACTTATAAAAATGTTTAAAATATTATTATGTACTGTTTTATTTATTTTAACAATATTAGCTAACTATTAATTAACTATTCTAGTTATAAAGATGGACTGTGTGAGACGCAAATAGCCATCGTTGCTGAGCGCCAAACATTTTAACTAACTTACTAAATAAAAACTTGCACTGTAAAAAATGGTTCATTTTTCACGGCTGAGCACGCATACGCGTCTTTTTTACACAGCGTGCAATATGAACAGCTTTATGTATTTATGGTTAGATACATAATGCATTATTATGTATGCGTCCAGCAAATATTATTTGATGAACGTAGATAAAAAAAAAAAAATCTTTTTAATTTAACTTTGTTATTTGCCGACAAAGTGGCCGAGCTCGTTAAATCACGCAGTCCTGACTGGTTAAAACAATTTGTAGGAGCTCGACCGCTAGCATTGGCAATTAGTCTCGTTGCGGAAATGGCTGATGTAAAATAAATATAATTAAAAAAAGTTTTTATTGATATAAGGAGGTGAGAACTATAGGGATGCCAAGCTACTTGAAGGGAGAAAGAGGAAGGTCAGAAGGGAGGGTTAGAAGGATTGCGAGGCTAAGGTGCGGGAATGAAGAGAGAGGAAATAGATATCGGAGGAAACAGGAGGATAAGATGTGCAGGATGTGCGGGGAGGAGGAAAAAGATATAGAGCACCTCGCGAAGAGGTGTAAAGAGATGACAGTATGGTCGGGGAGCACATTAGATCTTTTGCACGAAGATGGAAGGGGGAGAGGTGAGCGAGGGAATTAGAGGCAAGAAGGATTGAGATTGGGGAAGGATAACAGAAAGGGGTAAAGGAAGGAAGGAAGAGACCCGGTGGGAAGCAGAAGGGCAGAAATGGAAGGAAGGAAGGGGGATGATGTTACCTGGAAATGGGGAGGAAGGGAGATAGGAGGAGGGTTGAAGAAATGGTTGGAAGGGAAGAGAATGGAATAAAATAAATTAAAGATGGGCGAGAGAACTGGAAGCAAGAAGGAAGGAGATCGGAGAGGGAAACCAGAAGGAGAACAGGAAGAAGGAGAGGGACATTGGAGCAAGAAGAAAGAAATGAGAAAAAATATTGTAAATTGTAATTTGTATTGTATTGTACGTTTGTACGTTTGTAATTCTTTGGCTAAACTTTGGTCATCAAATTTGATTTCCCAAGTTGCTCATACATCGCGTTTTCGAGAAATATCGTGTTCCCTCTATCTTGATACAACTTGTATATTACAATATTTTTAGAAAAGTTATGTGGGGGTGAAATGATACTTTCACACCTAGCCCCCGAATACGCAACTAAAGAAGAAGGCGATAACCCTCGTAAGAATGTTGTATGGCATTGATGCAGGGAATGTCAACATGCACCGTTTTCATATAATGCAGCTCTATACTAACCTGCACTTAAATAATTTCATGCTGAAACGCGTTTATCAATTTCATAATATTCAGAGTTACATAAGACACATTTGCACATGTTGCGGCGCTATGACAGCGAATGGCATGCAGCGTTCCGCTTCGGTTATGTGCATTTATTATTACATATAAACATGCTTTAATACTAGGCTTGTGTACACCAACAGATCGCTGATATAATTATTTATCTTGACTCTGCTACGTAATCACAAAAACTAAATTGTTTTTATGCTTTTGTTTTGAACATCATTCATAATTATTATTATTAATTACATGTGGAATATATTTTTATGAATGAAGTGTAATTATTTGTATGTTTTTTTTTTTATATATAATTACGTCAGATGTAAGTTTTTATTTATTAAATATATGCGTTTTATTATTTATCACTATTTCATATGAATACAACCAACTAAACAAATATAAGCAGGGCTGGAGTCGAAAGCAATTTTACTATAGGGCAGTCGCCGAATCAGTGCAGTTGCGTCACTGGAAACGTCACATGTTTATGTGACGTCATGTTTAATACATCTACATAGCATCCATTTAACGAATATAATATTCGTACGCTGTCACTTGTATCGTAATGAAATGGAAATATAAGAATAAGAACAGAATAGAAGCAAATAAACTATTCTAATAGGCTAAGTAGTCCTAAAAAGGGCTGATGTGATCCAAAAATATGATCAAAGAAAAGAAAATAGAAATACGTTGAATTTAAACTAAAAAGCTATGCACTACACACAATATCAAATGGAAATCTATGAGATATTTATAAGAAAATATATAACTAAACACAAAACTGCAAATAAGCAACAAACTAAATAAAAAAGGTTTTTAGTAATTACTATAAGTTAGATATGTGAACAGAAGTATCAAAACCAGAGCGTATTATAAAATGTCAAATGTAACATCGTTTTATTTAGCGATACCAATACAAATGTCCCTATATTAAATAAACACTTTTAAAATTTGTAAATCTTCAAAATGACTATCGAACAAAAACTAAATATGACTTCAAAAGATATGTTATAGTAAAATAAAAGAGTGAAGAGCAATATTAGTCTATAATTCACATGCAAAAAATCGATTTAGTTATTTTTTAGTACTAACACTAAGTTTACCACTAAGTTTGTCATTGAAGTTATTACGCAAAATGATCAACTGCGTTGATTAAAAAGGCTGACCTATACTGCTGGAGTTGGAACTGGCATAAATCCGACACCGACTCTGTCTAGATTCGGATATAGCCTGTTGAAAGCCTCTGTCGGTAAAAGTTTATGAGGCCTCATCAGAAATTCGAGTTAGGAACGGGATGGTAGAGATTGGTTGTATACATTTTTAGGAAAATTAATATGTGAGCATAATGCCTACAAACCATATTTTACGTTGATACTGCACTTGATAATAGAATTCCATTTGCAAACGCGTTCTTCATAAAAATCAAATCATTTTGACCCGCAGCACATATGAACCGCGGCCGATACAAGATAGCGACGAAAATTGCCTTCCAAGTACGATAATGAAAACTGTTTCTACTACTTAATATTTTTACTTCATAAGAAATGAAACAATTAAAAAAATAGCAAAAATACAACAAAATATAATTGACATGATTGAAACCAAACAACTAATGTGGTTCGGTCACGCAAATAGAATGACGGAAGATAGATGATCGAAAAGGATACTAACCTGGATACCGGAGAGAAGAGGAAAACGCGGAAGACCTAGACGAAGTTGGAGAGCTGGAATAGAGGAAGAAATGTCGACGAGAGGACTAACAGAAGACTTATGTCATGACAGAAGTTCCTGGAAAATGAGAACGGAGAAGCGGCGTCAGCTGCATGGAAGCTATATATATATATATATATATATATATATATATATATATATATACTTAATTGAAATACTACACGTCTTTAAACACACAAATTATATTGAAAAACCAGTTAAACGTTACAATATATATTGACAGAACTGAATACACAATTATCAAACTCTATCAACCATTAAACAATACAATAAACAATAGCGTTCTTAGTTACTGCGACATTTGTCTCTCTGTAGGTCGTTTGTCGCAGTTGGCTCTGGTTGTCAGGCATATGCGAGATTATATAAAAATCCCACATACACGAGGTCTGTTCAAAAAGTATCGCGAATTTTGAATTTCCGCGGGTTACGTATATTCAATTATCGATTTTTTTTGTGGCGTTATGTTGGTACTTATGTCTCTCAGTTATGCCGACAAGTTCGGCCATTTTGAATGTTCAGTTAACTTTTGATCGTCTTCGATTTAGACTCAATTTAGACCAAAAACAGCATCGCATTAACATTGCTAAGGAGCTGGTGGACTCTGTCCGCGACGACCCAAATTTGCTCCAGAGGGTCATTACTGGTGACGAATCATGGGTTTATGGTTATGACGTGGAAACCAAAGCTCAATCGTCCCTATGGAAGCTGCCGCACATCGTTGCTTGTGCGCGAATTTTTGGCCAAAAACAACACACTAATAATGCCGCAGCCACCGTATTCCCCAGATCTGGCCCCCTGTGACTTTTTCTTGTTCCCGAAACTGAAGAGGCCCATGAAAGGACGACGCTACGCTACGAGTGAGGAGATAGAGACGGCATCGAAGGAGGAGCTGAACAAAATCACAAAAAATGATTTTTTCAAGTGCTTCGAGGATTGGAAAAAACGTTGGCACAAGTGTATTCTGGTGCGGATTACTTTGAAGGGGACAAAATAGATATTCATGAATAAATAAATAATTTTTGAAAAAACACAAAATTCGCGATACTTTTTGAACAGACCTCGTATATAATAATTTTACGATATAGCAAAACAGGTCCATTTAAATTAGGTTGGTTCCATTGGTTCAGGTTCCATTTGCCATAAACAGGCCAAAACAGGATACATAGTTGTAGAATGGACCTTTACCATATTGTAAAATATCTAAAACCGCGAATTCTCAAAAAAATAAAAACTACCCCCATGCAGTCGGGAATATTGAGGGAAAAAAGTGATCAGCCACTTTTGGCCAAACGTCCCCTACCCCTAAGGTTAAAAATTGATCATTGCACACCCTCCTGTAACCAGCGCAAAATCATTAAAAAAGAAAATGGTGAAAAAGAAACACTTTTTCGAAAAAAAAAAAACAGAATTTAGCTTAAACACTATATCAACACGGTTTAATTGGCGAATATCCATCAAGATGAAAAAATCGCGTAAAGAACCAAAACGCGAAATCAAAAAAAAAAAATAGAACTTCCCCTAAGCGGTAGAGAAAATTCGGAAAAAATGTGATCAGTTACCTTCGGCGAACCCTACCTAAGGTGACCAATTTCTTGAGAAAGCAATGCGGGACGGAAGTCGTATATAAGAGGGAAGGGGTACAAAAGATAACAAAAACATATTAAACGATGTAATTTAACAATTATGGCTAATATGGCTTAAATACCGCGACAAAAAAATTAACAATTGAATAAAAAATATCACAAAAAAACTAAATTACACTGATAACTACATATATAAAGTAAATATAAACATTTTTATATCAAAAATCAAAAATAAAAACTGTTATTTTAACTGTTATTACTGTTGTTTTAACACTTCGAATGCTGACGCTCACTGTACTGCTACACCTGCGATCTGCGAATGCAAATGTCACCTACCTTACCGAAAATATAACAAGTCGGGCGTTGTATCAGACGCATAAAAAACGGAAAAGTAGAGTACTGACAGCTAAATAGATGTAAAATAAGAATTAAAAATGCAGGATATTTTGCGGGACATGTGATGGGGCGGGACATTGAATCAAAATGCGGGACGCATGGTCACCCTAACCCTACCTCAGCCCTCAGGGTAGGGTTTATACATTTCACTCCCTAAAAAGTCGAGATCGAATCTCCCAGAAAATTCAAAACTAGATATTTCGCGATCTTCGGCGGCATTCCTTCTATCCCTGAACAAACGCGTTTTTTTTTAAATTTCAATTACCTCTATGCGGAAGGAAAATTCCGGAAAAAAATGGTCGGCCGCCTTTGGATGGTCCCAATCCCTGAGTGTAAAAATTCTTCGTTTTATCCCATAACACAATCAGAATATAATTATGGAAAAAGAAAATCGTTAAAAATCAACTTTCCCAACGTCGAAGGAAATTAAATTTAAGCTTAATCGCGGAAGAAAGCGGACCGCTACCAATGCCGTTCGGTTTTTTAAAATCGGTCAATCCGTATAAGGACAGTGACACTTTGTGTGTATGTACCTACTGTCCTGGTTTTAGGATAGTAGCGTCGACTGAACAGTACAATACCGTGTTGTGTATAAACACCTACTATCCCAATTACGTCACAGTATAGTAAACGGGATATCTACAAAGATACATATATCTATGGGCTGGACGAATATACTTGCGAGTCGGATTAGTCCCGCAGTTATCCAGTTTAGATACCATTGAATACACCGTCATAGTTGACAAAAATATCAACATTAGATATGAAATAAAACGACGGCTATTTAACAAAAACTAAAACTATCTTGAACTACAGTACTAAAATATAGTCATTCATTTTTTTAAGTAAATATAGTAAAAAATTAGAAGTACGCGTAGTAAGTTTTTTTTTCCTGTTATATCATTTTTGTATATTAACTATAATTTTCTCTGATGATACACTTGAAGGACATCTACACAACAAAATAATGATGCTTAAATAAAAGTAAAAATATAAACAAGATATATGATTGCTTCTGAAGATGAACTAGTTCATAATTGCTTCAATGTAATTATTATGTAATTATTAAGTCACTTTAGACTGCACAGTAAAAGATGAAAAAGTCTTTTAGTCATGTTTCACTTTTTTCAAAATAAAACATTTCAAGACAAATTAGCTTCTTCTTAATGAAAAGAAAAGTGGTGCATGCAAGCGTTAAGAAGGATATAATAAACACAATATATACTCGAGTGGATGAAATTTGCACTGGAGCATTAAGGTTTAAGTTTTAAAAGGCTAAAATGAATTAAAACATTCAACAATCAAAAACTTCGTGCATTTTTTTAATTTACAAAACAAAATTTAGTTCAAAATAGTCCCAAAATAGTACATATTTTGGTATAGCGTTCAGTTCCTCCAGAAATTCAGCTTTTATTTTTCCAATGGTCGTAAAACGTTGCTTTTTCACTGATTTTTTCATCTTTGGGAAGAGAATTCCATATCTGGTGAATATTGTGGTCGCTTTATCATTACGGTGTTATTTTTGACAGAAAATCTCGAACAAGCAATGAAGTATGAGCTGGTGCGTTATCATGGTGCAATTTCCAAGAATTGTCTTTCCATAAATCTTGCCGTTTTCTGCCAATTGCTTCACGCAGCCCAACGCAACAAACTCAAATAGTATTCTTTAGTAACTGTAACATCTTCCGGTTAAATTCATGATACACAATACCACGATAATCGCAAATACAGTGTAAAGAACTTTAACATTTTATCAGACTTGACGTGCTTTTTGGGTCTTGGTTCATTTGGAAGCTTCCATTCAAATGATTGAGCCTTTGTTTTGATGTCATAACGGGTCATGGCGGGATTGGGAGTCAGCAGCTAAATTACCGACTCCGACTCTCAACTACGACTTCAACTCCGACTCCGACTCCGAATCCGACTCCGCCTCCGACTCCGACTTCGACTCCGACTTCGACTCCAGCTCCGACTCCGACTCCCGACTTCTTTCACTCGTAATCCATTAAGTCTATTCCAAATTTTTAAGTGGGACTAAACGTATTTTTTATTTTCTTGAGTTATCACTTAAGCTAACTTTTTAAAGATCGAAGTGGTTGGTTCTTGTTGGGTTTTTGTTAACCCTTTACCGCATAATGTACCATATATGGCACATTCCGAATTTTATTTTTTATTTTACTTTTAAAACTGAATCAGAACGTTACTTCATGAATGTTCATATATGCCAGATACACAGCAATAGATCCTGCAGTATCTCAAGTAATGGGCTGCAATAGATTTGAGGATATCAAGCGGAATTTGCACTTCAACGATAACTCTGAATTTATTGAGAAAGGACAACTAGAAAATAAGACCTTTTCTTTCAAAAATTCGAGAGCGACTGCTTTTAATCCCTAATGTAGAACACCTAGCAATTGACGAGCAAATAATACGGAATCATTTTCTTTTGTAATATAATGTAGAATCATAATGTTCTATGTATGGCACAAACCCTAAATTATTATTTTAATTATTATTTTTTCATAAAAATAATAATATTTTAAATATATTTTTTTAATTATTTAATTAATGCAGTAAATTTAATTTAATTAGTTAATTTAATTAATTTATTAGTTAATTTAATTAATGCAGTAAAGGGTTAAACAAAATGCTAAAAAGCCTTATTCAATCGTTAAAAGTGAGTAAATTTTAATATCTAGTTCCGCTGAAACTAAAAAACAGACTATACTTACATTAAATATCTTGAGTTGGGGTGAGCTTTTTTTATAAATAAGTCATTTTCATTTCAACTTGACTTTTTGTGCCTTTTTTAATACAAATTTTCTAATATATTAGTTTTCATAAATTTTTATTCTATTTTATAAACTTTATTTTTCATAATATTTTATTTTTTCCTTTTGAAATTTAAATTTTGGCTGCCAATATGAAACATGAAATAATCACGAAGCTCGTTACAACTTGAGAAACTAAAAATCCAGTTTAGTTCCGCTTAAACATAATAAACAGAGCGTACAGAAAAAGATAAAATAGATATGAGTAAAAACAAATATCTTTACTACATCGTATTAATCTGTTAATACGAGCAGTACCCAGCAAACATTCAACTAACGGCCGAATGCCGGCAAACTGCTTTTACTGTTGGTATATTGCTGGCACCAAAAGTAAGTGCAACGCCAGTATCAATAATGTACTTCACATTTGTATTTCGCATTCCGCCTATACGAAGTACTTTACCAGCATTTTATAAGCACTCCTTATTTGTATTAATCCAAGCAAACATTTTTATACGGGCTATCGTCTCTCTTCACTCATACTTTTTACTTAAAACTAAACTTTTTTTGAATGTAATAATTTGAAAAGTCTGATTGTTCTTAGTCATAAAACGCCCTAACCGCGTGGCCTTGGAGGGCCAGTACAAGTTGATACGTGTCGGTGGACAGTCAAGATGTGTCAAGATGTGTATTTAAATAGTTATTGTTTTGTGAACATTATACAGCTTTTTATTGTGATTTGTGTGTGTTTTATTAGATTTAAGGACGTATTTTACACAAACTGTTTCATGTTAAATTGTTTAATTTTTAGTTTAGTTAAATCATAGTTTTTTTCATGTAATAAAATTTTCAATTATTAATAAATCTGTTACAAGATTATAAATATGTCATTTAAAAAATATAATTTGTCATATTTTATTTTGAATAGTGACATCTTAAATATTTTGTAAATATAATACTAACCTAAAATAATACAAACTTAATCCAAAACTGTAAAGCTTTTTTTACAATATAACCAAGTTTCTAAAAGTCAGTAATACACTATAAAAATCACCAAAATAACCAGATCTAGTTTGTTCTTATAAAAGTGAACAGCTTATAGCATTAATGCTTATAAAATTTGATAACTGAATTTATTTTAACAAGTATGATTTCTTTAGGTTGGCACTCTTCAAGTCAGGGGGAAAAGATGTGGTAGATAAAACAAGCCGAATATTGGCGAAAATTAATAGTCACCACTTATCTTTAGGATGCAATTTTTTGGCCGAAATGGCAGAAAACCATTTTCTTAAAATTCTTCATTAAATTAATAAATTAAATAAACTAATTCCTGTTATTCCTGAAATTATATTTATTTAATATTTATAAATAAATCAATAAATTATAACTGTTAATACAATTTACAATCGGCCAGTTTTACCATCGTTGAATAAATTTATTTAACAACTTAAGTTAACAATATCGCATCATTCTATTGACAGCAATATTAATTTCTTCATTAATAGTTTAAAACCGATGCGACATTGTCAACTTTATTTGTTAAATAAATTTATTCAACGATGGTGAAAATGGCCAAATGAGTATTTATTTTGCACCTAACCATTAATTTATTTTAATACTGGGTAAGTACACATATGTTACATTTGAAACACTAGAGAGTGGGTATAATATATGCACTGGCCCAGTGCGAAATACCAGCACTAGCCCAGTGCGAAATGCCAGCACTGGCCCAGTGCGAAATGCCAGCACTGGCCCATTACTTTCAATGCACTTTACCGTTGCTGGGCCGGCAACTGATTGATCAATGGGCCAATAACGGCCACGGGGACACCGGGGTACTGGCCCAGTACGAAATGCCAGCACTGGCCCATTACTTTCAATGCCGGGGAGTATGTGCTTTACCAGCACTGGCCCGTATAAAAATGTTTGCTGGGTATTGATCAAATTTGAAACTGGAAAGCATGAATGAAACCGGGTAAAACCGGTATTGAATATTATTAATTTAATTTTTGTTCTTGAACAGAGAACAAAATGTCGTTCCTGTATCCGTGCTTTAAAAAATTCTGGTAATAAGTTTATTTTGCTTTTGTTTTCGGTTTGTTCTCATCCTTGATAAAAATTGAATTAAAGAGTCGGGAGTCAATAACTTTATCTGACTCCCGACTCCGACTCCTCCAAAAAGCTTCGACTCCTCGACTCCCGTCTCCCGACTCTGACTCCCCATCCCTGGTTATAACCGTACACCCACGTCTCATCAGCCGTTATGATGCGTTGGAGCAATGTTGAGTCATTGACGACATCATCAATCATTTCCTGAGCGACTTCTTAACGACACATTTTTGGTTCAAAATGTAACAATTTCGGCACAAATTTCATCTATTTAATATTATAAATCATTCAACATATGTAAATGTTATTACAATAAATATTTAATTTAAATTCCAGTTCATATTTTTATGAATACATGTATATTCCATAACAATTCGATTATTATTATTAATTTTTCAATTATACAAAATTAGTCAATAAACATACTTATTTATTAAAAGCGATATTTAATGTACGAGGGCGTATTGAAAAGTAAGGACTACTATTTTTTTATTTTTCCTATAAAATCAAATTTATTCACAACTTTGCGTACATCGTTGGAAAGGTTGAACATTTAGATATGTTTCTACAAAGTCGCTTTGACGATCAATCACTTTTTGCAGCCTGGTAACCAGCTTTTTAATGCCGGAGTCGTACCACTCTCCCGCCGCATCGCGAAGCCAACTGACGACTGCTTCTTGCACTTCCTCGTTTCCGGGGTGTAATAATGTGCCCAAGTTTCGTCTCCAGTCACAATCGAATCCAGAAATTCTTCGCCCTTTTCCTCATAGCGGCGGAGAAATTCTGTGGCACTTTCCACGCGCTTTCTTTTGTGTTCATTGGTGAGCCGCTTAGGGACCCACCTGGCGGACAGCTTGTGGTAACCGAGGACCTCCGACACAATATTCTACACGGAGAAGTAGCCACACTCTTCATTAAGACCTTCCCTTATCTCATGAAGGGTTATTCTCCGGTTATTGCGCACCATCTCGTCGATTCGAGCCGCCGTTGATTCCGACAAACTCGGCCGCCCCAATCGCTGCTCATCGTGGACGTTTTCCCGACCCTCAGAAAACTCCCGGCACCACTTCCGCACGTTTTTTATGTCCATACACTTCTCACCGTACACTTCCACTAACTGGCGATGAATGTCTATCGGAGAAACCTTTTTTGCATTCAAAAATCGTTGTCTTCGCGACGCGACGGGAGTTTGGTACGACGCCGGCATTAAAAAGCTGGTTACCAGGATGCAAAAAGTGATTGATCGTCAAGGCGACTTTGTAGAAAAATAGCTAAATGTTCAGTCTTTCCAATTGTGTACGCAAAGTTGTGAATAAATTTGATTTTCTATGAAAAAAAAAAAAAAAAAAATAGGAGACCTTACTTTTCAATACGCCCTCGTAAAAAATGAAAAATGTAAAAAACAGCAAATTTTGCATTTTTTGTTGAAAATAAATATCTGAAGGAAAGAAACGTTTTTAAATACCTGGGGATTATCATTTGCTGAGTATGGTTAAAGCACGACCTCAAACTGGATACTTAACTTGCTGTCTATAAAGCTGTAGTGCTATCACCCCTACTATATGCGTCAAAAACATGGACACCGTACCACCGACACCATTGTACTCTGGATAGTCTTCATTAACGGTGCCTAAGAACAATATTGAACACCTTCAATCTGCAATAAACCAACTGGAAAAATGGACCAAACAAACTGGCTTTAAATTCTCCCAAACAAAAACGAAAGCTATACATTTTGCAAACGACGAGGTAAACACAAAGATCCAGATCTTAAACTTCATAACACAAATCTATTTAGACAAAATAAGGTTCCTAGGACTAATATTCGACTGAAAGCTTACTTGGAAATATCGCATAAATGAATTTAAAACAAAATGCTGCAAGAGGCTCAATATATTAAAAACTCTCGCAAATCATGAACCGGGAGCTCATAGAGATACAATGCTAACAATATACAGGACATTAATCTGATATAAGATAGACTACGGATGTATCATCTATAATTCTGCAAAACCTACCTTACTAAAGTCGTTACTTTAAAAAATACAGCACTCAGAGTGGCCACCGGAGCATTTGCACAAGTCCAATCGTCAATTTAGAGAACATATGCTGCGAACATCCTAACACTTTGAACCACCTAATTTTCCCACACATATACCAATACAAACCATATAATATATACAGGACCGCCCCTAGGCGGGGGCAAGTGGGGCACCTGCCCCAGGCCTCGCGCCTTTAAGGGCCCCGCGCTTCGACTTTAACTAGCTCTGAGGAAGATTTTAATAAAAATCGAAACGTAAGCTTAGTTAAATAAACTTTTTTATTTATTTCTACACCTGCCCGACTCCCATCAACTCAATTATTATATTAAAAATATTGTTCGAAGTTTCATAAATAGTTGGAAAAAATTTATAAATTTCATTGATATATTTACTTTGTTAATAGTTAATAATATTAAAGAAAATATCGTAATTCAATATAATTATAGATGGGGCCCAGCAAATCCAGTTTTGGGGCCCCGCAATTCCAGTTTTACCCCAGGCCCCGCAAATGCTAGGGCGGCCCTGAATATATAATATATAAACCGTAACAATCCCTTACAAATCAAGACAGTCAATTTTTTTGCGAAGCTATGTAGTTGGTTTAAAGACACAGATATCGAACTATTCGTAACACATTAATTTCTAACTTGCTGTGAACGGTACGTAGAACGTTAAAACAATGCATAGAAACATCACTTACAGCGTAACAACGAACAGTCTACAACGTGTTAATTTAAAGAATTCTGAATGCGGCTTTAGTCAGACAATATATGTAAAACCTAATTTCTTATGACATATTTGCATTTGTTATTGAATTTTATTTATCTACACATCATTTCATTGGAAAATTTATATCTATATTTCCAAGGTCAATATATTTTTATTGCCTTATAGGTAAAGTGTGAAAAGCATTTAGGATGACCTTTCCCAAGTATTTCCCCAGTGGCATCAACGATAGCAGGCTTGAGTTGTCCCGCGAGGAAAAACTCATACAGTAACACTAATCTAGAATATATATCATATGTTTGGAACTTTTAATACTTTTAAACTTGCGTTTTACGACGTAAAAGGAAAATTATGTTAATATGTAGTTGGGTAATAAAAATATGATTTACTATTTTTCTGCAGCCGTTAAATCTTGCTCACAAGGCTTAGGCACTTGTTAAAGAAAATGTATCGCAAATTAAAGATTAAGATAATTTGTAGTTACATACTTTCTTTGAAATTGTACTGATTTTTGTTTCAAAATCAGTTAAAATACTTCCATTTGGAATGTGGAAGCATAAGCTATTAATATGATTATTCTTAGTGAATGGATAAAAACAGGTCTTTTATGCTAAAACATTCATACGAGGGTTACCTTTTATGTTTTGACAAACGACTACTAGATGGCAATATTGAAGTGTGTCATTACTATATTCGTAAAATTTGACATTTAATATTGTGAAATCAGTGGCAGCTTATAAATTGACCGAGTAGTTTGTTTACAAAAAAAAAACAAGTTTGTGAAAAAATGGATATTACTCGTGAAGGTTTTTGTTGGATGATCTTTTACGATTTTAGTAAAGGCCTAACTCAACAACAATGCATAGATTCGCTTCGTTCAACTTTTGGTAATGAAGCACCATCAGAAAAGACTTCTTACAATTGGTTTAATTTTTGTTATTTATTTTTATTATATTTATCTTCATCATCTATTAATTTATTTAGTAATTTGTCTACATCAGTTTTTTTAATTTTTTTATTTAAATTTTTATTTTATTTTACTTTTTGTTATTTATTTTTATTATATTTATCTTCATCATATATTAATTTATTTAGTAATTTGTCTACATCAGTTTTTTTATTTTTTTTTATTTAATTTTTTTTTTTGTTTACTTTTTGTTATTTATTTTTAATATATTTATCTTTATCATACATTAATTTATGTAGTAATTTTCTTTGTCTCTTGTCTACGTCAGTTTATTTTTTATTTAAATTTTTATTTTATTTTACAATTCTTTTTTAAATTTCTTGTTTATGATTTCATTATTGTCACCACAAGATACTTCGTATCCTCTATGACAGCATTTTTATCATGTGTATTTACTGAAGAATTACATTTATATTATTATTCTAACTTTTTTATTTTTTTATATTATTATATATATGCATACATTTTATTTATTGTTAAGTCTATTTTATAATTTACCTTCAATGTATCAATGTTACATGAAATGTGTTACATATATTTGTATAATCGATGTAATATTTATTTCGTTCAAATACAAAATACAAAAAAAAAAAAAAAATTAGCTGTGAAAAAGATCTGTCCCCGATGGATTCCGCATAATTTGACCGAAGCTCAAGAAAAGGCTCGTGTTGATTGGTGTAAGGGAATACTAAAAAAAATTCAACCAAGGCACTGCAAAATCCGTATACAACATCGTTACAGGTGACGAAACTTGGATTTATTCATATGAACCGGAAACCCACAAAGGTTGTTCGTTCACGAAGCACTTCCAAGAAAATATCGCTTGTTTCTTCGGTTGTACTGGACATATCGCAACCATTCCTTTAGAGCAGGGGTTCGAACCTTTTTATACTTGGGACCACCCAACTAGCCTAAAATATTTTCTGGACCCACCAAGAAAATTTTAAAAATAATATTCTAAATGTTCTTAATAATTTATTGTTTAATAATTAAGTTTATTGTAATTTTAAAAGCAAACACTAGTAAAAATTATTTTTTTTTTTAAATTTTAGGACCCCCCGATTAAGAACCGCTGCTTTAGAGGATCGGAGAACAGTTAATGCTGAATGGTATATACCAATTTATTTGCCAGAAGTCATCCACAAGATCGGGAAAAACAACCAAAAACGTCGCATCATTCTTCAACATGACAATGCAAGCTCCCACACAGCACGTCAAACAATTGATTATTTGAAAGAGAAAAACATCGAATTAATATCTCATTGCCCGTATTCACCTGATTTATCCCCTGACGATTTTTTTTTTTTTTTTGTTGCGATTTTCATCACCTCCAGAAGCTGTTAAAACCTTCGAAAACCATGTTTTTGAAATTCCAACTTCAGAGTGGAAAAAATGTTTCGAGAATTGGTTTGAACGCATACAAAAGTGTATAAATCTTTAAGGCGAATATTTTGAAAAGCAATAAAACAATTTGTTCCAAACAAAATGTTTCTTTCTTAGTTTTTGTAAAAACTTAAGGTAGCCCTCGTATGTCTAAAAATCAAAGTAAAAACTTTACTAATTGGTTAAACTTATGTAGAAAAATGTTTAATGAGCTGGATTAATTAATTTTTTATCATTAATTTAACCATTATTGTTGGCGATTGAATATAATTTATTTTTTTAATTTTTTTTTTTTTAAATCAATAATAAAAATTAATTTTATTAATTAATTCTAATATCGAAATAGATAGATTATTAAAAAACATTGTTTGCTCCTTAATCTATGATTTAAGAGCTTCCATTTGATGCATATGTTAAATTTTAAAATAATTATTGAGTTTTTCGGGAAAACAATATGAACAAAAATATTGATCGTACTATTCATCCGGTTGTATTCAACGTACATTAGTTTGTTATTAGTCAATTTAAATTAAATATTCTTGAAACTAGATTATATTTCTGTTAGCAAGCATTATTTTTAATTATAATTTCTCATTTTCCTTTGTTTATTTCTCAATAATTATGACAATTTTCTAATTTATCACCTTATAGAATTTCCACAGGCAGTTTTATTAAGATAAATATCAGAGAAATCATATAAATTACGTTTCTTATTAAAGTGCTAACATGAAGAAATAATACATTTCTTAACGCTAAATTTTTTTATCTTCGATATGAACCGTCACGCACTGCGAAAGTAAATAAAATTTTAACGATATTGCTCTGCGTCCTTGTATAATATGCAACTGGAAATTTTACAAATTATCTCGACGTGGTTTGGTACTCACAGTTGCAACATCAAAAAGAAATATTCAACCACTTTACCGTATTTTCTAAATGAATTAACGAATAATCATTTTAATGATACAAACCTGTACAACTCAGTATCAGAGCCGCAGTAAGGAAAACTTGCGCTAAGGGCAGAGCCGTGTTTTGGCGCCCTTGGTAAATAAAAACAAGGTTCTTACCTCTCAAAATTTAAGTGATGAGCAAAAAAAAGGTCCTCACCTCCCAAAATTCAAGTGATGAGCAAAAAAAGGTCCTCATCTTTCTTCACAATGGCGCCCCTTAGTAAGCCTGTCAGCGCACTTTTCCTTAGTGCGCTAGGGGCCGTTGCCCTCGCCTCCCCCTTCCTTTACTGCGGCTCTGCTCTGCCGAAAATGCGGTGCCGAAAATTTGAAGACACTCTCCGGCGCCTTAATGTTTTTGGCGTACAGGTAATAAAAGTTAAATTTTTCTTTTCACTGTAAAAATAAAGAAATATTATTCAGATATTTCTTAAACACAAAGCTTCTGTGTGTTTCTTAAACGTAAAAGAACTTGGAATTGGAACAATACCATTTTTCCCCTTTTTATGTTTTTTAAGTATGACCACCAAAAAACCCTTATAACGTTACTCATGTGTCTGTCTGTACGGTAGAAATTTTAGCAAAACGGCTGAACATAGAAAATTTGCACAGCAATAATTGCAATCAGTTGGACAACTCTTTGGCCCACATACGAGGGCTACCTTTTAAGTTTTACAAAAACTAAGTAAGAAAAAAAAATTTTTTTGAACAAACTGTTTTATTGCTTTTCAAAATATTCGTCTTTAAGATTTATACACTCTTGCATGCGTTCAAACCCATTCTCGAAACATTTTTTCCACTCTAAATCTGGTATCTCAAAAACGTGGTTTTCGACGGCTTCAACAGCTTCTTGAGGTGATGAAAATCGCTGTATCGTACTGTCAAAACCGAGACTCTTACTTTATTAATTTTTAATACGCTCATAATGAGTCTAATATCTTGCATTCCAATTAAATTTAACTGTGAAGACCCTAATTACTGTGTTAGACACCGACCATAGTCACCGTATTGAGGCTTTTCATATATAGTTTTCAACTTGAAAATATTAATAAAAATAGATGTTCAAAAAGAAAATGTTAGGATAAATATGAAAACAAACACACCTAATGTAATTATACTTACATGAATTTGTCAGAATTGCAAGTTATAATGCAGACTTTTTCTTAATTTTCCTTAGAAAAACTATTTCTGTTTGGCATAAGAATATTTTTTTAATCTTGAAAAAGTTCTTTCGACATCACAAGTAACGACGTGGGCTCTGCAAAAATAATTTCGATATTGATTAAAATATGGTTTTAAAAAATCGGGGCAGTCGTCGGAATAAATTTGTGTTAGTATTGTCAACTGACAATAACTGAAGCGCCTCTAGTGAGATTTTGAGAAACTGACAGGTGGAGGATAGTTGATTTTGTTTACTGTTGTTTACATAGCGAGTTTTTCAAAAATGTCTTTAAAATTGCAAGAAAAAATTATATGCAACGTGAATTGTTGTATTTACCTTTGCAATGCAAAAGTAGGTCGTGATAGAGACCTAGTTTTCATCGTGTTACGAAACGTGGCAAAAAAAAGCCTTATTACCTTCAATTATAACCTTAGATGTTGCTTGGGCACTGAGAAAACGGAAAATTTGATTTAACGCAACCCTCATATTGAATAATAAATTAATTTCAATAAATATCACATGAAGATATCATTGAACCTGTCAAAAATATCCTATCTGCGTCAGCCATGATGTACAATGCAGTGGCGCCTCTATCGGTAGTGTCAGTTGACAATACGAAAGTCTGGATATCTCTGAAGAACTGCGTCAATTTTATTATTTAATTAAATGCCGAAGTCACCAGATACTAGTTTTAATTTTTTTAAAATTCTTATTGCCTTTACTGCTTCGGCAATTAACCAGGGCAATTCTTATTCTTTGACACATTCCATGCCTGAACGGGATTCGAACCCGGGACCTTAACGCAGAGCGCATGTGTTACCACTACGGTACGCCGGTCGGTATTAAAATTATCTTGTAATCCCTCGACCTTAGTCCTATGTATCTTTCCACTAACGTGTTGAATTAAATGATTTATTTTTGTGCATATTATATATTTTTTACAAACTATACAAAACAGTTATTACTCGTTTAATAACTTGAAAATGATCAGTAAATCCATATTCTGTAAAAATCTGTTGTAAAAAAATTAATTCAGCCATTTTAAAATCTCCAAAATAATAAATATATAAATAGCAATAATAAAAAAGAAGTCTACAATGTTTTCTTTCAGAAATAAATATATTTTAAACATGCTATAATTATTATTATTATTGTAAAAAGGTGAATATTGGTAGATAGATTCAAGAAATGTTTGAAAGTATATGCTCTAAATCTAAATACCTACAAGGATAATTATTCAGCTCTGTTCACAGTTCAATAAAACTAATAGTTGACAGGACTTGCACAGTTTATACAGATTAAATAACGGTTCAAAATATTACAGCTTTGAATGTATTTGACGTTTGCATTAAAAGAAAAGTTTTTCTTTAATAACATTTCTTAACAATGATAACATCTCACAATCATATTGCATTCAACAATGCACATTATGGAAAAACATATATAGTAGTATTTGTATTAATAAGACAGGAATGTTTTTAGATAACGAGTACCCAGTTTATTGATATTATGATGTGGATTTTTCTACGTCTATGAACATCTCGTTAATAATTTCGTTCGTGCAGATTAGCCTAAAAATGTTCGAGCTCTGCTTAGCAGTTCTTTTCGTTTTTTAATTTATAAAATTCAAACGATAAATTAATAAATTATTGTTCATATAGATCCGTTTCTTGTACTTATAACTCAGTGATAAAAGAAAATGATTTAAAAATAGTAAATTTATAAAAACACCGTATTGTGCATAACACAATTATTTGTTACACCAGTAATATCATAATTACCGGTGATATAATTATTTAAAAAGAGGATTGTTGACCAGGGAGGCTGCAGTAGCTATTGACTAAACACCAAGTTATTCAATGAATTTTAAAAGCAGTTTCATCTTGTTATTTAGTGTTTTACTGGTAGAACTAGTTATGCTAAAGCTAGTCGATCCTTTTAATGTTTACCGTCGTCTGTTGATTAGCAATCTAAACTTTTCCTTTTAATTCTGTTTGCGAAAGTGCCAATACTTCCCTATTCTCTTTGTACTAGTATTACTGATCCATATATAATCATAAACCATGATAACACCTTTACTATTTAAACAGGTTAACTGGTAACCACGGGCTAGGGAAATAGAATTACTAACTTTACAAAAGCAGTCATCCATTCAAAGGCAAACCAGTGCAACCATTAGATATTGAACGTTATGGCGATTATTCGCAAATATATTGTCTAGAACATTCCTTCTCGTAGTATCCATCTCTTTGTTTATATCAATTACTGAAACAACACATTTGCCTAATCAAATCGTATACAAAGCTATGATATATCTACTGGCTTTAATGAACTACACCCACTTTGTATCAACTTCGATAAGTAAATAACATCTCATCATCAATTTACGTTCAATTATTTTGAGCAGTAATTAACAGTCTGATATTTCAACGGTTAATTGAAGTGAATATTTGCGTAGGTGTTGTTAGACAACAGTGGTTGTAATTTCAACAACGGATGTTTTTAATATCTTAACCCGGTATTAAGACACAATTATCATAAACCCATTTTATGTGTAGTATTCAATAATCAAAAGAAACGTAAATTAAAATTCGAATAGATAGGAATAATGATTATGATAAGGATATTGTAAAAATGCGATTAAAAAAAGGTGTACATTAAACTTCTATAATGATATAATAAATAAATTAGTAGACAAACAAAAAAACGGGGAAAACGTTTATGAACAAATAAAAGAGATAGAACTTTACATAATTGATATTAAAAACGAACAATTAGAAGGTGCAAAAATTAGGTGCAAAACGTCGCTTTTGGCAGAAGAAAAGCTCGCTCTTTTTCATGTTGCAAATGAAAAAATACAGGGGGATGCGAAAATTATTAAAAAAATAAAAATTGGGGACATTGTTTTTACAGAGAATAATTATATAATTAAACAAGCAAAATCATATTTCGATAAACTGTTTGACAATGAAAAAGTTTGTAGTATCTCTATTGATTTAATATTAAATAATTTTAGTAAAACCCTGTCTCCCGTCGAAAAACAAATGCTAGATGAGCCAGTAAAACTAGACGAAATAAAAAATGTACTCTCTACTATTAGCGCAAATAAAACACCTGGGCTCGACGGAATTAGTTACGAGTTTTACAAAAAGTCGGTAGATCTTACTGGAAAAGAACTGTGCAAATTATATAATGCGCTGTTAGACGGAAATATAACATTAAATGCGGAATTCGCTAAAGGTGTAATCATTCTCATCCCAAAGAAAACAAAACCGGAATCGATTGAGGATTTTCGACCCATTACCTTGCTAAACACAGATTTAAAGATCCTGATGAAAATCTTAGCGAACAGGTTAAGAAATGTTATCAGTTCTGTTTGCTCTAGTGAACAAACTGCACCTAATCAAAATATAATTAACAACCTATCCGAGATAAGAAATGCAGTTTTGTCTTATGAAAAAATTACGGATACACCTGCCGCGATGCTAAGTTTGGATATGGCAAAAGCCTTTGATTCGGTGTCACATGAGTACTTGTTTCGAGTTCTAAAAAAGATTGAAGTGCCTGAAAAAATCTTAAATCTGATTAAAAACATTTATAAGGTAGCGGAATCTGTTCTTCTGATCAATGGGTATGTCTCCGAAAATATAAAAATAAAAAAATCTGTCCTGCAAGGATGTCCCTTATCCATGATACTGTTTATAATAGCGCTTGAGCCTCTTATAAATGCAATTAAACGTACAAATATGGGGTTTTTAATTGAAAATAAAAAATTTAATATTTGGGCCTACGCAGACGACATTGTTGTTGGTTTATCTAACAATAGCGACATATTGCTGCTAAAAAAGATTTTACAAATTTTTTAAAAGACGTCAAATATAAAAATTAATTATAATAAGTCGGCTTTTTTCTCGCTTACAAAGGCGCAAATGTGGCAAATCCCTCCGGAAATCCCAAAGGTAAACGATCTGAAAATACTAGGAATGTTCCTTTGTCAATCTTTTAACTCAATGGTGGAAAAAAACTGGAACTCAGTTTTAAGTAAAATGTGTAACACACTGTATACAAATGATTTAAGGAACCACAATTTGATTAAAAAAATATGGTTTATTAACACTTTTGCTTTATCAAAAATTTGGTTTTTAGCACAGGTACTACCTATACCAAATTGTATTTGTCAAAAATTTATTAAACATTTTATTTAGGATTATTAGGATTTTATCTGTGGTCCGGAATCCTTTTTAAAATTAAAAGAGAGCAATTATACCTCACATTTGACATGGGAGGTCTAGGTTTAACATGCATTCACGCAAAAGCTAAATCTCTTCTAATCAGAAATATTATAAAAAATGACATACGCAGAGAAAGAAAAATAATTGAAAATTATCTAAAATTAAAAATAAAAGGTGACCTTACAATAAGACGGTTCTATAAAGACATTTTAAATTTGATAGACAGTAACTCTTTAGATGACAGCAACACCACAACTACAAAAATCGTGTATAAAGTAATTATGGATCAACATTATGAATCGCCAAAAATTATGCTAAAATATCCCCAAAAAAATGGTATAACATTTGGACAAATTTACATAAAAAACATTTACCATCAGATTGGAAAGCAACGATGTATGCGATAATAAATGAAATCAATCAAACAGGTGAAAAAAAAATTAAATATAATATTGAGCAAGATCAATCATGTAAAATTGCGGCAAAATAGACGCATTGGCTCACAGAATTAACGACTGTTCACAAAACATCAAAGATATCTGGGAATGGACAGTAAATTTAATCGCTCATAAACTCCAAATCCCGAAAAGCAAATGTTCCTGGGACTCACTAATGCAGCTCGAATTACAGGACAAACGAAAACTGAACGCAGTGCTGTGGTATGTGTGTGCAGCAGTACACTATAATGTAGTGGAAAATTGTGATATGGAAACATATGTTAAAAAATTAAAATTCTATCGTTTTAGATTAATAAAGGGTCGATCATGGGAAAGAGAAACCGGGTTTTTTCTGAGTATATTCTAATAAACTCGAAAATTGTATACCCGATTTAAGTTATTTAATGTTTTTAATTGGATTAGTATTACAACTATTATTTTTTGTGTTTTGTTTTGGAATATTTAGCTATGTAACATGCATATCTATCTATTTTAATAAAGAAAAAAAAAAAAAAAAAAAAAAATTGTATATTATAAGATGTAACAATTTCTTCAAGGTAGATTTAGATTTAGATTTAATTTATTGATATTTGAGTGTGGTACATAACATTGGCAGAAAAAAAAAAAAAAACTGAATAAGTAACATTAATATTACAAGATTACATAAGTATATCAAATATTTTGTGCAGTGTATTTCAGTCTAAGGATACCTAAAAATATATGTACTAAACTCTATAATCATTATAGTATCATTTAAAGATTCTTCTGTGTTATAATAAGCCTTGCCTAATAGAAATATTTTAATCCTTCTTTTGAAGAATTTCAAATTGAGTTTTCATGTTTCTTGGAGAAGTTTGTTATAAAGTTGGACCCCTACATAATTTGGCGCCTTTTTAGTAACTGTGTAATGCCATTCTGCAACCCGTATATTATGTCTACTTTTGGTGCAATATTCATGAATTTCTTGATTTAATTTAAAGTTGTGTATATTTTCTTTAACATACAACAGTTGTTGATAAATATACAACGATGGCAAAGTTAACATGTTCAGTTTAACTTTCAGGAAACAGGTCTCTACAAGTTCTTCGTCTCAGAGCCGCAGTAAGGAAAACTTGCGCTATGGGCAAAACTGCGTTTTGGCGCCCTTGGCAAATAAATGTAAATGATAAGCAAATTCCAAACGAAGAGCAAAAAAAAGGTCCTCACCTCTCAAAATCCAAGTGAAGAGCAAAAAAAAAAGGTCCTCACTTTCGCAATGTGGCGCCCTTTTTCTTAGTGCTATGGGCCGTCGCTCCCTCCGCCCCCCCCCCTTACTGCGGCTCTGCTTCGTCTTTTAACCCTGGCAATAGTTGTAACAGCCTTTTTTTGTATAATAAAAATTCGTTGCTACTGTGATAAATTACCTAAAGAATTAAATCATATGACATTACACTTTGGAAGTAGGCATAATATACGGTTTTGAGTATATCAGTAGATACAATTTGTCCCAGTATGGTTAACGCATAAATACTACTATTTAGTTTGCTTGCCACGTGTGTTATATGGTCTTTCCACGTTAGTTGGGCATCGATATGTAATCCCAGAAACTTCATACACTTATTTTCGTATAACGCATTGTCAGACAATATTCTGTTCTGGCTAAACACAAGATTGGTTGTCTTTGTTTTATTTAGTACCAGGTGATTAGCAATGAATCTGAGACTCTTTTTTACAATATTGGTATCATCCGCAACCATAATTGTCTCAAAGTCACCTTGGGTCAGTTTTTGATAAGATCTAATGCAGTTTCTCGTACTCCGTAGTGTTCCAATTTGGATGCTAATATGGAGTTTACCATGCAATCAAAAGCCTTAGTAAAATGGCGGCTCATGGTGACCACATGAAAGCCTTGTTCAATGTTTTTTACTATCTCATCTACGAGAACAGTTGCTGCAGATATTGACGATTTTTTTGTTCTAAAACCGAATTGATTATTCGATAATAAGTTGTGTTATATCGAAAAATGATAATGGCCATTGGAATTGGAATAAAGTCCAATATGCTGGTATGGAAGTTGGAATGATAGAAATCGAACTACTGAAACAAGTTTTCTATTTGCCAATAAATAATGTCTCTCAAAAAGTATACGAGCAAAAAAAATGCTTCAAAGACAACAAAACATATATTCTGTTCAGAATGCAGAAACAGTAATTTTAAAAAAAATGGAAAAATACTACCCTATTAGCTGTTTCATTGAGTGATCTATGGATCACTCAATAGCCAGCAAACGACGAGTTCGACGAAATTATCACGTGATCAGTTTATCTCTACATTTTGAATACCGTATAGATACCTGGAGAAATGGGATAACATAATCGCTCAGCCTGATGTAATTTGGTCAAAAGTTCCACAGTTACATTTGCGCAAAATAAAATAGCTATAGAAGAAATCAAACTCATGAAAAGAAAATTAAATGCATTACAACGCACAGTGCTACCTCTCGACAATACGTAAAAAATATGTAAACAATACGTAATGTTAGATACGTAAAAAACAATCACTAAGAGCAAAGGCATAACTGTCACCAACAAAAATAATCTCAAAACCAAATCACTTTGCAGAAAAAGTGGGAGAAATGCGACTAGCTAGGTGTCGATGAAGTTGTAAGGAAAAGAGGTGAAACTATAATGACTTTACTTATCACAGTGGTGACATATAGGTCAATATTTTTTATTGTTGAGGAGATATCCGCCATTTTCTAGCGAGCTTTGCAAAGGCAAAGAAATTTTAAACTGTTTTTGAAGATAATATTTTATTTATTTATTTTATTGTGTTTATTTTATTATTCCATCTTAGGTATCTTAGGTTTAAGCGGAACTAGATTTTGAATTATAGTAAATGTTAACGTCTGATTGAAGCTTTTAATCATTTGGTTTAGCAAATGCCAACTTCGAATATTAAAACATTAGCTCGTGACAGCTTAAGAAAATTTAAATTCCATTTGGTTCCGTTTAAAGGTTTGGAATAGCCTATAATGCTATTAACAGTAAATTAACCTCAAATGAGTTTAACTGAAGTGTACTCAGGTATTTTAACAAATATAAAATTGCAGTAATCAAATAATTATCTGTGAAAATATTAGTGTCATCAGCAAAATAGTATATAAAAAAATGGATCGTCATTCAATATATTTTTCAATACTTTTCAATTAAATGTTTTTGACAATGAATTGGATGTGTTCCTTTTCTCTCTATATTTGTAATTAATGTACAATACATACAAATATTTAGTGTGTTATGTCTAATCTACATAGTTTTTAACAAAATTTTATTTAGTGTCAATAAAAGTGAATATTAAATTATATTTCCAGGTAATATTTTAATGTATAATAGTGGGTGATAAAAAATTAATCTCCAAAAATGTTTATTAAAAGTTCAAAACTTCCAGAAGAACACATTTTATGTTTATCATAATTTAAAATTATTAACAGTTTTATAGTATTTCGTCTCAGAATTGCCAGAAAAAAAAAATAAATAAATAAATAAAATACAATATAGTACTAATGTATGTACCATATATGCAAACAAGTCATTGCGAAAGCAATAATAAAAATAAATATATAATCAAATAATGTTTATATTCCTGTCCCAAAATAAAAATATGATTTTTTTTGTGTCTCATATAAACTTGTAACTAGTTACATACTAGAAATTAAAAAAATATATATTTATATACAAAAAATTTCAAAAGTAAAAACTGTTAAGTTATTTTTTCAAGTTTTATGTAAATTACATGACCAATTCCAGCTGACACTACACAAAATACATTCACACAAAGAAACACATCACTTCAATTGTAATACAAGGTACCCTAATAGATAAACACTTTTACACACTATAAAATATGTAATTCTTTAAACTCAGTTAGTCAGTACTTAGTCAGTTATTAGTCAGTTGTCAGTCACTAGTTAAGTTATACTTGAAATATCATTTACTTGTATTGTTGTCTAAATAAATTGTTTTTAAAAATTGATTCAACGATTGAAGTTATATTTCTTATATATCTATATATATATATATATATATATATATATATATAACTAGCTGCAGTGGCAGCGCTAGATCTTAAAATCTGGGGGGGAGGGCAGGAATTTTTTTTTATCGTTTACATATGAAAATACAAGAAATGACCTAAAAAAAGGACCTCACTTCTAAAATATATTTTTTCCAAGCAATTCTAGGGGGGCCAGCTGGGGGCTAGAGCAACTTTTAGACCCCCCCCCCCGGACCCCCGCTAGCACCACCACTGACTAGCTGATTTACCGGCTATTGCACTGGTGATTGTTTAGACGTGACGTGTAGCTGTCACTGTTTATGATTGAAAACCAGGCGCGTACACACAGGAGTCATCAGGTCCCACAGAAACGAAAATTTCAGTGTTGAATGAAGATATACAATTTTGATAAAGCCGTCCAATTCAGGGGTCCGTGTTATGGCTGTATTTTTTAAAACTATTTAGACACTCCAAAATAATTAAACTCTAAATTTTCAAAAAAAAAGAATAAAAATTTGATATTATGTATAGCCAGTACTTCCACAGGGTCCTAAAGAGTAACTGTGCAATATTTGGTCCAGATCGGTCAAAGAGCCTAAGAGTGTATACGATTTCTCGGTTATGCCTACTTCCACAGAGCCCAAGAGCAGCGGTTCTTAAACTGGGGTCCGCGAAACAATTTTGACATTAACTTTACATCTCCCAACTTTTCGCTTTTATTCAAATAACTCATTTAATAAAAATCCTACATGGTCAAGACTTTTTATATTTGTTGTTACCTAACTAGTTATTAACATAACTAAACAATAATTAGTAAAAATTTAATTATTTTTATTGAACTGCAAATTATTTACAGAAAACATATTATAATAAGATCTATTTAGACCAATATTTGACCAAGAAATGTTTGTACGAGTTTAACGTATTATAATTTGTAACTTTCTTAATTCCTTTTACTACTATTTTTATTCATTTTATGTTTTTTATTCTATATGCTAATAAAAATGTTCATCTCTATAAATGCACAAGACTTTTTATTAAAATAACCAGTGATACTTTTTTACCAATATTTATTATAACGTAGTGCCTATGAGATTATTGAGCCAGAAATTAAGTCTCAAGAACGACGTAAAATGTCTAGGATTGGGATGGGGTCCGCAAAATGATGTTCAAGAAGGGGCCCCCGGACTACATTAGTTTAAAAACCCCTGTCCTAGAGAGTAACTATGCAAAATTTTGTCCAAACCTTTGGATTTAAATGAATATTGTCAGATTAAGTTTACATTCAACTCTTGTCTGTCATTTTTAATTAAATCAGGTGCCAATGCTAGTTACTCGAATAGTATGGTATGTGGGATCCTTTCAAAATGGTATATGTGTACATAACTTGTACATCCATAGTTCTATTCACTTTTAAATATGCTTTACTTAAACTAGATCTGCTTTATCTAATGTCCTTTTAGTTTACTACGACACATTTTTAGGAATGCATTTCGCTGTGATTGGCGTCATTTCATCAGTGCACATCACGACCCCCAAGGCCGGTCACGCTT
This sequence comes from Liopterus haemorrhoidalis, assembly GCA_963971575.1. Classification (NCBI taxonomy): domain Eukaryota; kingdom Metazoa; phylum Arthropoda; class Insecta; order Coleoptera; family Dytiscidae; genus Liopterus; species Liopterus haemorrhoidalis. The sequence goes on from OZ020615.1 coordinate 40,692,506, forward strand.
CACGACATTCGGGCACGAACACGGCCATTATACAGCTCATCTCTACTTTCACCCCGAGTTGAACGCGAACGATCTCTGTCGTGGTTGCCCAACCTCGTGCCATCCTATCACTAAGCCATGGCAAAGATTTTTCATATTCTACACGTTCCTTTATTATAAGCAGCTCGTTTACTACTCTGCCAGTAACACAATACTTTTAATAATACCACTGAATACATTTTGTGCACTTGTATTTAAGAATTTGCACTATAAAATATATTGTAATATCAAGTTCCTTTGGCATTATGTTTTTTAAAACTAGATATCGAAAAACATAATTTAATTTATAATTTAACATTTTCATGTTTCAAGTAATTTAATTGCAGTGTTTCCATGTAAACATCTCTTTATATAGCATGGAAGTCAACTAATTTTTATATAAGATCTACTTATATAAATCCGTTTGCGACCAGATTAGGCCGTAAACTTTGCGGGGCCTGTGCACAGTGGCGGATCTACATACGGGCTAATAGGGCTTAAGCCTTGGGCCCCAGATCCGCAAGGGGCCCCCAACCTATCAGACATACATGTACCTATAATATTCTATACCAAGCACGGCTTATAAGAGAAAAGATCAAAACAAAAATATTACTTATTATAAAGTTACTTAATACAAAAAAATAACACAACAAAATTAAAAACACAAATTTACTAATATTTATTAAAAATGAACATAAGTGAAGCGCCAGCTAATAAAAAAATAATATCCAACATTAATAAAAATGTAATAAATAATAATTAACCTTTACACTTTTACACTTTACACTTTTTACGTCTTTTATTTTTTAAATTTTTTGATTGAAACATGTGTAGGGCCCCGTGATATTTTTAAGTCCTGGGCCCCCAAAAAGCAAGATCCGCCACTGCCTGTGCAAGTGAGCTTGTTCTTCATTAACCATTTTGTATAATGTGAGCGTGGGGTCCCAGTCAGCTGGAGGCCCTGAGGAATTGCTCCGGTCGCCCATGCCTTACGCGGGCCATATTTTCGATCTACCCTTTTTTATTAATTAGATAGATCTTTTATAGATTTCGAAACTTTAATTATTTTTTAAATTTAATGTTTAAATAAAATAAACAAATTCATATCATTGTTATATTATTTAATAGTTAAAAAACATTCACAAGCAACAAAACTTTATATTTTCTTTTCTACTTAAGTAAGATTTTTGTGAACTATCAAGAATAATAACGCGATCGACCGATAGATAATGATCGACATTAACACCCTTACTATTGACATAATTACGTTTAGTTATCTAGTAAAAAAAAATCACACAGTGTATGTAGATATGTTCCAATTTTGAAATTTTGTCCCGGTGTTACGGTTGGCTTACTAATTTGTCCCGATTTTGAAAGTTCAAATATTTAGCTTCTTCAGGTGCTATTATATTATGATAAATTATGGGTTTATAACATATGTGTTCAGTCAACGTGGTTCTATAAAAGTTTCCTTTGAAATAATCATTCATTATGGAGCCCATATTACCTTTTTATATTCAGAAATATATTTTACATTGTCCTTATGGTGTAGTACGCATTTAGAAATAAGCAGTAAATTCAAAATTTTCTGCTTATTCATAAATTTTCATTATAAATAGTACTTCAATATAAATAAAAAGTATTTTTGTTAGTTCAATTCTCTTTAAAACACATTCTTAGTAATACAGTATCAGAGTAAATATTTATTTAGCTTCGAACAATATTTCTGGCAAACATATGATTTACTATTTCCCTCTTAAATTATAAATATATGCACAACAAAGCCAAGGTACACAAATACCTAGCAACTAAATTTACTTCGTAGTAAATTTTTGAAGTACTATTCTATTAACATTTGATATTTTGCCATAAATTTTAGCGCCAGAATAATAATTTTGCCAACATTCTTACAGACAAAAAACTGGTCTGTTATTTTTGTCTGAATTTAAAAAAATAAATAAATAAATAATAAATTACATCAATTAATTTAAATTTTATCACCAAATAAATAAATGCAAGTATATAAAATTTAAGTCATTAATTTAATATTTATAAAATTAGTTTATGATGAAATATAGTGAAATTTTATGGTTTATTAATTAATGAAGATTCGAAAAAATTGTTTTGATGTGTGTATGGAAATGCAAATCATCCTGGTTGAACGCATGCAATGTTAATTTTCAAATGTCAACTCCAAACATGGATACGCACGCAGCAACTGGTGGAAATTGAGATTTTAAAAGGTTTTAAAACAAATTGGATATGTACATTTTATAATCAATACTTTCATACATTTCAAAATTAAATTTGCTTCTAAGTTCAGCCAAACGTTATTGCTATACAGCCACACATATCAATGTTTCATAGATGGTGGGTAGTTGTATTATTTATTTCGTTCGGGCAACAAAAAAAGAAAGATAGATTTTCTATAAGTCTCCACATTTTACAAGACAAAAAAGTATATATTATCTCATATATTATTTTATGTATATAAACGAGGAAAATTTTTTATTTCCGCTATACAATCCTAGGCTCTGACCAATTTGAACTAAATTTTGCACAGATATCCCTCAGGACCTTGCAGAAATAACGGTGTATAGAAGAGTCGAGGTATAATAAGTATATAATAACTAAGAAATACTAGACACTCCTAGGTCTGTTTGATCAATCTGGACTAAATTTTGCACAGTTACTCTTTAACTTTTTGGAAGTAATGGCTGGTAGATATGTCTTAGGTATAACAAAGAAACCCTGTACCCTCACAGTACAGTTGCTTTTTAAGACCCTGCGGATGTAATGGCGCATAGAAGTGTTCCCAACCTGTGCTCCGCGAAGCCCTAAGTGCTCCGTGTGCAATTCTCAGGGACTCCGCAGCCGTTCCAGGAAATAAAATAAATAAAATGTTCATAAAATCAAAAGAGTTAGAAATAAAAAACAGAATCAAAATAATAAGTGGGAATTTCATTTTGATCGAAACATTGCTAAGTATATCCGAGTGATTTCTGACTCTAGCCAGTTTATGATTAGCTGGAATGTGATCGGCGAGATGCATTGTTTTTTGAGTAATCTGCGTGTATTTTGATTATTTGCTTCATTTTATTAAAATCTGTCTATTTATCAATAAAGATATTGTGAAAGAGAAAAGTGAACTTATATTGAAATTTATAGTGAAAAATCTACCTCCTCCCCGTAATATGACTTCGAAACATCATTAATTTGTAAGACATAGGGTAGGCTTAATGGGCTCCGCTTTAGAAATTGATTCTATAAAGGGCTCCGCAAGTCAAAAAGATTGGGAACCGCTGGTCTAGAGTTACATAGGTATAACCAAGAAACCCTAGACTAGATCCTTTAACCGAACTGGGCCAAATATTCCATAGATACTCTTTAGAACCCTGCAAAAGCAATAATGCATAGAAGTTTCTAAAGTTTCTTAGGTATAATCAAGATATTAATTTTTCAAATATATATATACCAGCCTCTCTTGGATATGGGAGACAGGGTGAGGAACAAAAGTTTATTTGCATATTTCGACAAAAATCGTGGCAAAATAAAAAAATAAGAATGTTGAATCAAATTCTTAAAATCTTACATTTGATTTATTATATTAAAAAATATTATGTGTATATGGGCAATTTCAAGCGTTAGAGTGGAACTAAATTGAATTTTTATTTTTGTAAGTTGTCATGAGCAGACTTTATAAGCTTCCTTAAGTATTAGATTTCAAAATCTAGTCCCACTTAATTCAAAGAAACAGAAATGTCAATAACTTGAAAAAGTCGAATTTATCCTAAGATCAATGTGCATTACTCTGATTTTCTTAGATTCCTAAATCAGCTTGGAAACAATCATACAGGGAAGGTGGATGCAGACCTAAATGATAACATATATCATAGACATAAGAGCAAAAATGGCAACTCGAGCATTATATGGAACCATATGAAATAAAAATATATCAAAAGAAACAAAAAAAGAAAATTTATCATATCATCGTAGAAACAATTACAACATATGTAAGAGAAACATGGCCTTTTACAGGCAAATTAATAAAGAGGATAATAACTGTCAAGTTAGATTTTATGAATAGAAGTTTGCAATGCATTAGAAATGATAGGGTTAGAACAAGGAGAATGTGGAATGCTAGTTTGTTAGTTAGTTTAAAATTTTGGCTAACGATGGCTATTTGCGCCAGAATATGGAATGAAATTACATCTAAAATTATCAAACGATTGGATAATAAGGCTTTAACATGGTACGGCCTTGTTGAAAGTGTAATGAATCGGTAAGTCCGCCAGAAAAACAGTAACGCCCTACCCGTCGCGAGAATTTCTTTGAAAGGCATTTTTTGGAATTTTTAAAAGGGTACATATTTTTAAGAATTCAGATAATAAAATCAAATTAGAAACCTTACGTTACAACACGTGACTTTAGAAATATATTTTTAAATGGTTCATTGTTCAAGGAGACATTTGTTCAGAGTTATTGCTTAATAACTTTGAACACTAGCATCTCCTTGAACAATGCTTAAACCATTTTTCCTAGAAATGCCTAGAAATGATTTATAAAAACACACGACTCTCTGAAGACGAGAGCAGACAGTATTCGGTCCGATTAGCATTGATATCTAATTTATTGAATTCTTAGAGGCACTGTGTTGGCATTCTGGTGGTCTATCCGATTCTATTTGTTTTAATCTTTGTCATTATTTTTACCTATATTTTAATATTTTAAACTAATTGTAAATATTACTTTTAATAAATCAAATTAATTAATTTTAAACCGTCTTACTTAACGTGTGTAAACCTTCACCTTTAAGAACTTAAGTGAACAGCTAAGATCCAGACTATTAACAAGATGCTTGATCAGTCGGTTGGTAAGTACTAATACATATCATTTAATTCACATATCGTAATGATGAACCCTGGATAACACTCACGCCTACTACCCGAACTCGTTTAGTCAAAAATCTCATTTCAGTTTGAGATCAGACTTCATATAATATCACAGGCTCTCTACGTAGGTGATAATAAATGGTACGTTGTAAAGTAACGTACCGGGCTTGCTACAAAATGATGAAGAAAGGAAGGTGGCCAAAAGGAAATTCTCCAGTGGTCTTCCAGAGAAAAGAGAAGAAGAAGAGGAGGAACTAACTACAATGTGTGAAAAAGACCTATCTGAAGGAGGCTGGAAAGACAGGAGTCGATGACACCTGAGAGCGGCAAACGCTTCTCTAGAAGATTTGGTTAAAATCGTTTCAAAATGAAAATATATTTAAAAAGTTTTCTTTCCCTGATTTCAGGATCGTTAACCTATTATTTCAATTACATTAATATTAAATTCCACTTTTGTAGTCCAACGCAGTGTTTTATTATAAATATATCTATACAATAGTGTTTAAGTAGAATTAATGACTATAAATATAACTTATGTTGTTGTATATGACCTAGTAATGAATAAACGGGATGTAGAAGAGAATGAATGGAATGAGGAACTGTAAACAAAGTGAATAAAACAGTGCAATGAAAGTTCATCAAATTCCAACCCCAAAAAAGGTAGAATGACGTCAGCAAACAGAGCAGGTCACGTCGTTCATTGTTAAATAATTTAATGCTGCATGTTATTTATTAGCATTGGTATTTCGGGGCTTGGCAGATAGATTTGCAACGAATCATTAGGTGGATCATAAATAAAACAAGGTATTTATAAAAAGGTGCAACTATATTGTAACAGCAATTGTTCCCATTAATAAATTAGTTCTGATAATTTAATAACGCGTTAAAATAAAACCGTTAACATACATTGCATTCGTTTTATTATGTTAGGCAGTTTTTTGTGAAAAGTAACGTCTTCTTTATTCGCATATTTTTAATTATCAAGATGTTCAAATGTATTTTTATTACAACCAAAAGTTGGCCATTTTAAAACAGTTTTGAGGATGTAAAGCAGGGGCGAATAGGTATAACTAAACGGGCAAACTGCGACATCGGCCCAAGAGAAACGTTGAAAATAATAGTAATACCTAATAATACATTTTTTGAATGAATACAATTTTTACAGGTCTTGCAAAGTGACTCACTATTTTTGTTTTTAATTTCTACCTCTTCTTTCTCACTTTGTACTACTTCTTCATTTTGCTCTTCATTTTATTCATCGTTTCGTCGACATGGTGAAAGTCGAAAGGTTCGTCGAAAGGTTTCGTCGACAAGAAAAATTATTTAGAGGTTTTTCAAAATATTCTCAATTTGATCCAAATATAATTGATCTTTGCTGACATTTTCTTTCAAATTTTTCAATAGTTCAACTAGCTTTGTTAACCTATTTGAATGTATTCCATTTCTTACCTTGTCAAAATTTACAGGAGATAAAAATGGAATAACATTACATTATTTCGAAATCTTTGTACTTAACTGGAAATCAATATATCGAAAATTACATTGTGAGTTTCAATTTTAAATTTCTTTTGCAAATTTTGAATATAATTATCAACTACTTTCCTTAACCGTTCCTTCTCAGTAAAATTAGTACTTATTTTTATGTTAATCTTTTCGTGTATGTTAAATAAATTTGAAAACCATGTAATAAATGTATGTGTAAAGCGGTGTCCACACTATGCCGCTGTTTGCCAGTTGGCAAGGCCATTTGGCAATGCCAGAAGTAATGTAGACTTGACCGTTGGCACATGCCATCATGCCAGCGGCAAGCCAACAAGAATTGCTCGAGTGTCAGTCTCCTTCAAAGAAAGCCGATAAGAACGGAGAGTGGGGACGTGCCAACCACTGGCATCACGCGGCTTTAGGCTTAAATTCGGGTTGTGATTCAGACGCCGATGAGCAACGTTGTTTATAGATGGAGTGGACAAACGAAAAAGTGCTTAATTTGATTGATTTATACCGGGATCGTCCTGTTTTGTGGGACTGTCGTTTAAAGGACTATAAAAAAGGACTATATCTTGTCTATGTTTGCTTTGAAATCTTGAACATGTAACTTAACGAATGGTAGGAATCTCCTGTCGCCAGGAATCGCAAAGTAACCGCTAGACGTTCATGGGCAGGAATAGCTCTTCTGAATGACGTATATTCCTTCTTGATATTTGGTGCAACCAAATTTAGAAGAACTTCAAAATCGCTACTGCTCATTCGAAAAAACTTTTTGAAACCACATCCTCTGTACTCGAGATTCAATTCGTTCACATCGTCCAATACTTAATCCTTCATTAAATCAGGTGTTCCATATCGTGATCTACTTTGAAGACTTGGACGTACCCAAAACCGTTGTTTGCGTATTTTTTCTTCACTGTCAAGTATGATAACAGCATCTGAAGCAATTAGTAAATCCTCCTCGGTGAATATTGTGCGACTAATCTAAATGCCAACACAGATGTGGACGTTTTTACAGCCACTGGTTTTGCCAATTTGGCTTTGCCAACTGGCCTTGCCAACTGGCAAACAGCGGCATAGTGGGGATGCGCCTTAAGATGCTCAGAAACCAAATGTCAATATTAAACTGAATGAATTTAGTGAAGAGGAATATGTTATTTACAGTATTGAGCGATACCGAAATATTCAATAAAAGCGGCAAGCAGCACATTATTAGGCACTTGCGGCATCTAATCAAACGCCTTTATCGCATTATTTTCACTTCACCACAAGCCGACATTGTTAAGTCGGCTCCCTAGTCATCATTTTTATATTACCTTAATATTTATGTTCACTGTTCATTACTAAATTGCCATAATATGAACAATTGTTTTCAGTTATGACAGATATTAATAGATAATTTTTAACAATTTAACCTCCACATGTTTTAAAAATGTTTTGTCATGTTTTTTATAATCGGCTCAACTGGCCCATTTAGAGACCGGCCCACCGGGCATTTGCCCGGTAGCCTACCGGTTGTATCCGCCCCTGATGTAAAGTATGCCTTTTTTTAATACAGTTTAATAAAAAATATTAATTATTCGATTAAAAATACTAGATGAGTTTCAGTAATATATTTATGTGCACGATAAGTGTTTCGGATTTTATGTCACTCTCAAAAGTTTACAAAACTAACTAATTATAAAGTAATTGAAGAGTTATTTTGGTATTTAATTTATTATTAAATAAAATTTACTATTGAAAAAGAACACAACAAATAAAGTTAATTTTTGGGACCTCTCTATTACGTATATAGATAACATCTTCTCTTATAGCATATATAGAATATAGCCTGTACAGATACCATCATTCCTATATTATCAACTCACCCTTTTATCATCGAGTTCTCAGCACTTTATAGTTATCTCCACAGATAATTTAATATCCCCATGTTCCATGAAGATTATATTAAATAATTAAACATTATTTTACAAATATCCAAAGCGAACGGTTATAGCCTCTCCATAGTTAAATTCTTAATAAAAAACTAAATCAATGGCTGTTAAAATAATTTAATATATTTGGGTTACCTTTTATGTTTTTACAGACGACCACTAGATGGCAATATTGAAATGTGGCATTACTATATTCGTAAAATTTGACAGTTGTTATTGTGAAATCAATGGCAGATTATAATTGAGTAGTTTGTTGACAGTGAGCGTTGAAAAAAACAAGTTTGAGAAAAAATTGATATTACTCGCGAAGGTTTTCGTTCGATGATTTATTACGATTCTAGTAAAGGCCTAACTCGACAACAATGCATAGATTCGCTTCGTTCAACTTTTGGTAATAAAGCACCATCAGAAAAGACTGTAGAATTTCGTCGTGGTCGTGCGGCCGTCAGTGATGAATCTTGCGAAGGTCGACCAAAATCGATTGTGATTCAAAAAAACATCGACGCTGTACGCAAAATGATTGAAGAAGATCGGCATGTGACTTACCGTGAGATAGAGGCATCCTTTGGAATATTGCAGACTGCAATACATTCGATTTTGCATGAACATTTAGCTGTGAAAAAGATCTGTTCCCGATGGTTTCCGCATAATTTGACCGAAGCTCAAAAAAGGCTCGTGTTAATTGGTGTAAGGGAATGCTAAAAAAATTCAACCTAGGCACTGCAAAATCCGTATACAACATCATTACAGGTGACGAAACATTGTCAGACAAAATTATTTAAATGTTGAATAAGGTTCCCACTTTTAAATTTCAAGTGATGACCTAAAAAAAGGTCCTCACTTCTAAAATGCAAGTGACGACCTAAAAAAAAGGTCCTCATCTCTATTTTTAAAATTTTCTAGTGTGTTTGTGTGTTTTTATTTTTATTTCCTTCCTTCTTAGGGGGAGGCAGGCACCCCCCTGGGTACGCCACTGTTTCGGTTATTGTTATTTATAGCGATTACGGATCAATTGTCTGCGTTACAGCTGTAATTATTAGTAATAAAATGTTTAACGACATTTGAAGATTTCGATTTAGTTTTTACTAGCGTTCAAATATTCCTTGAACCAATTCTTAAATTTTCTTCATGTTTTCTCCGACTTAAACGTGGTCACAATCTTTACATTTAATTTTATAAATGCCACTTTTTTAGAATGACGGAAATTTCTATCCAATATTTTATTATTTCATGCCACCACCATGGATAAACACTAGATTTTTAGCCTGCCATTATCTTGATATTTTTGAAATATGAAAATAGAACTGTCATCACGTTTTATCTTTCTCAGAATTGAACGTTTACAGAATTGGGTTCGTAGGAAAAATATTGTATAAAACTACTGTGTTAAATGTGTTTTTGAAGTTACGGCGCGTGATGAAAACTTTCCACTCGTACAAAAATAAGCAGTAACGTAGAATTGAGGTAATATTAAAATAAGAAGACAATGAATAAATTTAAGTTTTGAGCAGAGAAAATTATAAAATCAAACAATTGAATCAAAGGACTTGAATAAATACATTAGAATATGACAAGCCTCGTTTATAATAGTCCCATAACATAAAGGCATCGCAAAGGCCTAAATCTTGGTTTATAATAGATATGTTATGGATAAATAAGCACAAAAATTACACTACTTTCTTTATTCTGTTTATTACAAACAGATGTTTTGAAGGGTCAAACCCATTGTTCAATTCTTATGCGTTACGTTATAGAATTATTATAAACCAGACTTTAGGCGAATCAATGGTGTATCACTTATGCTTGTAGTACGACATCTGTTTGTAATAAACATATAATATACATTACTGATACATATTTATGCTTATGCCATGCACTTATGCTATGGATCTATTATAAATGAAGCTCTACCCTATGAAATACATTACAATATTAATGGTTCCTGGCCAAACAACTATCCCTGAATGTTAACAAAACACAGAAACTTTTAATAACTTCTAAGAAACACAACTTTGACAATGTCTCTGATGTTCAATTCTTGGGTGTACGTATTGATTCACACTTAAAATGTGATCGACACACTAACAACCTGTCCAGTACGTTGTGCAAAACTTTATTTCTTCTCAGAAGCCTAAGACATTCTGAAACACTTGAAATTTTGCTTCTAACTTATCACTCTGATAAGACTTAGTTTTTATTCATATAAAGAATTTCTGAATTTTAATTTTGACAATATGACTTTATCTGAGCAGCATTTTTAGTTGTTTTTTTGTAAAAAAAAATTCAGTAATTGTTGTTTTTTTTTTTTTTGGGTATTAATGTCGTCCAATATTCCTCCGACGTTTGTTGGTAGTTGTTGGTTATGCCGTTCCAGCTGGTTTTTTGACAATTTATTAGGATGTGCTCTACACCAGCGTTTCTCAACCGGGGGGCCGCGAAGTCAGACAAGATCCAAACATGAAAATATAATAGAAATGCGCTCAATCTTGCAAGATATAAATTTGATTCATATTTATAAATACGAGTATCTTATATTTATATTCATAAAAATATACCTTTCATGACATGAATAAAATAATTCTTATTTATTATTATATCTAATATACTAATTTTGACTACTAATTTAAACTGCAGACTATTTCAAACGTTTAAGCGGAACTAAATGAAATATCAATTTTCTAAAGTTATCGCTATCTAACTTTATAATGAGTAAAATGAGCTTTTGCTAAGCAAAATGATCAAAAGCTTCATTCAATCGATAAAAATTACTAGATTTGTAAATCTAGTTCCGCTTAAACCAAAGAAACAGACTATAAGCAAACTATGTCAAGGTCAAATAAAGTGTATGTGTCGGTTGATGTGTTTCTATGACAATGGTTCGCGTTGGAGGCACTTCAAGTACTTTTAAGTTGTACTTTGAAGTAGGTACGACTTGAAAATATTTTTTTTTTTTTATTACCCACCGAGCTACAGGTAACTCAAGAGTTAGGATGCGAATGTGTTATAATCAAAATGGGAAGCACTTTAAACACTTGTAAATAAAAATACTTTACTTTCAAGTCGTTATAGGGAATATAATCGTTATATAAAATTATCAAAGTCAACCGTAAAAGATGTTAAAAAAATGTTTAAGGAAAAGTTGTTTCTTTTGAAAAGCTCTATCCAAAGATACCAAATATGACATACGTTCCTATTTAAATATTCGAAATTGTCCTTGATATCCTGTACTTTCGGTTCATTCCGGAAAAGTTCAATACTGCCATTAAATTTTTTAAATAAATTTTAGTTCAAAAATTTTCCCAACTTGCTTACAAGTCGTCTTTTCGAGAAAAATCGTGTTCCATCTATCTTGATATAGGAGGGGGTATATAGGGGGACCGCGGACAATATTTACATAATTTAGGGGGGTCCCATACCAGAAAAGGTTGAGGAACACTGCTCTACACTTAATGCTGTATTGCATTCTTTGCAGATGGTTGGATCAGTTCTTTTAAATAGGAAGTCGTGCGTAATTCTGGTGTGGCCAATTTTCAATCTTGTTAAAACTATTTGGTCTCTTCGTCTTCCAGTTACTGGCTGCCATTTGGTAATTGTGTCCTGGATTGTTAGGAGCTTATTTGACGTTATCGCTTTCCATCGCAGTATAAATTTTTCTCTTGTGGTGGATTTTAATCTGGGATTTGAGGTCGTATGCCTGGATTGTCACTTTGGTTACTGTGAGGCTAGTAGCCTCTTTAGCAGCATTGTCTGTTCATTTCCAGTGACAGCAGTATGTGACACCGGTATCCATATAAAAATATTTTCAGGTTTCTTTGGGAGAGGCGGAATAAAAGGTCTTGGATAAATTTTACAAGGGGATGTTTTAGGAATATTACTGATAAGGAGTGAAGTTAACTGAGAGAAACTGAGCATATTACGTATCTGGTATTGTTTGTATTTAACTGATCTATGTGTTTTAAACTAAAGCATATGCTGGTCATTTCAGTGGTATATATACTGACCTCATTTGGTATTTGTGTGTCTCGTTATCCATAATTATAGCTGATCCTATGTTATCGTCAATCTTGGATGCATCAGAGTATATAAATGGCCATTCTCGTATCTTTGTTTTATGACTTGAAATGCATTTTCAGTTTAAATACTAGTACTGATGGGGAATCGAAAAAACATCCAGCTCAGGAATGTTATTCAAATCACTATTCGAGCAGAGCCAAAGAGAAATAATCAGTACATCTAAAATTAAAATAACCACTTAGTGTAACCGTATGGCTTAGTATTTCTGTAGGTCAAAAATATATTTAAAACAAAAAACTATAACTCAATAATTAATGAAAATAATTTGAAAACTTTGAAATTATCGACCGAAACGTATGACATTTGTAATAATTGTAGGGAATGGCGACAAAACACCTACAGCAGAAATTATTAATAGTTCCAACTTTTTCAGTATTTGTCTACCACTCAGTTTCGCTAATTAAACTTGCTTAATTAACCAGTGTAGGAGTTGCTCACCAATAATTAATAACACTAGTGTAATTATAATAGAAGAAAGTGAGGGAATTTGTCTTGTAAGTTGAGATTTTATCACACCATTCGTTACAAAATCATTAAAAGGATTATCTAGATCAGTGGTGTGCTGGACCTAATGCTGGATTAACCAGAGAACAGGAGAACTTGTTAGAGGGGCCCAAAAGTCGTAGAGAAAAGGCTGGTCGGAAACATAGCCACATGTGGTCGCTACCGGTGGTCGCCACACGCTGCGGTTTGTATTTTGTATTCAGTTTAAGTAGACTCATCGCAGACACGGCGTTTGTAGTGGCCCGCCCGAACCACACGCTGCGGGAGTGGACGTTTCTCGCTAATAACCGGCCGCGGCTACTATTTTTCCTGCGCAAACACGGCCAAAAACTTTTACTACCATTCGACTGATACGTTTGTCCGGATGCCCCTTTCAAATGTTCTCCAAATCTTGTAGCAAATTTTCAACTGGTTTGGCCTATATATATTGTTGAAAAATGTTGGCACGATGCTTGATAAACTCCACTTCTGTTGTGTAAATCAGTTTTATCTAGTTTACTATTAACAAATTTTGAGAACGAAAATTTGCTACAAGATTTGGAGAACATTTGAAAGCCATCCGAAATAAAAAAGTAGAACAGTCCAACATAGCAGAACATATGATCACCAATAATCATTACCTTTCCATTAATGACTTTTAAATCTTACACATTCATGATAAAAGTCTTAAACTGAACCTTTTGGAATACCAAGAAATTCACAAAAATATTACCTCTGGAATTCCTTTAATGAATGACCAGATTGACGTTTACAACTCACCCCTAATAAATCGGTAAAAAACTTTTTTTTTTCCCCTATCTGCTAATATAACTTGTATTCCCTACCATTAATATTTGTTCCCACTGAATATGTTAAAAAATCTGTTAAAAAATAAGTTAGTTTGTAATTTGAACTCCTGTAGATGGCGGCACTGCCGAAATACGTATACAGTAACATTAAACTTATAATTGCGAAACTTACCGAGTGCTTTATTTATTTATTAATCTTATATTTACTATGTTTCACCGAGAATACACGGACTTCTATGTCAAGTATAAAAAATATGGTTCATGAACCTAAAAAAAAAATAGATTATTGAACCTGAACCTGAAACTGAACCGATATTAACACATTGAACCTCAATCCGAATGAACCTATATAAATTAAGCTTCAGGTCTCATGTCAAGTATAAAAAATATGGTTCATGAACCTAAAAAAAAAATAGATTATTGAACCTGAACCTGAAACTGAACCGATATTAACACATTGAACCTCAATCCGAATGAACCTATATAAATTAAGCTTCAGGTCTTTCGTCCTCATTGTTTTCAGCATGGAGGTTCAACTGAGTTGAAAACTGTTTATAACTTAGTGGTTATCATTTCAAACATATCTTAACTTAAATAATTAATAAATTATGATTTCATAGTTGGTCTATTTAATTAATTTATCACTATGGTGTGCGACTTGTGTTTGTGCGAACTGTGTACCTATATCAATATTTGCTAATTTTTAACTTTTGCGGGAACTTCTGGTAGAAGGAAGTTTAATCTTCTTTACCACTTTGTCCTCTTTCATTCTCATGTCCTTTTGCCCATTCGACCTACCTGAAAAAATTTTAACATGAAGGATTTTGTAAGTAAGAAAAACGTCAAGCCAACTGAGTATTCCCAAAAAGAAAGTATGAAAGAAATATTTTTCCAGGATATATCATTTTCCCCCTTTAAACTTCATAATCTTTTGTGAATCATACACAAACAAAAAATTCATTTTCACTGATGGTAGATTTTAGGGGAAGCGTATTCCTACCTGTTGCTAAATCCTAAAATAGGCCGAAACATTTTATTGCCTCCGGAGTAAAATGTTTATTTTTGTCATTGAATGTACGATGACGTCACAATGTAAATGAACCATCTCTGAAACAATAGTATGGTATGCAAATAATATGAGGTTACTGCTTGTTCTAACCCATAAAGATAGCAAACTGCGGAGATAACATAAACACATTATTAAAGTTTAATAATGCCGTGATATTAAATGCATGACCTAAGGCACGAATGTGGTGTAAACTGCAATCAAATAAAGTTAGATATTGCAGTTTTAATGAGTTCAAATAACAGAAATTTTAAGTGAGTCTCTACCTATATACCCAGAAATACCACTAATGACATTGTTACCTGCATGTGGTATATTAATCGTTATACAAACTAAAAAGTGTTATTAATAAATGTGTCTGTCAGTGTGTCAGCAGTTTATAATACTGGTATCTGAAAAGAATCTGATTTTGTGCAGAATAAAGAGTTAATCTTTATTAATGTCAATAGCAGTGAAGAGTTAATGTCAATAACAATAATGTACCCAGCAAACATTCAACTAACGGCCGAATGCCGGCAAACTGCTTTTATGCTGGTAAAGTACTGGCACCAAAAGTAAGTGCAACGCCAGTATTAATAATGTACTTCACATTTGTATTTCGCATTCCGCCTATACGAAGTACTTTACCAGCATTTTATAAGCACTCTTCTTCACTCATACTTTTTACTTAAAACCATCAGAAATAAATCTTGCAACTAATGCGATTATTTTGCACTTTACCGTTGCTGGGCCAGCAACTGATACATCAATGGGCCAGTAACGGCCACGGGGACACCGGGGTACTGGCCCATTACTTTCAATGCCGGGGAGAATGTGCTTTACCAGTACTGGCCCGTATAAAAATGTTTGCTGGGTACTCTTCAGAGTACTCCCCTTTGGAACCCACAATCTTCTTCTAGATATCTTTCCTGTTCCGGAAGTACTGCTTAAAGTAGGGTGACCATTTTCTTAAGAAGGCAATGCGGGACGGAGCAAAAAAGGTCCTCATCTCCCAGATCCAAGTGAAGAGCAAAAAAGAGCAAATCCAAATGCGGGACAAAATGTTAAAATACGGGACTTTTGCGGGACGCATCTTAATGCGGGACAAAATGTTAAAATGCGGGACTTTTGCGGGACAAAATGTTAAAATGCGGGACGAATGGTCATCCTAACTTAAAGTCTACTTTCGGAATAGCCAACAGCTACTTCGTCGCATTCTTCATGTTCTGAAATATTTTAACTTCTTCAGCGATCACGAGAAGTCATCACTTCTCGTAATCGCTGAAGACGGAAACAGATTGTTGAGCAGTTTCCGAAACGTCCGAATATATTTTATATACTCATGAAGTATTATATATTTTTGTTACTAATACTCATTATATTGTACTATTCTAGCCTGTACTATCAGCAATGGCAAACGTCCAAAATACGGTGTCCGCATTAATATTGGACGATTGCAAAATAATTTCAAAGATTTTGTATTATATATGGTGCATTTAGTATTTCTACTATTAATGTTCCTAACATTCTTGGATTTTTTTTACCAGTATCAGTTTTTAGTTTTCAAAGCCAGATTCGTGAAGGTAGATATAGTATTTCCAAAATGAAATAGCCACTCTTGTTAAGAGGCTTAAATCAAATTTTAAATTTAAATCGAATAGATGTAACACTAGTTCAATTGAATTTTCTTAAAAACCATTAAGGATATTTTCCTAATTTATAATCTTATTGTTTCTAAATTTTAGGGGTTGTTATATTTGTTTGTTAGTTAATTTTCAACGTTCATAGCGTGCATACATTAACAACATGGCTCTTTGGCGACCATTTGATTTTGAAGAAATTCCTAATTTCTATAGTGAAAATGAAAATAGTGAATCTGTGCAAAGTGATTTGGAGTGCAAAAATGTGGACGTTGACGTGGAATGCGAAATTGTGGACGTGGCTCCTAAAGAAAAATGTCATTTATCAGAAAATTGCAACGTTCTGATATTGAACGATTATAAAAAGTTAGTTTCGGAAGGTAATGACAAACCTATACTTAGATATACGGAATTAACTAGTGTTCCATACAGAACAATTCAACGTATCATTGTTCGTGGCAAAAATCAGCAGCGAAAACGATCCGATTTACAAGTTTTCAAGAAAATAGATAGTTTTATGTCTAAAACAATAATAAATAAAATATATGACTTTTATTCGAAAAATATAGTGCCGACTGCGCATCTTTTAATAAAAAAGACGGAAAAGAATTTCCATACAAAGTTAGCCATATGTATAATTATTTGAAAATGCTAGGATTTATTTTTGTTGCAAAAAAAGAATGATTTTTGTTTGTGCAAATTTGAAGTATTTAATATAGACTGTAAAGACTTTAAAACAAAACCGATTTTTAAACATGCCTATATTTATAATTCAGATATAGCGAGTCCTAAGCCTGATAAAAATGTGAAGGAATGTCATGTGAGCATATACAGTTCATTCTAAATAGCATATAAGAAAACACGTTTATTTTAAATAATTATTACGGTCCCGGCAACTATTATCAACAGAACCATAAAATCAGCATGGTTATGCTGTCAGTCATTATTGGAATCAATAAGTGAGGGTGGCCATTTCATTTTGGAAATACTATACTACGTATTTTATATTGAAATGTATACTGATTACTAATTTAGACTAAAATGTTAGCTCTGAATATTTGTACCTCTGTCTATATTTACAACTCACATCCGAAAGTAAAGAGACAACAATATGTTCAATTATTTAATTTACAAGCTTTGTTTTCAATGTTTGAAGCATTTAAACGACATTTCATACTGAAAATAAATATTTACGGATGTGAGGATTTTATCTGTCAAATGATTTAGCTATTTTTAAATACACTTTCAATTTCAGTCACGTACCATGGATTTGTGTCTGTCGTACCTCATTAAAAATTCACAAAATTTAGTGGTACATCCTCTCTGTTGTAATTTGATACGTTTAATGTATTATTATTGGACACTTTAGTATTATTTACGCCAAAAACATAAAAAAAGCGAAATTACTTTTTTTTCAGGTTTTTATATGTTATTTAAAATACAAAAAAATAATAAATAACTTTGTAACACGTACATAAAAATTATAATGCCTTATGTTATGATGTAATTTTATATGATTGTCCTATTATTGGAAGCTATACTTTAAAAAGTGTTTCTGAAAAATATTCAGACCTGTATTAATAAAATTTTAGGCTATCTCTGTTTTTTTAATTTTTCGGCCTCAGCTTTGGATTCTACACGTTTCAGATGATTATAAAAACGGCTGGACATATTTTTACAAAATTTGGTACGATTTTTATTCTAGGGGCTGTTTTGGGGTTAAATCTGTTTATTAAGATACTTACAATATCTTTTTTTATTATTGATTTAACAGAAAAATATATATAACAAAAATTGTTTATGGTAATAAAACAATTTTTTTTTTGTTCAATGCATTTTTTTAATGAGATAAATATTAGCGGGGGTTACGGGGTTATTTGAGTTACGGGGGGGGGGGCACCCTAAAATTGACATATACCTCCCTTATTACTGACTTAACAGTAAAATCACATATGACAAAAATCGTTTCTAATAAGAAAACAAATCTTTTATTTCTATGTATTTTTCATTTAAATGAACATTTGGGGAGTTACGGGAGTCTTCGTTATTACTGACTTAACTACAAAAACGTATATGACAAAAATTGTTTATAATAAGAAAAATAATCTCTTTTGTTCAATATGCTTTTTTGATTGGATGAAATAATACCATGAAATATCTCATTTATTATTACTTTACATCAAATCTGTGTAGAAGGATTTTTTTGCAATTCAACACAGTTTTTAATAGGAAGATTATTAAGGGGGTAAGGGGAGTGTCAGTTATAAGCTTGGAATATCTAATTTATCTTTTACTTAACAGCAAAAATGAAAATGAGAAAAAAAATATTCCTCTATGTTCAATGAAATTTTTAATAAGATATTTGGGGAGTTATGCGAAGCTATGGGGAGAACTGGGGAGAACATTGAAAATAAATACAAAATAGTGGCTTCGAATAAAAAAATGATTATTTTGTGCTCAACTTGATTTTTAGAAATAAAACTGGCAATAAATATAATGTAAAATCAGATTTATTGCCAGTTAATATTGACTTAAGTAGAGCATTTGACTGTGTCGTTCACTCAATACTTAGATAAATTAGGCATAAGGGGAGTAGTTGCCATGTGGTTCAGTTCCTATCTCTCTGATCGTTTTCAATATGTACAAATGAACTTTAGAAATAAAACTGGCAATAAATTTAGTATTAAATTTATGCCAGTCAATATTGGTGTGCCTCAGGGTTCTGTTTGGGTCCTATCTTATTTATTCTTTTTATAAATGATATCCCTTTTTCCTTAAAATATTTCATTACAATGTTTCCCGATGATACCTGTGCTGTAATAACCGGGACGAATAAAACTGAACTACAGGAAAAAATAAGTGTCCTATTGTGTGAATTAAATAATTGGTTTTCATCTAACAGTCTATTTCTAAAAGCCTCATAAACAAATTTTATGCTATGTCAACCGTCCTTTAATTCAAAAAATATTGAACTGACCATTGACATTAATAAAATTCCTCTTGACTCCGAAAATTCAGTCAAGTTTTTAGAAATTATTATTGACAATGTGTTAAACTGGAAATACCATTGTGAGAAATTAGTATCTTCCCTACACTCATTTCACTACCAAATTAAAAACCTTAAGTACCATGTAAGTAATGACACCATAATAAAATTCTATTATGGTCAGATATATAGTAGAATAAAATAAGGAATCTGCTTTTGGGGACCATCTTCAATGATAAAATGTGTTTTTATTGCACAGAAAAGGATAATTAGGTGCATAGCTAATAAAAACACTTTAGTTTCATGCAGACCTTACTTTACAAAGTTTAAAATTTTAATGGTTGGTTTATATACGGAACAAGAATAAGGAATAGGAAATAAGAATAGTACACAAGATGTTAAAACATGGCTGCGCCGTATATCGGTTTATGTAGGAATGAAATTTAACTTAAACACAAGAATAATTGGTAACATTTAACATTTTATTCTTATTCCAAGAATAAGAGACGATAAGCATGCGCACGATGGTCAAAATGTCAGCCGTAATAAAATTTGTTCAACAGATGTTTTCATGAAAACACAAATAAAGGCTTTGTTACAATTGGTTTAAAACTTTACAATAAGCTACCTGACTCTACCATTAACCTAAAAAACTACCATTAAAAATAAAAAAACGCTCAAACAATTTAAAAGCGAGATCAAAATACTACTGTTAGAAAACTGTGTTTACTCAATTGATGAATTTATTTCTATCTTCTGTACATTGACATTATAGATATTTTTTTGTGATTTTAATTTTTTACCATGATTTTGGACAATTTTTAATATGTTATTTGTATTGTGATTATTTTATTTTTCTGACTTCATGTATTTTTAATATTGTTTTGACTTGTGTTAACTTTCTCTGTCATGTAAAAAATATCAATAAAGATTATTATTATTATTATAAGGTTAGTTATGCTTATTTGAAATAAAATGCATACCCTGATATCTGTTTGGTATCTTAAACTTTTTGTAGAAATATTGGTGCACACCTGTACATAATTTAATTGATTTGTATTGTCAGGTAGTTACAAAATGTCAACGATCAGTTCAGAAACAATATCAGAATTTAATGTCTTACGAAACAAATACGTGCTACTTTATACTTATATACTTATTTTATACTTATCACGTATAAAGATTTGATTGAAAAACAACCTTTCTGTATTCAAGGCATTTATTCATTTTTTGACAGTACTTTTTGCGTGCGACACGTGGCAATGTTTGCAACTGGCCTTAATTTACAATTATAAAAATCATACGCACTTGTCGAAAACAGGATGGACCTTAAACTTATGCATTTAATTCGCGAAATCCGCGACCATAAATAATATCCTTGTACGTCATAAAGAACAGTAGTATCTTTTATTCATAACTGCATAAATTAGATCTAAATAATAAACAAAGAGTACTTCAAAATAGAAAAAGTATAGTTAATCTATTTTTCTCTTCTTGGGCACTATCATTTGGGGTGATTTGTGGCCTCACTCACAAGAAGTTCTCTATCTTGATCTGTTAAGTGTGAGGCCAACTTAATAGGGCTAAACAAGATACGTCAACTTTTAGAGCGGTGTTATTGCCTCAGAAATTTCAAGGTGAGGGGCAAAATATGTAGTCATATTTTTGAAAATATTCTGTAATTTATTAAATCATAAACTTTCATGAATACAGAACACTATTTAAAAAATCAGCTGTGGCCACCACAGGACAGATCATCACAAAGTACTTGTATAAAATACATTCTAGCAGCAGAGTAGAAATAACTTGGCCTAATATTTTCTAACAGAGATATTATTTATCATGACCATGGAAACGTTACATGTAAGTATGAAAAAATTAAACAGGCTGGGCGGGGTTACGCAATTTTCAAAATCTTAATGAACCTTGCTATATAAAAAAAAAAAAATACTGCAAATATATAGAAACCTAAATAATGGTATAAAGCCTGTAATACATGATGCGATTTCTCGTTTTGAATCTCGTACGATTTATCGTACGATAATTATTCCTAACGGTATCGGTCACGTGACTATGCGCAATAATCTACTGCGTCGATATCTGTTCATTTCTATACAATATTTTAGGTCTGGAGCATAAATATTGGATGGTTTTCAATATCGTACAAGATCTCGTACGAAAATCCTGTAGTACACGATACAATAATTCTTGTACGATAAATCGTACGAGATTCAAAACGAAAAATCGCATCATGTATTACAGGCTTTAGCCATTCGAATTAAAATTAACAAAAAAAATATTTTAACATAAAATTTAGTTTGACATCCCAAATAGTCATCATTCACTTACTAAAACCTGCGAAATCCTGAAATGTTGTGAAAATTTACACTTCACATCAATTTTTAAATTTTCAATTTTTGGTACTTTTCGTCAATTTTATTTGATGGCCTATTAATAAAGTTGTGTGCTAGCCACTAAATCTTCAATTTTTTTTCTAAACTATTTAAAGTCTGAGGATTGCAAAAATTCAAACCGTAGGTCTCTATCTCTTACCGTTTTTGAGATATGAATATTTGGAAAATTAAAGTTGGCATTTCCATATTTAAAAAAATGATAAATACATAATAATATTAAAAAAAGAATAAATAAAATAATGTAAACCTATGTTTGTTAATAATAATAATAATAATAGTTTATTTATTTAGCTAATGCTAGTAAGATCCATATTAACAAACATAAACATATAAACATTATAATAAACATTCAAATCAAATTTAATCCTTATTATGTGAAATTTAAACCATTATTTGTCCACTTAGTTCATGCAAAACGTGATTTTTGTCAAATTTAAATATCGATTTTTCGTAATTTAGCGCTTTAAAATTTTAATAACATAATTGAATTAATTGTTTGGGACCTTAAAAATAAGTTGGTCGTAAAATTAGTTTCCAAACTTTTGCAAATTGGTTTGTAATGTTTTCTACAATAATTTAAAAACTGTATTACTGTGATAAATCATATTTTGAATGTTATCTTCTCAAATATTTTTAATATCAGCCCTGCCTACGAAATCCTGTAAACTATGAAAATTAACAGTTTATATATTTTTCAGATAAGCAGGTTTCGGCGCATAAATGTTTACGTAATTCCTGCTAATGATATAAAAATAAAATTTCCTTATCAACTTATTTAAGAGGATTAATTATTTTTTTAATCCCATACTAATTCATTTGTGGTTAACAAAACATCGAGATAACATTAAAATGTCTCTTATAAATTCTAAGTTATTTTTTGTACGTATTTTAACATTGAATATATTGGGTCTCGTGAAAATGTAGTTATTTTTGGAAATTTGGGTTTTAAATCAAAAATTATGTCTCAAAAATGGTAAGAAATAGAGACCTAAGGTTTAAATCTTTAAAAAATTTAGTTTTACGATGTTTTTTCTGTAATATTTGGTCCGTAATGACCTAAAACTAATTGGTAAAATTTTGATTTTATTTTGTTAATTTCAAAAATTCATATCTCAAAAATGGTAAGAGGTAGAGATTTGAGGTTTGAATTTTTGAAATTCTTAAACCTTGTTTTGTCCAGTAAAAATTAATGTTTGGTCCGTAAGAACCTAAAACTATTGATAATTTTGATTTTTTTGTAATTTTAAAAATTCATATCTCTAAAAAGGTAAGACATAGAGATTTGAGGTGTGAATTTTTGGAATTCTCACACCTTGTTTTGTTTAGAAAAAATTAATGTTTGGTCCGTAATGACCTAAAACTATTGAAAATTTTGATTTGTTTGTAATTTTAAAAATTCATATCTCAAAAAAGATAAGACATACGAGATTTGAGGTTTGAATTTTTGGAATTCTCACACCTTGTTTTGTTTAGAAAAAAAATAATGTTTGGTCCGTAATGACCTAAAACTATTGAAAATTTTGATTTTTTTGTTATTTTAAAAATTCATATCTCAAAAAAAGTAAGAAATAGAGACTTGAGGTTTGAATTTTTGGAATTCTCACACCTTGTTTTGTCTAGAAAAATATAATGTTTGGTTCGTAATGACCTAAAACAATTAGGGAAAATTTTGAAACTTTTTGTAATTCTAAAAATTCATATCTCAAAAAAGGTAAGAAATAGAGACTTAAGGTTTGAATTTTTTGAATTCTCACACCTTGTTTTGTCTAGAAAAATATAATGTTTGGTCCGTTATGACCTAAAACTACTAGGGAAAATTTTGAAACTTTTTGTAATTTTAAAAATTCATTATCTCAAAAAAGGTAAGAAATAGAGACTTGAAGTTTGAATTTTTGGAATTCTTATACCTTGTTTTGTCTAGAAAAATATAATGTTTGGTCCGTAATGACCTAAAACTATTAGGGAAAATTTTGATTTTTTTTTGGAATTTAAAAAAATTCATATCTCATAAAAGGTAAGAAATAGAGACTTGTGGTTGGAATTTTTGGAAATCTCACACCTTGTTTTGTCTAGAAAAAATTAATGTTTGGTCCGTAATGACCTAAAACTATTAGAGAAAATTTTGAATTTAATGAAATTTAAAAAAAATCTTATCTCAAAAAAGGTAAGAGATAGAGACTTGAGGTTTAAATTTTTGGAATTCTCACATCTTATTTTGTTTAGAAAAAATTAATGTTTGGTCCGTAATGACCTAAAACTATTTTTTTTATTAGATAAAAAAAAAGATATTGTTTTATCAAAAAATATCTCAAATAAAAGTTGTTAGTTATTGCTTTTATAGCAACTTTTGTTCAATAATATTTTTTCGAAATATTTTTCTGTTGTATAATATTCGCAAAAATTTTAAAACCGACACGAGTAAACTCTTTTTACTAAAAGTTGATCAACTTGTGCCATTGATGGCAGAAGCTTAAATATGAAGTTTCATAAAACTCCTTTCAGCCGAATTTGCTCTGTACTTGTACACAGACAGACAGACAGACGGACGGACGAACAGACGGACGGACAGACAGACAGACAGACGGACGGACAGACAGACCGACAGACATCATGCTAAAAACAGTCAAAACGTTATGTAGGGACCTCAATTCGTGGAGATCCATCGAAATCTCGAAACGTCAAAATCGGTATGATCACAATACCTCCATTATATATGTTGGCGGTCGGTAAAAACGAAGTAAAAAGTCCTTAGAGGATAAATCAGGTGAATTTGGCCAATGAGACATTAATTCGACGTTTTTCTGCTTCAAATAATCAATTGCTTGACGTGATGTGTGGGAGCTTGCATTGTCATGACGAAAAATGATGCGACGTGTTTGGTTGTTTTTCCTGATTTTGTCGATGAGTACTGGCAAACAAATTATTGTATACCATTCAGCATTAACTGTTCTCCGATCCTCTAAAGGAATGGTTGCCACATGTCCAGTACAACCGAAGAAATAAGCGATTATTTTCTTGGAAGTAATACGTGAACGAACAACTTTTGTGGGATTCGGTTCATCTTGGAAGACCCAAACAGTGGATTGTTGCTTAGTTTCCGGTTAATATGAATAAATCCAAGTTTCGTAACCTATAATAATGTTGTTATACGGATTTTGCAGTGCCTAGATTGATTTTTTTTTAGCATTCCCTTACACCAATCAGCACGAGCCTTTTTTTGAGCTTCGGTCAAATTATGCGGAATCCATCGGGAACAGATCTTTCTCACAGCTAAATGTTCACCAAAATGAATGTATTGCAGTCTGCGATATGCCAAAGGATGCATTGTGTTGATTGGTGTAAAGGATTGCTAAAAAAATTCACCTAAGCACTGCCAAATCCGTATACAACATCGTTACAGGTGACGAAGCTTGGATTTACTCACATGAACCGGAAACTAAGAAACAATCAACTGTTTAGGTCTTCCAAGATGAACCAAAACCCACAAAACTTGTTCGTTCACGAAGCACTTCCAAGAAAACGATCGCTTTGTTTTTTTCGGTTGTACTGGACATGTCGCAACCATTTGTTTAGAGGATCGGAGAACAGTTAATTCTGAATAGTATACAACAATTTGTTTGCCAGAAGTCATCGACAAAATCAGGTAAACAACCAAAAACGTCGCATCATGACAATGCAAGCTCCCACACAGCACGTCAAACAATTGATTATTTGAAAAAGAAAAACATCGAATTAATGTCTCGTTGCCCGTATTCACCTGATATATCCCGTAACGATTTTTTTTTGTACCCCAATGTCAAACAAAAAATGCGTAGACAGCGATTTTCATCACCTCAAAAAGCTGTTGAAGTCTTGGAAAACCACGTTTTTGAGATACCAACTTCAGAGTGTAAAAATTGTTTCGAGATTTGGTTTGAACGCATGCAAAAATGTATAAATCTAAATGTGAATATTTTGAAAAGCAATAAAACAGTTTGTATTATTGCTTTTTTTCCAAAAAAAAAAAAAATAAATAAATCTTTCTTAGCTTTTGTAAAAACTTAAAAGGTAGCCCTCGTATTTATACAAGGTGTCTCAAAAGAAATTTTATATTTAGTGGATCGATTAAAAAAAAAGTAAGCCGTATATAGAAAAAATGTTTATTAATTATTAAAATACACTTTTTGGGGATTTATTTCTTAAAAATAATATCGTCTAAATGTAGACCCTCGCGTTCTCGGCACTCATTTAATCGAACAGTAAAATTACTTATGATGTCTCGGCAGGTGGACTCAGGGATGGCTGCCATTTCGTGACGGATATTTTCTTTCAAATGCGCCAGTGAAGTCGGTTTATTGGTGTAAACTTTAGATTTAAGATAACCCCATAGGAAAAAGTCCATAGGGGTTAAATCTGAACTGCGTGGAGGCCAATTTATGTCACCTCTCCGGGAGATCAATTTGCCTGAGAAAATTTCACGAACACGTGGCAGAGACATATTGGACGTGTGTGAAGTTGCTCCGTTCTGTTGGAACCATGTTCTTTGGTTATAGCCAGGAAAGTTTTGCAGTTCAGGTACCAAGAAGTTGTCTAACATCTCCACATAACGCTCTGAGTTCACTGTAACTGCACGCCCCCTTTCGTCTTCAAAACAGTAAGGGCCGATAATTCCTCGCGCCGACATCGCAGCCCATACGGTCACTTTAGGCGAATGTAGGGGTATCTGATGTTTGCGTTTCGGATTCGTTGCACTCCAGTAGCGGCAGTTCTGCTTATTTACGTGGCCATTAAGATGAAAATGAGCTTCATCCGAAAACAAAATGTTGGTAAACGTTGAAAATCACCTGATTTACGAAATGAAGCCTCTGACTGGCATCTTGGGGCTTTAATTCTTGCACCAATTGAATTTTGTAGGGGTGCAGCTTTAGGTCTTTGTGTATAATGCGATGTAATGATGATCTATGCACATTTAAAGCACTTGCGCGCTCTCGAATTGATAGGTTCGGGTCGTCACGAACAGACTGATTAACATTCTCCAAGTTTTCTACCGTTCTTGATGACCTAGGTCGCCCGGATTTTGATTTATCCAGCGTTGTACCAGTCTCTTCAAACTTTTTAACCCAATGTCGAATGAGAGGAATACTTGGCGCATCATTTAAGTGGCGAAAACCTCGAATACTGCAGAATTTTCTACTCGCTACAGTCGCCGAATCACCGTTTTTGTAAAACTCTCGCACGCATAACGCGCGGTCTGCTCCCGAGAAACGCTCCATAGCGACTGAATTCCCAAGAGCCAGGCTACCGATAACCCCCGCGCCCCTCGGATACGTTGCGTTCACGCAGTAAGCTAAATAAATATAAAATTTCTTTTGAGACACCTTGTATTTATATTGTTTAGTTTCCTAATGTAGTCCTTGAATAATTCGTTTAAAACTGGGAGATGTTCTCTGAACTACATGCCGTCCAGTAATTACTTTTTGGTGTCTACATCAGAATGCTATTATATATATAATTTGTTTTCAAACAATCTATTTCATTAACGATGTTCTAACTTATGGTATTATGCCTTAAATTTAATTTTAAAATTTGCTAATATAGTGCCAAGTAGATGACCTATATATGAACCAAGCCTTTAGTACTGGAACTAAATTCAAACAATATGTAATTTACATATTGTCAATTAAATGTCATATTAAGTGAATGGCGTTCACTTGTCACCATTGCATAAAGTCTAAGACCGTGTCAAATATATCTGCAGGCCTTCTATATGTCATATCTAAATATCACTCGCGAAAACTCACTATCTGGATCAACACATGGTTAGCTAAACACGTTTATTTATGGTGCGATACTGTAACAAAATTTATTAAATGTAATACTCTAAAGGTAATTAACAGTTACTGGACATTCTTACATAATTTGTACTTTATGTTACTTTAGGAAAGATACGAAAATTATCTTACAAAATGTAAAAAGACCAATTACACCAGCATGCATTACGCTGGAGGAAACAAAAATGAAGAAAATAAAAATAGAGGCAGTCATAACCCAGCAAACATTCAACTAACGGCCGAATGCCGGCAAACTGCTTTTATGCTGGTAAATTACTGGCACCAAAAGTAAGTGCAACGCCAGTATTAATAATGTACTTCACATTTGTATTTCGCATTCCGCCTATACGAAGTACTTTACCAGCATTTTATAAGCACTCTTCTTCACTCATACTTTTTACTTAAAACCATCAGAAATAAATCTTGCAACTAATGCGATTATTTTGCACTTTACCGTTTCTGGGCCGGCAACTGATAAATCAATGGGTCAGTAACGGCCACGGGGACACCGGGGTACTGGCCCATTACTTTCAATGCCGGGGAGTATGTGCTTTACCAGTACTGGCCCGTATAAAAATGTTTGCTGGGAAAATTTGAAGAGAATATAATCAGACATCCGGAAAAGGAAATTATGTACGAATACTGGAGGGAAATTGAACAAAATTGATGTGAAATGTGAATTTTCACATATTTCAGGATTTTGTAGGTATAGGTTATTCCAAACGTTTAGGCGGAACTAGATTTTGAAATATATACTTAATTTTTTTAAAGAATGGAGTGTGAGCAAGATAGGAGCTATTTCGATCTTGTTTTTGATTGGGTAAGAACATGGAAAATCTTAGAAACACTGTAGAAAAATAGAATTCTGACTCCACTTATTCTATTTGTCTCTGTTATTTTAGCCCAAATTTGTAAACATAGGCGTACAAACTAAGTTTACAGTGAATATATTACTACCTATTATTTTTAATAAGTAAAACGAAGGTATATATTTAAATAATGTTAATATAAAAGCCAGAGAATAAATAGATTTGAAATTAATTTAGAATATATATTAAGAGAAATATTTTAAAATGAAGTCGTTTGAAAATGAATAAATGTACGTACCAAACACAACAGTTTCTTTGCTGTCAACGAGCGCCATATTAATAATTTGTGTTGCTGTCATATGTATTTACATCCGTATTACGTTTGTGTTATAGTGTCGATTAAATATAAACTTGAAGTGAAGAAGAATCCAATGATGATTCGGACTGATTTCCAATATATTTTATATATTTTTCTTAATTATTTTTGATAAGTTTTGTATAAATAATAAATTTTAATTAAATTTTCAATTTTTATATTATTTTTTATATGTCACAGGTTTGTATAAATAATATATTATTGTTTTAATTAAATTTTAAATTATTTGAAAATAAGAAAATAGAATTATTGAAATTATTTTTAGTTAATTTTAATTATTGACCTGTTCATTTATCTATATTTTACAATTTATTTAGAAATTAAGAATAATACCAATTTTACGCATTTAAATTATAACTTTTTTAAAAACATTAATTTTGAAACGTCAAATTTGAATTTACCGCAAAATTATAAACTTTAATTTGATACAGTATGAAAGCGGCCGCGCTTGCAGCGCCATCTACTTCTTAAAAAAATAGTATAGTAATTTTTATCTAATTAATTCGGACTTTTGGTCATTTTGTTTAAGCTTTGTAAATCATACTCACATTATAAATTCTAGATTAAATTGATTGTCATTATAAAATGTCTTTTTCATTGCATTTTAATTTTTTGTCATTCTTAATAAAAATTTCCCATTTATTTATTTTTTTGTCTTCAAAATATGCGAATATTAACGAATATATGCGATATGAATATTAGCGATATATTAACGAATTTTGGGTTTAATATTGCAACAAAAATGTTCCCGAGGATATATATCACAATTTTCTTTATTTTCATTTTAGACGACAATTGTAACGTTAAATTCGCTATTGAACATTATTGTAACCCCCTAAAGCAATACGAAGAAAACTTACTTCGGTGGCAAGAATATTTACTAACGAAAAAAAGTGCTCTGATCTATATAGGTACGATTTATAAATCAGGAATAATCACGAAGTAATTATAATAAATATCATAAAAATTATAATAAATAATTTCGTAAGGTGCAACATAAAATGCTTTACGTGACTGGCGCTGCCTTTGGCAATGATTCTCACATGGGCATTTTCCTAGGTTAGCACATTGGGATACTTATACGTGTTGATATTAAATGTCTGTACTACCAATGTTTACAAAGAAATTCGTACTTAAATTATTTGTATAAGAAGCACATATTAATACAATTGTAGATTAAAACAAATAAATATATTTGAATATAAAACGATTCGTAGCAACCAGTCTTGAACCGATTTCGAAATGGGCCAGATCTAAGCGGGCTACGACTACTTTATTTCGGTAGCGAAGCAGCGGGTACACTGCTAGTAAATAATAAAATAACATAATGTTATTGTCGGTAATAAAATTACCATTGTTATAAATTGCTGAAAAGTAAAATGTTAACGACATTATTATCCTTTTATGTGTTTTAATTCAATTACAAATTATGACAATCAAAATAAAGTTTATATTAATTTTTTGTTTCAATTATCTATGAATTTCCAAGAATATGACTTACGTCAGTTTTAAACATGCATTGTTAGGTGTTAATATATACGTTGTTATGTTCTTATATGAATGGTTTAGTTTCTCAATAAATATATTTTCCTTTGATGTATAAACGTGATTATTAACTAATTTTATTATCTTTAGTTACACTTTTAAATTGATGAAACAATGTTATCATTAGGCGCGCATCCAGTTGGGGACTTAAACCATTCTCCGCCAGGTACTTCCACAATGTAGCACGTTAGATGCGAATAGCTGACGCGGAAAAATACACACTGACTCATCCCAGACCCTGGAGATGTGCGGCAGAGGCTAGTTCACTATGCCCTGCGTCTTCAAAGTACGTAGAGAACCAAGCAAACATGCTTTTTGTACTCCGCAAACTAAAGAAATCGAAACAATCTGTAGGCAGGAATGATGTCAAGTTTGTGCTTGATGGACACTTTCGCTCTACCTAGAACGCCATGTGCGCTATGATGAGCACCACAAGCTTAATTATGTGTGCTGGGTACATTTTCCGAAACTCAGACGGAAGGATTATTTATCTCGTTTTTCGAGAAACAGGGTGCATTACTCATAGAGATAGAACTGGAAGGCCAAGAGTTCGTACTCAAAATACATTTGATAAAGTTCGTCAACATATGAACGAGAAAAGTCACTACATCACTACGTACACTTTCGCAAGAGACTGGTTTATCATTAGGAACTTGCCATACTATTGTCAAAAAAGATTTAAAGCTCCAATATATAACATAGTCGAATTGTGTATTGCCACTGGTTCCAATAAAATTTAATTATTAATGATGATTTGTTAAATTTAACGTTTTTTTCTGACGAGGCCTGGTTCTCCCTTTCGGGATATATAAATTAACAAAATATGAGGTGATGGAGTGCTCAAAATCCTCATAATTTTCGCGAAACTCTGCTGTGTCTCGAAGAAGTATTATCGGATCCATATTTTTCCACGAAATTGTTACTGCTCGGAGATACCAGAATATTGTACGTTAATTTATTAATCAGCTTCACGAGGATGACTCCAACAGGATGGCGCGACTACCCACACCGCTCAAGACTAGGGATGGGAATTTATTTTTGAATATCGATATATGCGCGATTCGATATATCGTACGTGTGATATCGATATTCGATATATATCGAAGTAAAAATATCGATATTTTCGATATATCGAAAAAACTAACACGTAACTTGTAAGATATATAAATTACAGTTTTTTTTTTTTTTGTTGGCTTGGCGGGAAAAGAAGTCGCCCCTGGACAGACAATCACTTTACCGTTAGTACTCACCAACCAACTTTCTAATATTTTCCTAGTTAACTGCTCTCTTAATTAAATATATATATATATGCTGTTCACTTTTGCAAGGACAAACCAGATCTTTTTGGTTACTTTTATAGTGTATTACGGACTTTAAATTAAAAATATTCCTTACGCTGTAAAATCGACTTTAGATTTATTGGTTATGATCATTATTAAGAAAGTGAAATTTTTTATAATTTTTTAATACCAACATGACATACAATTTCAAAGGTGCAAATTATTGAAATCAAAATTTCGTCTTACAGGCTATTCCAAACGATTAGGCCGAACTAAATGGAATTTTCGTTATTTTAGGTTGTCACGAAAAGGGACATTGCTTGGGTTATTTCATGTTTCAGGTTTGGTATGTGAAAATTTAAAATTCCAACAGTAAAACCATGGAAACGAATGACATATGTCAATTTTTTTTTTCATATTTTGATGACAAAAAAATAAATAAATGGGAAATTTTTATTAAGAATGACAAAAAATTTAAATGCAATGAAAAGGACATTTTATAATGACAATCAATTTAATCTAGAATTTGCAATGTGAGTATGATTTACAAAGCTTAAACAATATGACCAAAAGTCCGACTTAATAGATAAAAATTACTAGATTTCAAAATCTAGTTCCGCCTAAACGTTTGGAATAGCCTATAGTTTGTTTTTACAAAAGTGAACAGCATATATTTAAATGTAAAAAAGATTCAAGAATACCGATATTTTGTGCGAATATCGATATTTTGCGCGATATATCGAATTTCAAATATCGATATAAAAATATCGATATATTTTTCTAAAGTATAGATATTTTCGATATATCGATATATCGATATATCGTTCCCATCCCTACTCAAGACACCATTAATTACCTTTAATTTTTTGACGATCGGATAATTAGTTTACGTTCAAATCCAGAATTTCTACCTAGATCACCAGACTTGACTATTTTAGATTACTTTATATTCCATTATCCGAAAAATAATGTATACAAAAGTCCTATTAACAATCGAGGAACTGCAAAACAGAATTACCGAATAGTGTGCCAATATAACTCCTCAAAATCTTATAAATGCTTTTAATAGTATTAAAACACGAGTAAAATTGTGTCTGCAGGAAAACGGTGGTCATTTTGAACAGCTTCTTTAGTTTTTTATGTTTATCTTTCTGTACCTGTGAAATAAAAAAATTATTATTTCCAATTTTAATGATTACAAAGTCTGTGCCCAAACGATAATCAATTGTTATATAAAGCTTGCAGTAGACATTATTTTATTTTTCCATAGCCAACCCTTATATAATTTCTTTTTGAACTCATGGTACTTGTTCCTGTTCCACCATTTTTAATGTTAAAATAGTTCAAACGACAATAATAACGACTAGTTTTATATTCGGTAGTTAAGTCTCTGGCTAGTGGTTACCGTGGAAACTTATGGTAATTATTATATTGCCATTGATTTGAGCTAACCAACAGGTAACCATGAATTGTAAAACCGGCCCTCAGACAGCCAGATCGCGAACCTCAACGAATTTCGATGAAATTACAATGAACATGTACTGCAATTTTTCTAATATTGCAACCATTAATCGTCGTCGTTATTGTTTCAGTCTTGCTCTACATTATTTACATAATATTTTCCATCCATCTCATACTTCCTGTTTTCTTAGAATAGCTTCAAACAACCAACATTTCCAACCTTCCAATTGAAAGAAATGTACATATGATTAGGATGCAACCATTTTATAAAAGTAAAACAAATTCAAATAGCATCGTTTGTAACATGATTATTTTTCATTTTAGCCGGCTCTCTTATTCATGTTCTTTTGATCAATATTCAAATCACATTGCATGAGTTTTCTGCAAATCCTTAGCCTTGTACTGTCACTATCTATCCGAATATACAATCGGACGCATGAAAACATAAAATGAACAGTTACATCGTGAGATTATGCACATGTAAATTTAATGGTTGCTATATATTTCATGATATAAATCATTACATTGTAAAAATTTGTACCAGCAATATATACTGGGTGCTTCGTAATACAATTAATAAACGGTATACATATGTTTATACACTGCCACATATTACAAATATAAGTGCGAGCGTTGATCTCTAAATAAGATTACCGTTTTTTAAGTGTATACTTAAAACAAAGTTTTCTGACCATTTTTTAGCATAATCTCCTCGGTAATTTTTATTTTTATTTTAGCATCATCATTAAGCCTTACCCATCAATAATACATTTGAAAAACTATTTACAAAAATACATCTATATAAAATCGCTGAAGTGTCTGTCAGATGTCCTTCCAGAGGTTTTTTGCGTACTTCCCGGTGACCTAGAAAGTTGAAATTTGGCATGCGGTTTCCTGGGAACATTCTTTAGAAAAATCCTAAACCTATAAAATTGGAAAAGAGGGCGAGCCTGCTACCAAAAAAGTTCCCATGTTATCTTAATGGGCCAAAAAATGAAGTTTGTTCGATTGCATTGAAATTCAATATCTGGGGGTGTTTGAAGCTCCTTAATACGACCCTGTCATCAGTTTTCCGAAATTTTGATTATCTACTCCGAAATCGGTACCCGAATGATAGCTTAAAATTTCAAAATCTTGTTTACTTTTGTTGGAGTGTTTTTTACTGACGGCACACAATCCGGTATTTAGGGTTTCATATGCCTATTTGCCTGTACCAGTGGTTTCCAGCCAGGGTTTATTACCCTAGGTATATGAAAGGCGAACCCTGTAGAATTAATACGGATGTCATACAGAGAAATGAGGGTAGGACGCCTTGAATTTTTCATATTTTACATTAGAGTGCCGTCATCTAAAAAAGGTTAAGAACCACTGGTATATTATATAAAAATATAAGGAGAGTATCAAATGAAAGCTATTAACACGTATATTAACAAACCAAATTTTATTTTTGCAAATAATATTTTTACGAGTTTTTTTCCCAAAATGTGTCTAAAAACTTTTGTCCCGCACTTTATTTCCCAGAAGGATCGGAAAATGGAACAAAAAAATAAAGTTGGTTACGTTTAATTTCAATATATGGGTATGTTCTAGACTCCTAAACATAATCCTGGTATCAGTTTTCCGAAGTTTTGATTGTCTACCCCTTTATTACTGATGATCACAATTCGGTTTTTAGGGTTTCGCAGTAGGCGAAGTCATAACATTCAGAGGCAGCTAGATGATTTTCGTTTTGTGGTGTAAAAGTAGCGGTTGGTTGCATAACCAGATAAGTAAGAAATCAGTTTCAAAAGCAGTTAGATCGATATGCGCGTAGGCCACTGCGCACCAATCGCAGAACAGCTGATATTTTTCAGTTGAGTCATTAACGGTGTGAAAACTTTATTAGTAGTACTTTTTACAATATGAGAACTTTTCACCCTTATTAATATTTTTTAGAGTTTTAATATTGATTAAAATAGGTAAAGCAATTAAATTCTTTTCAAATTGAGATACATCCCAAAGTTTTGTTGCAAAACCAGATAGATCCAAAAGATTATTATTTTTTTTCTCAAAGTAATACTTATATAGAGCTAATATTTGGTTGTCTTAACCGTTGTCTCTATCTAATACCAATTTGTAAAAAAAAAGATTAAATTCTTCCATAAATAATTTTTAATTTTAATTTTAATTTGTTTATTTATACCAAAAATACAAGATTAAATAGTTAAATTTTTAACAAACAATAATAATCTTAATAATTTGTACAATGGATAAAGGCCCATGATCAATCATTGTAAGAATACAAAGACTGTTCTTCCTCATGAGCCCCCAAAAAGTATAAGAATATAAATATAGCACATATTAACAGAACCAGGGTTCTTTCCTATTGACAATTCCACAATTGTCATGACCAACATTGAAGCATGTAGATATGTAACGTTCTCTAATTTGGGGAGAATTAAGTAAGAAAAGAACATTGAAAATAACATGAAATTTAAAGGACAAGATGAACCTATTAGAAGTTAAGACTTTTTTAAAGACTTTTATAAGCTATTATATATTTTTATAAAATTTTATCCCAGATGAGCTTCTTTATATATTTTTTAAAAGAGATTAAGCTAAAAGATTTAAGGTTCTCAGGAATAATATTATATTTAGCGCAAATGTCAAATGAGAAGCTATGTTTAAATGTTGTAATTTTGTAAGAAGGTGGAGAAAGGGTACCCTTAAATCTTATATTAACATTATGCACTTCAGATTTGAAGGTGATTTTGTTGTACAAATAAGGGGAAGTTTTGAGAATTAACACTTTATGATAAAATACAAGAGAATGAGAAAGTCTTCTTTTTTCATGTTAAGCCATGTAGACAAGTGAAGGTAAGAGGAGATATGCGAGCGCTTGGTACATCATAGATAAAGCGCAAACATGAATTTTGGACCTTCTGATTTTTTTTTTATATCAGCCGCCAGTGCACAGGGTCCGTAAACTACTCTACCATAAGTAAACAGACTTAATAATGCAATTAATTAGTTTTTTGTTTCTCTTGAAAAATTTGTCAATCTCTCTGGTTTTGAAATTAAACGGCTCATTTACTTTTCTGATCCAGAGTAATCAACACATTACTGCCGCGCTGCTTTAGGATTCTTTCTATGCCGTAAATACGTATAAACTGGCGTAAACAAGAACTTATGATCGTAAAACAAAAGAAATTACTAAAAGAAGTATGTCCAGCCAAAAAATTTTGCTACAGATTGTGGCCCATGGCATAAATTAGATTGCCTACACCTGTTCTAAAATTTAAGAATAGAAAGTCCAGTGTTTACCGTGCGATGTAATCTGTTTTAGAAAAAATTAATAATTTTGACTCTAAACATAAGAAGATAAATATGAAATGTTCAACGGATATGATATTGCTGTAACGCTTTCGAACCAAGAAGAAACGCGTGGGAGGGTCCGGAGGATAAAATAAATAAGGACAGAAAATATTTGTTATGTGACGGTGGTATTGTATTCTTTGACTTTTGATTGAGTATAGTGGTATTATATATTCCTAGCTTATGAGTGAATTAATTAATAGTATGTTTATTGTTCGAACAATAGATGGATACATTGTGTTCCGTATTGTTTTCGCGTTATATTTTATGTAAAATAACTTTCCCATAATACAGACACCGTAATAAGGTTTTTTATTGTTTGTTATGAATTTTAAAAATATCATCGTTTATTATAGGACGCCTTGTATATCCACAGATGCATCTTCATACAAACAAATGATGCAAACACATGTAATGTGCAAAATGAAAGTGGGTTAAATATATAAAGCACGTTCGATTTGAATTGACAGCATTTTATCATCAAGCTTGCAAAACCTCATTCACATCTTCTATTTGTAGCACTAAACATAATATAAATTTATATTTGAATACGCCGTTAATACTTTTATATTTGCTCTTATTTTCTCCTTTCAAAAATATTCTAAGAAAATTCTTTTCTACACGTTTTATTAGTCAAGTAATGTTTACTTTAGGTCATACTTCGTTGTTTTCGCATTGGTATGATTTTAGGCAGACCGCAGTCTATACAATGTTTATTTATTGTATTATTTTGAGAAGAATGACTAATCCTGGGGAGCAATGTTATGTTTACTAAATTATACTAATAGTGAATTTAATGTTGACAAATCCTGTATATCGATGTTATGTCAGTCACATCTGTTTATATGAATGCGTAGCGAATCGTCATACAAGAGTTGAATTATATTAAGTAATTTTCTCGCGGAACTATCGTATCCTTTTATGATTTCATTCGTGGGAACCATAATAAACAACCTGCCCAGCACATTATTAAACTATACACATCTATATTAACTGTAACTTTACGTAACTCTTTGAGAATTAAAGGGAATTATTATTGCTACGAGATAATGAAAATAATAAATTATAATATATAAATTAACCATAATATATGTATAACCATTATTGGACAAACATTTTGATCTACTGCAAGTCATAGGCCTCCGACTCTGATTTATAATATTCTTTATCTTGTGTCGTCAATCGTTAGTAATGAACTTGCCGAAATGTCTTTTTAAGTTAGTCATCGGGTATGCGGTCTCATCTCCAATAACTTCCTCATCATCATAGACTCTTGCAGCTTACTGCCAATAAAGAAATGAAATCCGTCCTTTAACTTTGCTTCCTTATCAACGTGTTCCTTAATTTATTTGTTAACTTTATTCCTAGCAGCGCATTTTGAATCGATCTGTAAGAAACTCATTGGACCATATATCTGTAGCTTGGAATAAGAACAACCAATGTCAAAAATTTGGGGTTTTGAAAGTTTTAGCTGAACGGTGTAAAAAAAATTGCGATATATATTTCGATTTAGATAATAAAAGATGCCAAGAAAACCGGGAGTAGTTAAGTAAGCGCGAATTTTAATTAACTTGGATCAAATTCTAGAAAAATTATTTGAGGCGGAATTACTCAAATGTAGCAAAAATGACTTGGGTTGTTCTTGCATTAAGGTACAGATATGCAAGGTTCATCCAAAATGTAAAGCTACGTTCAGAGCTCTGAAATTAGTCGACTATAGACTATAGCTTGTGAACTGTCGATTGTCACTACAAGTTAGTCATATGGTAAGGCAAGCAACCGTTCAAAGCTCCAAATTTAATATATTATGCGTTGTGGTTAGTTTTCCAAACTCATAGCTAGTAAGTTGTTTTAATGAGACAGACATATAAACACACTGGCTATCTCAGTCAATCTCGGTGAGAACGTTCATATTGTATGCCTTTACTTAACCTAACAAAAAAGCATCACGCCGATTACAACAAATCACGCCCAAAATTACAAAGACGATCAGTAAATATGTTTGAATGATATTATTATTATTAGATGTTTATTTATTACATTCAAAGTATTAAAAACCTTTTGGTATGCTTCACTCCAACAATGCCATAATTCAGTTTTGAATATATATCTATAAGTGCATAGTAAATATTCTTCATAAATTGAACGGGACATCTGCATCTTAGAAAATAAAATTTTGTTGTAGCCTGTTTCATACCATTACATATTTAATATGAGCTTTCCAACTTCAGTTACTATCGAGTATAATTCTCAAGTATTTAAATTCATTTACCTGTTCAGTTTTTAAACAGACAGTCATAACTATTAAAAGTTACATCGATACATTTTGCGTAATAAATGGAAGATAATTTTATATTGTAAAAATTATGTAAATCAAAGCACATAATGTTAGTTTTGCTGCCGTAGGGTGACTAGTAACCATTTTCTCTGCACCATGTTTTACTAGCATAACTTATAGCAACATCTGCAAATGCAGTTAGTAGCCCATTAAAATTTATATTGCATAGATCATTCATAAATATGGAGATGAGTATTGGTCCTAAGATTGATCATTGGGGTACTCCATATTTAAAGGTTGTTCATCACTGAATTGGTCTTTGACGATAACTCTTTGCTTCCTATGATTTAGATAAATTTTGAACCATTTATTAGCAACACCCTGAAATATAATATTATACAATATAGATAATAACTGTTTGCGATCACCAGTATCGAAGGTTTCAGTTATGTAAACAAAAAGTGCAAATACTCGCTGGTTAATATTGCTATGTACATATTCTAGGTAATTTATTACTGCTTTTTCTATGTTACGTTTTCCCCGGAAGATGTTAAACCACGGGATTCTTCCTATAGGATGTCAGGGAGAGGTTAGACCTGTGCTATGACGTCAGTTGCTTTAGTTGATAACAGGATACTCATGAATAAACTCCATTCACAATAAATATGAGATGACGTCACACTTGGTTAATTTAAGTACCAATATTATGATATAATTTAACCAACATCAATCCTTTACTTAGTTGGAACATTTATTTACTGTATGTTGGTAACGTTTTTAGACGTTGCCAGGTTTAGATTGTACTGTTCAGTCGTTGTTAATTCAGGTTTGATATTTAAGTGAGGTTAAACTTTATTTTTCATTAATGCCCGATTGCTAACGTCAGAGTTAACTGCTTGAAACTCAGATTATCACTAACCCGATTAAAAATGACAAAAAATGAGTTGCTAATGTGCAAGTTAGTTCTAACTAGGATTAAAATAAACAAAATATTTAACTCTCCAATATGGGCGATTTAATTCGATTTTAGCTCGAGTTTTTGGCAGTGACGTTTCTGAAAAACAATTATTCAACACTTAATTTAATAGGATCGAATTTATTTAATTATTACTAATAATTAATTAGAGTACATTTTTTTATTATAAAATATAATACTGGTTTGTACCAATAAATATATGCAATAAAGTTAGGGTATGTAAATAAAACAATTATTTTTAATATGTATATATTATTTCTAATATTTATACATATTTATTTTATGCTTAGATCCTATATTTACTATGAGCAGTTCCTCACAGTCCTCTTCATCATCCTCCTATTTCGAATAAACTGCTCGAACTGGCAATAATATTTGAATATTCATTATTCGAAGTAAAATTGTATCGAACATCTGAAATTCAAATGTTGAAAAATTTCTATTCAAATAATAAAAAAATTGACTCTTTATCATTGCTTTCGGATCTCTTTAGGCGGGTTCAGGAAGCAGGCTCGAAGCGTTCGAGAAAAGGTCTAATCGCATTTCCTCGAGTGGTCTGGAGTTAAACAGAGTGACTTGGAACACTCCGAGTTTGCTTTCCGAATTCACTGTGTCTATGTGACACCAGGCGAAATTTTAAAGTAAATTGAATAAAAAGGATGAAAAGAACACGACACATTTCTAAAAGCAATTATTTCTGATGATTCTTATACACTGAAATTTTTAATATATTTTATTTAGTACTACATTACACACTAAATATAATTTAAACCAAAAATTTCGGGACAAATCGGTTGAAAACAACTGCTCTGAATCATAATTCACATTAATTCCTTTCCTCCATAGGAAATATAGGTTTTCAATATCTTTTTAGAAGTAGTTATAACCTAACTTTTTTGACAATTAGCGAAGGGAAGCAAGGGACAACAAGGGAAGTTTTTCAACTGTGACGTCATCTCATTGTTATGGAAAATGGACTCTAGGATGATATTCTTCCCTAGAGTAGTTGTGCGCCAAAATTTTTTACTAACTAACTACGTTTTTCTCGAATTCCCAAATTTATAGCTAAAGAAATTGATTTTATTTAAAACATTAATACATTATTAGGTAAATAATTTCAATTCCATCCAATATCTTTCTCAAATTTACTAATTGCACCCGCAGTATTACCATTAAACTTCAAGTACAAATTATAAAGTTGTAAGACAGCGTGCAGAGCTAACAATAACCACTTGTTACAAGACACCTCATGTAATTAGAAAACACAAAGTACATTTAGCTATAGGACTCTGCCAACTAATATACAAGTGTTGTATTTAACCCGAGAGCTCCCTTGGGAAAAACATTGTGTAAATTTCACTAATTTTCCAGCATCTCCTCTTTACGCATCGTGGTTATATCTTACAACCTCAAATATGACCTAATTAACAAGAAATAAGAATAAGACATTCTTTTAGTTAAATTTGAAATGTTTAACTTCTAATTTTATTTTTCTAAGTTAGTTTAGTCTAGTTCAGTGATGGCGAACCTTTTGAGCTCGGTGTGTCAAAAGTCGAAAAAACCTAGATTTATGTATCATTTTCATTCTGGTGTTGGAAGCGTGGAACAAGAAATTCAATCAATAGGATCGCTCTATTTTGAAAAAACCCGTACCATGGTGTCGTAGGCGCGGTGTTACAAGCGCGGTGTCGCAAATTCAGAAATTTCAACTCTAGCGCTGGCCGCACCGTCGAAACCATAGAAACAGGAATATTGTTTCGGAATGGTGAGATATTTAGCGAGATACTTATATTAATTTCTTTTAAAAAAAATTAAAAAACGTAAATTGATGTAGCAAAATAGCGACTTTTACAATGTTGTCGGCAGTCATAAAGTTTATTATTATGGATTCGGTTTCAAATATCTGGTCTGCAAAAATGTCATGCAGTGGGTATACTAATAATACACTCCCAAGCAGGGGCCAACAGAATCTTCATTCTAATTGTGATGTCAAGTAAAAAAGATTGTGTATTAAATTATTTTCTTGTAATTGAAGTAACTGTGATTTTTGTGTCTCATTTTTTGCAACAAGTTAAAATAATCTCCCTGTTGTCTTCTGTTTCTATGTATATATGGGACGTACCCACCATCGCTTTTCTTCATATCGCAATAAGTCTAACTATGCATAAAAAATAGCTAAACGTCTCCTTCGATTTGACGACATGTTTAATGAAATTGAATAACCGTTTACTCCAAATACTTGTATAAACTTTTAGGTTAGATTCCGGTTAGTTACAAATGTTATCAAAATCGAAAACGCGCACTTATCACGCCTCCAACCCCACCATGAAATTCGAACTTGTAAATATAACACCACGCCTCTCAACCCTGTCGCGCCTTGACACTACCATGAAAATGATGCATAACTCGGATGCCGAGTCACGTCGAGAAATATCCATAATTTTGTGATAACCTTAGTAAAAAAATAGTTATTTTATTGGTATATTTATTTGTTAAAAAGCAAACACAAGTAATGCTTTACATTAGTGGCTGTTTTGTTACTGATTTGCATTTACTAAATATTCATTTGATGGTATTTCGTGCACTTCAAGCTCAGGCAAGCGCTACTAACTTCATCTTTCAGTCGGTTTCTTTTATTGGTTTTAATATTATTTAATGCCGAGAATAAGGTTTCACAAAAGTACGTACAGGGAAAAATTGTAGATTTTTCTAAAGTGCTAAGAGTGTCCGATAATCGGTTCCAAGGGCTCCAAATTTTCTGTTCATAGTGGCACTCTTTTTCATTCTCCAAACGATTTCTTTACATATGTGACCTATAAAACACCAGCTATAGGTTTATTTAGTCTTTTGTGGCTAGCCTTTAAACAGACGAGACGGTGCAAAATTAGATGAAATTATAAAAAAAAAAATTAAGGACGCCAACTGGTCTGAAATAAAATAATTGGGACCGACCAGTAGATCCCACGCACAGACTAGATTTTAACGAAGGCTGACTAAATCAGTCTCACTAGGCGAAACCTAACCTAAAACGAGATATTTGGGACATAAGACAATAACAACAACTGAATATAGTAAATATCAAAACAATAAAATTTATTATAATTGAAAATCGAAATGTAAATAAAATATATAAATACCAAAAATAAATTTAGAATAATAATATTATAAATTACAAAAAAATTATAAAAATATTAATTAAAGGTAAATTTGGTTAAAGCGATTTTACCAGAATGCGCTGGATTACAAAGCTTTCCCGGGTTGGTCGACCAGCGCCACGAAATTCCTACACATTCCGAATAAAATCTAACGTATAAATATATATATATATATATATACAACTAATATTCAAAATTTAAAATAAACAATATATAAACAATAACACAAATAATTTTGATTAAAAGGCTTTTTTCTTGAAGTTTCCTCTATCCTTGCCTTCTTTCGACGCTCGGTACGTCCAGCCCCAAATTATCCAAACCAGTACGCCAATGTCGTAAGCTGGCTCT
This sequence comes from Liopterus haemorrhoidalis, assembly GCA_963971575.1. Taxonomy (NCBI): domain Eukaryota; kingdom Metazoa; phylum Arthropoda; class Insecta; order Coleoptera; family Dytiscidae; genus Liopterus; species Liopterus haemorrhoidalis. The sequence goes on from OZ020615.1 coordinate 40,735,678, forward strand.
GGATATTTCCTGAGACGCACCAAGAGGGAGAGAGAGAGAAAAAGGAGAAATACTGGGAAGGAAAGCCTAAAATAAGATCATTATTTTATGGTAAATTTCGGTAAATGCTTGCGTTTTAAGCGCCGCATACAATTATACAAAAATATACAAGCAATACAACACAATAATTTAGATTTTTACCTTAAGATGTTATGCGGCTCTCTGTAGTGAATGTGTATTGTGGCAATATAAATCCGAATAAATCGTAGGAACTCAACGTCCTTTTCACCTTTACGTTCTCAAAACAAATCCCTTGAAAGGTCTGTAAAATACTTATACTCTTCACCGTATAAGAATATTCTTCTGTTGAGAACGAAGGTCTGACGTACCAAATGATTTTCACGAATAATAAAATACTGTTTGTTATTTGTATATTATTGTGTAATCATGGTTACCGAAATCTATGCGATGTTGTCTGATTTTAATAAAGTAGGCTGCTGTACATATAGGTATATACATACATGTAGGTAGCGTACCGTATTAAATTTGTTTATAAAATAAACAAATGTCTTTTAAAACGTTACACATATTCTCAAGTTTGGTCTTCAAGTCGAGTAACACTTGAGGCCAGATGCGTTCACTGTTCTTGGCTGAACATCGTCGTAAACGATGCGTGTCACCCAAATGTCTTGGCGTGTCACCCGTGACACGCGTGTCACGCGTGTCATAGGTTCGCCATCACTGGTCTAGTTACATGTTCAACTCATTTTCATTTAAGTCGTGAGATGGCGTAGGAAGGTAGGGGTTAGGGGGAAACCGCATCTATTGTTGTCATTAATTCAAACCGTTCGTCTTTTTTTGGACATCACTCCGATCTGTCTTCCTCGTTTTTTGTTATCACTTCGTTCCTTCTTCCTTTGTTTTGCATTCATTTCGTTCCTTCTTCCTTTGTTTTGTCATCACTTTGATCTGGCTTAATTTTCCCCATTTTACATACACTTTATAGTCATATAGATGGGCTGTACTTCATGACAGATTAAAAGTAATCGATATTGAACGAAGAGTAAGATGGAGAGATACAATTTCTTCGAAACTGGTTTCAGCAGTTTTAAAGTACCTGTTCAAAAGTCTATCCTGGAAAAACAAGGGCATTCAAATTAACGGTATGAGGCTAAATGATATTATTCTCATAACAGACTGCGTTCAGTATATATTCCAAATGCTTCAGGAACTAAATGAGGTAGCTAAAAACTTAGGGCTCAAGATAAATAAACAAAGAACCAAAATGATGACAAACCTTGTATTGAGCGAGGCACTGAAAATCGACGATGCCAATATTGAACAGGTTGATGCTTACAAGTATCTTGGACACGAAGGCATAAAATACAAATTGACAATTAAACGTGCGAAATCTTTAGGAGAATATCACAAGGATGGGCAATATTTTGTAAATGTTGTAAATTTTAAAAATTATATCCCAATGTGCCTTAAAAAGAAAGCTTTTGAACTATGTACGAGGGCTACCTTTCAAGTTTTTACAAAAATTACGAAAGAAAACAAATTTTTTTTGAACAAACTGTTTTATTGCTTTTCAAAATATTTTACTGCCTTTTTACACTTTTGCATGCGTTCAAACCAATTCTCGAAACATTTTTTCCACTCTGAAGTTGGTATCTCAAAAACATGGTTTTCGAAGGCTTCAACAGCTTCTTGAGGTGATGAAAATCGCTGTCCACGCATTTTTTGTTTGACATTGAAGAACAAAAATAAGTCATTAAGGGAAAATCAGGTGATTACGGGCAATGAGACATTAATTCGATGTTTTTCTTCTTCAAATAATGAATTGTTTGACGTGCTGTGTAGTAGCTTGCATTATCATGATGAAGAATAATGAGACGTTTTTGGTCGCTTTTCCTGATTTTGTCGATGACTTCTGGCAAACAAATTGTTGTATACCATTCAGCATTAACTGTTCTCCGATCCTCTAAAGAAATGGTTGCGACATGTCCAGTACAACCGAAGAAACAAGCGATCATTATCTAGGAAGTGCTTCGTGAACGAACAACTTTTATGGGTTTCGGTTTATCTTGGAAGATCCAAACAGTGGATTGTTGCTTAGTTTCCGGTTCATATGAATAAATCCAAGTTTCGTCACCTGTAACGATGTTGCATACGGATTTTGCAGTGCCTAGGTTGATTTTTTTTAACATTTCCTTACACCAATCAACACGAGCCTTTTTCTTAAGATTCGGTCAAATTATGCGGAATCCATCGGGAACAGATCTTTTTCACAGTTAATGTTCATGCAAAATAAAATGTATTGCAGTCTGCGATATGCCGAAGGATGCCTCTGTCTCACGGTAAGTGACATGGCAATCTTCTTCAATCATTTTGCGCACAGCATCGATGTTTTTTGTATCACAACAGATTTTGGGCGACTTTCACGAGATTCATCACTGACGGACGCACGAACACTACGAAATTCTGCAAACCAATTGTAAGCAGTCTTTTCTGTTGGAGCTTCATTACCAAAAGTTGAACGAAGCTAATCTATGCATGGTTGTTGAGTTAGGCCTTTACTGAAATCGTAAAAAATCCAACGAAAACCGAGTAATATCAATTTTTTCACAAACTTGTTTTTTTTTAAACGCTTACTATCAATAAACTACTCGGTCAGTTTAAAAGCTGCCACTAATTTCACAATGACAAATGTCTAATTTTAAAAATATAGTAATGACACATTACAATATTGCCATCTAGTGGTCGTTTGTAAAAACATAAAAGGTAACCCTCGTATTATACCTACTGGGCGGCAACCCTAACAGTGACTAAAGCTTCTGCTAGACAGCTTCAACTAACCCAAAGGGCCATGGATTGATAGGCTCGGTATAATGCTGAGGGACAACATATCAAATGCTGAAATTTATCAATAGACGAAACTAACCGACATCCTTGAAAAGTAGCTGTCATGAAATAGGAATGGAAAGGCCATCTATCTAGAACAACAGACCATAGATGGACCAAACTGATTCTCGAATGGAGACCAGGCGCAGATAAACGTAGCCGAGACTCGGGTCTATTCTCTAAGCATGATGTTAAAATCTTAGCGTCAGAAACTGACGTTAATTTTTTTAACATCATTTCTAACCTAAATGCTATTCGCTAAACATATATGTGTTAATATTATAGCGCGGCGGCGTTAAAATAGCCAGTTAACGTTCTACAATAAACGCCTACCGAAACGGTGGCTTTAAAAGTTAACGCTAGTGTTTAGTTTGCAAAAATGGCTGATCCTATTTAAGTAAATGTCGTGTTATTAAAAAAAAAAATTAATAAAACACAAGATGGTAGGAATATTAATCAACTTTCTATTACTTTTTAAAGTGAATTCTTTACAGTAGAGATAATAATGACGCTTCATAATTTTCCAGACGCAAGTTCATGTAATTGTATAAGTAGAAAGGAAGTAAATGTAGTATTGGAGAGCAGTTTTGGTTTTTGTTGAGACACAGAACTTAAAATTTTAATCCTCTGAAAGCTACAAAACTTCACTTACGCCTCCGCCGTGTTTCAAAATATCGCAGTACATTTTAATGGTCTATTATTTGAAGAAACAATTGATGAGATTGATAATGACGATCACAACAGTGTTATTCCAGGGTAGAAATAGCGTAATAAATCAAATTTAATAATTAATATCACCGAACACCTTTTTAAAAATAGAATGAACATATAATTCACATATTATTAAAAAATTAGATAAACTGTTATAATACAATGTAGTATATATATTGAATAAATAAAAGTTGAATAAAGTTATATTTTTATTTAATGCACTGTGAAAACCAATTATAATGAGTATCACCGGACCAAACATTTCTGTTCCATTTTTAAAATGAATTTCGCCACTGAATATTTAATTCAACACAAAATATTATTTTTTCAACACGAAATATTAGGTTAAGACTCTCTTAGCATTTGACTAAATACATACTCCTGTTAAAATTCAACGTAACGGCGCATGCGCGTGTAGTTAATATTAGCCTCTCTACAGGGTGAGTTAGCGCCTCGCGTTAACAAATATTGTATTAACGCTTACCTTAACAAATGCTCTTACAGGATAGCATTTTTGGATAATGACGTTAGACATGGAGTTAAAATAAAAATATTAACCTGACGCTAATTTTAACGCATTTCTTACAGAATACACCCGTAAGACTGCCCACTCGCTGGACTGATGACCTAAAGCATATATATACGAACTAGATAGACAGTCATAAAAATTTTAAAAAAATAAACAGATATATCCTCCAATTTTACTAACATAGAAGATACAGTCTTATAACATATAAGTCGAAATGTCGTATTGACCCATTGGCTTTCATATCTATGACAAGAGGTTTAGTAACGGAGAACTTACCTATTCTGTGCTTATGGTCCGCCCAAGCGTTGTGAATCTATTATTTTATTTATATAGTCTTATACCGGGACTGAATATAGGACTCATAAATATGCGATTTTCTAATTTCTAATTGATATTCCGCGAGTAAATCTAATCCTGATGTAGTGCGTGTGTATCTAAACGTTGAGAAACACTAGATAGTATGTATATGATTACATTATATCGATATGTTTATGACATTATTCGGTAAGTTCATGCGAGTATAAAATCAAATTTATTGAGCAAGTAATGAGGCGCATCGTTGAGTGAGTTTGAACGACACCACTGCTATCTAATATTCTATATTCATTATGTGATAATTATATTAAGCAAACTTAGGTACGATACACATATTTCAATAAGAGAAACAGAGGAACCTTTCACTGGGATAATTATTTAATTGCATATACATACACTAGTTTAATTAAATAAATTGTATGTCTGGATTGATAAAGTGACAATTAAATCAGATTAAAATTGGTAAAAGGGTTACTACTGATTTATTGGAATTATTATTATAAAAGAAGTTACAGATAAGCATATAAGAAAACGAAGTCATTAGATAAATGTGGATTCCCCCTCTCTGCGATTCATTACTCTTCAGAAGAGGTTGGTGGTATCATGTTTGAACGATGGTTTTTATTTTCGAAACTCACGCTCGTGTACCTGAACTAGATGTGTTACCAGTGTTAGGTCGACTAGTGACTTTAGTTGGTCAACCTAGTGTATGACATCAACCTCTCGAGAAGGATATCTATCTCTCGGTCGACGATCATCTATTTTCCCTTGTACGATTAAGTTTTCCGCTTTCATTTCTGGATATATGTCCAAAGTATTAAAGAAGTTGATTATTCTTGTCGTCAGATGGCCAAGTGGTGGTTAGACCCAAGGCCAATAAAGTAAATTAAAAAAAATAAATAAATAAATAAACTTGTCGTTAGACTACTTGTGATGTTCCGAAAGTGTTAGCAGTTTTAATAATTTATAATACTACTATAGTTTATAAAGAAAAACAATAAACAGGCAATAACGTATTTATAAAAAACAATATTCTAAAATGTTATGGAATGAATATATAGTTTGATATATATAGTTTTTGCAACATATACTGCATTCTTGTAACTGCTTGTTTACAGCAGAAATCAATATATCTAAGCAAGTTGTATTGGTTTATTTTGAATTTCTCGCTTATTGCAGATGCATGAAACCACTCTTTTGCTGCTGAATTCTAAAGTATAGATATAAAAGTCGCACGAGAAAATATTATCTGTGAAATTGCAGACACCAATATTATTTTTGAATAAAATGTTGAAATTGCAACAGATACCAATCGTCTGTAAAATGATATGTTTGTTATAATGTTTTAAAACATATTTTTATAAAAAAACAAATTAGGAACTGTTTACTATTTAGACCTTAGCATTTAAAACCTAATCGTTGACAATGCATCAAGGATAAGAGAAGGATGCCAATCCAAAAAAATAAAGAGTAGAAACACGAAGGAGAGACTGGAACGGTTATGCATTGAAAATGCAAAAGCGCAGTCTGCTGAAAATTGTAAATCACCTATCTCTTGATACTTACTTCTACTTCCTGTAGCTCTACAACCCTGGGTGGGTCATAGTGGCTTCACGACTTGTCTCTACTTATCTCGGTTCGATATAAGGTCCACGTCATTTTCAACGTCCATTGATTTTAAATCGGTTTAAATGTTATCTTTCCACCGAACAGCTTGCGTCCTCTTGGCTTTTTGGCGCAAAAAGCCATCGTTGCTGTGCGCCAAGAAATTTATCTAACTAATTCCTCTTGACCTTTTACCAGTGACATCTCTTACCCGACTAATTTTATGAAGGGGTTGTTTGGCCCTCTGCTGGCATGCTCAACCTACGGCGGACGTTGTGCTTTAATTTCCTTTAATGCTCTCCATATAATGCCCATTCAATGCTCTGTTTTTCTTGGGTCGGTATCTTAAAGTTATCAGGTCTTGGCCTTGTTCATAAATTTTTCTAAGGGCTTTTCTTTCTAAGCATTTTATACTTATCTATGGATCTTATAATGGTTTTGTATATCCTGAGCTTCTCGATAAATCCTTAGAGAGTATAATTTTATTAAAAGCAAAGAAGCATCTGTTTCCACCATAAATATGGTATTTTATTTCTTCCGTGACGTCTTTTTCTCCGTTAGTAGTGCTCAAAAAAAATTAAACCTATCTATTATTTCGTTATACTCGTTCATATTTAACGTTCGGTCCTAGTCTAAATCTTGACAGGTAGCTCCCAATATGAGGAAGACCGTTCTAAAAAAAAAAAAAAATGATTAAAATTGTTACAAAGGAAGAAGAAGACCTTTGAACAAGGCAACTGTAGACGCCTGTGACCCACTGATTGATTTAATGCGGCCCGCCAATATGAAAATATAATATTTACTTTTCTTATCCAGTTTAGCCAACACATTACCACCGCGTTGCTTCTGATACACTAGACTATTTACGTCATCGTATAAACGTGTCTCTTCTTCATCAGCCTATAAAAGTCCCCCAGTAGTCTTACCGAGCCTTAGTTTTCACTACCGTACTGCTAATTTATAGTGGACACGGGCCTTTCACTTCAAAGGGTGAAGTTTTAGGTCTACAACTCCCACGGTGACCCAGTCCGGATTGGGAGCGGTGATAAATTTATGATAATATTTTTTTAAAATAAGGATGAGGGGAAAATTATGAATTCAAATATCCATGCCCTGGCCGGGGTTCTAAACCGGGATCTTAAACACGAGAAGCAGAGTTTCTACCTCTGCACTACCGAGGTCGGCATGAACGTGTTAAGAAAAGTGTAAAGAGTTATAAAAAAAGCTCTTGAGCATAACCTAGAATTGAAAAAATAGAAAGTAAAGGAAGCAAAAGAAAGTCCCACAAAAAAAAATGCATTACTGTATGCGATCCGCGACGTAAACAAAGTTGCCGAGCCTTGCCTTGGAATTAAGCATAAGATAGATTGGTTTTGTAAATTTCGAAAATTGTTTGACAGCAAAAAAAGGGACTTCAAATGGTTTTCTACATAAAAATGTTCGATATAAAAAGAATCTTACTATTATTATCCATATAAAATTTACCTTAAGAACTACACAAAGTCTGTCTGACTATATAAATTTATTTCATCGCTTTCCACTTTCATTGTCTGGCTGGAATTCCTTGAATGACTATTTCCGTAAGACCGTTCTTCAGATAAACTAATAAATAAAAAAATATAAACTTATAAATAAACTTATAATTATATTATTAGATTCAGTCATGACTTTCAGAATTTAATATTATTACTCAAGACAGAGAGATTTGGAGAAGTAATGAGGAGTCCTATGTACAGCAGTGTAAGAATTCGGATGGTAGATGATAATAATGATGAAAATTGAGAATATACTTACCACTACCAGTCCAGTTCCAGTAATTTCATAATGATTTACGTACAACTCAATCTAAAGGGTTTGTTTTAATGGAATTTCGAAAAACACATTTGCGGTTACCACGTTTTAACGATTCTGACGCAACATTATATTAATATATTCTATAAGATGATATGAAAAACTAATAATTGCATTCCAATAGCAATAAATTATTTTATGTAGTTATATACTTTCAATATCACAAAAAAATATCACGTTGAATGTAAACATTACAGTGCACAATTCAAATATTTCTCACATATATATCAGCTACGTTGAAATGACGACAGAATTCGCTACTGAAAAAAAACAAGTATCTCACAAATTTCGACGAAATAAGAAAGTGACTTCGTTTATGACTGAATTCTACCGAGAATCATTTGAAGGTCTGTGATGCTCTTGGCCAGAATGACCCAATTTCAGTCTATGCAAAGTTTCCTTGTAGATTCTGTCAGTATGTAGATTGAACAAAAGGAGAGAAAAGATACACCCCTGACGGACTCCTTGTTGAATTACCATTTCTACTGCTTGTGTATCTCCAATCCTGAGCTTTGCAAGTTGTATACCAGTACAGATTTTTTATAAGTAGGACCTTCCTTGCCTACATTCTTTTGATCTACAATCACATTGCATAGACACTCGACTAACTTATCATGCTGGATCCTGTCAAATGCCTTTTCGTAATTGATAAGTAATGAGAATTCCTCCTTACGCTGATTTTTGCATTTTTTTGAAGGACATTAAAACTATTTTTTTAGATGTAGCTAATAGACCGGGAGCTCATGACATTTTTTGTCTCCGATTTCATACAGCATGCCTTTTGGAGGAGAGAATATTTACCCTGTGACAACAAAAAAGGGATGGTACTAAAACCCTGCACGCTTTCCGGTCATAGGGAAAATTGCATTTCTACTTGCACAAAAATTTTGTGTTTTTCTCTGATTTAATATTGCTTGCCCTTTTGTCAAAAGAAAGTTAAAACAAATTTAAAGTCTTTTAATTATAGTCATGCGGTTCGGAGGGTCCAAAAGGGCTCAAACGGTCACGTGATCTTGTAATAAAAAAATATGATATTCCGCGTTTTCATACAGCATGCCGATGAAAAGAATTAAAGTTTGTGTCATAAAACCCCTATAAAAAAATTGGCACGCGGCCCTCGTTGGCCCAAGGGTGGAAAATTTCGGAAAATATTTGTGAATATTTTAATAAGATTTTACGTACACAACCCCCCCCATTGTGTACGTAAAATCTTTCAGCAATATGCATGTCATTTTGTATTTAAGCTAAAAACAACATTATTTAGTGAAATGTAAAAAGGCATGCAAAATAATATGACCGAAATTTTCCAATTTTTTTGCAACTTTTCTTATTTTTTATGATGTTATGTGCTTTCTCGGCATGCATGCCATTTTGTATTTGAGCTAAAAACAACATTATTTAGTGAAATGCAAAAAGGCATGCAAAATAATATGACCTAAATTATCCAATTTTTTTTTGCAACTTTTCTTATTATTTATTATGTGATGGGCTTCCTCGGCATGTATGCCATTTAAATTTTGGACATTTTACACTATAAAATTAACATTTTACTTTATTTGGTGTTGTTTAAGATCACGTAAAATCCTATTAAAATTTTCACAAATATTTTGCGAAATTTTCCACCCTTGGGCCAGCGAGGGCTGCAAGCCAATTTTTTTTTGCAACTTTTCTTATTATTTATTATGTGATGGGCTTCCTCGGCATGTATGCCATTTAAATTTTGGACATTTTACACTATAAAATTAACATTTTACTTTGTTTGTTGTTGTTTAAGATCACGTAAAATCCTATTAAAATTTTCACAAATATTTTGCGAAATTTTCCACCCTTGGGCCAGCGAGGGCTGCAAGCCAATTTTTTTTTATAGAGGGTTTATGACACAAACTTTAATTCTTTTCATCGGCATGCTGTATGAAAACGCGGAAAATCATATTTTTTTATTACAAGATCACGTGACCGTTTGAGCCTTTTGGGACCCTCCGAATCGCATGACTATAATTAAAAGACTTTAAATTTTTTTTAACTTTCTTTTGACAAAAGGGCAAGCAATATTAAATCAGAGAAAAACACAAAAATTTTGTGCAAGTGGAAATGCAATTTTTCCTATGACCGGAAAGCGTGCAGAGGTTTAGTACCATCCCTTTTTTGTTGTCACAGGGTAAATATTCTCTCCTCCAAAAGGCATGCTGTATGAAATCGGAGACTAAAAACTGTAATGAGCTACCCGGTCTATAAAAACACTATTATTTATGCTATAAATAGTCATCAGCGACCTGATTCCTAAACAAAGAAACCTAATTTCAGATATGACCATAGACATCTCGAAAGGATCCATACATCACATCGTAACTACAGTTTTAAGTATGAGAATACTATGTGCAAGATGGGCTAGCAATTATTCGACATTCCTGCACATAAATCAACTTTGGAGGTGAAGAAAATCTGGAATTTGAAGTACGAATTGGTCTATTCACCAGATTTGGGTCCTTTAGACATTCATCTGTTCCCCAACCTCAAGAAATTCATGAATGGGAAGTGTTTACCAAACAAATGAAGAAGCAGATTTCCGGTGTCACTATAGGGATAGACTTTGGAGAATCCCTGGAATAAATGTATTGATGTTAAGGGAGATTAAATTGAAAAATAAAATTTAGTTTAAATTGTGTAACCAAATCATTCATTGTGAAGTCGAGAATTTATAGAACCCTCGTAATGGCTATTAGATAAAATTATAATGGCCATAATACAAATTAAGCAATTTAAAACAGCTGATCAATGTTCTGAATAAATTTAACAAAATGTTAACGTAATAAATTGTGACAATGAAATGTTTAATTAGCGGTTAAATCTAAATTGATCCGTGGGGGTATAGTTAGCGTAGAACAGTGACTGTCAAACAATAGACTGCATGTTGGTACATAGTGTGCATATCCTATAAGTGGGTTGTCCTTTGTACCTCTTAATGCGGACCTCAGGGCGAATACGACAAGAATTTCAGTTCTGTTACAGACAGTATTAATGTTGAGAGCAACTTGGAAGATTACTTCAAAGAGAGGATTCCAACTTTCATAATAAGGAGATATATGAAATTTTAATAAGACATTCTTGCACAAAATATGTTGACAACTTGCTAATGATCGAATTAATAAAAATGAACAATTACACACAATTTAAAAGAAAGACACAGTTCTGTAATGTTATGTGATTCGCGGCTACATCTTATATAGAGTGGGTTAGAAGGCTTTTGGAAGATAACATGTTACTAATATGTTTCTTGTTTATTTTTACAAACTCTTTCTTAAGCCTGGAACAGAATGCACAGCGTGCTACGGCGTCAGCGCGGCGTCATTTGCGACAACGTTGTGTTAGCGCCGTTGAGAATTTTCGCCTACACACAATGCAATAATTTTTAACGCCGTCAAGTGTCACTTGACAACCTATATCTGTGTTTATACGTGCGCTTTCTTTTATTAAAAGTATAATGGATGATGAAGACTTGTGCGTGATGTTATTTATGTTGTATGCAAGTTATTTATACATACAAACACTTTATTATTCAGTAAAAACTGAGGTTAGGTGTTCTGCGTCAACGTTCAACAGCGTCAAAAGTTGGAAGTTGACGAACATTCAGTATCAACGGCGGTCGAACGGCGTAGGACGTTGTCCATCCTGTGCACTTGCGTACGACAGCTTGGGTTTAACTTTCTCCTGACAGATAGCGCCGTACGAACGGCGTTAACGCGTCGTAGAACTCGGTGCATTCTGTTTCCCACTTTATGATGCATGTATTTTATTAAAGATTTCTAATTAAGTTACTTCAAGTGGCCGTAGTATCCTTGTAGAGTTTTAGCCTCCACCAAAAGTATCATTACATAATACATAAAAAAATCTTTTTCGTTCTCGTTTTTAATACATCTTTGTTAAACTATCTGGTCACCCTACCTTTACGTGAAATGAGGATGTAAAAGCTTTGAAAAATAGTAACACATATAAATTGTGTCATATGATGTAGGTATCATTACATTTATGACTACAGTTTGTAAGTTTTATATTCGGTGTACGCCAAATTTTCAGTTATTTTTTACACTTTTAGTTTAAAATAAATGCTTTGCTTTTATGATCTTAGCGGTTTTTAGCACTTTAATTATTTAAATAAATGTCCATTTTTTTGTGTATTTAAAGGGTTGACATTAAAACCTGACAAATTAGTATCAAGCACGATGAGCAACCAAAAGTTGTATATTTGACACTATATTTGGTACAAATTCTATCATTCAATTGCTCTGATTTTGGTGACGAAATACTGTCTCAATTGCAAATATTGGTTGCCACGTTTTAAAGCCAGTAATTTTAATGTCAGCGACCGGACATATTCCGGAACACCACTATGATTTGCAAGCATTATTAATTACAAATCTGTCGCAGGGAGTTGTCAACAATTGGGTTTGAGCAATAGTTTCGAAACGATTGCTTGGTATAGGAATAATTCAGAAGCTTGGAAGAGGCTACCATATGAATTCTCAGAACACAGAACATGTTATTGCCAGCCGGGTTAATACATTCATTTTAGCACTTGTCTTCTTGTCGTAAGATTTTGTTTTTGTGAAAAGTTAACGTAACGCCGGAGAACATAAACTGAATTACGTACAACAATCCTAAATACAAACAGTCATGGGTAGATCCTGCGTAGTCATCAGCATAAATTACTAAACCGTATATCCGTGTTATAAGATCATTATGTGTCATCTTTTGTGTCAAAAACTGGGAACTGGGAATACCAGTAGAAGAAGTGATAGACGAAGGACAACTGAGATGGTATGGTCATATTCAAAGAATAGAGTATGGGAGAGGTACAAAAATGGTTTACGAAGCAAGGGGATCTAAAAGAAGACATTAAGGAAAATCTAGAAAAGATTGGAATGACGAAATCAGAAACTCGATAAAAAGAAGATATATCCTTTGGAATGAAGGAAGAAGTAGGACACAAAATAGGAATAAATGGAAACAACTGTGGCGACGTTGTCCCGCAAAAGAAGGAAACAAATACAAGTAACATTAAAACACACAAACCCCGACACTAGAGATTGTAAAAGGACTCAATGATTAAGTTCAAAAAAGTAACGTAAGTTTTATGTGAACTTCTGTTTAGCCAATATCGGATTTATGTATAGCCAAGTAAGCCCGAGATGATAGATCTGCGAATTTGGGGCTCCAAAGGAGCCTGGCGTTCCCTGTTTTTGCTCATCACTTCAATTTTATTTGCTAATTTTTGCAAAACAGTATGGTTATACCAATGTTTCCATGGCCTGATATACAAGCGAGGTCAATCTGGTTAAAACAATTGCTGGTTAGCTGGTTGGGAAGTAAAATAACTTGGCCCCCTCTTAAATATTCCTCTAAACAGTAATGAGATTATATCTATCTTCAAATCTTCCATATACAACCAATGGCAACAAGAAAACATAGATTCTCTACAGTTCAAAAGATCATACTATGGTCAAATTCAACCTCTTCTTCCTAGAAAGCTTTGGTTCTCTTCTCACCAAAGCAGATATTTTATATGCACTTTTATCCGGCTTAGATTTAATCACAACTTCTCTCCATAACATCTGCATAGAACTAATGTGGTTTCGTCTCCTTTCTGTCCGTGTGATAATTTGTCTGTCAGCGATTCGAACTATTTATTGTTTGAATGCCCAATTCATTTTCGCAATCGTAACTTATTCATACAAAATTCTTGCTACAAACTCTCTTGCTACTAACTCTCGAGATATTTATGAAATTATTTATAACTATATTAAAGCAGAAAATATCAAATTATAAATGTAATTTTTAAAACATTGTAATCTCTTCATTTATACCTGGCTAATAGCCAAAGCAGCTAAAACCAACAAATAAAAGGAAAGCAAATCACAGTTTTGATCATAGTTTTGAACACCAATAATTAAACACTATCAATAGTAAACAGATATTAGTACCCTTACAATATTATTATTAAAGTCATACATTAAAACTAACTGCAAAAGACACCTTATAACTGACTAAACTCAGAACGCTGAATAATAATGCACTCACTAAACGTGATTGTCTATTGTCTAAGCCTTAGGATTTTACTCTGTAGCCTTAGACTCTAAGGCTACAGAGGTATACATTGTTAGGTGCAATAAAAACGTTTAATCAGATGCCGCAAACCTTTAATAATAATCTACCGGTTTTATTGCATGTATGCCGCCCCGCCTAACAGTCTTCTCCTTATCTATCGAAGTGCATTGTTACTTATGTCAGAATGGGGAGATCTCGTCAAAGGTCGGCTCCTGAAGGAATTAAAGTTGCTTTCTGGAACAGGTGCTTTTTCTGAATACGGGACATGTGGGACAATAAGTAGGTTTCCGGGACGATTTTAGGTACCGATATAAAAGCGGGACATGGATCGGTAATCCGGTACTAAAAAGCCTAATAAATCCTTTTAAAAAAACCTAATACATATCTGAAAAAATAAGTCGTAATATAAATCTTAATAAAACCTAAAAAAGCCTAATAAATATCCAACATTTGTGGAAATTATTCAACGCCTTTATTGCATTTCTTGCACTCGGCCTAAGAATCCTCCTCTGCTAAGTTATCGCTATCGTTTAGCTGGAGCGGCGTAGACGGGGTCGTATTAATACGGCGGAAGCACTATTAGATACATTGCAAGTTTACTATTATCTATACCTTATTTCTTTTATATCGACAAAGTCGCCGCTTATTGGTCCGCCGACCAAATAAAATGTAATATTTATAAACAAAGATAAATAAAAACTAAATTTATAAAGATACAACAAGCAATTAATAAAATTTTTATTATAAAAATAAACAAATGTGAAATACCTGAAAGGCGCCCCCGCGGAGCGATAGCTCCATTCCTCCATGCCACCACACGGCCCTGTACCTTAGTTAGTTAAACATAATTTTTGTTTGAATGTCACTGATCACACAAGGTGCGCCTAAGTGTCTCGGCAAATGTGTAACATAGTATAAATGATATATTATTAATAGTTATTAATAAACAAATGATTTACTGCAGTTTTCTAGTTACATATCGACATCCGGTAATTCACGGAGACGCGCGGGGTCAGGGGAGAGAAATTACATGCACGAGATTGATCAATTACGAAACTGCATAATATGTAAGGTCAAAAGTTAGTTTTTGTATGTTATTAAACAATTATTACCAGTTTAATATTAAAACACTATTATATAAAGGTATCAGAAGTTTTGTTTTAAATATTAATTAGTTACGCATGGAACTTGCTACATTTAATAGCATATATATTTTTAAACCATGAAATTTATCTCTTTTTATTATTTTGTTCTATTTGACATTGGCTATCATTAAGATAATGCGTATAAAGGTAGCAGCAAGACGGATGCGTAAATAAATACGATGATATTCTTGCCATACTATTCGCATAGATGGTACTGCCAAAATTCTCTTATCCTTTATTTCTCCTTTATTTTAGCTTAACTTAGTTGCCATCATTTATTCATTCATTTTTCCTATTCAAATTAAATAAAGTTTTTGCTTCCTCAAATTTTGTCTCCACTTTTGCGGATTTAGTTTTCTTGGTATTAATCTGGGTCTTTTAGTGCGTGGCTTGTTGTTCATTATTTTCTTTAAGGGATAGCTTTGCCAAATCCAGACCACCTGACCAATCTAATTAATTCTGGATTTTTAACGGTTACTATTATATCACGTTGTCTTTGTATATATTATACATGTCAAAACACATTCTAATTTGCCATTTTCCATCTTCTTTTATTGGCACTGAGTGGAATTATTATTTCAAATCTAGGCAGATCTTTTTCAATTCACCGTCAAGACCCATTCAAGCCCCAGAAAAGATGTCACTCAAAGTTTCAATCGCTAATCTTGAGAGAAAAGGCGCCAGCTTTGAGCGCTTAGCAATTAGAATAGACACCCTGGCTTGTTAGCGTAGACACTTTCCTTTAAGTAGTCCCAAAGAAAAAAGTCTGGCAGAGTCAAGTCTGGTGTATGAGATGGCTAATCAATGATACCAAATTTAGAAATTATTCCGTAAGGAAATGCTTTGTGCAAATCTAGCAACGTAGCATGAGCTTCGCGCGATGTACCACCGTCTTGAATTTGTCGGGTTTTCTGTAGTAGGGTATAACTGATGAGGTTTAAACTCAATTGTCTTGTTGAAACCACATGTGCTGACATTGTTTATTAATTTCAGGTACAAAGAATTTTTGCAGCATCGCAACCAGTCCAAATTACACACCATAAAAGGGCGAAGAAGATATTCATAGGTCAATCTTCAGTTTTCAAATCCACAATAACGGCTATTTTGTTTGCTTCGTTACTCATGATTAATGCTGCAAATCTTACGTTTCTTACGATTCTACGGAAACGGCCCTTACACGATCAATAATATTGACAATATCAGTATTGACAATACAACCGTCAATCCTCGTGCCAACCAGTCTCAATACTTCCGTACCTTACTCGATCAGTATTATTGGCAATACTTTTGTCAATAAATTTGTTCAGTACCTACATATCTTTCTGCCTACCGAGCAGAGTGAATCTATCTGGTTTTATTCGGTTATTTGTGGGTTTTTCCTTTCCAAAATACGGAGAATCGTACAAAACTTTGCTTAGCTATTATTTTGGCACTTGGAACTACTCATCGAGAGAAACGCAAACGCTGGATGAAGAAATGGTTGAAGAAAAGAGAAGAATATTCTCATCTAGTACTGTTTAAGGGAATCAGCCTCAGCGATGTTGAAGATTTTAAGAACTACTTTCGAATGGAGTACTAGTCTCGAATGGACAAACTATTACAGATGGTTGAACCAAGTCGTCTGCTGCTGAACTGGTTTTTCGAACCTCTCAAGAAAGGACAAAGCAAAAAACACCCATGACGAAGGTGTGCAAAGTTCGTCTGCGCTCTTTCCCGACCTCCTTGATGCGGCAATCTTCTTT
This sequence comes from Liopterus haemorrhoidalis, assembly GCA_963971575.1. Classification (NCBI taxonomy): domain Eukaryota; kingdom Metazoa; phylum Arthropoda; class Insecta; order Coleoptera; family Dytiscidae; genus Liopterus; species Liopterus haemorrhoidalis. The sequence goes on from OZ020615.1 coordinate 40,752,561, forward strand.
AATTCTTTTCTATAATTTGTCCGAAGACTGTTTATCTTCTTTTTGACATCCTACCTCTGTTGGCCCCCGGCTTTATTCTCTAGAAAGGGTATGAGGCGGAGAGCTGTCGAACGACTGTCAAATTATCAGGTCGTCAAGGATAAAATTTTTAGTTAATAATATTGTCAACAGCTTATTATTTGACATTGGCTTAATATTTAACTGTTCTTTTTTTTTTTTTTTTTTTTGTTGGAAAGGTACACATCTCGCCTGTTGAAAGAAATCATTGTATGCTCTAAAAAATATCAAAAACTTTTTTTTAAATTAATTTTGTTGAAAATGGAACGGTCAGAAATTCGCACTATTATGAAGTATGAGTTCTTGCGTGGAACTACGGCATCGCAGACCGCGCGAAACATTAATAGTGTATTTGGCTCTAGTGTTACTTCGCAGCAGACAATATCAAATTGGTTCGCCAAATTTCGTACAAGTAACTTAAAACCAAACAAAACAAAAAACCTGACTCATCGATGACAGCAGAAATATACTGTAACCAACTGGACGAAATTATGCAAAAACTTAAAGAAAAACAGTCTAGATTGGTCAACAGATTGACTCCTATCTTATTGCATGATAACGCTAGACCACATACTGCACAAATTACTGTCTCAAAACTACAGGAATTGGAGTTGGAACTTCTTCATCATCCTCCATACTCACCAAACCTAGCCCCCACTGACTACCACTTCTTCCGCAATTTGGACAACTTTTTAATAGGAAAACAGTTTAATTCCGACAATGTTGTAAAACTGGCCTTCCAGGAATTCATTGACTCTCGTCCGCCAGGGTTTTATACCACCGGCCTGAACAACCTGCCGCTTAAATGGCAAAAGTGTATAGACAATATGGGTACATAGTTTGATGAATAAAATAATTCCTTATATTCGTAATATAATCCGCATCATCAAACACATGTATTATTATGGGTTTCATTATAGTCTTATACGTACATTTTTATTTTAGATTACTTTGATAACAGCTTTGATTTGAGAAGTAAGACCATGGAAATATATGATTTATTTGCACGTCAGTCATTTGCATGTTGGTGCATTCACACCTTTCGAGCCTAACGAACGAACATGTACGAAACATGTTCGTTCATTAGGTCGTAACGAGGCTTAATAAAACATTGACTTGAAATCTAAAACTGTTATATTTATGACTTTTCAGTAGGTGATTATGATATATGTTTGTGTATAAATGTATTAAATTAACATAACACTGTCAGTTGTATTTCCACTTGTTCATACATTATATACAAGAATAAATTTGTAAAAATGAATTAGTTGACAAATGATATTTATAAACCATGCTATAATTCTGTAGTAGCTATGTTATGTTGCGTTTACGTGTAGAGTGTTTCATGAATATATTAAATATTATATTTTTATTCGAGCTCGTAAGGTCACTGTCGATAACCGTATGATTATAGTAATCATATATTTTCGGCCAACTTAATGTTCTAATAATAATTTGTCATAAATATTTAACTTCAGTGAGCACTATTACGCAACAATTTTTAAATATAGAATTAAATATGCTCAGTTCGATTTTTAGATTTATTTAGAGTTTCTAGCGGCCTAAATTCATGTACAGGTTAAATTAAGGCCATGCTTGATTGATTTTTGACTTATATTCGAGCTCTAGTTCTTAAGTGGTCTTAAGAGCAAGGTATTGTTGTAACGTGTGATTAAAAAAATAATAAAATTTTCAGAGTAAGCTGTGAAAGACAACAATATGGGACATATTGGAGATAATCATATTGCTGTCATTTTTGCAAATTTAAAAAATTTGTGTTTAATCATGTATGCTCAGATGCACCAGCTTTCCTTAAAATTCAATTCAATTCAATTCCTAAAACATTCCTTGAATCACACAAATTTAATAAATAGACCATATTAGAGTTACGTCACATACATGTGCTGCCATCTGGCAACGGTTTCCTTTGGAATTTGTTGGGAGATTTAAAATACATGTGTCATTACCTTTGTTACCTTAAATTAATGAATATTATCAATTTTGGAGCAAAAAATATATATCTTTGATAAGTATATACTAATATATACAGTTCAAATACCTTATATTATAGAATAATGTTTTTATAAACATATAAATAAATATTCGAAGATATATTTATAGGTTACGTTTTAAAATAATATGAAAATCGAAATATCTTTAGTATTTATTTAATTAACACTAAGTAATCATTAATATTTTGTTTTAGAATGCATAATGGTGTATTGCTTCAAATTGGAACCATTAGTCACATTCTTAATTGCAAATTTTTGACAGATGAAAATCGATAATGGATAAAATAAGAACAATATATTGTTCCTTCAAAGTATTTGGAAATGGCAAACAGATATATTGCTATGTTACTTGCCATAATAACGATTAATAAGGTAAGTTGTTCAAAATTATCCTGAAAAATAATATTGGTCTGCAAAAATAATTAAAAATAATGAACAAAAATAAGAGTTTTATTTAATAAATATTGACTTGTAGTTTTGATGTGAAGCATTTTCTTACTTTAAAAACTTAATTTATACTTCCAAAATACAATTAAAAAAAAAAAAAAAATATGTTTAATTCAAATAAAAGGAAACGTTGCGTACTGAATCCCACTTTGTGATTTAGTTACTAATATGGTCTATTTAGCAACCTATTGCGTTGCTAGACATTTTTGCGATTTAAGGAAAGCTTAAACTTTAAGATATATATATTTTTAATTTTATTTATTTTACGTCTGCGTATTTCTGCGATGAGACTAATCGCCGATGCGATGGGGCGAACTTCAACACCTGGATGAACTAGCAATCTCACCATTCAGACTGTTTTTGCCAGTCAGATCTGTATGATTTAATGAGCTTGGCCATTCTGTTAGCTAAACTTTAAAGTAAACTGGAGCAATCTGAATTGATGAAGGCAGTGGTCACATATCCCATCTTGTTTAGTTTATAAATTTATAATTTTATTTCTTTGCGGTTGTTTATTTAAGATTAAAATTAACTATTTAGAGCAAACATTAAATTTGCTCAATAACTCTGTAGTGTCAAAGGTTATGTGAGTAGTTCTAGCGTTCCAAATTTACTTAAAGACATACGAGATTTTTTCACGGCTGTATATCCAGCTTCAAATAAAGTGCTCGAATATCCTCATTCTCACGATTTCTACATTTACCAATGACTGTTTGATTGATTTATTACGCTTCTTGTAGTTAAAGTCTTCCCATTGCCCTATGTTCAATCATCCTAATGAACACTTTACCATTCTGTCCTCTTTCAGCATGTATAGGTAGGGATGTTCCGATACTACTGATACGATATCAGTATCGATATTTTTCATTCGATATCGCGATTTGGGTATCGATACTAATCTTCCAATACTTTACTAATATCAGTACATTTGACCCAGTATTGTTTTTTTTTTTTTTTTATTAAAACAGTATCCTAAAATTTTTATTTATACACATATTAATATTTCTGTGATTAAATTTTTTTCAATAAAAAACACTTCTAAAAGTTGTACTCTTGTAAAAACAGGTGGCGCAGAGAAGAGGTGACATAGTACGCCAAGAAACATGCGATGACCGTTGAATGGCGGCCGAAGGAGACACAGGGCGAGGGCGCGAACCCCCAGATCCCGGGCTCCGCAGCTAGGAGGTTCCGCGGGTGGCCAAGGCACGAGACCGAGCTTGGATCCGTCCGCGACCGTTCCACCAGCGAATAACGCGCGCTCTCTCGCGGCCCCGCGCAACCGCGGCCTAGTTGCTGGAGTTTGACGCATTTTTCCTCTACGTTTGAAGTTATGAAATGTTATTGGTTATTTTTGTATTTTAATTAAAAATGTCACCACCAAGAAACAAAGTGTGGACCTGTTTAACCAAAATAGATTATGGAGTTTTCTCGGTGCTTGCAATGAAGAAGAGTGGAGTGTTTAATTCTATTTTAAACAATCACTCCTATAGGCTTCAGCAAGAGTTCATATACACACCAGTTTTGCAAGTGAAAGATGGGAAATCCATTCGTAAAATTTTTATTATCTATTATCGTTTTACTAATTTTCCTAATTCTGTTGTCCAAGATTTTTACTAACTAAACCTAAGCTAATTACTTTGTTTTTAGGCATATAGTACTTTATTTTCCCCCAAACATAAGCCCATTAAAATAGTGTGATAAACTCTAGTAAATACGATCAATTTAGGTAATTAAGTAAAGTATAGTGTAAAAATCTAGGACAGCAGAATTAGGAAAACGATAATAGATAATAAATATTTTACGAAGGGATTTCCGCTCTTTCACTTGCAAAACTGGTGAGTATATGAACTCTTGCTAGGCTCCATGGCCTCTTCTATCTCTTCTCTTCATGGACGTCACTTATTTATTAGTTCTTTCATGAACGAATCTTCATCGCCTACGTTGTTTTTAGGTGTCAAATGTATTGTTATACTACTTTAATGCCCATACTACTTTAATCTATTTATTATTGTAAAATAATTAGATTGTTATTATAAGAATAAAACGGTTTTTTCTTTTTTACGTTTTATAGAAAATATATTAATTTTTTCTTTCGATACTTAAAAATATCGATATATATTTTTTTTTTCGATACGATACTGGTATCGATAATTTTTATTCTATATTATCGATACTTTCTCATTATCGCATATCCCTATATATATATTTCCAAACACAGAAGATCATTAAATAAACAAACGTTATGGTCCACATTCTCAGCACACCTTCATGCAGGAAAACGTAGGGGAGATGTGGGGACGGTGGCACAATTGGTACAGTGGAACATTTGAAATATCTTTGAAATATAGAATATTTTCATGTCTGTTTGGGTATATATTGGGCCCTCTGGTACTGAGAAATTAAACTATCCACATTTTGAGTCTATAAATTTAAGTCCCACCATTTATGATGAAAATATTGATTTGAGGTTGACAAACTAAAGTTTTTCGTAACAGTAAAATTTTTATTTGAACGAGACACAACTAAATTAGTTAGAAATTTTGTATTACATGTTGTAAATTGGTCATTTGTCTAGAGTGTAAAGCAATTACTAATGTTCTAAACTATATCATTTATTATATTTGATAAAATGTTCGTGAAAATAGGGTTAGGCTAACAGTGGCACACGTGTTATGTGGATACAGTGGTACTGTGAGCCACTGTACTCACGTATGTGGGTACGAGTTAGAAGAATAATTCCAAGCTGCACAAAATAAAAAAGATTAGAAAATTAAAAGATATTCTTGTAAGTTCAGACACATCTGATACTGATGTCAATATTGATGAGAATTCAAACTCAGATGATAATGTTGACTCTGAATATGATACAGATTCGACAGACTACGTAAACAAGGATATTAAAGTAAGGCAATATGTCTTAATATTTTAAGGATACGGAAAGAATAAAATGAAGAGCCACTCTATAGGAGAAATCATAGAAATAACGACTGACGATATTGTTGTAACATATCTCTGACGGCTGACTCTACTCTTTAAATTTATTAAAACAAATAAAAATTACACCTTAAAAAATCAGAGCTGATGAAAGTTTTACCTTCTCCTGCTCCGTCTGGTAGCACAAATCACCGTTTAGACGTTTTGATTTTTACAGTAAATTTATTGAAATATAATTAACATTAAAATAAAAACTATCAAAACTTACTGCTTCCAAGGAACTTACCAAAGTTTATTTTTTTATATTAATAGTAAATTGACATTTATATATTTATATACATTATTTAATTACTTAGTAGTTTGTTCCAAAAAAAATTTTTTTTTTACAATAGTATTAATTTTTCAGTACCTTTCAGATGATTTATTTTTAAAGACATTAAATTGAAGTTTCAATAAAAATTATTGATACATATACAGATTTTTTAGATACCTATTATATTTACTGTTCCACTGTATCCCTAATGCTGTTTCACTGTACCCTCATGTATAGGTACAGTGGTACAATTGCAGAGGTCAACAAAAATATTAATTATAAATGGCACGTGATAAGGACATTAATTTTTAACAGGTTATTTAAACAACGACATTATAAGTATTAAGTGGCGAAAAGTTTAATTTAAAAAATTTAAAATTGAAGATGTTATGTACAGAAAACCAAAATGTGTGCCACCGTCCCCACATCTCCCCTACCTCATCTTTTACCCCCGACATTTTGCAAATTTAAGAAAAAGGATTAAAACGGAAATTTAGAAGCCCACGAAATCAAGAAGATTAAGAAAAACAGAACTTCCTTAATGAAATGAATTTTCCAACTCCGGATTAGAAATTGATTTCATTTGTCATGTATCTGTATTTGTTAATCTTTACCTAATACCATCACCCCCTTCATTATTTCTATATAAATAGCATGTAATTTATTTTAAACAACATTGTAGCTTTGAAAATGGTACACCAAAACTGTCAGAATGTTAAACATTTTTGTGAAACTTTACAAAACTTTACAAACTTTACAAATCAATACAATTAACCTACATAAAACCATTATATTTCTGAAACATATTTATAATAATAGTTTTTCTAGGGTAGCAGGATAGACAGTTTTTTAGGGTAGCAAAGTTTTTTAGGATAGACACATAAAAACAACAGATAGACAAAGATAGTACCTTCTATTTAATTTAGGGTTATTATTTGTAGATAATAATGGTTCATAATTGTTGTAACAATCAATATGATTGTTACAACCATTTAAAAAATGTTTACTTTCAATAATATTTTTAAGTACTTCGAATGAAAAAATTATCCAGTTTTATTTATATTTGTACAGGGTTAATCAAAATAAATTAAATTAATCTAAAGCACATTGGCTAAATGTTATTGCCGCTAATTCGCAAACAGCAAATCGGACTGTTGTTCTGAATTAAGTATGAGTTTTATATGCAACCTGCGGTATATGATAGTTACGGTGGATGCATCAATTACGGCAGACATAAAAGTTTTCAGCTTTTATTTATCAATACCAGCCATAGTAATTACCAATCCGATTCACTAAACTCAGATATGCTTAAATAAATGGTTTAAGGGGATATATCAATATATTTTCATGTTATAGCCTGTTGTATAATATTTTACCTCTTGTGTATAATGTTTAATAAATTATTTAATAGCTTTTTAGGAAATATATATATATATTTCCTAAAACCATGTCCTGATTTGACTGGGAGTGTCCCGGCCAGTTATCCCGGATATTTGGTAAAAATTAAAAAGTGCCGAATATACACGCAGTACCATAAGTGCAGTCTCGGGAAATGGCTATTAGGCCCCTAATTAAAAATAACAAAGAATTTTTAAAGAAATATCACGCTAGTGATAAATATTAATAACTTTTTAATAATAAGTTATGTTCAATTAAGCGTAATTAAAAATTATAACTACATAATTTTGGATGTTGTTAACCACTCTGTTATTTAGCTTTTAGCTCAATCATAAGTACTTAGAGTAGAAGGCCCTACTTTCTGTTTTGAGCAAAATCTCAATATTGTCCCGATTTGAGAAAAAAATGTTATGGTAAGTCTAATATTTCCTATCTATTTACTTGAATTCTATTTATGTATGGCTCCTTTTGCTTCTAACTGAAGCATAGAATGTGGACGAATTTACTTTATTTTACCGCTTCTGCCGAATTTTTTCCCGTTGAATCTTATTCATGAGTTTTCCACATTGTCGAATTCCATGAGAAGACACGCTCGAGATGGGGGCATGGGTTGAAACCCCGTAAATATTTAGAAACACGTTTTCAAAAGAAGTATTTTTCGTGTAATTGAATAATTATATCCACCCGAGAAAAAATCTGGTTCCCCCTTCCCTAAGAAAAAGTCCGCACCTGCCCATAAGAATACTTCTGACTGCTGGTATGCTTAAGGCCGTGACTTGAAGGGGGCCCTTATTTCTTTTTTTATTCTTTCACTTAACTTTGAAGTATTTAATGCTATATAACTAAACTAGCTGAATACCCGTGCTTCGCTACGGTTTATTGACGGTTTGCCAGCATCGTGCAATTATAATAAGTCATAGTTCTTTATAGATCACATTGCTGCCTCTCTCCTCAGGTGTAGATTCACCCCGTTAGAGGTTCATACTAATGACAAATAAAATTGGTAGTTTGTTTCTAAACATGTGCACGGGTAACTTTTATAAGCAAAAACCTAGTCGATATATCATCTGTCCTAAGAGATACTGAGGAATCCGTGAAAAAAAAAAATTACTCCTTTTCACCTCATATGGGTCGAAAAATCCTTTCTTAGTGCGTTCTTACGTTATATCGAGAAATGTACTCTTGGAATTTCTTATTTCTAATAAAAAATTCTTTAGGAATGAAATTTAAAAAACTGTTAGAACACTATCGAAAGATTTTAAAAAGTCACCTATATGCCAGAAAGGAATGTTATAACTCAAGAAGCACAGGAGATATAAAGGGTTCGATGCTTACGTTATGGAAGGAATATGTTCTCGGAATTCCATGTATCTAATCAAAAATATACCTATTTACCCCTTTATAGATAAAAAAAAAAAAAAACGTTTAAAACACTTTCTAAAGATTAGAATATATATATATATATACCAAAAAGGGATGTTATAACTCAACAAACAAATAAGTTACGAAACATTTTATAAGTCGCCCTGATTTAATGTAGATTCGCCCCGTTAAGTGTTGATTGAAGCAAAATTCTAAGTTACATTTTTATACATGCGTACGGGTAACTATATTAAGTAAAAAGCAAGTCGTTATTTCATCAAAAGATATTAAGAAATCCGTTTTCACCCCCTAGGGGTCGAATTTTTCTCGAGAAATCTCTTCTTAGTGGTTGCTTCCGTCATGGAAGAAATATAGTCCCCGAATTTCAATTGTCTACTAAAAAATACCAATGTACCAATGAAATTTAGGGAAATATAAAAAATGCAATTTAGGGTTGAAATATAAAAAAAACGGTCAAAATGAAATGATCTTGAAACTAATGATATTAAAATGACACCTAAATGCGAAAAAGCACAACATAGTTATAGTACAACAAAGACAGAAGCTATAAAGGGTTCTATAATTCACCCCAAATCTAGAATCGCCCCTTTAGGGATTGATGATTAGAGCAAAATCCTGAATTTATTTTTAAACACATATACGGATAACATTGTAAGCAAAATCCAAATCAATATAATGAAGAATCCGAGGAAAAACATTTTATCACTTTTCGTCCCCTGGGTGCTTGCGACATGGAGGGAATATATTTCCTGAATTTCATATCTCTATGTCAAGGGACGTTCTTTCAAATAAAAAATACCAATTTACCCCTTTAGGGATGAAATGTAAAAAACTTTCAAAACGCTTTCTAAATATTTTAAATAGAAAATTATGTACCAAAATGGAATGTTATAACTCAGGAAATACAAAGGTTTCTATAATTCACCCCAAATGTAGATTTACCACTTTAGGGATTGATAAGAGCAAAATCCTGAATTACTGTTTCAAAAATTTGTATGGCTAACCTTACATCACGGAAGGAATATACTTCCCGAATTTCATGTCTCTATAGCCAAGGGAAGTTCTATCGAATATAAATACCCATTTATACTCCCCCCCCTCCATTTACATTTAGAGGTGAAATTTTAAAAGACTGTCAAAACTGTCTCGAGATATTTAAAAAAGACACCGGTGTGCCAAAATGAATGTTATAACGTAATAAACACAGGAAATACGACGGGTTGTATAATTCACCCCGATTATAAATTTACCCCTTTAGGGGTTGATTAGGAAAGAATACAGGAATCAAATTTTCGGCATTTGTATGGTTAATCATTATAAGTAAAAGCCAAGTCGATATCTTATTGGTACTAAGAAATATTAAGGAATCCTTGATATCACATTTCAGCCCTTAGGGGTTGAATTTCGAAAAATACCGTCTTAGTGGGAACTTATGTCATACAGGGAATATACTTTACGAATGTCATGTATCTTGTCCAGAGGACGTTCAATCGAGTAAAAAATATCCATTTACCCAGTAGGGTGAAATTTTAAAAACTGTCAATACCATTTCAACATATTTTGTAGACACCTATATGCCGAAAGGAATTTTATAACTCAACAAACACAGGGAATATGATGGGTTGTATAATTAACCCTATTCGAAAGTTCACCACTTTAAGGGTGATTAGAACAAAATCCTGAAATAGGTTTTTCAACATTTATATGGGTAATCTTTGTAAGAAAAACCAAGACGATATCTTATTGGTCCGTAGAGATATTTAAGAATCCTTGAAATTACATTTCACCCCTTAGGGGTTGAATTTCGAAAATTCCCGTCTTAGTGTATGCTTACCACATGGAGGGAATATACTTTGCGAATACCATGCCCAAGGGATGTTCTATCAAATAAAAAATATCCTTTTACCTCTTTAGGGGTGAAATTTTGAAAAACTGTCAAAACCATTTCGAGATATTTTAAAAAGACATCTATATGCCAAATAGGAATTTAATAACTCAAGAAACACAGGAAATACGTCGGGTTTTATAATTCTCCCTGATTGTAGATTCGCCCTTTTAGGGGATGAATAGGACAAAATCCTGAAATAAGTTTTTCAACGTTTACATGGATAATATTTAGAAGCAAAAATGAAGGCGATATATTATTGGACCTGTGAGATATTGAGGAACACATTTTACCCCATTTCACCCCTTAGGGGTTGAATTTCCAAAAATCATTTCTTAGGGAGGTGTTAAATCATAAAAGGGATATACTCCCCGAATTTTATGTTTCTCTGTCTAGACGACATTCTACCGAATATAAAATACCAAGTTACCCCTTTAGGGGTGAAATTTAAAAAAAAGGTCAATACACTTTTTAAATATTTTAAAAACACACCTATATGCCTAAAAGAAATGTTATAACACAACAAACACAGAAGATGCGAAGGGTTCCATAATTCACCCTGATTGTATATTCACCCCTTTAGGGGTTGATTAGTACAAAATCCTGAAAATGTTCCCCACATAAATGTTGAAAAACGGTTTTTCAACATTTATGTGGGTAGTCTTTGTAAGCAAAAGTAAGGCGATATATTCTTGACCTAAAATATACTGAGGAATCCGTGAAAACACATTTCACCCCTTTTCACCCCTGAGAGGTCGAATTACAAAAAATCATTTCTTAGAGGGTTCTTAAGCCATAAAAGGGATATACTCCCCGAATTTTATGTTTCTTTGTCTAGACGAAATTTTATCGAATAAAAAATACCAATTTATCCCTTTAGGGGTGAAATTTAAAAAAACGGTCAAAACACTTTCTAAATATTTTAAAAAGACACCTATATGCCAAAAATGAATGTTATAACACAATAAACACAGAAGATGCGAAGGGTTCTATAATTCACCCTGATTGTAGATTCACCCCTTTAGAGGTCGATTAGAACAAAATCCTGAAATAAGTTTTTTAATATTTACATGAGTAATATTTGTAAGCAAAAACCAAGTCGATATCTTATTGGACCTAAGAGATATTAAGGAAACCGTGAAGCCACATTTTACCCCTTTTAACCCTCGTTTCGCCCGCTTAGAGGATGAGTTTCGAAAAATCCGTTCTTAGTGGGTGCTCACGTCATGGAGGGAATATACTCGCCAAATTTCATGATTGTAGGTTCAGTGGTTTGGGCTGGGCGTTGATTATGAGTAGGTAGCTTAGTTACGATTTTATATATATAGATGAGCAAACATTTAATTTGCTTGGGGCTCCCAAAAACTCATTGCTGCCCATTACTATTATTGTGGCGTATCGTTTTCTGTGCTTAAAATTATGTATCTACATCAGTAGTTTTTTTTCTTTTTCATATAGGACTCCCAAATTCAGGCCTAGGGCCCCATGTAGGTACAAAACGCCTCTGTGTCTACTTTGTCAATTTCTGAATTTTTTACATACATATATTTTTTTCACGTTATGAGGATGAGGGAGGACAGAATGGTAAGGAAGATTAGATTCCCGTCGACTAGTGGAAAGAATTCGCAAGAGATAGTGAGATCAGCTAACTAAAGATCTAACAAGTATTGGTATACAGGGCACATGACAATGAACAGTTCAAGATGAAGGACTTATGTGAGTGAAGCCAAAATCAACCTGTCTTATAGTGCACAAAGAAGAAGTAGAAGAAATTTTTTATTCAAATCTCTCCCAAAGACACTTGTTAAAGATATTGTTGGGCCAGAATATGCGTCAAATACTCTTGCAGTCTTCCAAGACCTGCATTAGTACATTAGTAGCAACATGATGTTGGAATTAAATATTCTAAATTTAATTGCATTGACATATTTTGCTCAGTTCCAAGCGCTCTTAATTAACTGAATGCCTGATTGACGTTGTTAATTTTAGTCTTCGCGTACTATTAAGTTGTACCATTACTAAATACAATGTTTCCTACGAAAGTGTAGCTATCAATATCGACCATATGTTATTATTATATTAACTAGTGTAAATATATTTAGTTTAGGGCATTAATCATAAAACGAATTACTCTAATTGCTCAGCAAACATTGCAAACGTAATTTTTTACTCAGATTATTGAGGAATTGATAAAGGTAAACGTATTATTAGAATTTAAAAGAAATTTTTCTTGATACCTGTGAGAATTTAGACAAAATTGAATTTTAATGGCAACCAAATCCCAGTAGATTTTAGTTCAATATCATAAAATACACCTTACCGTGTATTTTCATCATATTGAAAATAAACGTACATTCTGCATGTACAAATATTATTGAATTTTATACAGTTGTGTTTTTGATGTTATTATTCTTAAAAATAACGCAATACACACAGTCACATTATTCTGAGTTACCTTACGAGTTTCGTTAGATAATAATAGTAATAAATTTATTGAAGTTGAATGTAAAAAAAATAAAAAAAACCAAGTCAAAACAAATTATGGGCAATAGTAATATCTATGCTAGGAAGGTTAAATATATCACCTAGGTATTCAGAGGTTCTATAATAAGCATTTTCTAGCCATAACTTTTTGATACAATATTTAAAGTTTACGTTGTTCTTATTTCTAATTCTAATCGGTAATTTGTTGGATACAACTGCTGCGATATAAGCAGGCTAATTTTTTAACATATTGTACTTGATTTTAAGTAGTCTGCTGTCAGATCTAATTCGGGTGTTACCGTTGTGTACAGCACCATTTATGTGAACAAATTACCATTTTCTTTAATAAATAAAAGTAAATGTAATTAATATAAAACCGTAAGAATTTTTAATTTTGGGAAAATGTCCCTGTAGCTAGCTCTTCTGTTGACCCTACCAAGGATTCGAACTAATCTTTTTTGTAGTTTAAAATGAGGAAGTCAGTCGGTTGAGTTTCCTTAAAGTTCTATACCGTAAGTAAGTCAAGCCTGAATATAAGAAAAATAATATCACTATATATTTAACTAATGAGTTTAATAGGATATCCAAGAGAATGGGCTTTCAGATAACCATCAACTACAATTGCAGAAATTTTCGGCAGCAGATATCTGGACCACAACATAAAAACAGAGAAACAACCAGGTCCGTGAAATTTATGGTCGGTTGCTAAAGAAAGAATTATCCCTAACTCAAGTTAAAATCATTTGTTTTTGTATGTTGTAGCATACAAAAACAAATGATTTTAACTTGAGTTAGAGAAAACTCTTACGTTAGCAACCCGCCATTAGAGACGTGCTGGTCTAAATTGGGCGGCTTTTGGAGGATTAAAGAATGTATTTGTCAGCGACATTCCTTTGTTTTAATACCTGTTGCAACATATAGTTTAAAATTACAGACAGTGAAAACAGTCCATGAACCATGGATATTGAAACTGGGCCAGCGACAGAGTCTAGATCAGTGATGTCCAACCGAAATCGTTTGCTGGGTTCAAAAAAATCTTATTGGTCGATTGTGGACCACACAAATAAACAAGATAAATCAATCACACTACTATATTTTATATCACTAAATAATTTTATTTAATATCATCAATAAAATTAAAAATCAAGTTTAAAATTAAATTTTAATGTGAAACTTGTTTTGTTCCAAAACTCCTCTTGAATGTTTCTGCCTCTGTTTCTAAAACACGGACAAGAAAATTTAATAAAAACATTCACTTAAAGAACAAATGGATTTGCGGATGCAATGAAAAGTAAGCTGTTTTTTGTTTTCCTTGCGTTTTATTTGGTGGAGAATTAACATGGGCGAAGAACTGTATTACGGATTTAGTCACTTTTAATTTAAGTATCCATATTTAGATAGATAAATACCCGCGATCAATACAGTGCGAACATTAGTTCTTGAACATTATGCAATACTTGACAGAAGCATTTAGTTATCAAACTTATTTCCAAGGACATGTACACATAGGCGTACGTTCTATTTTTATTACCTAATACGAATTAATTATAATTATTAAATGAACACTGTTTTTCTCTACACGCCAATGAGTTGATAACAAATATAAAGTTAGAACCAGAATTTCATTGTTCCTCGAGTGAGTTCGTGCTAACGAAGTAATCTGATTGGTTCTTTGTTAAATTGGTATTTACAGCTGTGCATTAGAATACAGTTTTGATATTTTAAAACCCATTATTTACCATTATGTAACACTCAAGATTTAATGATCGAACTGTACTTAATGCATTTTTCATTTTTAAATGATTTCTCTATTTGTCTACATTAAAATTTTTGTGTCGGTGTTTTTTTAATTGTTAATAAACGAGGTAATAAATTACTGCAAGCTGAGCTGATTCAAAACTTTGTAAAATTGGTAAAATGGGGGGGGGATTAGGGGATTGGCTCGAGATTGGCCCTACCACTCAATATTGTCACGAGCCGCCACTGCTTTGGATTAATTAAGTAAGTAAATATATTTGTTTATCGCAGTGTTTCCCAACCTTTTTCTCCTCGCGAACCCCTTATAATATGTTATAGCTTTTTAAGTTCGCGGCCCACCTTTGACGTGTAAAAATTTTTTTGCGGCACAACTATGAGTTATTGAATATAAGTTTAAATGGAAAATTGTAAAATTTCGCAGCACACTCCTAGAATTTCACGGCACATTTTTTTTGCGTTTAGTTTTCTTTGGCGATTTAAAATTCCGCCATTATTATCGCGAACCCCCAGGGGTTCGAGAACCATCGGTTGGGAAACGCTGGTTTATCGGTTCTCTATCGATTTCCTTAAGATCGTACAGCGGTCGCACGGTAAATGCGATGAAATGGGTTGTAAACAGGGTGACCAGATTGGGTGACTAGGGTGACCGGAAATAGAGTATATTTTATTCAATTTTACTTTTATTTCCTAAAAAGTTAACATCGTCCATCGACCGTCAAAACCACCACCCGCTACTGTCTGACTGGCACTACCGGCTGACAGTTGATTGTCCAAGTGTAGCAGTTACTATAATGCCTGGGCCACACTTGCGTTATAAGCTTCGCCGATAATTGCGCGCTATATAAATTCGTGCTAACTGCATCTATCGATATCGTGCTAAAGCGCAACTTGTGGCCATACCTGCGTTTTCGCCGCTACACTTTATTTACGTTTACAAGGTACAAGCGTATTTATTTTGGTGTAAATTAAATAAAATTATGGTGTATATCCATCATAACTGCATCCTAAAATTATTTTTTACATTTAATTTTACAAATTCAAACATAATCTTATCTGATTTGACACAAATAAGTTGTAAAGAAATATGTATAACATAACCTCAAATGATGCCGGATAAACAACAATACGCGCCAACAGAACATACTACGCTCTGCGCTAAGTTCCTTTGATGTGCGCTCTAAAACCGCCACTTCAGTTATCGTCATGTGTCTAGTGGCGCGCACTGCTAATATTATGAACGCAAACCGATAGTAGCTGTCCACATTAGCGTTTATGTCACGTTAAACCGAAGTTTAGCGACGATAGATGCAGGTGTAGCCCAGGCATTAGTGACACACAACAGTCAAACAGTCGGCGACTGCTGCAGGCTCTGTGCATCCGACTAATTGGCTTTAACCGTCGGCGTGGTCGGATATAAAATAGTTAGATATACGCAGGCACTGTGCGCCAGATTAGCGATGATTATATGAAACGTAACTATGCTATTTTCATTGCCATAAACCATTTAGGTTAATTTTGGATAAAATTAGCGAAACCTGAAGATTTTATAACAAACCTCGGAACCCGAAGAAACTAACTAAGTTGAAACCCTGAGACCTGGTCACCCTGGTTGTCAATCAATTGCGATAACGCTGGATTAACACAAGAATAAAACAGAAGAATCATGGAGATGCCTATTTTCAGCTGTGGGCAATATAAGCTGGATGATAATTTTGATGATGAAATAATAATACAATGATGGGAACTGATTTATGAGTATGTGACTGTTATCATCGTGACGCTAATAAAACAACTCAACTATGCAATGATCGTAAAAGTTATTATTTGTTTTTATTTTCCAGTGATTTATTTTATGTCCATCATTAAATATTTTTAATGAACTGACCTTCACCTTATATCTTTATTCATGTTTTTCCGAAAAAAATCCAATTTTCCAAGGAGTACACAATAAACTCCTGACAGACCTATTTCGTGAACCGAAACATTTACGTGTGACCGAGTCAAAATGTCACGTTTCCTGTTGTAATATGTTATGACAATAAGACTATCTCTCTCATATGACCTTGAGACACCAATTATTTTTAATTTAAATACGCAGTCAGATTTTATCATTGTATCATTTCACTTGTTTTAAAAATTCATCCTAAATTAATTTACTTTTGTTTAATGCGGTGCGAAAAACTATATGTCATGTCATTACACTGTTTATTAATGAATGTCTGGCTACATTTATGCAGTTCATAGACCGCACTTAAATAAATAATTTTATTTTGATTTTAAATTACTTTCAAATGAAGTAATTCATTCTTTAGTTACAAGCGTGAATTAATAAATTAATAACGATTGTAGTTCAAAAATCTTCTTATTTATTACAAGTCAATTCTTCTTTTTCATTATTAATTAATTTATCGAGAAATAGGTCATAAAATAATTCAAACAACTGAGAAGTGACATTACCGTTGGCGGCGCTGTACTCCAAGGCAATATGGCTGTCGTGTCTAGTATTCAGCACAGTACGTTTGAATTTTATGAAAATGCGAGTATATATTTGCAAAAATTTTTAATTTTTACGCGCTATACATGTATTGAGGTGTATAACAGAAGGTGGGCATCAAATTACAGTATTTAAAGTTTAATTTCAGTAGATTTATTGTGTAATTTGTAGCTGAGGTGATAAATGCCGGGCATTTAATTTTATGTGGTACATCTGAGTGTCGGTCATCTGAATTTACAATATATGGATTATGTTTGTAAACAAGTGCATTATGTTCATTGCCTCATGAAATAAAATTAGTTTTAGTTGGACAGAAGCAGCTAATATTATTAGCTATTATTATTAATATATTAGTGCAGTTTAGTTTTTCTGCGACAAATGTATTGAACAAACTCGCATAGTATCAGTTACTTCTTAACTCAAAATATATTCCCATGCCTTCCTCCTGTCCATAACCAAATCTTTTCCAATCTGGACTTAATATTAACTTTCCCTCCATTTTTCTTAAGGAAAGAAAAAAACTAAGATGCCTATCTTTGTCCTGTCTTGGAATGAGAGCCAAAAATACTACAATTTGTTCTACTTTTACAGTTTTCCACAACTTCTATCGACATTCTAACGAAACATCAACACATGTAATAAGTTCAAACAGTACTACAGGCGCCTAGTTCAATATTTGACCACCAGACTGCGTATCCGAGCGTGTCAGTTCTCAATAATTGAGTAAAGACCGATTTCGATAGTCAAAATTATCTTCTTCAGTTTATTCAATCTAAATTATAACATTATGTCTAAACATAACAACAGGCATCAATAAAATATTCATCGGAACCATCATTTTCTTTTTTTTTATAGAATAAAATAAATTAAAAAAGTTTTTTTTTGTTTAAAATATCACGGATTACGTTGACTAATCAATATCACAGGTGTGGACAGTATGAATGTAGATTGCTTCTTTTTCATCTTGTGTTGTGTTGAAAATGCGATTTATTTTTCAACATAGTCTCCTTTTAGCTCTCTACATTTTGCCTCACGATATTTCAATTTCCTTAAACTTTCCAAAAAGTACCATTCCTCGAACTCTGCAAAATAGGTGTGTGTTTCACTGATGATCTCCTCGTTCACGCGAATATTTTTTCCTGCAGAGAAGACACAGAGGACCAAATCTGAAGAATAGGGTGGATGAGAGATGAGCTACTCGTAGAGCAATTCGATCAATTTGGTCGTTGCAATTGCAGACGAGTGAGCAGGGCCGGCGCTATGATTTGCGAGACCATATGCCAGAGCAGGCGCGACGCCATGTGCGAGATTGAGAAGAAAAATTTATATTGACGCGGTGGTCAAAAAAGGCTGGTTCAATAATGATGGACCACGCAAAATGACGTAATGAACGAGATACACCAGTCAAAATGTAATTTTCTTTACCTGGTGCTGTCCGTTACCAGGCAATGTTTACATATTAGATAATTCTATAATGTTTCAAATGTATTTATTTTAATGAGGGATACATTTAGTGAATGTTACACTATTTTTTTTTTCTGTGGCATCTATCGATATCAACTTTCGGCTGTGTGATTTTCTCTCGTATTCGGGGATTCACAACGCTTCACAGCTGATGCAAAGTATCCCACCCGTTTTCTTCTTTCTAATTTCAGCGCGCTCGAAAACTACATACACAATTTAGATGGGAGTTTAGTGTTCGCGAGTACGGGCGGTGCAGAAAGTTCGCAACATGCGCGATGCCTGTTGTTCCGCGAGGCCATGTGCCACTGCACATGCTGCACATGCCTAGCGCCGGCCCTGCGAGTAGGCGATGCATTGTAATGGTGGAACAGAACTTTTACCCTCGCCAAATTGGACCTTTTTTCATCAATTTAACGTGTAATCTATCCACTAAAACGACATAGTATTGTCATGTGATTATTTTTCTCTTTTTCAGATATTCGATTATTGCTTGTTATTATGCCTTGCCTATCCCAGAAAATCGTGGCCATGATCTTTTCGGCTGAGAGAACCCTTTTTGCCTTTATCGGCACACGTTCGCCAGGAGAGATCCACTGTTTTGACGGTTCTTTTATTTCTGTTGTGCAGTGATGGATTCACGTTTTATCAATAGTTACGAGATGCCACAAAAACTTACTCGGATTGCACTTATACATGTCCAAACATTGCTTATAAATGGCCATGCGATTCCGTTTATGATCCACTGTGAGCAGAATGACAAGCAATGGATACAATACAATATTACACATCACCTGCACCTGCATCACACATCATTACAGGGGCACTCCCAGGATTTGGGGGAGGGGGCTTCTTGCGGAAGACAAAAAAAGGTGATGATCTAAAAAGAAAGTTCCTCGCTTCTGAAATACAAGTAATGATAAAAAAATATCCTCACTTGTAAAATACAAGTGGTGACCAAAAAAGAAAGATCCATAGACAAAAAAAAAGGTCCTCATCTCTCTTCTTTTAACTCCATATCCATATATTTACCTAAGAGCATGGTGATAAAAAATTTGTTATTTTCGTCCTTCTTGGGGGGGTTTGCACCACTGCATCATTACGACTAATAACAGGAGCGTTTCGGACAAGTCCTACCTAGTGCATAGTATGCGAGGTTGGTGAACCACCCTTGAATATCATACGAGAACAATTTTCCTTAATTTATTATTCAAGTCATGCTAGCAATCCATCACATCCAACATTCTCCAGTTTTTGAAAATTATTGGTATTTTAAGAAAAACACACCTCTCCATATAAAACTAAATTCCTTATCTAATCAGTTTACCTCTGCAAGAAATCATATCAACCAATACCAGCCCAAAACCTCCTTAGCTCCTACATTTCCATTATCAGACCTAGAACTTTCTAGGTATCCCAAAAGCAGTACTCTTTTCGTGGTGTAACAGATTCTGTTTAGGGAAATGTGTACTAAATACAAAAACCATAAATTCCTATATACGGATGGATTAAGAACAGAAGAGAAAACCGGAGCAGCAGTATTCACAGAAGATTCGACCACTAAATATCGACTTTCAGACCTAATAACTAACTTCACGGCTGAGCTCTACGGCATTCTACTTGCACTTGAACACATCGAACAAAACCAATCACAGCAATATGTCATCTGTACAGATTCCTTAAGTAGTATCCAGAAAATCCCAATATCATTCAGCACCGACCCTCTCATTCAAAAAATTCAAATTAAAACCCGTAACATCATATAAAAAAAATAGTCATTTTAATGTGCATGTTGGCATAATGGAGAATGAAAAAGCTGACCGAGCAGTACGAGAAGCCGGCATACTACTAAAAGTAAAAATTCCTCACTACGACATCCATAGCCATATTAAATCCGCCTTTGCTACAAAATGGAACACAGATTGGCGACTTACAACAAACAATAAATTAAGAACAATTAAACAAGAAACATCAAACTGGAAACACTTTGGGAATAGAAAAGACCAGATCGTCATCACTCGCCTACGAATCGGACTCACCCGCTTAACCCATAAATACCTATTCGAAAGAATAAATCAAGAAATTTGCGTAACGTGCCACTTACAGTGGAACACACCCTGGTACAGTGTATTAAATACAGTGCGCAGAGACAACAGTGTAAGATCCAGGACCTTCTACAGAAAGCTTTAGAAAACTCTTATGACACAATAAAAAATGTTTTAATTATGTAAAAACCACCAATTTATATAACCAATTCTAATTGTATCATTATGCACATTATGTAACACTATATGACTTGGGCACTAATAGTGTTGTAACTGAAGTGCCGCTACACATTTTAAATAAAAAAACGACAATATTAATATAACTCCTAGCTGGAGCAAATGGAAACTTCAACGAAGCTTTTCCATCTGGTCGGGTCCTTGTTCAACATTTTAACTTTGTCCATGACTTCCCGTTTTATTCGTTTAGAACAGTACGTCTCCATTTGTTTCGGGGTCTCCCTTGCTTTCTTTTACCTTGCGGGTTTCAATCAAGCCATTCTGGTCGCATTCCCACTTACCCTTCCTAGGGAGTGACCTTTTCCTTTTGAAAATATATTAGGGAATCCCGAAAAAGCAATAGAAGTATTGCAAATAGCCTTTGTTGCTGTGCGCCAAAAATTTTTAACTAACAATAGAAGTATTCTTTTATGTTGTGTGTTGCTCATTTACGTTTATTTGTGCTCGTTGGTAAGCCTACACATATTACATTTGTTCGTTCATTAGATGTACACACGTCTTTAGATAATAACAACTGAAAGAGAGATGTGACGTACGATAGCCAAAGAGGGCCACCTACATCATAATGAGTTGATGACCAAGATGATTTGTGTTTTGTTTCAAGCATTCAATGACCTAACAATTTTTATATTTACACCAAATAAGGTGTTCAACCTAACATAAATCCGAAACCGCTTGTTTATTTACGAGTTGGGAGTCACGCATAGTTTCGTGATTTATGTTTATTAATAAAATATTGAATATTTGCCATTTCAGTTTACCTACCGCAAATTAACTACTGATATTAACACTTCTCTGACACTAACAATTAACAGATTTCCATATTTATGGTTAGTCATTATTAAATTGGTTTCCTCGGTAAGTAATTTTTTATATATAAAGAGAAAAATGTTAATTACATAAATGACATATAGTGACTGGAATTTTTGAATGAAAACTTCTGTGCAATATTGATAATTATAGTCTATTATCTATATATAGATAATGGAATTCCACTTGGCACATGTGTTCTTTATGAAACTTTAATCGTTCTGACCTGCAGCTCCTATTTGTGAACCGCGGCAGGTTCAAGATGGTTACAAAAATAGTCCACTAATTTTTACGGTAGAATAAAATAGCAAACGTATATTTATAGACTAGATATTTAGCTACAATTTGCCGCATCGAACAAAAATATGAATCGCTAGATTTACAAGATAGCGTCCATAATTTTTGCTGTAACTCCAAAAAGTGATTTCGAAATGGTTTTTTTAAGAATTAGATCGTTTGCTACTAAGTCGAGGTTGAGGATATCGAATTTGTTATCAAAATAGCGAAAAAAAAGTTGTTTTCATAGATTTTCCCCCCCAATTTCTATACATGATGACATACTTTATGACTGCAAATCTGCGTGTATTAAGATTATGATTCGATTCTTCTTACATTTGTAGGGCATATCCTCGGCTACAAGAATATGTGCGCAATTTTCTTGTAATAATAACGACCAAAATATGACAAGTTACAAATTCATATTATTTCGACAACTTTTTATCGTTTTCGACTAAATCTGATCTGAAAATACTAAAAAAAAATGGCTTGTATTGTTAATATTTTGTTTGAAATAAAAAAATTGACATATTCTGTCGGAATTGTTGTAAATTATGTCACTGAAGTAAGAAGTTCCAAGCATATACTGAATGCATCTATTTGATTAGT
The DNA here is from genome assembly GCA_963971575.1 of Liopterus haemorrhoidalis. NCBI lineage: Eukaryota > Metazoa > Arthropoda > Insecta > Coleoptera > Dytiscidae > Liopterus > Liopterus haemorrhoidalis. Next base: position 40,775,164 of record OZ020615.1, read on the forward strand.
TTTGTCCGCTGCACCTGGTCCCAAATAAAGCCTCTTAATAAATCTCTAATAAAGCCTCAAAGTAACGCTCGAAAATGGAATTTTACTAAAACGGATGTAAACTAAAGATTTGTTTCATTTCAAATTGAAATGAGACCGATTGCAATTGCAATATGACAGTATTTTATGGACGATATCTTGCAAACTAAGCATCGTATATTCGCGTTCAATGCGGCAAATTTTAACTAATGGTCTATTTTACAAATATTAAATGATGTTTTTTCGCCATTTGGACCTGGGTTCACAAATATGTTGAACAAAATGATTTAATATTCATAAAGAACACCTATACCAAGTGGCATTTCATTATAATCGAGTGCAGTATATTTTGACGAAGAATCTAGCGTCTAGAGCAGCGATGGCGAACCTTTTTCCCAGACGGGTCACAATTGAATTTATTTTTTTTGTAGATTCAAATCGCAAATATATAATGCGTAAATAAAAATCTGCAGTTTTAGGGTGTAAGTATTTGTGTGGAATTACTTGCTAATCTCGTTAATTCTATCTGAGCTTGCGGCCTTGCATTTGACGTGTATAATACAAGTAAGAGTTGAATTCCATCTTGCCATTATTATCATATTTGTCAATTTGCCTACCCAGTTTCGTGAATGCGCTCGCTAATACCTAACCTTAGTTATGTTAGAATCTCTCTTTAGAATCTTCAGAACTACAAAAATCTTCTTTAGTGAGGGTCATAGGTTCGCCATCACTGGTCTTGAGCTTGAGATGAGTGAGGACAGAATGGTTAGGAGGGCATGGGAGGGTGGATTGAATACCCGTCAGTCACTGGGAAGACCTCGCAAGAGATGGATAGATCAGCTAACCGAAGACTTAATAAATATTGTTATACAGGACACATGAAAAGACCTGGCAACTAACAGATCAAGATGGAGGACTTATGTGAGTGAGGCTAAAAGTCAACTCGACGGACAGTGCCCAAAGAAGAAGAAGAAGATTGAAAAATGCATTTAAACATTTAAAGAGTTTGAAATATATAATCAAAATTAATGATAATATACAAAACAACGTTTAAACCTACAGTAATTTACTGTCGTCTCCAAGTTAATTTTATATCACTAAAATTTGACTAATTCTGCATTCACAACTTCATAATTATAAATTAAAACTAGTACATGTTTGTTATACGTAACTGTTAGCGTTCACAACCTTCTAAATTAATACTTATACTTGTTAGGATAAGGACTAGTTCTTGGACGTTTTTTGTAATATGTTTCGATAGCAACTATAATGTGATGATATGTATGTAACAGATTGTAAATAGACGTTGTAATAAATGCATATTTGTGCTTGGATTTGTGTGTTTTAATTGATATTATTACAAACGCTATAAAACGTTTATTATACTTATAAATTAAAATTAGGAATTTAGTTTACAAACTCCAAACTCTTACGTTAATTTATAATTGACGCATGGTCAGTAAGCTACTGTCTTAACCTAAAAATTTCTATGACCATACTGTTCTGTTTCTATCTTTCTGTTTTCTATGAGCATAAATATACATTTTTCCTCCATTGTAATTCTTTTCAAAACTATGAAACACTCAAAATATCATTATCAAATAGAAACAGCTGTCAAATATCGATCGATAAAGTAAAAATCGATAGAAATTTACCGATACAACGTTGTCAATGTCTTAATTTCTTAATTTAAATTGTGCATGATACTTAATTTCCACGTACAAATTTAACGTTAAGTACTAATATAACTTTAATTCTAATTTATAATTATAACGTTGTTAATGCAGCATTATGATTTACTTAAACTTGATTAAGTTAAACAAGATTTGATAAAACTGAACGAAAAAAAAAAACAAGTGACTCCTAGTAATTTTTAGAGGTCGCGACCTACAATTTGCGCACAACTGATGTAAATACTATTTCTTATATAATCATAAACTATTTTAACAAAACTATTGGGAAGTCTTTCCTGTTTAATTAAATTTTTAATAACAGTTGTTGCATAATTGTATTGTGCTAGAAAATTAAATTTTTTGTTACTATAGTTTAATTAAATATGTTTTGATAACTATCAATATTGTACAGAGTTTTTCATTCAAATATGCCAGTCACTACATGTCATTTATGTTACTAATTGTTAGTATGAAATCAACCTAAATTCGGTAGAAGAAATGAGTTTATATCCAAGGGCATTACAGAATAGTATATTAATCAATCTGAGTCCATCTGTTGGTTGATTACTTAAACATGTGTGAAATTTATATCGAAGAACAACGTGTTGTTTATAACTGTTGTAAGAAAATAGAGTCTATCGTAATTCTAAATGGTTATTATTTCACATAAATTATATTACAATGTTATATTAATTATATAACATTATAAATATTATTACCATATTTTTTGGACTAAAAAGCCGCATTCAGAGCTCTTTAAATTAACACGTTGTAGACTGTTCGTTGTTACGTTGTGCGTTATGTTTTTATACATTGTTATAACGTTCTACGTACCGTTTAGACCAGTTAGAAATTAGTGGATTGCGAATAGTCCAACATCTGTGTATCCAGAGCCGTAGGAACGGGCATCGTAGCACTTGCTAAGGGCGCGAGGTTTGACGAGGGGCGCCATTGTGTATACTTGGTCATTAAAAGCAGAGGTGAGGACCTTTTTTTTTCTTGCTCATCACTTTGATTTAGAGGGTAAGAGTCTTTTTTTGATCATCACTTGGATTTGGCGAGTGAGGACCTTTTTTTTGTTTAATCAATTTACTATATTTGCCAAGGGCGCCAAAAACATTGCTACGGCTCTGTGTATGTCTTTAAACCAGCTACATGGTTTCGTAAAATGTTTTCTATCTATTATCTTTTTTATAATTCTGCTGTTCTAGATTTTAACTAACTAAACCTAACCTAATTACCTAAATTGATCATATTGATCTTTGTAATTTTGAGCAAGATGATTGTTAATGATGACATTTTGTTAGGTTATGTAAAGGCATACAATATTTACGGTGTCGTTGATAAACTGAGATAGCCAATGTGTTTATATGTCTATCTCATTAAAACAACTCACAAGCTATAAGTTTAGAAACTTATTCACAATCCACAACGAACAACGTATTAAATTTAGAGGTCTGAACGTTTCACGTCTTACCATATGACAAACTTCTAGTGACAATCAACAGAGTACAAGATACAGTCTATAAAGCTATTGATTTAAGAGCTCTGAAAGCGGCACCTAAATTGATCATATTGATCTTCGTAATTTTGAGCAAGATTTGTTAATGATGACATTTTGTTAGGTTGTGTAAAGGCATACAATATCTACGGTGTCTCTGATAGACTGAGATAGCCAATGTGTTTATATGTCTGTCTCATTAAAACAACTCACAAGCTATAAATTTAGAAAATTATCTACAATCCACAACGAACAACGTATTAAATTTAGCAGTCTGAACGTTTCACGTCTTACCATATGACAAACTTTTAGTGAAAATCAACAGAGTACAAGCTACAGTCTATAAAGCTATTGATTTAAAAGCTCTGAATGCGGCTGAAGACACACCGGACGATAAGATGAACCCCAAATTTATGAGACAATTTTTAGATAAAATATTTATTATTACGAAAACTTGTACCAGCAACATTCTGTTCATCTTCACAGTTCATGTCACTATTCATATTTTATTCGTCTGAACTATTGTTGTCAATCTCTTCAAAAATGAAGTCATCTTCGATACTATCCAATGCGTTGCTTCTCCCGCATTTCTTTAAAGACTTTATAATCGTCTTATATTTCCCAGCTATGGAGTTTTTTTTTTTTTTTTTTGTCTAATTATGGAAGATGGTGTCACGCAAATGGCCTCCATTTTCCGCTTCGGAAGCGCGCGCCTTTTTTCGTACATTTCCATCCATTGCTCGTATTTCTGTTCGAATGTTTTCCTTCAGCTCCTAGATATTTTGGGGTACAATTCTTTAGGTAGCCCCAAAGAAAAAAATCTGGAGCGGTTAGATCGGGAGAATTCGCTGGGCAGTTGAAATCAGCATATCGAGAAATTAATCTTTCTCTAAACATGTCTCTCAGGATCTGTATAGTCTGTCTCGCGGTATGGGCATTCGCTCCATCTTGCTGCCACCAAACCTCAGGTGTATCCTGAACAGCTTGATGGACAAAATTCCCTAACGTTTCGCGGTATCGGGCCCCAGTCACCGTTACTGTATTACCTCTCTCATCCTCGAAGAAGTTTGCTCAACACGAGACCTATTTTCCGGAGTTCGCATGAAACATGGTCTCCCGACTCGTGGCAAGTCGGTCACAGTTCCCTGTTGTTGGAAACGATAAATCAGACGGATTATCGCCGATTTAGCGGGCGGATTCCTCACTTGATAATGACGTATGTATACACTCTGTGTGAGTACAATGGAACGCCGATTTTCAAAACAAATTTCTACGATTTTTGTTCTTTGTGGTGTTGTTATGAATTGTTATGAATTTTTCATCCTGTATAATACTTAGTAAATATGTCAAGAATAGTTTCTCTTAATTTTTAATAAACTTTGTGCCCTAGTAGTATCCTGTTTCCAAACATGTTAATTTTGGTTTATTTAAAAATAATGTTTCATTTAGACATTGTCTCTTTAATTTCTAAAGAGCGAGGTAAAATAAAAATTTTCGAAGAAATATAAACCTCTCAAACGACTAAAAATAACACTCCCAATCCTATTGAACATTATCTGTTGTAATTAGTGTTCATTCATTGTCGTCCTTCGTCGAGTTGTCGGTTGAGGACGTCTAGAGCGCCCGTATAATTAAGATTTACCCTCGGACCTTGGTGTTATGCTCTTGCTAGGGCAGGATATGTCGACAGACACAGATCAACGATGACCCTGCTCTTGACACTGCACTCCCATTTCAGATACTGCCGGCTTTTCCGTCATATGGATAATTTCAAGGGGGATAATTGCAGAGAGAACGTTTTAGTTTATTACCAAATTTGTGATTTGGAATGGAAATTTCGTACAACAATTTCCATTCAAAGCGGTCAACAATGTAAAGTGATTTTACTTGATTACACACTGCAATAATTCTATTTGATTTTTGTCTTATGTCAGGTTGAATAAAAGCCTTAAAACAAGTTAAAAGCTAAAACTAGATATATAACACTAAATTGCTTAGCAACACAGCGCGTTACTACCCAATCTTGTGTTTTATAACTAGTTTTAAGATTTGTATGCAACCGGCCATTATTATTTTATTTCCAAATAATCAAATTAAATTAAAAAGAAATTATTTGTTCGTTGCTAATCAAGTTAAATACGACGATTTAGCAGAATACGTAGAAAGATTGTTTTCGACGCTTATAGGTACTAGCTAGCCGTCGCACATCGGCGAGAATAAATTCCCCTCTACTTTCAAATATGCTCGAACACGTAGAAATATTGTCGGTAGTTGTAAGTGCATGCATATGTATATAAGTAAATAGGAATCTTTGAAAGATTATTTACCAGATTAGAAGAAGCTGATAGTCACTTGTTTCAATAATGTATATAATTGTATTTTGGTTAAATGAAATACGTGCTTCATGCTGGGAGATAAAGCGAATCCATCTTTATTACTAGGGGTGTGAAACAAGGTTGTTCGCTTTCACCCTTGCTGTTAAACATCGTTTTAGACTGGGTTATGAAATCCTCGCAAAACACCGGTATAGTATGGGATATGCAACATCACCTGGAAGGATTGGATTACTGCCGACGACATATACATCCTAACACACAGAGCCGCAGTAAGGGGATCGGAGGGGGCGATGGCCCTGGGCGCACTAAGAAAAAGGGCACTGACGGGCTTGATTAAGGGGCGCCATTGTGAAGGTGATTTTTTTTGCTCATCACTTAGATTTCGGGAGGTGAGGACCTTTTTTTTGCTCATCACTTAAATTTTGAAAGGTTAGAACCTTGTTTTTAATTGCTAAGGGCGCCAAAACACGGCTCTGCCCCTAACGCAAGTTTTCCTTACTGCGGCACTGCTAACACACACCTTTGCAGACACCCAAGAAAAGGCTTGTAGGACTAAAAATTAATCCCCATAAAACTAAATTATTGCGTGTAAACACCAACAACCAAAACATATTAAGAATCTATGGAGAAGACATTGTAAATGTGGAAGAATTTTGCTATCTTGGCTCTACTTGAAATAGAACATCGTATCCAAAAGGCAAGACAAGTATTCGGCACGCTTAACACAGTTTGGAGATCGCACCATATTACCAGGAACAAAACTACGTATATTTGTAATACGTATTTTATTAAAATACGTAATGTTATGCGGATGTGAGACGTGGAAGGTTACACAGGCTATAATCACTAAACTGCAAGTAATCGTCAACAAATGCATGCGCAGGATCCTTAAAATAAGATGGGTGGACAGGGTCACTTATCAAGAACTGTTAATACGCTGCAACCAAATCCCATAGACAACGAAATCAGGAGGCGCAAATGGAACTGGATTGGCCATGTACTAAGAAGAGAGCCAAGCTATCTAGCAAGATGGTGCTAGATTGGAACCTTAATTTGTAGTTAATAATATTGCCAATTTTAACAGCTTATTATTTGGCTTAATATTTTATCGTTCTGTTTTTTTTTTTTTTTTTGGAAAGTTACTCATTTCGTTGTTTAAAGAAATCATTGTATGCTCTAAATAATATCAAAAACTTTGTTTAAAAAATAATTTTATTGAAAATGGAACTGTCGGAAATTCGCACTATTTTGAAGTATGAGTTCTTACGTGGAACTACGGCATCGCAAACCGCACGAAACATTAATAGTGTATTTGGCTCTAGTGTTACTACGCAGCAGACAATATCAAATTGGTACGCCAAATTTCGTACAGGTAACTTAAAAACCAAACAAAAACAAAAACCTGGCTCATCGATCTCAGCAGAAATATATTGCAACCAACTGAACAAAATGATGCAAAAATTTAAAGAGAAACAGCCTAGATCGGTCAACAGATCGACTCCTATCTTATTGCATGATAACAGTAGACCACACACTGCACAAATAACTGTGGCAAAACTACAGGAATTGGAGTTGGAACTTATTCATCATCCTCCATACTAATCAGACCTAGCCCCCACTGACTACTACCTCTTCCGCAATTTGGACAACTTTTTAATAGGAAAACAGTTTAATTCCGACAGTGCTGTAAAACTGGCCTTCCAGGAATTCATTGACTCTCGTCCGCTAGGGTTTCATACCACCGGCCTGAACAACCTGCCGCTTAAATGGCAAAACTGTATAGACAATATGGGTGCATACTTTGATGCATAAAATAATTCTTTATATTTGTAAGTTATCAACCAACTTTGCCTTTTTTTCTACAAATTTCATCCTTGACGACCTAATATAATGCGTAAAAACTAGTCCGCTTTACAGTGTAAGTATTTGTGTGGAACGCACTCATCTCGTTAAGTTGACCTGAGCTACAGGCCTTGTGTTTGACGTGTATAATACAAGTATATAACAGGTAAGTAATAGAACAGGTAGTTCAATTCTATCGCGCATTATCATATTTGCCGAATTTATTTCGTAATATATTTCGTGAATAGGCTCGTTTTAGAAGCTTTAGAACTACAAAAATCTTCTTTTGTACAGGTCATTTGAAATCGCCACACGGGTCAGTGTCTGACCCATGGATCATAGATTCGCCATCACTTTCATAGACATTAAAACCAGAACTACCATAAAATTATTCTTCTAGCTATAATTACTAGTAAGAAAAAGATATGAAACATCGATACCTATTTCTAAAATGACAATCAATAAATTGGAATTAAAACAGCCAGTTTTTTCATATTAGATTTGTACTTGATTTTTACGAGTGCGAAGTTGACAATAATTACAAAAATCCAATATAGAAACTCGTATTTGACTTTGTAAAAAAAAAAATTATGCGAAAGAAAATTTTGTTGTTGGCTGTATATCAAAAACGAATAAAATAACTACAATAAAAATATTGTATTCATTTATCATACGTGTCAAACGACATGTATTTTGTGTCGTTGACTTCAAAAATACAATACAAATGACCTGTCATACGTTTCTAAAAATATTTTTTAAAATACCAGTATTTGCAGTTAAGTAGTTTTAGTATGTTTAGCTGTTTTACTATTCATATGTTTTACGTAACACAAGCACGTAATATATGAACAGATTGTGAAGTTTATGAGCAACATATACCAGTGCGAATTTGTACAAATGAACTTGTGAATTACTTTTGCACAGAGTTGTCACCACATCAACACCACATGCTATGGTGCAACGATGTTTATCGGTAATAATATTTACGATTATATTTGAGTATTTTTAGTGATTTTATTAATGAATACTATAAACTTAAGTATTTGAAAGAAGCTAAAGCGGATAGAAAAGATTGTACAGAATTTTCCAAAGACAGCGTTGAATCCAGACATTTCTCTCTGAGGAGGAAATTACAACCAGGAGAGCTGCATGTTAATTATGTGACACATAAAGACATTTTGCCACTTATGCAAAAATCGTTGCTATCAATATGGCACCAAGAGTGGAATATTACTTCCCAATATAAAGGCTGTTTCCATCACTCTGTTCAACCTTCCATCTCTATTAAACCCTGGTTTCACAATCTTCACCTTAATAAAAGAACTATCTCCACAATTTGCCGGATGCGTTTTAATTATTAAACAGAATCATGGCATTGGGCAGGGAACGGTCATTGGGCCTTTGCTGTTCATCATTTTTATAAATGATCTTCCTTCATATGTATGTGATAAAGATACAGACATGGTGTTATGACACAATAGTTGGTGAACTTGATATCCTATCTGAATTAGCGATGTCAAAGACAAAAGACGGGTTTGCAGCAATTTCTTAACATTAAATGCAAGCAAGAATCAACAATTAGTACTCTCTCTCAATAGAAATGAAATTGTCAATAATGCCTTCAGCAACCCTGTAAAATTTCTTGGTCTTAAAATAGACAATCAGTTGAATTGGCATACACATGTAAAAGATGTAGCTAAGTTTGTGTAACAGGCCACGTATGCACTAAGAAAATTACAAAGCTGTGTCACTACTGAAACAATTCGAACGGCATATTTCGCAACTTTTCACTCTTGGCTCGCTTACGGCATTTTGCTAAGGGGAACATACAAATCTGCTAAAAGAGTTTTTGTAATACAAAAACAAGCTATTAGAATAATCAGTAATGTTCCAGTAAGGCCACGTATGCACTAAGAAAATTACAAAGCTGTGTCACTACTGAAACAATTCGAACGGCATATTTCGCAACTTTTCACTCTTGGCTCGCTTACGGCATTTTGCTAAGGGGAACATACAAATCTGCTAAAAGAGTTTTTGTAATACAAAAACAAGCTATTAGAATAATCAGTAATGTTTGCTTTATGCCAAGGAAAAGTTAAACATTTTCTTTAAAAAATCTTTTCTTGATAAAATTTAGTTATTCCATATGTTAGGCTTGAGAAATCTAAAACTGGTCCTTATTTGGCTGCAATATTCTATTACCATATACCTCAGTCTATAAGAATTCTCGACATTAAGAAATTAAAACTAAAATTGAAAAATATACTTGTAAAAAATTGCTTGTATTCTGTAGAAGATTTTTTTGATATAGATTTTACAGATCATGTCTGATTATATAGATATAATGTTTCTAGTTTTTTAAAATTAAGATGCTATAATTTGTATTATCTATTTGTACTGTTGTATTGACTTGTGTAAACAATCCTTTGTAATTTTATTAGCACCAATAAAACATTATTATTATTATTATTACTATTATTACTATGGGGTTTCTCAGGTCTTGACAAGCGTCCACTAATCTCAAACTTCAGCAACCTTTTGAGCCGCGTCCTACTAGAGACTAGTGGAGCTAAATGCACACGACTGCATCCCAAACCCTGGCGATATACAGCCGCGGAAATTACGCTAGATCCAGTGCCCGCACAATGCGAAGTGACCCGAACAGTACTGCTTTCTGCATCCTGCAGATCAAACAGTTGGTAGAAGATCTGCAGACGGGAATGGACTCAATTTCCCTTCGATAGGAGGCTTTCATACCACCCAAATCACCAACTATCAGGACTACAAGCTTAACTTTATACCCGGGATACAGCTTTCTAAGCTCGGACAAGAGTTCCATATACTTGGACCACTTTTCCTCCTCCTTGAGAGAGATATTCTTCTCAGCTGAACTTGAGAATTCGATCACAAACATCTGTTTGGTCTCGATATCCAGGAGGGTTATGTCCGGCTTAGTGGCTGTCATTAACCTCGAGGTGGGGAAGGAGTAATTTCAATAAATTCGGCACTTGGAATTTTTCACTACCGATTCTATGTCAAAAGGGACGTACGGTATAACCGGTATTTGGTCAATACCATAGTCATGTCTAAGATGATAATAGAGCACGCGGAGAGCAGCATTATGTCGAGACACGTAGCTCGACGCTGCAAGAGATGGACAAGCAGACAGAATGTGCATAATCGTTTCAGGATGGTGGTGGCACAACCTACAGAGTGTGGACTCCGCTATTTGAAATATGCGGGCCCTGCACGCCAAAGTATTTATAACACCATCCTGACATGCAAACACAAAACCTTCTGTTTCCGATCTCAAACCAGCAGACTTAAGAAACGAGAACGTTGTTATTATTATTATTTTCTATCCTTATTGCACCTCCGCAAAATACATGTACTAGATATAGCTCTGTGCGACTGCGGAGAACTTGGTACCGTAGACGATATGTTTCTTAATTGCCCTATCCACTACAACGAGTCGTCTTTACTGTACCTGCATTTATCAAAAATTCTCCCCACTCCTATTTCAATTAAACCTATCCTGATCAACCCCTTCCCAGCAATTTGCAAGAAAATTATTAGTTTCCTTAAGGAAACCAATTTTAAATTTATAAGTAAATAAAAAGCTATGCACTGGTGGAATGGTGACCTCACCAAAGCCAACAAATCAGAAAAAGAAGAAGAAGAGGAAATTTAATGAACTGCATGACTACATGAGACTGGCGTGAAGTAGATTAAGCATGTACAAAAAATCTCCGGGAGAAGTAATGGTCATATTATGTTCAACAGTGAACTGGAATTAAGCTGGTAGATGATGATGATAATGATTGTGGTTTATTGGATCTTTTAGATTATAAGAATTATAATAATAGTGATTAGAAAACATATCTTACATAACCGTATTTCTCAAGTTAAGCTATTCCTCTGAATAAATTTTGTACAAAAAAAATATTACTGATAGGGCAAATATATTGTGAAAATTTTCAGTATGTATATCCATTTATTTACGACCATAATACCTAGTAAACGTTGTTTATGGTGTCTTAATTAATTTGTGATCATAATTAATATGATATGAGGTAAAAAGTGACTTGGTCACTATCGACCTTGTAATGACCACACCTGAGTCCTACTTTCTTCGTTTTAATTATTCCATGTTAGCAGGTATCTAGCTACCGCTAAATACATATGGTACCTAAAATATATTAGTACGTAGTTTCATTATCTAGGTATTATCTTTAACATGAAGCAGTTTAAACGCGGTTTATGACAGCTAATCAACGCTTTACTGCAACACCTTATCTATTTTAAATAAACATGAGTGCCAATTAGGAATATATTTTACATTTCGATACATTAAATAATTTGATAGTGTCGTTTAAATGGACTTTACAACGTTAGGAAACGTAATAATAAAATAAGAAATATAAACCTACATAATAATAATAAGTTTTTAACCCATAAAGTCTACATTAGCGAACCGGTTCTGTAATGTATCGCGTAAGCTAACACGCCGCATAACTAAGGTGATTATGTTTCCGGGTTTCACCCGGATTCTCCGGTTTTCATACCTTATCATCAGTCTCCGGATTTTGAAATAATTTCTCCGGGTTGTTTTAATTTTATAATGTTTACAAAAGAACTTAAGTTTATTTCGTATCTGTGAAGTAAAGTGTACTACCATCGCAATACCATAGCCGACTCAACAAGGGCTACCATTTAAGTTTTTACAAAAACTAAGAAACACATTTTTTTTTTTTTGTACAAACTGTTTTATTACTATGCTTGTCAGATCTTCTGTTAGCTAATCTCTCCATCTCTTGCGAGCTCTTCCCACAGGTCGACGGGCATTCAATCTTCCATATCTTTTTCAAAAACATGGTTTTCGAAGGCTTCAACTGCTTCTTGAGGAGATGAAAATATCCACGCATTTTTTGTTTGACACTGGGAACAAAAAAAGTCGTTTGGGGATAAATCAAGTTAATACGGGCAATGAGACATTAATTCGATATTTTTCTCCTCCAAATAATCAATTGTTTGACGTGCTGTGTGGGAGATTGCATTGTCATGATGAAAAATGATGCGACGTTCTGGTTGTTTTTCCTGATTTTGTCGATGACTTCTGGCAAACAAATTGTTGCATACCATTCAGCATTAATTGTTCTCTGAGCCTCTAAAGCAGAGGTTCTCAAACTTTTTTTATTCGCGTACCACTTATGCGAATAACGGAACAGTCGCGTACCATTGACAGGTCTAGATCAAGGCTAAGTCACAAAAATTGGACAATGTTGTATAAAAAATAAATCGGTTGTACATACCTACAAACTAATTCACATTTCAAAGGGTTTCCAAATAACAGGTTATTACGTCTCCTTTTAAAAACAAATAATCTTGGCGCTTCCCTCCCTTATTTTATAAACACACATTTTTAAATGGTAAAAAATATATTACTACAGAAATAGGTATATAGAAAATAATAAGGTTTTTAAGCTTCGTTAAACTTCGCGCACTTATCCTCGACACGCCTCCCAGTTTGGAAAAAACAGAATTAATTCAACATTTTTTAAATATTTTTTATGATAATACACTTACCAAGTTTAGTGACAAGGATGAAGCTGCAAGCTTGAAACAAGTGATGAGAAGTTGGGTTTCGTTGTACTTAATTTTATGGTCACCATGGAACAAAATCCGGTTTCGTAGAGATAGATTGTTGAAAAGGGCATCAAAAAGACAATGCTTTTTTGGTCAATTCGGGATATTCGGTTTTAACCTTAAGCCAAAACTCATCAAGTTTTGATTCACTAAACACAATTTTTAAACCTCCATCGCAAGATAGTTCTATCAATCTTTTTATCGTTATTACTGATGGTCGGTGGAATATTTTCAGTAATAAATGGGTTCCTTATCCACAGCATTTCGGAATAGCCTTCTTGGAAATATTTTTTAAAAGCTTCAGAAAGCATTTGACAAGTGCGTTTGATGCTATTAATGAACTCAAATTTAACTTTAATTTCGTGCTCCAACACAAAACTTTCCAAATTTGGAAAAGATTGCAGATTTTCATTTGAAACACTGCTTTGCGTCATTTGACATTTCTTGATAGAGGCGTTTATTTTCAAATGAATTTTTAATTTTGAACAATTAAAAAATACCTCGTATAAATGGTTCATGGTCGTGTCTGCTTGAGTACCACCACTATATGCTTTGCGTACCACTAGTGGTACGCGTACCATAGTTCCGTAGTACCGTAGAACCGTTGCTCTAAAGGAATGGTTGCGACATGTCCAGTACAACAGAAGAAACAAACGATTATTTTCTTGGAAGTGCTTTGTGAACGAACAACTTTTGTGGGTTTTGGTTCATCTTGGAAGACCCAAACAGTGGATTGTTGCTTAGTTTCCGGTTCATATGAATAAATCCAAGTTTCGTCACCTGTAACGATGTTGTATACGGATTTTGCAGTGCCTAGGTTGAATTTTTTTAGCATTCCTTTACAGCAATCAACAAGAGCCTTTTTTTCAGCTTCGGTCAAATTATGCGGAATCCATAGGGAACAGATCTTTTTCATAGCTAAATATTCATTCAAAATAGATTGTATAAAATCGAATGCAGTCTGCGATATGCCAAAGGATGCCTCTATCTCACGGTAAGTCACATGCCGATCTTCTTCAATCATTTTGCGCACAGCATCGATGTTTTTTTGAATCACAGCCGATTTTTGTCGACTAAATTCTGCAAATCAATTGTAAACAATTTTTTCTGATGGATCTTCATTACCAAAAGTTGCACGAAGCGAATATATACATTGTCGTTTGTAAAAACATAAAAGGTAACCCACGTAGATCTTCTCTAATGGATTCTTTTTTAACCAATATTATTGCTCACAAGCCGCTTCTGGTTTTGAGGCATCTGTTTGTTTAATAACCATACCCTTAACTAACGAACAATTCTATAAAAATGTCGCGTCTACAAATCAACCTTGAATACAGTAGATATTAAGTAGCCTATAAATCAAATTAATAATTTAAAAAATATACAGAAGACAGCATTCTAAAAACATTATAAATAAAGTAAAAATAACACGTTTTTCTTGAAAAAAATTATTGTCGGCGCCCATATAAATAAGTTAGTTATTTATGAGTTTAAATCGCATTCATTTGAATATGTAAACAGCGCCTTCACATGTCTGTCTCCATGCAAATAGACTGGTAGGACAGGATAATAACGACTTTAGAATATTTTGATATTTTTGTTGTAGTAAGCCTGGAAGGTATAAAATACTTAGATCCACTGACATTTTTCCTGAATGATAAATAACCATTTATGCACGTTTTACGAATTATTACATAAAGTTTTAATATCTTTTGATTGCAAATTATATCATCAATTGCTACTACTACCGCTTGGTGAAATGATAGTTTATGTTTGAGTCATCTGTTTATATGTTAACTACGTGCCTACATGAATGTATGTTTGTTTACATTTTACATAACATATGTATTTAAATGACTTTTCATTAAATTCACTGCGCGCCATCATAATTATAATTTATTGTTTCAGTTTTTAATAAAATAGTAAATTTATTGAATGAGATTCATATATTATTTTGGATTGTATGATTCATAAATTTTATATTCATCCTAGTATATCCCATTTTTGCTATGCCCGATAAGTATGGGGCCATTCATCGCATACAAGTCGGCTGTTTTCCTTACAACGTAGAGCTATCCGAATAATGAATAATTTAGGATATAGATCAGAGTGCAGGCTGAAATTTATAGAATTAGGCATATTAACACTAACTTACTTGTACATCCATCAATGTCTCCAATATACACATGGTAAAAATAGCGATTCATCTTCAAAGTTTTATCCAACAATATGATACCAGAAATAAGATCGATATTAGAAGAGAATACAAACGGCTACAGAAATCAAGATTTAGTTGTAATTACTCATCATCATCATTGGCGCGACAGCCCGAAATGAGCTAAGGCCTCCTGTTTCCAGGTTTCGTGACCATGTTTTCAATCTATGTACATTCAGGAGTAATATGGCCAGTATTACGTCCATTTTTTAGCATACACAGAAAGGCACCTACAGTTTAAAGCCAGTTGCGAACTGCTAAGCAAAACCTGTAATTTGTATAAATATTTTTACACAAATTATTTGACATAAGCAGGAATTGAATTCACGTCCGTGCCATTGCTCAGCGGTCAAGTAGCAGGTACAGACGATTTAACGTTTGCAGCTACAGGCTTGCTTAGTTGTAATTACTACGCTATTAAATTTTATAGTGTTCTGCCATCCCCATTTAGAAACGCGACCATTTCTAAATTCAAAAACGTTATGAAAAAATATTAGGTACCTAAAGCCTTTTACTTACTGAAGAATAATTCCTATTAAATAATTTCAATGATTTGGTGGAATTTTAAGACTCATAAATTACCTATTTGTCCTTGCCTTCAGCTAGAAATTTTATAATATTAATTTTGAACATGTATTATTTTAATTATTTTTTTAATGTGTTATTTATATTGTGCAGTGATATTTTAATTATTATCTTAATTAATAGGTCTACAAACTTAAATACTATCCATCACAGTCGGACATAAGACTGTAGAAATTGCTGCTTACTTTATTTATTTATTTATGCTTGCATATTGCATATTTTACCAAACTCATGCTGTTTCAAGTAGTACATATTGTCAGCAATAACAACTCTATATGCCCGCCAAATTAATATATTAGGTGTACCGGAAAGTTTTTTCGTTTTTATTATTAGTGTTTTTATATTTAGAATTAAACAGATGTCTTTTGCGTTTTAATTAAACTCTGTAATCTTGAGTACCTAATTATTGTTTTCGTTTCATTTTAAACCCTTGCATTTTAAAATGGCGGAAGAATTTTCATGAAAACATTTTTTATGCTGTTTAATGTTGTATGAGTACCATAAAAAAATCTGCTACAGTTGCTACATAAAACATTTGCATTGTTTATGGTGAAAAACTAAGTGTACGCACATGTCAATAGTGGTAAAAATATTTATGCTTGGATGATGGCCCTATAAAGAAATTTATTATGACATGTTAAAACCGGGGCAAAGTGTTAATTCTGATCTCTACTGTGAACAATTGGATCGACTGAATCAGTACTTGGCCAGAAATCGGCCAGAAATTGTGAATAGAAGAGGAGTTATTCTTCAAAGCGACAATGCCTGACCTCATTCCTCAAAAAAAAAGACGTGAAAAATTTTCGAGCTTGATTGGGAGGTTCTAACACACCCACCTTACTCACCAGACATTTCACCCTCCACCTATCACTTATTTCGGTCACTGGAACACTTTTTAAGAAACAAGACACTTAGAGATATGAACCATGTTAAAATGAACCTTGAACAATTTTTTCATTCTAAAAATCAGGAATTTTATAAATTGGGAATATTTTTTTTTCCTGATAAATGCCAGAGTGTTATAGATCACAATGGTAACTATTTTACTCAATAAAGTACATTTTTTCTTTCGATTTGTTTCTATTTTAATAATACCAAATAAACAAAAAAAAAAAAAAAAAATCCTGTACACCTAATTCAATAATGTGTTATGAATTTGACTGTATATTTATGTCTGAGACAAAATCGTAATCGCTTAGAATTCCCACTACTAGTTTCACATGCAGGATTCACACCCTGTCACAACATTTATGTTGAACTGTGCCTTGCTTTAAGGTGCTTCGCCATAACCCTTTTCGCTAATATGCCCTTTTTCAATTACGATTTCAATCGGTTTTTTAAAGCAGACAGTGACCTCACAAGTAATTGGCAGTTACGTTTATATAATATGTATAAATAGTTAATATAGATACGTCTAATACGGTAAATATGTCCATATAGAATTTTTCTTGATGAATGTATACTAAGGCATTTAAAACACCTTTTTTCCACTTACATAACCGAGAACCATATCATTTTGAGATATTTCTACACAGCATTTTAGAATCTGTGAGGTTATGATAACGTGCTGATGTAAACATAATATTCAGACAAATATCAACGAATGGATGATAGCGCGACGTACGGCGTACGTCGATAAAATCCAAAAACTGATTTTCAGTTTAAATCGATTAACTAATCAATCGATACAATACGGTGAACCAGTAAAATTTTTGGGTCTTTACATTGACGGGCAGCCCAATTGGAATTGTCAGATAGACAAATTGGCAACGTCGTTAAAGAGTGTGAACTATGCTCCTTACTAAGCTCTCCGTATCACCAGAGGTATTAAGAACTTTCTATTTTGCCGCCTTTCAGTCAAAGATGGAATATGAGATACTGCTATGGAGCGTTAGCAGTACTTTGATTCGAATTTTTAGACTGCAAAAATGTGCAATTCGACACATTAATAATGTTCCATATAGGACTCGCTGTAAGGAATTGTTTGTAAAAAACTAAATAATGACAGTGTACAGCATTTTTATATACAAGTGCCTGTTATTTGTAAAAGAGAACCCTTTCAGGTACCCCACCAACTCAAGTACACATTCGCATAACACTAGGGCAAAATTAAACCTACGGGGCCCTAAGATCAGATTAACTAAATCGATGAATGGTATGTATTTGGTAAGTCTCTTACAACCACCTTCCCATTGAAATGAAAGACCTAATCTATTTAAAAAATTGATGTGAAGTGTGAATTTTCACACATTTCTGGGTTTTGCAGGTATTTAGTAACTGAACGATGATTATTTGGGATGCCAAAACAAATTTTATGTCAAAATATTTTTTTATGAATTTTAATTCGAATGACTAATACCATTATTTAAGTTTCTAAATATATGCAGTATTTTTTTTATATAGCAAAGTTCATTAAGATTTTGAAAATTGCACCTATGGTTTCCATTGGTTGCTTACATCATAAGTCCCGCCCTTTGATTTCGTCAAACATAGAATTAAATTATAATTTCAACACTTTCCACTGGTTATTAAATTTACGCTTTTAAAAATTAAATGCAACATTTACCAAATATAACTAGAATTTTAACGAAATAATTTAAACAAAATAAAAATGCAAAAAAAAAAACAAAAAATAAAATCAACAGGATTCGAACCCTAGTTTGCAAGTTTCTTATATTATTAAGCGTACGACAAATCCAACCACGCCACGAGAGCTACTGATGTGATATGTTACACAATGTATTAAATAGTTAACATATTTTAGTTAAAAACACAAAAAATGCGTTATTTTCCGAAAACATAATCTGATCAAAAATTCCTGTTGTACTATTCCGGTTCACACCAATGTACATTACTTAGTATTTTTTCAGATTTTTAGTTTAAACCATCTGGGCTACAGGGTGTGGGACAAAAAATTTTTTGCACAATTTTGGCAAAAATCGCATCAAAATAATTTATTTTGCAAAAATAAAGTTTTGATCGTTAATCCACGTACTAAGGGCTTTCATTTGATACCCTACTCAGAATTTAAAAAAAATATTTTTTTTTTCGATGTGCACATATTTGTTTATATTTTTAGAGGGATATGTTTTTTAGATGTTTTAGTATTTTTCGTATGTGCGGGTCAAAGAGTTGTATAAGCATGCCAAATTTCAACTCTCTAGGTTTAGCCGTTTGACTACAATTTTTACCGAACAGACAGACAGACAGACATACAGACAGACGGACAGACAGACAGACGACAAAATGACGGTATAAGGGTTTTTTGGTCATACCTACAAAACCCTAAAAACAGGTCAAAGATATTTTGTCAAAAAATTGCTTTTATAGCAGAAAAGAATTTTTTAATATTGACTTGTAGCGCATCTTTATTTTAATCTTAATTTTTATTTTTATAAATTTTACTTTTATTTGATTCTATATGATGTAGACTTTTAATAATATGAATGCAACTATATTTTACTATTAGGACTCTTTATGACTTTTAATGTGTTTATTGTAATCCTGTATTTTTTCTTTCGAAATGTGTAAACATTATGTATTGTATCTAACACGAATAAATATTATTATTATTATTACTCAGGTATCCACACAACATCCGAACGTTTGAGTAAATACTATGTACATAGCGTTGATTGCTTTTACCGTCATTATCTTCTTAAAAATTCCTATGGAGATAATATGGAATATGTATCAATTAAAACTGTAAATGTAAAATTAAGATCAGCAATAAAAATTTTAACTAAAAAAAAAATGAGTTTAAGTAAACACGCCATCTGGTTAAGAGTTTTAACATTGTAAGTGGGGACCAAGTTACCGTGTACTATGGGCTACCACGCCACTCCCGGAAGCAATTGCTATATTAAGCTAAAAACGTAAAATAAAACCCTACTTTAGTAATTCATAACGGGCTGGTTCAGTGCTGCATTTCATTTGAAAAACTACCATATTACATGAAACTCCAATCTTAAACAAAATTTACGATATTGACAAAATGGTAGTTATTAGGCCAATAGCGTCAAAATTGCTGTACGTAACGTGCTGTTTGGTACTGTAAATCAAATTACAATTTGTATACATATTATTTAAAATATACATGAGTATTAATGTCAAATTTTATTCTAAAATATGTATGTAAAATTTTATATTTCTCTTCCCAAATGTTAATGACGCTCTATAAATTCAGCTTGAATTAAGCCGTTTAATTACGTTTTTTCGTGGGGTTCTGGTTCAAAATGGTGAACCCAAGTTTCATCACACGTTAAAATCTTGTTTAGAAAAGGGTCACCTTCCTTTCATAGCATTCTTTCAAGTCTGTAAACACTTTGAGTCTTGTTTCCTTGTGTTGTTGCGTTAACTGTTTCGGGAGCCACCTTGCACTTGTTTTGTTGTACTTGAGCTTGTCAATGTTAACGTGATGAACTCTGCCGACACTTACTGTAACTTTTTTTGCTATATCTTCCATAGTAATACGTCGGTCTTCATGAATAATGTCGTCAATGCGGGTTTCAAGCGAAGGAGTTGACACTTCAGCTGACCGGCCAGGACGTTGCTCGTCAGTCACTGAGGTTCGACCATTTTTAAACTGTTGTACCCACTTATAAAAATTTCCGCAATTCATACCACTTTCACCATATTGTAAAATCATTCGAGAAAAAATTTTAGGCGGTTTTTCACCTTCAGAAAGCAAAAACCGGATCGCTGAACGTTTTTCAACTAATGTGGAAACTTCAAGCGCACACGC
Source organism: Liopterus haemorrhoidalis (assembly GCA_963971575.1). Lineage (NCBI taxonomy): Eukaryota > Metazoa > Arthropoda > Insecta > Coleoptera > Dytiscidae > Liopterus > Liopterus haemorrhoidalis. Next base: position 40,795,724 of record OZ020615.1, read on the forward strand.
CATCGTTAAATGCAATTTTGAGGTTATAAATAAAACAATTTTTATCCGTCAGGGGTTCTCAGCTCATCCCAGTGATGCCAACCTAAAGTCATGAAAGTACCAAACTCCTCCTACAAACCGGTTTTTTTCTACAATTTGTCTATTTAATTATTGAATGTCCCTCATAGCAAAATCAGGGTTCAAACTTGGCTACGTGGCATCTCAAAATTTTTATTCTACGGGGATGTTTCGCGGTTAAAACTTACTAATAAACTTAAAATATCTCCCTTATTATTGATAGGAAGATGTACATTTTGTTCAATGCATTTTTTCACTGGTATGAATATTTGAGGAGTTATGAGGGTACACTTAAAACTAAACTTTTGATACCAAAACCGTAGATAGTACGGGTACGACAACTAGTGAATCATAAATACACTGGTTTAGTTAAAGCATTATAATAATATTAATATTATTTTATTATTTCATAGTGATTAATCCTGACTCCATGATACAAGATGAATTAATTAATTTAGTATTTAATGGCTACTTGTTTGCGGGACAAACGGCTCAAACTATACCACAATCGACATGTTTTGACCCGAAAGTGGGGAAAAATAGCAACAAGTCGCACAGAACACTGAAGAGATAAACCTCTCTGTCATGTCCATTTCGTATCGATCGCGAAATCAACCGCGAAATCTACCGCGACATCGACCGCGACATCAACCGCAAGCAGCAAGGCTTCTTCGGCATGTCCGTACCCTAAGAGATGGAGAACAGTAACGACGTATTTATATTCAATAGTAGACCGAATAATGCTGCCACTGTGAAAAATATTTATACAACCAATATTTTGCTTACATATTTACATTAACACATTGTAATTATGTAAAATAATCATTTATTTAACAGTTATAACACAATTAGAACAATATAAAAATTCAGAACACATTTTAGTAGTTAATAAGATTCTTGATGGCTTCGAAACATCTCCATTTATCAGGAAGATAGAATGGCTCGAATATATGTGGGAATGGTGTGTCAAATCCAGTCACTCTTGCTACAGGAGCCTCCAACTTTAAGAAACAACGATCCTGAAAATAAAAAGTATATATAAAATCATGTTATAACCTAAAAACAGACATAAAAACAAATTAAATAGAAAGCTTTCTTAAAGCAACAAAACTATAACAGATTCTTAACGCAAGATAAGTTTACAAGTGGCTTGTAGGGCACAATCCAACTTCTCTTTTTTCACTTCCGACATTATATGAAAGCCACGGTGTTGTAATTAAAATTAGTGAAAGAAAAATAAGTTATAAAACTTTTGACGCTCTTATTTTCAAAAATGTGACAAAACCATTGTTTCTCACCACATTACCCAATGGCCTATAAACATTTAAAGTAATGCACATTGATGAACTGGAATAGTATAATCAAAATTATTAATACGTTTTCGATTTAAAAAAATATATTTTTCTAGTTTAGTAGTCTAGTGCCTACTACATTTGATGATAATAAAATGGTATTTAGCACACGTGTTCTTTATGAAAATTAAATTTTATTCAATTAGTCCGATTTATTCCAATTTTCCAGGTCCTGAAAATTTTGCCAGTCCGATACTGAAAGTCTAATTCCGAAATGTCTAATGAATTTTGTACAAAATTGGTCGTTTTACATTATTTTAATATCGTAGATTACGAATTTGTTATCAAAATGGCGATAAATAGATTTTGATAGATATTTTCCCCGATTTCATGGCATGTATTCTAAACAAACATGATGATGTACTTAATGCCTGCAAATCTGCATATATTAACATTTAGATTCGATTCTTCCTGGGTGTGTAGGGTATATCCTTGGCTGCAAGAATATGTGCGGATATTTTTTTCTACTAGTTGCCGAATTTAAGATTATTATCATTATTATTATTATTATATCGCTTTCGACCAAATCGGAGCTGTTGTGCAGGATTACCAAAATATATTTATTAAACAAACATAATACTATCCGCAACAACATCCATTAAATCTAGCACCCATCAGTCAACCCAGTCCATATCCATATAGCAAATAATTTCAACGACATTAATATTTCCATCCCCTAGAAGATCCATGGTGAAAGTATTACCAAAACACCGCCGTGGTTGATCAGTAAACCAAACTGCGATATACAACTCAGCTAGCTACCGAAATGTGTCACAATCCCAGAAATCTATCTGCAAGAATTTCGCCAGATTAGCCACCAATACAAAGATTTTACACCAATATACACTGATGCCTCAATTCTTGACAACAACTATGGACCAGCTGTAGCAGAGAACGATCAAATACACCAGTATCGCCTACCTAGTCCATCTAGTACAGCGGTCGGAGAACCGGGGTAATATACCCCAAATGGGGTAAAAATGGAATTTTTGGGGGTAATAAGGAAATTTTTCCAATTTGCTATTTTATAAACGTGTTAGTAGCGCACTAAGGTAAAGGGCGCTGTGGGGCACCATTGTGAAGGTGAGGACCTTTTTTTTGCTCATCACTTAGATTTTGGGAGGTGAGGGACCTTTTGTTTTTTTGCTTGGCACTTTTAATTTTTTTTTTTTTTTTTACAAGCCAATGGGGTAACGTCCGTGTCAAGAAATATATCTTTGGGTAATGGGTAAAAATGTTCTAGTATATATATACAGCAGAAGCAACAGTGGTATAAAAGTACACCTTATTTGGATCCCTTCACATGATGGTATTCCAGGCAATGAGAAAGCCGACATTGCTGCCACCCATAAGGTCCAAGGGTGGTTCTTGGACATAAATATCCAAGCAATTGACCTTAAAAATGAAATTGGTAAAAGGCTAATACAAAAAGGAGAAAGAAAATGGCAAGATCTAAAAGACCACAAACTACGTCTAATAAAAGAAGAAAGCAAAAAATGGTAATTCGAAGGGACAAGAAGACAGCAAATTGCAACGACTAGACTAAGAATTAGATATTCCAGACGCACAGACCAATATAGACTTGAAAGAAAAGTATTACAACCTGTGACGAGTGTAGTACAAGACTGGCAGTCGAACATATTATACTAGACTGCACAATATACGAAACAATACGACAATGACACCATATACCTGACAACTCAGTGACAAGGCGGAAAACCTGGCAAATCTCCACAAATTTTTACTCGATACAAATTTATACTCTGTATTGTAATAACATCTTATATAATAATATAAACACAAAATATAATGTAAATTAATAATGTACGGACACTAATCACCATAGCAGTGGAAGTACCTCTGTTTTTTTTTGTTAAATAAAAAAAAAAAAAAACAAAACAAAAAACATTTAAAATCTACAACAAATTTTCAATTTTTTCTTGTGCTGTGAGTGGACACAACAATAGGAATATGTACGAATTTCTGTTAAATATTTAAACAAATATTTATTTATTTAGTTACTATTGTACGTATTTACTGATGACACTGATAGAATGTGATCGGATATAATGACAGATTAATATTTGTTTAAATACCTTAGTACACTTTGGTTTAGGCTATTCGTAGTGTTTATAATACTATATTATCTTTAAAAACAGATAAAAACATGTAAATTCACCAATTTTTAGAGGATAAACAATTTTTACCATTGCTTCGCTATTTTCTGGTTCGACCAATCAAAAATGTTGACCTGTATGCCGCCACTGTGATAAATAAAGCAACTATAGATAAAACTAGCTTCATAATATAGACTTTTAAACTGTTATATTCGCTTTCATCTTTTGAATATATCGACCTTTATTTTAAAAGAACGAATATTGAAAAAAACTCAATTTACCGAAGGCAGTATAAGCAATATAGAGTGTTATCAGTTGAAAATTTTCAAATCATAAGCCATCCGCTTTATACGGAGACCGAGGTAATCTTATTCACAGAATATCCGATATTACTTCGAACCAAATACTACATCTCAATATTGTTAAACGTTAAAAGCAAAATGTTAAGAGGAAATACTTGTCGCGAATATAATATGAAATTCATTCTAATTGTAGCCTGTAGTATTACGTTTAAAATCTAATTTAAACATTGTATTTAAAACTCAAGTTATATGATACGTCGGCACTGTAAATATTTTGAATGAAAAACGAAATAAACAAGAATTAAAAACATTTGTACGATAGCATATTTATACCTATAAATTCTATTCGTATAAATACTGGAGTAAGGTACCGTCGTAGAACATTCATATAATCATTCACTGAACGCAAATAAGTTTAATAATTAAATTTGTTTAACTCTTTGAGTTCCAATGGAGCATATACATCCCAGACAAATGTTGAAAATGCTCAACGGAAATAAATGAATTATAAATTCGATCAGTCTTTTTCCCAGCGGTAACCTGGCATCGTATTAGCTAGCCCCTTCAAAAATTGACGGGGTCTAATCTATCAGATCAACTAATAGCGTTGAGGAAAAGACAGAAAAAAGTTATAGACCATCTACTAGATCTAAATTATTCGTTGTACCAAAAATAAGAAGATAGTCTACCACGCCTATTGCGGCATGCAATATTCCATTATGCAAAACATGTTTTACTGCCTATCACACATAATTACATTTCGGGTTTTTACATTTTTCGAAATAAATGTTATTTTTGATATTTTAGTTATTTATTTTTTTATACTAGTGGAACATACAGAGTGATTATTTAATGGCGAGACGACGTCACCGAATTTTACGTGCCTCCTAGCAGAAATACTGGTGAATACTATGACTATAATAACCTTGAAGAGATATAATAACCTTGATGCGCATGCGCGCATAATCGCCTGCTATGATGTGTATGAAACGGCAAATTATTAAAACTTCCAGTGACGTCGTCTCGCCATTAAATAATCACTCCGTATATACCCCACTCTTAATATACAGTAGAACATATATATCCCACTCTCATTACCCAGTGGGACATATACAGTAGCGGTTGGTGAGTAAAATATTTGGGGGGACACTTTTTTTCCCATATATATCTATTAAAATATAATTATACGAGAAAAAAGTAAATAATAAATACCCGAAAATATGTTCTGCAACTAGAAAATCTGACAAATCTGGCACTTTTATTAAGATTTATGGTCAATATTATTATTATCATTTTTGTAGTTATTACTTCTATTATTATTATTATTATTATTAAAATTGCAATATTATTAAGACAATGCTTTGTAGTCAGAAACTTAACATATTTGGTTAATAATTAAGCAGATACCTACACATATTCACATATTTAAATATTAGATTTAACCTTTTCGTTATGTTCTTTAAATGAACGTCTATACGCAGTATCAAGTTGAAATCGTATATTTACCGATCCCAGCATGTCAAATTTGACCGAATAATGTATATGTTTATGAGACACATTATGTTTAAGAACTTTATCTTTGAAATGTTTAATATATTTAACATAGGCTGACAAGATTTTTTTTTTTTACAGAAAAAGAGTATACTAATAAAAAAGTGACCAGCAAAAAAGAAGTAAATTCAGGTTTTTTTTTAATAAAAAGTAAGAATATAGAGGATATTACTCAAAAAAGAGTATAATACTCTAAAAAAGAGTACGTCTGGTCACCCTACTTTAACACCATTTACTGTCCTTATTTTATATGCGTCTGATGAGCAAAACAAACACACGAAACAAAAAAAAAACATTTTATTTATCACATCCACACAACCAACTTGCATTTAAATATTATTTTTCACTAAACTTTCTATTATGTTCTATTTCCATTTTTATCCTGTTGGGAAATATTCAATTTTGGCCGATGAGGACCCATATTTTTTATTAATAATTTTGTTTCATAGTTAAGCACGTTAGTTTTAATAAAATATACTGTATTCATTTTCACGTTTAAGTACTTGTCACAAATCAAAACGACCGAACTAAGCTACGGGACACCGGCCGTTATTCACTAATACATACAACACTAACCTTCGCCGCTGTTGTCGTTACCAGTAAATTTTTGATACATGTGTAGATAAGAACATTAGATATTGCATGTGGCAACGCTGCATCTTGGGACACTCCGTGGAGTGTACTTCCGAGCATTGTTTTCTAGATTTAAATTTTAAAAATCTAACATTTATATGAAAAATCTTTGAATAAGAAATAATAAAAATAAAAATATGCAGATATATCTAGATACTTCAATGCAATTTTAAAGTATAAATGTAGTATTAAATTTAGCTTTTTTACTAATAATTTTTAGGAGGTCACTGTCCCAGCACCTCCCTGTCTCAGCCGGCACTGGACATATATGTCTCACTTAGTGGTGGGGTTCAAATAATTTTACTACCGGTTCGCTATGGAAGCACGATCTTAGTTTAAAAAAATAAATCTGTGTATAATTTATAATACATGGAAATATATAAAATATATAACAATAATTACAGGTTAAACTTAACATAAGTGGTAACAAAAATAATATAAATGAATTTATGTATCTAAATAAATTATACAGCGTGATCCAACATTGGTACCAAATGTCAAACTTTTTTATTATCAATTTTTCGAGAAAATTTCACTATCCATTTAATCTTAAAATCGATATTGTGGACACCCTATGGGGCAAAATATTTCTGAGGGTTTGAGAGAAGACCGGAGATTATTTACAGATTTTTTTTTTTTGTTTTTTCTTCGGTTAATTGATAGTAAAAAGTTTCACATTTGTTTCCAATTTCCTTGATCACGCTGTGTAATAAAAACAATTTATGCAATCAATGCTTACGGATTACTTTATAATAAACTAATCCCAAATTGCTAATTGATTGTGATCCTTTTCTTTATTATTTTTATATATAACGCGAGGGTCATCAGCGGGGAATGATTACTTCTTAACTATATTTTTACTAAAGAAGAAGAATCTTTTAATGGCAGGTCTATTAAACTTATTACCATTAAATTTAATATGTACGGAACAGTCAAACGGCTTTTTCTATCTGAACCTATCAAATTCATCTTCGAAAGCCCTCGTTCTGCTTCTGCTGAACTTCTTGAACAGCAATTGTTTTTACAATATTTTTTGCTTTTTACATATTTTGAGTAATTTTATAACTGTCGGGAGTTTTTAAAACGTTCTCCACAATATATAACATCAATAACATCAATATTAAATTTGAAAATGTCGTTATATATTGTCAACTGTTGTTTGGCAGTGTACCATGGAACAAAAACTTCTTCCGTGTTCCAATTATTTGGTTCCAAAATATATAAAAAGTCCAATTTATTTCCATTTTGGTATCCTGATTGTAAATGGTCACAAACCATTAATCTTTTATTCAAACTTTTTATAACACTGTCTATAAGTTTTTACCGAGAAAGCGCCACAAATCGCTGATTGTATATAAAAATTTTATTCAAAAAAAATTCAGTTTTGAGTAAAATATGTACAGTTGCTAAATTATTATATAGCTAAAATTTTATGACCATTGACAAAAAAATATGCTATATTATTTTTTTACTTATTTGTTCATCCCTTTATACGAAGCGAAATATAAAATAAAATAATTTTTAGTAATTTTCATTTTTTACTACCGGTTCGCAGAATTAACGAAAATTTTCGCTACAGGTTCGGGCGAACCGTCTGAACCCACCACTGGTTCCACCACCCGAAATCTGACCCTAATGTAAATTTTCAGTTAAAAAAAATTGGGACTCAAAGGGTTAAAGCAAAATTCAACAATAGACACAGAGGCCAAAAGAGGAGGTAAGGAGTTATTAAATACATTAAATATGATGTCAGATGTTAAAAAAGGACTGTCATTTTCAAAAATATATAATCGCAAGAACTTGTCAGGTTTTCGTGGCCTGCGGATCACGACGTGCGTGAAAAGAAATTATTTGTTATAGCCCTCCAAATATTCAGTTTATTAAAAAATGCAGTGAAAGGAAAATGTCGTTTTTTTCGTTTTAACAACTTTTCTTTTTAAACAACATGTTAAACATATGCAACTTATTTAACGTGCAACTATCGAATGTTGCCACTCAACAAATTTTCAAAAAATCTATTGAACTTGAATATCACATATTCAAGTTATGACAGAATATGTTTCAAACAGAGATTTCACATTCGAACAGATATGTTTATTTTAGTAATATTAAAATTATGTAAAATTTTTCTAATTTCTTCAATTAGACGTTTGATGAACAGACAGGTAATGGGCATGTCTTTGAAATTAGCGCGTATCAGGCGGGGGGGGGAGGGGAGTTTCACGGGCTTGCGCTGCTCTTTCAGTGATTTTAATTCTAACGTTTCCCTTTTTTTTTTACTGTAATAATCAAATAAATTAATAACAGTTAGTGGCGGTTTTCAAGAGAATGCTTCAATTTTTTTATATTTTAGACTCTACGATATAAAATTTTTATCTCTTATTGCTTCGAGACATGCTCTAAAATTTAAAGTATGCTTAGAAGCAAAACATATTGAGAATAGCCGTATATTTTCCCAGTACTAGTTGAGAAACACTGGTTTAGTGAATATAAAACTTACTTGTATTGTGGCCGCAATTTCAGCACCAAATCCACTTGTTAAGGGGGCTTCGTGTGCTACTAATACTCGGCCAGTTTTCATTGCACTCTGCAAAATAAAACAAAAAATATTCATGAGCTCTCTTGATTAATCGGTTGTGCTTATCCACTACACTAGTTTTTGTACGTGATTATTTTATTTTACATACGAAGTGGTTTTAACAAATGTAAAATAACACTCTTTTACTGAGTGCGCATTTCTTTGTATTTTGCACTGCAAAATTCTACATGATTCGTTTTCAAAACATAAAAGGAATTATAGTTTTTTTTTTTTTCTGTACTGCACAATATAATACTCTTTATCCTTTTATAATTTCGTAGCTGGAAATATTATTATATAATAAGTAAACAATATATATTTAATAAATTAAATGCCATTGAAATGTTGAAGAAGATATAATATAAGCTATTCCAAACGATTCAGCAGAACTAAATGGAATTTTTATTTTTGTAAGTTGTCACGCCTTCACTTTTTACCGATTGAATTAAGCTATCGCCAAACAAAATGTTCAAAAGCTTCCTTTAAACGATAAAAGTAACTAGTTTTCAAAATTCCGAAACAATCTTGTGTGCGACGCATTAAAATTATTTGTAAAAATATATGACAGACTTATACAGTTAAATATAGCTAAAAAAAAAATCCACAAGGACATATACGAGGTGTGTAAATTCAGTAAACGCACTGGCAACACAGCGTTTGATCTGGCAACATTTGGGACTTGGAGGGGCGGCAGGTGAACATGTGATACGCCTTCAGTACGAGTTTGAACTCGCTAGAGTAATTTCGTTCTCCATAGCGATTTTTTTCGTGAAACAGTTTTTACTGCGTTCTAAAAATGAGTGACATTCATTTCGAGCAACGGTGTGCTATCAGGTTTTGTTTCAGACTTGGGCAAAGTGCAACGGAAACTTTTGCAAAACTTCAGCAGGCCTACGAGACAGTGTTTTCTCAAGGACCCAATTTCAAGAACCGTAGAAAATGTCGACAGAATTCGGGATCTTGTGCGTTCAGATCGTCGGTTGATAGTCAGAATGATCGGGGAAGAGTTGAATTTGACTTACACTACCGTTCATCAGATTTTGACCAATGAAGTGGGGATGGCAATGCTCCTTGTCACACAGCAATTTTAATAAACGAGTTTTTGGACAGTAAAAACATTCCTGTGGCTCTTCAGCCTCCTTATTCGCCTGACTTGAGTTCTTGTGCCTTTTTCCTCTTCCCGAGATTGAAAAATCACCTCAAGGGACTTCATTTTGGGACACTCGAAAACATTCAAACGTCCGTAACCGACCAGCTGAAAGCTATTCCAGTATCCGAGTTCCAGCACTGCTATGAGGATTGGAAGAACCATCTCCAGCGCTGTGTGGCTTCCCAAGGAAGTTATTTTGAGGGAGACAATATTGAATTCGAATAAAATAATTTTAAAAAATCTGTCTGGTTACTTAATTTACAAACCTCGTACATATATATATGGCAGTATATAAAACCTCCGTAATAAGAATGCCGTTTCGGAAAATAAATTCATTCTTATAATTTGTTAACAACTGCTACACATCAAATTAATATGCTACAAAAAATTGATATAAAATACAGCTTCTGATAAGTATTATATAAAATAGATTAGTAAAAACTGATCTATACTAGTTTTGAGTTACCGTACACCAGGGGCGTATTTACCCACTCGGAGGCCCGAGGCGCAACTTATCTCAGAGGGCCCCCTTCCGGGGCCCTGGTAGGCCCCTAGCATGCGCCTAGTGGGAAATACGACCCTTCCATACACGAATATGTATTTTGTTACATTTATCCTTTCGGCGTTTAAGGCTGCGTATAACCCTTAGAGGTTACCAATTTCTTATACAAAACTAACAATCTGAAATAAAATTAGTATCAATCTATACATCAAATTTTGCACCGAATTTTTATCTATCTAATAGGATATTTTTAATTGTAGAAACATTTATTGTAAACATATTATCGGTCAATAACTTAATAATTGACATCAGCAACATTGTTCTGTAAGTTTTTAAATCTATTTATGGGTTTCAAATAATTTTTATATTTATATAGTTTTGTGTAGAAATGTTCAAATAATACGTCAACATTTTTTTCGACTTGATTACTTATAGTTTAGAACCCTCGTCGAAAAATATTATACTTGATGATAAAGGAATGCCACTTGGTACACGTATTCTTCACAAAAATTAAATCATTTTTACCCGTTACACCTATTTTGAGAACCGCGGCAGATTCAAGATGGCGGCAAATATAGACTACCAAGTACAATAACTATAAGTAGTTTTCACATTAGAACATAATAGCTGAAACTTTTTTTGTAGAATGTGGCTTTAGCTACAATTTGCTGCATCGTACGCAAATATGCGTCGATTGGTTTACAAGATGGCGTCTATAATGCAATTTGCTTAATTACAATTACATGACAGTTTTTTCTAAAATTTAAAATATCCTATTAGACAGATAAAAAATCGCTGTAAATTTTGATATATAAATTGTTATTAATTTCATTTCCGATTATTAGTTTTGTATAAGAAACTATAGGGAACTATAGGGTTGTGCGCCGCCTTAATATCTGTCCGCATGTCATCTATCCTAGTGTATTTTGAAATCATAATTTTCCAGCCACAATATACTTTAAAACAATTTTTAAAAATTATTTAAAAATGCTTTGGGTATTCGCGACTCCAAATAACAGTGAGACATCTAGTGGCAGCTTGGTAAATTAAACAGAAGCGTATATTTGTATAATATTTGTAGCGTGTTGTGCTGCAGTTTATGTGAATTAAGAAGTATTTTTAAATATAGTGACTTAAATACAGTGCTTTTTGGCCGAAATATTGTTTGAATAGGTAAATATTAAGAAAAAACTGACATATACGCTTCTCGTCCGCCATCAGCTGTTGTACGCAGCGCCGCCAACGTTAGTTTGAGTCGCGAATAATGAATGAAAATGCAAAAGTCAACTATATAAGAATATAAAACGTAATTTTTCAAAATGTTGTTTTTCATAAATCTCTTTAGATGAAATTAAAATGATGTGAAAGGTATTATTATCCTTTATCGACTTAATCTCACAAAAGTTAAATTCAAGCTGAAATTTAGTAACATGATTAGGGTCTCCATACGTCATTTCATACGACAACACCCTATTAATCACAATCCATGTCAGTTTAATATTTACTATACGAACTCATGACCGTATCGTCGCAATAGAATCAGAAGCCCTACATGTAATCTGACTATAATCTAGAGCTTTCGTGCGTGACTGAGTTCGTGATCTGACCTTGCATACGGTGTCGCTATCCCAAGGTAATATCGACACTAGGTCTATGACCTCACAGGATACTCCAAGTTTCTCCTTCGCCATATCCGCTACTTCCATGAGGACGTGAACCTGGGTACCCCAACCGATGAGTGTTATATCTTTTCCTGTAAATAGAAAATGCAAAAAATTAATAATCTGTCGGATTAGTTTAGTAAATATACTAGGTTATTACCCGTCAGCAATGACGGATTTATAATATAAAATTTTCAATTGTTTGTGTGTATTTGGTTTTATTTTTTAACGTATCTTAATTTCAAATTATTCTTAATTTCAGTCAGCGAAAGACGGGGCATGATATCACCAGTTAGCTAATCACAGGAGAGGCTGTCACCTGTCAGCCAATCAAGAGACATGATGTCCCCAGTTAGCCAATCACGAGAACCTTAGGAAAAATTAACGTCACAATTTTACCTTTTTTTATTTTTTTTTTATTTTTTTTTAACACTACATACAGACAATCCCGGTGATGTCTGTATTTGTATTTGTATTTCTATTTGTAGTTTTAAGGCTTAAAATTGTATAATTAAATAATGTATCCTGGTTAATGGCCATAGTTTCTAAGACCAAATAAATATATTTAAAAAAAAAAGATATAATAAATCAAACGCTAGATAAGTTTCACTGATTTTACTTTATCTCACTCGATACTATAGTCTATTTTTAAATTAGGAGGAGTAAATTCAAAAGTCATATTTACATTATATTAAATCACGAGGGAAGTCACTAGATTTCTTTTTGCGGGAAAATTGAATTTCGATCTAATAAACAATAATTGTATACTAAAATGTAATTTTATTTATTAATTATCAAACGGACACTAGCAAACAAAAATCTTTATTGTATAATATTCATTTATTTATTAACATATTTTCTTACAAAATATTATTCCAGAGCAAAAATAAACAATAACATTAAAAATAAAGTACACAATAAATAATAAATATAAAAAACATAACAAATTAATTAAAATTGGTAGACCTAACCTAAGTCGGTTAATAAATGCGTTGAAAGGCAGGCCGAATAAATCTATTATTAGAGAGATTATTATTATTATTATTTGTGATTTGTCAGATCTTGACAAGCGTTCACTAGTCGCAAACTTCAGTAACCTTTTGATCCATGTCATTAGTGTTTCTGATTTCTCTAGAAATAAAAATTAGACTTGCTTTCTCGAAATTATTCGAGAAATCTCGAGAAAAATAATTATTAGAATGTATATCTTTTTACCGACCGCCAACATATATAAGGGAGGTATTGTGATCATACCGATTTTGACATTTCGAGATTTCGATGGATCTCCACGAATTGAGGTCCCTACACGTTTTGAGTATTTTTAGCATGATGTCTGTTTGTCTGTTAGTGCGTGTATACGTGCAGAGCAAATTCGGCTAAATGGATTTTTATGAAACGTCATATTTAAGCTTTGACATCAATGGTACGAGTTGATCAACTGTTGGTAAAAATCGGTTAACTACAAATAGGAGTTTACGGTTTCATATCGTGTCGGTTTTAAGATTTTTTCGAATATTTCACAACAGAAAAATATTTAAAAAAAAAAATTTTACAAAAGTTATTATGAAAGCAATAACTAACAACTTTTATTTGAGACATTTTTTGATAAAGCAGCATTAATTAAACAAGTACTTTGTGATGCCGGTCGGTCCTGTGGTGGCCACAGCTGATTTTTTTAATGTTGAAAATATTGTAGAGGATAAAAACACTAAAGTCTACTTTAAAGTACTAAAGTATTCATCTAAATAACATTAGAACAAATGGATTACGGGGCTTTAAAAATGATTATGAAAACGGCACGTAATTGCATATTAACTAAAAATACATATGTATAGAGAAATTTTCAAAAAATTAAGAAATTAATAATAATAGTCATAATTATTTTATTTAACTTGTAGGTAATCTTTTACATAACAGTTTTAAACTGAAAAAAAATGAAATATAATTGATAATAATAAATAATACACTAAATTAAAATAAAATATTGTAACAATAAATGCAAATTAGATAAATATTATAAATCGCTTCCTATCTGTTGCCACAGTTGCGTTGCGCGAGACAGAAGACAAATTTTATCAAAATTAAATTATAATCAGTGACTCACTCACTAAACATTATATTATTTTAAATAGTTTTTTAAAAGCACAATGCGTTTAACGTAGCGTCGAGAAAATTTTACATTTCTCGAGAAATGAAAAACGAGAATTACAACTTTTTCGTGAGAAATTCTCGAGAAGAAATACTACACGTCATACTAGAGACTAGTGGAGCTTAATACACATGGCTGCACCCTAAACCCTGACGATATAACTGAAACTTAAAAATCAAACAAATTTCAATACACGGACGCAATGGGGTCAGTCTTTATCTTCAAATTAAAAAAAAATAAAAATAAAATTGATCCGACTACATTTGGTCTAAATTCTAGCGCCGAAATAAATGCATGTTTATATTCGCGAAACCTAGCTACTTTAACCTCTTAACAGTGATTCAAAACTCAAGAAATCTAACGTTTGATTATTAAATCTGGGATGAAAGAGCTTTTATAATAATTGTTAGTGTAGTATTTTTCAAAAAAAAAAAAAAAACATTGTTTATTTTATCTGTCTGAATGCGGTTTTCATTCGTGAATGTATTATATAAAAATAACTGTATAAATTAAAAATTTATGATAAAAATATTCAAAACTACCTGGAATGGAATTATAAAATAAACACAGTAAAGCCAAGTGTATAATAAAAATATAGAATGTTCATTTTATATTATTATTCTTTTAAAATTTTGCAACATAAAATATATGCATCATGTACGTTTTAAAATTGAACTACCGTAATAAAATATATAATTAGTCTAAAAATCCATGTATATTTTTGAACTAAAACATGTAGCTGAGTTTTTTTTTATGACGCACACTTCCCTATATTTAGTACTGTATAATTATTGACGCCTATGCCTGAATAGAAATTTATGCCTCAGCTGTTCAATGTTCATGTTCAGGCAATGAATTCGTTATGTACTTTTAATAATTCCGAACAAATGTTAATTAGATTTGATAAAATATGAAATCAATGTACCATACATAATAATTAACTGATAATTTCCATTCATTGCTTTTATTGTAAAAACTTGCTTTTGTGAATGAATTTAATTAAGTTGCATACACACCTAAGGGTATGAATGAGTAGAAAATTGTTCCCGGCGTCTATAAGCGCTTGTAAACATGCGCCGACCAGCGAGAATAAATATCATCTTACTTTCAAATATTCCCGGATACGTAGAACCAGTGGCGCATACAAGGGGGGGCACTGGGACACGTGCCACCCTTAAAGTCCAGTGAAATGAAAATTTAACAAATTAAAAGTAATCGTACAGCAAAATTACTTCATAGTCCCATGTTATTTTTAGGTTTTCATAGGTACAATCAAGAAACCGCTACCGCCTCGCGATTGTATTCCTTTTATTTGAATTTAGCATGTTTTTTTGTTAAATTGTATTTTGGAAATATAAATTAAGTTTTCAAAGAAAGAGAATGCTTCACATCGAAACTACATGTCAATATTTATTTATTAATTTTTTTATTTTATAAATTATAATTTAATATGTCATTATTTTTGCAGAACAATATTATTTTGCAGGTTAATTTTGAAAATATTTCGTTATTTTGGCAAGTAACATAGCAATAAGTGTGTGTGCCATATCTAAATGGTTTGATGGAAGAATATGTTGTTTTTATTTGATCCATTATTGTTTTTCATTTTGATCTGTCAAAAAACGATAAAATTTGCAATTAAGAATGTAGCTGTAATGGTTACAATTTGGAGCAAAACAATACACCATTATGCATTCTAAAACAAAATATTAATGATTACTTAGTGTTAATTAGATAAATACTAAAGATATTTCGATTTCCATATTATTTAAAAACGTAACCTATAAATATATCTTCGAATCCTTATTTATATATTTATAAAATCATTATTCTATAAAATAAAGTATCTGGACTGTATATATTAGTATATATTTATCAAAAATACATATTTTTTGCACCAAAATTGAAGATATTTATAAAATTAAGGTAACAAAAGTAATGTCACATGTATTTTAAACCAGTCAAAAATTTAGGTACTCAGCTCTCAGATGACAGCACGTGTATGTAACGACACACTAATATGGTCTATTATGGCTATACGGCTTGGTTTAGAGCAGGGTTTCTCAACAGGGGGGCCGTGAAGGCTTCGTCGGGGGGCCGCGAAGTCATACAAGATCGAAACATGAAAATATAATAAAAATGCACTCAATCTTACAAGATATAAATTTTATTCATATTTATAAATACGAGTATCTTATATTGATATTCATAAAAATATACCTTTCACAACATAAATAAAATAAATATTCTATTTATTTTTATACTTAATATACTTATTTTGACAACTAATTTAAACTACAGGCTATTTCAAATGTTTAAGTTGTCACTAGCTAACTTTATAATGAGTAAATAGGCTTTTACTAAACAAAATGATCAAAAGCTTCATTTAATCGATAAAAATTACTAGATTTGAAAATCTAGTTCCGCTTTAACAAAAGAAACAGACTATAAGTAGACTATATCAAGGTCAAATAAATTGTACGTGTCGGTTAATGGGTTCGCGTTGCAGGCACTTATTTTCAAGTTGTGCTTTGAAGTAGGTACGATTTGAAAGTGCAATATTTGTTATTATATATTTTTTTAATTGCTCTCCGAAGTACAGATAACTCAAGAGTAAGGATGCGAATGTGTTAAAATTAAAATGGTAGACACTTTGAACATTTGTAAATAAAAATACTTTACTTTCATGTCGTTATAGGGACTATAATCGTCATTTAAAAATATCACAGTTTTTTGTCAACCGTAAAAGATATTAAAAAAATGTTTAAGGGAAAGTTGTTGAAAAGCTCTATCCAAAGATATCCAATATGACATACGTTCCTATTTAAAAATTCGAAATTGTCCTTGATGTCCTGTAATTCTGGTTTTTTCCGGAAAATTTCAATAATACCATTCAATTTTGTGGATAAATTTTAGTTCAAAATTTTTGACGTGTGAGTGACGTGTGAGCAACGTCGCCTTTTCGAAAAAACTCATCCATGTTATCTTGATACACCATGTTAACTTGATATATATATATATATATATATATATATATATATATATATATATATAAGCCTGAAGTGCAGTACCTGGCGGAGGATGGTTTAAGACCTAAACCAATACCACCTATATATATATATATATATATAGGGGGGCCGCAGACAATATTTATATAATTTGGGGGGTCCCAGGCTATAAAAGGTTGAGAAGCACTGATTTAGAGAACTGAACACATCTACGAGAAATACTGAGACTTCAAAAATATATCCCACGAAATATGTAAACAAATATGTATTTATGGAAGAAAAAAAGTTTGTAAAATTTTGCGGCATAATAATCAAATTTTTTTTTTTTTTTTTATCAAAATATAATGAAATGTGTATCAAACTCATTTGGGTCGCGGTCTATTTTTCATAAAAAATGATAAGCAATGACGGAACTTAAAATAAATATCCCGAAATGTCCGATTAATATCGATTAATAAACCATTTAATATTTTTGCGGGATGAGTGGAATAAATGAATGATAAAGCTAAACACGATGTTACAGCAACAGGACGTTTGAAAGGGTCGACAATTTCAGAAGTATGTATTCAGGACTACGCGTATTTTGCGTTGTTGTTTGTTTATTTCCGTTATTATTATTTATGTCTCATACGTTTCAAGGTATACCGTGTACTAAAATTAGTAAAAATGTATTTGAAATACGTGGTTTTGTTTGTTTGGTATCTATAACTATTGTTAAAAACCTTTATCTACGTCTATATGATCGGCTGTTGTCTCGCGCAGAATTGGTGACGTAATTTATGATACCCTGTACTGAAGTTAAGTTGAACGAGTTCTAGCATAGAGAGTGAAGATGAACAGAATGTTGCTGCTACAAGTTATCGGAATACTAAAAAAAAAAATCTAAAAATTGTCTCATAAATTTGCGTTTTAAATTTGCGTCATAAGGCTGCGTTTTATCGTCCGGTGCGAAAAATACGGTAATCCTCAAAACGGTGCATCGAGATTTTACTAACGAATGTTTCAATTATATTTTAATTTACAATTGCTACAATAATTTTTAATATATGTGTTTAAGTACATGTAACAGTGAATAAAATGAACAATTTTTCATACAGTATATGACCTTGTTATTGCAATCGCTGACATTTGATCTGAGAAAGCCCAGCAGAAGGCAATCTTACAAGCAAATCATGCGTGTTATTAGCTCGCTCAGGGTACACAGTAGCAATTTCTTATCTCAAGCAATATTGCTAAATTATACAAAGTATGTTGTTAAGAATGTTCAGCAAATCAAAAACAAAAATAAACTATTGTTTTTCATAAAAAAGTTATGCAATAAAATAATATTAGAACATATAGGATGTCTTAAGAGGAATTTGGCAAACTTTAAGGGTGTGTTCCATTATTAATTCAACAGCAAAAGAGTTACAAAGAGATAAAGTTACGGAATCTGGGATTATTGAGAGAAAAACGTCGGATACCTATTAAACATTTAATGAAATTGTGTATCTTGGTCACTACCAGTGGTGGCTGGTACATACAGACACGGGTTTACCATGACGCTTCTAGTGTCGGGCCCCGAAACGTTTTGCCCGTCATTAATGTCAAATATTTTGAAAGACGCCATTTATAATTACTACTCTAAAATTATATTATAAATACACAACATAAAAAACTAAGTTTCTCCCTTAGTTACGTATTACAAAATGAAACATATTATACATGCTATTTTCAATGCCAATATTTTAAAAAGTAAGTAACAACACAAATAGGTAAATTACAACACCCAAAAGTTTAAGTGCTAACAGATGACATGTCTTAATTGTATTCTTTCATTGTAATTTAACGGCCAAGAGAAATAAAAAAATGTTTCCTGTAACACAGTGGTTCCCAAACTTTTTTGGTTCCAGGCGCCCTTCATGTAATAAAATTATCCCGCGGCTCCCCAAGTCAATCCATTCAATTTTTCTTTATTAAACAGTTGAAGATATGGAACTATAAGTGATGATCTAAAAAAAGGGCCTCATTTCTAAACTACAAAAAGGGATGTTAAGTGTGAATTTTCACACATTTCAGGGTTTTGTAGGTATTGAATAAGTGTAAGAAGCCAACATAATACTGCATGTATTATGTATATTTATCACATCAAAATCAACAATTTTTTTGATAATGACTTTTATTCGTTATTTGAGAACTAAGAGCTTCCATTTAATTTTTTTAAACAAAATTTAAATAATTTGCCAAATATCCCAGCGTTTTTTTCTACATTTGTTTCGTATTCAAATGTCTTCATTAGAATAAGTAATATTTTACAGTGTAGAGTGTAGTGTGGTGTGGTGTGAGTAATTCAGTTCGCAACTATTTAAAAAAATATATATATATATTTTTTTAAATATTTTAAATTCCAAAAAATCTTAGCTATAAATACATAAAATCCATAACATTATTAGCAATAATTTAACCATGAATTAAAAAAATAATTAATTTTTTCAAAAACACAGAAACTGCCATATTTATCAAAAACACAATCTGATCAAAAATTCGTCTTGCATTTCCCGGCTCAGATCAATATACATTACCTATAATTTTTTTAGATTTTTAGTTTAACCCCTTTGGGTAAAAGAGTGCCGGACAAGAACTTTTGCACATTTTTAGCTAAATTCGTGTTAAAAGAAACAAATTTCAAAAAACTATCTACCCGTCTTTAATCTACGTCTTAAGAACTTTCTTTTGATACCACACAATACATTTTAAAAACATATTTTTTTATCAATGCCACAAAAAAATCTACACTTTTCGAAAAACTTATCTGATCAAAAATTCCTGTTGAACTATTCTAGTTCACGTTAATGTTCATTACGGAGATTATTTTCAAATTTTTAAATCAATCGCTTTTGAAGATACATTGACACATTTTTTGGCAAATTCACAATAAAAAAAAATATTTTTCAAAAATAAAATTTGTTTTTTGATCCACGCATTAAGAGGTTTCATTTGGCATGCCATTCAAAATTTAAAAAAAAATATTTATTTTTTTATTATATACATATTTGTTTATATTTATTTCGAAATGTGTGTTTTTTTTAAATTCTCGGTATTTTTCCTATATGTGGGTCAAAAAGTTGTATAAGCACGCCAAATTTTAATTTTCTACGTTAAACTGTTTGGCTACAATTTCTGCCGCACAGACAGACAGACACATGAGTAAAGTTATAAGGGTTTTTTAGCGGTCATACCTACAAAACCCAGAAAAGGTCCTCAATTCTAAACTAGAAAGTAATCACACAAAAAAAGGTCCTGGGTCTTCGCGGAGCCCCTGTAGCGTAGTCACGGCGCCCCAGGGCGCCGCGGCGCACAGTTTGTGAAACGATGCTATAACAGTTGTTTCTATTTCCCAATTTCCTCCTTTTATTTAAAATTTCAATGTTACCTCAATTTTCGCCTACTTAAAGTTTTTCTTGAGTGTCGAAAATATCAGTAGTGGATAACGCATAAACACTTAGTACTAGTTATTAACACCCCCCCCCCCCCCAGCTTCGTACATTCAATAGTTTGCGTATATAATGCATAGCATTGGCGCTAAGATACACCTTGTATAATATGATTATAAAGGGAGGAGTTGGTGTTTGAACCGGTGCCGAAGTCAGAGTTGGAGTCAGAGACGGTGGTTATAAAAATTCCGGAATTGGATTCCGGGTCTGAGTCGACAGTTTGACTGACTCCACAATTCTAGTATTAAAATATCTTGGACCGTATTAGCACTATCTAACTCTCTGTCATTTGGATTCTTAACGCATATTTATAAAATATGTAAGGTTATGTTAGTGTTATGATATGTATATCTGAATAACTTAAATTTGATACTAAAACAAATGAATAATTGTCATTGGGTATTAATTGATACTTTTAATATCAATATTAACAGGTATATAAATTAGTCCGTTTGTGTGCATGTATGTTCCCTCAAAACTAAAGAATGAAAACTGATTAAAAAAGACACCAGCATGTTCATAGCATCGTTTATGGTAAAATATGCTTATTTTTAAGATTCTCAGGGTCCCTGAATTTTTTTAAATAGTTAAAATCAAGCAAAATGTTAAAAACTTATGGTAATAATTCCTTAAAAACATGCTTAAGACTCTGCAACTATTGATCCTAGAAAATTCTAGTTTGCACCAACGTGTTAAGAAAATCTTTCCGTAGACTTAAATCTCTTTTTTATGCCTTAAAGAGAGATATGGGGATAACATGCGCCGTTGAATTATCGTTCATGGTAAAATAGGTCTGTTTTTATGACAGGATCACTGATTTAAAAAAAAAAATAATAATAATCAAGCAAAATGTTTAAAATTAAATACACCAACATGTGCAGTGGTAATAATTACACCAACATGTGTAGAAAATATTTCTGCAGACTGAAGACTCTTTTTTATTCAATAAAACATTAAGGTCTGAGATTCGCAAGTGTTGATTATTTATATATTATATTTTAAAATCAATTTTGGTAAAATAATGATAGAAAATAGACTTATTTTTTATATTACGTTACAGTCATATCGATGGTGTAATTCTAATATCTCGTAACCCACTTTTTTTCGATTTTGGGGTTATGAGCTATTCCCATGGTAAAAAGTGCGCTGAATCGATTGGAAAATACCTCGTAAGCCGCAGGGGATTGACTTTAGTGCTATACCCTGTGAAAAAATACCTCGTATCCAAAACTGGTACAGTTGTTGGTACTGGTACTGGTACCTATACTGGTACCTCATAACCCACCTTTTTCTAACATAAACACGTTAAATTACGGAATAAAAGAAATACATTTGCCAGTTTGAATATAATAAAAGAAATTACCAATATTTCAAAAAAATTTATCAGTTTTTCAACCATTAGAAACGTTTTTTTTTTGCTCTCCTGAAGAATTTTTTGAGTTACGAGGTATTAGAGTTACACCATCGATATGTTATTTATGTACATCACTTACTATAGTAACTACACAATTATTAATTTCTATCGCGATGCTTCCAACAGCATGTTTAACGCATTGCTCACAGAGCGCCAAGGGATGTTGACATGCAAAGGGAGAAATGAAGCTTTGGAGAGACAACGGGCATTTCAGCTAGTTTTTAATAATTTTATAAAATATAACGGAAGAAGGAGGTTGTACGGGTTGCGGACAGCAATGAAAACTAATCAAATCAGCTGACAAGTTTCGAATCAGTTTTATTCTTCATCGGAACTACAATAGGATAATTAATATAAGTGTATATAACAATAGAATATAGTGTAACAATAATATATATATATATATATAACAGTATGAATGAGAGTATAATTTATAATGCAGAATGTAGAAACTGAATAGGTATAACGTGAAATAAAATAAAATAAATAAATAAATAATAATTAATGCATAAGAAATATGAAATTATTAAATATAGACTTTAAAATATATAATTAAAATAAAATGAAAATACAAGTCAAACGAAATTGTAAAAATATAGAGATTATAAAATAAATGATTAAAATTAAATTATAAACGTTTTAAAAAATAAATTAAATAAGTCGATACAGATAAAATAAAATAAAATAAAATAAATACACATAAATAGAATAAAAATAAATAAACCATAAATACAATGTATCCGTACCTGATAAGAGTATTAAAATACATAAACAGATGTGTAGGAGTGCATGTTGGAAATATTATAAGTTAAAATAGATAAAAATAAATAAATAAATATAGTATAAAATGAAAAACTAGGCACAATATAAATAAATAAATTAAAATTAAAATAAATAAAATACAATATGAGGTACATATAAACACATTAAAATATTCGTGGAGCGTAAAAATTGTAGTGTACTAGACTGATATGTAAGATCGAATGAAAATGGTAAAAAACGATAAAAACGTATGATGTGGCATGGGTTAAATCTTGTGTGAACGAGGTATAGGGATAATATGTTAGGGTGAATGACCTGACGACTATCCAAGGATGCAGAGAATATATTAGCGGATGAGTTTGAAATTAGCAAAGACGCTAATATATTCTCTGCATCCTTGGATAGTCCTCAAGTCATTCACCCTAACATATTATCCCTATACCTCGTTCACACAAGATTTATTTATTTTTATTCTATTTATTTTATTTTATTTTATTTTATCTGTATCGACTTATTTAATTTATTTTTTAAAACGTTTATAATTTAATTTTAATCATTTATTTTATAATCTCTATATTTTTACAATTTCATTTGACTTGTATTTTCATTTTATTTTAATTATATATTTTAAAGTCTATATTTTATAATTTTATATTTCTTATGCATTATTTATTTATTTATTTATTTTATTTTATTTCACGTTATACCTACTCAGTTTCTACATTCTGCATTATAAATTATACTCTCATTCATACTGTTATATATATATATTTATTATTGTTACACTACATTCTATTGTTATATACACTTATATTAATTATCCTATTGTAACTCCGATGAAGAATAAAACTTATTCGAAACTTGTCAGCTGATTTGATTAGTTTTCATTGCTGTCCGCAACCCGTACAACCTCCTTCTTCCATCAGTATCTACGGACACGACTACTCTACATAAAATATAACTTTGAAATAAGTTCTAATGTTAAAATGCATTTCTAGTTCAATGGTTATGCGTATAAATGACTTAAATGTTATATTAATTAATGAATACAACAACTTCTAGAAGCTGACACGAAATTTTAAGCGATTTACTATTGTGTAATAATAACCTTATAAAATCACCCTGTATCTTCTTCCTAACCGCGCATCAGAATTCCATGTATTCCTGTCAATATTGCATTATAATATTCAAATAGGTAACTTACCTTCTGTCAATATATCGGCTTTGCCTATGGGCGACATATAATCGTCTGTCGGAACCTCCTCGACGGCGGCTCTGTACAAGGTCTTCGGTTCAAACATAACGCATGGGTTCTTGTCTCGGATACACGCTAGTAGCAAACCCTTGGCTTTGATGGGTCCACGTGGTATCACCACCTACACACACATCAGTTACAGCATGTCTCAACAACAGTGTAATTTTGTGTGGGATGATGAGATAAAATGTCTGCACAAATGCATATTATAATAGAAGTATGAAAATATATACGTGACGCATTTCTGTTTTGTAAAAAAAACTTCAGTTCTCTATAGAATAATAAATTTAAGATCCCAGCGCCACGACGGTCAATTTTGAAATTCAATAGAGAATATTCTTTGTTATTGAGAAGTGACATTACCGTAGCGGCGCTATGATCCAAGACAATATGGCTGTTGGCTCTAGTACTCAGCTGTCAATATGCTTTATCCTGTCTTGAATGACAGTCAAAAACACTAAAATATATTCTGATTTTATAGTTTTTCACAACTTCCATCGACATTCTAACAAAAAATTCAACACTAAAACATACGTAATAAGTTCAAGCAGTACTAGAGTATCTAGTACAATATTTAATCACCAGACAGCGTATTCGAGCGTGTCAGTTCTTAATTATTACGCAGCTGTCGGACAAAACTTATAGGATTAAATATATTTTTTATCTACGACAATCAAATATTAAATGCATTATGTGTCCAATTGTAAATGCATAATGCTGTTAATATTGCACAAAGTGTAATAAAGTGACGTGCATGCGTGCTCACCCGGAAAAAAATACGTTTTTTACATTGCAAGCAGGGCCGCCGCGAGGGTCGTTGGTGTTTGGAACTTTTATAATTGTGCTCTCTTAAACATATTATATTAAGTGATGTTCAGAAAACAAAAAGGTCTTACTTCTAAAATATAAGTGGTGAACGAAAAAGGTCCTCACTTGCAAAATACAAGTGGTGACAAGAAAAAGGTCCTCCCTTTCAAAATACAAGTGGTGACACAAAAAAAGGTCCTACTTTTAAATACAAGTAATGACAAAAAAAGGTTCTCACTTTCAAAATACAAGTGATAACAAAAAAAAGGATTTTCAAAATACAAGAGGTGGAAAAAAAAATAAACAAAATTACATTACGCTAATTATTATTAATTTGGCGCCCTTTTGAAACTGACGACAGCGCCCTCCTCGCAGCGGCTCCCGCATTCACCGTATGCCCTGAATGCCCGCTTCCGCCAGCCCTGTCTGCAAGTTTTTATTTAGTAAGTTAGTTAATTAGTTAAAATGTTTGACGCTCTGCAATGATGACTATTTGCACCTTACACAGCCCATCTTTATAAGTAGAATATTATTTATAAGTTAGAATAAATAAAACAATAAATAATACTCCATCCGTCCGAAAATATGGTATACATTACTTTTTTCTTGTCCGAAAATATGATTTACAATTTTAATTAATTAGAATGATTTTATTTATGAAATTTACAAATATCTAGTAAAACAAAGATTAATTGGCATCTGACACTACCGATAGAGGCGTTACTGCATTCACATCATGGCTGACTTTGGTAGGATATTTTTGACAGGTTCAATGGTATCTTCATGTGATATTTATTGAAACACACGGGAACACACTCTAAAATGGTCTTTAACTGTCTTTCCACTTCTAAGAACATATTCCCATGCTTGTCACAAACTCGACTATCCTACAACCGTCAGTTTCCCAAAATCTCACTAGAGGCGCTTCAGTTATTGTCAGTTGACAATACAAAACGTTTTAATTTAACAAGGACGTGGCTGTCTCCACAGCTTGTATGGAACATGATAATGTTGTTTCTAATCGCCCCTTACGATGAAGTTTTGCCTTATGTATGTGCGGAATCTTATTGGAATTCCCTCCTTTTGCTAACATGGTTGCTTCTAGACAAGTTTACAATGTTAGAAAAACATTATCAAGGGTTTGTATGTTTAATGCATTAAATGCATTTTGTATACATTCGATCAGCCCGTCGATTGTATTCGGTGAAGCTGTATGTTGTAAGGATTGTATAGAATTGAAAAAGTTAAGATCCAATACATTAAAACCTGGACTATATGGCGGTTGTGATTAAAGTCGATTTGGAACTTTTTTCTTGCTATTCAACAAAATTTTGAATAGCAACTTGTCACTTTCATTTGTATAAAATAAAGTTTTTTTTCTGTGAATTCCTTTTGACATATGCAAAACTATTTGCGCGCGATTTGTTTATTAGTTGCCTAGCAACCACGTATTTAAAAATAAAAACAAAAATAGATCAAGATAATATTACTTTCGTTAATCCCACATTTTTTTAAGTAATGTATACCATATTTTCGAACGGAAGGAGTAGTATTTTAAACATAGTTGTAGAATACAATCAGCTAATGGTTCGGTAGCCATCTTGTGACATCAGTACTGAAGTTTGACGATTAAACTATATAGTAGATAAAATATTGTATTTGATTCGCATATAATGGCTATTTGCGTATTAAATAAAATACTATTCTCCCACCGTGCATAAAGTAGGCACTTTACGCACGCAATAGAGTGTCCAAAATGGAACGTTTAAGCGCTAGTGTGTAAGTAATTTACTTTACGCACTCAGTGCCGGCTGTGGGTTTTGCGGGGCCTCTGGAAAATATTATATGCGGGGCCCCTTCCCAAAAAGGAAGAAATGATACATGAACATAATTGTATCCCCTTTAGGCGCGGGGCCTCGGGAAAAATCCCCGAAGTCCCGACCTCTGAGCCGGCCCTGTACGCACTAGTTAAAAAAGTAAACAATAAAAAATTACATACTTCCTATTAAAATGAAAGACGAAATTACTAACTATTCCCTGGTGTGATTGAATCTATAAGCAATAAGTTATTAGTAGTACAATTAGAAACTAATACTTCATGCGGCCAAACAAATCTTTTTTATAATAACAACCAGCATCGACAAATCCGAGCAGTCGGTCGCCCGTGGCAAAACAATGAGTCAGTATTAGTAAATCGTAAATGGAACAGAACTTCTCTTCAAATCAGTGGTTAAATCTGACTGTTCAACATATCTTTTAATGGACCGAAAATTGATTTGTTCTAACCAGAAAGTGCATTTGAGGGATTTAAGGCCAAAGTGATGTAAATTACATTTTGTTCATTTCGGGAAACAAATCGTTTTATTATATTCGATGTAATCACACGTCTATTTGAGATTATTATATATTTCATTCTGCTACTAGATGTAATTTTAAATATGTACTCACTTTTTGAGAAATTATATTCATAATAATTATTATATTAATTTATATTCATCATTATAAATTATATAGATTATATTGATGCTACCAGATATGACTTGTTCTACCTTTGCATTTAAGAAATTTGTATGTCTAGTTCAGTGGTTGTCATATATTTTGTGGTGTCAATCTAATATAAAATATGAATAATTAAATATACCCTGCTCTCATTTCTTCCATTATTCAAGGCCTGTACATCCGCGGATATCCGCCATTTTTCTGCGGATGCGGATAAATTATCATTTAAATTTTGCGGATGCTGTTCAGATGCGAATAAAATATTATGTCCGCTAATCTGCATGAGTATAAAATCTTAGGTTAAAACGTCTCTTACCATGAAAGGGGCGTTTAGAACCCCAAAAATATATCGATGGCGTTTGCATTGTGCTTATGGCAAAAATTAAATAATTCGTCAATTTTCAAAACTTTTTTCTTTGAACTAGAAGTTGTCAAAGTTTTAATACAATTTATTTTTCAATTTTTTGGTAGAGAATGAAATTCTTACACGTGTTTCAGTTCATTTAAAGTACCAACATAAAAATATAATTCATATATTGTCAAGTGTTTATAACCTAGCTATTAGATTTGTAAAATTACTGATTTACGTACAAAACACAATTTATATATTCGCCTATTCAAACCAATGATCAACAAAACACTATTAAATACGTGGTAATACAAAATATTTTCAAGCGTAATTTTAATGTTAGTACTGTTGTTAAAAGTGTTTACTGCGCATGCGCGGAGTTCAACTTGAAAATATTTTCAAGAAAAGTTTGTCCAAATCTAGTTTTGAATAAAGTTGACCTTGACTACATAACGTGTTCTACACTCTACAATTTCACTTATTTATTTCTAGTACAAGTTCTAGTCAAAGAAATAAGTATAAAAATGTAGAACACGCTTTACAGCACTCTTTTCAATGCTTCTTACTTTTTTAAAGCTTCCCACAAAGACCTACTAAACCTACTAGACCTTCTTTGGTTTAAGCGCAAAAGTCCACTTCAAACAACTATAGAAAATGTTTTTATTATTATTTTATTTATTTTACATAGGCCTGTTTCTGCAACGAGGCTAATCGCCGATGCCAGGAAGCGAGCTGCTACACTTGGATGAGTGGTGAATGATTGTGAAAATGGGAGTAAAGTTAACATATTGTTCTTGCTCGAATAATATCACCAACGGGGAATTGAAATAGTAACCTCACAAATCAAACTGTTTTAACCAGTCAAAACTTTGTGATTTAACGAGCTCGGCCACTCCGTTGGCAACTTAGGAAAATGAAAATTCCAGTTAGTTCGGCTTAAACATTTAGAATAGTCTATAGTTTATTAATTTAAAAATAATTATTTAAAGTTTCGCCTTATTTGGCATTTTTGCAAATATAAGCAAAAATTAACCATGGTAATTCCATAATAAATTTTAAAAAATAAAAAAACCTTGTAATTTTTTAAATTGTATACAACTTTCATCTTTTGTCATTTGTCATAAATGTGATAAATTAATATTTAATTATTTCTAAATATCGCTGCTCTAAAACAATAATGAGATATCTTTAAAAACTAAGTTTCTGAGATATTTCTGTTTAAAGATCGGATTGGATGTGATTCCTGGATATGCGGATGCGGTTCGGATACAGGTACAGAAAAACGTATCCGTTAGGGTTCTATCGATTATGAATACGTAAATATTGTGTTGTTTACTTTGAGTCCTGGTGTGTGTGCAAAATAAGCCTCTGGACTCTGTGAATGGTAAAGTCCTCCGTGACCCACTGCCCCACAAGGCGCTCGTATTGTCAGGCTTCCGCAATCAAATATGCCTCCACTTCGATATCTCATTTTAGCTGCTTCGTTCACTAGCTAAAACCATACATTCATTAGAACGATCAATACTTACACCTAATTGAATTACATACATTTCAATTTTAACATTACAAAAGGTTCATATGTTCAAATTCATTCCATTTATAAAAAATCAATTCGAAAACATAAAATTTAAATATTACATTTTGAATATTATATAACACATTTATAGAATAAAATAACGTTAAAAATAAACACGCATTCATAGCTTGAGGTTTTAAAAACATACATTTTCATTTATTTCGAATACATGTTAAAAATTATATTGGTTCGCGTCATAAATAAGTTCCATTTTCTATATAAATTTTATTTTTCAAAATAAATAAAATTCAATGGCACCTTATCCTATAACATATTTTTTCCACACCTATTTAATTATATTGCAATTATTAGCACTTTTTTCGTGAAAAATTGTACTCATAAATAACTACAGTGATTTATGGTTTTATAATTCACTATTTACTGCCAATCACAAACCTACATTTCCATAATACACTCTCGCTGATCCAATCATATTTGACAATGGCAATGGGAGGGGCCAAAACTGCAGTGGTAGCAGGCAACATGGATGACGCTATCACTTCCATTAAAATTATCAATTTTGAGTCTAATTTATTTGTTTAACACGTTGACTTTCAATTACGAGTTTTCTCGTATTTAGCGTTCTTGCCAAGGACGCCGACTACGAGATTACTTGTAGTACATTGACTTAATAATATAATATGGCTATATCAAATTGACTTCTGAGACAAGAATCCTGAATCTTGCCTTGGCAGTCAACGTGTTAATAGCTGTGGAAAAAGTATAGTATTACATTCGCGATTATGACCATTATTCACTCAGATGATTTGAACCACTCGCCTGCGGCTCGTTGGCTCAAACGTCATCTTCGTGAATAATGGCTGTCAAATACTGAGTAAAAAATATATACACTATATACCAGTTCCCAAACTTTTTCGGTTGCGGGCGCCCTTAATGTATAAAATTGTCCCGTGGCGCCCCAAGTCAATACAAAAAAAGTTCTTCACTTCTAGCATAAAAAGTGAAACAAAAAAAAATCAGCTGTGCCCACCACAGGACCGACCGCCATCACCAAATACTTGTTTAATTTATGCTGCTATCAAAAAATGTCTCAAATAAAAGTTGTTAGCTACTGCTTTTATAGCAACTTTTATTAAAAAACCGACCCGAATAAACTCCCATTTCTAGTTAACCGATTTTTACCAAAAGTTGATCAACTCGTGCCATTGATGTCAAAAGCTTAAATATGAAGATTCATAAAAATTCTTTTAGCCGAATTTGCTCTGCACGTGTACACAGACCGACAGACACACCGACGGACGGACGAACGGACAGACAGACAGACAGACAGACCGACAGACATCATGCCAAAAATAGTCAAAACGTTATGTAGGTACTTCAGTTCGTGGATCCATCGAAATCTCGAAATGTCAAAATCGGTATGATCACAATACCTCCCTTATATATGTTGGCGGTCGGTAAAAAAGGTCCTCACTTCTAAACAGCAAAGTGATGACCAAAAAAAAAAATGGTCCTCACTTCTTAACTACAAAGTGATCACACAAAAAAGGTCCTGGGTCTTCGCGGCGCACAGTTTGGGAAACGCTGCTATATACTAAATGCCGATCAAAATATTTTAAATAAAAAATATAGTCAGTTTCTTCGGTTCAAGCCAAACTAGATTTTAATTTTAGTAACTGTTAACGATTGAATGAAACTTTTGATCATTTTGTTGAGCAAAAGCTCATTTCAATAGTTTAAACGATAGCTCGTGATAACTTAAGAAAATTAAATTCCATTTGGTTCCGCTTAAATGTTTGGAATAGCCTATACTATAAGTCATCACTAGTGATGTGCCGGATCACATAAAAGCCAAATCCGCGGATACGGATTATGTGCGTCCTGATCCGCGGATACGGATACGGATCTTGCATTGTAGTAGAAAAACTAACTTCTTCACTTGAAGCGATAGTTAGATGTGTCTTGCTGTTCCTATAAACTAAAGCATGCAAACTGAGGGTACGAACACGTAGAAAGATTGTTAACGGCGCCTATAAGCGCTTGCTAACTTGCACCGACCAGCGAGAATAAATAATGATTTACTTTCAATTATGCCCGGGCACGTAGAACGCTTTTTGGCTCTTGAAACATACGCCGATGAGTAACAGGAATCTTTGAAACATTATTTATCAGCTTACAAGAAGCTGACAATCAGTTTTGTGATATTTTGTTGATTGTTTTGATAGTTATTAACAAAATTTATTTGATGCTGCAAATTACCGACATTGACAGTTACTAATAAATTTTATTATTTTGTTATGAATTTGCTTTTCAACTATTTATAAGCACCGTAAACAATCTTTCTCCGCGACCACTATAGAATTTACCAATTCTAAAACCAATTTTGTCTACAGGAAGTTAATATTCTAACACAACAGATGGAATGTTATTCTAAAGCACTTATCTTCTTATGCATTTTGCGTGTATTTCATTCCATCACTTGTTATGGAATAACTATTCTATGCTTGTTGTCATTTGTTTTTGTAGGGTTACATTAAAATATATGCAATGTTTACATTAAATAAATGCAACATAACTTCCTAAAAAGTACGAAAATAGTGGCCGATGTGCGGCAAATTAAATTAAAATTAAGCAAATAATAAATAAAAAAATAAGTTTAATTAATTGATTAATTTGTTATGTAATATAAATTATTTGTTAAAATAAAACGTTTGTTAAAATAATTATTTGTCACTTTTTTTCTTTCTTTTGTTTCTTGGAGAAAGTAGGATCTGCGACTCGGATGGAAGAGAAAATTCGATGCTCGTGGTTCTTCACGCTCGCCTGCGGCTTACGATTTGAATGTTCCACTCGCATCGAATTTTCTCATTTCAACCTTTTTACAGAATATACTATTCTGTATATTCATACCCAGATACACAATTTAGTTGAGTTCAGAATAACTCACTCATTGTCTTAATTTTTCTCCAATATTTAATATATACTAGACAAGCGGTTCTTAAACTGTAGTCATTACCGGGGGTCTGCGAAACAATTTTAACATTAACTTTACATCCCCCAAATTTTCGCTTTTATACAAATAATTCATTTAATAAAAATCCTACATAGTCAAGACTTTTTGTATTTGTTGTTGTCTAACTAGTTATCGACATAAGTAAACAATAATTAGTAAAAATTGAATTATTTTTATTCAACTGCAAATTATTTACATATTACATATTATAATAAGACCAATATTTGACCAAGAAATGCTTGTATGAGTTAAACGTATTATAATTTGTAAATTTTTTTATTCTCTTTACTATTTTTATTAATTTTGTTTTTTATTCTATATGCTAATAAAAATGTTCCTCTATAAATGCACAAGATCATTTATTAAAATAACCAGCGAGACATTTTTACCAATATTTATTACAACGTAGAGTCTATGAGATTATTGAGCCAGAAATTAAGTCTCAAGAACGACGTAAAATGCCTAGGGTTGGGATGGGGTCCGCAAAAATAAATGTTGTTGAAGAGGGGGTCCTCGGACAACATAAGTTTAAGAACCCCTGTACTAGGCTCTTCTAAAACCACCGGTAAGTAATGTGATGCTCGAATATGAATTTAAACGTCAGAGTAAAATTTACTCCTCCTTGAGCATTTGTAGACGCAAGCTTATATTATAAATAATTCTAATGTATCTATAAGACATCCGCCTTGGAGAAACGGATACGGACCCGGATACGGATTATTCTTTTTTATGTATCATCCGTGGATATGGATACGGAGTTCCGGCACACCACTAGTCATCACTCATAAAAAGTATTTGAAATATCAAATACTTAATAATTGAAATACCGTAGTTCAAATACTTTAAATGTATTTGACACACTAAAAGTATTTCAAGTATTGGCTATGACGACACAAACACCGATAGTTGAAGCATACCTTTTATTTTACTCATATTTTTCATATACATATCTAATGTTTTGGGACTACCAATGTGGTGAACAGTTCGTTCCTCCCTCCCCACACTGGGCGACAATTACCCCACCTATCGAC
Organism: Liopterus haemorrhoidalis; assembly: GCA_963971575.1. NCBI lineage: Eukaryota > Metazoa > Arthropoda > Insecta > Coleoptera > Dytiscidae > Liopterus > Liopterus haemorrhoidalis. Next base: position 40,828,924 of record OZ020615.1, read on the forward strand.
CGAATTAACCTTCTATCTCTGTAAATTCCTTCGTTGTACCTCACTTTCAGTTCTAGGGAGTTGTGCACAAATAAATGTTGGGGCAATACCCAAAAAGTCGAACCAGTAATCTAATATAATGTAATCCTTATATATCAAGAGAATGTTATTGATTAATATTAAGAAAATGTAACTCATTTTTAAACAATTACTTTCTCGTACAATATATATTTTATTATAAAATAGCATCAACATTCTATATGTAATATTTTAGTTCACTGATATATAAATAGTAAATCAGAAATTGTTATATTACATTTCCGTTTCTATTCGATTTCATTACCTGATCGAACGCTGGAAAGATATAATCTGCGAATTGTATTTCCGCAATGGCTGTCGATCCCATATTAGCTGCTCCTATCGCAAATCCAGCAATTCCCTGTTCACATAACGGGGTATTGAATACTCTTTCTTTTCCGAATTTCTTCTGAAGACCTATTGAACAACGGAAAACTCCTCCAAATGCTACATCCTCACCGAATAAAATGGCACTTGAATCCGAAGTTAAAGCTGTATCTAATGCGTTGTTTATGGCTTGGAACATGTTCAGCTTTGTGGTTGCACCTTTAAAAGAAAATTATTTTATTGTAGATTTTATTAATTTAAAAGCAGTGTTAGTACACATAAAATAGTTTTTATATCTTTATGCATATTATTTTGAGATCAGAAAGGTGTTGAGTGGAATTTGTATAGCGTGCTATGTCACAAATCAAGAGAAAGAGGTAGTAAACGAATGATGTCAAAATATTATTATGGTGGGTTTAGTCAACTTGAATTTCCAAATTTTCAAATTTCACTGTCGCCCTTAGTTTTCTCGCTCCAGTATAATGTGTCTAACAATCAGTGGCGTGCGGTCTGGGTATGCGGGGTATGAGACGTATACTAGGTTGACCAGATTTTTTTTACAGAAATAGAGTATGCTAAAAAAAAAATGGTCATCACTGTAGAAATACAAGTGATGAGCAAAAAAAGGCGCTCACTCCACAAATACAAGTGATGAGAAAAAAAAGAGTATATTCAGGGTTTTGTTATTTCATAAAAAGTAGGAGCATAGAGGATATTACTTAAAAAAAGAGTATAATACTCTAAAAAAGAGTATAATACTCTAAAAAAGAGTACGTCTGGTCAGCCTATCAGTATACCCATCAAAAAATGCATTATTAATTATATTTTATAGTTAGACAGAGAAGTTTGCACCATTTTAGTTTGTGTAAGAAGTTCCATGTTGAAAATATGGACTTGTATGCAAATATTGTTTTGCCTATTATATCAAGCCAGGGCTAGCGGCAGTTATATCGCTAGCTACTGCTTGTATTCAGTCTGTATTATACAGATGACCTTCAAATGTATCAGTATTGAGATATACGGTCCAATATGCTTGCAGAGTATGCGCTCATTGGGCCGCTTACCGCCAGCAGAACAACAATTCTATGTACGAGGTGTGTAAATTAAGTAACCGGACTAATTAAAATATATATATATATATATATATATATATATATATTCGAATAGAATTACAATAGGGGATAGGCATGATTTTATTTAAATTTTTTATTATATTCCTCTTGTTGCATATAAACATAAAAAACAGTTTTGCATTTTTTTTTTTTTAATTTGAAGGCTTAAAAAATCATAAGTGTATTTAGCGCGCGAAAACGACGTGTGACGTCATACCTCTTCTAAGTGACGCAGTACACTACTAGCCTACCCAGTGTACTGCGTACAGCCTACCCAGTGTACAGCGGGCAGCCTACATAGTCTGTTGTGAACTTATTTGCTTGTATAACTTTTATAATAGGTAAAGTTTAATTCTATAAAAAATAAAAACAATTTATACATGTTTACAGAATTAAATTTTATATTAAAGTATATAAAATATGGAAGATCCAGGCCCCAGTACTTCGAAACAGTCGAAAATATTGTTTAGTACTGATGTGCACAAATAGTTCAAATAGAAATCCAAAAAAACAATTTATATCATTACCTGATGGCGAAAAACAACAGAAAAGGCGAAATTTGTGGCTGAAAGTTGAGGTGAAATAAAACCGAAATTTCAGAAAAAAGTAAACTTTATGTTGTGTGCATAAATGCATCAATGTTGGGTAAAATATCACTCTGAGCCCTAACAAAATCTTTATCTGCCATTTTAATAATAAATGCGTGCAAAATTGTTTAAAAACAAATACAAAACTCTCGAACAATACAATATACACACGTAAAGATTATGTTGTAACTGTATCTGTGACGTCAAACCCCAGTCGTTTGACGTCATACTCAGTCGTATTTACTCGGCAACTTTCGCGCCGTGGTCGGCTTATTTCAAATTTACAATATTTTAATTAAAAAAATTGGCTATAATATTAATTAAAATGTGATTTTTGTTTTGTTAGGTGACATAACTAACATTAACATATCAAAAAAATGTAGTTTTAAGGAAATAAATATTTTATGCGTATCCCCTATTCAATATTGTCTCCATCAAAATAACTATCTTCGGAAGCCACACAGCGCTGGAGATGATTCTGCCAATCCTTATAGCAGTGCTAGAACTCGGATACTGGAATAGTTTTCAGCTGGTCAGTTACGGACGTTTGAATGTTTTCAAGTGTCCCAAAATTACGTCCCTTGAGGCGATTTTTCAATCTTGGGAAGAGGAAAAAGTCACAAGGACTCAAGAATATTTTTACTAGCAAAAAACATATATTGAAATTGCTGTGTGACAAGGCGGATTCATCTTGAATCAACTCTCTTCCTTCTGAAAATGCCTTAAACCACCAAAAATCTGGGTCCTAGAGAAGACACAGTCTTCGTAGGCCTGCTGAAAATTTTGCACAAGTTTCCGTTGCACTGTGCCCAAGTCTGAAGCAAAACCTGATAGCACACCGTTGCTCGAAATGAATGTCAGTCATTTTTAAAACGCATTAGAAAAAACAGTTTCACGAAAAAAATAGCTACGGACAACAAAATTACTCTAACGAGTTCAAACTCGTACTGAAGGCGTAGCACATATTCACCTGCCGCCCTTCCAAGTCCCACGTCCCAAATGTTGCCAGATCAAACGCTATGTTACCAGTCCGGTTACTTAATTTACACACCGTAAATTGTAATGCACCACTATCGATGTGCATTACAATAGGAAAATAATTTTAATTAAGTTACGTTTAAATATTTTTTATATTAATAGTTTTATGTTTTCTTGATAAATTATAAATCATATTTAAAGAAAACATTGAATTCAGCCATTTCTTCGAAATACTTAACTTCTAGATTAAACCTTTCTACATTAAGTGGAAAATTATGAATCACTGAATGAAAGACCGCAATTTTGTTCTGAAAACAATGATCCGAGTCTAATGCAGCGGCAGTGAAAGGCAGGGGCAACAGGGGCACAGGCCCAGGGAGCCAGTTCTTAGGGGCGCCAAAACAAACGCTTAAATATACATGATACAAGATTAATTTGTTACTAATTCGTACCACCTCTCCAAAAAAATCTCAACCATCTCTCTATGAATAGCTGTCTCAGGGCCGAGAGTTCCAGTTGCTAATAAACTGTCCAATAAGTTTATTAGCAACATAATTTTTTTTCCGAGAGTTCCACCCCTAAATAGTTATTAGGTTGCTAATAAACAGGCTTATTTGTCTAATAACTTATAGGCAACATGAAGTGCTTAATAAAGTGACATATAACCAAAAACAAGTTCGCAAAATGTGTTAATATTTCAATTTTAATTAAAAACCGTATAATTTTAAAAGAATATACGAATGTGTAGTTTTTAAACATTTATATAATGGTGATTTTAGTGTTTTATATACATTTAAGTTGTATTTTGGCGAAATCGACGATCTGTTTGGGTGAATTTACAAATTATGGACAACCGTTTTTAGAATATTTTGGGCATTTATTGTAAATGTGATATATAAAGAACAATATATAAATATATATTTTTAAATAAACATTGTCTTTTATTTTTACATATGTATTTATTTCAATTACGATTACAACACACTACAAACAATACTTTAAGCATTACTATTTATATAAAAATGATAGAGAATAAGAAGACAGACGCAATTATTGGCAGAATAATAAAGATGTGTGGCTGAAAATTGCTGATAAGTTTAATTCATATTGTTTAAGGAATGTAAAATAAAGCAAAATATGGCTGTCTTCTTATTTTCAGTCACTTTTGTATTATAAAATGCTATTTTTATTAACTTCTCTTCTATCTATATTGTCCTCTTTTTCTGTGATAAAATTTGTTGAACGCCGTTTAATTGTCATTTTAACAGTAACACAAAAAATATACGTAATGTCATTGAATGTCAAGTCAAACTATTTATTGTCAAAATATTTAATGTCAAAATATTCAGTGTCAAAATTTCATCTCACTTTAGCTCTACAAATTTACGTATAGCTCTATCCCTCTTGCACCGTGTTACTATCTTCATAAGAAATACCAATGCAAAAACAAAAAATTATGTTGCTAATAAACTATTAGAAGGATTTTGTAACTTGGAAATCACCAATAAATTTATTAGCTTCATAAATATATTATGTGTTAAATAACTATTAGGGAGTTTATTAGGAACTGGAACTCTCGGCCCTTAGGCAAGTAATCCAGACAAACTTTGCAATTGGCTAATAAATGACATTTCTTCAATTTCAGGCTTTTTGGGCATTATCTTAATTTTCTTTATTGAAAATTTTTATTTATTTTTAGTAACTTCGTTAAACTAAGTTTACAGACACAATAAAATTACAAGTAAACGAATATTCAATAAAAGTTTAGTTCTTAAAATGACACTCTTGAGATTTAAAACAATTTTTAAGTGAAATTGAATATTTAACGTTACAGTATAATCTGTCTCAATTTGTAATACGAAACTAAATCTGGTTACTTTGGTGACTGTTGTGGTGTAAATAGACTTTTTTGAAACCATGTAAACTTGTAAATCTGGCTTTTACATTTTTAGTGAAGTTGCATTATACTGAGGTTATATTCACTCAAAAACTGCATGTCAGATACCAAATTGACCTGTCAAATTTGTGATTGACATGTCAAATATTTTGAATTGTATACAAATATTTATTTCATCTTAATTCGCTTATTCATATTTTCTGTTCTGGTTGCATAAAATATATTTCAAATGCTTGTCAATTTGTGTTTTATACAATTTGTGTTAGTAAGTTGACATATACGTAATTTAATGTCAATTATGAATTGTCAAATATTTTGAAAGGTGTTACCACCCTAAGGTGATATTTTAAATATACAACATAAAAAATGAAGTTTCCCTGTTAGTTTCGTATTACAAAATGAGACAGATAATACCAAAGTTTCCAGAAGTATTTTAAACAATTCTTAAGTGATTTAAAGAGAAGTTTTATAGTGTCACATGAAAGTTTAAAATTTTAGGTTAATTAGGGTTTAAAAGTAATTTATTTGTTCATTAAAATTTTTAAACTTTTCACTTCATTGAAAACTCGGTCAGGGTTGGGTATGAAAATTTGTCATTTGTCTACTCTAATTGTTGCTGGGGAATGAGGATAGGGTTGCTAGGCATTCTACATCTTGTAGGACAGTCATATTTTTGCAACAGATGACCTACGCCCTCCTATAATATACAGGGTGTTTGTTTGAAACGCTGCTCCTCGAATAACTCCTTTATTTTAAGAGATACAAAAAATTCTTCAAAAGAAAACTAGACAAAAGGGCCCACTAACGACTATAATAAGAATTCTGCATCACTTCCGGTTTCAGCGGAAATTGTTTCAACTTTTTATCTATCACAGGGAATCGGTACTTTAATTTTTTTATATTAAATCAGCTTTACAAGGATATCAAAATATCATACTTTAATTTTAACCATTTCAAAATGGCGACCATTTATTTACAAAATAATAAATAACATAAATCGTACAAAGTTAAACATAGCAAGCTTTGAAAATGTTTTTTTTTTTACATAAAAAAAAAAACAAATTAAACCTGCACATTTTCTTGTCTGGTAGTACGAGTTTGATATTAAAGGTGATAACATCAAATCGTTTGTAATTATGGCTTACGTATGTTATTCAAATGAAGAAATGACAGATATGTTTCTGACATTCGGGGAATGTCAAATAAATTCTGTTAGGGCCCAGCAATTCTACCAAGAAAGGTATCCTGAAGGTAAAGGTTAGAACAGCGTTTCCCAAACTGTGCGCCGCGAGGCCCTGGGGTGCCATGGCTAGGCTACAGGGGCGCCGCGAAAACCCAGGACCTTTTTTGTGTTATCACTTTGTAGTTAAGAAGTGAGGACCATTTTTTTTTTTGTCATCACTTTGTAGTTTAGAAGTGAGGACCTTTTTTACCGACCGCCAACATATATAAGGGAGGTATTGTGATTAGAGGTCTGCACGGGCTCGGGCTTGGCCCGTGGGCCTAGGCCCGGCCCGACCCGAGGGCCGGGTTCGGGCCGACTGACAAGTATTATATTCGGGCTCGGGCCGGGCCGGGCCGGAGAAGAACAATAATACCTTTAAATAATATATTTTTAAACCTTCGTTAAAAAATATATATATTTTTTTAATTTCTAGTTTTATAATTATTACAAATTGTAAGCAATTTTTGTATCAGAATATTTTTTAACAAGGTTTATTCGGGCCAAATTTAAAATTTTGTCGGGTTCGGGCCGGGTAGATGCAATAATTGTATTAATATTTTCGGGCTCGGGCCGGGCCGGACTGGAAACATAACGGGCCGGGCCGGGTAAAGGTGGTCCAAAATAGGCCCGTGCAGACCTCTAATTGTGATCATACCGATTTTGACATTTCGAGATTTCGATGGATCTCCACGAATTGAGGTACCTACATAACGTTTTGACTATTTTTGGCATGATGTCTGTCGGTCTGTGTACACGTGCAGAGCAAATTCGGCTAAAAGGATTTTAATGAAACTTCATATTTAAGCTTTTGACATCAATGGCACGAGTTGATCAACTTTTGGTAAAAATCGGTTAACTAGAAATGGGAGTTTATTCGGGTCGGTTTTAATATTTTTGCGAATATTTCACAACAGAGAAATATTTCGAAAAAAATATTTAATAAAAGTTGCTATAAAAGCAGTAGCTTTTATTTGAGACATTTTTTGATAGCAGCATAAATTAAACAAGTACTTGGTGATGGCGGTCGAGCCTGAGTTGGGCACAGCTGATTTCTTTTTTGTCATAACTTTTTAAGCTAGAGGTGAAGACCTTTTTTTGTATTGACTTGGGGCACCGCGGGAAAATTTTATACATTAAGGGCGCCCGCAATCCAAAAAGTTTGGGAACCACTGGGTTAGAAGACTGATACCTGTGTCATATAATTGGAGTGATTGGTTGTTGGTAGTATATACTCTCATCTCCTCAGTTTTCACGTTGTTGATGTTTAACCCAATCTTGTTTGACACTGTGAATAGTGCATAGGGAAAACTTCCTAAGCGCTCTGACATCTGGTGGCGATTTTCAGAAGATAAGAGAGTGACATTGTTTTGTTTTATTCAATGGCGAAAGGCGTATTTTTTTTTTTTTTTTTTGTTGTTTTACATTTTTTTTTGTTGTAAATAGTGGCAAAGAAAAAAACAATTAATTTTGATGTGTGCCGCAATAGGAGGTAGAGAGAAAGTGGATCGTTGGTCTCTATATGGATCCAAAAACTAAAAATGGGTAAAAAACGTCCAAGAAAAGACTAAAAAAAGGGATTTACACCACCCAATATTTGCCTAAATCATCAGTTGATATATTAAAAGACTTTTTCAGTTTTTCAGGCAGAGATTTTTATTTTTTAGTAATATGTTTACCATATTTTTCTTGATATTGTATTAATGGACAGTCAAGACAATTAAAAATAAAATGAAAACTAAAAATTTCCTTGAGGTATATTATTATTATCTGTCTCATTTTGTAATATGAAACTAATAGGGAAACTTCATTTTTTATGTTGTATATTTAAAATATCATCTTAGGGTGGTAATTCTGAAGTGGCACCTTTCAAATATTTGACATGTCAATCACAATTTTGACATGTCAATTGCAATTTTGACATGTTAATTTGTTATCTGACATATGTAGTTTTTGGTTGAATATAACCTCGATATAATAAAACTTAACCACAAATTTAAAAGCCAGATTTACAAGTTCACATGTTTCTATAAAAGTCTATTTACTCCACAACAGTCACCAAAGTAACCAGATCTAGTTTCGTATTACAAAATGAGACAGATTATACATATCTTGTAAATCGTAGATTACCTTTAAATAAAAAAAAAAAAATGCACAAAAGAACTCGGAAAATAGAATAATACAACTCGCGTTCATTTTCACCATGTAAACAAATACATAAGTGACAGTTTAATGTCACTCTCGAGTGTTCCATTTTTGCCGCATATGGCGCTGCGATCTTAATAAGTTGGTGGTCAAATATTGTACTGCGCGACTGTAGTACTGTTTGAAATTATTATATATTTTCTAGTGTTGATTTTTTGTTAGAATGTCGTTAGATACATTTTCATAAAATAAAAATGTACTGTGCTTATATTAACCTATTCGCTGTTAGCATATCGACAGCTGTGTACTAGACAATTCAGCCATATTGCCTTGAAAAACAGCGCCAACGGTAATGTCACTTCTCAATTGATTCTTTCTTGGGCATCGTAGAAACTTTGGGTAATCAGACAGATATCGTCCGAGTAATCGAGGTCTTCCAGTCGATCGGTAAGTTCCTATTGTAGTCCTTGGTTGCAGCTCGCATAACTCTAATAACTGCACGCAGTACGGGTAGTGGGTACATAATGGATAGTGGGTAGTAACCGGGCAATGATATCGAGTACCCTGTTTATAAATTTTAATATATTTCGCATCTCTTACAAGTTGTGACATTGTTACATTAGTGAAAATTATAAAGTTAATTTTTTAACCTTTTATGACGCTTCTAGGTAATTTTAATATCAACAACGTATTTGAAATAATTGTTACTGTCGGTATGAAGACTGAAAATACCATGTTAATTAAAAGTATGATTAAATATTGTTCACACTGTAACAGGGAGGAATAAAATAAATCGCCTACACAAAAATGTTTTAATGAAAGCTAATAACCGCTTTCAGCGCTTCAAAATGTTTGGTAACGGACGCCCACGTCGATTGCAAGACGCACAACGGCCGCGTCATGTGGGCGGTATTCATTCAGGATGAAATATCAATGGAAGATACTTTGTAATGCGGAAGTATTAGACTTTCGGAATGTTAAGAAACAGGAAGGAATTTAGTTTCATAACAAAACTTAAAAACAAATATAAACACGTTCTTAAATGTAATTATTTCTATTTTGTGAACCTAAACTTTGTTTTTATAATATACACGTTCTTGGTTGAAATGAAGACCTATTTTTCAAAATGTTTAATAAAATATTAAATAAACTTTCATAAATACAGAACACTATTTACCAGGTCAATATTACCAGGTCTATGAAATGCGGATTTTTTTCAAACTTGCCGCGCAAACTGAGCGTATAGTTCAAAGTTTCAACACATATGGCGTTTTGTTAAGTTATAATTACGTGTCAAATGCGTATAGGTTATAATTTCAAAAGTGATCATATAGTTTTGTTTTACTGTGTTAAAAATGTCAAATTTTGTGCCAAATAAAGAGCATTCGCGGACAGTACTACTGTTTTGTTTTCATTTGAAAAAAACTGCTGCTGAATCATACCGACTGCTTCGAGAAGCTTATGGTGAATATGCTCTATCGCAAGATACGTGTGAACGATGGTTTCAGCGTTTCAAAAGTGGTGACTTTGATCTTACAGACAAAGAACATGGAAAACCTCAAAAAATATGAAGATTCAAAATTGGAAACAACAAAATTGGAAACATTGCTACATGAAGACGATAGTCAATCACAAAAACAACTAGCAGAGCAGTTAGGCGTTAGTCAACAAGCTGTTTCCAATCGCCTACGAGATATGGGTAAGATCCAGAAAGTCGACAGATGGGTTCCACATGCATTGAATGAGAGGCAGATGGAAAAACGCAAAACACTTGTGAAATTTTGCTTGCACGATACAAAAAAAAGTCTTTTTTGCATCGTATCATTACTGACGATGAAAAATGGATTTATTTTGAAAATCCCAAACGCAAAAAATCATAGGTGAACTCAGGCTCACCATCCACATCAACTGCAAGACCGAATCGCTTTGGCAAAAAGACAATGCTCTGTACTTGGTGGGACCAAAAGGGTGTGGTCTATTATGAATTGTTAAAACCTGGTGAAACAGTTAATACCCAACGCTACCAACAACAACTGATCGAATTGAACCATTCGCTGCTCATAAAACGACCAGAATACGAAAGAAGACAGCACAAGGTAATCTTTCTTCACGATAACGCTCCATCACATAAGGCAAAAGCAGTTTGCAACACATTGGAGGCACTCAAGTGGGAAGTGCTACCCCATGCCGCTTACTCGCCAGACATGGCCCCTTCAGATTACCACTTGTTCGCATCGATGGGTCACGCACTTGCCGAGCAGCACTTCTGTTCATATGAAAATGTGAAAGAATGGCTAGATGAATGGTTTGCGGGGAAAGGGGAAGAGTTCTACTGGCGAGGTTTTCACAAATTGCCTGAAAGATGGGAAAATGTATAACTTCTAATGGAACATACTTTGAATAAATTAACTTTTACTGTTCTTTTGAGTTTAATTTGTTTTATTTAAAAAAAAATCCGCATTTCATACTTGTAGACCTGGTAACTAGAAATTGAAGGCATTGGCATTAATGCCTTTTTCTATAAAATCTATTCTATTATTAGAAATTTTTTCCTCTGTGCACTGTAAGGGAATGTATTCAATATAATTATCCAATTAGAGTAAAATATTAAAAAATATTAAATGATAAAACATAATCTTTCTTAGAAAGGGACATTCAAGTTAAGTGTAGACATGTTTGTTATTGTAACTTGACGCTGATGTAATGTTAATACGAAAAGGAAATCGTAAATTCTATAAGAGATCACAACAGTTATCACATTATTAGTTTGGATGTATTCGGGCCATATGGGAAAAACTTTTAATCTCTGTCTTTAAAATAAACAATAGTTTTGAATAATAACTGTCGTCTGGATGACGGGTATGTGATATGATATTTTACAGTTGGGTAATGTACGAGGGTTGTCTCAAGAGTAAGTTACACTATTTTTTTTAATCCGTTTGGTTGGCGGGAAAAGTCTGGGAGTCTCAGGGAATTTGCGTCTGGGTGTAGTGGTAGCACTGTAAAATTTCTATGCGTGTGCGTCTTACCACCGATTGTAAAGTTCGTGGTGTTATTCGCAATAAATAAAAATGCTACTGATATTCATCGCGAGTTGTGTAGGGTTTTTTGTTCCACGACAACGCTTGCCCGTACGCTGCTCGTCAGACTCAAGACCTGCTTGAGGAGTTTCGATGGGATGTTTTCGGACATCCGCCTTACTCCCCTGACCTTGCACCAAATGACTTCCACCTGTTTCCGCAGCTGAAGCAAGATCTTGGGGGAAGACGCTTCACAAACGAGGATAATTTGAAACAAGAAGTTGAGAGATGGATAACAAGTATGGCGGCAGAATGGTATGACACTGGATTGAAAAAAAAATTCACCACGGTACCCAAAATGTATTGAAAAACAAGGCGATTATGTAGAAAAATAAGTTTAATATGTACTTTTCGAAATATACTTTTTTTTTTAATTTTTTACTTTTATTTATTAAAAAAAAAAATAGTGTAACTTACTTTTGAGATGACCCTCGCAAGCCTCTCAGGGTAGTTCAGTTTAAAGAGTGATGATCTTAATACGTGTTTAAATTAGTTCAGTTAAAACAGTCAAGAGGTTAATACATGTTAAAGCAGTCAGATTTTGTCCATCATGAGTTAGAGATATTTAGAGTGTTCGGTCAAGTGTATTTGAAGTAACCAAGTAATTCTGTATGTTAGTATGTGTAGTGTCCAGCCAAATAGATGGAGAACATATTCATATAGACTTGGTAGAGACAATTAGTAGCTCGGAAATGCTAGTGAGGATTGTAATGTCCAGCGGGACAAATTAGTGTTTAGTGTTAGTTTCTCGAGTGTTTAGTGTTAATCTCTTGAGTTAATTTGTAAGTTATAGTGTAATTATAGTAATGTAAACAGTAATCATAATTAAAGTAAGTTAGTTAAAGTGTCGAATTTAATTCAACAACTCTTAATCCCTGCCTAAGAGTCATAGCAACCAGCTGGCGAACTTAAGAGGTTTTCAGACTTGATCCACTCGCAAGTTTTGGAAACTCATTATAGGGGAAAGCTTGAGTTTTAGGGATGTAGGGTGTACCGAATAAGTACGAATGAACTAAATCAATAATATATTATAAATAAATCAGCGAACAGTAACATATATATTATATCCGAAGTTCCCCACAACACATTTAACATTCTAAAACCGGAAAAAGAATCATCTGTCATAGTTGACGTAATAATAATTGAAATAACAGTGTTATAGGTTCGGAAAAAAACTAAAAAATTACTACAGAAAAATTAAAGAACAATTTCTATCTACGGGCTTCGGGTTTATTGTTTTCCCGGGCCCTGGTTCCGAAGTTATCTTGACGGGGCCCGGAGCCGCTTACGGCACCCCTAACCTTATATAGTAGGTAATAAAATCGTTTTACGGGCCCCAAAAAATATTTAGCCTCAAAACATATCGGGCCCCAAGCAGTTGTCTAGTGTGCCTAGTTCAAAGTCCGCCCCTGTAATAGAATAATTATGTAACATTTTAGTTACGATTTTTTTAGTTCCTTATCTAAAGTTGTCACTTAAAACAAACATATGAAATACATTTACAATACATATGCAATTAACTAAACAACAAAAGAATTTAAATTATTTTAACTTTCTGTACAGCTAGACGAGAAATTATTATTTCCATTAATATATAATTTGCAAATGAACATTTTTGTCAGTATAATATAAATATGAAAATGGGCACCGCAAGAATAATACTCAATATCCATTACACTGACACGAAAAAATGATAAAAAGTTTTAAGGATTAAGTTTGTTAGTATAAAATTAGTGGCGTAACTATGGGCGTGCTACGACCTCAACCGCAGGAGGCCTACATCAGTTAGGGGCCCATTGAACCTCTAATTGACGCTTCAAAATGACAAACCGAGTAGAGGGCCCAAAGAAAATATTGCAGGGCTGTGGGAAAAATAATTCGCTACTGTATAAGCTTATAGTTTTAGGATATATAAAAAAGTAGTTTTATGAATTTTATTACCTTACATAACTGTACCTCAAAAAAAAGTGTATTGCCTTAATTTTTTTTTTAAATTACTGTTATAAAATAGTAAATTTATAATAGTATTTAGCACAAACTAAGATATACTTTATTACTGGAACGCAGAGACGCACCTATGTACAATTTGCCGCGTCTTACGCAAATATGCGTCGAACGGTTTACAAGATGGTGCCTATAATATAATTTGTTTATTTAGGTACAATTATATAAAAAAAATGTATCTCCGATCATTAAATAATAAATGCATTATGTGTTCAACTGTAAATACATATAGCTGTTCATATTGCAACAAGTGTAAAAAAATAACGCGCATGCGTGCTCACCCATGAAAATATAAAGTTTTTTACATTGCAAGTTTTAATTTAGTAAGTTAGTTAAAATATTTGCCGCTTAGTAATAATGGCTATTTGCGCTTCACAAAGCCCTTCTTTATAACTAGAATATTATTTATAAATTAGAATAAATAAAACAATAAAAAATCAGCTGATGGTTAGGCAACCATTTTGATGACGTGGGTTATAAAGTTAAACTATTGACGCTCAGGATTTCTGTGTTTTTAAATTAAATTAACTATTTTTATAGATAAAACTATATAATTGTAATTAAAATATTGTATTTGACTCGCATATAATGGCTATATTTCACTCGGATGATTACAACCCTCACCTACGGCTTAGGTGGTAAACTTCATCCTCGTGAAATATAGCCCCCATTGCGTATATGCTTGTTAAATAAAATATTATTTTTTTATAATTAAAAGTATTCTATTAGACAAAACTTAACTAATTTTGATGTATAGCTTGTTACTAATTTTATTTCAGATTACCAGTTTTGTATAAGAACTTGTAAGAACTATACTGTTGTACCCTCCCCTTAACCCTCTTTTGAATGCATTTTTATTTTTTATTTTATTTTTAATGAATAAATATTGTTTTAAAAATATTATTATGTCTATAATAATAAGTTGAAATTTTCAATTTGTTCTTCGTTAAGTTTGTTATAATGTTAATACCTACACTTTTATCCTGAGGTACCTATAGATATTTGTTAATATATCGAACAATAATGAAAAAAGATTTTACTACGCCACTGGCATAAATAATTTAAAAACCAATATTTTTATTTTACAAAACCAAACTTATATTTCATATGACATCCATTCCATCTTGTATCATTCTATTTATCAATCACTAAAACATAAACAACGAAAAACACGTGTAGTATGTGACGTCACTTTTGCCTAAGTCAAGGTCGTTAGGACAATAACTTACCTGCAACCGGAAGTGTAGTATCTGGCACATAAGTAAAGTGTGTTCTTCTTTGGAGTGCATTCTGTAGTAAACGTCCGTTGTTATTCGTACTGTTGCGGACTAAGAAACCACATGTCACTTTGGCAGCGGCCATTTTGAAACTCACTGACTTAAATGAAGTTAAGCCAGTTATCTAGCTAGAATGAGACTCGTTCGTTGAGTCGTACGAGTTGATATTAGTAGTTGGCGACCTTCATATTGCATAATTGATAATTCAAGATTTGTTGTATGTAATGGGTGATAACTTATTTTTTAAAATCATTATTTTTGAAAATATGGATTTTTTTACTGGTTTACGGTTACTTATTCAATACTTCATTAAATATTACGTTTTATTACGAGTTTAAAATGTAAATAGTAAAAAATAAATAAAATAATATTTGCAAAAAAAAAGAATAATTATGCGATTGTTTAACAAAATTGATGGTATGTACCTATGCATGAGGCATATAGACCGGGAGCTCATGACAGTTTTTGGAGGAGAGAATATTTACCCTGTGACAACAAAAAAGGGATGATACTAAACCCCTGCACGCTTTCCGGTCAGACGGAAAATTGCATTTCCACTTAAACACAAAATTTTTGTGCTTTTCTCTGATTTAATATTGCTTGCTCTTTTGTCAAAAGAAAGTTATAACAAATTTAAAGTCTTTTAAATATATGCATGCGATTCGGAGGGTCCCAAAGGGCTCAAACGGTCATGTGATCTTGTAATAAAAAAATATGATTGTCCGCGTTTTCATACAGCATGCCTATAATTAAAAGACTTTAAATTTGTTATAACTTTCTTTTGACAAAAGGGCAAGCAATATTAAATCAGAGAAAAACACAAACATTTTGTGCAAGTGGAAATTCAATTTTCCCTATGACCGGAAAGCGTGTAGGGGTTTAGTACCATCCCTTTTTTGGTGTCACAGGGTAAATATTCTCTCCTCCAAAAGGCATGCTGTATGAAATCGGAGACCAAAAATGTCATGAGCTCCCGGTCTAATAGCATCTAAGTCCCGTAATCATGGGCCAATAAATGGTAATATTTCAAATATACAGGCTGTATTAGAGAAATGGGACACCGCTATTATTTTCTTTATTATTAGAAATACAAAAAAAAAAAATACTAAATAATAAAGTTATAGGAGACCAAGGGGGACAAATGCTTATAGAAGAAAATATTTTTTAAACCAGTGGTTCTCAAGCTAGAGCATTAAGTTTTATTTTTTTTAAAATTAGATTATATATTTTTTTTAGATTTATTCGATAGCGCATTTTATTTTAATTTAGCCATATCATTATCCTTGTATAAAAAATATATTGAAAAATAATCGATTAAAATTACAAACAAAACATTTTTTAATGTAAGCGTATAGTAATAAAGACTTTAATTACTCACTATAAATAATTTTTTATCCGATTTTCTGATTTCCTTTGTTTTCTAAACATAATTCCATTCGATTCAAAACAGACTCAGTAACAACTTTAATTATTGTTACTCGTTTAACGAGCGCCATAACAAGTCATAAAAACAGAGCCGGCGCTAGCTCTTTTGGCGCCCGGGGCAAGACAAGCCAAACTGCTCCTTTTTATGGGTGATCGTAACCATACTTCAAACATATTCTTTTGAGATAGATAATTGCAATTTAAATATTTTAACTTCCGAATACTAGTCATGGCAAAGTAAATTTACTAATGCAGTGACACCTCGACTTACGAACTATTCGATATACGAACTTTTCGAAAAACGAAGTTTTCTCATATCCTAATTTGGCTTCTAGATACGAAGTAATGCTTTTCTTTTCAAATAAATGAAAGCCTGTTTTACATTATACTTTTTTTTAATTAGAATACGAGAATTTACTAGAAACATGCTACTGGCAGGTTCCTACTGCACGCCACAAATCGAAGATGAATTTCATACTAATTATCTGTACCTATATCATTAATATGTAATGGCATACAAAATGCATATATAGTGTAAAAATGCTCCTTATCACTCCTTCTCCATTTCTTTACATTTACTTCAATTAGTTGATAATAGTTATTTTTTGTTTTGAATTTTTGGATCTGGGAACGGATTAATTGATTTCCCCTAAAATATAATGGAAAATTAAGTTTCGAGATACATACTTTTCAAGATACAAACCGTGAACCACTGAATATCTAAATGTGCCACCAAAATCAGTTTATAGAATTTTGTATTTAATGTGTACGAGATTGATATAGAAATGAAAATTTATATTTTTGTTCTAAATAAAAATAGAAAAACTTAGAATATGCATATTTAAGCGTTTGTTTTGGTGGCCTTAAGGCGGCCCCCTTGAGTCTATGCCCCTTTCGCCCCTGTCTTTCACCGCTGCTGCATAAAAAGTATATATTTTGATGAACTTAAATAGAAATATGTTAGAGTTTGTAGTTATTATTTTTTATCCGGTGTGTAAAATGTTTTTTATATTATTATTATGTTATCCATTATTTGTTTCTATAATGCACTGCTAGAAAAATATTTAAAATGAATTTTTAAAAATATTTTGAAATTTTTTAAATGACTAAATGACTAAAAATAGTCGATTACAAAGCCTTATTTGTCACTCACAGTTAAATATTTTATAAATGTTTAACACTTGTAGTTGTTTATTATTGAGAAGGGATAGTTACTAGCACAAAAAAGTCTTAAACGAATATCATCTATAAGCACGTAAATTCGCTGCACAATTAGCGAAAATAACAAAACAAAGCATAGGATTACACACGTGTTTTACCTCCACGGTGCAAAATCATGTGATATGTAGCGTCAGCTTAGACTGATCTATACCCACATTTTTTAAAATTGATTTGCATGTAATTTCACTTATTTCAGAATTTTGTAGGACACTTCATATGGGACTATCAGACCAATTCTGTAACTCAGTTACTGTGATCATAGTAACTAAATTCGTCACTATGAGCAAGGTCAGTTACTATCATGAATAAAAGTCATTATACTTTTTATAATATTTTATCTTGTAGTAACGATACTACACTGTAACTTTTTACAGAATTGATCTGTATATTTTATGTAGTCAGCGCTTAAAGCTACAGATATTGTGAGCCAAATATTTTAACTAATTAACTTTATGTTACAATTGCATCAAAATGCAGAAACTTTTGAAAATCATTTTTCGTTCATCAATCTAAGTATTAAGAACTCTGCATTAAAAGATATATATTTTTTTAGTAAAAAAAAATCGATATCTTTCGAAAAATTGTCTGCATTCAAAATTCCGAGAGTACTATTTCTGTTTACATCAGTGTTCATTATTCCAGTTTTTTTCTAATTATTTTGAAATATTTTAAAAGGAGTGCTTACTTTTTCTTGTATAACGAATTGGATGCTTGACAAAGCTTTGTACGACTCGTATATTTCAAATACCATCGCTTAGAAACCAATTTAGTGAATAGGAAGCTTTCTAGATTGTTACTAATGTAATCAATTTGGATTTTAATGCTTTTAAAGTTGGGATTTCGTGAATCCCACTGCTAGGCCTCAAATTGTGTTAATATGGTAGCTTAAACACGGTGGAATTTGACTGGAAAACTGATGTGCCATCAACTGTAATACTCGAGGTGGGTTTAAAAGAATAAGGCCCGGTCTTTCCACCTTCAGATAAAGTTCCAGGTAACTATCTGACAGATAAGGTTATTTGTAACTATCTGACAGATAAGGTTATTTGTAAATAAATAAAATAAAGCTTTATTGAAATTATTTGCATGTCTACAATAAAAGAGAAAAACACATAAGTACAGTACAGAGTTCCGTGTAACCTCACAAAAATCAGTTTTGACTCTATTTAACAAATAGAAATTTTAATTTAGAGTTTAACAATTATGACTTAAAGGAAAAATTTTAAAAAAAACCTTAACTTTTATATTACATTATTTTAATTTCCGAAAAATTTCGAATATTTTAATGG
Source organism: Liopterus haemorrhoidalis (assembly GCA_963971575.1). Lineage (NCBI taxonomy): Eukaryota > Metazoa > Arthropoda > Insecta > Coleoptera > Dytiscidae > Liopterus > Liopterus haemorrhoidalis. Next base: position 40,847,545 of record OZ020615.1, read on the forward strand.
AGTTGTATAAAAATGTTTTGATTTAAATATCAAGTTTGATACGTTTATGTTTTTTAGATTTTGGTTTTAAAACAATTTTACCGATGTTCGAAACAAGTTCGTTTGTATGTTGATTAGTTCTTATAAAGTATTTGGTTGATAGTTTGTGGATATATTCGGAAATAGTTTCAATTTTGATATTTTTATGCATCCTACTGATCATTTCATATCTGGGATATTTACCAATGATACGTAAGCACTTGTTTTGAATTACCTGTAACTTGTTTAAATTAGATACATTACCTATACGCCAGACTGGGCAGGCGTAAGTTAGTACTGGTCTTACTATTGATTTATAAATTAGTAATTTATTATTATAAGATAAAAAAGATCTTCTATTGTATATTTTAAATAATTGAAAAAGGATTTTATTAGCCGTATTGGTAGTTTTTTTGATATGTTCAGTAAAATTTAGGGATTTATCTAGTATTACTCCTAGATATTTGATGAAGGGTTTGTGATAAAATTTTTCATTGTTTATTTGAACATAGACATTATTAAGATTGGGACGTCTTTTAGTTAATATTATAAATTCTGTTTTTTCTGCGTTTAATTTGATTCTCCATTTGTTGAAATGTTTATTAATTTTATGCAAATTGTTATTTAACCTGTTGGTAATAGTATCCAATCTAAACGATGTAGTGAATAAAGCTGTATCGTCAGCATAAAGACTTAAATTGACATGTTCGGTTTTCGGTATGTCATTGACATAAATATTGAAAAGGGTAGGTCCTAACACACTTCCTTGAGGTACACCTGCAGTTATGGTTCGATTAAGAGAAAGATTATTATTTAATTGTACTTTAAATTGCCTATTTGCTAAATATGTTTTCAATAAATGAATTATATATGGTGGGAAGTTATATTTAATAAGTTTGTAGACAAGACCATTATGCCATACAGTGTCAAAAGCTTTCTGTATATCAAGCAAAACAACACCAGTATATTTGTTGAGACAGAAATTTGTTGTGACGTTATCAATTAGACGGGCCAACTGATCAGTGGTAGAGTGTGAGTTTCTGAAACCAAATTGTTCTGAAATGAGAATATTGTTATCTAAAAGAAAATCGTTTATTCTGTTTAGTAGTACTTTTTCTGCTATTTTGCTCAAATTAGGCAACAGGCTAATTGGTCTAAAACTACTAGGAAGTTTTTTATCTTTTCCTGGTTTAGGTATGGCGATCACCTTTGATAATTTCCAAGCTGTTGGAAAATAGTGATTTACCAATATAGCATTTATTATTTTAACTATGTAAATTATGCCTTTTTTCGGAAGATGTTTGATATGCAAGTTAGAAATATTGTCTATGCCGGGTGCTTTATTATTTTTTAATTTTTTAATTATGGAATGTATTTCTTTATAATTTGTAAGAGGAATATCTGAATATTTATTATTTTCATTGCAATTATTTTTTAAATAAGCTTTAATGTATTTAAAAACATTGCATGAGTGATACGTACTACTTAAGTTGTCATTTTGACTATGAACATTAGCAAAGTAATTTGCCAGGATATTTGATTTATATTCATCATTGTAAATTAGGACATTGTTTTCTAATAGTGGTGAATCAGGAGTAGTCTTTTTTGTTAGAGTTTTAGTAAGCTTCCAAATAGATTTATCTTTTGGGTTTATCTTGGTTAAACGTTTTTCCCAGCAAGAATTTTTCCAAATTTGAATTTTATAGTTAATATTTCTGTTGAGTAGTTGACAAATATTTTTCAAGTAAGGCAATCTATGTTTCTGAAATTGTCTGCGAAAGCGGTTTCTTAATTTTATTAATAGGTGAATATTTAATGGTAAATTTATTATATTTGGTTTATTGTTTTTAATCAGGGATGCGCTATTCTGAAAAGCATTTTTTATTGTGTATTGCAAGTGTTCAATGGCATAATCAATGTCGAATTTATTCTCAATATGGTATTGCAGATTTATATTGTTATTCAAAACATTTTTATACAACTTCCAGTTAACATTTTGTAAATTGTACATAGAATTATCAGTCTGTGTGAAAGAGGAATAGAGTTGAGCAAACACTGGATCATGATCTGATGTTGAGATAGAGAGAGTATCAGGCTTTGATATGTTGTTTACGTTTTTGCTAATAAACAAGTCAATAGTGCTAGGAGTGAATGAAGCTTGACTTGGGTAATGAGTAGGTGCATCAGGGTATAAAATTGTTAAGTTATTTAATTTACAAAATTGCATTAACTTCTTACCATTCGTATTATCATTGTTATAATAATCCCAACTGTGGTGTTTACCATTTAAATCACCAAGCAAAATAATGTCAGTAGAGAGATTAAAAATGTTATGTAAATCTGTGTCAAGTAATTTTTTGTTTGGGGGTAAATAAGCTGATATTAACGTTATATAACCATGAATGGTTTTTATTTTTGCACCTACAGCTTCAATGTGGTCTAACTGCGGTAGTTGAATTTGTTCTTGTGAAATATTTTTATTTATAATGAGAGCTACTCCGCCACCCTCGCTATTTCTATCATTTCTGTAAACCTTAAAATTTGCTATGTTTAATCTATAAGTAGAGTCTAATCTTGTTTCACAGAGACCGACAACATCCAGCTTAAAATCTAGTATAGCTTGTGTTAGATCATAATATTTATTTTTTACTGTTTGTGTATTCCAAGTAATAATATTTATATTTTTGATTATATTAGTCATTGAAATATTCTATAATACCTTCAACTAAATACATAATTTTAGTCATAGAATCATTTGTTGTTTTTATTGAATTTGATATTTTATTAACTGTATTTTTTAGTTTATTAAAATTAACTAAAGAAAATAAATTTTTAATTTCAGAAAATGTTTCAGAGAAAGAGTTATTGGTATTGTTTGAATCAGAATTTTTTAATATTGTATTATAGCTGATTTTAGGTAATTGTTGTGAATGTGTATTATTACTTGAAGTACTTGCTATTAAGTTTGGAAAATTTTTGGAGTTATGTTCAGGTACCTGAGACACATTATGAGGCCTGCGAGTTTGAAAATTTTGCTTTTTAGTTTCTAAATAATTTACAATTTTTTCATATACTTCACAATTGTGATCATTTGATAAATGATTGTTACCACAGTTTGCGCATTTGAACAGGTTAGGATCAGAAATTTTACACTGACTCGTATAATGGCCTCCAGAACATTTCATACATTTTATTGATTTAAAACAATTTATTGAAACATGCCCGTAATTTTGACATTTAAAACATTGGATAATCCCGTTAGTGTTCTTGTATGTCTCCCATTGAATTAGGCACTGGCACACACTTCTTATTTTTACAATATCAGTTTTGTTACAATTGGGGGGAAAGTATACTATGTACATAGGTAATTTAGTTAATGTTGATCCGGTTTTCTTGATCATCTGTTTAACGTGCACGGTGTTGATGCCGCGAGAAATTAAGTCTGCTTTGATTTCAGCAGGGGTAATCACTGGGGGTAAATTTCTCAGAATCATTTTGTGAAGTTTATTAGATGGTAGGGTATATGTGTGGTGCTGTTGTTTATTTTCACTCGCAAACTTCATCACTTCATTGTAGTCTGCTACGTTTTTAGTAATAATGTTGTATCTATTACCTTTGTAGTTGTACAGCATTTCTCCTTTCACTTTAGATTTTAATTCATTCATTTTATTATTATCAATATTATCATGAATTACTATTGGGGGAATTTTATTAGATTTTGTTTTGTTATCAGTATCTTGGTTGTCTTCCGAATCTGATAAGATGTCATATTTATTTTTGGTACTCACATTGTATTTAAGTTCGGAGGCTTTGCGTTTATTTTTATTATTATTAACACCAGAAACACCAGAAGTACTAGGTTCACCATTATTTATAACAAAATCTACCTCCATTGTGAAAAACAGAGACACGAATATATGTTTTGCAGTAAGTAAGACGAGGACAGCGAACTGTCCTCGCCAAAAACACAGAGAATATACTTGTCGATGCTATTGGTAAGACAGCAGCAACTCGAATTGGAGGTTATTTGTAACTTCATCTGCTGAATAAATGTCAATACCAGTCAGTGAATCCAATACGTCAGTCTCATTATCTGTTAGATAACTATCCGATAGATACATTTGTATAGAAAGAAGGGATGACATTTACTCAGCAGATGAAGTTACAAATAACCTTATCTGTCAGATAGTTATCTGGAACTTTATCTGAAGGTGGAATAACCGGGCCTAAGAGGAACTCCTTAGACAACCTAACACCTTTAAGTATAAACCGAAGAATTGACCCCTATTTTCTAAGAAACAACAGTCCACTTACCTTTATTCTAAAGTTAAAGGCGAATATACTTTTCCTCGGAGTTGGAGTGGATTTCCGGTGGAGTCCCCGGAAGATTGAGATTTAGTTCATCAAGTCCCTAGGACGGTTTACGAATAAACAAATCCGAACTGTTACTTACATTTTACATAGAGGACAATAATTTTAAAATTTAAGTTAAATGTTGAATAATTTAAAATACCTGACGCGACTTCTCTCATAATAATAATAAATAAATTCCAAAATAAAATAATAAATAGATACAGTACCTAGACAAAATATTATAACCACTTACAAAAACAACTATTTATTAAAAATGCCGACATATAATCATATGCTACTTTATTTATGTCTTTAACATATCGTGTATTTATTAAAAGATAAGTTATTTTAAACATTTTTAACTCTGTATTTTTATTCTGAGATTTGCAAGAACAAAAAGTACCGATTTTGTCCTGGCCAGGTAATTCGCTGGATATCAGTCCTATCGAAAATGTTTGGAACCTCCTGAAACTTGTTTTATGATTTAAATAATACTAATAAACAAGTTTTAATAGATGATATTAAAAAAGTATGGCATGGCTCTCCCGAAATTGAAAATTGTATTAGGGCATGTATTGAGAGTATGCCTCGAAGAATTGCGACAGTAATAAAAGCAAAGGGGGGCAACACAAAATATTAAAAAACATTTTATAAATGTACTAAAATAAATTGAAATAATAAAATACAAAATAACAATAAAATTGATGTATTAGTATTATGTTGATTTTGAGTAAAACAATGAATTTTTAAAAATTCATAAGTGGTTATAATATTTTGTCTAGGTACTGTACATACAATTTAATTCAATGCAAAAATGCGTCAAGTGTAGTCTGTCTTTTGTTTTTGTAACATTTCACTTCTACAAAATCAGCACAGGTATTCAGTGCGGATGTAGGGCTCCCTTCATTTCCTTCCTGCATAAAATAACGTTGTAATATTAAATTCTTTGTACATATTTTTTCTTGAGAACATAATATGTACTGTGATCTTAAATTTACTGTCCCAATTAAGCGGAATGTTGTCCCAATTAAACATGTAAATTTACTGTTGGTACCTTGGTTTGGTTTCTGTTCTTTGAAATTTGGCCCAAATAAGCGGCTGTCCCGATTAAGCGGTGGCCCAATTAAGCGGAATCGTCTGTTTTCGACATATTTTGTACTATAATTTATGCTTTATACATTCGACTTATTTAAAGTAATTACTAAAGTCCATTTACCGTAACTATGAAATGACGTCACAGTTCAAAAACTCACCTTGTTGCCAATTCGTAAACTGTCAAAAAAAGTTAGGTTATATCGAACAACTAGGTTGACACCTAAATGTCAACCTGACAAATAACTATTACAAACTGGCAACATTGAAAAAATTTACCAAAATTAAATAAATAAATGTATTAACAGAGTTATGGATTGATGTTGATTAAAACATATCATAACGTTGGTACTTAAAATAACCAAGTGTGACGTCATCTCATATTTATTGTGAATGGAGTTTATAACCATATTCTACGAAAACAAATAAAAAATAAATTAATAAATTATTTTTTAGTTAAAGATTTTTCATAAAAAAATATTTCCATCTGATTGAGCCAGAGATGCAGTGCATCCCTTACTTCCATGCACACCATTGAGAATATGTATAAAAACGTAAAAACGTATAAATCCATGGACGATTTATTAAATTTTGCTTTCGGATAAAATGTGGATAAACTGTATTTTTTTAATCGTTTTCCCGTTACATTGAGTTGAATCTTTGTTTGGTACTCTGATGCAGGCCCGGATACGAGCAGAGCCGCAGTAAGGAAAACTTGCGCTAGGGGCAAAACTGCGTTTTGGCGCCCTTCGCAAATAAATGTAAGTGATAAGCAAAAACAAGATTTTCACCTCCCAAAATCTAGATGATGAGCAAAAAAAAGGTCCTCATCTCCTACATTCCAAGTGATGAGCAAAAAAAAAGGTCCTCACCTCGCAAAATCCAAGTGAAGAGCAAAAAAAGGTCCTCACCTCCTAAATTCCAAGTGATGAGCAAAAAAAAAGTTTCTCACCTCCGCAAATTCCAAGTGAAGAGAAAAAAAAGTCCTCACCTCCCAAAATCCAAGTGAAGAGAAAAAAAAAGGTGCTTACTTTCACAATGTGGCTCCCCTTACTCAAGCTCATCGGCGCCCTTTTCCTTAGTGCTCTGGCCCGTCGCCCCCTCCGCCCCTCCATTACTACGGCTCTGGATACGAGGTTCAATATTGGCCCAGGAAAAAGTGAATTGATCGGCTTTAATTTTTTCACCTAAATTCTAAATAAATGCTAAATTAAATTAATGGTCGAATGAAATTCAATAATCGTAAATATTGTAGTATACACAAGTACATTCAACAAGGAATTTTTTCAAAGTAAACAATCATACACATTATCAATAAGAGAAAAAAATAAATCCAACAGGCTCAGTCCATCGGGAAATATCCATCTATCCCCCCGACCGTATCCGGGCACGCTCTTGTGATACAGTGGCGTAACTATGGGCCAGCTACGCCCACAACTGTGAGGAGAAATCATTTAAGGGTCCTTCGAACCTCTAATGCCAGGTTGCATCTAAATTTTAAAACTATAGTGCGTTCAAAGGTCAGTTTGCAGTATAGCTCTTATGGCAAATGGGAGCAGTGTTGCCAAATGTTGTAAAAGTGTCAAATGTGTCAATTATATTAATATGAAAAACTCGTATGATTTACAAAAATCAACTCTTATAAAACTCAAAATAACACACAAAAAAAAAAAAAAACAAAAAACATTAGCCATTTGTAGAATTCTGCGTCTTCACAGATCAGTGCGTTTTAGAGGCAACGTCGGCAAGCAAGAAAAGGATAGCGTCATTGTGTAAACCCATTAGAGAGTATGAAAAAGAACTACTCCATATGCCCTGTACTGCAAACTCACCTTTGAACGCACTATAGATAAAATTCAATGGGTACATTCGATTTATACAGGGTAGAGCCAGCGCTGAGCGAACAGATGATGGTGACGTCACTAATAGAACACTGATGGAGCGCAGCAACACGAACACGGAGAAAGCTTGGGTGACGTAATGTTTACAAAATCTAACCCTACAATTTTAGACGGCATTTTTACTGTCAGATTAGTTCACGTCAGTCATGAATCAAAATTATGTACCTCGGTTTTTCTTTGATTGCTTTTTCAATGATGATGATGAATTTGAAAAAGTAATTTTAGAAAAAGTGTGGGGGTATGTAGGAAACTCTGTGCCAAATCTTACTGACCGTCTCTTTCTTCCATTTTAATTTTATGCACGGTGTATTTTATTAATTTTTTTGCTGTTTACAAAACTTCATAAATACACAAAATGGCCGAACTCTGTAGCCACAGACAAATAAAAATTTTATTTGTCTATTGTTATATTTTGTCTATGGCTATTATTTTTATTTAATTTTAAATTAAACCCCGAACACAAAGAGCGCACTCTAAATACTCGCTCGATCGCAAAACGAATGCAATTGGGCAGTGACGGACTAAGGAAAATCGGGGCCCTAGGCCAGGTTCTCATTGCGGGTCTTATTAGTTAAAAAAATCATAAAATAATAGAAAAAATCTATAATAAAACCGTATTGCGGGCCCCAAAAAACATACGGGCCCTAAGCAGTTGCCTAGTTTGCCTAGGCTAGGGTGACCATTCATCCCGCATTTTAACATCTTGTCCCGCATTAAGATGCGTCCCGCAAAAGTCCCGCATTTTAACATTTTGTCCCGCATTGTCCCGCATTTTGGATTTGGGAGGTGAGGAACTTTTTTTTTGCTCTTCTCTTGGATTTGGGAGGTGAAGACCTTTTTTTTTGCTCTTCACTTGGATTTGGGAGATGAGGACCTTTTTTTTGCTTTGTCCCGCATTGCCTTCTTAAGAAAATGGTCACCCTAGCCTAGGCCAAAGTCCGCCCCTGCAATTGGGTGTACTCCGAGCGTCAAATCGAACAAGTTTGAGTGTACAGAACGTGCTCGGAACACTCGGAGCGAAAAACGAATGTACCCAATGTAAAACAAAAAATTGTCTAGCAACGCATTGCGTTTTGTGTTTTACATCGAATTTTAGCTTACATCTAGTTTTAAAATATACCTGCAACCGGGCATAAATGATGTTGTTTTTTTGTCGCTTGTTCTCTAGACAAAGTTGAGGGGACACGAAGCAAAATTTGCAGAAGGGCAAGAAGTTAAATTAAGCCACTGTTGTGATTCTTGGGTGGCAAGAAAAATCTGTCTTCTACCCCCCCCCCCCCCATGAAATAACACTGGGTGTACACCCCTTCATCCGAGAAGTCCGGAAAATCGAGGATTGACGTTTTGTGAAAGATACTATGCAACATTCAAACGTAGTGCATGTTGCCTGCAATCTAGGAATTAACTAGTACACTAAAAACTTTTATAAAACGAACTAAATCTGAACAAATTACTTTTTCTAAAAGGGTAATATCGTTAGAGCGGAAAGGATGTAAGCTGTCAGACAGCTGATATCTCACAGAACCCTTTGACCTTTTGATCTCAACACAAGGAATGCATTATTTCTCCTCCCGGCATCTTGTCAGAATGTATAATATATCGAAATTCTTTATTCAGTGACATTTAAAAGTTATTCCGACGAATTTTTAACACACAAATATTATATTTTGCTTACAAAAGCTCGTCATGGCCAACAACCGGCTCATGCGGTCTGGACCGAGCCGGCTCCAGCACACTTTTGCTTGTAAAAATTATCGACGGAATGAATTAAATATTAATAATGTCTAAAACTACTTCTTCTTGAATCATTATGCATAATAGGATTCGCCATTGTATTTAGCTAAACTGTGGTAATAAATATTCGTGCATATCGAAACCGTGCCAAGCGAAAACTCCTTTATAGATCTCTCGGCGGGACACATACACGAAATTTTGACTAAGGATTATCTTTGGATTACCTAGGTTTATTAATAAATCCAGTCTCGAATATTTCATTTATCCTTTCTCAAACTGTTAAATATATTTTATTAAAACGAGTAAAACATACAGTACACAATACATTACATATAAAAAGAAATTAATATTTCATTCAAGATAAATAACACGGTATAATCAATCATCTAATCACTGGTCAGTTGCTGTTAACTCCGGAGTGTTATCGCGAGCAAATCAGTCTGTCACCGCTCCGCTCGGTATCAGCTGCTTCAGCCTCGTCACCTGTAATACATTAAACAGCATACTATAGTCAAACAGTCTGAAAAACTTTGTAGACGATAATGTAAACAGTCAGTAAAGTTCAAACACATGTTACATGAATTAATTATTTCATTTATAATAATAATTTATTACTATTACTCAGAGTCGCAGTTAGGGGGGTGGGGGGGCTGAGGGGCGACGGCCCTTGGCGCATTAAGGAAAAGGGCGCTGACGGACTTGACTAAGGGGCGCCATTGTGAAGGTGAGGACCTTTTTTTTTGCTCGTCACTTGGATTTTTTGAGGTGAGGACCTTTTTTTTTGCTCATCACTTAAATTTTGAGAGGTGAGAACCTTGTTTTTATTTGCTAAAGGCGCCAAAACACGGTTCTGCCACTAGCACAAGTTTTCCTTACTGCGGCTCTGCTATTACTTATGATTAGAGATGGCAATAAAAATTAATTCATCCATTAATTGACCATTTGATAAATGAAATGTTACAATCGATTTTCGATTAAATTGGTAGAAAATTATCGATTAAGCGATTATGAAATAAAAAAAAACATATACACTCGCCGACAAAAAAATGGGACTGGCCTAGGGCCGATTTCTGAAACCTTAGTTAACTATAACCTAATATTTAGAAAACGATTGCTATGGTTACTTATGGGATTGTTATATTGTGACCGTAGTTGACCATTTGCTTATAGTTTACTAAGCTTTCAGAAACCGGCCCTTAATGTTGTATTTTAAAGGCTGATAAAAAATTATTTAACCGTTTTATTAGGAAACTATTAGTAACTGGAGGTAATACAATGTCTGCATAAACAAATATTTTTTGTTGCTAATTAAACAGGCTGTAACAATAAATAATGCCCGTTTGAACGAAGACTATATAATACAAGGGTTGCCTCTTATATTTCGGGATTGCGCGAAACTAGTGCTGCCATATGGCAACTGACTCTTCTATCGTAAAGTTTGACATTTTTTACGGTATACGTACTCTGAATGTTTTACCGGACGAGCGCTATTTGTGCTGTTTACAGTAACTTAAAAAAATTCTCGGCAAAAAATGGAATTAAATCGTAAACATTTTCGAGCAATTACTTTTTACTATTTTCGACGTGGATTAACCCAACCAAAGTGGCGGATTAAGCCTTCGCGGGGCCCAAGACATTTTTGATTTACGGGCCCTCAACCTATTGGCGTTCAAAGGGGAAGGGAATAGGGGAAGGGTTCGTTGGGCCCTTGAAAATTACGGGCCCAAGACAATTGTTTTTTTTGTCTTTCCGAAAGTCCGCCACTGAACCAAACAGTGCATCGATGAACTTAATTCGACTTTTGACGATGAAGAACCATCAAGGACTACTGTTTATCGATGGTTTGCCGACTTAAATCGTGACCGTAGTTCGCTTAAGGACGAATTTCGTGAAGGTCGTCCGAAATCAGTTGTTGTTCCGGAAAACATTGGTGTTGTGCGTGAACTGATACTGCAAGATTATCACGTTACTTATCGTGAAATTGAGGTACCCTTGGGCATTAGTGGTACCAGCATACATTTGGCCGTCAAATAATTGGTTCGCGTTGGATCCCACAAAATTTGACAATCGCAGTGGAAAAAGCCTCAATCGGAGTGGAAAAAGTGCTTCGAAAATTGGTTCAAACACATGCAAAAATGTATTGATCTTCATGGAAAATATTTTGAAAAACAATAATACCCTTTTCACACTAGAACTTTAAGACGAGTGAACTTAAAGTTCACCGAAGTTTAACATCGGTTTGTTTTCACACTTGATGTTTAAATCTCCGGTGCTGTCATCAGCTACAGTAATTTTGTCCTTAAGTTACCGTCAGGAAATTACCAGTTTTGAACTGTCTGCGCAGATGCACATTTTGAATTATTATAACAAATATGGATATTTCATTTCATTCTACAATAAAGACACTACAATAAAGAATAAAGAATATATTACACCTGTATTAACATGTAAGTCGATACATTTTATCTCAATTATTGTAGCTCTGTATTTTATTAAACACATTATTAAAATAAATAATTTTATTATAACAATAAGTATAAACTTCGTATAACGTCGATATAATACAGTATTCTTGTTTATGATAATATAAAATGTTGACAGTACAAATTCAAGGAGTATTTTTTATAATAGAAATTAAGTTGGCAATGCGGACGAAGTTTAAGACGCAGATCTCTGTCTTAAACATCGCTGGTATTTAGACGAGGCCATACGGTTTCACATTAGCGTTAAAAGACACATTCACTTTAACATCCTATCTTAAAGTTCTAGTGTGAAAAGGGTATAAAGCCAATTTTGTATGTATATTGAAATATAAAAGCAAACCCTTGTATTGTATATTAAGTATGTAAGTTTTAATACAAATAACTCATTGTTAAAATAAAATTTGACCGTTAGTTACCCATCTTAGAGATTTCTTAACTCCGACAAGTCTTTTTTTGTGCAATAAAATTAAAATGTGGCCCAAAGACATTGTACGACCTGCGTCATTATATGAAGATGGGCGCAGTATTGGAATATCGCTGTTGTTTTGGATGTGGCTAAAAACTCTATTAATTACGCTATAAAGCGTCATCAGCGAACAGCATATACGAGCCACAAGCGCTCGAAACGACTGATTTCTTACCCTAATTGTTCTACGTGATCGTGACTGGTCCTTAACTTTTCTCGCACGTCATTTCGAAGATCGAAATTTGACAATTTCAATACGAACTGTCGAAAGACGATTGAGGAAACAAGGGCTTGTATCCAGAGGACCTGTAACTTGCCAGGCTTATCTCGCAAATTATCGAGTTGGAAGATTGCGTTTCGTTCGTGAGTATTGGAACTGACTGGACGCAAACTATAGCAATAAGGCCTAGTAATGTAGAGACTTTATTAAAAAGAAGAGAGCAAAGTTTTTAATTACATTCACCAATTAGATAAATATTGGATGTGTTTAATGAAAGTGAAAATATTTTTGAGAAGAGCAATGTTTGGAAGAAGATTTTTACTGTTTTCCAAAAGAAATATTGAACCCAACTTGACTTTAACTTTAGTAAGATATTCAAGATTACGACGTATTTGGATGAATACATTCATGCGGAATCTATGCCGGTGACGGTTGTTATAATAATAGTTGGCAATTCTAAGTATTTTAATCTCGGAGTAAATTCGTATGTATGAAGCTTCGAAATGTAAACGCTAATAAACATCGGGTGTAACGAGCACCGGTTTCGTTTGTATTAGTTTAGTGTGCATGTAAACAAGGTAATAGTCGTAGGGTAACGTTTTCCGGGTATAGTTATGACATAACTTTGATAATACAAAAAAATATATCTTTTCGGGTTGGATTGCAGGTCTTTTTCAAGTAAAACATGTAAAATATGTAAACTTCGGTTTTAGTAGTTCTTTGCCAATAAGGTAGTATAACATAGATAGTGAACGAGGACGAGTTGTTATAAAGCCAACACCTCCTTAAGCGGGGAAACGGGGCTGACCCGAGGAGTTGTGCAGTTGCAGAATTGAAAGTAAAAATATATTTTTTAATACCGCAAAGTGCAAATTTTAATAAAATAAATTTCATAAATAATATTAAATTAACCTGAATTTATTAGTATATTTTTAAGTTAATTAGTAGGTTTATAAATTATCAGGTCGTCAAGGATGAAATTTGTAATATTGCCAAATTTAACAGCTTATTATTTGACATTGGCTTAATATTTTACCGTTATGTTTTTTTTTGTTGAAAAGTTACACATCTCGCCTGTTAAAGAAATCACTGTATGCTCTAAAAAATATCAAAAACTTTTTTTTTAAATTTTGTTGAAAATGGAACAATCGGAAATTCGCACTATTATGAAGTATGAGTTCTTAGGTTGAACTACGGCATCGCAGACTGCGTGAAACATTAATAGTTTTTTTTTTTTTTTTTAATTTTATTGGCCTTTGCTGCTTTGGCAATTAGCCAGGACAGTTCTTATTTTTGAAAAATATTCCATGCCTGAACGGTAATAGTGTATTTGGCTCTAGTGTTAGTACGCAGCAGACAATATCAAATTGGTTCACCAAATTTCGTAGAGGTAATTTAAAACCAAAAAAAAACCTGGCTCATCGATCACAGCAGAAATGGAACCACCTGGACGAAATGATGTAAAAACTTAAAGAAAATGAGCCTAGATTGGTCAACAGATCGACTCCTATCTTAATGCATGATAACGCTAGACCACACACTGCACAAATGACTTGTAATGATTGGAGTTGGAACTTCTTCATTATCCTCCATACTCACCAGACCTAGCCATCACTGACTACCACTTATTCTGCAATTTGGACAACTTTAATAGGAAAACAGTTTAATTCCTACAATGCTGTAAAACTGGTCTTCCAGGAATTTACTGACTCTCGTCCGCCAGTGTTTTATACCACTGGCCTGAACAACCTGCCGCTTAAATGGCAAAAGTGTATAGATAATATGGGTGCATACTTTGATGAATAAAATAATTCCTTATATTTGTAAGTTATCAACCAACTTTACCTTTTTTTCTACAAATTTTATTCTTGACGACCTAATACATACATTTAAAATACTATATGATAGAAAAAAAAAAAATCTAGTAGGCCCTGATTTAAAATGTTAAGAGGACAATTCTGTTAGTATAAAAATAAATTAATTCCATGTTTATCTAGACACCTTTCTTTCTCGATCATATTGTATAGCAATGCTTCAGACACTTTCTAAATTTAAAACGGGCAGATATTAAGTATATCATTTATTTCATGATAAATTAAAATTTATCTGACAAATTATAAAGATCTATAATCAGTTCTGGGTAAAATACTTTTCTGATATATTCAAAATACTGCATACAAATACTTTTTTTAAAGGAAAAACTATATGTAACATTAAAATTAAACATTACTTTTTAGTATTTAAAATACTTAGTAGTTGAAATACAATTCATAACTCTTTAAATGCAATTTACGCAATATTATTACAAGTTGAAATATGATGGAAGAGTAAAATAGTAAAACATAAAAAATAATACAACAAAACAACGTCGACGAACATCAAAACAATCATAAACACAATATGGCGCCGGCGTTTTTCCTATCGATAGCTGAACAGAATAAATGTAAATTAGGCAACTTGTTATACTCCTCAGGGCAAATCCCCATTTCGTCTCCGCAGGGTCTTGGCTTCATAACAAACAATGCTAAGCCATAGAGCGTGCTGTGTCTATTTATATGATCAGGCTCGACAAGAGGGGGTGGGGGTAGCTGGGGATAATTCTCGGGGCCCCGGGTCGTGGGCAGAGCCGTAGGAACGGCCTGGCATCGGGGCAAGTGCCAGGGGTGCGTGGCAGTCACTCACTTGTATTTTGGAAATGAGGACCTTTTTTTTAGGTTATCACTTGTATTTTCACCTGTATTATAATAAAAAAATCCCGTTTCATTTGTATATGGTCCAGAGGCCGAGCTGAAATAAGGGTCATTCCATGTGAATTCACCAAAGGCCTCCCACTCGACCCTTTCTAAATCTAATAAAATTTTGTAATAAAGTAGCCCTAGACCCCAAATGAAATTGTGCAAAATATTAGAGCTCAATCTGCTTTGGTTCTTAAATAATAGGTCCATGTTCAATGGGCTCTCATCCCGTTAATGCGTACATATCGTAAAAAGAGCCAACTTTGACGCTTTATCAAATCACGTCTAGTGCCCAGAGAGGTGTGAAATTTGGCATACCTGTACAACTTTTTGTGCGGAATACAGCAGTGTAATCAAAAAAGTAGTTTGGGTAGCCATGCAGCTACCAATCCATGCTAAAATCACTGCCAAATTTTGTCGCGAGAAATTTGAACCCCAATTTGGAGACCAGTTACTCATCACCAAAAGGTCTAAACGCCATGATTTTTTTGCAACGATGTATAACAAGCACAATACTATGCAGTGCTGCAATAGCAACTCTGTTGTATTCATATGTCCAGAGATGGTCCACTTGAAAGTTGGCCAAAAACATTTTTTGTGCAAAACTAGCCAACTTTCAAGGCAAAATATCTCAATATGCGTCATTCCCAATTTGGTTTTGAATGACACCATTGGATAGAGCAGATTTTTCTGTACAATAGTAACTTTTATTTAGATTGGGATCTGAATTCCTAGTTCAGCCACAGGACTCTGAAAATGACACTTTTATATGCGAGGCGTACGTATATTGGAGGCTATTGCAGGCTGTCAAATTCAGAGCATGGCAATTTGCAGAAGGCAAATTTATCCATTATTAGTGTAATCCTTGCCTTGGTCCATGGTGGCTGAGCCACTACCAATGGGAGTGAATATAGGTTGTCAAGTGACATTCAGAACCACGCTCATGGCTAGCAATAGCACATGGCAATAAACTAGTGCTGTCAGAAATCGATCTTGACGGAACCGGAACCGGTTAAAAAAAAAACGGTTTTGGGTTTACCCAGTTTCGGAACCGGGTAACGCGAAAATTACAAACCCGGTTTTACCCGAAAACCGAAAAACCGGTTTCGTTTCCCAGCACTAAAATTATCTCGCCTATGACTATGGCTAAGAATTTAGGAAGTTCGCACTATTTTCTGTCTGACTTTATTTTATGGTTTCGATTCCCAGCATTAATTTTAATATATTTATGTTTACATTTTACTTAAATCAACATCGAGAATTTGTATTCATTCGAATTCCTCGGGTATTTTCCCGAACCCAGAACCGGGTATCTAATCTAGGAACTCAGAATCGCGTATCTGGAACCGGGTATTCGAAACCGGGTATTCGATACCGGGTATCCGGAACCGGGCATTCGGAACCGGGTATTTGGAACCGGGTAATCGGAACCGGGTAATCAAAACCGGGTATCCAGAACCAGGTATCCGGAACCACGTATCCGGAACAGGGTATTTGGAACCGGGTAATCGGAACCGGGTAATCGGAACCGGGTAATCGGAACCGGTTATCCGGGTAACGCGAAAATTACGAACCCGGTTTTACCCGAAAACCGGAACCGGGTACCCGAAAAACGGGTTTCGGTTCCCAGGACTACAATAAACTAATGGAATCCTGATCCATGACGTATCCGTAATTGAATTCAAATCAAATTATTTAACTAACTGAATACAGTAATTTCAAGTGAGACCTGTAATACATAAATGTTAATATTGCTTTTTATTTATGTGTGTATTTATTGCAAGTAAATACACAAATAAGTAAACAGCAATGTTTGACCTGCTGACACGATACTACAAAGATGTAAAGATAAATAGAGAACAGGAACCTAAAATAGCATTGATTGTTTAATAATAATTCTGAATCTCACCCAGAAATATTCTACCCAATGAAGCTTAAAATTTTTCCAATTAGTTTGGATATCAATTTGCTAGCAATCATGATCAGTGCACAAAGAAGATATGAAGAATCATAATTTGATTTTTTCGATATCGCACCAAGGTATGTCATTTTCTGAGTCCTCTGGCTGAACTAGGAATTCAGATCCCAACCTAAATAAAAGTTACTCTTGTACAGAAAAATCTGCTCTATCCAATGGTTTCATTCAAAACCAAATTGGGAATGACGCATATTGAGATATTTTGCCTTGAAAGTTAGCTAGTTTTGCACAAAAAAATTTTTTGGCCAACTTTCAAGTGGGCCACCTCTGGACATATGGATACAACAGAGTTGCTATTGCATCACTGCATAATATTGTGCTTGTTATACATCGTTGCAAAAGATCATGGCGTTTAGACCTTTTGCTGACGAGTAAGTGGTGTCCAAATTGGGGTCCAAATTTCGCGCGACAAAATTTGGCAGTGATTTTTGCATGGGTGGATAGTTGAATGGCCAGCCATACTGCTTTTTTGATTACACTATGTTATTCTACACCAAACGTTGTCCTGGTATGTCAAATTTCACACTGCTACAGGTAATAGAAGAGATTTAACAAAGGCTCAAAGTTGGTCATTTTTGCGGTATTTACGCATGAACGGGATGAGACCTCATTGAATATAGACCTGTTATTTAAGAACCAAAGCAGATTGAGCTCTAATATTTGCGCAAAGTGTCATTTGGGGTCTAGGGCTATCTTACTACAAAATTTCATGGCATTTGGAGAGGGTCGAGTGGGAGCCATAGGTGACTTTTTGGTGATTTGAGATGGAATGACCCATAATTCGTTTTCACGCTCTTGACGGCCCCGGGTATAGAACTGATCATTACCCGAATATTTACCCATTATTCGCAAAGAAAGTTTCTCTCCGGGGCTCCAGATGTCCTCTCGGCGGCCTGTATATGACGTCAATGGTCTTTACATCAATTAGTACTTTTATATGTCTGGTGTTAACGAGAAATATGATTATAATTTATTTAAATTCTGATAGACGGGGCCGAGATATATTCTCCGTTTTTTCGTAAAGAATAAATCCCCTTTATCCGACATATGTCATATAACATTTCAAATCGCGCATAAATAAAATCTAGTTCAACTGACCTGATCCTGTAAGGCTTTTTCTTTGCTGGCAGCTTTCTGAAGTAATATTTTCACTTTATCAAGCAACTGAGTTTTATGCGCGAGCTGAGCTTTTATATTCACAAGCTCCGACTCCAATTCCACGTTCACCTCATGCTTTTTTGTGCCTTGAACACTTTCCAAAAATTTGACACGTTTCTGCGATCTTTCAAGGTCTTCTTCTAAACGAGCACACTTCTGAACGTTATCACCATATTGTTCCTTTAATTTTTTTAACTCAAGATGAACCTTTTCGGGAATCTAAAAAAATATTTATTTTTATATAATTTATATCACAAAAAAAGTTCAAGAGCAAACAAAACATACAGCAGTACAGGGAAAAATTTACCTGTGCCGTCTGTTGATGAAAAGTTGAATAGGGGATAGGCATGATTTTTAATTTTTTTTTTATTATATTCCTCTTGTTGCATATAAACATAAAAACAGTTTTTAATTTTTTTTTTTTGTAATTTGAAGGCTTAAAAAAATCATAAATGTATGTAGCGCGCGAAAACGACGTGTGACGTCATACCCCTTCTAACTGACGCATGACACTACTAGCTTACCGGCGTACATAGTCTGTTGTGAACTTATTTGTTTGTATAACTTTTATAGGTTATGTAAATTTAAAGTGATTTTAATTAAAATAAAGTTTAATTCTATAAAAACAATTTATACATGTTTACCGAATTAAATTTTATATTAAAATAGATAGCTTATATTGCAGTATTTCAATTATGCCTCTAACGTTTTGTAATGTCATGTAAACAATGTAGTAAAATTCTGACATCTAAATTACATAAATATTTACATTTTACAGAGTTGCAGCGTTTGTTTACATAAAGTTATAGAATATAAAATAAAAATTACTTACAGGTCTGCTTTGACACCACGTATTTCTTCAGCACTGTAGCATTCATTATTTTTCATATATTCCATGAGCATAAATGCATCAATGTTGGGTAAATTATCACTCTGAGCCCTAACAAAATCTTTATCTGCCATTTTAATAATAAATGCGTGAAAAATTGTTTAAAAACAAATACAAAACTCTCGAACAATACAATATACACACGTGTAAAGATTATGTTGTAGCTGTATCTGTGACGTGAAATCCCTATCGTTTGATGTCATACTCAGTCGTTTTTACTCGGCAACCTTCGCTCCGTGGTCGGCTTATTTCAAATTTACAATATTTTAATTCAAAAATTTGGCTATAATATTAATTAAAATGTAATTTTTGTTTTGTTATGTGACATAACTAACATTAACATATCAAAATAATGTAGTTTTAAGGAAATACAAATTTTATGCGTATCCCCTATTACTGCAACAACATTTAAAAACTATGTTTTTTCAATGCGTTGTTTACAAGTGTTTTTGTATCGTGATTTCTTTTATTTTTGGTAAGTTGCAAATTACCGTTTTAAATATATTTATTTTATAATAAATTTTTGATTTCAGATTTTTAATTTTTATATTAGAGTACTAAAAATATGGTTCCATGGGCAATATTATGAAAACTACATTATATCTGTACAAGCTAACCAAAATATTTTATATCTGACAGTTCAATATTTCAAATTTTCATCAACAGATGGATCACAATTCCATTTTATAATCATCCTGTACGTGATATATTATTTTTGTTCCTGAAAGCTTAGTTTTTATACAAGCTGCGAAAAATACAGAAGCATATTTACGAGATTTTATCGTCTACAAAAATCTTATCTGTCTGTTGTATGATTAACCTAAATGAACAATATATCATGTATACCCTTATAGTTATTTAATTTAATTTAATTTAATTTAATTTCATTTAATTTAAGTCCCAAAAGAGTCCCTACACAATAGTATCTACACATGTAGAAAATATATATATATATATATATATATATATATATATATATATATATATATATATATATATATATATATATATATATATATATATATATATATATATATATATATATATATATATATATATATATATATATATATATATATATATATATATATATATATATATATATTAAGTGAATGATCTTGTCGAGTCAGGATAATAATTGTGTTTCTTCTTTAATCGTCAAATAGGTAGGAAAAATAATAAATTAGTTTCATTCATTGGGATGTTTCGCATATATTTTAGTTTTATGCATCTTCAGCCTGTGATATGCAGTTAATCATCAGTGGCTGATGTAATGGACGTACATTATGAAATACGGTGGTCATTGTAATAAAAACTAGTGTAAAAATTAAAATTTAAAAATTATAAAAAAATATAAAAAATCACTATTGTTTGTCAAATACATAAAAAACCGTAATAACTGTTTACAGTCAGTAGTTTAAAATCAAGTGACTTGATTTTAAACTACTGACACGTAAAAAAAAATGAAATATAAAAAGTAAAATTGTGGAAAAAATTAATATTTTGATGAAAACTTGTGTCTCGTACTGTACATTCAAGCGCTCGACCCTCTCTTTCTTTCCGAATGCGTTCTTCCTCTGCGCGGGACTGATTCCCCACACGCCAGTACTAAATAGATTTGCTGTAGCTAACATTTAAAACCAATATTTTTGACTATTAACAAATTTTAAAAGTATTTTAAAATTTTATATTGATTTCTCCTGTGCCCGTATCTAGTAACAATGAAAATACATGTGTCAGTTATAATTTCGTTTTGTTAACTGCGTTGCAAATATACAAGTAAAGGTCAAAGGTCATCCAGAAGTTATTATATTGAGTAAAATGAGAAGCTG
This sequence comes from Liopterus haemorrhoidalis, assembly GCA_963971575.1. Taxonomy (NCBI): domain Eukaryota; kingdom Metazoa; phylum Arthropoda; class Insecta; order Coleoptera; family Dytiscidae; genus Liopterus; species Liopterus haemorrhoidalis. Next base: position 40,868,404 of record OZ020615.1, read on the forward strand.
TAAATCTACGCTTCAAGCTAATATTTGAACTTACACCTTAATAATTTCAGCCTACGCTTTATGCAACCAAACCACCTCCAAGAAACCCGTAATGAGCGGTTGTAGAAGAAATATTTATCAGAATCGGGACTGTAATTGCAAGTTAACAGTGCAGTATAGAACAACCACAAATATAATATAAAGAACGTAAACAGGATTTATTGACGAGGTAAGTGTAGCACAGAGCTGTAGGGAAACAAGTAAGTGTAGCAGAGTGCGGGGAAATAGGCAGCCGCCATATTGAATCAGATCAAAACATTAGCTTACGAGGTGCAGTGGCGGATTAAACCTTCGCCGGGCCCAAGACATTTTTGATTTAGGGCCCTCAACCTGTTTTTTAAAAAAAAACAAAAAAAGGTCCTTACCTCGCAAATCCAAGTGAAGAGCAAAAAAAAAGCTCCTCACCTCCCAAATCCAAGTAAAGAGCAAAAAAAAGGACCTCACCTCCCAAATCCGGGCCCTTGAAAATTACGGGCCCAAGACAAATGTCTTTTTTGTCTAAGGCGAAAGTCCGTCACTGACGAGGTGCGTAAATTAAGTAACCGAACTAATATTTTTTAAAAAAAATATTCGAATAGAATTACAATTCAATATTGTCTCCCTCAAAATAACTTCCTTGGAAAGCCACACAGCGCTGGAGACGGTTCTTCCAATTCTCATAGCAGTGCTGGAATAGCTTTCAGCTGTGTGGGAGCGGTAATTTCCGAAATAAAATTACATCATTATTTAAAATAAAATTATTAAATTAGTTAAAAATATTCAAAATTATTTAAATATAAAAACTAATCTATTTTAAAATAAACATCCTCAGAGATAAATTGAGTTATCAGCAATTGTATTTTTTTAGTTATATGTTGAAAGACAAGGGTAGCAATTTACGATCGTATATTATATGATTTGTTTAAAATGTTATCAGCCTTATCTCAAGTACATGGTCGAATGTTACATGGATGCTGATATGCGACCATATATTTTCAGTGATATGGACTTCGTAGGTAATTAGAGTCAAAATTAATTATTTGGGGTATACCCCAAACCCCAATATACTATCGAATTATTGGGATAGAAATATGAGTCTTTAAGATAAGTTAAAAGGTTTTTGTTGTTAATTAGAGAGCTGATTATTTTTACAACCACAAAAAATGGGGTTCAGAAATTAATTATTAGTTTTAAGAAAAGGGCTGAGAAAATCTTGTGAGAGACGGAGAGTCGTGAGTAAACCCTCACCGGATTGGGACGAACCTCCCAAGAATTTTTTGTTGGGAAACCCGGTAGCGTGTAGTGAACCAGAAGTAGTCTGGAAGTGTAATGAATTTAACGAACCTCGATAACGGGTTAAACACTGAGTGTTGTGAGGTGTTTAACGGCTTGTGTGGTGAAACGGTGATTGTGAGGTTTTGTGTTGAGTTCTCTCATGGGATTTTGTAGGCATCATAAAATGTAAGTTCTAGTGTAATTATTAACTCATGTCTTAACTAAACATTAAGCGTAGGTTAAGTAAAATGCAGACTTTCATTCAAACACCCTTATTCCTATCATAAAGAATCTAAGCAACCGACCGGCGGACTTTAGGATTTAGGGACTTGATCCCGCTCGCAAGTCTTTGGAATCCACTATGTGGAGGGCCTTTCAAAGTAAGTACCATGAAGTAGAATGAATATACTTAAATTCATTCAGCCAACCCTGACGTTTCGACTGATCCTAGAAATGCCCCCACAGCGGGCCGAGAGAAATTGTTCACCAGTGTTCGTTGGCGGCCCATAAGCCATTAGTTTTTAATAATCCGAAACAAAATGAAAAATAGAAAAAAGCTATAATAAAAAAAAAACGGGGTGATGAATTATGGGACACACTAGGGGTACCTAGATCAACGAACGAAATTGATTAACTTTAATGCAATCATGGCAAAAAATGCGCTTTCAGTCTCCCACAAAATGTCATCTTCAAATCCATTTAAATGATTGCAGTTTTTTAAAACCTTTCACTGTCGATTCAGGTTCGATCTTCTGCCAGACGGTCCCAATTCATTCTCCTAAAAGTGAGACTGAGAATTTCTTTATTTTTCCTAAATTTTTCAATGGGTGATTTCCCGCTAATACCCAATTGTTGTATTCTTTTCGTAAGTTGTCTTTAAATGGTTTATTGACCACAACATCCAAGACTTGCAACTGTAATGTCATACCACCTGGTATTATTATAAGATCGGAATTAAATGCCTGAATTTTTTCCTTAACACCTGACGTAGGGTGGCCGCGAAATGCATCAAGGAGCGAGATTTTCTCAGAGAACCTGGTCGTTTTCCCCATATCACATTCAACCAGTCTAATACAAATTCCTCTGTAATTCAACCTTTTTCTTGGGCCCGAAAATTGATTCCTGGATGCAGTTTTGCTTTGGGCATTGCCTTACGTTTCAATATATCATAAGGTCGAAGCTTTTGTCCATCAGCAGTAACGGCAAGCATAACAGTAATTCTGGACTAATCGTAATCAGTTGACTTCAATAAGACCGTCTTTTGAAGTGCGGAGACATAGGTGTACCAATAAGAAGGGTTGTTTATATTACATTTCATAACTTAGACCTCGAATTTAGCGCGTCAATTTTTTCACAGAAAATGGTCAAAAAATATAGCATTATATTTGGGCTCATACTCGAATTTAGCGCGACTCAATTTTTTCACAGAATATAATTGGTCAAAAAATATCGCGTTATATTCGCGCAAATACGGTAATCTATTAGATATATGTATGAAAATTTTCTCGCACCGGACAGATTTATCAGCGGATCGGCAGGGGTTCGTGGAGCGACAGTGGTTTATGGACCGGCAGTGGTCCGGCGGTTGAGAAACACTGCGCTAGACAACTATTATTCGGGCACACTTCTCTTTCACTTATTAAATATCTACGAAACCCTGGATTGTGTGAAACTTCACATTTTTTTTTTTTTACCCTTTACTGCATGAATTTTTATTTTTGGCTGAAATAATTCATGAGCATTAGGAATTGGTTCTTATTAATAGAAAAATTAATTAAAAAAATATATTTAACATATATATAATAATTTAGGGTTTGTGTCATTCATGGAACATTATGATTCTACATTATGTTACAAAAGAAAATGATTCCGTATTATTTGCTCGTCAATTGCTAAGTGTTCTTCATTAGGGATTAAAAGCACTCGCCCTCGAATTTTTGAAAGAAAAGGTCGTATCTTCTAGTTGTCCTTTCTCAATAAATTTTTTTAGAGTTTTCGTTGACGTGCAAATTCCGCTTGATATCCACAAATCTATTGCAGCCCATTACTTGAGATACTGCAGGATCCATTGCTGTGTATGTGGCATATATGAACATTCATGAAGTAACGTTCTGATTCAGTTTTAAAAGTAAAATAAAAAATAAAAAACGGAATGTGCCATATATGGCACGCTATGTGGTAAAGGGTTAAATCCTGTAGACCCTGTATACATACATTTGCAAAAGAAAAACAGAATAAATAAAATAAATTATAAAATAAACAACAAATATTTACTCTGAAACTTGTGTTGAATAAACTCTTCAAGTTACATTACTCTAAAATTAAATTTCTCTCAAGAAATATAAAAGCTACAGTTTAACGTCTTAATTTTTCTTAAAATATATCTTTATTGTCTAACCTTTTTATCGAGCGTAGTACACGGTCTGGTCTGTAAACGTTTATTTTCAGCTTGAAGTTTTTCCACTAATCTTCTAAGTGACAGGACTGTTTTTTCCAGTTCAGTAACTCTCTTTACGTTCTCCGATGGTTGCAGTTGATCACCGCTACTCGTGACGACATGTTGCTCGACTCTCTCGTTCCTCAGTACCTCTATATATCTGTATAAATAATATAAAGTAAGTAACATAGAAGAGAAATATCATAAATATCTGTGCTTTACATGTTTCTTCAAGTTGCCTGCTTTGAAAATATAATGTTCTAAAGATTTATTGATTGTATGTTAAATGTTTACTTGAGTATGTTGCGTCAGTCAACCTACGGCTTGGGGCTATATCTGAAAATTCTTTTTATCTTTTTAAGGTTTCGTGGGTATTGTTCCAGTCAGAATAAACATAACAGGGTATCCGAAGTTCGAGTAAGTTTATGTCATTCTAGCTAACTTGTTCGTACTTTGTACGTTGTTAGGGTTTTGTAGGTATGACCAGAGCAATGTGAAAGTGGGGCCAAAGGGAACACTGGCCTCGTGCGCCTAAACTAAGGAGCGCCTATACCAGGGGTCGGGAACCTTTTGGAAACGAAGAGCCATTTTAGCATAAAATGCACAAAAAATAAAAACCGCAGTTTTAATTCGATTTATTTATTCATTATTTCAGTATTTACAACTGATACACATATACAAATGGAACTTAAAATAAAAATAGTTATTATTTTTTCTAATACAATAAATAAAAGGGTGTAAATTTTTAGCTACTTTAACAAGGTTCTAGTAACGTTAAAATAGTTCCTCTTAACGGTACAAAATGAAAAGCCCATTAAAAAAAATTGCGCCATTTTTCGCAGTGCGTAACTTATTATTCGAACGATTTTTTTAACCGTAAAAGAACATTTTTACCGTGCTCATCTTTCAGTTTGATAGATCTTTTCAACCGTGCATATCTTACTGTTCGAAAGACCCAATTTAACCGTGCATAAACCTTTTTTCATCTTGTGTAACTTACCGTTCATAGACCAGTTTTATCGTGCAAAAACCTTTTTACCGACCGCCAACATAAGGGAGGTATTGTGATCAAACCGATTTTGACATTTCGAGATTTCGATGGATCTCCACGAATTGAGGTCTCTACATAACGTTTTGACTATTTTTAGCATGATGTCTGTCGGTCTGTCTGTCCGTCCGCCCGTCTGTCTGTCTGTCTGGCTGTCTGTCTGTCTGTCTGTCTGTCTGTCCGTCTGTGTACACGTGCAGAGCAAATTCGGCTGAAAGGATTTTTATTAAACTTCATATTTAAGCTTTTTCCATCAATGGCACGAGTTGATCAACTTTTGGTAAAAATCGGTTGACTAAAAATGGGAGTTCTTAAAATTGAAACGAGTACAATTTTAAGATTTTTGTGAATATTTCACAACAGAAAAATATATCGAAAAAATTTATTGAACAAAAGTTGCTATAAAAGCAATAACTAATAACTTTTATTTGAGACGTTTTTTGATAAAACGAAAAATTTCGAATAATTTTTGTAAAATTTTTTCATACCTATATGTAACGTTTCCATGGTCATGATAAATAATATCTCTGTTAGAAAATATTAGGCCAAGTTATTTCTACTCTGCTGCTAGAATCTATTTTATATAAGTACTTTATGTTGGCGGTCGGTCCTGTGGTGGCCACAGCTGATTTTTTTCACTGTGATTAACTTCTAACGTTCTATTTTACCATTTTTACTATTTTTATTAAAAAAAGTTACAAATTATAATACGTTAAACTCATACAAACATTTCTTGGTTACATATTGGTCAAAGTAGATAGATAGTTATTTTATTTATACCTTTCGGTTGAAATCTACATATTATTTACATATAGTTTAATTTCATTTATATTCAAATACTTATTCTAATTATTGTTGAGTCTTCGTCTCAAATCTTTTCTTCTCTCTAAGACGTCCTCCATCCATTTCCACCCTTGCCCTGATTCACACAAAGCGCCTTCTCTTGTTCCTTCTTTAAATTTCATTTTTCCACAATTCTTCATCATATGCTCCAAGGTCCCTCTTTCCTCTCCATACATCCTGCACATTCTTTGTTCACCCGTTCTCCAGTACTCATTTTCTCTTTCCTTATTTCCGCACCTAAATCTAGCTATTACCTTCTTTTTTAATACATTACTTTGGCGTTTGAGCAACTCGGGTATTTACGTCGTCCAAATTTTCTTGTATTTATTGTTATTCCTCGAATTTTTTAACCTCTTTCTTGTCCTTGGATATCCCTCACTCTATCTGTTATTTCTAGTGTCACATCTTGTCCTTCCGACCTCTTTCTTGATATTTCCTTAGCTGAATAACCATTATGCTCAAAACGTTTCCTTCTTTTTGCTTCACATCTGGATTGCATCTTTCCTTGTGTCTTTTTCCTCTCTATTTCTGTCCAGCACTGATACAGCAAGTTTTTTTCTGGATGTCTTATTATCCTCTCTTCGAATTTAATAGCTCTTTTTGTAGCTTCTATTCTGATATTGTCCAATATCAATTCTTCTAATAAAATATACTCTGGTGTGCATTTATCTAGGCCCACCATCCATTAATGTATTTATTTTGCACCACTTCTACTTTTTCCTGGTCTTCCCACCCCCATATTTCAGCGCGATACATCATTATGCTCTTGACTATTGAGTTGAACATTAGCAATCTTATTTTGATGTCTCCTTTAAATTTCCTCTCACCTATTCCCCACACTTGTGGCAGGGCTAACATTGCTTTCCTTGTTAAAGTCCGAATATATTCTTCTGGGCCCCCGCTACTTTTAAACACGTAACCCAGGTATTTGAATTCCTTCGTTGGTCTATCTCTTCTTCTCCCCAATTCCATTTGTTTTGAGCCTGTCTACCTCTACCTGTTTTAAACAACATTATTTTTGACTTAGCTGCGTTTAGCTTTAATTTTTTCTTTTGTAGGAACTTCTCAAAACATTTAAGGAGTTTTCTCATTTCTTCTTCTGTTGCTATTATTGGTCAAAGTAGATCTTATTATAATATGTTTTTTGTAAATAATTTACAGTTGAATAAAAATAATTAAATTTTTACTAATTATTGTTTAGTTATGCTAATAACTAGTTAGGTAACAACAAATACAAAAAGTCTTGACCATGTCGGATTTTTATTAAATGAGATATTTGAATAAAACGAAAATTTGGGGGATGTAAAGTTAATGTTAAAATTGTTTCACGGACCCCAGTTTAAGAACCGTTGCATTAGAGAGTATGAAAAAGAACTACTCCATTTGCCCTGTACTGCCTTCTATCGTTTGAGGGGACTGTATGCTAGAATAGTACAATATATATTTAGTACTATTCTAGCCTAATAGTATCAGCAATGACAAACGTCCAAAATAATGGTGTCCGCATTAATACTAGACCATTGCAAAATAATTTCAAAGATATTTCAACCAAAGATGTGTCGAAAAATTGTTGTCCCAATCTTCCTCCATTAGGGTGTCCTTCACTTGTCTAATATACATACGAAATCCAGAAATGTGAGTTACGTACACTTCATAGAAATGTTTTGAGTACACCATAAATAGTTATTGCCTTTATAAACATTATTTATTTTATTGTACATATTTTATTTAATATATTTTTAAATAACCTTTCCATTTTTATGCATTGGGGCGTTTCTATATGAAGGTTAATGCACATTTTATGTTATTTTAAAAATTTTAATTGTTTCCTGTAAATTTTACATTTATCACAATCAAATGAATAAAAAATTGACGTTGATTAACGTAGAGAAAATAACTGACCAAGCAAACTGACCCAGAGAGCATCAATTCAAATGTGAAATTCAATAAAACCTTACCTCGAACTCGAAAAACGATTGTTATGCTATCAAATATTTAAAATGATATTAAAATTCTTATCTACAACAATGAAATCACTGATTACTGCAAATCATAAATTAATTCTACCATTATTTTTTATTTATTTTTGTTTATTTCTAAATCTAAATTTAGGAAAGTATATCCAGTGGCGTGACAAGTGAATGGGTTCTTAGACCAGTGTAGATGAGGTTTTTGATAAAGACTTGTCGGTCCCATCAGGGGGGATTAACTATTATGCTAATGACATTACCAGTTTCAGGCTCCGAAACGCTATGGGACCCCTAAAAGTGCCCGTCAAATCGTCTTTTGAACTTATATAGGCTATTCTAACCTTTATACGGAACTAGATTTTGAAATCTAGTAATTTTTATCTATTAAATCGTAATTTTGGTCATTTTATTTAAGCTTTGACTGTCATTATAAAATGTCCTTTTCATTACATTCTGATTAATTGCGTCATTCTTAATAAAAATTTCCCATTCTTTTTTTTTGTTGTCTTCAAAATATGTAAAAATATATTTTATTTTATAAAAAATGTCATATGTTTCCATGGTTTCACTGTTTTTAAATTTTCACATATCAACATGAAACATGAAATAACCCAAACAAGGCCTTCTCCAGACAACCTAAAAAAACGAAATTCACATTTAGTTCCGCTTAAAGCAAAGAAATGATCTTTACTAACTGAAATGTCCTTTGTCACCTAAACTTCATCTCCCTTTGCGTCCCTACGTCCCGTGGCTATCAAACACTGTCTGCGCTCTGTGAGCAATGTAATAATTATGCGAATCTCAGGAACTCTACCTGAGTGTTTCTTTGTTCATAACAATTATGAAGCATAAAAGCATAAAAGACAGGCCTCAGCCTACGGAAAGATTTTCTGAACACGTTGGTATAAACCAGACTAGCGTACGATCGTATGATAATTAAATACAGAGTCAACATTTATACTTTTGGGGATTTTTTCCAAATATATTTAAAGTTTCCGCTTAGTAATTTTTAAAACAATTAGGGACTCTTGATAATGACTTGAAATGAGCCATAAAAACAGGCATATATTGCCATAAACAATGCCAGGAGGAGGCGGGTATATTTTGTTTTTAAATCGATGCCGTTCTTTAGTTTTGAGGTTACATACATACATACATAACTACACACAAAAAAAAACTAATTTATGTATTATGGTATTTGCGATACACATATCGCCGGGACACCGGGCAGTATCACGGTGGGTCTGTCCCAATAGGATCAAACTTTGGATCAACGGAGCCGGGTCTCGATCCAATGTGGTTGGCTCTTGCCCCTATTAGCCGATTTATTCTAATTTTTCAGGGCCGGAAATTTTTTCCAGTCCGCTACTGTTAGTATAGATCAGGGCTGTTCAACCTTTTTGTATTTGGGATCTACTTTTTTATAAATATTGTTACCACGATCGACTAGAACGCGTAGCCGACCACCGCAAGGAGTGCCCTACCTGGTGAGGGGGTCCTCCACCAGGAAGACATTTTGAAAAAATGCATTACATATTGCAATTTTAAAGCTGTCTTTCATGTAAAAATAGCCTAATACACTTTTAGCCGGATTGTTAATAAATTGATCGCTAACGAATTTTATGCAAGAAGATTAAAAAATGGTTCTTTTCCTACGACTACTATGGAACTGTCTTATTTCGATACTGTTAGTTGATAGAAAATTAGCTTGATTTCGCATGTTAACCTCACGCGCGCGATGGCTATGTGGTAATGATAAATGCGCCCCAAGCGCATGTGCGTTATGTGGGAAAGAATAAATTCCCAGCAATGTGCACTTTCCGAGAATTTCCATTCCCGTACTGGCTGCGCGCGCATTACTGTTAACCATATTTATATTGTATTTCCTTGATTATTTATTTATTGAAAAATGGTATAGGAGGAAAAGCATAGTGAGCAACACGCGCAAAATGCATATTCCGCGCTAGTTGCACAATATACTATTGTTTTTAAGTTTTGTTGGTTAGGATATGTTCTTTTTTCGGTGTATTTTATAAATTAGTGCTTTTTTGATGTGCGATCATCGGTATCCGTTACGAAAAATTTAGGAAAATTATATATATTACATTGCGCCACGTCATCATCTTGCCAATCACTACAAGTAAATACATGAAAGTGAAAGAAAACTAAAGATATACCTAAAATCACGCCGCGATCGACCGGTAGATCACGATCGACTGGTTGGGCAGCCCTGGTATAGATGTACGAGAATGTGCAATATTTAATCATATATTACGTAGGACGCTAGACAAGTTTTTTGGTACAACTTAATGTTTTACAATATTTCAAAATACTTTCCATCATACTCTATACCAGTGGTTCTTAACAGGAGGGTGCGAGAGAAGTTTCTAAATTTTTAATGAAAATTACCGCCTAACCGCTTATGAGAAACATGGCTTGTTGTCTTCTCCCCCACTCCTAAAATTACACTTTCACCAAATGAGCGAATCATTTGATGGATACTGTTCCACGGGTTATATAGGCAAAATTAATAGATGGATACTCAATCCATTTTTGTTTGACCTAAATTCAATGGACGACATCCTTTTATTAAAAGACGATCTTATCGCAATACGCATAGGCGCCCGCAAGGGGGGGCAACATGGGGCAGTTGCCCTCCTGGATTTCGGAACCAATTACCAATTCGTATCATAGAAAAAAATATATATATATATATATTATTTCAATATAAAATTCATAAAAAAACGATTGTTTATTATTATATATCTGCTTTAGCAACTTTGACTATTAGCCAGGATAGTTCTTATTTACTAAATCGATGATTTTTAACTATAGAGAACACATTTTTAACTAGAAAATAAATGTTTATCTTCAGCGGAGATCGTTCCCAGACTCGCCACGTGGAAAGCATTGTTCGAATATGACATCTATATCTATGTTTTAGTCTTGCCTCCCCCCTAGAATAATTTCTGCGGGCGCCTATGGCAATACGAGCTAATGCACGTATTGAAATGAAATTTGAAAAACTGGATAAAGTTAGAACTTTATCCAGAATTGGCAAAAACAGCATTAGAGACACTTTTACCATTTGCCACCACCTACCTTTGTGAAATGAAATTTTCATCAATTTTGCACAAAATAAAAGGCAGAAATCGTCTAAATGCATCTTATGCCTTACGCGTGGCTCATTCAAAAAAAGTGCCTCGTTTTAAAAGGATAATTATGAACAAACAACAACAACGTAGCCATTAAAAATGTAGACATTGTTTTATATGTAATAACATAGTATGTATTGGTAAATGTATTATTTTGTTTGTGCAATAAAAAAATTATCTTGCAATAAATGTCTTTTCCTAAAAATAGAAACGATTTTAAGTGCGATTTATCGTATCTTTTCACCCTCAATAGTGATAGCCGTCTGCGTGGACATATTTTTAAGTTAAAACATGAGATTTTTAAAAAAAATGTGCGTTCTAATTTTTTAATAAACCGTATTTTTAAACTTTGGAACAATCTACCTGAATATGTTATGTCTTCGACTAGTGTGAACAATTTTAAGAACAATTTGGATTTATATTTAGCCATTGGACAATAAATTTGTTATTTATTTTTCTTTTTTTAGTCTAAGTTTACTATTAAGGTTTAGTTTAACTTTTAGTTACTTTGTTTACTTTTTGTATATGTAGTTTGTTTTTGCACATACTCATAATTGTACAGTATTTAGAGCTATACAAGTCTTATGACTTCTGCTCTTCAGTAGCGTAGCTACCGCAAGGCCAGTGTAAGCAAAGCTTACGGGCCCTCAAGCAACTGGGGCCCGGATCGGGCTTTGAAAATTTGCAATTAAAGGTAAGACCGCACTAGGCGGAACTACACTGCACAGCACGACACGGCGCGTCAGAATTTGTGAGAAAGTCACTTAGTAGCGCTGTGCAGTGCCGCGTAGCGTAGTAATATGTCATACAAATTCAATTAAATAATATTTGTCTGCGTCGTGTCGCGTCGCTCCGCTGCAGTGCAGTTCCGCCTAGTGCGGTCTTACTTTAAGGCTTCGAAAATTTGGCAATTAAGAATAAAGCACTTAAAAAAATTGTTTATAAAAATTTTACTATTTTTCCAAATGTATTTAGTTATGTATGCATTTAATTCTCGAAGTGCAGGGTCCCTAGGTCATAGACGCGCGGGGCTCCGCGCTCAACTAAACGCACATGCGTTTTGCCAACGAGAATAGAATAGTAATAGAGGCGCTACGTATGTAGGGATGGGAACGATATATCGATATATCGAAAATATCGATACTTTAGAAAAATATATCGATATTTTTATATCGATATTTGAAATGCGATATATCGCTCAAAATATCGATATTCGCACAAAATATCGGTATTCTTGTATATTTTTTACATTTAAATATATGCTGTTCACTTTTGTAGAAACAAACTATAGGCTATTCCAAACGTTTAGGCGGAACTAATTTTTGAAATCTAGTAATTTTTATCAATTTATTCGGACTTTTGGTAATTTTGTTTAGGTTTTGAAAATCATGCTCACATTGCAAATTCTAGATTAAATTGATTGTCATTATAAAATGTCCTTTTCATTACATTTTAGTTTTTTGTCATTCTTAATAAAAATTTCCCGTTTATTAATTTTTTTGTCTTCAAAATATGGAAAAATGTTTTAAAATATTTGACATATGTCATTCGTTTCCATGGTTTCACTGTTGGAATTTTAATTTTTCACATACCAAACCTGAAACATGAAATAACCCAAGCAAGGTCCCTTTTCGTGACAACCTAAAATAACGAAATTTCCATTTAGTTCCGCCTAATCGTTTGGAATAGCTTGTAAGACGAAATTTTGATTTCAATAATTTCCACCTTTGAAATTGACATGTCGGTATTAAAAAATTATAAAAAATGTCACTTTCTTAATAATGATCATAGCCAATAAATCTAAAGTCGGTTTTACAGTGTAAGGAATATTTTTAATTGATATTTAAAGACCGTAATACACTATAAAAGTAACCAAAAAATCTGGTTTGTCCTTACAAAAGTGAACAGCATATATATATATTTAATTAAGAGAGCTGTTAACAAGGATAATATTAGAAAGTTGGTTGGTATCTGGGTGAGTACCAACTGTAAAGTGATTTTCTGTCAATTGGCGACTTCTTTTCCCGCCAAGCCAACCAAAAAATATGTAATTTATATATCTTACATGTTACGTGTTAGTTATTTCGATATATCGAAAATATCGATATTTTTACTTCGATATATATCGTATATCGATATCACACTTACGATGTATCGAATCGCGCATATATCGATATTCAAAAATAAATTCCCATCCCTATACGTATGAAGGTTCGGCGAGCGAAAACGGCGCATATTTCCCCCTCCCTAATGAGTCCCATTAGGGTGACTTAGGCTGTCCCACACCAGCTGCCCAGCTCACCTCAAGAAATTTAACATTGTGGATAACGACAAATGCAGTTATTGTGACCAAGTCGGCGACCCGAACCACCTAATTTTCGCATGTATAAATTTCAAAAAGGAACAAGACAAATTAATGGCCACATTACTCAGAGAAAAAATCGCACTCCCCACCAATATAGCAACTATATTATCTAAAGACAACAAAAATATTTACAACGCACTCTCAGAATATCTTACAAGCACCGACATACAACTTTAAAAACATAAATATCACATTCATTACTAACTCCCCCCTCTATTGTCACCCCAACATGGCTACCTCCTGAACCTCAGTCCTTGTCCTTGACGGCACAGTCAGTGACGGCCTCTCGGCAACATCCTCCTCCCGTACTATTCCTCCACCCCACTCACCCTCATCATTTACATACATCTACATTAAAAATAGTAATAGAAACTGGCTCACTGGAGAAATCCGACAGAAGCCAATAATTACCTTTAAAAAAAAAAAAAAAAATGAGTCCCATGTGCAGCCGTCTAGTTGGAGTTGGCCCCAGAATACCAGAACGCTCACTAAGGGGTTTTGACTGGACACGATTTTGTTCTTGCTTCTGTGAAGGCACGAGCTAACGGAGTACTGTCAAACACACGCAACGTTTTTGTTTACTTCAAAGAGCTTACTTGAACCTTAAATCTAGCGTTTATCAACACGAGGTGACTCATATTGTACCACTATTGTAATAAACGTTGTCGTAAAACAGTAATACATGTAAACATAATTCCAACGTAATTCTATAATTAGACCGATGTCATTTTGCAAATTTTGCTAGATATGGTGGAGGTAGTTTCGCGGGACCGGGGGCCCTTCCTGATGTTTGCCTACAGGCCCAAAAATCGTAGCTACGCCACTGCTGCTCTTAGTTGTAATAATAATAATAATAATAATAATAATTTTTCAAGGGGATGCGAGAGCTTATTTTCAAATTCAAGGGGGTGCTGACTTTTAAAAAGGTTAAGAACCACTGCTCTATACACTTATAAATTCGTCGAAACTAGACTTCAAAAACATTTTTCCACTTATCCATCGGCTCATAATCACATGATTCATCTCATACGACTAATAGCTGAAATTCAGCAAAATGGCGCCCTTTTAGTTAATTTGTGACGTGGGAACAATCCAAAATCTCATGGCGCAAAATCTGGACTATACGAAAGATGTTATGTTGTTACGGAGGATAGCAATTATAATACTGAGGGCCGAGAGTTCCAGTTGCTAATAAACTGTCCAATAAGTTTATTAGCAACATAATTTTTTTTTTCGAGAGTTCCACCCCGAAATAGTTATTAGGCTGCTAATAAATAGGCTTATTTGTCTAATAACTTATAGGCAACATGAAGTGCTTAATAAAGTGACATATAACCAAAAACAAGTTCGCAAAATGTGTTAATATTTCAATTTTAATTGAAAAACAGTATAATTTAAAAAATATATACGAATGTATAGTTCTTAAACATTTCTATAATGGTGATTTTAGTGTTTTATATACATTTTAGTTGTCTATACATTTTAGTTGTAAATCGACGATCTGTTTGGATGAATTTATAAATTATAGACAACCGTTTTTAGAATATTTTGGGCATTTATTGTAAATGTGATATATAAAGAACAATATATAAATATATATATTTTAATAAACATTGTCTTTTATTTTTATGTATTTATTTCAATTACGATTACAACACATTACAAACAATACTTTAATCATTACTATTTATATAAAAATGATAGAAAATAAGAAGACAGACGCAATTATTGGCAGAATAATAAAGATGCTGATAAGTGTAATTCATATTGTTTAAGTAATGTAAAATAAAGCAAAATATGGCTGTCTTCTTATTTTCATTCACTTTTGTATTATAAAATGCTATTTTTATTAACTTTTCTTCTATCTATATTGTCCTCTTTTTCTGTGATAAAATTTGTTGAACGCCGTTTAATTGTCATTTTAATAGTAACACAAAAAATGTACGTAATGTCATTGAATGTAAAGTCAAACTATTTATTGTCAAAATATTTAATGTCAAAATATTCAGTGTCAAAATTTCATCTCACTTTAGCTCTACAAATTTACGTATAGTTCTATCCCTCTTGCACCGTGTTACTATCTTCATAAGAAATACCAATACAAAAACAAAAAATTATGTTGCTAATAAACTATTGGAAGGATTTTGTAAGTTGGAAATCACCAATAAATTTATTAGCTTCATAAATATATTATGTGTCTAATAACTATTAGGGAGTTTATTAGAAACTGAAACCCTCGGCAAAGAATATTCAAAAAAAAAAAAATGTTTAGCAAGAGCTCGTTATTGTTTTCGATTATGAGGCATCTAAAGCGTACATATCTGTCTAAAATACAATTTAACATGCAAAATTGTATGTAAAGCTGATGCATTAATCTTGAGTGTGTTTCCTCTATCTGTCTGTATGTCGTATGGCAATTTTTTATCATTTCTTTAACAGCGACTTCATTTCCCGGAATTGCCACTTCCTCAGGTCGCCCAGTAAGTGGACCATCAAATTCAAAAACACTATGTTGAAATTTTTTACCCCACCGATTCAATACTCTTTAAGAACGGTCAATCTATACAATATACCAAAAATTTTATGTTTAAAATTATACAAAATTATTGTCGGATTATCTCGTCTCTACATTTCCAACTTTATTAAACAAAATATCAACACAGACTGAAGATAAAAAAATATGTGGCTATGTTTACATGAAGGCTCATGTTTAAATTGGTAAAAACTGGATATCGCTATGTTTATTTATATTAGCGCACGACAAAACTTTTTTAGTGTGTTACGCATAATGTATATGAGAAGGTAACATTAAAACTGTGATTTGTTACAATAATGTAGTTTTGAAATAATTGCAAAAAACACTATAATCCTGTTTCCAACAAGGGAACTTTTGGGAACTTTTTGACCTACTTATTTTTAAGGTTCCTATCATTATTTATTTATTTAGCGTATGGCTGCATACAGTTACATAATATAAACAAGTCACATAATACCTATAAAATAGCACAAATACAAGTAGTAAAATATAATGTTTCTAGTCACAATATAAAAGAAAACATTGAAAACAAATTGAAAAATGATTACAGTGATATGTCTGTATTTGACAACCAGTTCAAAGCACTTTCTGTCACCAATACAAAATCTTCTGCTGTCATTTGGAAGGCTCTGTTAGGGCATTCAAAGACGATGTGTCTCATCGACTGACGTACTGCACCGCAGTCGCAGTTTGGAGTCTCCCGCATCCCCCCTCTGAACAAAGAGTCACCGCTTCTACCGTGGCCCGTTGTAACTCTGTTCAAAGATACCCATGTTTTTCTGGGAAGGTCAAATTCATTCGGAGGTTCTTCGTGGTTATATAAGGAGTGGAACTCAGCTGGGGCCTGCTCCACCCATTTTTGCTGCCAGGTTTCTTTTGCGTTGCAACCAGTTGCCGTAGTAATCCTTGCTGTAATAACTGATGGGTGGCGGGATTTAAGTCTGTGGAAGTCGGTACTGGCCAGATCTGCATGTATAGGAAGTTCTGCATTTTCAATAATTTTCGCATACACTCGCAAGATGGCTGACAGGCGGCGTATATGGGGTGGCTGAATATGAGCGAGAATTGGAAGCCAGTAGGTAGTGTTGACCAAATGGCGCCAGTTATTATTCGCATCGTTTCATTCAGTGCTATGTCCACTTTCCTTGCATGAGGGCTATTTATCCATACTGGGGCACAATATTCTGCTATCATTGAAATCAAACATGCCACTATGGTCAACGACCCAAGTTGCCAAGAACATAGAAAACGAAGAAAAAAAAACATGCTACTAAAATTTTAATAAGCAAAATTACGAAAATTCGATTATTTAAATTTGAACAAATCGCGTTTTGCATGAAGTTTTGTTGAACAGTGGACAAATAATGGTTTAAATGAACCAAAGAAGGATTATATTTGTTTTTAATGAATATTTGTAAACAAAATAGGTTTAAAAATAGAGTAGTATATCCGCCTGTTTAGTGTGAGTCTCTCGTGTGCAAATATTCATAAAACCGCCCTCTAATAGATTCGAGCCCAAATACCGCCAATGTGTAAATTTTCATAAGATCTACTAGTGAATTCTATTAGAAATCTATACCAAATGCCTTTCCTTTGATGAGCCGCTCGTGTGCGGTGCTGACTATGTACAACCGCACGCGGTGGCTCTGATTGTGGTTCATATATATGTACTGTAATCCCTTGTCACCTTACGTTCTACTAATATACTGTGGACAAAAAAACGCGAGTAATAAGATTAAGCGTATACATATTATGTACAGTGGTGGACTACCTAAATTGTAACAACCAGTTCTCTCAGCAGGAAAATTTCACTGATTAATAACAGGAGCATTTTTTCATTGTACAAGGTGTCTCAAAAGAAATTTTATATTTATTTAGCTTACTGCGTGAACGCAACGTATCCGAGGGGCGCGGGGGTTATGTCAATCGGTAGCCTGGTTCTTGGGAAATTTGTCGCTATGGAGCGTTTCTCGGGAGCAGATCGCGCGTTATGCGTGCGAGAATTTTACAAAAACGGTGATTCGGCGACTGTAGCGCGTAGAAAATTCTGCAGTATTCGAGGTTTTCGCCACTTAAATGATGCGCCAAGCATTCCTCTCATTCGACATTGGGTTAAAAAGTTTGAAGAGACTGGTACAACGCTGGATAAATCAAAATCCGGGCGACCTAGGTCATCAAGAACGGTAGAAAACGTGGAGAATGTTAATCAGTCTGTTCGTGACGACCCGAACCTTTCAATTCGGAAGCGCGCAAGTGCTTTAAATGTGCATAGATCATCATTACATCGCATTATGCACAAAGACCTAAAGCTGCACCCCTACAAAATTCAATTGGTGCAAGAATTAAAGCCCCAAGATGCCAGTCAGAGGCTTAATTTCGTAAATCAGGTGATTGAGCGATTTTCAATGTTTACCAACATTTTGTTTTCGGATGAAGTTCATTTTCATCTTAAATCTTATCTTAAATCTTAAATCTAAAGTTTACGCCAATAAACCGACTTCACTGGCGCATTTGAAAGAAAATATCCGTCACGAAATGGCAGCCATCCCTAAGTCCACCTGCCGAGACGTCATAAGTAATTTTACTGTTCGATTAAATGAGTGCCGAGAACGCGAGGGTCTACATTTAGACGATATTATTTTTAAGAAATAAATCCCCAAAAAGTGTATTTTAATAATTAATAAACATTTTTTCTATATACGGCTTACTTTTTTTTTAATCGATCCACTAAATATAAAATTTCTTTTGAGACACCTTGTATAACAACATTAACAACCAGTTCGTATTTTGAAAAATATATAAATTAGTAACAACCGGTTCGTTCGAACCGGCTCCAGCCCAGCACTGCATATATACATATACAAAAACATTATGCGTACATAGTGTGGAAGGGGTGATAATGGCCAGTTAGATTCGAAGCGCTGAAGTGCTAGAAGCGTATTCGGCACAGCGGTAATCGGCTGTTACTGTTCATTGATATGCTATTAAAAAATAAATAAAATTATTATTTCACAACTGCGTAGAATCAAAACTGCTGAACAAATCAACGGATAACGACGACTTCTTACAGTAGCCGAGACCACCAGTTTTACGTGCCGTGTGAAGCATGCCCCAAATTTCCGAAAATTACAGAGATACAGGCAATCATTGTAAAGAATCTAAGCATATGGTTGCAACAGCTAAGTTTTTTTAAATTTTTTTTTGTCCATACTAGGTCGATCTCATGATTCCACACTTTCAAAGCAAGTGAGATAACCACTATGCTGTTGCAACCACAATTATATAACTGTAATAAAAATTCAAGTAAAACTTTATAATGTGTCATTTATCATATGTCAATTTAATTTTTTTACCGTTGCTGGGTAACAAATACTTATTCACCAATCAGGGCAAGGGAATAACTTATACTGCCCTTTATCTGAAGTGTCGTTGGCCAGATAAGATATTCTGGTGTATTCCGATGTTTATCCTATACGAGCTTTATCCGAGCATTGTAAAAGTGATTTTTTGGCTTTATACCGGGTAGGGATGGGAAAAAAACATCGATGTATCGAAAACATCGATGTTTGTTTTAAAAACATCGATGTTTTTACCATCGATGGTCAGCTGGCGATAGTATCGATAAAACATCGATGTCTACTACCGATGTCGATGTTTAAACTTTGAAATTCAGAAACTACCGCTAGAGGCGGTACACAAAATATAAGCGCCATCTATTGTGATATAACAATACTAATAGTGTTAGTTCTTATTCTTCTTAGCAGTTAGCAGAATACGAAAAAATAAGAAGAAACTTCTAATTTTTTCAAACAATGCGAACGACCAAAGACGCCAACACACTTTTTCTTTTTGAGTCTTGTTGACAGTTTCCCAGTTGTTATTCCTCCAATCCCTGAATTTTTGTAAGTTGTCATTAGCTATTTTTTTATATATTGAAGTTGGCTTTTCCTAAACAAAATGATCAAAAGCTTCAATTAATCGGTAAAAGTTAAAAACCTAGTACCGCCTAAACCAAAGGAACAGACTTTATTTCAACTTAAAAAAGTATAAAAATAATTGTGTATGACAGTGTTATTTTTATGTTAAATAATATAAAATTAACATTAAGATGACTATATTAGTATTGTAGTAAAATCCAATATTTCTTCTTATAAATGTAAAAATAGTAATGTCTGTTCCTTTGGTTTAGGCAGAACTAGATTTTCATTTCTAGTTACTTTTACCGATTGATTGAAGCTTTTGATCATTTTGTTCAGGAAAAGTCAACTTCAATATATAAAAAAATATCTAATGACAAATTACAAAAATAAAAATTGCGGTTAGTACCGCCTAATCGTTTGGGATAGACTGTTGGTACAAATTAGGATTATTATATTGGGTATAATAATGTTAATATGAAATTAATTACTATTAAAAAGGAATATTTCTATTTCAAAATCTAATAAATGCTTTTTGTGTATTATATGTTACTTTTTTCGTATTTTATCTTTACATTATTAAATAAATCCTATATAATATAAATAAATTAAAACATCGATGTTTCCGATACATCGATGTTTTTCCTTCGATGTTTTTTTAACATCGATGTTTTGCCTTCGATGTACAACCCTAATACCGGGAATAACGTCATTCGAGCTTTATCCAACGATTGTAAAAGCGGCCCTTAATGGCAATAATATTTCCGATCTTTTCGTAAGAAAAATTATTAGATGTATTATCGTTTCCAAATTACGATCCTATAACATAGTAATTTTATCTTAAAAATCAGTAATTTTTACTGGAAAGTGAGCTAAGTTCCTGAGCGGTGTCTCAACCTCGCCCTCTCCGCTGAAGTCGGTATTGGTGGTAAGGGTAAAACTTAAAACTTATACATATTAATTAGAAATTCATACATACCTTTCAAGGTGTTGTATTTGTTCTTTCAGATATGGTGCATCACCTCTCGCTTTCTCAAGATCTAATTTAAGTTCTAGATTGTCAGCTTCGAGTCGTAGATTACACTTCTGCAAATTACTAACTAGTCCATTCAATCTCTCTAACTCAGCCGTTACTTCCACAGAACCCTGAAAAACACTACTCATGAAATTCACGGTCAAATCACAGAGACTAACATTACATCGCTGAATAGTGGGATGCTGATGTTCAATGTCAGTATGTCATAATTGTATGAGCGAATATAACTGGTTTATTAACATTCAGTCATGTAGAAACGCTCTGTGGAACAGCATGCTGAAAGTTGGACAATTATGTATGTTTTGTTTAGTACTGTTTTAATTAGTTTATTGTTTTATGCAGTGTTGTTTTTGTAAATAATAGGTAGGAAAACGTATAAATGTTATTCAAATGCATTAAGTGTACGTGTTTTAAAAGTGAGTGTCGATTTCAAATGGAAATTAAATTCAAGTTCAATCGAATTTTTACATTAGATAATAGACGTATTAATTCTAAAGCCAGCAATACAACTGTTTAAACATTGATAGGTAATTTCTTTATTATCAGAGATACGAAGGAGGTTAAATCAGGAACAGTGGCGGATCTACATACGGGCTAATAGAGCTTAAACCCTGGGCCCCGGATTCGCAAGGGGCCCTCAACCTCCCGGACAGATACTTATTATATTCTATTACTTTGGATTTGGGAGGTGAGGACCTTTTTAGAGTTTTGTAGGTATGACCAAAAAACCCTTATACCGTCATTTTGTCGTCTGTCTGTCTGTCTGTCTGTTCGGTAAAAATTGTAGCCAAAAGGCTAAACCTAGAGAGTTGAAATTTGGCATGCTTATACAACTCTTTGACCCGCATATAGGAAAAATACTAAAACATCTAAAAAACATACCCCCCTAAAAATATAAACAAATATATGCTCATTGAAAAAGCAAAAATATTTTTTTACAATTCTGTACTGTTTTTTACAAATGAAAGCCCTTGGTACGTGGATTAACGGTCAAAATTTTATTTTTGCAAAATAAATTATTTTGAGGCAATTTTTGCCAAAATTGTGCAATCAAAATTTTGTCCCACACCCTGTAGCCCAGATGGTTTAAACTAAAAATCTGAAAAAATTCTAAGTAATGTACATTGGTGTGAACCGGAATAGTACAACAGGAATTTTTGATCAGATTATGTTTTCGGAAAATAACGCATTTTTTGTGTTTTTAACTAAAATATGTAAAATATTTAATCTGCTATTTAACATAACAAACGAGTGAACCTGCGTAGTACCGTGGTAACGTTGTCGCTTCGTGAGTTGAAACTACTGTTCAAATCCCGTTAATTTTTATTTTTTGTTTTTTTTTTTGGCATTTTTATTTTGTTTAAATTATTTTGTCAAAATTCTAGTTATATTTTGGCAAATTTTGCATTTAAGTTTTAAAAGCGTAAATTTAATAACCAGTGGGAAGTGTTGAAATTATAATTTAATTCTATGTTTGAATGTATACGAAATCAGAGGGGCGGAGTTTATGACTTAAACAACCAATGGAGGCCGTAGGCGCAATTTTCAAAATATTAATGAACCTTGCTATATAAAAAAAATATACTGCAAATATTTAGAAACCCAAATAATGGTATTAGGCATTCGAATTAAAATTAATAAAAAAATATTTTAACATAAAATTTGTTTTGGCATTCCAAATAATCATCATTCACTTAAATACCTACGTAAATACCTACGATCCTGAAATGTGTGAAAATTCACACATCAAATTTTTTTAGATTTGGGAGGTGAGGACATTTTTTTTTTGTTCTTCACTTAGATTTGGGAGGTGAGGAACTTTTTTTTATAAAAAATATTCGTCATAAGTGAAAAGCACGTAGGGCCCCTTGGCATTTTTAAGCCCTGGGCCCCCAAAAAGCTAGATCCGCCCCTGATCAGGAAGGATCGAATATTTTACTCTACAAATAACATAAAATTATAAATACACCTGAACATCAAATAAACGAGTTATTGAAAAAATTGATGTGAAGTGTGAATATTCACACATTTCAGTGTTTCGCAGGTATATAATAAGTGAAGGCGGTATACTGAGCATGTAGGACAAATTTTAATTTGTAGTAATCACGCCAAAATGAACGATATTTTTAAAATAATTTATCGTCTGTTCATCATATAATAAGACTGGTTATTAAATTTACGCTCTTAAAAATTAAATGCATCATTTGTCAAAATATAACTAGAATTTTGACAAAATAATTTCAACATAATAAAAATGCAAAAAAAAGACAAAAAATAAAAAATTCACTCCGTACTCGAACTCGAAACCCTTCGTTTCACACCAGTGCTCTAACCCATTACTCTATCGCACGCCTTACATGTGAGTGTTTTACATTGGTATAACTTATGTACTTTGTGAACCAAAAATCACAAAAAATGCGATATTTTCCGAAAACATAATCTGATCAAAAATTACTGTTGTACTATTTCGGTTCACACCAATATACATTACTTAGAATTTTTTTAGATTTTTAGTTTAAATCATCTGGGCTACAGGGTGTGGGACAAAATTTTTTTTGCACAATTTTGGCCAAAATCGCATCAAAATAATTTATTTTGCAAAAATAATTTATTTTGCAAAAATAAAATTTTTATCGTTAATCCACGTACTAAGGGCTTTCATTTGATACCCTACTCAGAATTTAAAAAAAATATTTTTGTTTTCGATGAGCACATATTTGTTTATATTTTTAGGGGGGTTTGTTTTTTAGATGTTTTAGTATTTTTCCTATGTGCGGGTCAAAGAGTTATATAAGCATGCCAAATTTCAACTCTCTAGGTTTAGCCGTTTGGCTACAATTTTTACCGAACAGACAGACAGACAGACAGACAGACAGACAGACAGACAGACAGACAGACAGACAGACGACAAAATGACGGTATAAGGGTTTTTTGGTCATACCTACAAAACCCTAAAAAAAAGAGTATTTTATTTATTAACAAGTATATAATGGCGAGAAGCGTGCACCTAGTGTTTTTACTTAGGAGCGGATTAGAGGACAAAATTTTGTTAGGGGCAGGGATGGACCGGGACCTAAATTTTTATCGGCCCGAAATCATCGTTCCCATAATGCAAGTGATAACCTAAACCAAAGGTCCCCAGTTCTAAAATGTACATGATGACTTAAAAAAAGTTCCTTGCTTCCAAAATGCAACTGATGACCTAAAAAAAGGTCATGAGCTCTAACATTCAAGTGCAAGAGCAAAAACTCAAATGTGTTAAATATAAATCAAGCTAATCAAGTTTTAACTCGTATTTGAGTTTTAAGTTGCACTAGACAGGTATACAATTATAATGGATAGACAGCTTTAGTGGCGACATACAGTGGTAAAATGTATAAACTTATATTATTTGACCCTAAATATTTTTAAAATTATAATAAATCTTTACTATTAACCTTTTTCATTAGTTAATTGTTTGTTTATAGTTTATTTGATTTTAATCCGATTTTTAAATACAATTTTCTATTAATATAAAATTATAACCTTATTTTATATTACGCCGCATTCAGAGCTCTTAAATTAATAGACTATAGACTATAGCTTGTGCTCTGTTGATTGTCACTACAAGTTTGTCATATGGTAAGACGTGCAATCGTTCAGACTCTAAATTTAATACGTTGTTTACAGAATGTCGACAGAAGTTGTGAAAAACTATAAAAGCAGAATATATTGTAGTGTTTTTGGCTGTCATTCAAGACAGGACAAAGCATATTGACAGCTGAGTACTAGAGCCAACAGCCATATTTCCTTGGATCACAGCGCCGCCATCGGTTATATCAGTTCTCAATAGCTAGTGAGTTGTTTTAATAAGACAGACATATATAAAAACATTGGCTATTTCAGTCTATAGGAGAGACCGTACATATTGTATGCCTTTACATAACCTAACAAAATGTCATCATTAACAAATCTCGCTCAAAATTACAAAGACGAACAGTAAATATGATCAATTTAGGTAATTAGGTTAGGTTTAGTTAGTAAAAATCTAGGACAGCAGAATTCTAAAAACGGTAATAGATAATAAACATTTTACGAAGCCACCGTAGTTGGTTTAAAGTCCCACAGATGTCGGACTATTCGCTCACTAATTTCCAAGAGCTGTAAACGCTACGTCGAACGTTAGAACAATGTATTAAAACATATGCATAGCGTATAGTGTAGAGTTATTAATTTAAAGAGTTCTGAATGCAGATTTAGTTTTGACTGATACTAAAACTCGATATAGGAATTAAAACGTAGAATTGCACGTTATAGTTCACGAGTTTTAAGTGTTATATCACGACATTGTAACGCATTTTTTATATTTATTTATTTATTTAAGATAGCGGCGTTGTAAACGGGACAAACCCAACACTACAAAGACATAAGTTATATCTAGATTTAGTTTATAACTAGTTATAAGACTTATGAACGCGCTTAAATAAGATTTTACTATTGATCACCGTCATCATCTTTATTGACGGGTTAAGCCTGGTTACCTATTCCATTTCAAAACACCATCTTTGGATTGACCTTGCAATGTCTTTTATAATAATTTGGGATAAAGAAAGTTAATGACCCCGTTATTAAAAAAAGTATGATAATTTGCAGCATTAAATAAAACAGGTCTGAAATGTATAAAACATACGTTGAAATTTTTAGCAAAAAATAGTTTTTATTTTAGCTACAGTAATTTAATATCGAGATAATTCGACATGAATGTCCAAAGGTTAATAATTGTTTTAAAGTTGTCAAAATAAGTATTTTACTTGAGAGCATACTAATATACAAATATTTACTTTTAACCTTAGATATTACAGTAATGGACATGCCGTTTTTGTTGACCAAATAACTCCAGTTATACACCAAAACAATTTGATATAGTAATATCCATCATATTTATTTATACTTCAGAGTGTATACACAGAGCAGTAAGTGGCTTTAAGTCCATTGCAAGGTTTTAGTTTTGGGTCCAACACGAAAACAAATAAGCAATTTACAGTGGCGCAGCCAGGATTTTGTCTTGGGGAGGGCTGAATCAAATTTCGAGGGCACGCGGGCCGCATACGGCCCTCAACCTTATTTTTGTGGCCTCTGAACCGGTAATCAAAATCACTTGAACTTATTTAGGGGAAAATATATTTAAAAATGTAAAATATACTCTCTTCCCCTTTTCTGTTTATAAAAAAAATGTCAAGAAACCCTTCGGGATATTATATCATTTTGTATGTAAAACAGACTGCAACCCAAATCAGTTCGACACCCCTGCTGTTGGATATTGATGTTTATATCAAATAATAATTCCATTATTAGTTGATAAAAAAATGTAATTGTTAATCCATGTATCAAAAATTTTCACTTGATTTTTTCTTCGATAAATACATATTTATTTATATATTTCACGGGATATATTTTTGAAGTCTCAATATTTTTCTTACTTATGTTCAGTTCTCTAAATCAGCCGCTTGGCCACAATTTGCACCGAACGAACAGACTCGTGTGAAGATTATACCGAAGCCAGATTTCCACTTTACCTTATCTGAATCGAGTAATTAGTTTAAAACTGTTTTATCATTTGACTGGGCGAATGTTTTAGTCGATGTGTTGGGGCGAAAAAGGATCAACGCTCTCCTTCATATAATTCGTTGGAGCATATTTGGAAAGTGATGTATTTTCACTTGAACAATAACGGCCCCTCTCAAGAGTAGGGCCGTGTAATCTGCTGGTCCTGGGAGGGGCCCAGGCCCGTCGCCCCCTATTTGGCAGCGCCACTGGTTGTGTTTAACAAATTTTATCTTCAACTCCCCGAGCAGCGCCGTGTAACCTGCTGGTCCTGGGAGGGGCCCAAGCCCGTCGGCCCTCCCCTTGGCTACGCCACTGGTTATAGTTAATAAATTTTATCTTCAACTCCCCGAGCAGCGCCATGTAATCTGCTGGTCCTGGAAGGGGCCCAGGCCCGTCGCCTCCCCCCCTTGGCTGCGCCAGTGGCAATTTATGAGAAGTGTGAATTTTCACACATTTCAGGGTTTGGTTGGTATTCAATAAGTGTAAGAAGGTCAATAGAAGGCCATATCTAAGACATTATTTTTTCTATGATCACATCAAAATCACTTTTACGATTTATTTTTTTAAAACTAAATTTAATTAATTTGCAAAAATTTCGTCAAAACAATAAAATTTAGATTAAAAATCCCAGCGTTCTGTTCTGCATTTGCTTCGTATCTAAGCCTTCATTAAATTAATCAAAAATATATTGATAAATAGCATTATATTTTTCAATTTCAGAAACATTTCTCAATATTAACATTGTGCTATTTGATTTACAAGTATTTCAACACCTAAATTTGTAGTTGAAGGAGAATAGTTGTTAAACGGTCATGTTATATTAAGTGGAATTTCGGGAAAAAATGATTAGGATGTGGACATATGTGGGTTAAGTTTACAAACAAGCAGTCTAAAATCACCACCTCATAAAGCCACTGGAATATTAAAATTAACTCAAGATGACCTGCACCTGTAAAGCAGGAGCTTCAAGCATTATTTAATTTGTTTAATAAATACTGGTTTGTTAAATATTAATAAGTAAACAATATTGAACTAATCTGTAGCTCTGAAATGCTTTGAGCGCACTTTCATACTTTTTGTCACTTTTTTACCGTATTTATAACATTTTTCCAATGCTTTTTTCCTATTTATCTCTTCCACAACACCAAATATATTTAATATTGTCACAAATTGTGTTCCTTCTGGAAAATAATGCAATGTTTCTATCACTTTCTTTTCTAGAGTGACAACCAAATACACAGCCATTTGTGTCAACATAAGTCAACTTAATATAAAAAATAGTAATAATTGCTATCAAAAATTAATATTACAAACAAACTACAACACTAAAGTTTAAACACGATACAAACATCACGAGATAACTACATATAAACAATAAACAGTTACTCGTCTCATGAGTTCAGATTTGGTCCGCCTGGCGTCACTTCATAGCGCTGTTCAGCCCGATAGAAAAGTGCTATTTAAAAGCTCTGCTTACGAGTATATTATTTGGAAGCACGGTGAATCACCGATCTGCCGACTATCGCACAGCCTTTACTAACTGCAACAGTTACTGCTTGACTATTGGTTTTTCGCCCTTTGCCAAAGTTTTGACGCCGCGGCCCGAGTAGATTCTGTCACGAGGTACTTTTGTTCATATAAATTTTTATATTAAATAAAGTGTGATTTACATGGTTCAATTTATTGATCAATAAATTGAAAAAGTTGGCCTTCAATTTATTGACGTGTGTAAAGTGTTTTCGACAATAAATTGTTCAATATATTGACCAAAACATTGATCAATTTATTTTAAAAATAGAACAAGTTCTATTTACCATAATTTTTTTATGGAATTATAGGTATATTTTTATCTCTTTAGTTATTGCCAACTGTTTAGTTGTAGCATAACCAACAAATGTATAGGTTATATGTTTTGTTTCCAAATGTGACAGAACCAAACGTTCTAATTTACCATCATCCTGGTTATTTCTTTTTTTTTTTTGTTCACAACTCGTAATTTTGTGAAGATTTTTTCAATATTTTCATTTTGATAAATATGTCAACATGTTTTACAGTTGGTAATGTAAAACTTTCAAAAATTGATAAATAAATTGATGTGTGTAAAGTGATCCTTTTATTTTCAAAGTTACCAATAAAATTTTCAATTAATTGACAAGATCAATTTATTGATCAATAACTTGAACTGTGTAAAACCAACTTAAGACATATAGTATAAAAATTTATTATAGTATAGGACAGCGGTTCTTAAACTGTGGTCCGCGGACCCCTAGGGGTCCGCGAAATAATTTTGAAAATAACTTTACATCCCCCAACTCTTCGCTTTTATTCAAATAACTCATTTTAAAAAAATCCTACATGGTCAGGACTTTTTGTATTTGTTGTTATCTAACTAGTTATTGACATAACTACACAATAATTAGGAAAAATTTAATTATTTTTATTCAACTGCAAATTATTTACAGAAAACATATTATAATAAGATCTATTTTGACCAATATTTGACCAAGAAATGTTTGTATGAGCTTAACGTATTATAATTTGTAACTTTTCTAATTCTTTTTACTACTATTTCTATTCATTTTATGTTTTTTATTCGTAATGCTAATAAAAATGTTCATCTATATAAATACGTAAGACCATTTATTAAAATAACCAGGGATACATTTTTACCAATATTTATTATAACGTAGTGCCTTTGAGATTACTGAGCCAGAAATTAAGTCTCAAGAACGTCGTAAAATGCCTAGGGTATGCGGGCCTCCAGTTTGACACCCCTGTTCTAGGTGGTCTCCTACTTTCTCTTTCATTTCTTGAGCACTGTCAGTTAGTTTATTATTAGGTCTTACTCACATAAGTCTCCAACTTGATCTCTTGAGCTTTTTGATAAAGAAAATTCACTCTACAACATTCTTTATCTCGTACTTTCCTTTTCTCAGCAGACATTCTGGACATTTTTAAAAAAATATTGCATCCTATAAACCTTGCAACTATAAAAACTATGCTTTTAATTATTCCTTAATGTTTCAGAAAATCATCAAAATGGAATGGACAACGTTAAATACACTGGGAGCAATTGTAACAACAATATTCTGCCTCGTGTATTTGTACTTTAAAAATGAGCATCGTTACTGGAGCAGAAGAAATGTCCCAGTCGTCCCACCTACTTTTCCATTTGGAAATATTGCTAAAGTTGTCCTCAGAAAACAAAATTTCAGTGAAAATATGCAAGAATTATACACAAAGATGAAATCTCTAGGTCACAGATATATAGGAGTATATTTCTTTTCAAGAAAAGCACTTTTAATTATCGATCCAGTACTTGTGAAAAATATCTTGACGACTGAATTTCAACATTTTCATGATAGAGGGCTATATTTTGATGAAATAAACGATCCATTAAGTGCTAATTTAGTGGTGTTAAGTGGGGAAAAGTGGAAAAGTTTACGATCTAAACTAACACCAACTTTTTCATCGGGAAAGTTAAAGAATATGTTTTCAATCGTTGAGAAATGTGCTTTGGAATTAGTAGATGTATTAAGTAAAGAACAGTCAGTTGAAATAAAAGAATTCGTAGCAAGGTATACCACTGACGTAATAGGATCTTGTGCGTTTGGAATTGATTGTAACAGCCTGAAAAATCCCGAAGCAGAATTCCGTAAAATTGGACGACGTATGTTTAAAGAACAACCAATTGATATTATAAGAAGAATGTGCTTCCGAAGTTTTCCCTCGTTAGCAAAGAAATTCAAGATAAAAGTACTTGATCCAGCAGTCTCTGGTTTCTTTATGAAAGCAGTTGTTGATACTGTTAGCTACAGAAAAGAAAATGATGTGCAAAGAGCGGACTTTCTTCAACTTTTGATAGAAATGATGGACAAAGAAAATATACATGATTCGATAACTTTAAATGAGGCTGCTGCTCAGGCATTTGTCTTTTTCTTGGGTGGCTTTGAGACTTCAGCTAGTACTATTACATTTGCTTTGTATGAACTCGCTAGTAATGTTGATATTCAAGAGAAACTTAGAAAGGAAATTAAACAAACGTTAAAGAAAAATGATGGGAAATTAAATTACAATGGAATAAATGAAATGTCTTACATGGAAAAAGTCATGCAAGGTAATTATAATGCTATTCATAATAATATTTCTCTATTTTGCATTCATAAGAGTCATTATGAAACTTAATTGAGTGTTATAATGAGATTCATTATGACACGAAACATTTTATGTCATAAAATTGGTAAAATTCGTACAATGACCTGCTAATTTTACAAAACAGTTGATAGCTTACCTTGAAAAATATAAAACTGTCAAACCCGTTCGACCAGCCGCTACATTCACATAACAAATTCCCTAATCGAAAAAGTTGATTGATTATATAATGCAGGCGTGTACCTAGGATTTTTTATTAAGGGGGGGGGTCTTAGAAGACAAAATTGATTTACTACACAAATGTCTCCAACAGATGATTTGTTAAAACCATATGATTGAGAATTACTTAATACTACATCCATCTGTGAACTTATAATGTTCGTTGTGTCTTTATTGTATATGGCTACTGTTAGGCCCAACAAGAGGGGGGGCAGCCGGGGATAATTCCTGGGGCCCCCGGGTGTGTGGGGCCCCGGAATCCTGGCATAGGAACGGCCTGACATCGGGGCAAATGCCAGGGGCGCGTGGCCGTCACTCACCTGTATTTTGGAAGTGAGGACCTTTTTTTTAGGTCATTAGTTGTATTTTCACCTGTATTATAATAAAAATTCCCGCTTCATTTGTATATGGTGCAGAGTCTGAAAGAATTAGCCCGGGGCCTGCAAAGAAAGTTTCTTCCCGGGGGCCCAGAAGTCCTCTCGGCGGCCCTGGCTACTGTTGCAGCTCTGCACTGAGGTCTCTTAAACTTAGCAACCTCGCACGGCTAAACTCAGCTCTCTCGAGATTACTCGAATGGGAGCGTCTTATTCTTTCTCACTCGGCTAAACTCGGGGAAACTGAATGAGCGTTTCACTTCGGGACCTGACTTTTCTGCATTCATAAGCGCTTAAACCTTTTTTAAAATCGTAATAAACCATTATTCGAAAATGCTCTCTGGTTAATTACATATTTTGACTCACAACCATACTTTAAAAAATTAATTGTGAGTTCTAACTACCCCAACTTTTACAATTTAACTTCAAATGACAGTTGAATAATTGCATAAAATGATAGTGTTACTTTTATATTCCTTGGCCTCCCAGATGTTCTTATTCTCAATAATTCTAGAGTTTGAATATCGTAAATTATGTTCACCGCTGTTTTTTTCCATCATATTACGTATAATTTTCCGACAATTCAAGCGTAAAATTTATTCCCATCGGTTTATTTTTATGTGGGGGTGTTGATGTAACTGTCTGTATACATGTGCTCATTCTTTGTGTTGTGGCTGAACGGAACAAAAATATTATGTCGCCAGCATCCCACGCGAAGAGATTTACACAGTAAAATGGAGGAATGTTGTCTGATTGAAAAATTTATGTAAGGAAACATTGAATTTTCTCCAATCGATTACATGTCAATCTAAAATAAAAATTTGGCATTTTAAAATAATATTTTCACATCTGAAAGTTCGGGAAAACGAACGAAAAAGCAGAGAAAATAAACGGAAAATTAAGTGTAACCAGTTTTATAAACTAATAACCAGAAACATAGGAAACCTCACAAGTCTTTGTGGAAAACGCTGATAATAATAGGTTGTCATTTCCGCCTGCAAATTTTCTGCTACCTCTCTAATTTGCAGGATGCAGAAAGTGGTGTTCAGATCACTCCGAATTATACGTGCGCTGGATTTATAATTATGTTCGCACCTAGATATTGCCGGGATGCCATCCTACCAGAATTTCTCAAGTTTTTCAGCGAAAATTTTTTCAAGGTGGATTTTTCCGTCTACTAAAGGATAAGATCTTGCCATTAAGGGAATTTTGCAAAGACCGGAATAAGTCGAAATCAGACGGTGCAATGACTGTTGAATACGGCGGGTGGTGTAGCACATCCCAGCCTAACTCCAACAATTTTTGTTGGATTGTCAAAGAGACATGAGGCCTGGCATTGTCGTGATGGAACTACAACACCCTTTCGATTAGCTAAATCTGGACGTTTTTCCTGAATCGCTATATTTAATTCGTCCAGTAATGCATGTCTATTTATCGAGTGGTTGTTTGGTAAGAGCTCATAATACCGGATTCCTTTCCAATCCCAATTGATACAGAGCATGATTTTCTTCGGATGAACACCGGCTTTTGGGGTGGGTAATGGTTGTTCATTTCACTTACTCTAGGATCTTTTTCGCTCAATATTATGGTAAATAATTCTCGTCACAGTTTCAAAAATAAAATGTTTTCGTTGCGTTTGTACAGTGAGTCGCAGATAGAAATGCGGTCTATCAAATTTTTTCTCATTAAATTGTGCGGGTTCCATCATCGTAAAGATTAAAGCAACCATTTTCACAAAATGCTCGTAGATGGTGGTTTTTGATATTTTTAATATCCATGCTAATGCACGTGTCGGGTAGTGCTCGTTATTCTCGATCATTGTCTTGATTTGGTTTATTACTGATGGAATGATGACCAAAATGTTTGAACGTTCTTGGTATTGAAGGTTGAAATCACCAGCTCTAAACTTAGCGAACCACTTGCGCACAGTTCTTTCATCTAAAGCTCCTCCTCCGTAAACAGCACATATCTTATTTACTGCTTGTATGACATTTTTGCCTTTCCGCTAATAGAAAATATGTCTAAAATGCAGTTTGTTTTCTTCCATCTTCAAAACTGACACAAATCAATTTATACTAACCAAACTTTTTTTTCTAAAGACGGTTGTTGAATTGTCATCTTTCTGAATATGACACAAGTAATTTGTTTTTAACAATGCTCATATATTCAAACATGCTCCAATACCATCTATCGAAAATTGACACGATCTTTTCGGGCAATACAATACTTTAGTTCTCTTGGTGATTTGTCGATCTTTTCATATTTTTAATAGATGCCTTGCGGCATTTCTTGCTACGAGGGTTGCCTTTTATCTTTTGGTATTTGAGTTAAAATATTCCGGTTAAAAACAATTATTTATCAACAAAAGTGGCTTTATTGTTTTTCAAAACATTCTCCGTGAAGATCAATACACTTTTGCATGCGTTTGAACCAATTTTCGAAGCACTTTTTCCACTCCGATTGAGACTTTTTCCACTGCGATTGTCAAATTATGTGGAATCCAACTTTTTGACGGCCAAATGTTCATGCAATAGTGAATGTATGTTGGCCCCACTAATGCCCAAGGATACCTCAATCTCAGGATAAGCTACAGACGCTCTTGCAGTATCATTTCACGCACAGCATCAATGTTTTCTGGAACAACAACCGATTTTGGACGACCTTCACGAAATTCGTCCTTGAAACGAACTACGGCCACGATTGAAGTCGGCAAACCATCGATAAACAGTAGTCCTTGATGGTGCTTCATCACCAATAGTCAAATTAAGTTCATCGATGCACTGTTTGTTGGGTTAATCCACGTCGAAAGTTGTAAAAAATAATCGCTCGAAAATATTCACGAATATTAATAAGTTTTGAACATAGATTGTTTTATTTCCAGTTATCTACAGTCAACTATTTCAACAATTTCATTTTTATAAAACGTTCTGAGTACATATACCAATGTAAAATGTCAATCTTTACGATAGAAACGTCAGTTGCCAGATAGCAGCACTAGTTTAGCGCAATCCCAAAATATAAGAAGCAATCCTCGTATTTTAATTCGGCTGAACAAGATCCGGAATAGCCAATGAGCGAACAAAGCGTGTGTTCTACTCATTATATGTAAAATACCGATTGACAAAAACACGTCAAACCAAAATAATAGTCGAAATGTATTGTTCTCCTATCATCCTATCATCTACTTTATTTCATTGGACTCATGTTTACAATTTTTGTCCCTGAATCAGGTATTACCACGGACAATTTGTTGTTACTCTTGATTATATTTCGAGGAAATTTAATTCATTGGATATGTTTACATTACAAATTAGCACAAAAATAATGAAACAATGACGAGGCAAGTTATGAGGTTTACAAACCTTGTTATCTTGTTGAAAAATACGGATTTTATGCGTGACAAGGAATATTTGAATAAATCATTAAGGGAAATGTTTAATTTACATTTTAGGTACATTTTTTATCTTTAATTTAATATAATATTATTTGCATTATGGTTTAAATTATTCAAAACATAATGACGTCGATGTACGATATTTTCCAGTTAAATTCATTTAAATTGATTAACTTTTTCATTGCTTAAGGTAAATGTACCAAATTCTGACACTGTCCCAAATTCTGACGCTATTAAAGAAACAAATAATTTTTAAGATAAGTGAGCTGGATTTAAGTATATAATAATTTTGCTCATGTGGTTCCATCTATAGGCTTCAATATAAAATCGAGAAATTATATCTACTTTACCCACCACAGGCACATGTTGTAACATTCTGGTCTCGAACTCTGATGTTTTGACGTACCTGCAATTATTGGGTTGCAAGGCTTAAGAAGAGTGGGGTTCTGTCTTAAGAAATAACGGCATAATTTACAAAATTTGTGTTTATTTATTTGTTTTATTGGTAAGTAATATGTCTCTAGCATGTAATTAACTTGTTTTTATTGCGCCAAATGTATATATTGATTAAATATATGGTGTGTCAGAATTATGTTCATGAATTCTTAGTCATAACCAAATTCTGACACATCTGTCAGATTTAGGTACAAGTGAAAATTTGACCTGTCCTTAATTCTGACCTTTTTTTTAGAGTGCTACTTACTTAAAATGAGTAAAAAATATAAAAATTATAGCGATAAAGACATGGAAAAAGCTCTCCATGAGGTGTCCATTGGATTGCCTTTGGCAGCAGTGGCAAGAAAATATAATATTCCTAGAGTGACATTACTCTACAAAAAATCTGGCAAGTATGACATAGGGAAGAGAAGTGGTGCACCTACAGTTTTGTCAAAAATAGAAGAGGACGCTTTAGTAAAATGGGCCTTTCATTTAGGAAAAACAGGCTTTCCTATTACTAAAATACAATTAATAGATAGTGTACAAATGATTTTAAAAACACTGAATCGAGACAATCCATTTAAAAATAACAGACCAGGGCGGCACTGGTATGAATTATTTCTGCGCCGTCATCCTGAATTAAGCCGAAGAGTCTCTCAAACTCTAACCTCAAGTAGAGGGCATCAGTTACTGAAGAAAAGCTTAGAGGTTGGTTTGAAGAAATACAACATTATTTAGTAGAGAAAAAATTGTTTCATATCACACAAAACCCCAAACGTGTATTTAATGCTGACGAAACTGCCTTTTTTCTGGCACCTAAGGGAACACATGTTCTTGTAAAAAAAGGCTCAAAATCTGTATACACTTTTTCTGCAAATGATGAAAAAGAATGCCTAACAACACTTGTTACAGCAAATGCCGATGGAATGTTGGCGCCATCGATGGTTGTATTTAAATACGAAAGAATTCCTGCTGCTATTGCAAAATTTATGCCACAAAATTTTGCAATTGGCAAAACTGAATCAGGGTGGATGACTGGTGAATCGTTTTTTGAATATGTAAGTAACGTATTCTATCCCTGGCTTGTTAGCAATGATGTGGAATTTCCAATATTATTTTTCGTTGATGGGCATAGTTCTCATCTGACAAAACCTTTGAGTGATTTTTGTTTGGAGAAAAAAATAGAGCTAATAGCTTTATACCCAAACGCTACACATTTACTCCAACCAATGGACGTGGCAGTATTCAAACCACTTAAAAATGCATGGTTAAAAGCTGTTACTGATTGGGGAACCCAAACGGGCGGATCGAAAATTAAACGGGAGAATTTCGCTCCTTTATTAAGTAAAGTGTTGAATGAAACCATTAATCCACTAATTTTAAATAACGGTTTTAGAGTATGTGGATTATGTCCCTTTAATGCCGATGCTGTAGATTACAGCAAAATAATTAATAAATCCACAGAAAGATTGGAGGGAGACCTTAGAATGGAAGACAAATCAGAAGAAATTGATGTCAACAATTATCTGAGGCGTTTAGAGATAGACATTGGAAACACAAAACTAACTACCTTTAGGGAAAGTTCTGACACTTGGCGAGGACCACTTGAAGACCATTCACTATTTTATCTACGGCGTAAAGTAAAATTCAATTCAGTTCGACCTACTCAACCACAAATTGATGAAACTGATATTGACTGGAATTCAGTGCTTGATCTGCAAGATGATAATATTATTATTCAATTTGCAGAAAATTTAGAATAACTTAGAGCTAAATACAACCGAGTTTAATGAAAGTTATTTGAGGCAAAATGATCAAGATAAAGTGAATAATAACTTAGACCAAAATATAGCAACCTTTGATGAAAATAAAGAAAATTCTAATTCAAAATCTGATATGATGAAAAACGATACAGGTATGGAAAACTTATGGCAGAATACGATAGAGAACACTAAGGACAAAGAAGGCAATAGCTTAATGCATAATTTAATAGAGAATGATGTAAACAAAGGTAACAGTAACTTGGAAAAAAATACATTAATCGGTTATAAAATTAGAGAAAACGTTAAATTAGAGCAAAATATACTAAACAATAATGTAATGGAAGAAAATAACTTAATGCTTAATATAATGGAGAATGATGAAGATCATCTAAATAATTACACCATAATAAGAGAGAATGATGAAAATACCAGCTCTGTGGAAATAACAAAAAAGAAAACACCAATTGATAATTTAGTTCCATCTCCATTTAAAGCGTGTTTGTTTTGGCCGGAAACTGTCGTTACTTCTAAGCGAATAAAACGCGAGAAGATTCCTTCTGTGGCAACATCAGAAGCTTGGAGAAATTACCATATAAAAAAGGAAAATGAGAAACTTAAAAAAGAGGAAGAAAAGCAAGAAAGAAAAAAGAAGCGAGAAGAAAATAAAATCAAGAAAATTGAAATGAAAGTAAAAAAAAATGAGAGCAAAACAATTACGCCAAAAAATATAGCAATAAGTGATTATGTCGTAATTGAATTTATGGGTGAGCTTTATCCAGGAATAGTAGAGTCAATTAAAAAAGAAAAATTTAAAGTTAGTGTGATGGAAAGATGCGGACTTTTTGGTTGGAGATGGCCTCAGCAAAAAGATACCATTTGGTATGAATTCAACGAGATTAAAATGAAAATTGAAAAGCCAGTAGCGGTTAATAAACGGGGCATTTTTAAAATTGATGAATTAATATAATATTTCAAAAATATGATTTGTTAAATTTGGTATAATTTTTTATAAATATCCACTGATTTGTTAAAATTGTCTAATTGGCGAAAATTATCTAATTTTGTTAAAATTAGACCACTTGAAAACATATTTTCAACACGTCAGATTTTAGAGCATGTTTGTCAGAATTAAGAACAGGCATGTAATTTCCTGTCAGATTTAGGTACATTTGTTAGTT
Source organism: Liopterus haemorrhoidalis (assembly GCA_963971575.1). Classification (NCBI taxonomy): domain Eukaryota; kingdom Metazoa; phylum Arthropoda; class Insecta; order Coleoptera; family Dytiscidae; genus Liopterus; species Liopterus haemorrhoidalis. The sequence continues at coordinate 40,906,108 of OZ020615.1, forward strand.
AAGTTTTATTTACCTTTTTCTGTACAATTTGTAATTAAATATTATATTATTGTGAAAATAAATGATATTAAATGTACAATGTTTGATATTATTCATTTAGCATCTCATATTAACAAGAATTTATAATAAAATCCTACATACAAGTATATCGTGCGCTTAACGTGTCAGAATTTGGTACATTTACCTTATTGATATAAACATAAATTTAAAATTGACTGCATCATCTTCCGTACAATATTTAAACAAATTTACGTGTAAAAGAGATTTAAAAGAGTTTTATTAGTATCGTGCTTGCATTTGAAACAGTGATGTAGTGCTAAATGAAAAAGTACAGGAGCTTTGCCTCACGTAAGTTCAAAATAAGCCATAGGCAGTACTGACCGTACGAATGTTTTAATGCAAAATTATTAGGTGTATGAATTAATTCGGTCCGTTTTTTCTTCTAGAAAAGACTTTAGGTATTGTGAAAAAATGTGAAAAAATACACTATACAAAGTATTTGCCACCGCTTGCAATTATTTTTTTCTCATCTGTCTGGCAGTTGTTGTATTTCGTGACGGAAAAACGACTCATCCTTCAAAGCGATCCATTCATTGAGCCTTTTCTCCATTTTTTCATAATAGTTCAAGTGCTGACCTGAAAGCCCGTGTACCATCGATTTGAACAAATGTTAATCTGATGGAGCAATGTCTGGTGAATACGGCGGGTGAGGTAAAACGTCGCAGCCAAGTGCTTCCAAGGTGGCCTTCACAATCTTTCCAATATGTGGTCTAGCGTTATCATGCTGGAGGATGACTTTGTCGTGTCTCTTTGCATATTCCGGCCACTTATTCCCCAATGCGTTGCTTAAACGGAGCAATTGTTGTTGGTAAAGTTCGGTAGTGATGGTTTAGCTCTGCTTTAATAGCTCTTTATACACTACATCCTTCTGGTCCCACCATATACAGAGCATTACTTTCTTGCCGTGAATATTCCGCTTTGGTCGCGATGCGGATGGTTTTCCTGGGTTGCAAATGGATTTACGTCGTTTGGGTTTATCGAAATATATCCACTTTTCGTCTCCAGTCCAAATACGTTACAAAAAACCTTTTCTTTTTTGCCTGGCAAGCAAGATTTCAGACATGGTTTTACACCTTTCGATGTCTCTTTCAGTTCGTTCGGCACCCATCTTTCTTCTTGGAAATCTTTGCCATGGCTGCCAAACGCACAAAAATAATTAATCGATCAACATTCAACAATTGCGCGAGCTCATGTTGCAAATGACAGGGATCTTCATCGATTAGCGCCTGCAATTCCTCGTCCTCGAACTTCTTCGGCTGACCTGGACGAGGCTTGTCATCGACACTGAAATCACTTTAGAAACGTCGCAAACATTCACTGCACGATTTATCGGTGGGAGCACTTTGAGCTCCCACGGCTTCAGCGGCTGTTTTCTTCAAATGAAAACAGAAAATGAGAACTTCCCGGAAATTATGCTTTTTTGGCTCGTATTTCAACATTTTCGAATCAGATAAACACGATATTATTGTTACAAACCCAAACGTTTATCAACTGAATATTATTGCCATATGTCAACACTAAAACATAAAGCCGATTGCAGACATAAGAGGTTAGAAAATTACATAGTACAGCAATTGACCGCCAGATGGACCGAATTAATTCACACACCTAATAGATAATGCGGGGTACTTTATTATTGAACCAACTGCAAATGTGGAAATACATAATAATAAATATAAAAATTTAAGAAGTTATTAAAGGAAGGGTGGTTTTAGACGAGTGATATCGATTTCGAGCGATTTCAGTCGCTCGATTTTTGCTCTTGCGCTCCCGCCCCACTACACCACTGATTTGAAAGTACAAATGCGGCAATGAAAACTGAAAGTGGCACATTTCTGTATTAAGGAACGTTTACATTTCTGAAGCGTTTTTTGCCAAAAATGCGTCACAAATTCAGATCAGTGTCAATGTATGAAACAGATCAGTAACAAAGTTGTTTCCAAAAGTTGATCAAATTGAGATATTTACGTCTGAAACTTAACAGCTTACAGCCCCTTAGCCCCCCCCCCCCCCCCCGGCTACGCCATTGGTAACCATACTGAACACGGATGTTGTTTTGCTCTTCAAACTTACTTTCATTTCCTTATCTTTACTGACGAATTTTTTAACAATAAAACTTTTTGTAATAATTTTATAGTATTATAAAATTAGGTTTTTTGTGTTCACTATAAAAGAGAGAAAATCTTTTTATAATAACTACTAAAAACATTAACTGCTACAAAGTAGTATTACAAAAAAGCGCACAAACAAAAACCTAAGACGTAAAAAAAAAACAAACTAAAATTAGATTTCACCACTTGTTTACACATGACAAAACCATCCTACATCAAAAACATCTTATTTGCTATCATATAACTGCGTCTTATTTTTCAGAAACTCTTAGAAAATGGCCGACAGTTCCACTTCTTATGAGAAAATGTACAAAAGATTATCAAATACCAGGGACAGATACCATTATCAAGAGGGGAGTTGGGATAATAATTCCCACCTACGCTTTCCATCAGGATTCCGAATATTATCCCTCACCCAATGTGTTCGACCCGGAACGATTTGAATCGGATATCGTTAAAAAGAGAAACGACTACACGTATTTACCGTTCGGTAACGGTCCGAGAATTTGCATTGGACTGCGGTTTGCAAATGTACAAGTTAAAGTTGCATTGGCTCTACTTATTGGCAACTTTGAATTCACGGTTAATAAGAGAACGAATGTACCATTACGGATTGATAAAAATCCATCTGTAATGAATATTGAAGGTGGAGTTTGGTTAAATGTTAAACCTATTAGCTGTGATAGTAATTAATTAATCATTTTTAGTTATGTTTAAGTTTATGTTTAATTTTTAAATTATAAACTTATTATAAACAGTATTTTAAATATTATTTTACCTGTTTGGAAAATTAACAAGTTTTTTAGACAGTGAATTTCTTTTATCCTGCAATATAGGTATTATCGTTTCTATGGTAACTGAAATCTGACAGCAATGTAAAATTGCGTTTCTTTTAATTTGCAACATAGGCGATTTAAGTGTATCTTTTTCATTCAAAACTACACAAGTGAAGAAAAAATTATGCTTGTAACTTGGTACAATTCTCAAATCAGTTTGAAGTTTTTGCTATGTTCAGTGCTACTTATCCGAATCGTCCTATACCGAATCTCTCTAAAATATCGAGGCTTGTTACCAAATTTAAACACCATGGATGCCTCAATTTGAATCATACAAGAAGGAAACGAATATAAACTATACTGACTGACGAAAAGAAATTAGAAATTGCTTTAGAAGTTGAAAGTAATAACTGTACATCTACTAAATTAATCGCTCAAACCGTATCTGTGAGTAAGTCATCTGTAGAGCTCTTAAAAGTGAAAAATACCGGTCTTACAAATTTCAAAATCATCAAGAACTTTTAGAGAGAGATGCGGCAGTACGGATGGACTTTTGCTTTAATATTTTCGAAAAAATTAATACCAACCCTATTATGTTCCAAAAAAAATTATTTACCGACGAAGCAACTTTTAATTTAAATGGTGAGGTGCACCGCCAAAATTTTAGGTATTGCAGTCGAGAAAATTTACATTTATTTATGCTTCACGTACGCAAAGGCCGCAAAAATTAAATGTGTGGGCAAGAAAAATATGTAGGTACACACATAATAGAACCCTTTTATATTAATGGTAACCTCAATGCGGATAAATACCTGGCCATATTACAAGTATCTGCTTTAAGAAATTTAAATTTTGCTGGTCAAATATGGTACCAGCAAGATGGAGCTCAAGTGCATTATTCCAAACGAGTAAGGGACTACTAGGACAGGGAATTTTCCAACAGTTGGATTGGGAGAGGAGGAACGATAAATTAGCCAGCACGATCTCCGGATTTATCACCAAACGATTTTTTTATTGGGGATATCTTAAAGCAAAAGTATTTGATGGAGAAGTAAGGAGCATCAAACACTATCCCACAAGGGCAAATAATAAATGTTTGAAACAATTTTTATGATCGCCTTACTTTTGTTTACAAGTTAATGCTGGTATTTTTGAATATTTAATTTAGGTGATTTTTTGATATTTTTGTATTTAATAATTGTATTTTCAATAAAAAATGTTCAGCCTTTTCAATGAATGTTTATACATATGTTGCAAAATAAATGGAACGCAACTTTACATTGCTATCAAAATAATTTGTCGTAACTAGGGAAACCATGCATAATAATAATTTCAATGTTGCAGGATAAAAGAAATTCACTGTATTTGTTTTTGAGCAATTGCAAAGCCTATAGTACACGATGCAATTTCTCGTTTTGAATATCGTACGATTATTATTGTATTACAAATATAGTTCAGAAAATGTTAAATTAATGTAGTATGCCATTCAATATTCATCGGTTAGAATTTAGAATCTGTACCAATTGATGCGCACAACGTCTATTTTCGTATATCGACAGGATTCAAATAATTGTACCTAACCTAGAATAGACAGATAGTTTGCAAACAATAGGGAACCATTTTTAAAGACATACTTTTTCTCGCATCAGTAAAACTCCTGAATTCCCAAATTCATACCGTTCTCTAATCTAGTTTATTGCATTTCAAATATAAGAGAATTTTTATAATTATTGTCCATAAAACTATAATTTTTATTTAACAAAAAATATTATTCTTGTCATTATTATCGTTATAAAATAGTTTCAGGAAAATAAAAACATATTATATAATATTCATGAAAATTCCGTTGAATTTGTTTTGTGCATAACACCCAACTTAAATAAATAAATGAAAAGTATAGATTATGTAATCCAGAGTAGTTTGTGGAAAAGAAATGTTTGAAACGCACTACCTTAGCCATAAATACAAAAAATCCATGTTTATATATAATAATAAATTGTCATGGTCATTAATTAAAAAAAATAATTCATTTTGCCAAAAACACAAATACTACAACAATTTTCAAAAACGAAATCTGATCAAAAGTTCCTCTCGTACGGTTCCGGTTTAGATCAATGTACATTACTTAGATTTTTTACGGATTTTAGATTAACCCTTTTCCGTTAAAGGGTGCGGAACAATACTTTTTTACTACATTTTTGGAAAAAATCGTGTTAAAATTGAAAAAAAAAAATCTAAAAATATTATTCAACGACACAAAAACCGATATTATTCGAAAAACTTAACTAATTCCTGTTGAACTATTCCGGTTCCCATCGATGTACATTATGATTTTTTTTTCAGATTTTTAGATCAACCCTTCCAATAGATAGGGTGGAGAGGAAAAGTTTTTTGACATATTTTTGGAGAATATCCTATAAAAAATATTTTTTTGAACTCTATGTGGGTGAACGGATTGTATAAGCATGCCAAATTTAAATTTTCTATGTTTAACCGTTTGGTTACAACTTCTACCGTATAGAGAGAGTCAGATAGACACATGAGTGTCTATCTGACTAAGTTTATTTTTTTTGTGGTCATACCTAGAAAACCCTAAAAAGTATATATTTTTTTAATAACTCGTTTATTTGATGTTCATTTGTTTTTCCAGTTTAATATTCTTTGTTTCAGATCGATCTTTCCTAATTTAACTTCCTTCGTATCTCTTATAATAAAGAAGTTAGCAATGCTTCAACAGTTCCCAAAAACTGCATACCACACAAATCTACTGGAATGCTTTTGTGTCGCGTTACACTGAATTAACAACGTATTAAAATGCAATAAAAAGTAATTTGCATATTAAAATGCTACCGAAAGATGACTCGACTAAAATCGGTAACATATCTTTATTACGAGAATAAAATAATTGACGTAATTGAATTAATAAACCCGTGAAGTACTGCGTAGCAGCAATAACAGGGTCACGTGATCACAATACAATGGAAAGTGAATTAATTCCGAACGGAATATTAACACGCAGTGCGTAAACAGGATAACATTTCCCGAAATGTAAACAAGAGCATCAGAATGAATTATTACGTCTGTACACAAATATTATATTATTTTTGTAACATAATTTAGGTAATAAAACGGTAGAAAAGGAAATTTTAATAACAAGTAAGCAAAATGTTTACTGACATCTTACAGAAATTCTAGAAATCGATACAGTTGAAAGTTTACATGGATTTTACGTTGCAGTAAATGTCTGTAAACAAAGATTAGAATTAATGATTAGAATAAACAAGTTAAGAAAAAGGCAAGAGAATCTGTTGTAAAAGTACTGACATGAGTATCATTGTTACATTTGAGCTACCATTTAATTTAAGTTTCTAATGGTCCATGACGCTTTAGATCAGTGATTCCTTCATAAAAGGGGTCCTCCAACTTGTAAAGTTCCGGAATAACATCTTTAAATGAAAGGACGGTGCTTAATTTAACATTTCCAAATGTAGAAATAGAACAGAGGTATCAATCATCATTGGTTATATTTATACCTACACTTGATTGATAACGTTTCATTAATTCAGTGTTTCTTAATCTGTGTCACGACATATTACCATTGTAATAGATAAAAACAGTACTAAGAAATATCGCCAACGGAAAAAAAATGATGTGAACTGTATTTTCACACATTTCAGGATCTGGTATTTAGTATTGGATAACATTTTTTGTTCACAATCGCATCAATATCAAGAAACATTGAAAAATATTGTTCGTTCATTACTTGCATTTTAGAAGCGAGGACCTTTTCTGTCATCACTTGAATTTTGAAAGTAAAATCCTTTTTGATTTTTGGTCAGCGTTGTGTTTAGAGAGATGCGTAGGCCGTGTTAGATAGTAAGCCGGTCGGGTCAGTAATTTCCCGATAAAAATATAGGTCCCGATCAATCCCAGCCCTTGTAATTTTTTTTTTGTCTTCTAAGACACACATACACAGAAAAATCCTGGGTGCGCACCTGCATTACATAATTAATAGTAGTAATTATTTCTATTTTTACGAAAACAAAAAAAAACTTTCTTCCATAAAACTTATTGCATTAAAAATACCGAGGGTAGTATACCAATTTACATTACTGGGAATTAATTTGAATTTCTTTGAGATAGGGCGGGGAACAATAGTTTTTTAAAACAGAAATGGGTCGGCCAGACTCTAAAGCAGGGCCGGCGCCAGTGGCGGATCTACATACGGGCTAATAGGGCTTAAGCCCTGGGCCCTATACAGAGGCGGACTTACACTTCTCGGGGCCCCTGGCGCTAAACGCATGGGGGGGGCCCTTCCCCGTTCCTCCAATATATTAATTTGTGCTAAATAAGAAAATAGCAAATAAACTTAGGTAGGTATGAAAAAAGTTAAATTTAATATTTCGATGTATATTTTATAAAGTATATTTTTTCAATATTATACATATACATAAAAGTATGAAAAAACGAAACAAATTAACAAATTAAATTGCAGAAACAATATATAAAAAAACAAAATCATAAAAAAATAATGAAATGAAAAAAATAATATATTTGTACAATGTACAATAAAAAATAAACATGAAAAAGAATTAAATGAAAAAAACTTATATATGCTTTCTTCTGCATTTCTCTGCAGCAAATTTGTCTATAATTTTTGAAACATTCATGTCTTTCATTACTTGTTCCACGTACAGAAGTGCAAGATTCGACAAACGGTCTTCGCACATAGTGCTTCGGAGATAATTTTTGATTCGCTTCAAAACCGAAAAGGATCTTTCTCCTGAAGCATTTGAAATTTGTATAGTCAGAAATATCTTTAAGATTATTTCCACGTTTGGAAATGTGGATATTAAGTCGAGGGCAGCTTTATATATTTGTGTTATATATTTGTAATTATTTCTGTCATCTTTTAAATACAACAAGAAATGTTCCACTTCTTGACTGAAGCAATTCGTATCTATATCTTTTTTATAGATATTCTTTAAATTTTCAATATATTTGTTTTTAATCTCATTTTGTAAATCAAAATCAAAAAATATTTTAAAATTTTCGATTACATCTTCATAAATCTGATTTCTTCGAGCAAGTTCCGTTGTTAGGTGATCGCAGATCACATAAAAAACGCGGGGTCCTTCTCCGCCGTGGGCCCCTGGCAGGCGCCAGGTGCGACACCCGTTAAGTACGCCTCTGGCCCTATACCTGCAAGAGGCCCCCAATCTCTCATTATATACCTATTATATTCTATACCAAGCACAGCTTATAAGAGAAAAGATCAAAACAAAAATATTACTTTAAAAAAACAATACAAAAAAAATTAAAAATACAAATTTACTAATATTTATTAAAAATCAACATAAGTGAAGCGCATGTGTATGGCCCCTTGGTATTTTTAAGCCCAGGGCCCCCAAAAAGCTAGAACTGCCACTGGCCGGCGCGAGTGTCTTTGGCGCCCCCAGGCAGGGCTTAACTAGCTTTTTTCGAGCCCTGGATAACATTTTATAAATGTTCTGGACTCAAAAAGTGATGACCAAAAAAAAAAGGTCCTTACTTCTAAATTTCAAGTGATGACCTAAAAAAAAACGGTCCTTACATCTAAATTTCAAGTGATGACCTAAAAAAAAATCCTCACTTCTAAAATTCAAATAATGATATTAATTTGGCTCCCTTTTGAGTCTAACGATCGCGCCCCCCTTGCAGCGGCGCCCGCATGCCTACTTCCGCCGGCCCTGCTCTAAAGGTTAATAATATTATTATTAATGAAACGGACCGGATCATAGAGGTTACCTACCTCTAGCCGGCCGATTTGTTAAATATAGGTACACTAAAAAATCTTTGGAAAAAAAACGAGTATAAAAAATATTATCTAATGCCTAGTTTTCCTTTATTAAAGCTAAACATTCCATGTTACCTTATTTAAAAATGAGATATATTATGTGAAGCTTTTCAGACATACGTCAATAAATGTGCGTGGAATTTAAAAATATTGAATTCTTACCTTTGCCGAGACTTCTAACACAGCGATTTTCCTTTCCTGCGCTTCAAGTTTTTCTTCCAGAAGAGCTGCGCCAAGTCCTCCAGAATGATGTTGTTGCATTTCCAATTTATTTGACAGGATTTCAATCTCACCCTGCAATCTAGCATTCTCCAACTCGAGAGTTTCCATCCGATTAATACTAATTGTAGAACTACTTCCTTTAGACACCTTTAATTTTCCTTCAAGAATATGTCTTTCTCTTTCTAATCTATTAATTATTGTTTTAGCGGAACTTAAGTTCTGTTGTAATTTATCAAATTCTTCAATTTTCCCATTAAGTTTTTCTTTTAATTTTTCAGCTGTTAGTTGCCATTTCTTTTGCTTTTCCCACAATGAAAAATCTTCAGCTGATTTTGCTCTCCTTGATTCATTTATTGAAATTTCTTTTTCTAGTTTTTGTTGACAATCGCTTAATTCTTTCTCAAGCGATGCTACTTTCTTTTGTAATATGTCTTTTTGTCCTTTATCACCACGATCGTTTCTCGCAGAAAGAAATGGTCTGGAATATGGAATTTCAAAACAATAAAAAAGGAATTCCTCGCTGTGTGTTATTAAACATTATTTGTTCGTCTACAAATTACATTAAATCTTATCAGTTATTGCAACAGTTTAAAAAAACTTTTATAAGAAAATGTTTCATAAAAGAAAACAAATATATTTCAGAACTAAATAAGATCTGTAACTCGATTGGAATTAGTTTTTATGTAAATATTTTTCTAACAAAAAACATTTATTGATCTATATTTCCCTGATAATATTTTCGAAGATTCTTTCGATTTCGCGCAATGTTGTATATTTATGGAATGTATATTTTTAATAATTTAAACAGCTACGTTTGTAGTGGCCCTTCTAAGAATAATTTTCATTCATTGGATATTTACATAGCTTAAATCTGTTCTAAATTATATTTTTCTCCTAAGCACTACGGATTTTCTTGCGTAGTATTGACGTAAAAATTATAATGTGAAACACAACGCTTCCTTCAAAATTTCTAGCTATCCGACATCCAACACAACTTTTGAAACTATCTCTGATCACTACTTTAATTCAGGGATTTATGCTGTACTATTTTATTTTTCTGACATTTTTAATCATTTTGATTGAGATCTAGGCAGAGCCGGCGCAAACGTGCATGCGGGCGCCACTTCGATGGGGGCGTTGACGTGAGAATCGAAAGGGCGCTTAATAAAAGTAATGTAGTGAAATGTAATTTTAGAAGTGAGGACATTTTTTTTTAGGTCTTCACTTGAAATTTAGAAGTGAGGATCTTTTTTTTTTAGGTCTTCACTTGAAATTTAGAAGAAGTGAGGACCTTTTTTTTTTAGGTCTTCACTTGAAATTTAAAGGAAGTGAGGACCTTTTTTTTTAGGTCTTCACTTGAAATTTAGAAGTGAGGACCTTTTTTGTTGATCTAGGAGGGAGCTCAATTCAATCTTGCCGACGGGCACCGCAGACCCTTGCGCCGGCTCTGGATCTAGGCTTATAAATAAAATCTGTACTAGCTAATGGTTACTATAATAAAATATAAAGTAGCATAATCAAACGATATTTATAAATTGTTGTTATAACAAAACTTTTATCTGTCACATCAAATTGTTAAGTTGAAAGTGAGATGTTACAAAAGAGAGAATGCGTTGAAATCTTCTTTCTGTCGCTTTTTACTACAGAAAAAAGTTTTAAAAGTGTGAATGACGTCCGAAGTTTGAAAGTGTTGTGAAAAGTATAATGTAAAACATCCTTTAGAATCCCTGCTACTCATTGTTTGCGCTCTTCTAATCTCACATTCACTTGTCTACACTAGTGGTCTCTAAAGTGGGGTACGCGTATTTTTGACACAAACAAATACAAAAATATGTATATATTAGGCCCTAATATATATATTAACAATTTATGATTATTATCGTCATAAGGGTACGCGGTCAAAAAAGTTTGGAGACCACTGGTCTACACTATGGTTGAGGTCTTACGACTGTCTAAAAGCCTGTCAGCATTTGTCGTTAGAGTCAAGTCTGATGACTAGTTTTTGATATTTACCGCTAGTTATTAGAAACGCAGTTTCCGCTGACAAACTTATGTCCTTGAAACTATCTGCTCCTCTGTTTGCTGGACTACAGCCTGTATACATTTGTTAATAGAATAAAGTCTAACGACCAGCCTTGATATTTACCGAAAACGAGAAACACATTGTCCTCTGACTAACTTATGTCCTAGAAACTACTAAAGTGTTAGTTACTGGAAACTGTCACAGGACCATGTTTTCTCGGTGTAGGCGCGGTATGAAAATACAAAGATAATGCTGTACACAACTATAATTCGATTAATGCTGTCAGTTATGGCTAGACCGCAAGAGCAAGATCAACAGAATTCCCGAACGGAAAATATTGTGAAAATATTAAACAAATAAACAACAGAATGCGGAGATTGCTTCGCCCGGAAAATAAATAAAACAATAAACAGACTCCGGCGAAATAACTAAGAAGGCTCTAAGAGGATCATGATGTCGGGTTTGTCAATAACGCTGGAATACGCTGAATAATGCATCGGATTGCCAAATCAAGTTGCCAAACAACGATAATGTGCGAAGAGAACATGCCAAGTACCTCAAGGACGAAAGGAAGTCTTCCAAACAAGGTGGATGGAGAAAGTATATAAGGACTTCAAAAAGCTAGTAACTAAAAACTGGCATATACCGGTCTCGATCCATACACACTGTAGGCAAATACTTGGGAAGGCAAAAACCAGGAGCGCTCGTGTGCATACATTCATAAGTACACCTTCAACTAGTAAGATTCTACTAGAAACGACCCCAAATGCCGATACTTTGTTGATCTACCCATGTACAGTGAACACCCGTAAGCGCAGGACCTGGCAAAAACCCTATAGTTATAAAACCTTAAGTTGGATTAGACTTTATAAAGTCTAAAATTCCAAGATTTTTTTCTCCATGATGGGTGGTGCGATTGTCCATGCACATGCATACATATGCATGCACAAACCCAATTTATTTTCCATGCAACACATTAAAACTATTAATTGTGTAAATATGAAAATATACAAAAATCTGCTACTGTTGTAGAGTGGAATACTAGGTGCCTGGCTGTTGTGACTGCAGACCTTTTAGGATGAACTATGCGTTCACTCCAACTGAATGGACACCGCCAATCGCCGCTTTGTATTATTTACGCTAGCAGTTTAGAGCTAGACTTCGTTCAACATAAGAAAAACACAAGGTATCATAAATTACGTAGTCAGTTCTGCGCGAGAAAATAGATGATCACTCTGACGTACATAAGGGTTTTTAATAATTGTTGTGGATACCAAATACACAAAATCATGTATTTCAAATACATTTTTCCTGAAATGTGTTAAACTAACTGTTGATAACGTGATGGACGAAATTTGGCTCTGCACATGGGAGCCGCTAACATCCGCCTGTGTTTTTCTTATGTTGAACGAAGTCTACGAGAAGTGCACTCCGCAGGATCACACTTTGGAACTTTTAAATAAAAGAGCTGAGCAGCGATTACAGTTTTATTTATAAAATAAATAAGTCTAAACAAATTAAACAAAAACATTCATAAACATTTTAAATTAATTTATTTCTGGAGAGGCTGCAGCCCTAACCAACTTCCGAATATTATTATTCCTAATTCTAATGAAACATGTTTCTGAACTACGTACATACCTGCGATTAATTAATTGTGATTGTTGATAACAAGGTACAGATGGTTGAACAATGTTAGCAAACATGTTTATAGATCAGTTACAAATTGCTTAACAAAAAACATAACATTGAAATCGTGCCTGTCAAAATATTATTCAAACAACATTTCTGTTTAAAACTTATTAAAAAGTGCAACAAACTAATGTAAAACTCTCACGAAAGCTCAGCTTTCGCTGAGGCACCAACGCAGTTTGAGCGGAACACTGCTTTGGCGATTTACATCGATCATAGACCAAATTTAGACAACAAGAATTTTATTTTTCGATTTGTATTCGAAACGTTTGATCACCCATATTTGCATAGCAGCGACAATCTTAATTAGATTTAAATCGATTATGGAAATAATATTTATGGCAACATATATAAATCTAAGCATATTGATCATTCTAAATAAAAAATATGAATTGATTTAAGACTAAATGTAAACGGGATTAAAAATAAATTTGACACAATATGAATTAAGGAAATGATTCGAGAGAACTGACGACGAACTATAAAGAACATTGCTAGAGACGGACTAACAGACACAATTCGAAGAAACAGACGAGACTAGACCAGCTCAGCTAAGATGTTAACACGGTAATGCGTGTTTATTTCTGAGATAGTAGGCGCTTTCCTTTTACCACTTTACTTAAGTAATCTAAGCTAAGCTAAGTTAATCTAAGTTGTAAGAGCGTTCCATTTATAAGACTACAACTAAGATAAACTAAGTTCCCCCCCCCCTCCTTTCCCTTGCTAAGACAAAACTTGCGTGTGTTTAGGCGCCAAGTAGAATTTAAAATTGTTGTTTAAGGTTATGTACGGCGTAGAGTTTTATGATTTCTTTGTTGTGTAAAATTAATAGTGTAGAAAAAATTTCATATAATATAATAATACAGTAGTATTCAAATAATATATAATTATAATAAGCAAAATTAGGTTATGTCGTCAAGTACAGTCGTGGATAAAAGCGATTCCACCGAATGCGTTCCTTTTACGTTGCTTAGATTTACTTAGGTTAGCATAGCCATTTGACTAATTTCTTAGTTTAGCAAAGCATTTTAAATTGTAAAAGGAAAGCAGCTATTATATGTAGAGCCTACATATGCAACAAACTTGTTTAATAGTACATCTATTTCTTGTGCTCGTGACAAAAATGTTTGTATGTTCTGCAAGGAAGAAGAAAAAATGCAATACGCCGGTCTTTCTTCGCAGCAAATTTATCTATAACTTTAGCGGTAAATTTCGGTATTGTTGATAAGATTTTTTTTTTTCTATTGACAGCACTGAAAGGGCCGTTAGACGATCTTTACACATCGAGTTTCTAAGAAAAGTTTTTATCCGTTTTAGAGTTGAAAAACAAATTTCAGCTTCATCAGTAACCATGAGTGTTACAATTATAAATTTTAGGAAAACACAGCGCCACCTATTTTTCTGTATTCACTATTTGAATATATTACAAAAAGTTCTGTTTTAAGACGTTCCTTATTTATTCTTCTTACAGCCGAATAGTAAGGAAAGAGGATATTTCCGAGCAGAGCGAACTGCGTTGTTCGTCAGCGTATTATTAAAGAGAAACGGAGAGAAAAGAAGGTACAATAATTATCTAACCCACTGTAAAGCTACATGCTGCCTTTCGTTACGCTACAGATACAATGCGTTTTCCAGAATCCAACTAGTCGATATACATATAAATCCAAAAATCTTTCAAATATTATGCAATATAAATAATAAATCATAAAATATATTTTTACTATATTTATTGGCAGTTCTGCAGCTCTGCAGCACCTATAGACCAGCCGCCACTGCTGCACACCAAACCCAGTATTTTCTGCTATATTTCCAGGAAAATCAAATCTGTAACCTTGTTTAATATCAACATAAGAGAAAGAAAACCTCTGAAAGAGACGTTGAGGGAACCAGTTTTGACAAATGTTAGAAAAATATTGGAACAAGATTGGCCAAATCATAGGTATTGTTGAAATCAATATAGAATTAATATCATGTTGGATGAAAAACGAAGAACTATCAATTGACAACGACATAATTATGTGGAATAACTAGCGTTTAATAATTTAGAAGAAACTTCAAGTCCATATTCTAAACATTATGCATTAAGATCATCCAGGGATGGTCCTATGAAATCTTTATATCGTCGTTACGTATGGTGGTCAAATATTTATACTGACGTAGAGTATTGTGTAAAACCATGTGAGCAATATAGACCGGGAGCTCATGACATTTTTGGTCTCCGATTTCATACAGCATGCCTTTTGGAGGAGAGAATATTTACCCTGTGATAACAAAAAAGGGATGGTACTAAACCCCTGCACGCTTTCCGGTCATAGAGAAAATTGCATTTCCACTTGCACAAAATTTTTGTGTTTTTCTCTGATTTAATATTGCTTGCCCTTTTGTCAAAAAATTTTTGTTATAACAAATTTAAAGTCTTTTAATTATAGGCATGCTGTATGAAAACGCGGAAAATCATATTTTTTTATTACAAGATCACATGACCGTTTGAGCCCTTTGGGACCCTCCGAATCGCATGCATATATTTAAAAGACTTTAAATTTGTTATAACTTTCTTTTGACAAAAGGGCAAGCAATATTAAATCAGAGAAAAGCACAAAATTTTGTGTTTAAGTGGAAATGCAATTTTCCCTATGACCGGAAAGCGTGCAGGGGTTTAGTATCATCTCTTTTTTGTTGTCACAGGGTAAATATTCTCTCCTCCAAAAGGCATGCTGTATGAAATCGGAGACCAAAAACTGTCATGAGCTCCCGGTCTAATACTAAACAAACAGACCTAATTAGAAGGAAGTGTCATTATTTTCATGGAACATTCCGGAACAGCCTAATGAAATACTTCATATAGACTTTGCCGGGTCATTTTTTGGAACAATGTGGTTGCTTATGATAGACTCCTACTCAAAATGGGTAGAATTATTCGATTTATGGTCGAGGATAAGCTCGGAAATAATCACAATATTAAATTAGTGGAAGTGCTTGTGAATTAAACCAAGAATGAAGATGCTGGAAGAGATAATGAAACAAAAATTCTACAATGATACCCAAACGCAAGAAAGATATTTCGAAGTAGACCAAGAGGTGTGGGTGAAAAATGAAGTGACCCGAGGAAGGACGGCCTGGAGTTATAAGAGGAAAGTCGTATCAAAGAAAGCATGCCGATTAATTAAGGCAACGTACCAAACCATATGAATCGGTGGGAAACACGCAGGATATATCTCAAAAAGAATCGTAGTTAGAAGAAGAATCAAACTCATCTTCCAATGAAATAAGATCTCTGGAAGAGGTAACACCTTCTGATCAAGCAACAGGCGAATGAAATATGTACTATAATTTATGTTGTTGTGTCCTTAGTTACGATTATTATTATTATAAATTCCTAATTAAGGCATTTTTCCACACTTATTTAATTATATTGCAATTACAGCACTTTTTTCGTAAAAAATAGTACTCATAAATAACTACAGTGATTTATGGTTTCATAATTCACTGTTTATGGCCAATCACAAAACTACAGTTCCATAATTCACTCTCGCTGATCCATTCATATTTGACAATGGCAATGGGAGGGGCCAAAACTGCTGGGTAGCAGGCAACATGGCTGATGCTATCACTTCCATTAAAGTTATAAATTTTGAGTCTAATTTATTTGTTTAACACGTTGAGTGCCAATTGCGAGTTTTCTCGTAGTTGGCGTTCTTGCCCAGGACGCCGACTATGAGATTACTTGTAGTACATTGACTTAATAATATAATATGGCTACATCAAATTGACTTCTGAGACAAGAATCCTGAATCTTGTTTTGGGAGTCAACGTGTTCATAGATGTGGAAAAAGTATAGTATTATATTTGCGATTATTGCCATTATTCACTCGCCTACGGCTCGTGGGCTCAAATTCCCCTCTTCGTGAATAATTGCTGTTATAATCGCTCATATAATAATATACAGAGCGATCAAGAAATCTTGTCCGTTATGCAACACTTGACAGAAACATTTAGTTATCAAACTTATTTCCAAGAACATGTACACATAGGCGTACATTCTATTTTTATTACCTTATACGAATTGATTATTAAATAAACACTATTTTTCTCTACACGCCAATGAGTTGACAATAAGTATTAAGTTAGGAACACATATTTTCGTTCTTTCTCGGGCGAGTTCGATCCAACGAAGTAATCTGATTGGTTCTTTGTTAAATTGGGATTTTCAGCTGTCGATTAGAACACAGTTTTGATATTTTTAAACTCATTGTTTACTGTTATTTAACTGACAAGAAATTATGATCGCACGGTACTATAGTGTCAATTGAATAAATAATGTTATGCTATGCTTAAAAGTGTTTTATTTGTCATTACATAAGGTGCGTTCGGCATAACTGTGCAGACTGTGCAAGAGAGTCAAAGACGAACGCTTTGTTCAGTTTGTGCAGTTATTCACACTATTATTCTAACCTATTTTTGTAAACAAATGAATTATATGTGTGTGATTACATCAAGTCTGTGTCCTGCTAATTGTTTTGTACGATAATATATAAATGACGCAAGAAGGTTTTGCGATGTTTTTAAGTAATATAAAAGAAATTTTATTTGATGAGGAAGACAATTCAGAAGAATTTTCTAAACCAGAAAATATTTTGGAAAAAGTGTTTGAATATGCAGAGAGTACTGTTCCAAACATGAGCCAACGGAGTGGCCGAGCGCATTAAATCGTGCAGTCTGAACTGGCGTATTATTCGGGCGAGAATAATATGTTTACATTACTCCCATTTCACAATCATTCACCCCTCATCCAGGTGTAGGAGCTCGCCCCCTGGCATCGGCGATTAGCCTCGTTACAGAAATAGGCCGATGTAAAATAAATAAATAAATAAATGTTCCAAACATGACTACAAATCAATTTAAAGTACATTTCCGCTTGTATCCAGAAAATTTTAAGGATTTTTGAGTGTATTTACATGTTCCATCATGAAGTTCATGTCTATACTATTTATTTTGCAAATGCTGCAAGCATAAACAATGATATCTTGTTTGTTTTCACTCATATTGTTTTGTAGAAATAATAACTTTGTATTTTTACCACGAAAAACACCATTGCACAGACTGCCGCATGATCTGAACTTGTGATGATTGTCAAACACAAACTGCACAGTATATGCCGAACGATCTTCGTGCAGCACAAAGCACATGTGTAGATTATTAGCTTATGCCGAACGCACATTTTCTCTACAAGGACGATGTCCTGATGTGTAAACAAATTAATAAAAAATTAAATTTAAAAAAAATGTGAGTGAATTATTTAATATCGGGAAAGACATCTTACATAAAAATGAAATGGATATAAAAATTAAAAATATTTTTACCGTTTGATAAGTTGTCCTTTAAGTGCTCGTATTTCTTCCCTAGCACTCTTCTCCCTTGCTAACAATTGATTATACCGTTTTTTCAATGCATCACATTCTGTTTGTAATAATTGTTTCGACATTTCAAGTTCAGATATATGGGGTGACATCTGGCTTTCAATATCATCCGAATTAATCTTCAATGCGTTTTGCAGATGTAATATTTGCATATTTAACTCATGTATTTTTGTATCTTTCTCTTGAATTGTTTGAGCATAATTTGATTCTCTATGACTTAAATCTATTCTTAGTTTAGATATTTCTTGCTTTAATAAGTTGCAGTCGGTTTTATATTTTCCACATTCTTCTTTGTAAGATGATATTTCGTCTACATAATGACCATTAAACCTGGAACAAAATTTAACTAAAACAGTAAAACAGAAATCAATAGACATAGCTTTTTCTATTTTGTATGATAATATGTGATAGGTACTCAAGGAGTTTGTAGGGAAATAACAAGTATAGTAAGACCTTGTCGCTCGTGACGTCAACATAGAACTCATTTTAGGGTACTCATAACATTGAATTTGTAATGTATTTTGTATACTGAAATTTGATTATTTTTTCGTGTTATAAGTAGAGCCCTGCGCGGATACGTTTTTTTGCAGGGATGGGGAGTCGGAGCCGGGAGTCGAGGAGTCGAAGCTTTTTGAAGGAGTCGGAGTCGGGAAGTCAGAAAAACTTATCGACTCCCGACTCTTTTAACTCAATTTTTATCAAGGATGAGAACAAATCGAAAACGAAATCAAAATAAACATATTACCAGATTTTTTTAAAGCACCGATAGAGGAATAACATTTTGTTTTGATGCGGTGCTAGTCATCATTTTTTATCGCTATTAATACACATAAAAATAGATGAAAAAGTACAAGTAATTCTATACTACAAGTGTCGACCTATAAAAAAAAGTCCTCACTTCTAAAATCTAAAATACAAGTGACTGACCAAATGGAAAATATCGTCAACTCTACAATTAAGTGTTGACATAAAAATCAAAAGGTCCTCCCTTTTAAAATATAAGTGATGGCATTGAATAAGGTTTTACCAAAGTTTTTATATAAACGGTTGCACATAAACCCAATAAAAACCTTGGTAAAACCTTATTCAATGCCAAAGATAAATCAAATATTTATAATAATAGCGGAGTGTATAAACTAGATTGTTTAGAGTGTGATAGACATGAAGATGTTTTGCTACTACGAGGGCGTATTGAAAAGTATGGTCTCCTATTTTTTTTTTTTTTTTTCATTGAAAATCAAATTTATTCACAACTTTGCGTACATCGTTGGAAAGGTTGAACATTTAGCTATTTTTAATCACTTTTTTATCTTGGTAACCAGCTTTTTAATGCCGGCGCCGTACCACTCTCCCGCCGCGTCGCGAAGCCAACTGACGACTGCTTCTTGCACTTCCTCGTTTCCGGGCTGTAATGATGTGCCCAAGTTTCGTCAATCGAATTCAGAAATTCTTCGCCCTCTTCCTCATAGCGGCGGAGAAATTCTGTGGCACTTTCCACACGCTTTCTCTTGTGTTCATCGGTGAGCTGGTTAGGGACCCACCTGGCAGACACCTTGTGGTAACCGAGGACCTCCGACACAATATTCTGCACGGAGAAGTAGCCACACTCTTCATTAAGACCTTCCCTTATCTCATGAAGGGTTATTCTCCGGTTATTGCACATCATCTCGTCGATTCGAGCCGCCGTTGATTCCGGCAAACTCGGCCGCCCCGACCGCTACTCATCGTGGACGTTTTTCCGGCCCTCAGAAAACTCCCGGCACCACTTCCGCACGTTTTTTTATGTCCATACACTTCTTACCGTACACTTCCACTAACTGGTGATGAATGTCTATCGGAGAAACCTTCCTTGCATTCAAAAATCGTTGGCTTCGCGACGTGGCGGGAGAATGGTACGACGCCGGCATTAAAAAGCTGGTTACCAGGATGCAAAAAGTGATTGATCGTCAAGGCGACTTTGTAGAAAAATAGCTAAATGTTCAACCTTTCCAACGATGTATGCAAAGTTGTGAATAAATTTGATTTTCTATGAAAAAAAAAAAAAAGGAGACCTTACTTTTCAATACGCACTCGTAGATTTGAAGAACATCTAAAATTATTTCAATCCGGAAAAGAAGACTCCAACTTTAGTAAACATTTACTCGACACTGGCCACACCCCTCCACAATTAACAGACATGAAAGTGCTACATTTATGTAATAAGGGCAAAAAACTCATACTCAACCTCATTACTGGAAGCCCTAGAAATTAATAAATTTAAACATAGTAATCCAGAAAACATCTTAAATGAACAATTAGAATTAAATACCTCCCCCTTATTGAACCTAAAATTGCAATATACACCCCCGCTGTCATCCTTATCCTAGTAGAGTATATATACCTAGATGTAAGTTTGTAAGTATTGCACTTGAAAATGTCCTAATTAGACGAAACTAGTGTTGTTAATTATAATTATTTAAGGTAGTAAAGTGAAATAAAAACGTAGTTATTGTATTATTATTACTAATATTTTCTCCAAGCTTTTCTGGGGGGAGGGGAGCAACTGGGGACCAGAGCAATTATTCCTCCCCCGGGGGGCCAAGCTGGCGCCGCCACTGGGTGACAACGTGGTTTTACGTTCTAACTAAAGCCGAACCAACATGTAATCTAATTTTGCTGACAAGAAAATATATGACAGTTTTACTTACTCTTTTCTTAATTGATCAATAGTATTCAAACGATCATTAGCCAAGTTTTTCCATCTAACATTCTCCTCTCTACAAGACTGAAGTTGACTTTTTAAACTACTGACCGAAGTCTCAAGGCTACACATATGAGCTTCCAAAGCATGCACTTGGCTCACATATTTCTCAATTGCAACTCTATTAGGTAATGGGTCCAGAGATGCCTGTGTTATTTTAGTGACTTTTTGTTTCTGTGCTGGTTTTTGTTTCTGTAGCTGTACAACAACATATTGTAACTGTTTGATTTCTTCTTGAAAACGTGACGCTGCTAAACTATGTTCATCACGTAAATCTTTCATCATATTTTCGTATCTCATAATTGCGTCTTCCTTTTGTGTCACTACAACTTGAAGATTATTGACTAATCTCTGTAAAAATAAAATAAAAACATTTAAATAACATGATTACACTGATAATGAAGGGATGGGTACAAATTAATACTAAATTACAGAAAATGACAGAGAAGAATGCAATCCTGAATAAGAATGCAATTATAAAGATAAAAAGAATAAATTACAGAACATGTTGACAAGTTAACGGTTACATGTTACATAATCGTATTTAACAAGCACATAATGAAGGCTATATTTCACGAGAATGAGGTTTATCACCCAAGCTGTAGGCGAGAGTCAAAATAAAGCACTTAAGCTGCATTCAGAGCTCTTTAAATTAGTTGACTGTGCACTGTGCTTTATGGATATTATATATATAAAGCCCTAATACCTGTGTGTCTGACCGTAACGCTAAGTTCCTAGGTGCTAGCGGGTCTTGCGGTATGCGGTCGGTGACGAACTGAGTGCTGGGAGGTGGGACGACGTACCTCCACCAAGCAGCTCACTTAGCGAAAATATAGCTCTTAGCTCTCCAGTCAGTATATACCGTGGCTTGATTAAAGAATGTTGTGTCTATTAATGTTATGCCCGCGGGCCGTATCCGGTCCGATACTAATTTTTAAACGACACGCATTGAGCGGTTTTTTAGGATTTCCTAGATATAATCAGAAACAGCTTACCATTGATGTCCAGCATATAGCCCGCGGGCCGTATCCGGCCTGATACTAATTTTTAAACGACACGCATTGAGCAGCTTTTTAGGATTTCCTAGGTATAATCTGAAACAGCTATACCATTGATGTCCAGCAAAATGCCCGCGGGCCGTATCCGATCCGGTAATAATTTTTAAACGACACGCATTGAGCGGCTTTTTAGGATTTCCTAGGTATAATCAGAAACAGCTATACCATTGATGTCCAGCATATGGCCCGCGGGCCGTACCAGGCCCAATGTCATAATGTAAATTAACCAACATGAAAGCATTACTCAGTTGTTACATTTAGTTACTACATGTTGGTACCACTTTTCCACGTTGCCACGTTTAAATAGCATTATTCAGTCGTATTTCTGTTTGACATATGAACGAGTGAGTTTAAACTTATATACGTAGTTGGATATAACCTAGCTTTTTTGACAATTAGCCAAGTGGCAACATAGCAAAATTTTCAACTGTGATGTCATCTCATTCTTATCATAAATGGACTTTAGAACACGATTTTTTTTAAAAATGTACTGAAAAATTACTATCCCGCAACCTTTAACGTAAAAGGGTTAAACAAAAATCTAAACCAGAAACGTAAGAAATAAATTTCGATCAGATTTCTTTTTTGGAAAATATTGCAGTTTTTCTGTCTGACATAATTATTTATTATTTTTTAGTTCATGACTAAATTATGGCTAATAATGTTATGGATTTTTTGTATTTATGCCTAAGGTAGTGTGTCTATTTTTGAAATTAAAAATATAATAAAAAAATTTAAAGCCGAGGAAAATCGACGAAAATTCATGTGTGTAGAGTGTAGTGTGTAACGTTCAGTAGGCTCCACCTTTCTATGTTTCTACGTCATGATTCAACCTATTGTTTGAATTACTTTAGTTTTTTATTATTAAGGTATCAAAGAGGAATATATTATTTATAGTAGTGAAATAGTTATAAACTAAATAACACATTGTTAACATTAAGAAATACGTTACCGAAATTTTATTGAATTTTCGCAAATCATTATTTAAATTTTGTTTACAAAAATTATATGGAAGCTCTTAGTAGGTAGGTACTCAAATAACGAATGATGATAATAAAAAAACTGTTGATTTTTATATGATTATAGAAAAAATATTCCTAGATATCAGTGGCGGCGCCAGCTCTTATAATCTGGGAGGGCCAGAAAATTTTTGAGTAAAATTTGCCCCCCCCCCCCAAGGAATTCTTTGAAATCTTTTTTGTTTTATCGTTTACACATGAAAATACAAGTGATGATCTAAAAAAAGGTCCTCACTTCTAAAATACATTTTTAGAAGTGAAATAAACATATAACGTACGTCTTATTCAAAAAAGTACGCTCATGGATGCATGCATATATGATGATTACATATATTTGTCCGGTATCTAATTATCAGTTACACATTTTTAAGTATTAATTACTCGAACCTGATTGGATACGTGAACTGATATGCATTGTATAAGAAGGTGATAATTCTAAGAATCAACTGGGATTGAACCCGCGTCCCTTTATTTCGTAAGCCATCATCTTACGGTCCCACTACAATTCTACTATTATGTATTTAATTTGTTCAGAGATTTCCAGGAAAACACAAAGCATGATGCAAAAAACAAAAGGTTACTGCTGATTCAACACAGTTCTTTCCAGCGAAAGTAATTTGAAAGAAGTAAACCTAATGTAAGTTATAAATTAAGGGAAATGAATTTAGCTAACCTATCCCTAAGGACCTTTCTCATCCTAAAGCTCATCATTAAGAACATTTTAAAAGAGTCTAAAGATTAATTAAAGATGTACTTAACATTTTTAATTACATTTTCCAGATGCACGTTCTTAATATAGTCAAATAATTATGACACATTTTATTTGAGTGCATTAGAAAATGATCCTAATGATACAATTATGTAACAAAATTAATGGGATCTATCTAAGATTGCTGTAAAGAATATGAGTAGCGCGGTCTAGTTGACAGCGAGTCAACAAGAGAGATGAACAACGACAGAAGCGGGAACACAGACGACAGACGGGAGATTTTGGGGAATCGGGGTTGGACCGGGAAATGAGAGCCACTGAAACTGTAAAGAGCGTTGTGGAAAGAGGTGATAGAAAGTAGGTTCCAAATAGATAGTTAGGAGAGTTCGGACAGTAAAAATAATTTTCCAAAAATTATGAACTATTCGGTGAGCGAATAAATATTTTTAAACCTTCAATACGCGTTTCAATATCTAACAATCTAATCCCATACCTCTGAGGACCTCCTGCCCCTAAGACGAAGGCAGAGCGAAGACGGATATAAGATCCATCCACCCGAGCTGCATTTCTGCGGACAAACCTCCAAGAGGATACTGAAATTCTAGGTCGCCAATAAAACGGTGATATCAACCTGACAACGCCCTAAGAAAAGAAGAAGAAGACTGACGGTATTTGATAGATTATCTATCCCCTGCTCTTCAAGTGAATTTTTGCCCTCCGCTGGTCAAATAATTTTGTTTGTTTCTGGTCCCTCAGTCAAATTTTCTGCATATCTGCCTATTGTCCAACGATTTTTTTTTTGATTTTCTATTCTTCTTTTTCCCACATGTATTTTATACATCAGGGGTGGGCAAGACCTCGATCGCAGTCCACCGGTGGACTGATAAGAAATTTTGGGGTGAACGTCTGAATTAAGAAAAAAATATCGTAACCGGTTCTACATTACGCTG
Organism: Liopterus haemorrhoidalis; assembly: GCA_963971575.1. NCBI lineage: Eukaryota > Metazoa > Arthropoda > Insecta > Coleoptera > Dytiscidae > Liopterus > Liopterus haemorrhoidalis. The sequence continues at coordinate 40,930,721 of OZ020615.1, forward strand.
GACGGCTAAACGTGAAAGAAACACATTCCTCGCACACCTACGGCCGCTAGAGGCGAGCATCGGCTCTTCACAATCGAGGCGAGCATATTTTGAAAAAGATAATTCAAAGAGATCTGAGTAGGTTTATGCGAAAATAAAGTACTGTATACCTAAATACTAGGTATTTAGGTTAGGTTTAGTAAGTAAAAATCTAGGATAGCAGAATTAGGAAAACGATAATAGATAATAAACATTTTACGAAGGGATTTCCGATCTTGCACTTGCAAAACTGGTGTGTATATGAACTTTTGCTGCCACTAGTGCTTATTACTTTCATTACGGCCGATTATTATATTGCAATAAAAATCTGGATGGACCACGACACCACGAGAAAATTAAATGTATCCTGTGCCCTGCTAAAAAAGTGTATCCATGTCAGGTATTCATGATGTGTATTTCAGGGCTTCGAACCGGAACTGAACCGAAAACCGAAAAAAACCGTTATTTTTGTCAGAACGAAAACCGGAGCAGAACCGAAAAAAAATATCGGTTTATTTTGGTTCAGTTAATGTTTATAGGAGTCTATGAAAATATAAAATACATTTTATTTAAGATTATTTTTTAAACTGATAAACCCCTCCTGGCAGCGGTTTTGGTATGATTATTACAAAATAAGGAATAAAATTTTCTTCTAAATTATAGTAGAAAATACATTTCTAATACGAATAAAAGCATTTATACTACTAGCGTCGGCGAATCAGTGCAGTTACGTCACAATACGAAACAAACGAATGTATTGTTTGGAACAATGCAATTGTTTGTTACGTCGTGTGACGTAACTGCACTGATTCGCCGACGCTAGTATAAAAATTTATCACTCGGAACTGAACCGAAAACCAGAAACCAAAAAACACCGTTATTTTTGCCGGAACGAAAACCGGAACCGAAATGATAATTTTTTTTTTTCTAACTGAACCGGAACAAAAACCAAAACGAAAAAAATAACGGTTCAAAGCCCTGGTATATTTATCAGAAAATATTTACTTATATGAGTATTAGAGACACTTAACTATTTTTATTTTTTTCAAGTCAGTCTGTGGTAGTTTACATTTGTTTCTGTTTATTGTAACTAGAATCTCGATATGTCGATTTGGTTTATAGGTAAACCTAGTTTTTAAAAGGCATTTTTTTAAAATGAGGTTCCAGGAATTGCTGTATTATCAAGGTATTTAGATAAAGAATGGAATCACATTTTTAGAAATCAATATAGGATAAAGAACTTAAAAGGAATTTACAAAAGAATGAAAAAGGTATGAATAAAAGTCTAATTCTCTGTGAAATTGCTCTAGCAAATTCTATTCAATCAAAAATAATCTCCATCATAATTTCTTTACGGATTATCTTTAATATTTGAATTCAGAAATGAATTTTGTTCTGTATCCTATATTTTCCAGGTGAAAGCGTTCTGGTTGTTTTTACCACAAGAATTTAACAAACTAATATATAAAAAAAGATAATCTTTATGCTTTTATGTAAAATAAAATATGCATGTTTTATACTACAAGCATTTCCCGCTTTGTACTGATTCACTTTTAATGCTTCAGTCATACGTAAGTTTATAAAATATTAGTAGAAGAGGATTTATCAACAGAAATTCGTACTTTTAGAGTTTCTATTATTAATATAAATGATATAAAAAGGGCGACTGGAGTGAATAGCAAACAAAAACATGAAATATGAGTGTAGAAGTTTAGTATACCATTGCCAAAACAATAAATATAAAACGGTTATAAAAGGAAACCGCTGAAAGTACATCTGTTGAATTTAACCTGTTGAGTGAGAAATATTTTTATGCACCTGTACGGGGACGTTATTTAACAGGTTGAGCGCCATGCTGAATTTATGGAAATTTACCCACCAATTTCAACTTTGCATGCAACAGCAATTCTTGCATTTGTGAAAGTACACAATTACGAAAGACATTTTTTTAGCATATTTTCTTGAAAAATTGGGCGCGTTTTTGGAACGCAACTGTAGACATAACTTCAGCAGTTCACTTACAAATTTTCTATGTGAAAAATTTTTTCTTTATAGGATCCTCAATTAGAGTTACAAATTAACGGTCACCAGTATTTCGCTTATTGTTCGTTTAGCGTACTTGCAACAGTTTGACATAACACTTGACCGTAATCACCAAGTAAACAAGTTTGCGCTGATACTCAACAGCCCATTGTGCAGCGGGCATATATGACCACCGTGGCTCCGGCGGCCGGTGATGCGGAGACCGCAGCGTCAGTTATCAGCGGTCTTTTTTCAACGTAGCTATGCAAGTCAAGACTTGCTCGGTAATTGCATAGTTTTCATTTAGTAGCATCTATGAAGGTACAATTGACTATCATCATAGTGCCTCGACTGTTTCAATCACAAGAATTAATAAATAGTTTTTAAAAATTAGTAATTCATCCTCGTGAAACATAGTGTCCATTATATGCTTGTTAAATTAAATACTATTTTGCCAAATTACTTAGATATTTGTTTTGGTTTTCTATCTATTATTTAAAAGCAACCCCATAATAGGCAATTTACCATAATTTGAGCAGATTATACAGAGTATTCATTAGTGATTGAAAGGCGGTTGAATTTACCGCGTTATCGTGTTAGTAATTTTCATCTCACAATGTTTGTACCCTAGTTGTACATGACGTACAGGCTATTCCAAACGATTAGGCGGAACTAGATTTTGTAATCTAGTTACTTTCATAGTTTGAATCGTGCTTTTTGGCCGTTTTGTTTAAGCTTTGTAAATCATTCTTACAATAAACATTTTTTGGTTAAGGTTAGGATCATTTTAAAATGTCATTTTCTTTATATTTAGATTTTTTGTATCATTCTTAATTCAAATTTCCCATTTATTTATTATTTTTGTTATTAAAATATGTAAAAAAACATTTTATTTTTGACATACGTCATTCGTTTCCATGATTTCACTGTTGGAATTTTAAATTTTGACATTCCAACGTGAAAAATTAAATAACCCAAGAAAGGTCCCTTCTTGTGACAACCTAAAAGAATGAAATTCCCATTTTGTTCCGCCTAAACGTCTGGAATAGCCTGTATATACATATGGATATTGTTTAACATTGTCATTTGCATATATAGTTTTGTGTTTTTATCAGTTTTCAGTGTATTTATTATCAGAAAAGGCATTTTTATTGCCAGCAAAAGAATAGCCATATAAACAATAGCAAATGTATGCAATGTGATTTTAGTTTAGTGATTCCTTTGACAGATCTGCACAGTAAATTTATTGTTGAATCATATTTTCGATCTGGGATACGTAATGACAAAGAATTTGGGATTATTCGTCATCAATTTGCTTTTGTATGTTTCTATATGTAGCCTAGTAAGTACCAACCTTTAAGATTAATCTAATGAGCTGGAAATTAAAACGCCTTTTAATCATTTAGGACCGCTCTTTATAAAAATGTAAATGTACAAGTTTGAGAAACACTATTATGTGATTACAAAGGACATCGACAATCTTATTGATACAACCAAATTGATGAAATATTATTTTCTAAAAATCCTTACCTTAAATTTATTATATTCTTCCAAATCAACTTCATCAATAATATTAATTTGTTGTCTTTCAGTTGGAGGCTCATTTGTTGCTTGTAATACCAAATTTTCCTTTTCAATCAATTGTAACCTTAACGCTTCCATATTTTTCTCAAGATCCGTAATAAATCTACATTGTTCTTGTATATTTGAATCTTTCAATTTTATTTGTCTCTCTTGCTGAAGAATATTATCTTTCAATGCACTAATTACTTCTTCATTATTATTTGTAGGTAGTATCATTGGAGTAGTTTGTGCTTCTTTTGTTAATGTTAGAACTTTTGTTTCAACGAAGCAAGGATCGGTGGATGAGTCTTTTGTTTCTTTAATCACTGGTTTTTTAGAGATTATTGATTTTTCTGGTTTGTAAGTTGATGATACATTTAAAACATTATTATTAACGTAGAGTAATTCTTCTTCTAAATCAGCTAAATACGAATCTTGCTTCTTTAATCGTTTCAAAGCTTGTTCTAACTGGGATTCTTTAAGCTCAAAATTACGGCGTAATCTCATCTCCTGAAATAATTTAAATCAGTACAAAATATTTTGCAACAAGCATCTCAATACATATTAAGTTGTCATAAATAACTTCCGGTCTCAGACAACATATCTGACAAGTGTTTATCTGTTTGGGCTTCAGACGGATCGCATGAACCGACTGATAAACTTATTATAATAAATTAAATTACATAAAATTTCAGTTATGTATTAAAATTAAACATATTAGCTTTACTTGTGGATCAAGTTTCTATAGGCTGTTCCAAACGTTTAAGCGGAAATAAATGGAATTTTTATTTTTGTAAATTATCACGAGCTCACTTTTTAGTGATTGACGTGGGTTTGGCTAAACAAAATGAACAAAAACCTCATTTAATCGATAAACATTACTAGTTTCCAAAATCTAGTTCCGCTTAAACCAAAGGAACAAGTTATAATAAGGTACCGAAAGTTAAGGAATAAGTTCACGAACAGATTTAAAGCGCATGTCCGATTTAAGACGTGTTAGATATTCTTGTCACCGCGAATGCTAAAATTAACTGACTGATAACATTGTAATCATAGTATAGGAAATATAAGTGGGAGAACTAAGATTATAAATTAAAATGAATGAAACTAACGACGTGCGTGTTCTAACTAAGAATTTTTGGCTGTAACCTACTAACACGATTGACTGGCTATGAACAGATTACGTAATTGTCTGAAGATTACTACGAATGACAAACATCTTGTCAGAAACAGTAACTATTTCATCAGGCGCGCACACACGGGGGAGTATTTCTGGTGTCCAAACAAATGTACGATAACAGAACTTATTTATAACGACACCAAAATTAGTTACTATCAATACAATTATTATTTAATATGCAGAATACGACTATTATTATTTAATACTTACACTAAGTTGTAATGTTCGTTTTTCATCATACCAGTTTGAAATAGTATCTTCAAATTTATTCAAATCATTTGACGAAAGTAAAGCCTTTAATTCCAACACATGATTTTCTTCAATGTTCAATTTTTCTTTCGTAATCCTAATATCATTTTTCTCTTTTTCAATATAACGTAACTCGTCATAAGACATACGATTATCTTCGTATGCTTCACGTAAAATTTCCGAAAATCTTTCTTGGGTCGTAAGTGGAATGCATCCTAAATATTGTTTTCTTAAAAATTCAACCATTTCCGTAAAAACTCTGAAAAATGAATTTTAAATAATTAACAAATATATACAAAACCAGTGAAGATTCAGAATGCAGAGTTAGTAATCATGCACTGTTCACGTCAATGGCGCACCCAGGGGAGGGGCCTGGGGGTCCGGCCCTTCCCTAAGAAAGAAGGAAATAAAAATAAAAACATACAAACACACTAGACAATTTTCACCATCGTCTTAGGTAAATATATCTATTTAAAAATAGAGATGAGGACTTTTTTTTAGGTCGTCACTTGTATTTTAGAAGTGAGGACCTTTTTTTAGATCATCACTTGAAATTTAGAAGTGAGAACCTTAATCATAATTTAAATAATTTTGTCTTCAGAGCCCCCACCAAAAAAAAAAAAAAATCCTGGGTGCGCCACTGGTTCATGTGATAATTCGATCTCTCGTCGTTCATTGGCTGTTGAGTCGTTAACTTCACACGACAGCCAATAGTAGGGTGACCAGACGTACTCCTTTTTAGAGTATTATACTCTTTTTTGAGTAATATCCTCTATACTCTTACTTTTTATAAAAAAAACTGAATATACTCTTTTTTGCTCGTCACTTGTTTTTTGCAGAGAATGAGGACCTTTATTTTTTTTTTTTTGCCTCATCTCTTCTATTTTGGAAGTGAGGACTTTTTTTTTTGTTCATCACTTCTATTTTGGGTGTGAAGAGCTTTTTTTTTGCTCATCACTTCTATTTTGGAAGTGAGGACCTTTTTTTTTAGTATACTCTTTTTTTGTCAAAAAAAAATCTGTTCAGCCTAGCCAATAGGGTAGCAATTTGAATCTTTCACGTGATTTTATTACTATTTCTGCATTTTGAACAGAGTATAAGAACACACAGAATAAATGAAGATGGAAGCGTAAAAAAAACATATTCTGAAGCAAAAATAGCAAAGGAAACAATACCAGGAAGATAAAAAAATAACAGAAAGGCGACAAAAAAACAAAATAAGCTTCAACGAAAAGATGTGTTATGTAGGGGAGGTAAAAAAAATATAAAGGACAGAACAGGATAGAAAAAACTATGGAAAAAATGCCAGATAATAATTTTGGGTCGTGTCTAGCGAATTTAGTGCTTGGAATAAAATTAATATATTGCGGTACAAATGCCCCGTTTGCCTTGCCCTAGATACGACCCTGCATAGTTTTACACCGCAAGGTAGAGAGGCTCAAGTATATAAGCAAATAGCGGAAAATTTAAAAATATAGTGCAACGAAATTTTCATAGATGGTGCTGTTACACAAAATTGTTTCTCATGCTGCTAGCAGTAATTCTAAAAGGTTGGTCATTAAAATTACGTATCCATCTTCCTTCCTTGTCTTGGGGAGCAGAATGTGCCAAGGATCGTTTAGTGAGGCCATTCCTGCTGACACCAATTAAATAACCGCGCCCCTTCTCAATTTTGAGAAAGAGTGCAATTTTTGGAAGGTCCCTTTACTTTACATGGGACCTCTTTAGAGAAAAGTAAAAATAATTGTGTTGCATGCAACCAAATCTAATAAAACGAATTTTCAACAATGATAAACTACAGGTAAGCGCATACCTGTTTTAAAATTTAATTATATGAGTAAAAATATAGAAGTAGTAAATTTAGTAAAATATCCAAATTTTTATATTTTGTAATTTAAGGGCAGTAAGCTTTAATGAACAAGATGTAACATGCGTTTTCCTGAAGTTTTCTGTGCAAATTGTACTTCGTTTTCAAAAACCTAGTAATAAATAAAGTGGTTAATTAAATTCAAATTTTGGAGTAATTAAAAAAGCAGTCGCAAGTATATACACGCTTATTAGAGTAGCATATTGCAACACAAGTTCAAAATTTTGCCGCACATGTCGAGAATAGAAAACGAGTCACGAACCGACAAGTTTTCTAATCGACAAGTGCGACCAAATGCCTTATGTACCTACTTTTGTATAATACTTTTTCTATTTTGCTTTTTCATGCCTTTTAAAATAATAATTCTGCATTATGTAATAATACAACATCTTCGATTAGGGAATTTGGTATGTGAATGTTAAGCGGTAGAACGGACTGGTTTGACAGTTAATATTTTAAAAGGCATGTCAATTTTTGTTTTGTAAAATATGTAGATTATTGTACAAATTTTAACAATTTTATGAAATAAAATGTTTAGCGCCGGTTGTATAAAAGAGTTTGTAAACTAAAACTCGATGTAAAATACAAAAACGCGCTGTGATTGGTTTAGATTCTAAACTTTAGAATCTATGCGCTAACCAATCGCAACGCGTTTTTGTATTTCACATTGAGTTTTAGATTACAACTCTTTTATGCAACCGGGCATTAGTGTCATAATGAAACTCATTTTAACACTAAATTTAGTTTCATAATGACTCTCGTATGAATGCAAAGAGTAGGTTCGGGAAACAAACTCGAAGTGCTTCGAGTCACTCTGTTTAACTCGAGAGCGTTCAAGAAAAAGGCCTAAATGTTTCCTTAAACGGTCTGGAGTTAAACAGAGTGCCTCGGAACACTCCGAGCTTACTTCCTGAGCCCACTCATTATAGAAAAAAGATATTTGTATTCCTTACTTAAATTTGCTGTCATAACTTGTAGTTAAATTGTTCAACAGCATGTTTTTTTCATTAAGTATTTGTTCTTTTTCTATATTATCATTTGTTATGTCCTGTATTTCCTTTTTCAAAAAATCTAGTTTATTTCTTGAATCCGATTCACATAATCGGGCCATAACTAAATCTGTGCTTAATCTTGCGATCAAAGCTTTATCGTCACTTGCTGATTGTAGATCGAGTACTAAATGTTTTAAACTCATAAATTCTGCATCATAACGAGATTTTAGTGTTTCTTTTTTCTTTATTTCAGATTCTAATATGTTATTTCTGTTTTTTGTTTGCTCATATTTCATTTTAAGAGTTTGTAATTCTTCTTGTACTGTAACATATTTGTTATCGACAGTTTTAAAATCTTCTTGCGATACACAATTTATTAATTTGTCTTGCAGTTCTTGTTGGGTTATTTGTAGTTTTAAATTTGAAGCTATTAACATTTTATTTTGATTGTCTGCTTCTCTATATCGTTCTTCGCATTTGCTTAATTGGTCTTTTACTAATTCATACAAACTGTTGATGTGATCGGCTCTTTGTTTTTCACTTAATTCTTTTAATTCACTGTTTGCTAGTTTTTTAGCCAACTCATTATCATCACCACTTGAATACGAAGAGGTTTTTAGTTTTATAATTTCATCATTTAACTCACTTTTCTCTTTATTTAATAATTCTACCTCTTTCTTAAATTTAGTAATATTGTTTGATTCTTTCATTAATTTTTCTTCATTATTTAAAACTTCTCTGTATTTCACTGTTAATTCACACATTTTCTTGTTAATTTCTTGAACGTTTTCATTTGATACAGAATTTTTTAAATTATTTTCTAACACAGTAATTTTAAATGTTAATTCATTCTTTAATATTTCATTTTCTTTTCGTTGATGAGCTAAAGCTGATTCTACGTTTAATAATTCAGATTTTATATTTGCATTTTCAGTAGTAATTTTACTTTCATTCTGTTCCAAGAAAACACATTTTCTGTTTAAAACAACAAAATCATTTGCTATTTTGTTCGCAACATCTGAATTTGATTCCTTTTCAGTTGAAAAATTTATCGTGTTGCAATATTCTTCCAGTTTAGTTTGTAGTTCAGATATAGTTTTCTCTAAAAGTGTTTCAGAGGATTTTGTCTCTTCATATTTCTTCATCCAAGAATCTCTTTCTTCAATATATATTTTACAGCTTTCACGTATCACAGTTTCTTTTAGATCGGTTGATTTTGCTTGAGTTTTTTCTGAGTCTGCAGAATCTTGTTTTTCCTAGAAATAAAATTATTTGTATCTACGAGTGCTTATAAAATATCTACTACTTACTTCTTCTGACTTCGAGGTAACTGATGTTAATTTTTCTCTCATTTCTGGGGATTGCAATAAAATGTTATCAAGCTGCATTTGTAATTCTACAGTTTTTATTTCAGTCAGTCGAAGTAGATCTACATTTTTGTTAAGTTCCAATCTGTAAAGTAACATAAATATATACAAGACTGTACAGTTGTACGCGCAAATTCCCATTCCCAAAATGATGCTCTATGTACTTGGGGCTACATATGTCACAAAATGCCAGTGCGAGCAATGTGACCGACATAGATGAACAAATAGATATATTTAATTTTAATTTATTTTAACTTACAATTAAAAATTAAAATTGATGTGAAGTGCAAATTTTTACACATTTTAGGATTTTGTAGGTATTTAGTAAGTGATACCAAATTGTGGGGAAATATTAAAAATCATAAATTTCTATAATTCTTAAAAGAATATATACGTGCTTCCATCGACAGAATTATAAGTGTACTTAATTACCAGATGCGTATGCATCAAGGCTCAGCTATAGCTACCCAGTTCTCTAGTCAGTCAGATAAATATTATAAGTACGGTATTGCAAAAATTTCCATAATTTTTGAAATAATCATCAGATCAAAAATACCTGTTGTAAATTCCTGGTTCACATTAATGTAAGTGAATATTACTCAGAACTTTTTCAGAATTTTAAATTAGTTTTTTTAGCACACTTTTGGCAAAAATTGTATTAAAAGACGGAAATTTTAAAAAGCTACTTTTCGTTTTTTAAGAATTTTCTTTTAATACTACCTAATACATTTTTAAAAATGAGTATTTTTTGAAAAACTAATTTGATCAAAATTCCTGTTGAACTATTCCGGTTCCCATCGATGTGCAGTATTGAGATTTTTTTCAGATTTTTAGACCAACCCCTTTGGGAAATAAAATGGAAGACAAAAGTTTTTTGATACATGATATATATTTGGCAAAAATTTTATTTAAAAAAAATAGATTTTGCTAAAATAGAAATTTTGGTTTATCCTTCGTATTAAGAAGTTTCATAAATGTCCCATTCAAAATTTTAAAAAAATATTAATTTTTTCGTTGTATTCATATTAGCTCATATTTTTCCGGCGATTTGTTTTTTGAACTCTCAATAGTTTTCTTATAGCTGGGTTCGGGACACAAGCTCGGAGTGCTTCGAGTCACTCTGTTTAACTCCAGAGCGTTCGAGAAAAGGCCTAACGCGTTTCCTCGAGCGGTCTGGATTAAACAAAGTGACTCGCAACACTACGAGCTTGCTTCCCAAACCCAGCTAATAAATTTAACTTTCTAGATCTATCCATTAAGCCACAATTTCTAACGATTTCTAACGAACAGACAGATTATAAGGGTTTTCGGTCATACCTACAAAACACTAAAAATCTTAATATTTTGATAAACTTTTGTTTAATTATAACATGTATTCTATATCAATAAAGTATCCCCCGTACATATACAGGATGTTAGGTAAATGTCCGGCACAATTTAAAAGACAGCATGGTGACGGTGACATGGTGATAATATTGGTAGCGCAGAGATTCAAGGATTACCCGACTAATTTTATTTGTTTTAGTCATTATTGATTGAAAATCTAAGATAGCTACGTAGCTCAGAAATAATATAATATCACACCTCGTGTTAAGTTAACAATTTTACCTGGCTTCCTTCAGTTGGTTTCTTAACTCCTCATTTGTACCTTGCAAGGTATGTACTTCTGCCTGATACCTCATTGCTGGGTGATACCAACCAGAAATATGCCTGACGTCCAAAGTTTGTATCAACTTTTCTAATACTTCTGATTTAATATCGTACGTTGCCGAATCTACAATAAAATTTGATCAAAAAACTTAATGTTAATGAGAAAATTAATTTACCATTTTTCATTTTTATACTATCCAATATTTCATGCATTCCTTGTCTTAAAGCTTCATTTTCTTCCACTGCTTCCGCAAAACGTTTTTCAAACTGGTCGTCTTGGCTACTTTGTACGATTTTTTCATTTTCTCTTGGAGACACATCTGTTTGATCAATAGGAATAGGTTCTCCACCAAGTTTGATGATTTGTTGTTCTAAGTTTTTGATATGACTTTTATATTTATGCGTCTTTACTTTGAAATTCAGCTTTTCGTCTTCTAACAATTCTATTTGGTGTTGCAGATTAGTTATCATTTTCTTTTGTTTGTGATGTTTTGAAATTATTCCATTTGTTACAACTGGAGCTTCAGCGGGTAACTTTAATTTTTCTCTACAAAATTATATACATGCTAAAATACAGGCATTTGATATTCTTCTAGAAATTGTTAAAATGAGTTAAAATACTTACCGTAAAATATAATTTTCTTGTTCCAGTTTATCTGATACAGATTGTAATTTGTTAGCATCGTGTACTAAATTTGTGATTTGCTTGTCCCGAACATGTACTTGTTTTCGATATTTCTGGACTTCTTTTAATGCATCAGATAGGCCATATTGTCCACTTTCGTATTTTCTTAATTGAGTTATTAGATCACTCAGCTGCAAAATAGAATTCCTGTAGGATTTATAGAACTTTTCTGGCAAAACAAAACTGAGAAGTTATATATATATATATATATATATATATATATATATATATATATATATGCAGAGGTGTCACCCAGCCAGTTTCCGGAAACCGGTTGTTAAAATTTAAGGTGGTTTCCGGAAACCGATAGTTAATATTCATGGCGGTGGGTGGACTTTTAATATTTTATATTTTTGTATTTATAATGTTGCTCTTTTATATTTGTTTCATATGTTCCTTGTTTCATAAACATATGCATATATTGTGCAGGTACGCATCATTTTAGTCTTCTAGGAATTCCACATCTAAGTTAGTACCATAAAATGTATTGCCTTACTTATTACCGTATTTTAAATGGTTCGCCGCTCTTGCGGGTGTGTCAGTTCACCCAGCTGTTACCATTTTATTTTCAGTTTTCAGTTTGCATTGACCAGTGAGCTGAGAGTATCAAGACATTATTTTCAAATTAAAAGCACCCATGTACTGTTTTTGAAGTGCAGTACAATTACATTCAAGATTTAAATTCAATCATTAAATCATAATTTATTAGTTTTAAGTAAAATAGTGTAACTCATTGTGTAAATAACATGGTTGTGTAAATAAATTGTTGTATAGTTAGCAAGACCGTGCGACCGGGGCAAAGCCTGAATTTGGTGCCCCACCTAACTTATTGTAATAGATATATGACCACGAGATAAACTCTAACAATTGCAGAAACTCGTAAATCGTTTGAAAGCCAGATCCCCAATAGTACCACGTACATAACAAAAACAAACAGGCGGTTTATTATAAACCGCCGGTATTTTTATCTGTAGTTATATTTATTTAACCCCTCACCCCATATATATATTGAGCAGAAAAATACAAATATTTATAACCCCTCCCCAACCCTCTTACTTCAAATTTTCCACAGGAGGGGAACACCCTCTCTGGATCCGCTCATGCCCTACCCCCTCACCATTGAAACTGGCTGTTCATAAACTGGGATGACACCACTGCATATATGTAGAGTTGCACAGTCCTCCCTAATTTTATTAGAATTAAAAAAAAAAGAAAATATAATTTCATTTATAATAAAATATATAATTACCTGTTGTCCTTGATTTTGAGCATCTTGTTCAGCAGCAGTAGCCTGCGATTGTAATTCTTGACATCTTTCATGTGAAGCATGAAGTTGATTTTTTAAGTCGTTAATAACTGCGGATTCCTCATCTTGTGTTTTTGATGGACTTTTTTCAGCAGCTAATTTTTCTAATAATGATGCACTGTCTTCTATTTCCTTTGTTGCTAGTATTAATTTGCTTTGTAGTTCTTCAATCTGTTCATCTTTTTGAGCCAAATTTAAAAATATTTCATTTGTATTTGTAGCAGCTATTTTTTTATTTAAATCGTTTATTTCAGAGTTTAAATCTTCTATTTCAGACTGTTTTTCTTCCAGTAATTTCTGTAAAACACAATTTTTAATAAAAAATTAAAATATTATTTATTCAATATAGGACGAAATATTTCAGTATCAGTAGAAGCAGCTATGGAAAGAAGACTGCAAGTAAATGGTAGCACTTCTGAGATATTTTTTAACTTGTAGTATCTGGACTGAATCAAGAAGAAATCAAAAAAACAGAATTCAAATTGCTAATTCGTCTTATTCTGAACTGACTTTTTCTTCAGAATGAGACTCCTCTCTAAAAATAGTAAGGCTTAATAATACCACGCCTCTTACTTATATATGGCACCCAATAATGGTTCTTAATGAAGACAAAAACTCAGTTTTTGGAAAAAAAAAACTACGCTTGATCTTTGGTTCCAGTCAAATTAATGGTATATGAAACTAGAGCAAAAAAAGGCGCGTTTAGCGAAGGCAACTGCTGAGAATTAGCACTCAAACTTGTTCACCTGGTGATTACAATCAACTGTTTCTAGTTCGCTAAATAAACAGCAAGTGAAATATTGCGATCTGTAAGTTAACATACTCAACAGTTGCCTTCGCTAAACGCATCTAACGAAACTATGCAAGCACTATACTCAAAACCAGGACACGAAAGTCAGGCGATTACAGTGAATAATGAAAAAGGATAGAGATCAGATAGTAGAAAACTTCACAAAAGATGAATTAATCAGCTGACAGAAGATCTAGCAAGTATTGGTATAAAGATATGTGGACACTTATCAGAGAAGTTGTGTATGTGGCCAAAAGTCAACCCGACTAATAGTGCTCAAGGAGGGACAAAAACTTCAATTAAGCAATGAGAATTATTAATAATATTATAATATTATTACTCACTTTCAGATCATCAACTCTAGCATCCAAAGCTATACTAAAATCGTCCAACTGTATGTCCCTTTGTTTTTTATCATTAACCAGTTCTTCAATTTGATTTTTATAAGCTTCGTTTTGTTGCTTAAAAGTAGAAATCATTTCTAAAATTAACAATACACAGAGTTAATTACATTAATGTTATCTACATACATAAAATCATACTTTATTTTTACACGTTTTAGGTAATTATATGATATCAACCGAAAAATAATTTCTATTTGTTTCTCTGTCCGATAATCGCGCAAATGATATCTGGATATAATTCACGTAATTTGATATGATTACAGAACAGAACCAGGATTCGAACATAAGCTATATGGCTTCTTAAAGTTTTCATTGAAAGAGAGGGTTTCGGGGGTCACTAGCAAAAACTAGAAATATCTCACTTATTAACAGTAAAAACGTTTGTTTAAAATAAGAGTTATGGGGGTCGCCAACTAAAAAGAAACCAGAAGTATCTGACTTAGTATTTCACTTATTATTTTCGTCACAGTAAAAATGTATATAGGAAATATTGTTTTAAATCAAAGAACAACTATTTTCTATTCACACAGTTTTTAATAAGATGGCCGTAAAAAATTTTGGTCCCCCCATAGACTTCCCATAATACTTTTTTCTCAAACCGGTGCAATTTTCACATTTTGATCAAAACAGAAAGTAGCGCCTTCTTCGCTAAGTACTTATGATTGAAAAGGCTAAATAACAGTGGTTAACAAAAAAATAAAGATTACGTAGTAATAATTTTTAATTACTCTTAATTGAACATAACTTATTATTTAAAAGTTATTAATATTTATCACTAGCGTGAAACTTCTTTAAAAATTCTTTGTTCTTTTTAATTAGTTGTCTTATCGCCATTTTTCGAGGGTTCCCTTTTTAATTTTACCAAATATCCGGGATAAAATGACAAACTGGCCGGTACGCCGGGACCATACCTTCAAACCGGGACGTATGATAAGCCTACATATAAACACACATTTTTATAACTTGAGCCAGAACGTCTCCAGAACTTCAAAAATCTCACTTATAATTTACTAAACTATTTGTGATGATTCTGTGGTCGATCAATTATGATAGATTCCGTTTAATCCTGTATGAATTAAATGTACTTTGGTTAGTAATTTAAAAAACTCCAATACGATAATTACCTTCATTTTCTTGCAAAGAAAATTTCATAGCTTTAATTTGTTCAGAAGATTCATTTAATTGTTCCGTAGCACTCGATAACTGATTTTTCAACGATGTTACATATTCTTGAAGAACGATATTTTCTTTTTCGACATTCTGCAATATAATTTTTTATTAGTAAACTATTAATAAATATATTAATAAATATTACCTCTATATCAGTAAGTAGTTGAGATATTTGCTTATTTTTCTGTTTTATACTTTCAATCATAGCTTGATCTTCTTGAATATGAGATTCCGAAATGGATTGACTGTCACTATCGGGATGACCCATATTAATTTCGGTTTGTAGATGAGTGTTTTCTTCTTGTAAAATCATAATTTCCTTATTCAATTTATCAATTTCCTGCTTCTGCAATTTAATATTAGCTTTCTGACTTTTAACTTTATTTTTTAGTTCTTCGTATTCACCATCTGTTGAGAGTTGTTAATGTAATTAATTATCTTTGTAATTTTATAAAATATTTACCATACATAGGTGATTTTTGTCTTGAACTAGCTGATCTTAAAGATCTTATTTCATTTTCTAAATAGTGTATATGCTTTGCTTCCTCTTCACCTTGTTTATGAGCCATTTCATCGAATTCAGATATCAACGATTCCACCTGCCAAAATATAATTTGTAATTGTATCGTAGAACTAAATAAATTATATTACCTGTTCTCCTTTATATTTAAGTACTTCTTGTGTAATCTTGATAAAAGATTTTAATTTGTTTCGGTCTAAGTTCCAAGCATCGATATCCATAAAGGAAATATAATTATACAAATCATCTTTCATATCATTATCTATATTATTTGGTGGTAATAATAATATATTTTGTAAATCCATTGTAAAATAAAACTGAAAAATGTTCTATGACTGAAACTAACTTGTAAAACTATTGTTATCAGACTATAAGTTTGTTTTGTTGCATTTGTTGCCATGGTAACAGGTATTGATTATTTTTTTGAAGTTTTTAAAATGCATTGTTCGGTAATTTATAACGGTAAGGAAGACTTTTATAACAAAAATATAATTCCTCATTAAAAATGCAAATAAAAATGATAAAACTGTAAGCCTATATAACACATATTTTTATAAAAATCAAGAACTTGGAGTGGAACAGTTGTTAGTTTTATTCCTTACTTTGAAACTGTATTTTATAGATTCCATATACATAAGCGGCGCAAAAGGTAAAGAGGTAGGTCCTCCGTTTTTTCACCTTCCGGCGCTATATAAAAACTAAGAGTCTGCGTGACTTTTCGACCAGCTATTCTCTCTGTTTAGCCTAGGTGGAATATTTAACATACGGCAGATTCTGTTTAGAGAAATACAGCACTATATGAAAGCTAGGTAGTTAGCGTGACGCTTCTACCGGGCAATTATCCTTGTATAAATAGGTATTCATTTTTAAGTATGAAATATTCGAGGTTGATTGATCCATATAAACTTCTATATTTAAGTATTAAATGTATGAATTGATCCCTAAGCTGAGTTACACAGTATCGGGAAAAAATTCGAAGTGGAGCGAACTCGCGGGTTCGAATTTGAACCCGCATCTCTGTGATCTGTAGATAACGGTCGTTCCACGGAAGTTCTATTTTTTATGTCTTACTAATTGAAAAATACTACCCTTTTTAGGGTTCAGTTCTTATGCTGAGGCCACCAAAAGCGTTACGCTATGTATGCTACGTATGCTCTGTGTGAGCTGATGTTCTGTGGTGTGAGCTTAGAATATACCGTCACTCATATGTCCGTCTGTTCAGTTGAAATTGTGGCCAAACGGCTGGACTTAAAAATTTTAAATACATTATGTATTTAAAATTTATATTTACATACATATGTATAATTCTTCAGTACGCCCCCTGTAGGAACTATTCTGTAACTTGTCGACAGTCAAGTTCACA
This sequence comes from Liopterus haemorrhoidalis, assembly GCA_963971575.1. NCBI lineage: Eukaryota > Metazoa > Arthropoda > Insecta > Coleoptera > Dytiscidae > Liopterus > Liopterus haemorrhoidalis. The sequence goes on from OZ020615.1 coordinate 40,947,867, forward strand.
CTGTCAAGTTAATTTTTGTGATTACTCACTCTACTGTAGGAACTTTCGACAGGATATTTTATTTTATTTTAATGGCCTTTGCTGCTTCGGCAATTAACCAGGACAATTATTATTTTTGAAAATTATTCCATGCCTGAACGAGATTCGAACCAGAGACCTTAGCAACGCAGAGCACATGTGTTACCACTACGCTACGCCGGTCGGCTTCGACAGGATACTGTAAAAAGAATTGTCTAAAAGCTTACAGAATAGACAACCTGGTCATTTTCGATTTAACCAATAGATGTGTTCCGGAAGTTATAGCGTATAATAAGTGTATTACATTTTTGTAATTTTCAGATTGGCTTTTACACACAATAGCCGATGTACATGGTCCGAAAAATCTCGTTTGCCAAGAAGGTTCGTGAGGATGGTGACACGATTTGAAGCGAAAACTGACGTGTACCTAGTCCAATCGAGCACGCTTACTTGTAATAAAAATTTGATTGGAAAATGACGGTGTCGTAGTTATAAATAAAATCTAGACTATTACTATGGTTAAAAAAAAAATAATAATAATAAAAACTTGATAAAAAGGGTATCAAAAGATAGACGAGTCTGGATAAGAAATTAGATAGACCCACGTCGACATTTTGGAGCTTCCAGTCAATTAATTCGTGAATCGAGAAACGAAGATTTTGCTTTCTTCAAAAACATATTTAGAGTTAATCCATATCAATTTTATGTTGTACTAGAAAAAGTGAATCCTCTTATTCAAAAATAGTGGACAAATATACGTGAACCTCTGTCATTTAAACTGAAATTACTTTCTGTTTTTTTATGTTTGGGCGACCCATTTAACAGTCTGATGTATTTTTTCCGAGTTTTAACTTATTAAGCAGCTAAACACATGGTTCTCGCACACCAACTAATAAACATGTTTGCTTTTATGCGAGCACGAACATGTTCGTACACGCGCACGCAATTGAATTATATATAATATTCGAAGTCGCATGCAATTCGTGTTCGAGAGCTTCAGGAACGAGATAATTCGAATCGTGTACATTATAATGGCCATTTTCATGTTATACATTCATAATTAAATAACATCTAGCGGATTCAGCAATATTTATTTTGCATAATACAATATACTGAGTATCAGAAAAAAATAAGAATCTAATTTATTTAAAAGAAGAACAAAATTAATAGCCTAGAAAATGGAACTATTTTTTTTTTTTTTTTTTTTTTAATTTAATGGCCTTTGCTACTTTGGCAACTAGCCAGGACGATTTTTATGTGAGAAAATTTCCATGCCTTAACGGGATTCGAACCCGAGACCTTCGCAACGAACTATTTTTGAATTACGACCGCGTTAAACTGAATCGAGTAAGACCTGTATATGCATAAAAGTATTTTACGAAATCTTTTGAGTTATCAAATCAAAACGTAGATTAAGGAACCAAAGTAAATGTTTGAAAACTTTTTATTTTGAAGTGATTTTTTTGTCTCAATCCGTAGAGCAGCGTTTTTCAATTTCAAATTGCTTGAATAGACAGCACTCACCGAACAGGAGGCTAAAATTGTTGAGGCACATCATCAGTTTTTGTAATGAGAAATTGTATAATTATAAAATGTATTTTATGATTTTACTTATTTAAAGGTTCAATAACTTACTTGCTAACAATTATGTTATTTTCAAAAATATGTTGTTTATGATTTTTAAAAATTTATTTCTATATTAAACATCAAAGCTGGTGTACTGCTAACGCCACTTGAAAATCACTGCCCTAGAGGGTTTGTCAAAAAATCTAAATAATTCACATTATTTTTTGGATTAATTTTTAGATTTGAATTCTGATGGGGAAGATAAAAGGCTACACATTAATCCAGATTGCTGCCTTAAAGTTTTATTAGATTATATTCGGGAAGAAATTGAAATTGATTGTGGTTTTGAAAGTATGTTTCAATTTTTATTTTTAATTCTTTTCATAATAAAGTAACTTTTTAGGAGAATTTGATTTGTGTACTGAAGATGGAGAGTTGCTTTTTGTAAGTGAATATCAACCAGATATTAGAGCAACTCAAATTTTGGAACCTTTAGCTGTTTACTATATTGTTTTAGTTAGCAGTAAGTTCTATCTTTAATAATAATAAATTCCCACTCCAGAACGGCGCATAGGGTAAATAAAGTATATTCCGTTTCTTTGACACTATCTGAGAACTACGCGATCGGCGTGATGTTTCCACTTTCCTTATTATACCTATATAAATTACACAGTAAAAAATTATTACACACAGAAAATAATTATAGTAGGGTTACGCTTGTGTAAACAAAAAACCCTTATTATAGTCGGATTGCTGATAGGTGACTGTTCGTTGCTACAAGTATAGATATACAATACTAAACTCCATTCACAATAAATATGAGATGACGTCACACTTGGTTAATTTAAGTACCAACGTTATGATATGTTTTAATCAACATCAATCCATAACTCAGTTAGTACATTTATTTATTTAATGTTGGTTAATTTTTCCAATGTTGTCAGTTTGTAATTGGATTGTTCAATCGTTATTTGTCAGGTTGACATTTAAGTGCTTATTTAGTGAGGTTATATTTTATTATTTTTAAATTTTACTGTAATAAAAATGCCCAAAGCTCTTAGTAGCCGTGCTCAAAGGATGGTTTTGTCTCTTATTAATTATTTTGAAAGATAATTAATTTGATTTTAGGAGAGCATGTTACTGTCGACACTATTAATATAAAATTACATGAAAGGGGTACCTTAGTAAACTACCATTTCTAACAGAGTGATTAAGACTAAAATTTAAGGGTTTTTTAAAACTCATAAAAGAGTAGTAGATATCAAATTTTAGCTTGATCGTAGCAATAGTTTTCGAGATATTGGTCGAGTTAATTTTTAAAAACTGCAATGGTACCTTAGTAAACTACCATTTCTTACAGAACGATTGAGACCAAAATGATGATTTCTGATGATTCTTTACACTGATTTTTTTTTTTTTTAATATTACATTACACACTTATTATAATATAAACCATAAATTTCGCGAGAAATCGGTTAGAAAGAACTGCTGTGCATCATAATTTACATTAATTCCTTTCCTCCATAGGAAATATAGGTTTTCAATATATTTTTAGAAGATGTTCGATATAACCTAACTTTTTTTGACAGTTTACGAATTGGCAACAAGGTGAGTTTTTCAACTGTGACGTCATTTCAAAGTTACGATAAATGGACTTTATATGCTTTCTCTGTCTATATCATTATAATTATTTGCATATCCTTAGTAACGTATTGTGACGTAAGTTGACAACTAACCTTCCTAAATTATTTTGGTAAAAAACAAAGCATTAGAAAGAAACGGCATGATTCGTAGATATCTTTACTAATTAGACCAGGAAAATAAATTCACAGCAGTACTCAAACAAACAAAATTATTAATTTTAAGGTAATAATTATAAATAAGGAAAAATTTTTACTCATACGTAAATTTTGGATTATAATTTGTTGTTTAATTAAATTAAATTTTTATGTTTCCCCTAAGTACAAAGTAATAAAATATTAAGTAAAAATATATTTATTCATATAATATATTGCTACAAGTTGTATTAAAATATTTATTTTATTTAAAAAAAAAAATAGTCACTGTAATGCATGATATCGTCGTCATCTGAACTATCGCTGTCATTTCTTGTATTTATTATTATTGGATTAATATCATCAACAATCCTTTACCTTTCCCACCATTCATTTATTAAATTTTCGATTTTTTTAACAGATTTTGCCCAGTTTCACAACTAATTTGATCACAGGCTACTTGCCACATTTTCAAAACTTCGTTATCACTATATCCGTTTTGATCAATATGTCTATCATAATAATTTTTTGTTATACCCCAAATTAGTTCAATGGGGTTAAACTGGCAGTGATAAGGAGGTAATCTTATTACTTCATGACCATACGTTTGTGCCAATGTATCAATAAAATAAACTGGTTCAGATATTAATTTCCTTCGTTTTCTCGTGATTTTGTTAGTGAGAAGTTCAAATTTATTACATTTTATAATTCTACGAATTGTTGATTCCGAAATCTTTAATGCAGCTGCTACTCTTTGATGGACACAAGATAGAGAAATAAGTGGCCCATTGTTTTCTTTTTCGGAATTAAAGTATTCCAGCAGATTTAAAATTAAAGTTTGTGAATTTAATAATTGACCACAAGCTCTATTAATTAATATTATTAACAGTCACTGACAGCTAAGACAAATAACAAGAAACATTTTTAAAATCGCTGATAAATGGTAACTAGATTATTATATGAATGTACTACTTGATACATACATGTAACAGTCACCTATCAGCAATCCGACTATAGTTGGCAACATATGTATTCCTTGTTTACATTTTAACATTTAAAAATTTTGAGAACATACTTCGTTAATTTAGTAAACTAAAGTCTAGCGAAGAAAAGCGGTATTATTCAGTTGATAGTGGTGTGCTAAAACATTTATAATATATGTATTTCTTCCGTGATGAAAGGTTATGTAATATTTGGTGAATTGTTATGAATTGTTGCATTGTATGGGAACAGCCGCCTATAGTATCTGCCAAAAAACTATGAGATTGATTCATACGATTTATAGTTCACTGAAACGACATCTTACATTTGATAGACTATACCACAGGGTCGCAACATCTTTGATCAGTTATTCTTTAAATTTAAATATGAAACTCAAATACAGAAAATCCCCGACTTAGAACCGTAAATGGAACATTTCGCAATGCAACACCTATATCTATTTTTACGTAACTCGGAGACATGTTTTATTATATATATATATATATTAAATTCCGTAATTTTTCGCGCATGTCTTAAATTTGTGTGTAATTCCGGATCTGCGCGTGTCATGGTTCATCTGTATTACATTTTTTTAACCTTTTTTTATGTATTAAATTCAATATATGTTTTAAGGAACTTATGATGGAGATTTTACTAAACTAGTTCCGTTATTATCAAAGACAAGTCCCAAACGATCTGACTTATCAGTTAAAATAAAGCAATATGTAAACCCTTCGAAAAGATTTTCATTTGATTTAAAGGTAATTATTAATTTCTTTATTAACATTTTTGTAGTTAATTTGTATTAGTATTATTTACATTATATCATTTTTTTGTTAATAGAAAAAACGTCGCAGCAGTGATAAAAGTTCGAAAAGCAACGTATCAGCAGATTCATATAAACCTCGGAAAAAACCAGCAAAAGAATTTTAAACAAAAGTATTATTAAAAATATATTGACTTTTAACATTATTACAGTTTATTTTTTAAATTTTTGTTCTCTTTCTTCTCCCATTCTGGTATTTCTTTTTCTTTTAAATCGTAGAATTTTCCATGTCTTCCTGTTCCACTGACGAATTTTTGTGCGCCTTGAATTGATTCTGTAGCAACAACATGTGTTCCATTGTCCCTTTCAAATATTAGACTTTCTTCCAAAGATGTTGAAGCAAAAGCTGCATTATAAGTTGAAACACGATCCACGTTCATGCATTGTTGAGGGAATTTTGCTAGAGAATTTGCTACCTGGAGAGCTTGACCAAGAGCTAAAAAAAAGTATTTGGTTAAAAAAATAAATAATAGAAATGGAAATTTTTGTAAACGATATTGTAATAGATCTACTGACACATTTAATATGATAAGAAATCGTAAAAGAATGAGACAAATTTGAAATAATAATTTTGCAGAGCTCCACACAATGATAAATTGTTAAAGTTTTTATATGTTTAGTGGAATCGAATATCTGGTCGAACTTGGATATTCTGCGAACACCGTTATTTTGGACATTTGCCATTGCTAAAAGTACTAAGTTGGAATAGTACAATATAATGAGTACTAGTATCAAGAAGATAAAATTAGTGTATAAAATTCTTTCGGACGTGTCGGAAACTGCTCAACGATCTGTTTCCGTGTTCAGCGATCACAAGAGTGATGAATATTTCAATTCACTTCGAGTCTTTTTACCGGGTATTGTAAGAGTGGGACATGGTTATAGGTGTGTTGCTATTGGTTGGGTGGTTAGGATCAGCTATAGGTAGGGGATTACTTGCGGAGGATTCCTCACTATAACCTCGATATAATAAAACTTAACCAAATATTTAAAAGCCAGATTTATGTAAAAGTTCACATGTTTCCATAAAAGTCTATTTACACCACAACAGTCACCAAAGTAACCAGATCTATGGTCTATTTCAAAGTAGAAAAATGTGTGTAAGAAGATAGCTGTTTGTCCTTGCTTCGGATTGGTTTAGATCGTCATCCCTATTACACTGTTAAAATATTGTTTTTAGTCCAAGTTGACAGATGTTCAGTGTCGTATAATCTGTCTCAGTTTGTAATACGAAAATAGATCTGGTTACTTTGGTGACTGTTGTGGTGTAAACAGACTTTGGCGTATCCGTGTGAACCAATACTATGATAATATTATAAATGTATTGTCAATATACAATATAAAAAATGAACTTCCCCTGTTAGTTACGTATTACAAAATGAGACAGATAATACATTGGAAATATATATTATTTATATTATTTAATTTTTTTCATATATTTTGAAATTATTTACATATTTAGACTTTTATTTATATTCTTGGCATAGATTTTATGGAGAAAATTCTCCATGTAATTTGTTTTTACGCAGTTATATATTTTTTAAGTTATCTGACATAAATATTTTTTGACACTTGACAATTAACAGATCAAGATAGAGGACTAATGTGAGGCCAAAAGACAGCCCAGCTGATTGTGCCCAAAGAAGAAGTTGATATAATTTTTAGACCTTCATATATTAATGTTTATTTACAATAATTATTTAAATAACAAACTTTAGCTCTGAAGATATATTGTTTGTTTTATTGCTTTATTTAAACTCTTTTAGCCAAATCTCTCTTTTTATATATAGTACATAATTTTTAAAATTAATATTTTTTAACCTTTTCAAATTCCCCATGAAACTGAATTTATGTCGTATAAATAACGTAAGTGTATTATCTGCCTTGTTTATTTCAATATCTTATTAACCTTTTTTAAATTTAAAAAAAAAAAACAAAATCACTTGCTAACCCAGTTACTACGCCCATGCCCTAGTTGTAGCTTATTTTAAATTTCCCGCTATACTGTATTTGTCCAGTGTAAATCGTACTCGGTTCGCAGCGCAATCTACTTTTTTTTAATTTGAAATAGACCATATAATCCGTTTCAATTTGTAATACGAAACTAGATCTGGTTACTTTGGTGGCTGTTGTGGTGTAAACAGACTTTGGCGTATCCGTGTGAACCAATACTATGACAATATTATAAATGTATTGTCAATATATAACATAAAAAATGAACTTTCACTGTTAGTTTCGTATTACAAAATGAGACATATTATACCTTAATTATTGTAGATCTGTACTGTATTAAATATATTATTAAAATAACTAATATAATTATAACAATAAGTATAAACTTCTTATAACGTCGATATAATACAGTATTCTTGTTTACGATAATATAAAATGTTGACAGCACAAATTCAAACAGTATTATAAATTATGTTGACAATGCGTACTAACTTTAACACAAAGATCTCTGTGTTTAACTTAAGCTGTGTTAACCAGCGGTCACGCGCTTTCACTTAAACTCATCCTCATTTTAACATTCTATGTTAAACATCTAGTGTGAAAAGGAAATCTTCTTATTGTACAATACCTCTAGAGAATAATTAAAAAACGAGGTGTAAGCAATGATGGCATCCTAAATTTTCAGGAAGCGGTTCTATAAAGTCATATCTAGAAACCTATTCTGTATTTTTAAGAGTGAAAACAAATCACTTACTTCCATTTATTAAATTCAAGGAAAACATTTTAAGAGCGTATTATTAATAACCTATAAAATAAATATTACATTTGCAACACTGCAGGGCACGACGCATGATTCAAAACTGAAGTCAGAGTAATTCATTTATTTTTAATAATTCTAACAACCGGTTCCCTAAGGTTTCAATAATTTTAAGAAACGGTTCGCGCGAACCGCTCCGACCCGGTAGGATGCCATCACTGGGTGTAAGGAATAAATGAATATTCGGGCTAAAAAAATCTATGACAGTGGTTTGATAGAACAACTTGATTATCTTATAATAATCTTATAAAACTCCCGTTGGAGATCATATTGATGAGTGTTAATCTTCGGAAAGGAAGCTTGAGATGAGAGGAAGGAAAGGAAGAGATGAAGGGAGGAACAGTCAGCGAACACGCTAGCTAGTAATTTAATAAAATGAATTATGATAAGATCAAGATTGTTATGAGTTCTAAAATGTATTGAACAAGAATGTAATATTTTCGAACATTTCCTGTAATTTGCTTTATGTGTTTTGTTTCCTTATGTTTTTTTTATAATAAATAATAATGAAGATTTTCATTAAAATATTGTAATTTTATAATATAACAAAGTCAACTCGCATACCTGTTCCTGTTGCCACGACCCTATTGGCAAGTCCCCATTCAAGGGCTTCTTTCGCTTCGATTGCTCGTCCAGTTAAGATTAAATCCAAAGCCCTTGAAAGACCTATCATAGCCTGTAGTCTTACAGTTCCTCCATCAAGTAAAGGTACTCCTAATGACAAAAAATATTTTATTAATCCAATAACATTAAAGATGAAGAAAATAATTTAACGATACTAGATTACCTTGAATCATGTAATACTTGTTTGCCTTATTGTTTTTTTTTTTTTTTTTATAATTTGCATATTGTTTTGTTCTAATTAAGTATGTTGCGAAATGGTTTTTATTTGGATGAGAAAAATACGAAATGTTATCAAAACTTATGGCGAAAAAATGGGGCGAATTGAAAACAATGCCAACACTATTTCTGGCTTTGCAGTAAGACAGCACAAGTTTTTTTGAAACCTTATGCGCCTCGTAGGAGTTTTACAAATACCATATACACTTTTACCCCTCAATACGAATTACGAAAAAGAGTTGATACGAAGAAAATTATTTCCCATTTTTTGCCTAACAAAGACATTTTTGGCATAACTATTATTAATTCGTATGGTTAATGATTAGGTTTTTTTTTTTTTTTTTTAAATTTAATGGCCTTTGCTACTGTGGCAATTAGCCAGGACAGTTTTTATTCGAGAAAATTTCCATGCCTGAACGGGATTCGAACCCGAGACCTTCGCAACGCAGAGCACATGTGTTACCACTACGCTACGCCGGTCGGCAATGATTAGGTTTAAGAGATTTTCAGGTATAACTAGCGCCCTCTGACATAACAACTACTTTCTATGTTGGTCTAGACCAGTGATTCTCAACCCAAAAGTTACCACGGACTGGCAAAAAGAAATTTTTTTACGCGGACCGATAAAATATTTCATTTTTACTCAGACCAGTGAATATATTATTTTGCAAGTATAATTTATTGTAAAACTGTCAATTTACATTAAAAAGTCAATATTTTTTTGTTACTATAGTGCGTTCGAAGGTGAGTTTGCAGTATAGCTCTTATGGCAAATGGGAGCGGTGTTGCCAAATGTTGTAAAAGTGTCAAATGTGTCAATTATAATAATATGAAAAAATCGTATGATTTACAAAAATCAACTCTTATAAAATTCAAAATAACACTCAACAACAACAAATGGCCAGAATACTGCGTCTTCACAGATCAGCGCGTTTTAGAGCTGGCAACGTCGACTAGCAAGAAAAGGATAGCGTCATTATGTAAACCCATTAGAGAGTATGAAAAAGAACTACTCCATATGCCCTGTACTGCAAACTCACCTTCGAACGCACTATAGTACAAGTAAAAATTCATAATTTTATGTACAAATTCTACTAGCCGTAGATATGTTTTTAAAATTTTTGTGGACCTGATAGATTTATCCGCGGATCGGCAGCGGTCCGAAGACCGGCGGTTGAGAAAGGCTTAATGTGCCCTCGAAAGAACATCCAATATTCCCGAATATTAATTCAAAAATACAAGTATTTATTTAAGGGAAGGCTGAGTAGGCCTATGGTAGCAGGCTTACAAAGCGAGTGATCTTACCACTACACTACACTAGCCACAATTCGATATAATGAAGAGGAAGAGTGAATAATTTACAATTTGAGAGAGAGTTAGATGACTCCTGTGTTTGGTAATGTGTGCGTCGCGCCAGTATTGTTGTTGTGTATGTCGCACCATCACTCAGCACCTTTGCTGGGTAATGCTTTCCCCTGTCGAAATACACAATTTTACCTTACGAAGTCTTTTTTATGCCTGAGTTACTTTTATAAGGATGTGTAAAGGTGTTAACATGCAATTAATTTATTTAATTAAAATATTCTTACCAAATCGTCTACAGAAAACACCCATTTTTGCAGTGTCTTCCATAACTCGAAGATCGCACATTAAAGCTAATTCAAAACCACCAGCAACTGCGTAACCACTTACTGCTGCTATCATCGGTTTTTTAATAAATCGTCTAGTTGGCCCCTACGATAAAATTAAAAAGTAAAATATGTTTTTTGCATCCATTTTCTCTTCTTACCATATGGCCCGTCAACGATTCTTCAGGAACTGGACTGTCAGCATTCTTATTAATGCTTGATAACTCACTTAAGTCATATCCAGCACAAAAATTTCCACCGGTCCCATATAAAACAGCGACAGGCGATGTCTCATCATTCTCAAAGTCTGCGATAGCTTTTTTTAAAAGTTCTCCTGTATTTGAGTCTACACAGTTACGTTTATGAGGCCTATTTATTCCTATTGTTGTAATAGAATCAATCTTATCCACTAATACACCTAAAACAATATAATAGGTTATGTTTGTGATTAAGTTTTAAATAATTTTAATTAGATACTTTCTGTTCTGGTTTCAGTGGAATACATTTTGCAGGATGCTGTAAACAGGTTTCTGAACGAGCGTAAATAGTTCATTGTTGATAATATTACGCAACATAAATAAATAAGACTTTAAACCATATTTTTAAAAAGATAACATAACCTGGTAACCCATAACAAGGTTCAGTTAAATATTTGTTTAGCCAGTTTAAAAACTATTTTTTCCACTGTAGTTAACTATATATTTTAGTATACATTGACTTTTGGAAATAAAAAATAATGTTCAATTATGTAAACAAAATCTGATTTTGTTAATAAAAAAAAGTATTATTTTATCATCATTTTATTTATTATCATAACAAAAATCGAGCTTAAAAAATATGTATACAAAATAAAATTATTGATCTTCTCGAATAATATGTTTCTGCCTTTCTGGTACAAAAGGCACAGCACCCTTCTTCGAATGCTTTCTTCTGTTTCCCTCTTTCCGTTTGGCTTTTTCTTTGATAGTTCGTAATTCTTTCTGAGCGTTGTAAATATGTTTTGGAATTTGTCTGTGACGTGCAATTCTCCTTATCTGTGGGTGACTTGCAAATTTTTCTTTTAAAGCTTCACTGTAGTTCAAGGCTGCTCTTTCCCTCGGTTTTAGCTGAAAAAATAAATAATTAAATCAAAGTTGTAACTCAAGTCCAATATAAAACATAAGTCAGAGGTCAGAATATAATAAACATTATATTATAAATAAAGAAAAATTACACAGTTTTTAAATTAATTTAATTTTGAAAAACTGTTAACTCGCACTAAAACGTTACGTTCAAGATTATTTGCTTGAAATATAAAATTTTCATCTTCTGCATTGATTTTCTTCTGCAAGAATTTTAAAACTCCTGATGAACTAAATAAAAACCATTTCTGTAAATATAAAAAGTTAGTCCGCGACCCATCGAAATTCTTTGGCCATCCAACTTTGAGTTGCGACTCAAGGTTTGGGAACTACTGCTCTAATGGTACTAAACATGAAAACGAAAGCAAAATAAACATAGTACCTGAATTTCTTAAAGCATGGAAACAGACACGACATTTTGTTCTCTGTTCAAGAACAAAAAAGAAATTAAAAATATACCAGTTTTACCTGGTTTCCTTCATACTTTCCAGTTTAAAATTTGTTTAATACTGCTCGTATTAACAGATTAATAAGACGCAGTAAAGATATTTGTTTTTACTCATATCCATTTTATCTCTGTATGGTCTGTTTATTATGTTTAAGCGGAACTAAACTGGATTTTCAGTTTCTCAAGTTGAGAAAAGCTTTGTAATTATTTCATGTTTCATGTTAGCAGCCAAAATCTAAATGTTAAAAGGAAAAAGTGTCATATTATGAAAAATAAAGTATATAAAATACAATCAAAATTTATGAAAACTAATGTATTCGAAATTTTGTATTAAAAATGACACAAAAAGTCAATATCAAATGAAAATGATTTATTTATAAAAACAGCTCATCCCAACTCAAAATATTTAATGTAAGTATAGTCTGCTTTTTTAGTTTCAGCGGAACTAGATATTGAAATTTACTAACTTTTAACGATTGAATGAGGCTTTTTATCATTTTGTTTAACAAAAGTACACTTCGATCGTGAGCTTAAGTCAGTGCCGGCTGTGGGTTTTGCGGGGCCTCGGGAAAACTTGTAAAAAACGTTGCATTTGGTGTCAAAAACTTGCCCTAGCTACTAATAATTGTTAGAAATATGAAAGCGCGGGGCCCCTTTAAGCGCGGGGCCTCGGGAAAAATCCCCGAAGTCCCGACCTCTGAGCCGGCCCTGGCTTAAGTTATAACTTAAGAAAATAAAAAATACATTTTGTCCCGCTTAAACATTTGGAATAGACTTTACGATTTATGAGTGAAAGGAGTCGGGAGTCGGAGTCGAAGTCAGAGTTAGGAGTCAGAGTCGGTAATTTTTCTGCCGACTCCCAGTGGTGGCATCCGAAATTTTCAGGAAGCGGTTCTATAAAGCCATGTGATATCTAGGAACCTATTCTGTATTTTTAAGAGTGAAAACAAATCACTTACTTCCAGTTATTAAATATAAGGAAATAATTTTAAGAGCGTATTATTAATAACCTATAAAATAAATATTACATTTGCAACACTGCAGGGCACAGCGCACGATTCAAAACTGAAGTCAGGGTAATTTATTTATTTTTAATAATTCTAATAACCGGTTCCATAAGATTTCAATAATTTTAAGAAACGGTTCGCGCGAACCGTTCCGAACCGGTAGGAAGCCATCACTGCCGACTCCCCATCCCTGATATAATATCCAATAAAGATCCGTCGTGGAAAAACGGATACGGACCCAGACACGGATTTTTATTTTTTGTGGATCATTCGCAGATGTGGAAATCCGGTACAGCACTATTTATATAAATGTTTTTAATTTCACTTTTACATGCTAGCAGGTAAAGGATTATTGCTAAAACTGATACGCGAATACGCTACATATAATTACCCTTGCGAATCCTGTTCAGGCATGGAATCGTAACATGTAAAATTAGAATTGTCCTTGCTAATTGCCTTAGTTGCAAAGGCCATAAACGTGAAATAAAAAAAAAAAAAAACACTTGAGAAAGAAAAAAAAAAAATAATAATAATAATAATGGCCCGCACTAAAAATAAGACAGCCCTTGTCCTTATTTCGTACAATTCACATTTGACCTTGACCAGACACCATCTAAAAATTTTACTATATGTTTATTTATTAATACTTACAACTCCCAATTTTTCTGATGCCCTTGCTTTCCAAACTCTTATATTCATTTCATCGGAAGAACTCAGCACGTATTTATTGTCTAACGACCATAATACACTTGTCAAACGTTGCATTCTTTTTGTATGATAAATTTCCCTAGAATGTCCTTTATGAACTTCATAAATTCTGACTGATTTGTCATAAGATCCACTGACAAATTCTTTGCCAGTTGGTGAATAATCTACATCTGTCACAGCTCCAACGTGATCCATATGGATGTTGAGAGGATACTTAAGATTTCTCGTATCAAATGTATATAAACTGTAAAAAAAAGGAAATAATCATAAAAAGGTGAATTACAACTATTGACTGTTGCATAAGATTTCTCACAACATGTTCTTAACAGGTTTCCAACGCCTATGAGCTAGCGGTTGTGGTTTATTACCTACTTTCAATAGAACACATTGTCTAAAATTAAAATAAGTGTGAACGCACAAGCGGTTGTTTAGCCGCAACGGTTTAAAAACTCATTTCGAGAAATTGTCGGCAACATACTCTATTGTCTTTGCCATCTTTTAAAATTAAACAAAAGCAAACAAATTTAGGCGAGCACACAATCGGCTAAACAGCTGCTTTTAGCCACTTTTTATATCAAATGTATTCCTTTCACACTAGCCTCATATAGAGTTCATAAAATAATAATAAAAAATAATAGGATCCCAACACCTAGATAGGCGTATATTGGGCAGAGAAGGTAAGTTTTCCGTTTCTAGACCGCCGACCATAGATATGAAAGCCACGTGGTCAGTGTGACATTTCGACCGGCCCTATTATCCCTATATAAACAGGTACTCATTGTCAGTATGAAATACTTGAAGCTGAGTCGACCCTAAAGCTAACTACACATTTTCGGAAGATAAAAACCCGAAGGAGGATCATAGAGTGCTTATTCGTTTTATTATTATTTGATTTAGAATGGAGGAATATATAGAAATGAAAAGACAATATGGGCCGTATGAATAAAGTTGAAGTAAATGCTCATAAGTAGAAGGTAGAAGTATAAGCATTTGCTTCGAGTAAAAGGTCGGAGTAAAAGCATTTGCTTCTTTTTATATGAATAACGATTACCTTTTACTTGCAAGTAAATGCTTCTACCGTTGAGCAAAACTTGAGTTCCGTGTAAAGTAATTTTGTAATTTTTAACTTCTTAGCGATGTTGTGCAAAATAACACAAGCTACAACTATTTTTGGGATATTTTTATGTTTGACGTGGCAAACATACTTTAAGATCGGGAACCTTCGTTTAAGTTGACCAAAACAACGCTCGATTATTATCCTCTCCTCTTTTAGGAGTTTATTAAAGCTTCTTTGAGCTCTATTATCAGGATTTTTAAATGGAGTCATAAGACATGGCTCTAATCCATACCCCTTATCAGCAATTAGTACAGTATTTTGCATTCTTGATAAAATTTGTCTAATGTCTGAATTTTTCCAAATCCAGGCCACCTTACATCTACACTTGTGAACATTTCACTGGCATCACAAGTTGCCTGTACATTTAGCATAGGGTTTCCTTTACGATTGACATATTCATCTCCATGGATCTTCGGTATTTTCTATACCTATATGCGTACAGTCAATGACACCAATCGCGGTTGGAAAACGGTATTTTCTTTGCCACAATTCTTTCGCCTCCACTAATGAATTTTGGGAAGTAGGAAATTTAATCCAGGTGCCAGCTTGTGCAACAATTTCATCAACAACACTGCTGACAGTCCGTGATACTGCGGATTGCTCCACCCCAAGTTCCTCACCGATACCTTTTTGAAACCCAGGATCGGCTAGATACCTCAAAAATAATTTGATTTTATGCCGAGAAGACAACGCACCGCCTCGAGATTCTGTAGTGTTACCTAAAAAAGTATTAGCTAACCACTCCACGTTTTCCTCTTCAAAACAAAGCAAACTTTTAAAGTCACTAGAACGTGGTGAAGAACGACACCTATAGTGTTTCACATTTCTTAAATGCACATTATCCGCCATAGCAACTAGGTCACTATAACACTTTCTCACAAGTGAGTATACGAAAATATAGATGCAGTTTTTCGAAGCATTTGCTTATAATTTAAAGTAAAAGGTCTGCTTTATTCATAACCATTTACTTCTGTCGTGAGCAAAAGATCAACAAAAAAAGCATTTGCTTCTTACTCATAAGTAAAAGGTTTTGCTTGCATTTTTATTCATATTGTTTCGAGGATTTGCTTCATAATTTACAAGTAAAAGGTTATGCTTATTTTTATTCATACGGCCCAATATATAACTAAGTTGATCAAAAAGGTTACTTATTTCGAGAAATTTTCGGTAAATATCAGAGGTTTGTTGTACCAGTTTTTCTAAAATTTTAAGCATTTCGTAAATCGCAAAAATACGTTGCAACCCATTATGTATGATAGGTATTTTTGCGTTTAAAGGGATGCTTAAAATTTAAGGAAAGCTGGTGCAACTGGACATACGTGTAAGTGCGATTTAACGCATTTACTAAAATTGTACTGGTATATATGTATAGTAAAGGAGATTTTACTTGACAGATTGATCGATTGAGAACCGATAAAGAAATATATATCTATTTCACACAGTTTTATGTAAGATGTCAAGAATGTATGTCTGCTTCTTACTGTAACGTACGTTCATAGTTTTTGTCTTTTTTTTGTTATATTATATTATGGTAACTTCAACGTATGGCCCTTTATATACTGGCGCGCGCTTTGGACCTCCCACCACTAGATGGAAGACAGGCCTGTCAAATGAAACAAATTGTATCTCTTTCTCTATTTCTAGCTTTGTCTGTGAACAAATAATATGGCTCTATTCAAAAATGGAAATGTTATTGCTATAGTTCTCTCCTATTTAACCATATGCTTTAAATAACCGTCATCTGTCAACTAAAGTCTCCTTTACTATACCATTTACAAGTCGATAATCAACTGATCTACCAATACATGTATCTGGTTAAATAATTTTCGAACGAGAGTGGCAGATAACTTTGAAAACGATGCATTAACTTAATTTTGAATCAGAAGGCTTCAAATGGACAAAGAAGAAAAAAAAACGTTTATGATTAATTTGTAATTCTTATTTATGTTGTTTTAATCTTATCTTAATTGTTATTCTATTTTATTCTAATTATTTGCAGTTAAATATTATTTAAATTTTTATTTACATTTATTTACTTTTAAAGAAGTATATGTAAGGAAGAGAGATTAAAAAAAGATATACCCTCCAATTTTATTTATATAGTTTGCCTTAGTTATTGTTACATAGGTAAATCCACATTTTAAAAATCCAACTTCTTTACAATACTTTGATCAAGGTCCCATATTTTCACGTCATAGAGAAGAACGGTAAATATATAGCATCTTCGTATTCTTCGAGAAACATATTCAACAAAATATAAAATAAGTAAATTTAGTGTCATAAACTTTTGAATTTCGTACCAAAATTGTGTGCTAAACTGCGTGTATCGACGTCTTGAGCAGATTCACAAATTGTCTACCCATTTAATGCACCTGGTTACTTCCAGTATAATAATCAAATACGAGACACAATCACCGAAGGTATTTTCGAACACAGCCAGAAGATACCGGTACAATTTTCGTAAAGGCTTATAGTTTATAAATGAAGGTTGCAATTTAAAATTAAGACGTAGTATACTTATCAAAATAATTTGATTCTATAAATATCAAATTATTGTAAAAACAAATATGTGATATGCAAAACCGTTGAACGAGCCCTATTTGCAACGCGCAGAGTCCTGCACACGACTACGTACCTAGCGGAGGGTTATACTCGGTAGAATAGCCTGGTCTAGACACACTATTATACTTAACATACAAATATTTCCAGGGACACATTATATTTATAAATTGGGATTTATTGGGCTATATAGAAGATATATTTAAGAAACTGCAAATAAAAGTATACTTACTTATAGTCTTCATTAGCGCATGTGAAAATAAAAGCTTCCATAGGATTCCAACATAACTTATTAGCACGTAATGCCATAACTACTTTTCTAACAGGTCCTGTATCTCTTGTATCGTATAAAATTATACTTCTGTCACTAGCGCAAGCTGATAATAGATTAGTTTCAATTAAATTAAATGAAACTGCATGTAAACTATCAACTCCCCATTGAAATGTTCGTAATGGTTCACTTCGGCTTTCATCCCATAGTTGACACACTTCTCCACAAGTAGCAAATATTGGCTTTTTACGATGATGTGAAATACCAGTTAAAACTGTTTTAGAAATAACTGTATTTACAGGTTCCTCTTCTTCACCCCATTGTGGATTTATTTCTTTCCAAGTTTTAATTGTTTTGTCATCACCTGTTGTTAAAAAGTGTGAACCATCAACAGTAAAACAAACACCTCTAACAATTCCTTCGTGAGCTGTAAAATTTCTTATACATTTTTGTTGCGGTATATCCCAAACTCTGACTTCTCCATCAAATGCTCCGCTTAGAAGTGTCGATAATTTTAAAGGATGTTTATTTAAACATGATACTCCATCTCGATGGCCATCTAAATTTCCAACAAATGGTTTTGCAAATACTCTCTCTAATTTTGTTGCATTTAAGGCTCTTACATATTCTCGAGCTGCCTCAAAAGGATGTAAGTCCGGATCATAATTTCTTGGTACTGTAAATATAACCTCAATAGCAAGCTTGACATTTAAAGAATATAAATAATTACTTACATTTATGAATATCCTTTTTTGTTTCTCGGAGGTATTCATCTGGATTTCTGCTTATTACTTTTACTTTCATTGCAGAATATGGATTTAAAATTTGTAATTTTATCCATGCACGTGTGACAGTAAACTCTGACGTTTACGCATGCGCCATGTTAAACAGTGGCACCCAAACTTTATTCCGTTCTTAAATATTTTGAAAATTTCAGAACACCATAAATATTCCTGAAGATAATGGAAGGACGACTATTGTTTTTGCAATATGGATTTAAATATGTAACATTGTATAATTACGCAAGGAGAGTCATGGGGGAGTAAGAATCTATCTCTTAACTCTGTTGAGTTTAGCGATTAGGTACATAAATATTTATCACCGCTTGGACCTATTTTGCGCTTTGCTATCCTCTGCAGGGATATACTTAGAACTGTACCGGCCTTGCGGTCGGGTGGTGTAATCTAAATTATATTCTGACCCGGGCCGATATAGTAACAACAATCACTGAAAATTGCTATTTAAAACAGAACGGGCTTTTTCCGAGTCATGTTATTAAATATTTTGGCCCATACGAATAACCTGCTCTTGGGGCAGGACAATCCGTAGGAAATGCTTTAATCGGGCCGAAATAAAAATTTGTTCCTGCACGAGCTGGGTGATTTATGTTTTTTTTTTTTTTAATATTTATGTTCAGATTGGTTCAATCTGCTAACATAACAGACTGGGCTAGATAAAATTTGGCTTTAGTAGACTTCTACTTCGGAACCAGGGTTTAATGAAGGCTGGGGTAAATAAATATATCCAAAGATAAAAATACCGGAGGTTTATAATAAATCACCGAAAGTTTTAACAACCGGTTTCCGGAAACCGACTGGGTTACACCATTGTGTATAAGTGATGTTATTTTAATTATTAGCTATTAAATATGTATACTTTATTATACACTCATCAAAATGGTCTAGGAATATTTGACGCGGCTGGGAAAAAATGTTTGTTTGTTGTTTTATAAAGATTTTGTTAATGGTGTGTAGGCAGGGGCAAGGCGTGGGTCGTCCGCCCGAGTGCGGGTATTCGTGAGACCGCTCATTCCTAGAGTCGAGCCCAAATGAAGAAAGTTGATGAAAGTTTGCATATATGCGCGATTTGGGTTCGATTCTAGTGGAGATCGGCCTTCTGAACGTTTGCACACAGGCGATAGACGTACACACGGCGGCCTTGTTCACATGCTATTGGTCACCAATAATTGGTGGAGTTATTATGGGGTAACAAATAAACATTATTTTCTTGATATCATTGGGTATTTTTCATTGAGAATCCTTGGACCATTTTAATGAGTTTACAAAAATAGTCACTGAAGTCCAAATTTCCCGTCTAATCGCTGTTGTATTGTAGTATTTCATGGAAAAAAATTATGATCGAAATTATTAAGGGAATGTTTGAGGTCCTAGACAGAGTTGGTCCTAGCGGAGGGCAAACGCATGCCATACACGTGGGCGGCTGTCTAGGGAGGCCGCCAAAAGCGTGCCTCAGGTGGCTTTCACGGTTGTAATGTAGTACAAAAATCTAGTACAATAACCAATTTAGTACGATACTACTGTATCAAAATAATTAAAAGAAGAATGAAATTATTCCTTAAACCCATAGATTTTTTTTTTTAAATTATCGTAAAGTGGGGTGAAAAGAAAATACGGGGCGAGTTGAAACATTCGGTAGCGGCACCTGAATTGTTGATACTACCTTCTGGCGGGTGAGGTTTTAGGCCTTCAAACGCAACAGATAGTCTAATAGTGTTTACTTTGTGCAGTATAGTGAATAGTTATGCGCTTAAACGCGGTAAGGTACAATGGCAAAATATTGAAATTGAAGATAAATATGGCTTAATTTTTTTCACCTATCCTTACTGATTCTTAGTTATTCGGCGAAATATATCCAACCGCAAATTTAAATATCAAAGCACTTTACGCCAATGGGGTATCAATTTTCTTTCTTGTCTTTTTAGGGGCGACTTGAAAAGGATGCGTATCTATAAAAAAAGACCCGGTAGTCGCAAATATCGAGATTATGATGAAGAAAAACTGTGGCTCGGTACGAAAGAGGAAATTTACGAACTCTGAGTGAGGAAGATGTTATTCCATATGTGACCTTGTACAGGAAAATAAAAGGCTTGCATAAGAAAACACCTGGGGGTCATCCAGTCTTAACAGGTCAAGAAGAAAAGGATCTCGAGAGAGCAGTTTCTACTGCTGCTCAGTGGGGATTTCCCTGTGATGTAGAAGATCTGCTACTACCCGGAGTTTATATGTATCCACAAGTAGAGGAGTCATACAAAAAGAAGAAATTTGTAGAAAGCCTTCAAAACTGGAATTGTTAAGACGGGGACACATAAAGTTAAGTTAATTAACTAAGTCTTGATTTTATGGTAGATTTGTTCCTATTATGAGTCCTACTTTGGTTTACTTAATTTTTTAAGATTTCAAAATTTTTTATAATTAGTTTCAAATGTTTGTTAATTTTATTTTTATTTTGTAATCGAAAATTGGGTACAAATTCATGGTGATTTCAAGTAACCCCATCATGGGGCGAGATGAAACCCACCCTATTATTATTATTTTATTTTTTTTTTCACTCTCTTAATTTTGAGGACGCATATTTTTATGCTATAGTGAGTTGTGTTTCCCATAGGCCAAAGTAATCCAAAATATTTTTGGTTTGGGCAAAATTAATCTTGTCTGAGCGGTGTAACCTTAAATTCGTGTAAAGTCTTATCAAGTCACCCCACTTTACGGTACTTAATGTAATTTATTGAAAAATTAAAATATGGGCATGCGGACCTTTGGCTCGCTTTTGTTTTAATTATTACAATTAAAAAAAAGATGTGGTCTAGTTTACTTAGTAGCCAGAACCGGCACAGGTCTTAGGTAAATAATATGCTGTTAAAGTTGGATGAAATGGAATCTAGGGTAATAAAAACACATTTTTTTGTTTTTAATAAAAGTTTATCAGAAGGAAATAAATAATTTTGATTTAGATTTTGCATATTTTGTACAATATTTGCATGATACATAGGAATTAATAACATAAGCTTTGGATCATTGCATTATACCTAAATTGTATATACAAATTTACAAGAAAAAAATAACAAATATTTTAAAATGCAAATATTGTAGTTATATTTTGGGGTATGCCATGTCATGATTGTTAACATATCATAATTACAGAAGTCTGTATTGGAAGTGTACGGAATGGGAAACATTATAATTCCTAATCAGTATTACATTATTGTCCTGAAGATAGGAATGGTGTACACAGTTAGAGCAGGGCCGTTTGCGATCCTGGTCCATGATAATCAGGATCACTGAAGTCTTTAAATCAGTTAGCAGGTAAGAGTTAGTGTCAGTCGTTACACAGTACATATCCATTCAAAAACATATTAGCCAGAGTAACATATACACAAATAAGTTATAAACTTGAGAAGTTTACTGTACACGACTAGGCAATAATTTAGTATCGTCAGAAAACAGTGGAGTTTTCAAATCAAGTGTTAAATAACTATTCAAGTATTAAGTAAGTACAAATGTAAAACAACAAGAGTAAACATTAGGTAGGTACTAAATGCAAAACTCAATATCCAAACTTTGTATAAAAATAAATAGGTATTAAACAATTACAAAATTGTTCTTAACATTTAGACAACAAACACCTATGTGGCATATTTTTTACGTAAGTTTATCTATGATTTAACATCTGAATCGTTACAGTCGCATTTGTTGACGGTTAACATATTAAACACTACATTATCACATGTTACACAGAAATTTGCGTCTTTTTAAAATGTAGCAGCCACCAATGTAAAAACATCAAGTTCATGATCGCCCATTTTACAGATTCACTGTTACATTCACTTCTTTGTAGCATTCATAGACTAGTAATTCACTGCCCGCGGTTATACATCGCACATTGACACTCAATCGTTCAAGTCCGCCATCATCTTCCTGAAGTCTGCGAGCGTGTTGTAGTCCGGATCGAAGTCTACGTCCGCGAAGTCCCTACTCGAATCAGACTTGGCGAAACTCGGGTTGTACCTACTGAGTGACAGCGGACACGGTAACAGTTCGGGCATCACAGAATGGTGCGTTATCAGGGACGTCAGCGTCGAGAATTCCTTAGTGAAACCCTGAAACAAATTATTGTAAATTATATTTTATATAATACCGCGTCCCCTCGGCGGGATTGTGTCCGACAGTTTGACAGCAAAACAGAGATGAAATTGACAAGATCATTCCGGAGAGGATTAGAGAGGGAAGCAGCGTTATTACATCGCTGCTCTTGTTCTTATTATAAGCTGTCATTCATCTCTTTGAGGATATGTACTTTTTTATTGAACAAAAAACACAAAAAGATATCGGGCTTTACCTTTATTTTATATCCTTTGTTGGTCCTCATGATGAGATAGTGAGCAATTCCTGTAGGCTGGAAGTCTCGAGGAACCCTCAACGATAATGCGAAACATCCCGGTTTACTAGTACTTTCTCTAACCATGAAAGCTCCGACCGGCTCCTGTCCCAGTACTTCCAAAGTAATCTCTCTCGGAATACCGGCCTGGAACCACGGGGCCATTCGCAACTCACCCTCTTCGCGGATATTAAGGCTGTCCGTTCTCTCAGGCAGTGGCGGTGGTGTCGGCGTCCCCAACACGCTGCTCTCCGTGCCGACTTGCGGACATGATCCGGAGCTACTAGAACTAATCTGCGATATTCTTTTGGATTTGAGTTCATGTTCTGTGGAAGCTGGCGAACTTTGCAACAACCTGTTGCTGTCGAGGTCCGTGAGTAAGTTACTTATTTCTTTGTGATTGTTTATCATTTTCTTAAGATTGTTTCGCGTGGCATCTGCATCCGTGATGGCTTCATTAACGTAACCTGAAGATACTGTCGGACTGTCCGGCGTGGTACCCGGTGTTACGAGTGGACAGCTGTCATCATCTGTACCGTGTGTGCCAACGCCACCCACGCCCGTAAGGCCCATAGTTAGCCTCTTGATCAGAGGTGGTTTGTCTGTCAGTCTCTTGTAGGAATTCAGCTCTGTGGGCGAATTGCTTTCATCGCTGCTAGGTGTGCTCTGTTGCGACTGAGTCTTGTTGCCATTCTCGTTGGTGGTGGACGCGGTGAGGACGTTGTAGGTGTGACCTGGTCGGAGTCCCGGGATAGAACTCGGCGGTACTTTTACCGTGGGAAGCCTAAGGGGCGACCCCGTCGTGCTCAGCTGAATATTCATCTCTTCACTCGGGGCTGTTGGCTGTGGCTGATTTTTATTAACTGTTAAACTCCCAACGGTCGGTTTGATTGGTTGATATTTGTTCTGGAACATAAAGTGCAAATTAATTTTCACGTTATAAATTAAAGGAGAGAAATGTTTGACCGTGATTGTAAATAAACTATGAAGTTAAGGAACCTGCTTCCTATTCTGGTCGACTTTATGTTTAAATTGGCTGTTAACTTTACTTTTATCACATTTATTGGCTAACTTTAGAGCTCATCGGAATTTATTTTATGTTTTAATTTAATTAATGTACCGCATTTCACAAGCAGATCTTTCAAAGTGGCATTGAACTGAACCAGGAAATCATCTTGATATTTTTACAGTTGTGTGTACACGTTTCACGAAAACTGTTTAATTGTTCATGCTATCAAGAGCAGATATTAATATTTATGCGACAAACTTACCCTCCCCGAGTTTCTTTATTGTGTAAAATTATTTGTTCGTCGGGTATTCATTTACCCAGCTCATTTCCTTCTGTGATACGAACATTTTCTTTCTATAGAATATAAATATCAGGAACGTGGGGGCGGAAAATAAAGGCCTAAATAACGCATACCACAGATTTCGCTAACAATTAAGAAAATCTTCACGATGTTAAGTAAGGTAACATGATATTAAACTGGAGGGTTGTGATTTATGTTAAGGTTGGCATTTTGAATTTGCGCCCCATAAACTGTTGAATTAATTATAACCTACCACGGGAACGATTTATTTAAAGGAGACGCTGAACTTATCAAAAGGGGGAGAAATCATTCGATAAATGTTCAAGTTTGTGAATGATATTGCAAGTGAATCGACAATGTTTATAATTAGGGTAAACTTATTATGATTTCAATACAACTGAATACAATATTAGACCGCGCAGATGTAAACTGAAGGGTCCCTTGTGTTTAAGACAGATGTTTATATTGATTCAACAATTTTCATATTGAATTTATAATACGTTAAAAAATCTGACAAAAGATATTCAACTGATAAAATGACGCTTTAAAAATAATTTTCAGCTGCATCTTCATACACAACTGCTTTCATTATAATAGTTTCCCAACGCTAACCGATACGGCAGAAAAGGTAAGTATTCTGTTTCTAAGCGTCCAACTTTACATGAAACCAACGTGATCAGCGTGCTATTTCTACCTGTTCTATTATCTTTGTATAAACAGGTACTTATTTTTAAATATGAAACACTCGACCCCTGAACTGACTGACACAGCATCGTAAAAAAGCTCATTTTTTTGAGTCCTAGATTTAAACTTTCCAAAAACCGTCATTCATGTGCCTGCCTGTGCCGTAGAAATTACGTCCAAACGACTGGATCTAGATAGCTATAATTTAGCATGCTGATATAGATTTTCGTACCTACATACGGATTTGTCAAGATTTTTAAAACTAACTGGGATATCAAATAAAACCTCTTGGTGTGTAGATTAACAGATGGAATTTGAAGAAGAAAGTAATTTTGATGCAATTATTGCCAGATATATTTCCAAAAAATGTTGTCTGTCACTCTGCCATCCAGAGGGGCAGGTATAAAAGTCTAAACAATAATAATAATGGAGGAATACACAGTGATGAAACCGGAAGAGTACGCTCCGAATTTATGATAAATTTCTTGCATTGCAAGTTAACTTTACTTAATTTACTTACAAGATATGTACGAAATCCTGAAATGTATCACAATGTGAAGTTTTATCCTTTGGTATGTATACATAATTATAATTTATGCTTGAAATAAATTTAATTTTCCACCTTATAAAAATTTCAAAGATGCATTCTGTCACTAAATTAAATTTATTAAAACCTATTACAAAATGTATATGATAGGGGAAATTTTCATCAAGTCGTACGGATATATTTCCCCTTTTAATAAAATCTAAATTCTCGTAATGAAATGGAAAATTTCATAAGGTTTAATTATAACGTTTCGTTTATACCTATACATAAGATAGGCAAAAGTCTTTGAATAATATTTTAATATAGCAGTATAATAAATTAGAAGAAAACGTAATTTAATAAATTTTTTGTTAAGTAAGGAAATTATTATTGGATTCGAAGACCGGTGCGGTAGACGTTGTACAGTACACAGCCGAACTAAAATGACAATAGGCGTTTATGTTTAGTCAATCTACAAAATTGCTCAGATTGATCTGGTGACGTCACAAGATTAGTCGGATTGCTCAGATTTTGTTAACACTTTTCGTAAAGAATTTAAGTCTGAAGTTAAGTAGTGACGCCTGGTGGCGGTGGCGCTAAATACAACTGTCAAATTTATGTCGTTGTTTACAAGTGTTACTGCGTATTGTTTTATAAATATGATCTATCACAAACAGCACGTATTTCCTCCATTTTGTTAGGTTACGTTTACTGATGTTTACGATATGTATGCATCACTTTCCACCTGACTGCAAGATTCAACTTACCCGCGCTAAACCCCACCACCAGTTAACCCTAGCAATTCGGCTAGATCATCAGATTGTTTTGAAATGCTCGGATTGCTCCAGCGGATTAATCAGATTGACTAAAAATAAGCTAATGTGTACGCTCCGACTGACTTTATGAACGGATCGGGAGCACTCGGATCGCTCGGATTAATCTGACTGACTAAACGTAAACGCCTAGTGGGTAGGAATGTGATGTGTCGAAATGATGGTTAGCAGATCAGGAAGTTTCAAACGTAGATGATACACTATTTTTTCAACGTCAGCTCAGTGCCTTGCGGTGGTATTTTGGAGCATAGCTCAAACATTGGTCGCATTCAACCTTCGAATCATTCGACAGAGTCATTGGTGACTTCCGGTGCAAACATACCGGTTAATTTTACTGAATGTACATTTATGACAGCGCTATCAAATGGTATATTTATATGGAAACTATAATATCTAAAAAATTGATGTGAAGTGTGAATTTTCACACATTTCTGGGTTTTGCAGGTATTTAGTAACTGAATGATGATTATTTGGGATGCCAAAACAAATTTTATGTCAAAATATTTTTTTATGAATTTTAATTCGAATGCCTTTTACCATTATTTAAGAATCTAAAGATGTGCAGTATTTTTTTTATATAGCAAGGTTCATTAAGATTTTGAAAATTGCGCCTATGGCTTCCATTGGTTGCTTAAATCATAAGCCCCGCCCTCTGATTTCGTCAAACATAGAATTAAATTATAATTTCAGCACTTCCCACTGGTTATTAAATTTACGCTTTTAAACATTAAATGCAACATTTACCAAAATATAACTAGAATTTTGACAAAAAAATTTAAACAAAATTAAAATGCAAAAATAAAAACAGAAAAATTAAAATTAACAGATTTCGAACTCTAGTTTGCAAATTACAAGACGCATGACAAAACCAACTAAGCTATTAAAGCTACTAATCTAGCGTGTTACATAGCGAATTAAATATTTAATATATTTTAGTTAAAAACATAAAAAATGCGTTATTTTCCGAAAACATAATCTGATCAAAAATTCATGTTGTACTATTCCGGTTCACACCAATGTACATTAATTTTTTCAGATTTACCAGAGTAAATCATCTGGGCTACAGGGTGTGGGACAAATTTTTTTTTTGCACAATTTTAGCAAAAATCGCATCAAAATAATTTATTTTGCATAAATAAAATTTTGATCGTTAATCCACGTACTAAGGGCTTTCATTTGATACCCTACTCAGAATTTAAAAAAAAAATATTTTTTTTTTGATGAGCACATATTTGTTTATATTTTTAGGGGGATATGTTTTTTAGATGTTTTAGTATTTTTCCTATGTGCGGGTCAAAGAGTTGTATAAGCATGCCAAATTTCAACTCTCTAAGTTTAGCCGTTTGGCTACAATTTTTACCGAACAGACAGACAGACAGACAGACAGACAGACAGACAGACAGACAGACAGACAGACAGACATACAGACAGACAGACAGACAGACAGACGACAAAATGACGCTATAAGGGTTTTTTGGTCATACCTACAAAACCCTAAAAATGACCAATGGTAGGTAATAACAGATGAATAGTGCCTTTTGGAAAGAATTGTTGATAGTTTATAAAAAATTGAACATATATTGTTTGATGAAGACGAAACTGATTTAAATTTAGTGCTGAAATTAGCAGAATAATAGACGCATCCAAATATACCAGTTTTAAAGCGAAATAAAGTAGCAAGACACGAAAATTACTTTGAAATAACTGTGGAATATAATATCTGAATATTTGTTTAAACAATTTTTAAATAGATCTGAATGTAAGCTTTGAAAATAATTTTAAGATAAATGTTTTTTTTTTAAATTTTTTTAAAAAGTATTCTCCTCAGTAAATAAGTAAATAGACTTAACACGGGCCTTGAAGGGGCCTTGTCACTGCAGATATACAACTGTCAAAATATCCATCGAAAATCAATTAACCGTAAATGAAATCCGGTTACTAAAATGGCGACTGGTGAGTAACTAGGGTAACTTACCGGTAGATCAACGTATGCATACAGAAAAAAATGTCTAACAGGTATCGGTGAATCTGCGGAATGCCACCATTGTAAAAAAGAGCCCGTACTCTATATTAACGAGGAATATGTCGTGTCCGTAGATATATGAATCTGGTCGGAAGTTGTACGGGTTTTACGGGAATGTACGAGATTGCTGTCCAAAACCCGCTCCATGCTAACGCAAGGTCTTGACTGAACCAAATCTCTGAATATTATCACAGCCGGATTTATAATTTTGACGGTCGTAGTCTACAACCTTTCTGAAGCCATTTCTATTTTTATACATAAATTAGAGTTAAAAAATGTATTTCTAAAATGAAAATTGTAATTTTGGCTTCTTAAAATTTGCCGTCCAAGGCTACAGCTTACTACTTATCCTTCTGCTAAATGTGGTAAATTCTGGTATGTTACTTGGTATGTACTTTTGTGATACTATCTGAACACATAAATCGGTAAGAGGAAACTTGCATCGAATGCATTCTACACAAAAAGGAAACATGGAAAATGCAAAACATATGACACTCTGAAAATCTACCTTTGTCCAATTTGTGAAAGTACATTCACTATAAGAACAGAACTATTTAACCATGAGCTAGCCAACACCTGCCGTACGTTATATATTTATGAATCCCCTATCATCGATCGACGATATGGTGAGACATATTACCGTGAGTTTGAAAAAAGATAATTTTTGTAGAACATTGATTCAAAATATTGAACGTATTATTGCTACCCATATAAATTATAAGCTTTGTAAGCATCATTGAACATCTTGAACTTGAACAATAAGACACGAACCAAATATTGATAGACAACAGATCACTTACAAATTTATAATTGGTGTTATTAGATTGAATGAGAATGTAAACAAGTACTTACCCAATTGCGTGAGTCTGTTATGGAGCAATTATTGTTGTCTGTGTCTGGGAAATCTTGTAATTGTGATGCGATTACCTCTCTGAAGGTTGGTTGACGTTGCAGCTGAGCTGCATACGCCATACGGAATGCATTTCCCACTATCGAATTTAATTCTTCAGCCTGAAACAACAAAACAACAATCAGACAGTGAACACAAAGCATTTATACAACAAAACAAATTTTAATAAAATATGAATTAAAAAGTATCGCAACTGCATCCCACTTTGCGTCATTTCAGTGCTAATTTTGAAGTTATGTTGTAATAAAATTAATTTAGTTTTGAATTGAAAATATGATTCCAAATTTCACACGCCATGGCTCGCTGGTGGTGACTTTGGTAGGAGCTTGTATTCGACATTCTGGAATTTGTTTAAGAAACTCTTCGTTTATTTTCCTACAGTTTACTTTGTTTTTTTACCTTCAGCAATGGCTTTTGTAATTGGTTTAGTAGTTCTATTCTACATTGTTACTGTTATCTATACATTAGAACCTAAACTAACAGAGTAATTAGAATGAGAGGTACATACATTTAGTTTACTGAAAGTCATGTACTGTTACTTATTTGGCTGTTTTTTTCCGGTTGCATTCACCAGTAAAAATAAATAAAAATAAAATCAGTGGCCACGCTGCACTCTTTCTTGCCGCTGTATAGGTTTGTTTCCTAGCATGAGTGTATGCTTCTCGCGAATTTGCTATTGACTTTTTTAGTTGGTGGATCAAATACTCAAGGAATGGATGAGAGTAACATAAATGAATTATCAGACCCACATAACACAGAAGTTAACAACGAGGAACCAATTCAAATGGATTAGCAAATAAGTAATGAAGAATGGTAATAAAAGAAATCCTAATCAATGAAGTCAATCTTTCCAGTGATTCCCTCCATTAATATGAGGGGGTGCCATTTTGGGAAATACAATAGGGGATACGCATAAAATTTGTATTTCCTTAAAACTACATTATTTTGATATGTTAATGTTAGTTATGTCACCTAACAAAACAAAAATCACATTTTAATTAACATTATAGCCAAATTTTTTAATTAAAATATTGTAAATTTGAAATATTCCGAGCACGGGGCGAAGGTTGCCGAGTAGAAACGACTGAGTATGACGTCAAACGATAGGGTTTTCACATCACAGATACAGACAGCTACAACATAATCTTCACACGTGTGTGTATTGTATTGTTCGAGAGTTTTGTATTTGTTTTTAAACAATTTTTCACGTATTTACTATTAAAATGGCAGATAAAGATTTTGTTAGGGCTCAGAGTGATAATTTACCCAACATTGATGCATTTATGCACACAACATAAAGTTTACTTTTTTCTGAAATATCGGTTTTATTTCGCCTCATAGTTTTCAGCCACAAATTTCGCCTTTTCTGTTGTTTTTCGCCATTAGGTAATGATATAAATAGTTTTTTTGGATTTCTAGTTGAACTATTTGTGCACATCGGTACTGAACAATATTTTCGATAATGTTTCGAAGTACTGGGACCTGGATATTCCATATTTTAATATAAAATTTAATTCGGTAAACATGTATAAATTGTTTTTATAGAATTAAACTTTATTTTAATTAAAATCACTCTCCTTTACATAACCTATAAAAGTTACACAAACAAATAATTCACAACAGACTATGTTCGCTGCATAAACAACCGTTCGCTGGATTGGCTAGTAGTCTCATGCGTCAGTTAGAAAGGATTATGACGTCACACGTCGTTTTCGCGCGCTACATACATTTTTGATTTTTTAAAGCCTTCAAATTAAAAAAAAAAAAAATTAAAAACTGTTTTTTATGTTTATATACAACAAGAGGAATATAATAAAAAAATAAAAAAAAATCATGCCTATCCCCTATTAGCACAATTAGAAAAATCTTTGATTTCTCGCATTAAATGCCGCTTGTGGTAGGCACCATCATGAAGATTTGCTCTAACAAAAAGTTTCTTGTGAGGGCACAATTATAAAGTACTCGATGTTTAATTTACGCTTCAAATGATCTTGCCTCACCACGGTTCTGAGAAATTATTCCAGAAAAAAATAATCTAATAATAAAAAATAAACAAACAATGACGATATATATGCATATTCTTATTCAAAATTTAAAAAATATATTTAATAACTGTGATCATCATAAATATAAAGTTCAACTACAAATCACACAATTACACAATAAATGAAAAGACAAATAATTCAAAGACCTTAGTTCTAACTTAAACAAATATTCAGTGCGATCTTGTGCTTGTATTGAGGCACAGAGTTTTGTCATTGGGATTAACTGATTGATGATTTTTCAATGGGCGCGTTGAATGAACGTAACTGTTGAATATTTATTTATTTATTTATTTATATATTTATTTATATAAGAGACACAGCAGAAGCCTAGGCTTGTAACGCTGTGTATAAATAACAAAATACAATATTAAACATACATAAAATTTAAAGTAAATGTTGAATATGTTGAGTTACATATGGTAGTATTTCGCTTGTTGTTTGTTTAACGAATTGGAAATAATTGACTGCAATCACAGAATAAACATGTTGAATTCTGATTCTTAGCAGTTCGTTCCCAAAATGCGCCCATTGTCAGTCAACATACGGAACAGTTGCTAACAGTTTCGTTCGCTAAACGTGTCTCTTGTTAATAAAGTATCTTTTTCTGCCATTTATTTTTTGCTTACCTCTTGGAGTAAGCATATCCTCGGTTGGAAATTTCTATTCTAAGCACATTTCGCAGCACTGCAAATGATTGAAGAAGCAATTGAGATTTTGCAAAACAACGAACCAAACTGAGAAAGAAGCATACCTAAATGTTGTAAGGATGATAGCTCATGATCAGTAGCTACAAGTAAATTTATAAGGCAACAAAAAAAAAAGAAAAACATTCAGAAGACTTTAAATACATACTTTAAAGTTAGAGATCAGAAGAACGTCTTACAATCACCAGTATTAAAAGTTAATAGAAAGTCTAAGCAGAAAGGCTTCAATACATTATTATTCATCTCGTATATAATTGACACTTATGTAGAATAATAATTGTTTTTCTTCATATCAAATATGTTTTTACTGTGGAATTTAAAAGACCAACGGGGGTTTAAATTATAATTTTTTCATGCTTCCATTATCAATAATATTAGTAACGTTCATCTAACTGCTATATTTCAATGTTTTATTTCAATATGCGTCGCTATTTTCACACAAATGGAGTCTGGGTATATTCGATATTGAGATTTGGACTCTTTAACTCATATAATAAAAGCCAAAAAAGATCAAAAGTCAGCTGGAAAAGTCGTGATTCATTATCATCTTTATTTACCAGCAAATTTCTTCCGTTGAGGTATATAGATCTTTCTATTACTTTTCCAACCAGTGCAAGATTAAGACTAGGGTGATCTAACTTCCCAAATTTCATGGGACGTCCCGAATTTCGGCTCTCTATAGAGGAGCCCTGAAAGAAACTTTGGGGGGATGTCGTTTGTCCCGATTTTTCAAAATGTATAATAAATAATATAAAATATAAATAGATCGCATTCAAATTAATTACCTAGAAAAACGCACTCTAGTCTGACCTGACATAGTGGCCGTTCTTGTCAACTGGCAAAGTCAATAGGCATAGTGTGGACGCAGCTTTAAAGGCGCCATTTCTGATTGCTGGGTGCCCTAAGCACGTGCCTTCTGTGTTTAGTGAATAATCTGGCACTACTCCAACTTTTTCCGTCCAAATGCGCCTACAGACGGCGTGGCAAGTCACAGCTAATGTTAACACTTGTCTAGCTCCGCGGATCGTGTGTATGTCACAAATCACAGCCACCGTACGCTGGGCTTGGCGCTGGCCGACGTTCGCTTCTGACTCGGTATTCTTATCACAAGTCAAATGAGATTAGCACCGTACATACGACGCGCACACACTCATCATCACATCGGTCGAGAGTGTTGCGCTCAAAAAAAAGGTTATAGCCATTTTTGCTTAATTATGAAGTGTACTTAAAGTAAAAAAGCTGCGACCATAACCTCACTTTCACTGTCAGACGCCATTTTACAAACGTTGGCATATGTATGCTATTTTTGTACTTGGCCAGCAATGACGGTTCATCGACACATCGTCTGTATTATACGCATGTATAATTCCGCCAGTGCTACATGTTACGGCCAGCATCAGAAACAGCGTTGGGGAACGCTGGCTCACTGTCTGTAGGCGCTATTAGGCGAACATTAGTCACTTTTCGGCAATTTTCTTAATATCGTCCAATGCTTAATACTGACTTTAAAACTGCCGACGTCTGCTCTATTTTGAAAATAATTTCTTTCTTTTTTTAGTCATGTTACCTAGAAAGTTTATAAATAAGTTTCAACATCAGTTAAAAATTTACTTAATTTGTTCCATTAAAAAAGTTCGAAATATGTTTTAAGACATTTCAAGAACTGTTCGTTGAAGTAGAAGAAAAAATCTTTAATAATGCCCTAGTGAAACTTTTCCAATACTTAAACAAAATATCTCTTTCAATCAAGTTTTATTTCCTTTATTTGTATTTATCTTAAACAACAATCGTAGCTATATTAGGAAGCAAGTAAAGCGAGATAAAACAGCACATAACTTGAGGCATTTCTATGTATTTGGAAGAAGGCGTTATCGATGTATATATTTTGTTGGATTTAAGCCGGAGTTTACTACTGGGATCGCGGTCTCCTAACTCCCTCCATCTGCACTGTATCGAACTAAGCTTGTGTACTGACCAATTTATCACTTGACCGAATACGTGATGGCGATACAACTTGCTCGAGATTTCTTTTCAGTATCTAGCGACCTTCTAGTGGTCCTTGATAAATAATGGTTGTTTTCCCCGATGGAAAAACAGGAACAAAAAATATCTTCACACCATCAGCGGCCACTTGACGCAGAAATCATTTCATAGAACATCCCCTTTAGTTTAAGAGACAATATGATCGAAAAATGTATCTAGCAGGCCTGGAACTTATTTTAAAAAATGTTAAGTTAGCAGTTCTGTACTGTTTATCGTTTTAAAGCATTTACAGTCTATTCCAAACGATTAGGCGGAACTAATAGGAATTTTCATTTTTGTAAGTTGTCATTAGCTATATTTTTATATATTGAAGTTGGCTTTTCTTGAACAAAATGATCAAAAGCTTCAATCAATTGGTAAAAGTAACTAGAATTGTAAATCTAGTTCCGCCTAAACCAAAGGAACAGACTTTAATTGGTATAATATTATACATGACGTTCATGTGAAGAGGGAATAATAAATAATAAATAGTAAACAAATTTAGACTTCCATCCCTCTAGCGAAATTTAGACTAGCGCTCAAACCCTATTCCAAATTTACTCCGTGTATTCATCGTCCAAAAATCTGCCAAAGAAATAATAAGAGGTGGTACATTATCAACCCCAAATATCCTATATATTTAGACCTTTTCGCTTCTTTTTAATTTTATTCCATTTTTCTCCAAAAGTTTTCCATAACCGTTATGTATATGTGTTTTTGTATATATATCTAATTGTTTTCGCTTATTCATATTTTCTGTTCTAGTTGAATAAAATATATCTCAAATACTTGTCAATTTGTGTTTTATACAATTAGTGTTAGTAAATTGATATTTAATTTAATGTCAATTATGAATTGTCAAATATTTTGAAAGGTGCCATTTCAGAATTATTATCTCTCTTATTTTGTAATACGTAACTAACAGGAAAAGTAAATTTTTTATGTTGTATATTGACAATACATTTATAATATTATCATAGTATTGATTCACACGGATACGCCAAGTCTGTTTACACCACAACAGTCACCAAAGTAACCAGATCTAGTATCGTATTACAAATTGAGACAGATTATACTATTATTTGTCTCATTTTGTAATACGTAACTAACAGGGAAAGTTCATTTTTTATGTTGTATATTGACAATACATTTATAATATTATCATAGTATTGGTTCACACGGATACACCAAAGTCTGTTTGTACCACAACAGTCACCAAAGTAACCAGATCTAGTTTCGTATTACAAATTGAGACAGATTATACTATTATTTGTCTCATTTTGTAATACGTAACTAACAGGGAAAGTTCATTTTTTATGTTGTATATTGACAATACATTTATAATATTATCATAGTATTGGTTCACACGGATACACCAAAGTCTGTTTATACCACAACAGTCACCAAAGTAACCAGATCTAGTTTCGTATTACAAATTGAGACAGATTATACTATTATTTGTCTCATTTTGTAATACGTAACTAACAGGGAAAGTTCATTTTTTATGTTGTATATTGACAATACATTTATAATATTATCATAGTATTGGTTCCCACGGATACGCCAAAGTCTGTTTACACCACAACAGTCACCAAAGTAACCAGATCTAGTTTCGTATTACAAATTGAGACGGATTATACCCTACGATGATATTTAAAATATACAAACATAAAAAATGAAGTTTCCCTCTTAGTTTCGTATTACAAAATGAGACAGATAATGCATACAGTCCGCTTATTCCAAACGTTTAGGCGGAACTAACCGAAATTTTCATTTTTGTAAGTTGTCATTAGCTATTTTTTTTAAATATTGAAGTTGGCTTTTCCTGAACAAAATGATCAAAAGCTTCAATCAATCGGTAAAAAGCAACTAGAATTGAAAATCTAGTTCTGCCTAAACCAAAGGAACAGACTTTAATTGTTTGCAGAATGAAGAGGTTCGATGAATTCTTATAAGGCGGTTTATTAGGTTTAAGCAGAACTAGATTTCCAAATCTAGTAACTTTTATCGATTGATTGAAGCTTTTGATTATTTTGTTTAGGAAAAACCCACTTCAATTTATAAAAAGTTTGCTTGTGACAACTTTGGAAATTTAAATTCCATTTAGTTCCGCTGAAAGGTTTTGAATAGCCTTTATGCAATACTAATCTTAATTAATCCAAACAAGGTGTATTTTGTTTTCCTAATAACTGTTATAAAATAAAATAATTAGTATTCATTTTGTTAATTATTGTTTATATAATTAATATATATATATTTTTTAATTTTTGCACAGAAATATATGCTATGATGGCACTCCATTATCTGTAGACTGTTACTAAAATAGTTACTTTATCTATTATAAATACTAGAGACAGCTTCCTTAAGATAATAAAATCTCATAAAAGATATTGCACAATCCTCTCCCGTTAGTTAACGAGATTCCTTTCTTACTTTTCACCACAACATGAATGATACATTGGGCATCAAAGTGAGCTCGCATGTAGGAATTAACTTTAATGAACAGACAGACGGGATTCCATCTGCACACAAGCATACAGCATCAGTCGGACCCATCCCGTTGATCAGGTAATGGATACAACGTGTACACATCAATCAGATAATCGTGAACAATGACACTTTCGCAGATAAAAAGCAAATTTCATCATCCAGCAAAATAGACAAGTTTAGTTACTGTACGTTATTGCCTAATTTAATTATCTTCAGAAATAATTAAATACTATTAGAAGGGAAATTATAAACCATTTGAATTAACTTAATGGATATCACAAGACTGAGGCCTCATTTATAATAGAACCATAGCACAAGTGCATGGCGTAAACATAATGAAGTATCAATGGTGTCTATTGTTTGTTTATTACAAGGCTAGGTCAATAAGTACTTATAATCAATAGAAAAACACATTGTTTTGGGTTGATTCATTTTTAGTCTTCTAGTGCTAAAAGAAGACTATACACTTCACCAAGCGTTTCTCCAACTTTTTCAAGCCATCCAAAAAGTAAGTTTTCGGAAGGCCCTCAAAATAGGCGATGACCTATTCGTTCAACGTGAATCTTTTTCTGGCGAACCATTTCTTCATGTTTGGAAAGAGGAAAAAGTGGCTGGGGTCCAAATCTGGTAAATACGGTGGATGCGGCAACAATTTGAAATGTAATTCATGCATTTTCATCGAAACTGCAAAAGGGTTTATTCTCTATTGTGAGCAAACGCGGCACCCATCTTGCCGATATCTTTTTCATACCCAATTTTTCGTGCTAAATTGAAACTAGTGAGCTATGTGATATGCTTGTGGCCTCAACAAATTCGCGCACTTTCACTCGTCGATCACTCAAGACCATATCGTGGATTTTGTCAATAATTCTTGGCGTAGTCACCTCAAGTGGACGTCTTGAACGATGTTGGTCACTTGTGGATGTACGACCACGTTTTAATTCATTCATCTAATTCGGCTTTGATTTCTTTCGGTGTTTTGCCTTTTAAATGAAAGTGTTAAATCACTGCACGAAACTAGTTTTTTTCATTGTTCTAAAATAACAAAAGTTGTTTGCTTCAATCGATTGTAAAAATGAATCCACGTGATGGATATTGTTGAAAATTTGATAGCAGTCTATTAATAGATGGTACTTTTCAGAAACAAACTTGTATCGATACTACTAGCATCATCTCTTAGATTTTGTAAGGACTGATTGACCTACATAAGTTATAGTTTTTAGTGGTAAGTGAAAATGTTTATTTCATTATGTATACCTAATGGTGTTTGTTTTATTTTTATTTTTTCAAAATTAAATATATAGAAAATATGGAAATGTGAAAAATGCCTTGCATTTTCCATACAAATTCGCATTACGCAGGTCTCAGACTACCTACATATAGTCTGATTTTTTAAGAAAATTACGTCACAAGTAATCACAAGTAATTGCCTACTTTGTTTACATAATATGTACAAATACTTAATATAAGTATGTCTGATACGGTAAAATAGGGTATATTCGTTTGTTTTTCTTGCCCAATGCATACTAATACACTTAAGAACACATTTTCTCAGTCTTAGATAACTGAAAACCACTCATTTTAAAATATTTATATATTTTTTATTTTTATGGCCTTTGCTGCTTCGGCAATTAGCCAGGACAATTCTTATTTTTGAAAAATTCCATGCCTGAACGGGATTTGAACCCTAGACCTTAGCGACGCAGAGCACATGTGTTACCACTACGCTACGCCGATCGGCTTAAAATATTTCTATACAGCAGTATTATCTATACTTAGTATTTGTGAGGTTATGTATAGAATGCGTATGTAAATATAATATTTAGACAAATTTTGGATACCTACGCAACATCTGTACATTTGTGTGAATGTTTAGTATTTTTTTCTAAAAAAAAAAAAGATTGTAGCTTGCCATTGCCCATACTTAAGCAGTGATGAAATATCGGGGTCACAACACCCATGATATATAAGATACATGTAAAAATCTGACACTTAATAGATCAAGATGGAGGACATGTGAGTGAAGTCAAAAATCAATCCGACTGATAATGCCTGAAGAGAGGAAGATTTGAATTAGCCAGTAATCACGGCAATATGAATGATATTTTTAAAATAATTTATCGTCTGTTAATCTAACAGCTTTAAAAAAGATTTTATGATAAAGTATTTTTTTGGTAATTTTAATTCGAATACCTAATACAATTATTTAGGTTTATTATTAGGGTTTTGGTCATACCAACAAAACCCTAAAAAGACATTTACAACATAACATGCAAATTTGTTCTTAAATCTATTTTTTTTACAGTTTTAAATCATTTTATGTCTCCCTCATGACAGCTGTGTAATGCGGGTTGCGTATAATCCGGGTAACTATCAATTTAAAATTTTATTTCTGTATTTTTTGGCATAAAAATTTGTGTCAATAGATATAACAGTGGATTATTCATCTATATGATACAATTAAAATGATTTAAAATTGATGAAAAATCATTTTATTGAAAGTGGAATTTTATTATTACTTTTTGATGTTCAACGATTTATTGTTTCAGTAGTAATATTAAAAAATTGAAATGGAAATTAAATTCTTCAAATAAATATTGCATCAATAAATGAAATTAATAAAAGAGGAATTTTTATCACATACAAGTCATATATTTAATTTTTCATGTCATGAAAATAGCGACCTATACTAGAATTTGTCAAATTAAAATATTGGTTACTATTATACCATGAGTTCAAAAAGAAATTACATAAGAGTTGGCTATGGAAAAATAAAATATAGTCTACTGCAAGCTTTATATAGCAATATAAACTAAAACAACAACAACAGTGATGACAGTTAATTAATTCTAAGGCTCGTATAACTAGTATTATGTAGTTTTGTGAATTGCAGTAAATTACCAAAATAATAGTTTACTTATTTGAAATTGGCGACTAATTATTTAAATTCGACTGTGACACGTTTCATTTAGTGCTATACCATATCTGTAGTTAATTTTAGGCTTAGAGTTTCCAGTTAAAGTAAAAATTATTATAACATTACTTAATATCAAATACTATGATTCGCTGCTATGATCGCTGATTCACATTATTATACAAATACCATGTGTTCAAAAGAAAATTTCATAAGGGTTGGCTATGGAAAAATAAAATAATGTGTACTGCAAGTTTTAACTGTCAATTAATTAACTGTCATCACTGTTGTTGTCATAAGTTTCTATTGAAAATTCAATTAAGGTACAATTATAATGTTACAATTGTTATATAAAGTTTGCAATAGACATTATTTTATTTTTCCACAGCCAACCCTTATTTAATTTCTTCTTGAACTCATGGTATAACCAATAATAATTATAACCAATACCAGTAAAACAGTATCGATAGCAGTAAGAAAATATAGATACCAATAAAATATCCGAAGAAAAATTATTGAATACTAATATACTTTCGAAAGAAAAGTATCGATACCATACTAATATTGATAGTATAGTTTCATTCATATATGGCATTTTTAATTGTCATTCTAAGAGGGGTTTTGTGAGACGGTAACTAAAATGTCTCAATTATTATTAATTTAATAGCAAAAAACATAAATAGCTATTATTTAAGATAACAAATCTTTTTTGTTCTCTGAATATTTTCACTAGAATATTTAGCGAGTTGCGGGTTTGTCCTAAAACTAAAATCTTGTTTCTCAATTATTTATTTTACCTCAAAAATGTATATAAGTAAATTTGTTCAGAATGCGAAAACATTCCTTTCTGCAATTTTATTTTGCAATAAGATGAATATTTGGTGTTTATGGGGAGCGAACTTATAAACCTAAAATATCTCACTTCTATTAATTTAAGACGAAAAATGTGCATGTAAAAAAGTTTTTTAAAATGAAGAAAATATTCTTTTCTACAGAGTGTTCAATACTGATTGATAGGTGTTTGAATTAATATTATAATAATATTGCCAACTTTAACGGATTATTATTTGACATTGGCTTAGTATTTTACCGTACCGTTTTTTTTTTTTTTTTTTGTTGGAAAGTTACCCATCTCGCCTGTTTAAAGAAATCATTGTATGCTCTAAAGAATATCAAAATTTTTTTTTTTTAAATTAATTTCGTTGAAAATGGAACGGTCGGAAATTCGCACTATAATGAAGTATGAGTTCTTACGTGGAACTTCGGCATCGCAGACTGCGCGAAACATTAATAGTGGATTTGGCTCTAGTGTTACCTCGCAGCAGACAATATCAAATTTCGTACAGGTAACTTAAAAAGCAAACAAAAAAAAAAAAAAAAAAAAAACTGGCTCATCGATCACAAATATAATGCAACCAACTGGACGAAATGATGCAAAAACTTAAAGAAAAACAGCCTAGATTGGTCAACAGATCGACTCCTATCTTATTGCAGGATAACGCCAGACCACACACTGCACAAATAACTGGCAAAACTACAGGAATTGGAGTTGGAACTTCTATGTCATCCTCCATACACACCAGACCTAGCCCCCACTGACTACCACTTATTCCTCAATTTGGACAACTTTTTAATATGAAAACAGTTTAATTCCGACAATGCTGTATAACTGGCCTTCCAGGATTTCATTGTCTCGTCAGGGTTTTATACCACCGGCCTGAACAACCTGCCGCTTAAATGGCAAAAGTGTATAGACAATATGGGTGCATACTTTGATGAATAAAATAATTCCTTATATTTGTAAGTTATCAACCAACTTTGCCTTTTTTTCTACAAATTTCATCCTTGACGACCTAATATTATTAATAAATTGCTTTGTCAATGGCTCATGACCCTATAAGCGCCATTGGTACCTACCAACATAAAATTAATATAATAAGCGCGAAATATAAACGTCTATCAATCATTTATGAAGGTTCTGTATATTCAATGCAGTTTTTAATATGAAGAATTTCTATGGGGAGCTCTAACCATAAACTAAAAATATCTCACTTATTGTCTACTTCGTAGTAAAAATTCATATAACAAAAAACGAACGAATTAAGAGCACGTCAACTAGTAAATGGATAAAACAATTTAATTTCGGAACAAAAAATATTTTAATAGAAAAAGTCCCTAGCCTAATTTATATTACCCCTAAAATTAACATCATTAAAACTGAAGGATATTAATGTTGTTAGTCCTGATTTTGTGGGGGTGTGTTCCGGAATCATAACTAAAAAGAGACCATTATAAAGAGAAGCATGTCATTATGTGCAGTCTTGATCCAATTTGTGCTACCTGAACTACCTGAAAATAATTCCTATTATATTTTAACTTGATCCCGTGACCGGAAGTTCTTTTTATTACTATTTTCTCAATTATAACGAAACAACGAAAGAATAAATCAATTTTAAAAATCAGAATAATATTTGTTATTCAAAGTTAAGAATTTGTAAAGTTACAATAATATTGAGTAATAAGATAGTAACGATTTTGTTTTCTTGAAACTTTTTGAAGTTAGTTATTTTAAGTCATACTAATATAAAATAAGAATTTACATAGAGAGTGAACCAATTTCCTGTTCCGCTTGTTTTTGAAAACTAGATTTTATTATCTTTCTATAAGGATGTTGCACTGGAAAAATGAAGAAAACAACTTCAGGACAAAAAATTAATGGAATATTGAAAAATTTCATTAGCACAGAATCTAATTATTTTATAATTTACTGTAATTTGGTTTTCTTATCGAGTAACGGTAGAAAGCTTAATTACATTTATTGGCCAAACCACTATGGTTTAGTGGTTGGGTAAATTAATAACAAAATAAACTAAGTTATGATAGAATTTTAGTGTGATATTATATTCTGATACCAGATCAAAGTAAAAATGAATAGCATTATTTTACAGGTTGATTTAAAAAAAAATTAAAACATTTTTTATTTTGCAATAATTTTTGACAAATGTGGTTTTGGTTTAGAAATTTGAAAAAAATCTGAGTAATGCATATTGATGTGAATCAAAATAGTGTAAACGTAATTTTTCGTTTAGTTTTGTGAAAGTTTTGGATGGTTGAAAATATTTACAATTTTTTAAAATTAATTGATATTTTTGAAAACAAACAAGTATATACAGAGCGAGTATCAAAGTGGTGGTCTAGAAAATTCTCGAATGGACACCCCTAAACTATACTAGAACCTTCACAAATTATATGTTCTTATACAAAACTAGAATCTGAAATAAAATTAGAAAAAATCTATGCATAAAAATTTGCAGCGAATTTTTATTTTTCTTTTGTAAATATATTATCCCTCAATAACTTAATAACAGACATCAGACAATACTGTTCTGTAATTAAATTGTGGGTTTCAAATAACTTTTATATTTATATAGTTTTGTAAATGTTAGGAAATAATAGGTCATTCCGCCGAGAGGGCTTCTGGGGCCCCGGGAGAATCTTTCTTTGCGAGCCTCGGGAGAAACTTTCTTTGCGGGCCCCGGGATCATTCTATATCCGGGAATTTTTATTATAATACAGGTGAAAATACAACTGATGACCTAAAAAAAAGGTCCTCGCATACAAAAACAAGTAATGAGCACAGAAAAAGGTCCTCACTTCCAAAATACAACGCGCCGACTCCGTGGCCCCAAACATCGGGGGGGCCCAGGAATTTTCCCCGGCTACCTCCCCCCCTCTTGTTAGGCCTGAAGGTACCTACGGAACTAAAGTTCAGTACCTTTTTGAAAAAATTCTATACTTGATGCTAATAGAAATCCACTTGGTAAAAGTTTTCTTTACGGAAATTAAATAATTTTTACCCACTCTACAAAATAGACATTAAGTACAATAACTATAAGTAATTTTCAAATAGAATAAAATAGCTTGAAACAAATTTGTAGAATAAAACTTTAGCAACAATTTTCGGGGTCGTAAGCAAAAATGAACCGACTGTTTTTTAAGATGGCGTCTAATGCAATTTGTTTATTAAAAATTACATAACTTTTACAATTAAAAATATACAATTAGATAAATTTTGCTGCAAATTTTGATGTATAGATTGTTACTAATTTTAATTCAGATTGTTAGTTAACTAGTGAGAACTACCGTTGTGCCTTCCCTTAATGAAACTTCGATCCATAACTATATTCCAGGTAAATAAAGACGACGTTGACGACGAAGAGTACTTGTGACACTTGACTAAATTTGACAAAGCCAGTTATATCAAAATTAAGATACCTAGAAAACAATTAGTTATGAAGGCAACGGTTCTATACTCGAGAGGAT
This sequence comes from Liopterus haemorrhoidalis, assembly GCA_963971575.1. NCBI lineage: Eukaryota > Metazoa > Arthropoda > Insecta > Coleoptera > Dytiscidae > Liopterus > Liopterus haemorrhoidalis. Next base: position 40,991,461 of record OZ020615.1, read on the forward strand.
TTATCCTGACTCCCACCCGCCAAAGAAAGCTATGGCTCAATTTAGAAGGTCATACAAATTAAGTGATGATATTGGTTCGGATTGTGAGAAAGAATTATTGTCTTGTCTCACTCGCTCTAGTCACATCTGCAATAGAAGTGCTTCTTATACAAAAACACACACACGTTTATCTGAATATATGCAAATATAACAAATGAAGATAAAAACTACGGACTTACGGTGGTTATTAGAAGCTCACAGGCGTCATTAAGATTTACATAGAACTAGCTGTAAAACGCGCTGTTCGCCAAAATTGCAGTACAAATTTTTATTAAATTTTCAGTTATACTTTTTCCATTTTTAATGTCAATAAATTATTTATTTATTTAATTTAAGACATCAACAGCCAGTGAGCGGCCAATTACAGATATCTACATCTACAGTACAATGTATTAGATGATATAAATAAATGTGTTGTTATAATTAAATACAATATGAAATTTTTTTATTTTATTTAAGAGGTACCTAATGTGTAACATAATATTCATTTTCGATCAATAAAAGAAAACAAAATTACGCATAATATTTTGTGTTCATTGACATATTTAAAGTCCATTCTACATTATACTTTTTTCAATACTAGCCAACTCTGACGTCATTTCAACTTTTGATACTACAGAATATAGTGGGGGGAAAATAAGAGACAGTGATATATTTTATACCTTCCATCTCTTATTACTTTTCATTGCCAACTTAAAAATTTTTAGGTTCAGATGGCAGACAACAATTTGGTTATAGTAAACCGATTTATAAATATTGTTTAATTGTGCGAAGTTTATATTTAATTATATGTTCTAAATAAACTTCTTATCAACTTAATAAACTACTAAAAGTTAAGTTGTAAACAAAAACTAAAAAGTTGGTGTTGGTACGTAAAAGTACAGAACTGTCAACCAAAAATTTTGTATGACAAGAGAGGTAGTTTTGGATGACAGTTGTATACTTATCAGTCGTACCAACCAGCAACTTTTTAGTTTTTGTTTACAATTTAACTTTTAGTAGTTTATTAAGTTGATAAGAAGTTTATTTAGAACATATAATTAAATATAAAGCACAATTAAACAATATATATTTTTTTAATTAAATTTATTTTGGGCTTGACTGCTAGGATCATTACCCAGGATAAACAATATTTATAAATTGGTTTACTATAACCAAATTGTTGTCTGCCATCTGAACCTAAAAATTTTTAAGTTGGCAATGAAAAGTAATAAGAGATGGAAGGTATAAAATATATCACTGTCTCTTATTTTTTTCTCCCACTATATTCTGTAGTATCAAAAGTTGAAATGACGTCAGAGTTGGATAGTATTGAAAAAAGTATTGAAAAAAGTATAATGTAGAATGGACTTAACACTTTTACAACATTTGTCAACCTCTCTTCCATTTCCCATAAGTGCAATACTGTATTCTAACCTTTGAACGGACTATATATACAATGCTGCTACTTATAGAGCTTTTTAATTTATATTTATTGGAAGTTAAAAATACTGGCTGTAAAGAAGTTTTACATATTTTGCAGAATGATAAAGGGGCTTTGCATGAAAAATGTTCTTCTAAAAACGTAACAGGACATAAGCGCATCTTTTAATAAAACGTTTAAAATAAAATAATCGCGCAATAAATTTGGTGAAAGCATAATGTTTCGAAAATAAATCATAAGTATATTTTTCTGGTGTGATAGGACACTCAACAGCTTGGCAATGTGTCTTACTTTCCGTCTCTAACATCTTTTCCACAACACGAAAGAACCATACGTCAAGGAACACTGTTTATTTATCGGCGTTTATCTTCACGTCGGAGGAATGTTGAAGAGCACCGTTCAACTTAAACGCACACTGCCCGAACATGCTTCACACGCCCTGTCAATTATTCAGACAAGACTTAACTGGAATGTAATCTCTTGCGTTTCAATTCATCCTAGGACCAACACAGAAAAATTTTATGTTCTCTTTTAGAGAACGTTTTATCTAATGCAATTTTTCTTATCGTATCCTCCTTTTTTTATACTCTCCAGAGAGATACAGGAAGCATAATGAGCGTGAGAAAAAAGTCTCAGGGTTTTGGGTAAACGAAAAAAATCTACATGGATGTTTACATTTCAATATAAGTTAAAAGATTGCCATCTTATTTTCACACATTTAGAAAAAAATTCGGCCAATAAATGTATGATATATTTACGTTTATTTAATTGTGGATTTATGCACAACCAATTAACAATTATCAAGTAAGTATTATCAGTTACGAATTATTAATTAGCAAGTATAGCATAGAGCAGTATTTATGCAAACAAAATTAACAGTTACTTTTCTTTTGTTCATCTACCCATCAATAGTTTTCCAATAAAATCCCCCTCCAAAAGTTTATTAAATACCGTATTAGCCCGAATATAACAAGACCCCGAATTTAACGCGACACCAAAATTTTTCATGAAGACGTTTAAAATAAAAAGTTATCCGAAAATCGCATTGCTATCGTTAGTATGTTCGCTTTCAGTCTCCCACAAAGTGACATCTTGAGTCATCTTCAGACCCATTTAAATGATTTGAAATGCAACATTTCTTAAAACCGTCACTATCAATCAGCGACGGTATTTGGCCTAGGCAGGTTTAGTGCTCTGCGCTGAAGCACTCACAAATCTTCACTAGTTCCCTCAAGCCGATCAAAGAGGATGAGAGTAGTACCATGTCATCAGCATAGCATATGTGGTTTATAACACAGGAACCAATCACACATCCCGTTTTCCAGGGCCGCCCCTAGGCGGGGGCAAGTGGGGCACCTGCCCCAGGCCCCGCGCCTTTAAGGTCCCCGCACTTCGACCGTCAAGTAATAGAATACATTAAAAATATTATTTCAAGTTTTATAAATAGTTGGAAAAAATTATATTTTCATTAAATATAAGTATGTGTACTTTATAAATAGTTCATAATATTAAATAAAATATCGTTATTCAATATATATATAGATGGGGCCCCGCAAATCCAATTTTGGGGCCCCGCAAATTCAGTTTTGGGGCCCCGCAATTCCAGTTTTGCCCCAAGCCCCGCAAATGCTAGGGGCGGCCCTGCCGTTTTCATCTTATTCAACTGCATACTTAAGTCGTCCATATACAAGTTGAATAGATAAGGTATTAAGAGGGTACCTTGTCTCACTCCCAGATTTTGTTTAAAAGGAGCAGATCTTTCTGCACCCCAACGTACACGTTTGACCTCTTCGTCGAACCATTCTCTTAGTATATCTACCAAGCGTTCTGGAACATTTTTCTATATACATATATACGATTATTCTACATGCTATACAACGAATTGACCAACTGCAAAATGCATATTATGCATATTAAAAAATTTTTCCTTCTCACTAGAGCAGCATTTCTTTGCATTTTCTTCATTTAGTTGAGAAAAGTTATTTTTTAAATTTTTTGGATTTTCATTATGATTTTTTAATCTGGGAACGGATTAATTGATTTCCCATAAGATATAATGGAAAATTGGGTTTCTAGGTACATACTTTTTAAGTAACGAACCGCGGTTAGGAACTAATTAAGTTTGTAAGTCAAGGTGCCATTATATGTCTAAATGTGCACCAAAATGAGTTATAAATATTTTCAGATGTGTAAGAAAGTTAATACAGTCCAAAAGAAGACTGAATATTATTATATAATCAATAAATGTGCACATCTTTAACTCAATTTTATATTTAATATGCACAAGATTGATAGAGAAATGAAAATTTATAATTGTAATCTAAATAAAAATAGAAAAACTTAATAAAAACTTAGAATATGTATATTTAACCGTTTGTTTTGGCGCCCCTAAGAGCTGGCGCCCTGGACCTGTGCCCTGTCACATTTCACCGCCGCTGTATGACAGTAATTAGTTTGGCCACAATTCCTATCGTACAGACACAAGAATGACGGATTTTACAAGGGTTTTTTGGTTTTAACTTCGAATCTCGATAACGAAAATAGCATGAAATCGAATATGTGATAAAAATGATGTATACCAGTATGTTATTTATAAACACAATTCCAATTAATATTATATTGAGAATATTTATATGTTTATTTTGTATTTTAAATATTTTCAGTGGGTGGTTATTTACCTTCATTTGCAAGTTAAAAAAATATTTTCCTTGGTTTATTTTTGTATACAATCAACAACTAATGAAACGGTTTCGTTCTTGTTAAAGTACCAAGAATGTTTTTTCTACAAATAAATATGAAAGCTTTTGCTAATTATAGTCAAGTTTGAATTAATTCCAGTACTTATAAAACATTTGAATAACTACAATGTCGTTGAAATACTCATGTTTTAAATTTACTTCTTATTTTTAGAGTTTCCTTTTATAATTCGTAGTACACCAACTCATTTCAAAATGGAAGTATCAGTTTATTTTTATTTTCTGCATTTAATGCATTTTGTAATATTTTATAATTATTACTGAAGTGTACTAAAAGATTTAAATGCCTCAGCAATCATACAAATTCTGAAATATATTTTTGTAATTAAAAATAAAAATAATTGGAGGTAGCATTGAAAGGCGCTGTTCATGTGTAGATAGCTCTAGATGCGTATGCTGTGCAGTGACAGATGTGTCTTATGTCATTTTGAAGTGTGAATATTTCCTAGTAAAATTCACTCATCAGACCACATCCTTTGTTCACACAAGTGTTTTTCTATACCCTAATTAAAATGGAACGTAAGTTGTTTTTGCATGCCTACTTTGATTACTTTGATTTGAAAGAAAGTGTAGTTGAAGGTCATTGCTTGTGAAAACTTATAGTGAATATGCTCCATCGGAAACAGTATTCGACGCAAAAGTGGTTATTTTGAGGTTCACGACTAACAATTGGCGTACCCCAAGAAACAATTCTAGGCCTCTTTCTGTTCCTCCTACTCATTAACGGTTTACCTGTGGAAGTAGGAACCAGTGAGTTACTTCTTTATGCAGACGATCTTAAGCTGTTTAGGATAATCAACAAGTCGGAGGACTGCCTGCTGTTGCAAAAAGAATTAAATAGTGTAGTGAATTGGTGCAAAATAATAAACTTAAAATGAACATTAACAAATGCAGAGTAATATCCTTTATACGTAATATAAACAAAATAACCCCCGATTACCATATTGACAATATAATGCTGCTTAGAGATAGTAAAGTGCAAGACTTAGGTGTAATATTTAGAAACGATTTTAATTTTAGTGACCACATAGATAATATAGTGAATAGTGCCCTCAAAACTTTAGGATTTATACTAAGAAACAGTGGTAGTTTTAAAATATATACAACTTGGTTACTATACTGTGTAGTAGTTCGACCTAAATTAGAGTACGCAAATACAATCTGGAATCAAATAGAAAAAGTACAAAAAAGATTTGTAAGAAACCTGACCCTGAAATTAACCGGAACATATCCTTTTCGCATCTCTTATGAAAACCAGTTAAAAAACCTAGTTGTCAATAATAGCAAGAAATTTCAAACATTAGAATGGAGACGCGACATCGACACTTTGAATTTCGCGTTTAAATTATTTAATAATAAACAACATGTCCCAGAACTTCTTCAAAATTTAAATATTCGAGTCTCTGACATAAGATTGAGAATTAACAATGATCACATTTTCAAAATTTCAGACTTATGTCACCACTGAACAAAATGCTCAGTCTAGTAAACAAGCAAGTCTCTGATAGAGATGTAGATATCTTTTAAGACAACTACAGAAAGTTTGTTAATATAAAAATAAATTAGACTAGTTATATTGTATCTTATTGTTTTATTCTTTATTTTATTCATTATTAGTATTTCTACGTTATTGTTATGCAGTGCCGCAACAAGGGTGGTGCCAAAGATGGTTCATAGGGGCGCCAAATGGCAAAACTTTATTATTTTATTATTTTTTATACTAATAAACTATAATCAACACAAAATTGATTTCATAATCAAAAGTTTCAAATGACATGCAAGTTCATTAATTGATGACTGTACAACTGCCACTTCAATGCAACTATTAGAAGTGATCCACACTTACGATTTAAAAGATGTGTACCCTAATATTGGCATGCGCTGCGCAAATTTTTAACGGTCCCTGCAACTGTTGCTTAGAATGAATGCAGTTTTAGTAAATTAAAGTTAATAAAAAATATTTGCGTTCTACAATGGGCCAAGATAGATTGTAAAATTTAGCTTTAATATCAATAAAAAATACTATAGCGCATTCATTAAATTATGAAGACTTAATTACTGAATTCTCACAGTTAAAAGCCAAAAAAGTTCAATTTATTTAATTTTCCATTCCGTTAAAATGATTATATAATATATTATTAAAATACCAAAATATTTATTATTTGTTGTTCAAATATCCCATTTTTTTGTCATTATATATATATTTTTTTATTTATTCTGTTATTCGATTATTTAGACCTTTTGTGTATCATTTTAGGTGTTTTTCATTTTATGTTTCATTTATCTAGAGTTCATATTTTATCCCTTTTTATATTAGTCGATTATCATGATTTTTGAGTTTATTAAAAGATTTGTAACATAATTTGTTAATACAGAGTGATTATTTAATGGCGAGACGACGTCACTGGAAGTTTTAATAATTTGCCGTTTCATACACATCGTAGCAGGCGATTATGCGTGCATTTTTTTCTTCATAATCAAATTTTAGGTTATTATGTCATAGTATTCACCAGTATTTTTGCTAGGAGGCACGTAAAATTCAGTGACGTCGTCTCACCATTAAATAATCACTCTGTATAATCGTTAATATTGCAATTTAAACCAAACCAAAGAAAAATGTTAAAACTAAACCAAAAAATAATACCAACGAATGTTCCTTTACTGGTGATTTTGTGATTTTTATGAATAAATACGTTATGTTTTTTATTTTTCTAAGTTATTCTTTTATTTCCACTAAATAAAACAATAAGATTTTAAGGAATCTCGATAAAATATAATAATAATAATAATTATTATTATTATTATTATTTATAGGCATATAAATGCTAATACAGTATCACTTCAAAAAAAAAAAAAAAAATGTAAACAAATATGTGAAAAATATAGCAACCATTTAAGTACAATATTTATGCAATAAATAATTTGTTATATATTTTTAGATTATATTTAAATGTAATATGGTAAGTAAATATCTGAAATAAAATTTTGGTGAAGAAAACAACGTAAGTAAATGTCTTAAACGTTCCCTTACTGATGCAATCAACCTACCATAAAATTTAAAAAATTGCGTATGTAATTAGAGAGGTTGGGGGGGCGTTAAGTAATTTTACGCACCAGGCGCCAATTTATGTTGTTGCGGCACTGTTGTTATGATAATTGTATTGTATGTTTTCCCAGTACTATGTAACTGGACTTGTGCACTACTGTACAAATCTGTATAGTCACTGGTTAAATAAATAAATACTTTGATTAATGTATTCACGCATTTTGTTTTGAAATAAATAATCAAAAAACACAAGAAAACAGCGACTTTCAATGCAACTATATTTTAAAATAAATTGGCATAGTATAAATTCGATTGATAGATTTTTATGGGACGTATTCATACTAATGGTAAGTTGCCTGTAGTTATGTTCCAAGATTAAGAGTTTCCTGCTTCTTATATGGAGCAAAACTGGTATAAATCACATCGGACTTGTGACCCGGATTTAAAGGTATTATTAAGGAAGCCGAGCGTGTTACCATTACAGTAAACTATGATGCCACTGCACTCCACACTGATCAATAATAAGCATTTCCCAATTGATTAGAAGGTAGAAACACAACAATGAATAGACCACGTAGTAACAGTTTCATAAAGGGAACAAAGCCAACTGAAATCACGAACAATGAGAATCATGTGCATATATTATTGATATTTTCATCATAATTGAATGCGCTTTAATTGAAATTAGAATTTCTAGTTACATTTAGGATATTAGTTTTGGATATTCTATTGATCTCAATACAATGAATTCAGTTTTTCTCTAATTGAGTGCATATTATCGAGAACAGTATGGGTCTAAGTAATCTCTTTATCAATAACGGTTATTGCAAATATGATTCCTTTTTACTACACGTATATTCATTTTATTGTACTTTTGTTTATACTCATTCTTGTTCAGATCTCTTCACTTCTAATGAGATTTAATCTATCTCTAGATCACTCATTTTTTTGATCAATGAGTTCAATAGCTTCTATAAAAATTCAATTTCTTAACGATCTCCGATTTTCGCTTATTCAAGGTTTTCTTCGCGGTTTTCTGTTTCTATGGATGGTCCATTGCAGCGCTTTCTTAGGAAAGCGATGGTCTTCCATTTTTAAAATATGGGTTACCAATTCAGTTGCATCATTTGGATATCTTCTATTATCGATTCTCGTATTCCAACTCTATTCTGCAATACTAATTATGTCTAATGGTACAAACATGTAGAAAGATTGTTGCCGGAGACTATAGGCGCTGGCTATACAGCGCTGACCGACGAAAATAAATATCTATTTACTCTTAAATTTAGGGTAGACCGGGGACAAAAATAACAGGGTACAATAGTTACACGGGGAATATTTCTGAAACTATAGAGCGCAAATTTTCGTAATAGTGACAGCGTATGTGTCTAATAAGTTGTTACTTGTTGTGTTTATCTTGTCCACATATATAGTGACTGAACAGTGTTGGGTGGTGAAATTAGTTTTTAACCTCTTCAAGTACGTTTTTCCATAAGCAGAAAATCTCAATTATTTCTTATTTTGTACATTAATTCTTAGATATTATTTTCAATTGGATTTTAGTAGATGTTAACCTATATATTTTGTTATACATTATTTTTTTAATGTGTAAATTGAATGAGATAAAGAGGTTTTAATGTTCAAAAACCACTTGGGCCGGAGACAATTGTAACGTGTTATTTAAGACGTGTTTGTTACCAGTTTTATACCAGTTTTATCCCCGTTTTATACCAGTTTTCGAGATAATTTTGAAGCCAAAGATATCTAAAATGTTGTACCTACTTAACTCTAATCCTTTTATGCATATATTTTGTTAAATAAATTGAATTTTGATTTGATTGTTACCAAAAATTTACAGCAGTGTCACGTTTTAGTAGGTTTATAACATCTCGAAGTAGGTACTTTCTGTGCGTGCACTAACCGGCAACAACAAACGCCGAGAATAAGTGCCTAGAAGCGCCAATAAACCATCATTGTAAACAATTTTTCTACGTGTTCGTACCGTAACAAAGCCTAAATTGCACTTAATATTTATCCCATAATAAAGAAAATATTGCTTTCTGGCACCGTAGAATGGAAAATAAACGACAGACAAAAGAAAAAACTAGCCACTGAAACGTATTTCGAGAGACGATCACCCAAAATGACAAGACAGATGAGATTCTAAATAAAATTATAAAATATATAATGATGACCGTAACAATTGATGTTTACATTTCAATGTACACATCAATGCTACGAAAGACAGCATATCGGCTATGGTCATGTTCAGCGAATTCAACTAAAGAAATCTTTCAAAACAGGCTCTGCAGTGGATGCTAACAAATATGAAAAAAAAAGGAAGAATATATAGATAAATGGGGACAGTATTATTACAGTACTATGTTGTAATGGAATATGACTCCAGAAGACTGGAATAATCGGCAAGAATGGCAACTCAGAATGCGGGGCGTTGAAAAACGCTTCCGAACACTGGTGGCGCATAATGTTATATTTTCTGTTTCTCAGTTCTACAGGATTTGGGAGGCAGGTTTTTAGATTCACTAGTCTTTAGTACTAGTGTGACGGGCTCGTACTAAAGGTTACTGAAGTTTGCGAATAGTGTAAGTTTGTCTAAACAAACCATTAAATCAAGGCAAGACATTAAAATTGAGACCCATCTAAAGATTCTGGTGATTGAAAGTATATCCTAGCAATTTTTCGAGTTCTTTCATCGTCTGAGATCTGAGATCCAGGCCAAGTTTGTTTTACCTAAAGACCGGCATTGTCATAAATAATAATAATAATTTGTTATTATGTTCTGTAATATTAGCTATAACTCAACTGCGAATATTTGCATTATAAACGTATTGTATTCTGTTTGACATTGTCAAAATATTATTTATATAAACTAATTTGAAATTGAAATGGAAATTTAAATGAAATAATAACTTCCAACGCGTCTGATCGTTCATGAAGTGTGCAACAGTTCTTAGGAATGCGTCAATGCAAAAACATTCACTCAAAGAAATGGTATAACTGTAAATTGTTTTTGTTAACATTGCAGACCAGAAAGGGATAGACTACTAATGATTCGTAATGGTCTTGTATGCTGTATTCGACAGTTTAAATAACAACGGTCCACAGACAAAAAAATATTTCAGTTATAATGATATATATTTCGTTAGGAACGGTATTTCCAAATACGAAATATTAATTTCAGAAAATAACAGGGTATATTCGTAACCTATTAATTCTTTATATGCAAATAATTATTGGTTCTTTTGTTTCAATGTTATGTTTTTAGTTTAATTGGTAAGTTGATATTTTTTTGGAAATGGTTGATAGACAGGTAAAGCAGGTGCTGGAGTTTTTGGGTTTTATTTTTAGGTAGCCATTTATTTAATGAATGGTTATTTGGACAGGCGAAAGAAAAATATTTTAAGATGATTGACGAATAAATTAATACCTTTCTTTTTTTGCAGGGAAATTAAAAGAAAATACTTAAACCTTAACACCAGGTGTCAAACTATAACTTTTTTTTTGAAGTTGTTGATGCTGCAATTAAAATATAAAATATTCTCTATGATCTGGTTGTCATAGATAATGATGTATTTGACAGTTGTGAAAAATAAATATAAAAGTACAATTGTGTCAAAAGTACTCTCTTTAATACTGCCATTTCACAAGGGTTATGGGCCCAGACACACGATCGTAAGTGTAGTGATATAGTAAAGTGCAAAAATGGCAGAAGTACAGTTGTGTAGTATCGAAAAATTGAATGGGAAAAATTATGTATATTGGAAGTATAAGGTACAAGTATACCTACAATCAAAAAAATGGTGGAAGGTCATAATAAATGAACCTCCGGTGAACAACGCAGCAGATCTAGAAGAATGGAATAGAATTAATGCTGAAGCATTAAATGTCATAATACAATCTGTCAATATGGATCAAATAATGTATGTTTTAAATGAATCTACTGCAAAAGGAGCCTGGTTATGTTTAGCAGAAGAATATGAAGGTAATGTAGAGGACAGGAGAATTCAAATCCAACGAGATCTCAATAACGCTACATGGAAAGCTGGAGATGATGTCAAACAATACATCACTAGAATTGAGTCATTGAATTCCACATTAAGAAGTCTAGGAAAGCCACTTTCCAATGCTGAGTTAGCATCATACATCCTTAATGGGTTACCTACCCAGTATAGGTGCGTGAAGAGAATTTTTGATGCAAGAAAACCCACTGAAATATGTGTAACCCAAATAAAGAAATTATTATATGGTGAGGAAAGAGAAAGAACAGAAGACACTGTAAATGCATACAAGGCAAGAAATTTTAAATTTGCAAATAATGTAAAGAAGAAAGGTCCATGTTTTCACTGTGGAAAGATGGGTCACATGATACATGATTGCTGGCACAAACAAAAGTCACAACCAATGCAAGAAAAGTTTGTAAAGAAGACTGGAGTATACGATAAAAGAAAGGTGCATAATGTAATTCATAAAAAAGAAGAGAATTTCGTATTGTCTGTAAATGGAAATGACAGCGTAAATGAATCAAATTGGGCAATAGATAGTGGTGCAACATGCCACATAACCAACGATAAAAGTATATTGAGAAATTTCGAAAACAAAGAATGTGGTGGAATCAAAATGGCGGATGGAACAACAAGGTGGTCAGTTGGAATTGGCAGTGTACAGTTCAAATCAACAGATTTGACACATAATAATTGTTTGCTTCAAAACGTCATTTGTGTACCACAACTCGAGGCAAACCTTATTTCTGTTAGAAAATTGGATGAACTAGGCGTAGAAGTATCCTTTAAAGACGGAAAATGTTATTTATATCGTAATAATACCTTAATACTTACAGCAACAAAGAAAAATGGTTTATATATTTTAAATGCTGAAGTTGTTAAAGAAGATGCATCACAGAAGATAAATATGACTACCAAGGAAGAGAAAAAATTTTTATGGCATCGTAGACTAGGTCATATAAATTTCCAAAATTTGAAAAATATGTCAAAAGAAGGAATTGTAAGAGGACTGGATGCTGATATAGTAACAACGCCAAAATGTGAAGAATGTGTTAAAGGTAAGAGCACAAGGGATGAATTTAAAATTCTTAATGCATCAAGAAAAGCTAACGTATTAGATTTACTTCATGTTGATCTTTTTGGTCCTATAAAACCAGTATCAATATCAGGTTCAAAATACGTACTATGCATCGTTGATGACTGCAGCCGAAAATTAAAGGTTTATTTTCTGAAATCAAAAGATGAAACTAAAGAAAAATTGCGACTATTCATTAATAGAGCAGAAAATGAAACAGGAAAAAGAGTAAAAGCTATCAGAAGTGATAACGGGCGAGAATTCGTCAATTATAACTTAGAAAATTATTTCAAAGATAAAGGTATACGTCATGAAACAACGGTTCCATATAGCCCGGAACAGAATGGTGTGGCGGAGAGAGCAAACAGAACATTAATAGAAATGGGAAGAACTATGCTTTTGGATTCTGGTTTACCAAAACAATTTTGGGCTGAAGCAATTGCAACCGCAGCATACATAAGAAATAGGTGCAGAACTGGAACATTGTCTCGAAAAACATCAGAGGAATTATGGACTGGTAAGCAACCGACAGTGAAGCATTTGAAGATTTTTGGTTGTATTGCACACGCCTGGAAACCTCAACAATTTAGAAATAAATTTGATGAAAAAACCATTCCATCAATTATGGTTGGATATTGGGAAGACAAAAGAGCATACAAACTTTATGATCCGGTGAAGAAAATATTTTTTGCTAGTAAAAAGCCAAAATTTTTTGAAGAAAAGAAAGGGATTGATATATTGTTGCAAATGAAACAAAAGAAAAATGATGAAAAAAAATATACATATTTCAAGAACAACATAATAGAAACAAGTACAAGTAAAGAAGAAACTGAAAATATAAATTTAGAAGAATCTATAAGAAATGAAGAAGACCTACAAGAAACTGTAAATCAAAATTCGAATGAATCACTTGCAAGGCAAGGTCAAAATGAAAGACCGTCAAGACAGCGGAAAGAACCGGAAAGGTTGGTAATAAAACCAAATTCAAAAATTTATATATCAGCACAGAATATGTACATTCCGACAAATTATAAAGAAGCCATGAAAGATATGGAGAAAGAAAATTGGATGAGAGCAATGCATGAAGAAATGCAATCACATGACCAAATGGAAACGTGGGAGATTGTCAAGAAAAATGAAGATATGAAAGTAATCAAGTCCAAATGGGTTTACACAATTAAAAAGGATTCAGATAGAGCGATAAGGTATAAAGCAAGACTAGTTGCAAAAGGCTATAACCAGAAAAAGGGTGTAGATTTCGAAGAGTCTTATTCACCAGTACTGAAGCACGTATCTCTTAGAATGATTCTCAACATTGCAAATAATTTAAATATGGAACTTCGACAACTGGATATCAAAACAGCATACCTAAATGGAAATTTAAGTGAAAATGTATATATGGAAATTCCAGAAGGTCATTCTATGCGAGAATTAAAAGATGAATATGTTTGTAAATTAAAAAAATCGCTTTATGGACTCAAACAATCAGGAAGAGCTTGGAATGAAAAACTAAATGAAGAGCTAACTAGCTACAATTTTAAGAGATTGGAGACAGATAGGTGCGTATATTTACTGAATACGAATAATGAAATAGCATTACTAGGTGTATATGTCGACGATATTTTACTTGCAACGACAAATATGGATTTAATGAAGGATTTATTGTCAAAACTTAATAGCAGTTTTCAAGTTAGAGACTTAGGAGAACCAAAGAAAATATTAGGAATAAATGTTACAAGAATTCGTGAGAAAAATTACATCGCAATAGACCAAGAACATTATATAGATGAGCTATTAGAAAAATATAATATGCAAGACTGCAAGACAAGTAAAACCCCGATGGAAGTTGGAATAAAATTGGAGAAAACCAACATGAACGTAAATGAAAAAATCCCATACCAAAGTTTGATTGGAGGGTTAATATTCCTGTCTCAGGGAACAAGACCAGACATTGCATTCGCCGTACATTATTTGAGTAAATTTAATAATTGTTATCAGGAAACTCATTGGAAACATCTCAAGAGAATTTTGAAATACCTGAAATTGACCAAAGGTAAGAAAATTGAATATTTTAATAATAATTCTGGTGTTTTAGCATATTGTGACGCAAGCTGGAATACACGTGGTGATGGACAGTCTACTACTGGATATATTTATAATTTGAATGATGGCGCTATACTTTGGAAGTCAATAACCCAGCCAACAATTAGTTTATCGACATGTGAATCAGAGTATATATCTGTTTGTGAAACTATACGAGATGGTAAGTGGATCACAAATTTCTTAGAAGAATGCAAACTCAAAGATGTCTACGTCAAAAATGGAAAAATTGTCATCATGTGCGACAATCAAGCTGCAATTTGTATAACAAAAAATACGAACAATACGAAAAGAACAAAACATATAGGTTTGAAGTATTTATATATTCGCGAAGAAGTAGAAAATGGAGCATTTGAACTGGAATATATACCCAGTGAAGATAATGTAGCAGATATTTTAACCAAACCTGTAGCTCAAGAAAAGCTTGGAAAACATCTGTACAAAATAGGACTAAATTAAATTATGTTCAAAATATTTAAATTATGTTCAAAATATTTTATATTTTTATTGAGCGTGGGAGCTTGTTGATGCTGCAATTAAAATATAAAATATTCTCTATGATCTGGTTGTCATAGATAATGATGTATTTGACAGTTGTGAAAAATAAATATAAAAGTACAATTGTGTCAAAAGTACTCTCTTTAATACTGCCATTTCACAGAAGTTAGTAGAAGTTAGCAGGTAAAGAGTAAAAGAAATAAACCCATATTACAGAGTTCTTTCGTTTATTTGTAGGTCTTCAGTTTTATTGTTAAAATGAATTTCTAAACCTCATTTTGAATAGTTTTTTTTTGCATTATTTTCGAAAATGCGTTATAAAACAATTAAGACATTGAGGTTTGAATCGTATTCCACATTTGTGTCATTCGGATGTGTCGAAAATATACAGACCAATTCTGTAACTCAGTTACTATGATCATAGTAACTAAATTTGTCACTATGAGCAAGGTCAGTTACTATCATAGTAACTACCAAATGCTGATGTTTATAAGTAATAACTTACTTCTTATGAAGATAAAAATGGTGGACATTTGATTTTAAGTGTAATTTTTAGATATAATAGAAAATGAAGAAGATTAGTAAAGAAAATTATATAAATTAAATATATATAAAATTTGTATGTATGAATGTAGGTAAATGTTTATATTGCAGGAGATGAAATATATTAAAGATCAAAAAGTCTTTTCCAATTCTTCATTTTTAACATGAGTCTTTTATAATTTATTAAAAAAAAATAGTTTTTGTTTAAAAAAAAAATAACAAAAGTTCTATTTAGTGACGCAAAAATAGTCATCTTTATACCACCAATGCGCATGCGTGTTGCGCTTCTGTAACAAACTTCATTCTTTTCTCAGTAACTGTCACTAAGATATAACTTTTATAGCGACGTCACTATAGTTGGATATTACAGAATACGAAAAATGTTAAAATTACTATTAAAGTCACTATAAAAGTTATCTTGTAGTAACATTACTACACGGTAACTATTATAGTAACTTTTTACAGAATTGATTTGATACTCTTCTAAAAATCAGATAATTCTGCATTTATTTGGGGACATCCAGTCTTTCTCGGTGCAAGAGAGACAGCACCTATGGCAAGTAATGAAAAATATTTTAAAAAATTGTTCAGTTCATTAACAAAATTTTATTTAGTTTTTGTTATTGAAAATGTACATGAGACTGACCCAGTCTATAATCCTGACAAAAATAACAAAAATCGGTCCAGTAGTTTTTGCGTAATGTTTGAATAAATATTCTCTTTCAATTTTATGTACATATGTATATAAATAACATATGCAATAATTCCTTTACGAAAAGGGTGCATGGTTCTCTTAATACTTTGTCAATATCATGTTTAGAAGATACATTTGAGTTTAAAAAACCACATGAGAAAAGACATCATCTGTACGGCATTAGAGTGCAATATGGAGCAGCAATATATTAGAATTTTATCAACGGTAAAAATTCATATAAATACTTATTATTTAGCATTGCAAATTGTGAAGTATGTATAATATATGTTCTATAAAAGATATCTTTCAAAACATTCATGAGATACGTAAATAATTCTGAAATATCTTGTATATTTCACCTTTAAAAATTCTTTCATAATTTTGAAATCTATAACTATGAAAATATTTAGGTTACATTTGTTCATATTATAAGTTAATATGTAGCATTTTGTTTTTTATAATAACCTACATAACTATTTCAAAATATTATATTAGTTTTTTCATACCTGAGATTTTGTAATATGTATAATTGTAAAAAATCTGCAAATGTTATTGACATATATAAGAAAGGCAATTAAAAATTAAATTTACACAACTCAAAATATTATTATGGCGACCTATCCAGAAGAATGCGCGTGTAAAATAAAATGAAGAATTTGCGACTAAAATTGCCGAAACGGCGTCACTATCGCCATCTAAACATTTGACAGGAAAAAGGATACTTATCTGTCAATGTATGTAAACATCGTTGGTTTAAAATCAATTTTTGGTCAATATTGTCTTCTTGCTGATTTTGTTTGACATTTTATACCTAGAAAGGGAACTGGTACAGTGGCCCACACAGATTTTTGGTTTGGGGGGTCCAATTATAGACATAATTTTTATAAAGAAATATTATATATTTAAAACTTATTATAAACAATAACAATGATTATGAATTTGTTGTAATATTATTTATAATTTATAATCATTTTGGCAATGTTTTTATGAACATTTCTACAATGTATTTTAACGTAGGTACACTTAAAATTTTGGTACGGGAGTGGTCCGGACCCGTTGGACGCCTCCCCCTTGTGTGCGCCAGTGAACTGGTAATTTATTCTACAGAAAAAAATGTCAAATATTTGCAAATAAACATACTTTTGGAACATCCACATAAAATAATAGGAGGTTTTAATTATATTAACAGTAGTTTAGTCCTGCGGTTCTTAACCTTTTTATACTCAGGACCCCCCCCCCCAACTAGCCTAAAATATTTTCTGGACCGCACAAGAAAATTTTTGAAATAATATTTTAAATGTTCTTAATAATTAAAGTTTATTGTAATTTTAAAAGCAAAAACTTGTAAAAATTTTAGAAACACAAATAAAGATACTTTCTTCTTTACTTGTAGCAAAACATAAGTATAAATGGTACAATTATTAATTTTTTAACGCATTTTTCTCGTTAGTATTAAAATTACAGAACTAAAAACTGATAAGGAATCTTTGGCATACACCTTAACTTTTGTAATAAAATGCATCCAAGATTTTTCCTTTGATGACATTCATACACACAACAAGAAGTATTTCGTCTTTTTTCCTTAAATTTATCATTTTACTTATTGTAAAAATCCAGGATATTTCAAGAATCATCGTCCATTCCAGTTTACTCTGTGCGAACGTTTTCCAACCAGCACCGAGCAACGGGGGGGCGTCGGGGCATTTGCCAAGGGCGCGAGGTTTGATAGGGGCACCATTGCGGGTGAAAATCTTTTTTTTTGCTCTTCTTTCACTTGAATTTTGGAGGTGAGGACCTTCTTTTGTTTTGCTCTTCATTTGCTTTTGGGGAAGTAAATTTTATCAATTTACTTTATTTGCCAAGGGCGCCGAATGATTGCTACAGCTCTGCTTCCAGGTTATCTCTACAGGGGCGTATCGAGTTGAATTTGCGCCCAAGGCAAAAAAAGGAAACCTAATCCAAGTGATGACGAAAAAAGGAAACGAAATCAAAGTGATGACAAAAAATGTAACGAATCCAATTCTTGAGCAAAAAAAAAAAAACGCATCCAAAAGATGACAAAAACCGGCGCCCAGGGCACGTGCTATACCCTAGATACCTTTCTGTTTTTCCTTAAAGGTCTTTGTGCAAACTGTCTTCTACAGAAACCAGATTTGAAATCCTAGTTAGTCAGCTATTTACTGATCTTTAAAATTGTCATGTAGGTTATTAAAATAATGGCCAATCCTGATGCTAATAGTATTATAATAAAATTAATTATTACAACTGTAAGTAGGTTTTACAGTCCAATTTCCAGTAGTACAGTTCTACTTTTGCAATAAGATTTTCTATGTCCTATTAAGATACTATTATATAGTCTACGTTAAAATATAGATTTACGTTGAATATAGTTGTGCAGTAATTAGTAATTAAATCTAGGCAATCGAATAGCGTCAGTCCTCTAAGAATATAAGGGCAAAAATAATTTTAATATAGTATATTTTACAGATTAACTGTTGGCAATCCTGTACAGTGTTACCTAGTTGTTCTGACATTTCGTTTTTCATTAAATATATATTTGTTGTTGTTGAATTATGAAATTATTAATTGTTCTTTTATAAATTATTCTTAATTATTAATCATATTGCTAAAACCTTTAAACTTGATCACTGATCAGTTTTAGAAATAATCCATGAGAAATAGCTATAAAATCAGAATATTTTTGCAACAATTTTTATGCTACTAAATTCCGTACATTTCATTTTGATAGGAATCTTGAAAGGTACAGTAGACATAAATATTTATTAAATGTATGGACATACATAACATATTTACTGAGTACACAGGTATGACATAACAGTTATGAAATCGTTTTATATTAAATTTACTTATAAAACAACATCAGATAACATTAACTTTATGTTTTGCATGCTAAAGTTAAATGTGTAACATAACCGTTTTGTGGTTTAACACGACAAGAACTTATCGATTTTGTTGTCGCTTTTTCTATCTTAAAAATTCAATTGCCGTTAATGTTCTATATATAAATATAAATAGCAACATTCTTGTTTTTCACTCACATTCAATAAGATCGAATGTTTAGATCTAACTCAAGAGTTCAACAATATAGACAAGTATTTGTCATGAATTTTTTAAACACATGTATTTAATAAAAGGCAGACATCTTGTTTGATATGTCTGCACGCATCTTTAAAAAAAACTGTCTGTAGATATGATATAAAGATATTGCGTATTCTCTAACCAAGGTCAGTTATACTGTAATGAATTATTTAAATATTTTATCTTTAATCTAAACCCTTTTTATATCGTTTATTTTATGTTTAATATGCATTTATGACACGGAATATTGTATGTGTAGGAGAAAAAAGAAAGTTGTTTAGTGCAGTTATTAGATGTTGAAAAACGTGACATATTTACATTTTAATACTTTATTATTTATATACCTAAACTAGCAGAGTACCCGTTCTTCGCACGGGATAAGTTCAATTAAATTCAGTTGATTACAAAATAAATTATCATGTCTTATATTGGTTTTAAAACAGTAGATTTACAAATACCTTCGTTTAAGAAGGATTCGTTAAGTGGGACATACCCATAAAAAGTACCCTCGCTTATATTTTACATGAGAGAGAAATACACTGACGCACATAAAGATAGATATTTGTTTTTTAATAGCAGATTTACAAAATAGTTCGTTAAAGCGGGAATTGGTTAATCGAGGTAGGTTCGTAAATACAATATGTTATCATTTATTAAATACCTACAAAATTCTGAAATTAATAGCTTAATGTTAAAATCCGACTAGTAGTTTTTGAGATTTACCAGAACAAATAGACACACAGACAGACAGAAATTCTAAAAATGGTCAAAATGATCTAAACTAGGCATACTAAAGTTACCAAAGCCAAAATACTATGAAAATTCTTAATGTACAAAGAGCATTTAACGTTACATATATAGGTTACTTACAAGAGGGATCTAAAGATGAGACTACAAACTTAACATATGAACAAATATGCTCGATAGATGTGATTCACATTCATTAAACACACGCCGGGCAAAACTGTCTAGAACAACCTACCAACATTTTTTTGATGACGGCACCCAAATAGAAAATATGAAAAGCAGAAGGCACCCTACTACTTCTCCGTAGTATATCTGTATTTATTCTGTGGAGTTCGCGGTTTCATATAGGCACCCTGGTTGAGAATAGCTGGTTTAGAACGATGAAACGTACGTAGTTGGTAGTGGCAGTAGTGATCTTTTTGAAGACGAAAATTGTTTTAAATATGATAACACAAATGATAAAAGAGCTATTAAAGCATGTGTACATGTGAAACTCTTGGAAGAATTGAAATTAAAACAAGGAGGTTGATTATTTTTTTACGAATTGACATATATTTGGAACTCCTTCTTCTAGTAACACAAATAATTCGGAACCAGGACTCTAATATGAAGCAAGTTCAACTCGCATGGATTTCCAGTCACTGTAGCATCTATGGAATTGAAATTGCAGATCAACTCGCAAAAAAGAGGATACTATGTCTAAGGATCCTACAGATGTTAAAATTTACAACACACTACCACTTCTCGTTTAATCACTAAGAAGTAAATGATAGCGAAATGAATAAGGCTGCCATAACATCGAGGTTTACACCTCCTACGCAATTAAGAAAATAAAACCTATCTATAAATATTTCTAGCAATTGCAACCGGTTCTTTAATTCTACTTCAAGTATCCCACTTCTTTTAAGTAATTTTTCATAGTACCTTCTTCATAAAAATGAATCATAAGACTATTAAAATTTTTATGTTCTTTTATTATTTCCCTGAACATCTTTTAAGACAAATTTTACAGCTCTTAAACATTGTAACAATGTTTCTTCATGAAATTACTTGTAACGTTGTGTTAACAAAAAAATTTAATGCTTTATTTAAACATTTTAGTTTAACTGAATGTAATACTGTAAAATGTATGTAATTACATAATTATATTACAAAGACAAATTAGTTTTAGCAAAAAAAAAACAGTTAAAGATGCACTACTTGCAGAATAACTAATGTTATAAAAAGGGGACATCTGAAGTTGGGATGGGGAATTAAAAATAAGCGTGAGAAAAAATAAAAAACAAAAATTTGCAGAAGTACACAGACAGTGCCGTAACTAGTGAGGTGTACAGAGTCTAGGACGAAAAGGGGCCAGAAAATCGCCAATGGAGCTCAAGACAGAATTTTCGTTTTCGCACTTTTTGTGCAACCTTGCACAAGACACAAGAAAAGCAAGTTACAGCTCTATACACAGGTTATATATACATTTTCGCGACTTTTCACTGAACCTTAGAACTTATCCATTAGGTGTAATAGACACTGAGCACATGAAACTATTTTTCTCCTTATTCAGACGCCCATATTCCACCAGTAGACAACCCCTATCCTTTTCCTATGTTTCCTTTTCCACTTTTCGGTCTCCAGTGGGTCAATACGTGAAACCATCTATCATCCGTCGGCCTAACGACGTTGCCAGACCACCTCCACTTAAGTTTAGCTCATTCCACTACATCTCTCCCTTAGCGTTTGTCGTACTTACGATGAACAGTACAATGTATTTATGTACCTAGCAAACTATTTGGATCCATAAAAATGTTGAAATAATTTTTGCGTTGTTAATTTACTTATATAAAAAAGTATAAATAATGATTTATCGCCTAAGACCCAAGAAAATCATGATGTAGCCCTGCAAGGCCACTTAGACGTCTCACGCTAGCTGAAAAAACGGGAATTATTTTTTACATTGGGGCAATTACTGTACGAGAATTATGTTTTGATGACTTTTAAGAGCAATATGAGACCTAGTGTCAAGCAAAATCACGTTGGATATATGCTACCTAAACTTAGCAAATCTTGTTTTATATTAAAATAGCTTAAAGATATGGTTTCTTCTGATATTCTTAGAACTGTTTACTTTGGAACGTTTCACGCAATAACGAGCTATGGAATTTTGTGTTGGGGAAGTTCCTCTGAATCGTCAAAGGTTTTTGTAATTCAAAAACGTGCTATTCGCATAATAAATTATCTGGTACCCCTTCTAGATAATCTTGCAGATCCCTTTTTGTCTATATTAACTCTTCCATCTGTTTATATAATATAGCCGTAATGTTTGTTAAAAATAATCCGCACCTTTTCGCTACCAATTCTGATTTTCATTCTTATCATACCCGCAGAAAACACTCAATTGTATGTCCCTCTCATAGCTCTGCACTGTACAGTAAAAGTCATTAACATCAAAGTGTAACATTATTTAACTGTGTACCAACTGCATTCAAATCTATAACGTCCAGTAGAGCATTTAAATTAAAATTTAGACATTTTTTACTATCCAACTGTTTTTATAGTATACAAGAATATTTTCACCATAAGGGCTAATATTAAATTATGTAATCTCCTAACTGTACTATTTGTTAAATTTTTATGTATTGTTTAACTCATGTGGTTTCAATTTACATTATATGTGTCATCTTGACTAAACCACAACATTTATGTAATGTGTTATTGGTTGAATAAATTTATTATTATGGGGTTTGTCAGGTCTTGACAAGCGTCCACTAATCTCAAACTTCAGCAACCTTTTGAGCCGCGTCATACTAGAGACTAGTGGAGCTAAATACACACGACTGCATCCCAAACCCTGGCGATATGCAGCCGCGGAAATTACAATTATTATTATTATTATTATTATTATTATTAGTGTTGTCATGTATCAAAAAAGCATTTCGTCTTTGAAAGATGAAACAGAGCCAAAGTGCCACATGTGGTCTGCCACCATCTTTTGAAAATCGAAAATACGAAAAAGCAGTGCACATTCACTGGAAATGCTAGCGAACATTTCAAACACTGATCTTCTGTGCTATTTACATTTAATGCAATCCCAGGTTACGACGGCCCTGACGGCTATAACTGTTAGAGAAGCTCGTCAAACATACCTTCATATCCTATCATATGAGCAAAAGGACCTTTTTGGCACGGATGTTTGGTCTTGCCGTTGATACAATTGCATTTAGAATTTTTGGTTTAATAGTTTTCTCCCAAATGTCGCTTCAAACAGGAGCAAAGCAAGTCTTATTAAACCTTATTAAAATATAAAGAGGGGGTTTTCGTCGAACGGCTTATTAGTTAGCAGTCTGTAGTTAAATGCCGTTATACCTGGAAATCTGTTTACCCTAAGCATTTTCATATTCAATATTTTATATCATTTGTTGACCATAAGAAGGATTTATTTATTTCGCACTTTTCACAGTATGAACACCTTTTCCCCAAGATACTAATTTTCCAATTACGGAAAATGTCCATACGAAAACATTAGTAGCCATTTTTGACCAAATGAAGGAATATTCGGTACAACGAAGAGTTAGTTTCTTAATATTTTTGGTGCACAGCAACGATGGCTATTTGTACCCAACGCAACCCTAAAACGACATGCATAACGAAGAGAAGGTTAACGGAGTAAGAAGATCAATTTACATTTTGGAAGGCATTACGTATGTTTGTTATTCGCGACTCTAAATAACAGTGAGACATCTGGTGGCGGCTTGTGCTGTGGTGTGTGTTGGGCTGCAGTTTATGTGAATTAAGACGTATTTTTAAATATAGTGACTTAAATACAGCGCTTTTTTGCCGAAATATTGTTTAAACAGATAAATATTTAAAAAAAAAAACTTCTGACATATACGCTTCTCGTCGGCCATCAACTGTCGTACGCAACGCCGCCAACGTTAGTTTTTGTCTTGAATATAACAAACACAGAAGTCAACTGACTTCTACGTTTATTATTGTGCGTCACTCAAGTGTTTCTTATTGTGTGTATTGCACAATCACTTGGTAACCTTGGCAGGTGCTTACTACCGTTTTTGATATACGAAATTTTGTCTAACGAATGCTTTTTTATGAACGAGATACGTTCGTAAGGAGTGAGAAAGGTGTAGGTAATACACAAGTTTTTTGACTGTTAATAAAAAGTTAAATTTGCATAAATGTTCACTAACCGTAAAATAAGTTAAATATATTTTAATGTAATTATATAGATCTTGATATTGTTAAGATACTTAATATTGTTTTAAATTATTCATTTAATTTTTAAGTGGGTTGAATATCGTTAACAACAAAATGCTTTCAATTTTAATAACCGTGACATTTCCATTTTTTACTTTCGTGGAATTAAAACTCGATTTTAATTACAGGTCCAACACCTTCTTATCTATCAACAAACATTTTTAAGGCATAGATTAATCATACGCATGTATATATTAATAATTTATGAGTGTACACCATGGGCATTAAAATATCTAGAGACGAGAGCACTTGCACTCATTAATAATGAATAATAGGCCTCTTGAAAGACTACTCGGCTCCTTGGAAAGAGAAATGTTACTTATACTTGGACCAGTTAGAGAGGAAGGTGCAACCATGAATTGTACAGTGTGTAGTGCGCAATCCATTTTTAAGAATATAATTTCCGGAAAAATTGTTATATGTTTTACATAAATTTACACGCATATAATACGCACCCTAGATATTCGATGAGGTAAATCAGTAAAAAATGTGCGTATTATACGCGAGATTTTACGGTCAAAATGGTCAGAGTAGGAGGATTTCGATGGACAGGTCATGTATAGATAATGCATAACAAAAGAATGATTAAAAAGCTTTAAGAACTCCGTTTGGTAAAAGAAGTGAAGGCAAACCACGCACGATAAGGTTCGACAATATTCACAGTGACCTGCAACACATGGGTGTCAACTCATGCAATAGGCAAAAAGTTCGCATGCATTTCTTTCCATATCTGAGAAGGGACAATGCAAAACCGACTTTATTACGTTTTTAGCAAATCTGGTGCAAAATCAGCTCTTTCCATTTCAGCCAATCACATCACTCCATTATTTTGTCTATTTGTGCAGGTTACAAACACATGTAGATAAATACAGGTTGACAGTAACAAATTATAACACGTATTACTTGAAAATTTAGCCATAAAGAATAGTTTAGATCTGGTTAATAAAATTAAGAATACCCCTATTAACCAAACTGCGATTTTAGTTTCCTTTGATGTAGTTAACTTATTATCTTTTATTCCTGTTAATGAGGTAAAACATATTGTCGAAACTTATCTTCTAAATAATAATATAGATTGCTTTAAAGCTCAGGAACTATTTAATTTATTAGAACTTTGTTTAGACCAAAACTATTTTATTTTCAATGACATAATTTATTCTAAAAAATATGGTTTGCCTATGGGTTCCCCCCTATTGTCAGAAATATTTATGGGTCATATGGATAAAATTATTTTTAGTAGTTCCAACAAATACCGTCACTGTATAAAATTATGGTATCGGTATGTTGATGATATTATTTGTCTTTGGGAAGGTAGTAATAGGCAATTAAAATTATTTTTCAACTATATTAACGATATCAATCCTTCAACAAAATTTACAATTGAAATACAAAATAATCGTACCTTAAACTTCTTAGACTATTCTATCTCACATTCTATTTCTAAACTTAACTTCAAAATCTATAGAAAACCGACATATACTGACACCATAATTCCAGTTCCTCTTTACATCCTTATAATACAAAAATGGCTGCTTTGCATTGTTATGTAGACCTATTATTAAAAGTTTTGAAACTTTCTGAAGATGACTACAATCTGGAATTACAAACTATTTATCAAATTGCCATTAATAACGGTTATAACAAGGCTGAAATAGACAAAATTATTAAAAAAAGCGCAAAAAACTTTTATTAACATATTTTTATCCCCTAAGTTTACCAGATACATTAATTTATAAAAAATACCCTTTCACGGCCAGGTTAGTTTTAAAATAGGATCAAAATTAAAGAAATCAAATATAACTCCATCCTTTTATAATAAATATACAATTAAAAATTTACCTGTTAATAAAAAACTAGATAAAACTGATTTACACAACAAAAGTGGAGTTTATCTAGCATCATGCCAAGATTACTCAACAAAATAGGCCAAACTGGTCGAAAATTTGTTACAAGATTTGGAGAACATTTGAAAGCTATCCAAAATAAAAAAGTAGAACAGTCCAACATAGCAGAACACATGATCACCAATAATCATAACCTTTTCATAAATATTTTAATATTTTACACATTCATAATAAAAGTTATAAACTGACCTTTTAGAATACCGAGAAATTTGCAAAAATATCAACTCTGGAATTCCCTTAATGAATGACAAGATTGATGTTTACAACTCACCCCTAATAAATCGGTAAAAAAATCCCTTATCTGCTAATATGTTTACACTTGTATACCCTACCATTAATATTTGTTCCCACTGAATGTATCTGTTAAAAATAAGTTTAGTTTGTAATTTAAACTCCTGTAGATGGCGTCACTGCCGAAATACGTATACAGTACATTAAACTTATATTTGTGAAACTTACCGAGTGCTTTATTTATTTATTAATTTTATACTAACCATGATTCACCAAGAATACACGATCTCCTCTGTCAATTATAAAAAGAAAGAACTAATTTCGAATCAGGACACCAATAAATCTAGGAGATCTCACGTATGTGTTGTGTCTCTAAATTCTCATATGTTTATAGAGCGTTCACTTTTAATGTGAGAAGTAGGCCATATCTCAAACGGGTGTAAGGGAAAAAATACGGGCGACATAGTCTGATTTACTGTTTCCTACCAACAGGTTAACATTTCGTAATATAAAACTTATTATAAAATCAAATTACTAACTTAAAAATATCAATCTTAATGTGACTTCCTAAGTTGACTGTACCTCCACTTTATAATTATACTAAATACATGTTCAACTAACCACTTTTTGTGTCTAGATTAATTTTATAGTTTTTCATTTAGATAGCCATCAGTAGCGTAGGGTTAAAATTATTAGGGTTGGGTTAGGTCAATAGATAAATTAATATAGTTTTTATACGTTATTTAATGAAATTGGATCGCGGTTTAGGGTTTGAAAAATTGCTCTTACAACTCTGTGAGAAAAGATTAAAAGGTTAAAGGTATCAAGAATTTTATAATAAAGACAGGGACTTCAACAGTGAAAATTCTTTTTGAAAACCAAATTCTATGCCGAAACTTTGTAGTAAACAAATTTATGGTAAATGGTAAACCCGGAAGAATAATGAATTTGAGACAGGGCTGTGCCGAACAATTTTGGTGCCTGACGCAGAGCATTACTAACACTGCCCCTAAGAAACATCATAAGTGATGAGCTAAAAATATGAAACCGTTCAAAATTCAAGTAATGAGCAAAAACAAATGAAACCATTCAAAATTCAAATGATGAGCAAAAAAAAAGGAAACATCATTTATAGATTTCTGTCATAAAGACTGCATGTTTTTTTTTTTGGGAATCGATAACGATCATTATTTGCATCCAAAATTCAAGTAATGAGAAAAAAAAGGAAACTATTAAAAATTCAAGTTATTAAGCAAAAGAATGGTGACTTTTTATCCATTTTATGGTACCCATTTTTCATTTTTGGCATCCTTTTTGCTAGTAAAGGTGAGACGGGTGCTTTACTCGCCTCATCCTCGGAACGGCCCTAATTTTATGATTATTCGTAGATGGAGTAAGACAACGTTTCCCAACCTTTTTTCACGGCGGACCGGCAAGCGACCTAGAAAAAATTCGCGGACCGGGAAGTAATGTGTATCGCAAAAGTTTTATATTTTTTATTGTACTCATTACAAATATAAAAAATTAGCTGTGTCGGACACAGGACAGACCGCCATCATAAAGTACTTGTATAAAATACATTCTAGCAGCAGAGTAGAAATAACATGGCCTAATATTTTCTAACAGAGATATTATTTATCATGACCATGGAAACGTTACATAGAAGTATGAAAAAATGGAGAACTTTCGAAAAATTTTACAAAATTTATTCGAAATTTATCATTTTATCAAAAAACGTCTCAAATAAAAGTTATTAGTTGTTGCATTTATTTTGTTATATAAATTTTTTGGAAATATTTTTCTGTTGCTAAATATTTGCAAAAATCTTAAAATCGACACGAGTAAACTCCCATTTCTAGTCAACTGATTTTTACCAAAAGTTGATTGATGTCAAAAGCTTAAATATGCAGTTTTATAAAAATCCTTTTAGCCGAATTTGCTCTGCACGTGTACTCAGACAGACAGACAGACGGACGGACAGACGGACGGACAGACCGATCGACAGACATCTTGCTAAAAATAGTCAAAACGTTATGTAAGGACCTCAGTTCGTGGAGATCCATCGAAATCTCGAAATGTCAAAATCGGTATGATCACAATACCGCCTTTATATATGTTGGCGGTCGGTAAAAAACAAATAAAAAAATCACATATAATTAGTGAAAAAAGAAACAAATTATTACTTAAGCAATTAACAGATTAAGGACCGAGATTTTCATCTCAAAATTAAGTGGGTTACAACTAATTAGGCGAATAGTTGCATAGTAAAAAAAAAATCTCGCGGATTGGCAAAAAAGTCTCGCGGACCGGCGGTTCGAAAATGCTGGAGTAAGCCATAACATGTAAATATCCTTCAATATTCCTCAAAATCAAGACATGAGAGATAGACTATGACAGTGGATAAGATACGTGTTGAGGATGACAGAGAGAATGGTAAATAATATTTGGGAAGGAAGATTAAACATCTGTCGACCAGTGGGAAGATCGCAAAATGTGGAAAAATGAACTGATAGAAGATCAAGTAAGTATTGGTAAACAAAATGCTTGTATACAGATCAATATGTAAGACTTGTGTGAGAAGTTTATAATATGGTTTATAATGACTACATAACATAAGGCATAACAGGGGCTTAAAGATGAGTCCAAAGGGTGTCATTGTTCATCTATTTATAATAAACAAGACAAAGATAGTACTATGATTATTATGTTATGCTTATGTTATGGATCTATTATAAACAAGCCTTATGTAACATAATGCCTTTACATTGCTGCGGTTAATGGATCAAATCTGTGCAACCCGTAACGCGTTCCGTAAACAATTTATATTTGTTACGGGTAGCTATAAGCAACTAATTGAGTCTGCGCGCACCCGTAACGTTACATGTAAATATTACAGGTACGCACAGAATAAACCAATTGTCTATAGGTACCAGTATCACCTATGAATTGCTTACGGAATACATTAGGGTTTGCGCAGAATTGACCCTTAAACCAGCCCTTTTGGAAATAGCTGCGTTCCTTTTTTTGTATTTTGACGTATTGGAACTTTTTGTCATACTTACGAACATTTCGATAGAACATCTCAAATATTTCAGTTCATTCCTGTTGCCAATTAAAAGGATGAGCCCAATGTCTACAATTTAACGGATTTCGCAATAACCCCTCCGCTATAAGTACACAATTTTAAATTTAGACAACATGACAATACCGTGTTGTCAACTCATCACGTTCACTGCTCGAGAAAACCTGCCCAGTTCTTGTCCCTCTATCCGTTTTGACAAGGAATAGTGTGAATCCTGCAGGGCATCCGGCCAAACCGCATCCTTCATACCGCAGCGAATGAAACGCATAATATGACCACAGAAGAAGAAAAGATAAAGTAAGAAAGTGTGGAAAAAGAGAGTTATGGCAAGCTGTTTTCCAATTGTTAAATATATCCTCTCCGCCACTGGTGAATACCTAAGTTATGCGTATACCAAGTAGCTGGAATGGAATGAGATAATTTAAAATAAACATCAAATGGTCGATAATTTTTATGACTAATTATTTTTCTTTTTTGATTTGAATTCTTGTTTATACAGTTAATAATTATGTATATCTAACAAATAATTGCATTTTACGATGTATTTGATATTAGTCCAAACGTTTTATTAAGCAAATATTTTAAAAACTCTCGACTTCTGGTCTTAAGTTATTTAAAGAATGAGAAGATATCTCATCATTCTACTATTTTAAAAATGCTCCCCAGGGTATATATAATTATTTAAAAGCATCCAATCTGTTCCATTAACATTTTTTTGTTCTCCTGTATCATTTTGTAAATTATGTCATTTATATATTGTGCAATATCATTATTATAATGAATATTTCTGTTTATTTAAATTAGATTATAATCTTCGTAATTGATGTCAATTAACACATTTTGGATTATTTATGAGTTTGCAGTAAATCTGAAAATATCATTAATTAGAAAATGTCAAATAATATTTATACACAGGATATAGCAAAATAGAGAGAACACGTTTATCTCGAAAACGGGATGAGTGAGCAAGTTGAAAAATCAGCTGTGGCCACCACAGGACTGACCGCCATCATAAAGTACGTATATAAAATACATTCTAGCAGCAGAGTAGAAATAACTTGGCCTAATATTTTCTAACAGAGATATTATTTATCATGACCATGGAAACGTTACATATAAGTATGAAAAAATTGAGACTTTACAAAAAATTTCGAAATTTTTCGTTTTATCAGAAAATGTCTCAAATAAAAGTTATTATTTATTGCATTTATAGCAACTTTTGTTAAATACATTTTTTCGAAATATTTTTCTGTTGTGAAATATTCATAAAAATCTTAAAATCGACACGAGTAAACTCCCATTTCTAGTCAACCGATTTTTACCAAAAGTTGATCAACTTGTGTCATTGATGGCAGAAGTTTAAATATGAAGTTTCATAAAAATCCTTTCAGCCGAATTTGCTCTGCACGTGTACACAGACGGACAGACGGACAGACAGACAGACAGACGGACAGACAGACGGATGGACAGACATCATACTAAAAATACTCAAAACGTTATGTAGGGACCTCAATTCGTGGAGATCCATTGAAATCGCGAAATGTCAGAATCGGTATGATCACAATACCTCCCTTATATATGTTGGCGGTCGGTAAAAAATTGATGACCAAAGTTTACTCACAGAATCGAATGGTGGTATTGGAATTTTCTGGAACAAACCAGAAGTACATGATATCAAAAACAACCTTGAGCTTTTAAATGGGAACATATGACGTGTTGGGTATCCTTGGATAGAGCTTTTGAAAAAAAAAAACAACTTTTATTTAAACATTTCTTTAACATCTTTTATAATTTACGAAAAATTCTATTCTCTATAACAAATTAAAAGTAATGAATTTTTAATTACAAGTGTTCAAAGTGTCTTTCATTTTGATTTAAACACTTTCGCATCCTTACTCAAAGTAAGGATGTTGAGCTACCTGTATCTCGGAGCATAATAAAAATAAAAAGAATTAAAAATATTTCACTTTCTAGAAGTTGTATTTTCAGGTATAGCATTTCCAAAATGAAATAGCCACTCTTGTTAAGAAGCTAAACAACTCGTTAATGGATTTATAGCAGTAATCTTAAGTCTCGTTGATGTAAAAAGAATATTAGGGGTATTAAAGTAATTTTAAATTTAAATAAAATAGAAGTAACAATAGTTTAATTGAAGTTTCTTAAAAACCATTAAGGATATTTTCCAAATTTATAATCCTATTGTTTCTAAATTTTAGGGGGTTGACATATATTAACAACATGGCTCTTTGGCGACCATTTGACTTTGCAGAAATTCCTAATTTCTGTAGTGAAAATATTGAATCTGTGCAAGGTGATTTGGAGTGCGAAAATGTGGACGTTGACGTGGAATGCGAAAATGTGGACGTGGCTATTAAAGAAAAATGTTATTTGTCAGAAGATTGCAAAGTTCTGATACTGAACGTTTATGAGAAGTTAGTTTCGGAAGGTAATGGCAAACCTATCTTAGAACTGAGGAATTACCTAGAGTTCCATACAGAACAATTCAACTTATCATTGTTCGTGTTTTAAACCCTATAGAACTAATATGGAGGCAATTTAGAGGTAATGTGCGCCGGTAAAATACAACACCGACAGAAAGTGACACTGTAGTACAATTAATTAAAGACGAAACAAGTATAATAAGTAGTGATTTGTGGAAAAAATGTGTAGAACATGTAAAGACAATTGAAACATTTTTTTTTATAAATCCATCAAATAAATCGTCAATAATTATTAATTTAAATGACAGTGGTAGTGACTCAAACTCTGATAGTGATATAAACAATGATAATATTGATAATTATTAATATTTTAATAATTTTAAATGACCATAAATTGACAATTAAAAAAAATTGATGTGAAGTGTGAATTTTCACACATTTCAGGGTTTTGCAGGTATTTAGTAACTGAATGATGATTATTTGGGATGCCAAAACAAATTTTATGTCAAAATATTTTTTTATGAATTTTAATTCGAATGCCTAAGTTTCTAAATATGTGCAGTATTTTTTTTACATAGCAAGGTTCATTAGGATTTTGGAAATTGCGCCTATGGCTTCTATTGGTTGCTAAAATCATTAGCCCCGCTCTCTGATTTTGTATACATCAAACATAGCGTTAAATTATAATTTCAACACTTCCCACTGGTTATTAAATTTACGCTTTTAAAAATTAAATGCAACATTTACCAAAATACAACTATAATTTTGACAAAATAATTTAAACAAAAGAAAACTACAAAAAAAAAAATTAAAACTGACAGGATTCGAACTCTAAGTTCGCAAGTTACCTGTTTAGCAAATTAGAAAACCAATGACTAAACACACATCGCTATGGGCACTGGCTTATCTAGTGGGTTACATATCGAATTAAATATTTAACATATTTTGGTTAAAATCACAAAAAATGCATTATTTTCCGAAAACATAATGTGATCAAAAATTCCTGTTGTACTATTCCGGTTCACACCAATGTACATTACTTCGAATATTTTCAGATTTTTAGTTTAAACCACCTGGGCTACAGGGTAAGGGACAAAAATTTTTTTGCACAATTTTGGCAAAAATCGCGTCAAAATAATTTATTTTGAAAAATAATATTTTGATCGTTAATCCACGTACTAAGGGCTTTCATTTGATACCCTACTCAGAATTAAAAAAAAATATTTTTTTTCGATGAGCACATATTTGTTTATATTTTTAGGGGGATATGTTTTTTAGATGTTTTAGGCCCGTTATTTCCACCTTCAGTTAAAGTCCCAGGTAACTATCTGACAGATAAGGTTATTTGTAACTTCATCTGCTGAATAAATGTCAATACCAGTCAGAGAATCCAATACGTCAGTCTCATTATCCGTTAGATAACTATCCGATAGATACATTTGTATAGAAAGAAGGGATGACATTTACTCAGCAGATGAAGTTACAAATAACCTTATCTGTCAGATAGTTACCTGGGACTTTATCTGAAGGTGGAAAGACCGGGCCTTAGTATTTTTCCTATGTGCGGGTCAAAAAGTACAAGCATGCCAAATTTCAACTCTCTAGGTTTAGCTGTTTGGCTACAATTTTTACCGAACAGACAGACAGACAGACAGACAGACAGACAGACAGACGACACAATGACGGTATAAGGGTTTTTTCGTCATACCTACAAAACCCTGCAAAAGAATGATTTTTGTTTGTGCAAATTTGAAGTATTTAATATAGACTATAAAGACTTTAAAACAAAACGATTTTTAAACATGCCTATATTTATAATTCAAATATAGCCGGTCCTAAGCCTGATAAAAATGTGAAGGAATGTCATATGAGTATATACAGTTCATTCTAAACAGCATATAAGAAAACACGTTTATTTTAAATAATTATTACGATCCTGGCAACTATTTTGAACAGAACCATAAACTCAGCAGGTATAATGGTTATACTGTTCAATCATTAGTGGAATCAGAAAGTGAGGGATATACCGATTATCACGAGATTTTCAACACGTCTTAAGATGAAACCGGCGCAGGTTATATTTCATTTGTGCGCTTAATCGGAAGACCACAAACGTGGTGCACAAAGAAGTTCTTTAGACATGCTAAAAGACGTGATTATTTATTTTATAATCACCTTAATTGAACTTATTTGAACTTATCCCGTGCTAAAGGTATTCTTCTAATATTTTATTTTTGTGAATTTCAATAACGAAAATGTATTTTCTCTAAATTGATTAGCATTGAATTCAAGCTAGTATGTGTTATTGGGCTATAATATGGTTCTTTTAAAAGTAAAGAATGTGGATTATGCGACTTTTTGAGCTGAGACACTGCTTCTGAGCAGAGCCGGCCGAAAGACGGTGCATCCGCACCGGGCCCCGCGCTTTTTGAGGCCCCGCGCCTTTTGATTCCAGCACTGACTTTTGTAAAAAAAACATTTCAGGAAAAATAAATGCAGCGCTCAATACACCAACCATCCAATTGTATATTTAACTCTGCATATTATCCATAAATTAAAAAAATAATAATAATATAGGCCCCCGCACGGATATCTTGCACCGGGCCCCGGAAATTGTCGGGCCGGCTCTGCTTCTGAGTGAAGTCTATGATGCATCCACAACTATTTGCTCTAATTCGTTACGTTTATTCGAAATTGATGTCGACTCACTGTTCAAAAGATGTTTCTCATTATTTACGCTTAGAAGTTCTTAGAACCTTTTCATCATTTGAGTTTTCCATTAACTAACAAAATATAATGAGAGCAGCACATAAATCCTCTTTGATTTTATTAATTAATCTTCGAAGGATATATTTCTTATTCCATTTTTATTTATACTAAATCCATTTTTATCTAGAAAAACATTTATATCAGTTATAAAACTAATGAACATATCCTTTGAAATTCAATATTTTCCTGACTATATAATACTCTTCTATTTATTATAAAGAAGGAAAAATCCGTTTGAAGTTGACTCATTAAAATCAAATTCTTATAAATAATAACGTTTCCTACATATTAATATAAATATACAGCTCCATTTCATCGTTATCATATCTGCTTTTAACCTTATTCATTAATTCTTTCCTTTATATCTCAGCATTTACAAATTTAAATTTATTCCTAAATGGTAGGGCGATTATCTGAGGTTTATCGGTCAACAGTTATCGTTAGTAACGTAGGACTTTGCCGTAACTAAAGCTTTTAACCCTGGATAACCTACAACCACAAAAAAATCTAAAAAACGCACAGATACAAAAAAACGCACTTAGGAACTCGTACATTTGTTTAGTTGGATTTAAATTGTTAAAATGTGGTAATTTTATACCTTTTATACTATTGTTTATACGATTTCTAGTTTCTACATATTTATTAATTTGCAACTTCTTAAAATAAATTTTATTAAACACTCAAAAAAAAAAATTTTTTTTTAAATGGGACTGTCTTACTACTGTATTTTAAAAGCTGATAATAAAATATTTAACGTTTTAATAGGAAACTATAAGTATAAGGGGCTAATACAATGTTTATATAATAAGTAAGCTTAAACACATTCATGTTGTTAACTAAACAAGCTGTAACAAGTAATAATCCCAGCTTGAACGCAAGCTATATGATATCGCTTATTAAGAAAACGTATTTTAACACAAATAATTTATTGCTAAAATAATATTTTGGACATTAGTTACCCATCTTAGGGAATTCTAAACTCTTACAAGTGTTTTTTGTTAAATTAAATAAAAATGCGACCCCAAGAGGTTGTACGAGCTGTCCTTACATGAAGATGACTGCAATATTCGTAAATCGATGGCGTTACACAATTAATTATGCTATAAAACATCATCAGCGAACTGGTCCCTAAACAACGAAACCTGGTTGCAGTCTTCTACGGGCCAAAATAACTTGAGACGACCGTTTTCTTAATTGTGATACGAGATCTTAACTGACCCTCAACTATTCTCTCACGGTGTCCCGCAGAAGATCGAAAGTTGGCAGTTTCTCTACTAACTGTTCAAGATGAGCTGTAACTTTCCTGGTTTTAGTTATCGAGTTATCGAATTGAAAGACTGTGGTTCGCTCGCAAGCATATGGACTGACTAGATACTGACTGTAAAACAAATGAATTCAAAATCAACAATTCATCATTGTATCTTCTTCTTTTTCTTGTTTAGATATTTTTACTTCAATATTGCTTGTTTGCTTTTCTTTGTTTTTAAATCTGTGCCAGATAATTGCCTGATATCGTCTGAGCATCGCTTTGGCGGGTGAAATATAATCTTTTTCCCAGTTCTCAGTATCTAAGTGAGTCATATATGAGACCATCTATCATCAATCTGCCTAACGATTTGGCCAACCAAAATCCATTTAAGTTTAGCTGCACTATCCACTACATCAGTTAGTCCTGTATTTGGCATTATTATTTAATCTTTTGGTTTCTGATTTTTAAAATTGGTTTAAAATTTAGGTTTCTTATGAAAACTATTGTCTCAATGCTGTAGGTATGTACAGGTATGTGTATGTACAGGTCCAAGTGGCCATGTAGGCAACACCAGTGAGTTTTGTTAACGTCAGTCTTCTTTTGTAAAACTAGAAGAACACGTGTATGTCGTGAATTCATTCTAAATTTCCTTTCAGCGTTATCTGTTTTTAATTATAATGAATACAAACATCCAAAATCCCGCACCTGTAAAGGTTTTCTTCTCGTGGATTAATGTCGCAAGGAATGACCATAAAATATGATTTGTATTGCGAAACACTCAAGAAGTTACGGTGAAAAATTCAGAACCATCACCGTGGTCTACTAAATTCATTTGTTGCACGACATTGCGAGGCTTTCGCCGAGACTAGTAAAAAAGAATATTTGAACAGTTCGGGTAGGACATTTTCAAGTATCCTCCATACCGTTCAAATTTTGCCCCCAGTTGTCCCATTATCACTAGTTTCTCCACCTCAAGAGATTTTTGAGCGGTCAGAGTCTGAGAAGTTGTCAGGGGTTTAGTCTGTAACTTGTCGACAGTCACTTTCACCCTGTCAAGGTAATTTTTATGCATACTGTACTGTAGGACATGACACTGCAAATTTCAAAAAACTTACAGAATAGAACCCCAGGACACAAAAGGCAATGTGCAAGACTGCAAGCTTTGGCAGTGATCTTCTTCGACGAAGGAATGCAAATGCTAGACTCGTTCATTACATGGTGACTACGTAAAAATTGTAGTAAATTGAATGCATTAGACGTGCATCCAAATTATTGGCTTAGGAAGAGCTCAGAAGCCAGATTTTTTCTGGGAGCTCATGTATATAATTGTTCACTTACACGAAATATTTGTCCAAAAAAATAAATTTTACAAATATATTTATGCTTCTATCTTTCTGGAGGTGCTTCGTACAAAAAAATAATATCTTTTACCAATAATCTTGTGCTTCATAGGTAACCGTGTTACCACGGAGCCAGGACAGAACATAAGGGGGATGTCAATAAAGGATTTTTTATGTGTGGGCGTATGCGATTATTGTTGTAATATATACGTGCACTTAGGCTCTGCTCACACGGGGATAGTGAAATGTCGGATACTCGGCGACTGGGATACGGAGACTCGAGATTCTAGTTGCCCGTCATCTGCATATGACCACTACTAAAGTTGCGAGTTTCCTATCAACCTACTCAGTTCCCTTCGGTCTCCGGATGTGCGTTTATCTAGTGTAAAATGTCTAGCGACAGTAGTAGTGAAGAGGATATCATTATCCAGTATTATTATTACCGCTGCAGAAAGAGAACAGTGAGAAGATTCTGATTACACCCTTACATCGAAATGAACATAAATTGTAGATTGTTTGCTGCTGCAAAAGAATTGCACAAATCTGATTCTAAATTCCTTGCATTCTATAGAATGAGAAAGGACACGTACCAAAAACTAAACCAGCTCATTACTCGTGTCTTTCGTTATACAAACACTAACATGAGGGAATGTGTGAGCCCTGAGGAACGAGTTCTGATGTTTTAACTTGTAATTGTATAATTCTGGAAATTTTTCTACTTCCGCCACAAACTTTATATTAAATTCTTGATCACTCATACCAGCAGTTCTTTCTCGGTGAAGGAAACCAAGCAACTGAACGACTCGGAGACTGCCATGCCGAGTCTCCTAGTCTCTGGTTGCGCAGTTGCCGAGTATCAGAGATTTGAGAATCCCCGTGTGAGCAGAGCCTTAGAGTTAATGGGATGGAGTCTATAACCTCAAATATTGTTCTTCCTACGCCAATATTCACCACTTAATAGCGTCATGATTCGGTAATTCTTAATAAATAATTCAAAGAATCTCATTATGCTAAGAATATTGAAAATCAGTGTTATTGTATCCACAAGGAAATATTAGTTCCAAGTATCAGATTGGGAAATCCTGTATGAAACTATTCGTTTGTACCCATTTATTGAAATCCAGTTGTGCACACTATTGTCGGCACGTTGCTCCTTTCACGAGAAGCAATAAATTTCAGTATTAAACATTATTTATTACATGGTTTGTATATATTCTTCTCCTGAAAGCTTATTGATTTATGTTTCGTGATTGATTATTTTCAGTTCCTCAATTTTTAAATTTAGTTATAAATAATTATGTTATTATTTAAAACAAATATAACATTATTAAGGCATATTAAAAAGAAAAAATTGCATATTAAAAAGAAAAATGTGAAGTTTGAATTTTCACACATTTCAGAGTTTGGCAGGTATTTAGTAAGTGAATGATGATTATTTGGGATGCCAAAACAAATTTTATGTTATATTTATATTTATATTTAAAACATTTTTTTGTTAATTTTAATTCGAATGCCTAATACCATTATTTAGGTTTCTAAATATGTGCAGTATTTTTTATATAGCAAGGTTCAAGACACAAAGTATAAGTATAAATAAGACACAAGTATAAAGACGAATAACTAATAAGAATTAAAAAGAAGACACTTATCTTCGAAATGCAATATCAAGGTTTCTATTTCTATACTCTTTCATAGAGCAATCCAGATTTCTCGACGTCCTTCTATCAATTCAATAAGTTTATAAACTTTTTCTTTATCCCCAACCACTTTTGTGGCATCTTCA
The DNA here is from genome assembly GCA_963971575.1 of Liopterus haemorrhoidalis. Lineage (NCBI taxonomy): Eukaryota > Metazoa > Arthropoda > Insecta > Coleoptera > Dytiscidae > Liopterus > Liopterus haemorrhoidalis. The sequence continues at coordinate 41,030,562 of OZ020615.1, forward strand.
TTTTCAAGCAATTAAAATTCATCCATTTTCAAGTAATTAATTTTGATAAGTAAATTGTAAGTAGTCTATCAATTAGAGAAAAAAATTATTCAGCCTGTTGAAAAGAGCTAGTGTGATCTAGCTAGAGCGTCTTGAATAAACTGACACTGTGTACACAGCACATGATTATTCTGCGTTCAGAACCTCTCAATTAGGAATTAGAATTAGTACTTAGAATTAACGTAAATGTTTGTTATACGTAACTGTACGTTACCGTTCACAACCTTCAAAATTAATACTTATACTTATAAATTAAAATTAGATGTTTGTAGACTGCAAACCCTTACATTAATTTATAATTGACGCATGCGCAGTAAGCACTTGTCAACCTAAAAATTTCTATGACCATATTTTTTTGCTTTTATCCACATCTTTGTGTTTTATATGTGTACAAATATAAATTTTTCCTCTATTTCAACTCTTTTCAGAACCATGAAACACTCAAAAACTCATTAGCAAATGTAAACAGCTGCCAAATATCTATCGATAAAGTAGAAATCGATAAAAATATCTGTCAGTGGCTTAATTTCTTAATTTTTATTGTGAATGCTGCTTAATTTCTATGTAGCAATTTTATGTTAAGTACTAATTTCACGTTAATTCTAATTTATAATTTGGAGGTTCTGAACGAAGCATTAGTCTTGCTAGACTTTCTTACTAGAGTCTAGAACAGGCCTCGGTAAATGGCGGCCAGCGTTTAAATTCTGTCCGGCTCGCGAAGCATTTTATAAATTATTGTATCCTGCAAAAATATTACTGTCTGTCCAATATTCTTTCAAATTTTCATTCTTTCTAATTTTCTTTTAATTTTTTTATTGCATAATAAATAGACGTTTTGGTTCAAAAATATTGCTATTAAAATTTACAAAATAACCTTCGTAACAAAAACAATATGTATTTGAAATTGGATTTTTTTTTTCCCGCGGTCTAATTTTCATCATCCATGTGGCCCGACAGCCAAAAGATTTGCTCACCCCTGGTCTAAAGAGATGGTCGCTAGAGCACTGTAGCTAGAGCTTCTTGCCATTGTGTACACTGCACATGACTGGTCTAGCTAGACTCTCTAACTAGAGCCTACAGTGATGATCGCTAGAGCACTCTGGCTGCTGTGTACATTACTAGATACAAAATAGAGGGCTCTAGCTAAAATCTACCTTAAGAAGAGAGAGATAGAGAGAAAAAGTTGTTGAACTAACTTTATCAGCAATGGTTACATACATTCTGTTGTTATCAACTAGTGCGTGTTTGATTAGCATACCAAGTACAAATCTCTATTTACATACATGGCACGAACAATTCAATTACAAAGTAAAACCTTATTTTACATTCTAAAAATTTTACATAAAAATGAAATTATAAACAATAATTATGTTTAATGTATTGCACTACATTTAACTTCAATTTAAATATTATTTTTATCATGAGAATAAGTAGAATACATTATCATTAAGATACTATAAATTAGAATAATTAAAACCAGTACACGTAATTTACATGAGTACTGTGGTTTTGTATAATTATGATTGTATCTTTCTGATTATTGTACTTAGCTACCGTAGATTTTTAAAGATTTATTATAGTTTTTCTCGCAAGTTAACACTGTATCATAACAATTAGAATTATAATAATGAAAATTATGGGAAAATAGAAGATATATGTGTTGTTTTTTTCTAGCTTCACGAAGATTTACCGTTGAGAAGTCAGAGATCTATGCTCATAAGTTAGAGTCAAAGGCATTCTCCTCTTTGATCTATTGTTACTCCACCTGTAGCTCTTTTTATCAATGATTTTTTTCAAATATTTCTTGTTAGTTGTGATTAACTGCAATTTTCTTCGTCATGCTCCATACGTTTGCTCTAAAAAATGGACCTTAATGAAGCTAGAACGATAAAACTCCACAGTATTCTTAATAGAGTCCACAAAATAGTACGATTGGGTCCCATTTACGGTTTTGTAGATATTACCAAATAAACCCTTATAACGTCATTCATGTGTCTGTACGTATGTACCGTAGAAATTGGGACCAAATAGCTGAATATAGAAAGTCGAAATGTTTGTTCAATTCTTTAACTCATACATAGGAAAACTATAAGTTAAAAAAAAAAAAAAAACGGAAAAATAAAAATAAATAGTAAGATATATTATATATTTAACGAAAAAAATTTGAATGGAGTATCAAATGAAACCTCTGGTTTCTGAGAGCTTAGCTGAGTTTAACCATTTGGCTAAACTCGGTTACAATATAAAAATCCCATAAGTAACCAGAGCAACAATTTTCTGACCAGTTGCTTATAGTTAACTAAGATTTCAGAAACCAGTCCTTAATGTAATAGATAATTCAATTAAATTTCATTTTGGAAAAATCAAATTTTTTTTCGCCTAAAATCTATCAAACAACTTTTGTCCCCCACCGTATTTCCCACGAGATTGGTTAAAAATTGGTCAATTAGAAGAAAAAATATTGAATAATGTATATTTTTTTATGCTGTTAATAAATATATATATATATTTTAAATTTAGTATGTGGTAACAAAAGAAATCCCTTAAGACATAGATTAAGGAACAGTTCTTTTGTTGATAATTCATTGAAACTACATTGGAAAAAGCGTCGGAAACAAGTATAACCAACAAAAATGAGGCAACATGGTACAAATATGAATACCATAACCATTTATAGAATACCGTATCTTCACAAATTTTACAGCGTTTTACAGCCGGCAACGTCAACAAAAAAGAAAAGGACAGAGTCATTGAGAGAACCAATTAGAGAGTATGAAAAAGAACTACTCCATTTGCCCTGTACTGCATTCTAACGTTTGAATGGACTGTCGATCTCATTTTTTGTCATTTCTCATGGGGTCTTGGGTCATTTAGTTGTTTTGATCTTTCAAATTTCGCTGCGAGTTTCCTTCAAAACTTAATTATAGGGGATACAGAAGGAGGTTAAGTACACTGAGAAAATTAAGCGACAATAAACGAAAATCAAAATGCAATCGGGCGTACCCTGGAAACGTCGTCTTCCTGCCGTCGGCCAGTCCTTCCGATGTTAAACTTAATTTTGTGAACTTCGATTGTTAATTACTGATCCTGACAAACAGTCGGTCAAATAAATCTTTACTTAAAATAACACATTAAAAACTACATACATCTGCTCTTAAAATCTTTATTAAGTGCTCCTTAATGTATTTAAAGTAAAAATAAAACTGTCCCATAAAATTCAATTTACTTTTCATTATAAGTAAATATTTACGAATCCCACATGAACTCAAGTATATCCCAGCAACCTTAAATTTTAATGAAAACGTAAGTAGGCAGCATGTACGAGGCAGTGTACGAGTAATACGAGAAATCACGTTATATTGTGTGTTGTCTCACGGGTTCATGTAAGCAGATATCTCGCAAGTACCACTGACCGTCTGTCGTGATGAAAGCTCGTAGTCCGTAGATACGTTGCGTTTCCCTAGAGAAACTTGTACAGACCAGATTGAATACCGTTCCCTTCACCCTTTCCCTTTTCCTAACCTACTAACGTCACTGTTCACATCGCTAATTTCGTTAATTAAACTTTAATGATCTACTGCAGACCGATCTTGCAGATATTAATATTAGGTATAATTGCAATGGTGAATGCTACAAACTAATATCAACTAATTTAAACAGATTGGTTTGTCCGTAGATCTGATTTACTATTTGCTTCAATGACCACTATTATCGAGATTTGTTAGAAACTATTCGACTTCATACGATATCACAGCATATATTTTCTGTTTGGTATGTTATCACGTAATGTGGGTGGATTAATTTACATATTGCAAAGGTCATGTTGCTTTACGCATAGTCATTTTGTTAAAACTGAGCTTTATACTCTTGACATTTCTAGTGTTCATCAAACCATAAAGTTCTACGTGTTTGTTATAATAGTGTCAGTATGTTACTTTTTGCATTTCGTTAACTACATCAAAGAGTCAATCATAGTGTTTAGGGCAGTGTTTCTCAACTGAAAACGTATCGCGGACTAGTAAAATATTAAATTTTCTACCGCGGACCAGTAAAATATATAATTTTCTACCGCTAAAATAAAATAATAAATAGGTACATACAATTTAATTCAATGCAAAAATGCGTCAAGTGTAGTCTGTCTTTTGATTTGTAACATTTCACTTCTACAAAATCAGCACAGGTATTCAGTGCGGATGTAGGGCTCCCTTCATTTCCTTCCCGCATAAAATAACGCTGTAACACGGCCATACATTTTTTTGCCTCCTGGTTGAGAATATGTGTAGCATAATATGTACTGTGATCTTAAATTTACTGTCCCAATTAAGCGGAATGTTGTCCCAATTAAACATGTAAATTTACTGTTGGTTCCTTGGTTTGGTTTCTGTTCTTTGAGATTTGGCCCAAATAAGCGGCTGCCCCAATTAAGCGGTGGCCCAATTAATCGGAATCGTCTGTACATAGAAAATGAACAAAAAATCGTAAAAAAATGAGCAAAATCTCAAAAATAATAATTTATAATCCTTTCGCGGACCACTAAAATTTTGCTAAAGACCACCAGTGGTCCGCGGACCACCTGTTGAGAAACACTGGTTTAGGGCATGCAAATTTACCGAGATTTGGTTTTACCGGTAATCGGTAAATTGTTTAACTAAAAACTGGTTTACCGCTAAATTACCAGTAATTTTATTTAATTGAAAATAAATTTGTGATATTTCAATCCACAAACTATTTTTTTTATCTATATTTATCTATTTTCTATCTATAAAAAAAAATCAACAATAAGATAATAATAAAACTTTATTGAAAAATACTCTAAACAATATTAATAAAATTTCAAAATTAAAATTAAATAAAAACTTTTAAATTTGCAATTCTTTTTGTGTATTGAAATATGCCCGCAATAAACAAATTGTATCTATAGTCGTATCACTAAAGTGGGGCACAGAATGCAACGAGTTCTACGGCGCGTTGACGGCGTTTGGACGGCGCTATCTGTCAGAGGAAAGTTAAAATCAAGCTGTCGTACGCAAGTGCACAGAATGAGTAACGTCCAACGGCGTTCCAACGCCGTTGATACTGAATGTTCGTCAACTTCCAACTTTTGACACCGTTGAACGTTGACGTAGAACACCTAACCTCAGTTTTTACTGAATGGTAAAGTGTTTGTATGTATAAATAACTCGCATACAACATAAATAACATCACACACAAGTCTTCATCATCCATTATAATTTTAATAAAAGAAAGCGCACTTATAAACACAGATATAGGTTGTCACTTGTTACTTTGACGGCGTTAAAAATTATTGCATTGTGTGCAGGCGAAAATTCAACGCCGTTCTCAACGGCGCTATGCACTATTTTAAATTATAATAAAACCCTCTAATTTTATGTTGTCTAAATCAGCGATTCTTAACCTTTTTATACTCGGGACCCCCAACTAACCTAAAATATTTTCTGGACCCCCCAAAATAATTTTTGAAACAATATTTTAAATGTTCTTAATAATTTAATGTTTAATAATTAAGTTTATTGTAATTTTAAAAGCAAAAACTGGTAAAAACTAAATTTTTTCTTTTAATTTCGGGACCCCCTAAGGTATTTTCGTGACCCCCCGGTTACGAATCGCTGGTCTAAATGGTCATCATCTTTACCATTGGCCCGACAATCTTGTCATGGCCTTTCCCAAAACTCTCCTTCATTCCAATCAATCCTATGCCAGCGTCTTCCAATTCCTCAATTTCAAGGCCTTCAAATATTTTACTAGCTTATTTATTAATTTAGTTTTTCCTGGATAACTCTTCCATCCTTGGACGTTTCTTTTCCAACGCAAACGTGAAATGTTAATGGACTGGATCACGTATAAGTCCTTGTACCGTTGATAAAACTTAAAGTAATATTTTCTGCAGTACTTACCATTTAAACAAATGCCTTTGTAAGGGTATATGCGATTCAAATATTTCTTTCAAAATAATTCCTCTTGTCCTGACATAGTCGATGATTTGGAGTTATACTTGAGAAGGATTACTTAGCCCATCACTGTTAGAAAAGAGTATTAAAATTATGTGTATCCTCGACTCTGTGCTATATTACACCGCGGGAATAAACATACACTCTTGATATTATAATATTAATAATAAAACTGAAATAATGGTTACAATATAAATGTTTATCGACGTACTTGATATTGCTGTACAAAGTACCAGTCTATCCACGTTTGCCAATCTGTGAATGTTCCTACGGTGACATGCAATAAAATTGAAACATTATTGCAGTTTCATTTTGTTTTAACACTGTCAACAACACATAGGTTTTCTTGTTGCAAGGCTCTAATGAAAGTTATTTAATACGTCATAAACAATGTTACATTGATCTATTCGTTGTTATGTTATGTAGTGAAGCTAATAGTTTATACAGCGCCATGTCTTTCCATCAGATGTGATTGTCAGTGCAACATAATAGATTTGTAATTATAATACTTGCACAGTAGATTGCAAGTTTAATCGACAACTTAATTATAGTTCGGGCATCAATATTGACGGGTATGGAAATTTAAATTTTAGTTTGTGTTTATGAAACTGTTAACTTTTGAGTTGACTAATTTGTTATTGATTGTTTATGTAAATATTCTTTTCCAAATTTCTTTCTAAGTTTTCTATTTTTACCATACTTTTAATTTCTAATTTCTTTTTAAATGTATTAAAAATTGAAACAATAACTCTTTTTATATGGGTTTTTATATCTAAATATTCAATTATATGAAACTAATGCTTTAAATTTATTTTTAAAATAAATATAGAAATATATGCATTGAATGATGCCCTTCTCTAATTTTTCATAATGTGACACAAAATTTCTTCTGATGGTGTCTTCTTTAGGTGTTATGATCATCAAGAACGTTGGAGATCAATAACATGATTGTATCCCATCGACTGTCTTCCTAAATAGATATTTTATACCGAGCAAACAATTGTTTGTTGCTCAGTGGTTAACTGACAAGGCGAAATTCTGTAGCCATGATCTTCTTCATCTACCAGTTCCTCTTTCTCCTTCAATTTCTTCCTTTATACTTATATTTAGTAGTTGGTATTCATTATTTCTCATGAAATAACAAAAATGGTGAAGTTTGAGTTTTTTATTTCATAAAGGACCTCAGTTTGTTTCGCTATTTGTCACAACATTTCGAATTTTTCTGACCTCGAAATCCTAAGTGTTCTTCTGTATGTTTTTTTCACATTAGCTCTGTGAAAGGCCACGTCTGAATACCATATACAAGAATAGTAAACACATAACACAAGAAGACGTATTCATAATTCGAAGAGGTTCAATTAAATTACGGTTGATTAATATTTCATTAGATTTTTTAAAAGAACTTCTTCCTTGTTCAATTCTGCTGCGAATTTGAATTGAATTATCACGGTTACACATTATACAGAAAAGGTACGATACTCTTTACATATTTTTTGTGCTCCCTTCTTTAAATATCTACAGGTGTAACGGGACGCCACTGTGCCCAGTTTTGTGACAGTCAGGGATGAGGGTTGCTATAGTTAGAAGGTTGTTGATTGTGCGTTGAGAGTTAAAACGTCAAAAAAAAAAAAAAAAAATACAAAACTATTTAACTTTTATATTATATTATAATTAATTTAAATAAATAAAGTTGTTAGGTACTATATGTCGTGGATAGTGTGCTGTAGTTAATTATGCAATTTGTTCTACCCTTAATGATTTTAATAAAAATATTTTTGCAATAAAATGCTACACAGGAAATTATCTAGCTCTGGCGAACAAGGAAGTCGTAGAATTTTCGTGTTCTTGCAAATTATTCGTTCAAAAATGGTTTACCGGGGTATGCCAATTATTATTGGCATTGTAAATTATCTATGCTTGATGATCCTGGTTTTCCAACTTGAGTAGACTGTCTTCTGACTTTAGTTACCGAGATCTATAGCTACACTAGCCTTCACGACCTACATATTTTCTTTAGAATGGCATGGTCGTTTTAATCCCAGTTGCTCAAATCGAGCAACTAAATGACGTATCATGGAATCAGATGGTACATAATTGGTTTCAAAACGTCTACGGTTATTGTCTTTCGTAAAAACAAAAAATGAGTGAAAATTTTGTTCGCTGTTAGGCAGAATCACAAAGTCTTTTCGAGACACTCTTTTATCCCGGTTTTTTTAAATTTGGCAAGAACACTCAGTAATGTTATATTTCTTTTATGTCGTTTTATTGTTAGTGCCTAGTTTATTTCATTACATGGCAATAGGGTACAAAGAAAAAGGTTCTGAAAACGGCGGTAAGTCCGATTTTAACGAGCTTCTGTTTCTAATATGTTATGACGTAAACTTCGACCTGATTACTTGGTCATATAAGGTGACTCTGGTTCTGCGACTGTTGGGTTCAGACGAGCGCAGTAATACAAGTTACCACCAGCGAGGTGGCAATTCAGTTATTGTCTACTGCTAATGTCAAGCAAAAGGCTGCTAGCTCAAAACAACATTAGAATTTACACCAGATGGATATAAAATAATGCTTCTATCCTTTTAAAACTAAATAATACAAACAAAATACTAGATTAGGGCACAATAGGGATTAAATCAAACCCGTGTCGCGTGTTAAACGTCGATTCATTCTTGATCGTCTAAAGAAAGATGTTTTTAATATTTTAAGCCCATAGTACGTTCAGTTTTTGATGAAATATTAAAGATGAAAATTAAAACATAACTGGAATATAAATGTATTTGATACTAAAAATAAATTTAATTTTGTAGGGGTATTTTAATAAATACATTTTGTTGTGTAAATAAAAAGTACGGAACAAAGCAAAATGATAATTAAAATAGATTTAAAATTATAAAATGGAACTTTGGATATATGGAATACAAAATTATTTATTACATATTCGGTTTACGTCATAGCTTTTTGTTTAAATATTCGATTCACGATTTTTAATTTATTTAATTACAATGACAATTGTTTAAAACAAACATATGAATTTAATTTTAAATAAAATTTAATGAAACTACGCGAGATTTCGCACATAAACCGAATATCGTCGCTCAGCCTGATATATTATTTTTGCTTTGACCCAGTTCTCTCAATTAAACCACACCCAGACGTTCTATATCTACATCTCACTAAAGAGATGTGATTACTTCCATAAATCCGCATACAGACCAAGTTCGGGAACTGTTCGCGAACTGTTGGCGACCAGTTGACGAACAATTGAAGAACAAGTTCTTCAATGGATGTTACTCGTGAAGGTTTTCGTTGGCTGAATTTTTACGATTCTAGTAAAGTCCTCAACAACAATGCATAGATTCGCTTCGTTCAACTTTTGGTAATGAAGCACCATCAGAAAAGACTGTTTACAACTGGTTTGCAGAATTTCGTCGTGGTCGTGCGTCCGTAAGTGGTAAATCTTGTGAAAGTCGACCAAAATCGGTTGTGAATCAAAAAACATCGATACTGTGCGCAAAATGATTGAAGAAGATCGGCATGTGACTTAGCGTGAGATAGAGGCATCCTTTGGCATATCGCAGACTGCAATAAATTTGATTTTGCATAAACATTTAGCTGTGAAAAACATCTGTTCCCGATGGATTCCGCATAATTTGACCGATGCTCAAAAAAAGGTTCGTGTTGATTGGTGTAAGGGAATGCTAAAACCATTCAACCTAGGCACTGCAAAATCCTTATACAATATATATAGCGATTTATATTTTTTATTAGCTATTTACAGGTGACTAATTTTGGATTTATTCATATGAACCGGAACCTAAGCAACAATCCACTGTTTGGGTCTTCCAAGATAAACCGAAACCCACAAAGTTGTTCGTTCACGAAGCACTTACAAGAAAATGATAGCTTGTTTCTTCGGTTGTACTGAACTGATTCTTTGATTCTTTTAGAGGATCGGAGAACAGTTAATGCTGAATGGTATACAACATTTTTTTGCCAGACATCGTCGACAAAATCAGGAAAAACAACCAAAAACTTCGCATCATTCTTCATTATGACAATGCAAGCTCCCAAACAGCACGTCAAACAACTGATTATTTGAAAGAGGAAAATATCGAATTAATGTCTCATTGCCCGTATACACCTGATTTATCCCCTAACGACCTTTTTTTTTTCGCCAATGTCAAACAAAAAATGCGTGGACAGCGATTTTGATCAGCTCAAGAAGCTGTTGATGCCTTCAAAAACCATGTTTTTGAGATACCAACTTCAGAGTGGAAATTTTTTTTCGAGAATTGGTTTGAACGCACGCAAAAGTGTATGAATCTTAAAGGCGAATATTTTGAAAAGCAATAAAACAGTTTGTTCCAACGAAATGTTTTTTTTCTTAGTTTTTGTAAAAACTTAAAAGGTAGCCCTCGTGTTCTGTAATCCGCTGCATATCAAATTTTTCATTGTTCAGCATGTATAGGTTGTTACATGCGCAGGTTCAATCGAATTTTCCGAACAAGTTTTGAAATCATGTAACCTTATATACATCCTAAGATTTTATATCTAGTTTCAATATAAAATAAACAGATTTCAGTGTAATATGTTGAACACAATAAGAGATGCAATATTGTTGGAGTGAAAATGGATCTTCTCGCTGCCGAAACGTTGTATTAGGTTTTATTATTATTTACAATGCGTGTTGAAAAAGCGTTTTCCGCTGTCAGTGTGTAGTGTCACGTTGAGTAGGTTATGAATACGATTTCATCTCGAAATCGCATTGAAATGACGGAAATATCACATGAAATATAGAGGTTGATGTCCTTTATTGCCTGACACTTCTCTACGTTTCATATCATTTGCGCTTTTATTAAAATTATTTTTGATGCTTTTATTCTGTGTATCGATAAATAAATATTGATGAAATTTGATTATATATTTTAGGATATTGGTCTGGTATATGAACAACAATTTTTTGTACAACCTACGCTGGTTGTTTACGTTTTTAGCAAATTAAAGCAAATACGCCCGAAATATCCCGTCGTTAAAACACTTAAATTAAAACGCAAAAAAATATGTTTATTTATGGAACAGTACTTCAAGTAATTAGCAAAATATTTGTAATACAATACCGAGAAATGTCAGAGTTTATTTAGAGATAATTATGATTATGAGGAAGTAGATGATCATATTTATTTGAACTAATTAGTAAGCTTCCGAAAAGATTTAAAGAACAGGAAAATAAAGCCCAGTTGGGTATTTTCGTTTTATTATCACGATTTCTAATTTGAATCATCTTTCTGGTTAATATCTGGACAGTTTTTTTGCAACATTTGGTTGCCCCTTTTCCTGATGAATAAAATTGATGGACTTACATTGTAACGTTGTCAGGAGGCTTTTTTATGGTATAGTTGGAGTGAAAATGGATTTTCTCGCTACCGAAATTTTGTATAAGGTTTTATTATTATTTATAAGTGTTGAAAAAGTGTTTTCCGCTATCAGTGTCGTAGTGGCACGTCGAGTAATTTAATCGAAGACAAGCTGTCAAAATCGATCAAATTACGTCCAGGTTTGTGATAATTACATCTGGTGTCCCTTAAGGGCCGGATTTGGGACCATTTCTCTTTCCACTTTTGTAAACCATGTCACAAACTATATATCGAATTCTAATTTTCTATTATTTGCTGACGATTTTTTTTTTAATTACTTCAGTTTCTGAAGCAATATTGCTCCAAAATGATGATATCCATAAATATTGCAATGAACACAAACTTTTCTTAAATTATAGTAAATGTCAAACTGTTCCATTTTGTCGAAGTACTATTAAGTTTAAATTTCATTATAAATTAAATGGGAATACCATATATTAAATAGGACGGAAATTGTGAAGGATCTTGGGGTATATATTGACAAAAAATTATATTTTGAAGCTCATGTCATCAATATCGTTTTTAAAGTGGGGAGAATACTGAGTTTTATTATTCGTATTACAAATAAATCTATTATTCCTATTAATAATCTTTATTTTGCCATTGTTTGTAGTTGACTAAATTTGCATCCATTATTTGGAACCCCCAGTATGATAAGTATGTAATAAAATTGAAAGAATTCAAATTAAAGCTTTAAATACCTTTGGTATAAAGCAGACACCCCTTATGACAATTGGCTTGTGTTTTATGAATGTGTTTAATATTTTAACAATAAAAAATCGTCTTGTTCTGGCAGACATGCTCTTCCTTTATAATATTATTAATAACATCACTGAAAAAAGTGATTTGCTACAACTTTTCGGTCCCTAATATCAGAACTGTAACCAAACGTTATTTCACTTAAGTAATTGTAGCACTAATTCTTTCAGTAATTCACCCTCATCAGATTACAGATACGTACTTTGAAATCATTGATATTTTCAATTCTGCCAGAGTTCAGTTCCATCGAATGTTTATAGAAATTCTAAGATAATTCTTATGTTGTGCAATAAATTGCATATTTCACTATTTGTCTATGGTTATGTATTATTATTATTAATTGTAACATACAACGTAATTTTAATAGAGAACACTTTAGGTACTGGGCTTGTCCTGTGTGTGTTCCTTTCCAGTGAATATATAAATTATACTTTATACATCTTTATTCACTGACCATTATTATTATTTCCATTTTCTCCTATCAAGTTAGTTTTTGTTACATGTCGTAAGATATTCAATATGGTCAACGTTAACATACATATATTTATGAAATTTTTCTTTATCATTTATTAACAAAGGCAATTTACTTGTGTTTTGTCCTAAAATACTCCTTGTTTCACCGTCATAAAGAAGAATACTAGGTTGGTAGCATACAGGAATCAAAAGGATATTTTTAAAACTGAATATTATCCCCAGCGTTTAATAATAATTATTACTGTTATTATTAAACGCTGTTGTTCTTATTCTGAGGTATACCTACCATTTCATTTGTAAATCTGTACTCGCAAATCTTCTTAGAAATTTTCAAAATTCATTGGTAATTGAGAAGATCCATACCTGAAACAATGAAAATAATTTTAGTGAACTATATAGAAAAAAATAATAAATAAATAAAATAAAATAAAAAATCAATTAGTTGTGGCTATCATTAACTGAAAAAAAAAAATATATATAGATACAGTCAAAATATATAATTAGAATTTTTTTTACAAAAATATGAAAAGTTAGTTAGTTAAAAATTTTGGCTGTGAATCCTCCCAACTTCCCCTAGAACACCGAAAATTACAAATCTGGCAACAGATACTAGGATACCGACATACCAACATATTTTCTGCAATGGGAATGATCATATAACAATCCGAAATAATAACCCTTTCCACGAAAACATCATAAGATACCTCTCAGAACTTAATATAACGTTCCCTAACATCAGTAAAAAAACTATATAACAAAATACCTCCTTGGATCAGAAAACACCCTAGATACAATGTGATACTGACGTTATATAAAAAGTGTGATACCAACCCGGAAGTGTTTAAAACGATTCTATGAGCACAATCCAATCTATCCAGCAGACGTACAACCGAAACCACGTGGTCCAACAAATTCAAAGTAACTTACACTCAAAATTAGATAAAAGTAACCAAATCACACTGTTATGGATCCCATCACATGTGGGAATTATGGGTAGTGAAAAAGTAGACCAGGCAGCAAAAAACGCAACTTCAAGCAACGTTATCGATATAACAATTATGACTTTAAACGCTATGTAAAAAAGAAAACCAGCTAGAATTTCAACTTCTTCTGGAATACCTTACATAATAACAAATTAAGAAGAATAAAATCATCCATCAGCCACTGGTACACTCTTAACAGAAAAGAGCAACTTATAATGACTATATTGCGAATCGGCCATACTCTCTTTACCCGCAAATACCTCATGCAGTAAAAAGAACAGGAAATATGCCAAACATGTAACAGCCCAATAACTGTTACACATATTCTCATTGAATGTGTGAAGTATACGAAATAAAGAGCCCAAAACAGCATCCCAAACTCCTTGAAAGAGGCCCTAACAATATGGAAGGTACAGCCAAAATTTTAAAATATATAGAAGAGACTAACCTATCAAATAAAATATAGACAACAATGTAATGAAAGTTTATTGTAAAATCTTCACTGTGTAATGTACCTATGTAATATGTAATTTTATGTAATTCAAAATTCTTGCTTACACCTAAGTATAATGAACTTAAAATTCAATAGTAATGAAATTGTACTGTTACGTGATGCTATTGACCATGTAGTTGATACACTCCCAAAGTAAATTTTAATTTAAAAAAAATTAAAAAAGTTCGGTGCACAGCAGCATTGGCTATTAGCACTTATTATGAAAAGTTAAAAAAAAATCAAGTATCGATAATGTCTAAAATAAAAGTTAATAATAATAATAATATTATAATAATTTTTGCTAAATATTTTTTTCGAACTATTTCTCTGTTGCGAAATATTTGTGAATCATAAAAGCGACATCATTTTTCGTGTACGGATCTATAATAAAAGTTGTACAAATTCAGATATTCACTTTTGAAACTTAATTTTTTTTACATTTGTTTTTAGACATGCGCAATAGAACGGACGATTAAGCAACAATGTAACCGTTAAATATTTGTCACTTACTACTGATGAAGGCTGCTTAGCAAACCGAAATATTATATCTAGTATTCCGATAAGAATACAATTTGAAGGAAAGTTTCCGTGTCATTATTTAATGCTATATGAAAACCTTTTTATTGTTGTAAATTTATTCCATTTTCCATTCGCTTATTCACATTAAATTTGTTGAAATTATAGAAAAGTGACCTGAATGAAGTGTTCTCGAGTGTGTTGCCGGTTGAATGAGTTCGGGTGCGAGATTAATGGGGCGGATATAAGTGGGAGTCCCTTGAAACGGATTGATATGATTCATATGGAATTCGTTATTTGCATATTAAAATTAAAAGTCTCTGCAACGGAAAACAACATTAAATGAGACTATAGAAAATTAACGAGTATTGACGGCATTTTTAAAGGGTTGCAAGATTGTATGAATAAACAGACTTGGATTAATATTAAATGTAAAACTTATTTGACAGAATTTTCAGGAAATGTTTTTCTAAATTTACAGTTTCATTACTATATCCAACAAAACGATAAACCGAGTTTTGATAATTTATATGTAGTTTTATACTTATAAAACTGCATACTGGTACAGTCGTGAACGAGGATTGGGACCACTCCGCAGAAATAAAGTATAGGATAGCAAGAGCTCGCGACACTTTTCAAAAGTTGAGGCCAGTACTCTGCAGCCACAATCTGAGCCTGAACACTAAAGTCCGCATTCTGAAGGCGTACGTATTCCCTGTGTTATTATACGGAATGGAGGCATGGACCCTCACTGAGGCTACATCCAAAAGAATTCAGGCTTTTGAGATGTGGTCGTATCGTAGGATACTGCGAATAAGCTGGGTCGACAGAGTAACAAATGCCGAAGTTCTCAGGAGGATGCAGAAAGAAGTTGAAGTTTTGAAGAACGTCAAGATCAGGAAGCTGGAATACCTGGGACACATTATGAAAAACCCAGTTACATATCGGCTCCTCCAACTTGTCATACAGGGGAAAATCGAAGCCAGTAGAGGCCCAGGTAGAAGAAGGACTTCGTGGCTGAAAAATTTACGACAGTGGTATGGAAAAACTTCAATAGACCTATTCCGTGCTGCTGTCAATAAAAGGATAATAGCCAGAATGATCGCCAACATTCGGTAGCGGATAAGGCACCAGAAAAAGAAGAAAACTGCATAGTTTTTGTACTATTTGTACTAGTTTTCATAAAATTTGAAGAATAAGTTGTTCTCGGTTTACACATATAATTTGCTATAACTTGAAGACGGATGGAAGTGATGACATGTATGTGAAGTGTGAATTTTCACCCATTTCGGGGTTTTGTGGGTATTTAAGAAGTGTAAGAAATCAACATAATTTTGGATGTCTAGGAATATTTGTTCTATAATCGCATCAAAATCAGTTTTTTCATAATAATTTTTAATCGTTATTTAAGTACTAAAAGCCTGTATTTAATTTTAATTTTTAACAAAATTTAAATAATTTTCGAAAATTTCATCACAATAAAATTTAAAAAAACGAAGCAAATGAAAAAAAAACCCAAAGTTTTTTTCTGTATTTGCTTCGTATTCATTAAATTAATAAGAAATATATTAATAAATTGATTAATTATTTCTAATTCAATTTCAGAAACGTATTCCTCACTACTAACAATGTGTTATTTGATTTATAAGTATTTTATTACTAGAAATGATTGAATCCTCTTTGATACCTTAAAAACAAAAAATTAAAGTAATTTAAACAATAGTCAGTTGAATCACGACGTATAATAGTAAGCGGAGCCTACTGAACACTACATACTAAACTCTACACACATGAACTCGTTTCTCAGCTGATATTTTTAATTTTTATTATATTTTTAATAAAAAAAAAAAAAAACACTACCTTAGCCATAAATACAAAAAATCCATAATATTATTAACCATAATTTAGCTATGAATTAAACAAATAATTAATTTTGTCTACAACACAAAAACTGCAATATTTTCCAAAAACGAAATCTGATTAAATATTTTTGTACCTACGTTTCCGGTTTAGATTAATGTACATTATTTAGAATTTTTTCAAGTTTTTAGTTTAACCCCTTTGCGTTAAAGGCTACGGGATAGTAATTTTTTGGAACATTTTTGGAGAAATTCGTGTTAAAATTAGAAAATTATAAAAAAAAACTTTACATTTCTTAATGTACGTCTCAAGAGCTTTCTTCTTTTCAATGAAACAAAAAAATCAATATTTTTCGAAAAACCCATCATTGTACAATATTGAGATTTTTTTCAGATTTCTGGATCAACTCCTCTGGGAAATAAGGTAGGAACAAAAGTTCTTATTTCAGGCGAATACCGCATAAAAAAATATTTTTCAAAAATGAAAATTTACTTGAGCGTGGGTACATTAAAATGTTTCATTGATACCCAATTCAGATTAAAAAAAAATGTTCTCTGAATACATATTTGTTTATATTTATCTCGTGATATGCTTTTTGAACTCTCTATATTTTTCCTATATGTGGGTCAAAGAGTTGTAAAAACAGTCCAATTTCAACTTCCTATATTCAGCCGTTTTGTTACAATTTCTACAAACAGACAATCAGATGGACAGACAAAGTGACCTTAAAAGGGTTTTTTGGTGATCATACCTACAAAACCCTAAAAATAAACTAAACTGTAAAAGATTATTGACTTATTTGGACTTCTTAGGCGTCACGATCTGACACTACAAAGCTGCAATGAAGAAACGAAAAAATATATATATATCTCGTTGTCTGTATATTTTTGTTTTATTAAAATCGAATATTTGGGTTATATTAGGAAAGTTTTTTACGCAAATGACTTATCCTTTGTTATAAAATTGGCAACATTTAGAACCTCTTGAACCTCGGACTTGTAAATTTTGCGATCCACTGATTAAATTTGATGCTACTAATAATTAATTCATGAATTGATCTAGTCTCGTGATAACCGCCACTTAAAGTTCATAAGTAAACTACCTAACGGGAAAAAACAACAGCTATAAGTGTATGAGAATGTCTTTCTTCTGCAATAGCAATTTGCAAGATCTTCATCTTTATCTGCAATCTATTTGAATTCAAAGTGCAATGATTACCAACTTCATCAAGTTTGTGAAAAATCCATAGCTTTCTAAAGGTAATGAGATGACGAGCTAATATTAAAACACCACGGTAGCTGGGTAATTCATCTGCTTGCTGCGCTCAGAGTTATAGAATTTCTCCCGCTGTGAAGTAAAAATATCACCAACTCAAATACAAGCTAGAAAAATAATTTAACTCTTCCCTTTAAAGTATTAAGAGGTTAATAAACTAAAAGATTCATGAATATTACAAATATCTAATATTTTGTATTCTTCTTTTTCTTTTCATTATTATTAGGCCTGTTTTTAACGATCGCCACATGTATAAGGGAGGTATTGAGATGATACCGATTTTGACATTTCGAGATTTCGATAGATGTCCACGAACTGAGGTCTCTATATAACGTTTTGACTATTTTTAGCATAATGTCTGTCTGTCTATCGGTGCGTGGACACGTGTAGAGCGAATTTAGCTGAACGAATTTTTATGAAACTTCATATTTACGCTTTTGACATTAATGCTATCATTTGATCAACTTTTGGTAATAATAGGTCAACCGAAAGTGGAAATTTATTCGTGTAATTTTTAAGTTTTTTTTTGAGTATATTTCGTAACACAAGACTATTTAGGAAAATAACATAATTTGAATTGGGTGAGCGCTTGGTGTGTGGAAACGCTAACTGAAATTGTTGATTTAGTTTCAAAATTTTAAAACACGTTAAAATGAATCTTATTTGATTATGTGGATTTTGTGGTGGCCACAGCTGTTGTTTTTTTTTTTAAGAACCACAGAACCGGACTAAATATTCCAGTTACACTGTGGCTTACAAACATCATGCCCTAACCAGGATTCGAACCCGGGACCTTTGGCTCGTGAAGCAGAAGCGCTACCTCTACGCTACCAAGACCGACATTTTTTTCGGTTCAATTTTTCTAAATAGGCTACCACTCCATCATCTTTGTGGTTTTCCGTTATTGGTCTTAGCTACTCTTCCGCCTTTCATTCGACTAATGCGTTCATTCTATTCTCCTTATCGGTTTTTTGTTCATACATTATCATCTACTGGTGTTTCCCAACCACTGGTCGGTCAGATTTCTTCCAGGTCCGCACAAAAATAATATGTAGTAAAAAACACTTTTTTCAGCAAATTTCACATTAAAAATAAAATAGATTGTTAATTATTTAATAAATTTGGTTATTAATTATTTTATTAATCTGTTCACTTAAACTTTTTATTATATTAATTTTAGCTTCCTGGTTCGCGATTTTTTTACGTAATTCGCAAATGAGAAAGGTTGGAAGCCGCTGATCTATACCTCCTGCTACTCTTATATTCTCATTTTTTCTCCGTTGTAGATAATTTGCATTTTTAGGATTTCGTAGGTATAACCATGAAATCTTTATACCGTCACTAATGTGTCTCTGGAATAAATGGTCGCCAAACGACAGAAGAGTATCATTCTGGCTCATTCAGCCATATTGTTTTTTTTTCAAATATTTAAATCAGCTCCTCTGAGAAATAAGGCGGGGGGCAACCATTTTTTAGCGTATTTTTTAAAATCGCAACAACCTCCGATTCACCAATAGTTCGAGTTGGATTTTTTGCCCCCGCCCTCTGCTAAGTAACTATTCAGGAAGGATTTTTTGCCCCCTACTCATCAACTGTTGAATTACAATTTGTTTACTTATTTTATTTTCTTTATTATAAGTTTACTTTTGTGAAACCTCCACCCTTTGTCCTAAATGAATATACAAAAATATAGTTTTCACAAACATAAACAACTTCGATGTCTCTCGTAAAAATACAGACAGATATACGTACATACACATGAGTAACAATATAAGGGTTTCTTAGTTATAACTACGAAATTCTAAAAAGACAAGTTTAGCCCTAATAGTGGAAGCTGTATACGCTTTAATTTAATGTACTGTAATTTAATACGCCGGTAGTTTTTAACGTTCAGCACAGATTAATTAATGCATAATCAAGAATATAGACAAAGTTATAGTACAGTGCAATTATATATTCATAGATACAACTTTCAAACTATGTTTAATTAAATAAAACGCACGTGTAGCTATAAACTTCAGATCCCACGTAGGAAAACTTTAAAATATTAACCACTTATTGTACAGTTAGGTAAATATACAAAACTTAGAAAGCTTTTCTATATTAAGTTAACCAGAAAGTTGAAACTTAATACATAAATAATAAATTAAAAACAGTAGAAATTATTGATTACATTTTATCGGTAGAATAGGGAGATAGGTAAGTTAACACGGCTGGCTTAGCCGTCAAAAGCTATCAGTGTTTCTACTCCAGTGATGATGTCAGTTCCGGTTCCGTTATGTATTCAGGTTACTACTACCGTTACAGCTCTAGGGATATACATACAACTCACACTTTGGCCACCCCTTTTCAAATCCGCAGAACAATACCTGTCAAAACGAGCGTGTCTTCTTGCTTTTGTGCTAACTTTCAGCTGAGTTAAAACACTGGCAGATGAATCTTTGATGGGCTTGTCGTTTCCTCGAAAGGTTTCGCGACGTAACAGACATATTAAAGAAAGAAAAAGTCCTTCAAAGATTATATGATAAGAAGCTGATGTGACCGGAGAACATTGATAATATAAGTAGGTTCTGATGTATGTTTGTCGGCAGTTTGATGTTTTGAGGGGAACTCAGCTGATGAATAATAAATCACAAATGTAAATAATGTCAAAAATAGAATGGATGGATGCTTCCTTTCAAGAAACCTTTTACTTTTTACTGTAGTTTGCACAAAATATTTTAACGTTTTTAGGGAAATAAACTTTTTGACTTTTCAATTTCATGTCATTTAAATAGTAAACCAAATCCACGTAGTTAGAATCTTATCATTCATTAATCTTAAAAATTTACCTCAGTTTCAAAAATGAAACCAGCACAATTTTAATAATAATATTTTTATATAATATAATGAAATTTTAAATAAATAATTAAGATAATTAAAAAATAAATGCGGACACCGTTATTTTGGACGTTTGCCATTGCTGTTAGTACTAGGCTAGAATAGTACAATATAATGAGTATTAGTATCAAAAAGATATAATACTTCATGACAATATGATATACCCGGTATAAAAACTCTAAGTAGATTGAAATGTTTATCACTTCTCGTGATCGCTGAAGACGGAAACAGATGTTGAGCAGTTTCCGAAACGCCTGAATATATTTTATATAATCATGAAGTATTATATCTTTTTGATACTAATACTCATTATATTGTACTATTGTAGCCTAATACTAACAGCAATGGCAAACGTCCAAAATAACGGTGTCCGCATTAATATTGGGCCATTGCAAAATAATTTCAAAGATATTAAAAAATAAATATATCCCGAAATTTGAACTGCGATTGTTAGATTGCGAAGCGCGATTATTACTGTTTGAGCTATTTTGGCATTTAGCTATTGTGGAAAACCAAGCATCAATATCAACAAAAACAATGAATAGTGTTTTATAATATATTTTATTAATTTCTTTTATTAATTAATAAGCCCCACAGATTAGAAGTTTATTATACAAAACTAACAATCTGAAATAAAATTAGTAACAATATACCTATATATCAAACTTTGCAGTGAATTTTTGTCTAATTGGATATTTTTAATTGTAGAAATATTATTAATGTTATGTTAATTATTGTAAATGTTTTCGCTCAATAACTTAATAATAGGCGCGCATCAAGGTTTTTTTCTTGGGGGCGTTTAGAAGCCAACATTTTTCTTAGGAGGATCAGAAGAAAATTTCTCATGGGTCAAGCCCGTGTCCACCTGTCAGACAATAATGTACTATAATTTTTTAAATATATTTGAGTGTTTATAGATTAGAACCCTTGTCGAAAAATATTATTCTTGATGATAATTGAATGCCACTTGGTATACCTGTACTTTATGAAAATTAAATCATTTTAATCCGCAGCACCTATATTGTCAACCGCGGCTGATTCAAGAGAGCGGCAAAAATTAACCAAAAAGTACAATAACTAATTTCGTATGAATGTATGTAATAGAATGAAGTTTTAACTACAATTTGCCTCATCGTACGCAAATATGTGTGGATTAGTTTACAAGATGATGTCTCTAATGAAATTTATTTATTTACAATTACACAACAATTTATTTTACAAAAAATATCCTATTAGATAGATAACAATTCGTTGCAAATTTTGATGTATAGGTTGTAAATATTAATATGTTCCCAACGCCTAGATAGGAATATGAGGGGCAGAAGAGTTCTTCGTTTCTAGACCGCCGGCCATAGATAAGAAAGCCACGTGGTCAGTGTGACGTTTTGACCGGTCCTATTACCCCTGTAGAAATAGGTACTCATTTTACGTATTAAATACTTCAGGCTGAGTCGACCCTAGAGCTGACTGCACAATATCGGAAGATGAAAAGGTATAGGTTGTTACTAATTTTATTTCTTAGTTTTGTATAAGACACTTATGAATAGGGGCGCTGACAGCGAGCCTGGGCTCAGGGAAAACAATCATTCCGACCCACCTCCTGGATTAAAATAATTACGAGCCCGATGATAAAAATGTGCGCATAGATAGAAGTTGTTCTTTATTTTTTCTGTAATATAATATGTAAGAAATATTTACGAGACGTGTCCATTGTCCACGCGGAAGTTACCGATAGAAATGCCCCAATGGGGCACAATTTGTACTGGCTTCCACTGTCTTTCGAAGCCTCTGCGTGAGATCTATACTGTTGTTTCTTCCCTTAAATGCGAATATTTTAGAATCAATTAGATTGACAACTACTTCCTAAACACACACAGAAAAGATCATTACTCTAAATATTAGAGTATAGGCCAGTGATGGCGAACCTATGACACGCGTGTCACGGGTGACACGCCAAGACATTTTAGGTGACACGCATCGTTTACGGACGGGCTTCAAGTGTTTGTCGACTTGAGGTCCAAGCTTGAGAATCTGGAAAGAAATCGGTTGGAGAATGAAAAAAAGTGCTACTATGAACAGGAAATTTGGAGCGCTTGGAACTGATTACCAGACGCTTTTAGCACTTTGAAAAATCTAGCGACGGATTTATTCAAAATTTATCCCTCTCCGTACTTTTGAGACCTTATTTTACGCGTTAAATAATATTAAAACCAATAAAAGAAACCGGCTGACAGATGAAGTTAGTAGCGCTTGCTTGGGCTTGAAGTGCACGAAATACCAACCTTCAATTGAAGATTAAGCAAATGCAAATCAGCAACAAAAAAGTCACTAATGAAAAGAATTATTTGTTTTAGCTTTTTTAACAAATAAAAATATCAAAAATGTAACAATTTTTTTATTCGGGCTGCAAATATCACAAAATTATGGATATTTCTAGACGTGAGTTAATTAGTTACATTTTTTGGCGCACAGTAACAAAGGCAATTTGCGCCTTTCTAGACGTGACACGGGTCAAGCTAGTTTTTTTTCGAATTTTGACACACCGGGCTCAAAACGTTCGCCATCACTGGTATAGGTCATCGTCACCAAGGAGGGTATGCTTGTATTTTATTTGCAGTTGTTGCATAAAAATTGAGAAACATTACTGGAATAAGATTTTCATAACCGTTGTCTGTTTACCTTATCAGCAATTTTGTGGTTGATTACAATAATTATTTCAGAGAACCTAATAATCTTAATAAGTTTGATGATACATATAACATTATTTTTTAAAGTCAGCGTGTAAAATAACGCTTTTCTTGTTGCGAGAGAGCTACATTGCATATAAAATTTATAAGCGGATATCAAACCGGTCTTAAATATAAAAATTATTTCCTGTAATTAAATTTTGAATTAATCCAATAAATATTTGTAAAAAAATTTCATGGACATCTGTCTACTTGGGTGGCAGTTGATGCTCTCCTGCATACTAATTGGTTTAAATATTAACTTAAGATGAGCACTTAGAAGTTCTGATCATTCTTACTTAGAACATCTGTGAGTCATAATAATCAGACAAGTAGTAAATTCATACGATGTAGAAAATGATTTTACATTGTGTCTTATGGTATCAAGCAAGCGCGCACCCAGAACTTTTGCTTGAGGGGGTCAAGTTCGACTACATTAAAAGCCTGTCCCTTAGAAGGTAATTTGATATGTTTAGGGGGTTCAAGCCCGCGAGCTTCCTCCATACCATTTGGTACTCTTTCAAGTTATCAAAGGTACCGTAAAGCAAATCAAATTTGCATAAATAGGTCCTACGCCCACGAACAGTGACATTTTATATGCGTGTGACGAAATTTAACACTCAAATCTCTCACTGGTCTGTCCCTGTTGAATTCCAGGCTTAGCAATTAATGAATACAGCAGTCTATTATCTATAATGTTATTAAAATAGTGCGCGAGTCACAGCAAACGCTAATCACCGGATGTATTTAGCCCGAGGGGCACAATTTGATACTGCCTGAACTCATCTTCATCATCAGCCATCACTCGTATTTGAGTAGGAACGTCTTCCTAATGTATGATAATAAATAAGGTGGGTAAATAGGCCAATTCTTGACAGTTTGTTCTGCAGTGTAGAAGTAGTTTCAGGTGAAGTTATACTCTTACAGACCAATTCTGTAACTCTGTTACTATGATAATTGTATCATGAATGAAAGCCATTATACTTTTTATAATATTTTATGTTGTAGTAACGTTATTACACAGTAACTTTTTATAGAATTGATCTGTTAAGGTGGTGTTATCCACCATAGGAGGATAACTCAGGTTACGCTGTTTTTTAGGGTTTGGTAGGTATGACCACCAAAAAACCTTTATAACATCAGTCATGTGTCTGTCTGTCTGTCTGTCTGTCTGTCTGTCTGTCTGTCTGTCTGTCTGTCTGTCTGTCTGTCTGTTTGTATGTCTGTCTGTATGTCTGTCTGTCTGTCTGTGCGGTAGAAATTGTAGCCAAACGGCTAAACATAGAAATTTGAAATTTGGTATGCTTATACAAGTCTTTGACCCACATACAGCAATAATACTGAGAGTTCAAACACATCCCCAGGTAGAATAAACAAATATTTAATTAAAGAAAAAATAAACATTTTTTTTAAATTATGAGTGGGGTATCAAATACAATCTCTTAATGCGTGGATAGACATGCACATTTTATTTTTGAATTTTTTTTTTGATGAGATCTACGCCAAAAATATGTAAAAAATCTTTTGTCCCCAACCCTATCTTTCAGAGGGGTTGATCTAAAAATCTGAAAAAATCTCCATAATGTACATTGATGGGAACCGGAATAGTTCAACACGAATTTTTGATCAGATTAGTCTTTTGAAAAATATCGATTTTTTGTGTCGTTGATAAAACTAATTATTTTTAATAAATTTATTGTGTGGTATCACAAGAAAGCTCTTAAAACGTAGATTAAGGAAACAAATTATATTTTAAATTCGTTTTTTTTAACACGGCTTTTTGTACAATATGTGCCATAAAAGGTCTTTTTACCCAAAGGGGTTAAATTAAAAATCTGAAAAAATTATAAGTAATGTACATTGATCTGAGCCGGAAACGTACGAGAGGAATTTTTGATCAGATTTCGGTTTTGGAAAATATTGCAGTTTTTGTGTTTTTGACAAAATTAATTCTTTTTTTTATTCATGGCTAAATTATGGCCAATTTAGATAAAAATACATCGTTTATAGTAGTGAAATACTTATAAAACAAATAGTAAATTGTTAATAATGAGAAATACGTTTCTGAAAAAATATATAAGTGTAACAGAACTATATACTGCGGCGGACGAGATCTAAGTCAATAGTATCCCTCCGCCAATATGACTTAAGTTATATTACGCATGCGCAGACACTGTATCACTTAATAACCAAAACTGATATTTAGTTAAATCTAAAACAATATATATATATATTTATCATTTTCTGTAATTTTAATATGAACCCGATATAGACGCCATTGTTCAATATATTTCTTACTAATTTAATGACTTTGGTGAAAAAATCTGTAGGACTTTTTAATTTCCATTTTCCTATGACGTAATATTCGCAAATTATTTAAATTTAGTTTAAACAAATTAAACGGAAGCTCTTAGTACCCAAATATCGAATAAAAATGATTATCAAAAATCTGTTGATTTTGATGTGACTATAGAAAAAACATTGTCTTAGACAGCCAGCATTCTGTTGGCTTCTTACACTTACTAAATACCTATAAAACCCTGAAATGTGTGAAAATTCCCACTTAACATCAATTTTTTCCTTTTTGAACTTGTGCAATTCACACATGCAGTGACGGACTTTCGCCTTAGACAAAAAAGACATTTGTGCCCGTAATTTTCAAGGGCCCGGATTTGGGAGGTGAGGTCCTTTTTTTTTGCTCTTCACTTAGATTTGGGAGGTGAGGACCTTTTTTTTTTGCTCTTCACTTGGATTTGGGAGGTAAGGACCTTTTTTTGTTTTTTTTTTAAACATAGGTTGAGGGCCCGTAAATCAAAAATGTCTTGGGCCCGGCGAAGGTTTAATCCGCCACTGCACACATGAAGCAGCTTTTCTATAAAATTTGAACACCATTTGTTCGGCTCCATAAAAATCGTAAGCATAAGCTAAGGGTTTCCAGTTTTTGATGTCAATTTTGTAGGTCTTTATATTTGCTTGCTTTTTTAAAGCTTCTGTTGACTACCTTACTATGAAACGGAGAATAAGACTACAATGAAGGATCGCTTCTACCTGAACGGAATTGTAGCACTACTGAGTGGAACTCTAAATTTAGTAAATTTGATCCCTGACAACCTAGTTTGAATCGAAAAAAAAAACAAAAAAGCTGCAGGAAGGCATTGGAGCAAAGTAGCTAATGACCGACAGCAGTGGAAAAGTAAGGGAGGTGTATGTCAAACACTGAATCGAATAAATCTGATAATAATCAAGTACTACTATTACTTGAAAAATAACTCATATTACAGTTATTTTAGCGTTGTTACAAATTTTACAGCTATAAATCAAAACATTTTCAAAATAAAATGTTTTATTTTTATAATTAATGTTCCTTAATCCCAGTCTGGAGTGTTGTCTTATACTCCTCATATATTTATCAGTACAATCAGTGTCTAGATCTCTCCGTTTCCAATTGTAGTCGTTGTTTTCATCAGAACTCTAATCAGATATTTTACAGGCGGTAAATAGCATTGTCTGCAGCTGAGACTCAGATAGTTGGCATATTTCTGTGTTCAAGAGTTCGTCATCTGCGTTTCACCCTTCAATTATTAAACTCTGTGTGAGATATCTATGACAATAACACGATTTTGATTGAAATTGTTGAAATATTTGCAGTTTTCAATTAATATAATTAAAGATATAGATGTCGCGATTTGAAATTTTTGGTGAGGATGGAATTTCACGTAGTTATATATTACGTTTCCCCGAATCGCTTGGTAACGAAATATGCTGTAGTATGCATTTATTAAGTCTGTTACATTATACCTTACACCTAAACACTACTGATTTTTTGCGTAGAATTGACGTAAAAAGTGTAATGTGAAATACAGTACTTTCTTCAAACTTTTAATACTATCCGACATCAACACAACTTTTGAAATTACATCCAATCTTACTTTTGTTTGACGTGCAGATACTTTCTCAGGAGCACAAACTTTACGTTATTTTTATGCTGTAGTATTTTACTTGTTCTGACATTTTTAATAATCCTGTTTGAGATCTGGTCTTGTAAATAAACTCTATACTGTCATATAATTAAATATTACTCTCAAAATTCAACGATATTTATAAATTGGTTAGTATATCCAAATTTTAACTGTCACATCAATATAATGTCATCATTAACAAATCTTGCGTAAAATTACAAACACGGACAGTAAATATGATCAATTTAGGTAATTAGGTTAGGTTTAGTTAGTTAAAATCTAAGACAACAGAATAATAAAAACGATAATACATAGAAAACATTTTACGAAGCTATTTAGTTGGTTTAAAGACACACAGATGTGGGACTATTACACATTAATTTCTAAGTTGCTGTGAACGCTACGTATAACGTTAAAACAATGAATAGAAACATAACTTACAGCGTAACAAAGAACAGTCTACAACGTGTTAATTTAAAGAGCTCTGAATGCGGCTTAAGAGTCACAATTAAAATTTTAAGGAGAATGTTTCCAGGCTGATTAATCCCCTGAAGCGGTGACATCGACTCTCCGCCAAGATCTACAGATTTAACTGCTCTAGACCTTTTTCTGTGTTCATGCCAATAATCCAACGACGATTTGAGTAACTAAAGAACAATATTTGTGCAGAAATAGTTGAAAAACAGTCTCAAATATGTGTGAATGTTATAAGAAATGCTCTTGAAAGAGCTCGCAACTGTGTGGCAGTAATAGTTAATGCAATGTAATAGTTAATGGAATTAGTTTAAATGAAAGTTAATCTTTGGTTACCCAGTAATAGATAAAACTTAAGCAACAATAATCAAGCAACTTACAGATCCGAAACCTGGACCATTACCAAAGACCAAGAAGAAACACTCAACACGTGCAAGAAAATCTTTCTCTGAATTCTGCGAGGTAACGAATTCTTATGGTAAATTATGTCTCTTTCAAAACAGTTCACAATAGTGTCATCTTTGTCAAATTCTATATCTCAGAACAACACAACAGTAAATCCCAGGTGGATAATTAATAACATTTTTTATCCTAACAGCAAAAAAACTTTTTAAGAAAAATTAATTGTGTTGTTAATTAACTCACCGGCGGTTCATCCTTAAGATTTAGGTCAAAAATTCCCAAGAAATATATATTTTTTAAAATTCTATACATTTTAAGCGGCGGTCTTCAAATAAATAATTCAAATACCTAGTGTCAAAAATACTAGGTTTCAGGTAAAATATTTTTAGGAAACATATAATTTGCAACATTTTTGTAAATATATTTACTTATAAAGGAATTTTTAGAAATAACTTAATAAATTAATATAAAATATCCCTTAAATATCATATAATTAACATTTAAAGTAACCTATAAATATTCGCGGAAAAATATGTTAATGTAGAAAATATTTAGGTTAAAACTGATAGGATATCTAAGATTTAAAATTTATGCCTTATACCAGAGATTCCTAAACGATAACAAGACATGTTTAATCTTGGTAGAATTTAAAATTCATTTAATTTTAGGTTAGATAAGTTTTAAATTTCAATAGATATTACAACAAATAATGTATTACAGCATATTAATGTTCTTACAAGCAACGTGTCTCAACCTTGTTGTCTCTCGACCCACCCTTCAACAGCTGTTACGCAATGCATAGCAATAGGGGATAGGCATGATTTTTTTAATTTTTTTTATTATATTCCTCTTGGTGCATATAAACATAAAAAACTGTTTTTAATTTTTTTTTTTTAATTTGAAGGCTTAAAAAAATCATAAAAGTATGTAGCGCGCGAAAACGACGTGTGACGTCATACCGCTTCTAACAGACGCATGACACTACTAGCCTACCCAGCGTACATAGTCTGTTGTGAACTTATTTGTTTGTATAACTTTTATAGGTTATGTAAAGTTAGAGTGATTTTAATTAAAATAAAGTTTAAATCTATAAAAACAATTTATACATGTTTACCGAATTAAATTTTATATTAAAATATATAAAATATGGCAGATCCAGGCCCCAGTACTTCGAAACATAGTCGAAAATATTGTTTAGTACCGATGTGCACAAATAGTTCAATTAGAAATCCAAAAATAATTTATATCATTACCTGATGGCGAAAAACAACAGAAAAGGCGAAATTTGTGGCTAAAAGCTATGAGGTGAAATAAAACCGATATTTCAGAAAAATGTAAACTTTATGTTTGTGAAGACCATTTTAATGTGAGTACATATATTTTATAAATTATTTTAATAATAAATGCGTGAAAAATTGTTTAAAAACAAATACAAAACTCTCAAACAATACAATATACACACGTAAATATTATGTTTAGTCTGTATCTGCGACGTCAAACCGCAGCAGTCTCAGTCGTATTTACTAGGCAACCTTCGCGGCGTGGTCGGCTTATTTCAAATTTACAATATTTTAATTAAAAAATTTGGCTATAATATTAATTAAAATGTGATTTTTGTTGTGTTAGGTGACACAACTAACATTAAAATATCAAAAAAATGTAGTTTTAAGGAAATATAAATTTTATGCGTATCCCCTATTACGAAAAATAATCTAGACCAGCGGTTCCCAACCTGGAGTACGCGAAAATAATACAGATAATGGCGAAAAACACCAGAATTTTATAGACACATTAAAGTTGAAAAAGAAAAATTGATTGAACTGTCTGCAGGTTTCATCAGTAGTCAGTCAAATAGCAAATATGTCAGTCAAGTAGTACTGTACTACTGATGACGGTTGCATAACAGTCGAAATGCACATTTAGTATTTTAATATACGATATACTGAAGGAAAGATTCAGTGGGTTAAAATTCATTTAAGGTTTAAACTATCAAAATACAATTAACTAATTTATTTAATTAACACAAGTTCCATTTTGGTATCTTGTAAAATATGTAATTGTTTTTTGCAGTTATTTTGTTCAATACTTTAAAATTTATATACATCTGATTTGAATAATTTTGACAGCTTAAAAACTTTGGTAATCTTTAACAAAAATGTAAATTTTCAAAGTTTTCATTTAAATCTTTAAACTTTTTTACTTAAACATCCTGAAATGTCTAGATAATTTATTTACATGGATCGCATGTGCCGACAGATCTCTTCAATCTGATCTAATGTACTTCTAATGGGTATAAATTACCTACACGATTGAGGAATGTAACCCTCCAGCTGAGTCCTTTTCATTTCAGATGACACAGGTAGATAATACGAGTCTTGGATCTAATAAACCCACTCAAAGACTTTGGTTACCAACCCTTTTCAATCAGAGACGGGTTTAGGAATTTTGACATGCTTTGTGACTTTTCTATTGGTATTAAAAAGATTTTGGGTAAGACTGGGAGTTGTGTTTTGACAGGTTTGTGGTTTGTAAATGATTTTTGGTTCTAGGAATTTGGCAATTTCAGAAAGGCACGGAAGTTGAAATAATTAAAACTTTTTAAAAGATGTCAAAGCTATAGAGCTTGAGAAGTTGAATAATTCAGGAAAACCTAAAATAAAAATGCTACAAGGAAACTTAATAAACCTAATTAAACTAATAAGATACTGAATGTTTTTAATTTAGCGTGTTCGCTGCAGATTTAAGGGTAGGTATTTTGACTTTTTTGTAATTTTGACTTTCTTGTTTCTTCCTCTTTTAGGTGATTAAAAGATGATCAACGCCACAAAATCAAGTGTGTCTGTTGAGCTGTGTTAGACGCATACATCTAACACATCTATTGTTGCTATGCGCTAAAATTTTTAACTATACTGTATTCAGAATGCAGATAGTATGTCACATGCAGTATCACTTCACGCACAGCATCAATGTTTTCCGAAACAACAACCGATTTAGGACGACCGTCACGAAATTCGTCCTTAAGCGAACTATGGCCACGATTGAAGTCGGCAAATCATCGATAAACAGTAGTCCTTGATGGTGCTTCATCGCCAAAAGTTCGAATCAAGTTCATCTATGCATTGTTGTTGGGTTAATCCACGTCGAAAGTTGTAAACAATAATCGCATGAAAATGTTCACGATTTAGTTCCATTTTAGCAGAGATGATTTTTTTCAAGTTACTGTAAACAACACAAAGAGCGGTCGTACGTCAAAACGTTCTGAGTACGTGTACCGTTAAAAATGTCAAACTTTACGAAAGAAGCGTCAGTTGCCAGATGGAAGAACAGTTTAGCGCAATCCCGAAATATAAGAGGCAACCCTAGTATAACAAAGATTTTTAAAATAAAATTTCAATTGCATTTTTTTAAAAAATTAATGTTTAAGAATTAGTGTTAATGGATTAATGTGGGCTGCATTAATGACTAAACAATAAATGTACGGGTAACGTAGCTAGTTTGAAATAAATCCATTGTATACTTATCTACATATTTAATAGCTAATTTTAAAGCTTTTCTGAACACTAAACAGTCTATCGTAGAGGCGGTTGAAAGTTCTATGGAGATGTGGCGAGATATAAATGTCTGGGTATGATTTAGGCAATATACTGGGTCACAGCCCGTTTTGTAGAAGTATCATTGTTGTGATGGTGACGCTATAAAGTAAGTTACAACACGATTAGTTTACCCTGAGCCAAACTTGCGTAAATGGAAGGGATTTCGTGTAATCCCGCTTATTGCTTCGGTCAAGTACGTCGCAAGACTGATGCTAGTTATCAGTAGCGGTGTAAAGAAAGTATATTAGATGATTAGAAATTTTTTTCTATCAAAAGTATTTTTCAATCACATATAAAATAAGTAAGAGTTACAAAATATTATCATATATATATCAGGAGGCATTACATTACATACATTCTACAAATAAACCACAAATATAGATTGCAACCACTATCTACGCATATCTTTGTCTAGGTTTCTCCATTTGCCACTGCATTCTGTCAAAAGCTCAACTAACAATAACTAATTTGTACTACTCTCTATATTTGTAAGTTAGTCAAAAATTGTTGGCAGAGAACATCTGTTAGAACTATTAGAGTTCACAACAGTCCATTTTCTTAAATACAATTATATCGTATATATATATACTAGGACAGCGTTTCCCAAACTTTTTTTTTCCGTGACCGGGTAATTTTTACACTTTTTCTTCGTTACCCACTAAAATTTATCCGCCTATAATAGCCCATAGGTAAGTTAAAACATATGGATGTCCATACAGTTTTCATTTACTCACATAATAATTATAATAAAAAAGCATTAACCGTTACAAAAATGTGTAGAAATTAAACAAAAATTATTAATAAGAACCAATAAATTATTAATGAGAAGTGTGGTGCTGTTTATTTTTTACTAATAATTTCAGATTAGGAGAAAACCATGATAGCTTTATCCTTAGATGCGGTTCTACTTCCAATCGGTTTCGGTACTTATTTTTAAGGAAGACTAAGGTTGAGAAACCTGCTTCGCACTTATAGGTCGAAACACCTAGGTTTCGCGAGTTTTCATGCGACCCGGCATTTCGCTTACCGCGACCCGGTACTGGGTCGCGACCCACCATTTGGAAAACCCTGTACTAGGATGCAACAAATCTTTCAATGACAAAAACATGCAAATTAGAAAAATAATCCGTTCTAGAAATGGAATACACGCAAGGTGATGGTAAAGGAATAGGAAAATTCTACTAGGTGTATATGTAGACCTACTAGATGGATGGCCGATATAACAAAAATTTCCAGAAATTGGCTATCATTAGCCCACGAATTGGAACAGCAATGTGGAGGTCTATGTTCAGCAGAGATGAAAATGATTATAACAGTAATAATATGCTGTACAGGTACTAATCTATCATCTAATATTTCAGGTCAATAACACATGAAAATGAGGTGCAAGAATTCCCACAAAACTTAGTAAGTTCTATTCTCTAAAAAAGAACTTCAGCCTATCCATGAAAATAATATACGTTACATTTTACAAACAAATCTTTTCCTTCTGTTTTATTGAAATAATTGGTAGATAGAACGATTCGTAATAAATTAATGGTAATGTTTTGCTGATAATGCTGTATTAAAATTGTAATCTGACATTTTATTATTTCGATTGCAAAACTAGGACGTGACTTCAACTTCGTGTTTGACAAACAATGATATCATAGCTACACTCCGATGGAGGCACAACAATTGACATTAAATGATAATGAAAGCGAATCGAATTGTATATTTTTAGAAATAGGTTCGTCACTTCACTTTCAATAATATAACTTCTAAACGTGTAACTTGGTTTTGTTCTTATTTTAAAAGAAAAGTTAACCGGAACAGAAATGTAGCAAATTATAATTAAGTGATACTCCTATCACAAATGTTAACGAAATTAGGGATCTAGGCGTTAAATTCCATTCAAAATTAATATGCAATATACATATTAACAATATTGTAAAGAAGGCATATCAGATATTCGAATTTATGTGGAGAATGATCCCATTCTTCAAAAATAGTTTTACGGTATTGTCTCTGTATATATTATTATATATAGTATTTCCAAAATGAAATGGCCACTCTTGTTAAGAAGCATAACAATGCGGTAATGGGTTTATTGCAGTAATCCCAAGACTCGTAGCTGTAAAAAGAATATAAGAGGTATTAAGAGAATTTTAAATTTATATCGAATAGATGTAACACTAGTTCAATTGAAGTTTCTATAAAACCATTAAGGATGTTTTCCAAATGTATAATCCTATTGTTTCTAAATTTTAGGGGTTGTTATACTTTTTGTTAGATAATTTTCAACGTTCATAGCGTGCATACATTAAAAACATGGCTCTTTGGCGACCAATTCATTTTGAAGAAATTCCTAATTTTTATAGTGAAAATAGTGAATCTGTGCAAGGTAAATTGGAGTGCGAAAATGTGGACGTGGCTACTAAAGAAAAATGTCATTAGTCAAAAGATTGTAAAGTTCTGATACTGAACGTTTATAAAAACTTAGTTTCGGAAGTTAATGACAAACCTATACTTAGAACTGCGGAATTAACTAGTATTCAATACAGAACAATTCAACGTATCAATGTTCGTGGCAAAAATCAGCAGTGAAAACGACCCGATTTACAAGTTTTCAAGAAAATAGATAGTTTTATGTCTAAAACAATAATAAATAAAATATACGATTTTTATTTGAAAAATATAGTGCCGACTGTGCATCTTTTAATAAAAAAGTGGAAGAAGACAGAACAGAAGTTAGCCATATATATAATTATTTGAAGTTGCTAGGATTTATATTTGTTGCAAAAAAATAATGATTTTTGTTTGTGCAAATTTGAGTATTTAATATATAAAGACTGTAAAACATAACGATTTTTAAACATGCCTGTATTTATAATTCAAATATAGCCAGCCTAAGCCTGATAAAAATGTGAAGGAACGTCATGTGAGTATATACTGTTCATTCTAAATAGCATATAAGAAAACACGTTTATTTTAAATAATTATTACGGTCCTGGCAACTATTTTTTAGTCATCACTCTTTTTCGGAAGTGAAGACCTTTTTTTAGGTCAAATCTTACATTTTAGTAAGAACTTTCCCGATTCCTACCCTTTTAAAACAATTTTGTCTTCTGAGTCTCCCCCTCCTCCTCAGAATAATTTCTGGGTACGCGCCTGGTGTTATGTGTTACTGGTTTAAACAATGAACAATGAACATTAAATTAAATTTCATAAATTTTCTGTGCTACACTATTATTGAGATTCCTCTTGTTCTGAAAAAGCAAACTTATTTTCGTTTGAACGAAGCAGTGGAAAGCGAATCGTCCTAAAGTGGAACTGCATTTTAAAATAATTGCAAAATAAATTGTGAAAATGGAAAAATATATAGCCGGTTTCTTTGGTTTAAGCGGAACTAGATTTTCCAATCTAGTAATTTTTACCGATTAATTGAAGTTTTTGATCATTTTGTTTAGGAAAAGCCCACTTCAATATATAAAAAGTTAGCTAGTGACAACTTAAGATAATTTAAATTTCATTTAGTTCCGCTTAAAGGTTTGAAATAGCCTATTGGACAGAACAATGGCCGATGGCGACGCTGTGATCGATGTGAAACAGCTGATCGAAACGAGTAATATGAAAGTTGTCCTCATTTGTTTACATGTTAAATCTTCGATTTACAATGAATAATTAACAGCTATCCTTACTAAATCATTTTAGTTTTTAATTGTAACTTATTCTAATCCTAATTCTAATTCTAATTACGTAATCTTATTCTAAGTGTGTAGTTGAATGAGAGGAGTTGTTAAATGCCAGTCGTGTTATATTATACGTAATTTCGGAAAAAAATGATGAGCATGTCGACATATGTGTGTTATGTTTACAAACAAGCAGTCTAAAATCACCACCTCACAAAGTCACTGGAAAATAAAAACTGCAAGATAACCTGCATCTGTAAACCGCAACCTTTGTTAGAAACTCGCTGCACTTTAGTGAAGCTGTATCAGAACATCTATGTACAATATTTGAGACCGCATGCCCTAAACCTGTGTTAAAGTTACACGGGTAGATATTTATTTATGCTCGAGAAGGATTTTTATAATTGAGTTTACTTATTTGCTGAATATTTTTAATAAATACTAGTTTGTTAAATATTAATAAGTTATCAATATTGATGTAATATGTAGCTTTTAAATGCTTTGAGCACACTCTCACTTTTTTTCCCGTATTTATAACATTTTCCCATACTTTTTTACCTATTTATCTCTTCCACAACACCAAATATATTTATTATTTCCACAAATTGTTTTTCATTTCGAAAAAATGGAAGTGAATGTTTCTCTCACTTCTTTTACTAGAGTGACAACCAAATACACAGCAGTTTGTGTTATGACAACTCATTATAACACAAAATAATATAAAAAAGAATAATAGTTGCTATCAAAAGTTTGTGTTACAAACAAACTGCAACATTAAAGTTTAAACGCGATACAAAAAACACGAAGTAGCCACTAGTAAACAAGAAACTGTTACACGTTCCATTAGTTGTTTTAATTCTGTTCGCTTCGTGTCACTTCATAGCGCTGTTGAGCCCAATAGATGTTTTTGAATTTTATATTCCAATTTAATTAATTGCCCCACGCGATCCAATTGTTCAATAATTAGTTTTAATAAATTAAATAAACAAAACTAAAGGTATGCGCAATATAAATGCATAAATTATAAAGATTTTAAAACCAATTTATTAAAATACATTGAAATATAATGTGTGAACCATGTTTTAATTATTTAGTAAAAAATTATGCACGTGAAAATGAAAATTTATTTCATTGTGAAAAAAGTAATAAATAATTCCGTCATAATAATATATTAAATTTAATTAAGAAATATTTTATCTCTCCAACACAATGCAACATTAATAAATAAATTCTCATATAAAGCAACGTGGTAGTGTTAGGTGGTTTAGTAGTTTGTTTCCATGCCGACTGCCATATATTGTGGGAGAAGATTTTTATGCATTCTTTTCAAAGCTACCTGACCCATAAGAATGCCGAGAATGCGGACGGTACACGCCTCATTATAGTCGTGACGTTTGCCGGTACTGCTAGCAGACTCAGAACAATCTTACTTTCAGAAGAATATGCACGATCTGAAGCATCTTCTCTCACTGCAAAACTCCTTTCAACCAACGGATTTATTAAATAAAATTGCTGCTTTAAAAGTTTAAAAATACATGGATTTTTTGAAGAATTGTTCAATTCTTATTTTGTTAAAGTGTTCTTTTATTTTTATAACCAAAATTGTTTAAAAAACACAATAAATAAAAATTTGTGTAAAGTAATACTTCAAATTCAGGGCACCACTCACAATTTATTTTTAACGAAGCATTATAGCGAATAAAGGCATTTCAGTTGGCGGTAGGGTTGTTAGATGTCCTACTTATGAACCATGGTAACCATGGTAATTTATAAAGCTCGTGCAAAAAGGTCGAACATCGTTATAGAAAAGTATTGGCAAGTTGTGTCATCATATTTTCAATGTATATTTATATTTTTTATTCTTTTACAAAACTGTCTCCTCAGACCAATTCTGTAACTCAGTTACTATGATCATTGTAACTATATTTGTCTCTATGAGCAAGGTCAGTTACTATCATGAATGAAAGTCATTATACTTTTAATAATATTTTATCTTGTAGTAACGTTACTACACATTAAATTTTTACAGAATTGATCTGTGTGTATGAATATTAGGCTCAGGCCCGGTCTTTTCACCTTCAAGTAAACTTCTATGTAACTATTATTTAGTTTACAAAAATAAAAATATTTCTATAAGGCACCAGATGGTTCTATTATTGGTTATGACATTTAACACTAACAACCTACAGAATTTAGTTAATAACCTGTATTTTAAATAAAAACGACGTGGCAAAAAATGATAGAAAAAATATTTCTTTAAATATGTTTGCCAAGTGTTACAACAGCTTTAAAGAAATTTGAGACACGAAAGGAAACAAACAGGTACAAAAAAATAAACATCCCTTTCAGATTTTTTAAGTGACAAGGTGTATATTATGGTATACATTCCAGACCCCTGCCTTATTTTTTGTGACAGAACATGTGTCTTCTAATTTTCAAATGAATTGAAGAAAGCCTTTATTTACAAACGTGTCATTAGGGTATAAATAACGTATTTGGGATTGGTAAATATACGTTTCAGGCAATTTAGACAAATTACTTGTGAAACTACAAAGAAAAGAGAATCAAGTTTATTTTCCTATAACGATATAGAATTTGTGAACAACTGAAAGTAGAAACTTAAAAAAAGCACTAAAAAATTGAAAGAAATGTTAATTGACATTAACAACATATTTATTAATTTGTCAAAATATTTAAGGCGCATTTGTTAGGTAACGTATTGAATGAAATTAATTGGTCAATTGCAGTTGAAAAAGAAGTGCAGTTAGAAGAACAGTACAACAGAATACAAGATTCTACATATAACAAAGTCTACAAATATACAACTACTATTGGATTACCCAAATACCTGGCAGACGGAACGAGGAACCAGAAGGTAGTCGCACAGATGTGGCAACGAAGAGAGGGCAACAATTATTGGATAGAAGAAACGGAGAACATATGTAGAATCTGCAGAGAACTAGAAACAACAGACCACCCAGGAAACTGTGAAGGAATGTTGCCAGAACCACGAAAAACAGAAGACCTACTAGACTAGGGGTCGGCCAACTTTAGAGGCTAAAGAGCCAAATTCACCCTTTACGGTATCTAGAAATATTTTAAAGAGCCATAATTTTGTTTTAATACATGAATTTTAGAATATCTTCAAAATTTATTCCGAATCAACTTAATTTGAAAAGTCCTAGTTACGCCGAACTGAAGAAAAAATTAAATATTAAAGTATTTAAAACATTTCTAAAAAAGGGTCGCGAGAAGGTTAATATATATTTTTTGTTCCCAAAAAAGTTGTGGTTCAAAAAATATTGAAAAACTAGGGGCCTCAGCCCAGCTACGCCGGTCTTCTCCCCTACGTTGTTAAAACTCGTCGCTTCGCGACTCGATTTAATATAATGAGGCATTTTGTCGCACTTTCCGATTATAAAACTCGTCGCTCATCTTTTTTTAACACTATTTTATGGAAATTCCCCCTGCAAATGTCTTAAGTTTTATCGTTAATTCACCTTAAAGACTTAATTAGTTTTCTTCTGTCAAGAAATACTTTCAATATGTGAAACCCCGTC
This sequence comes from Liopterus haemorrhoidalis, assembly GCA_963971575.1. Lineage (NCBI taxonomy): Eukaryota > Metazoa > Arthropoda > Insecta > Coleoptera > Dytiscidae > Liopterus > Liopterus haemorrhoidalis. The sequence goes on from OZ020615.1 coordinate 41,069,609, forward strand.
ACATTTTAAACTGCAAAAAATTTGACAGCTGTCACCTTTTGAAATCTTGTAAGCATATTTTTGCCTCAAAATGCTCAAATAATAGCCCAGATTCTTTGAGAAATGTTTTCTGATACCTCAAAATATTATTTCGCACGTCCAAAAAGCTATCCTGAACCATTATTACCATTTAACACTTTGATTATCGCCGTAAATATTCTGGACCGGCCGTCTTGTATTAATAATATTTTTGAATTATCGTCTGATAAAACCTGTCCGTGCCGATGAATGGTGACTTTGATTCGACACGGATTCAAAAAAAAATGCATGATTTTTATCAATAAAAATTAGTCAGTACCCCCTGTCGAAATAAAATTAAGCCTAAGCACTTAAAAATATCACCCGGATAAGACGGCGGTTCATTTTCCTCTCTCCGCGTTACCAAAAAAATGAAGATACACCAGAAGTTGGATAGAACATACATACCAACACTTGTACAATATAATAGTAGACACTGATCTAAGTATTAAGAGCTCTTGTTTAATTCCCTACATGAAATAAAATATATGTATATATTTATCTACGACCATCAAATAATAAATTATGTACCCAACTGTAAATACATAAAGCTGCTCATACGTGTATAATGTTATGCGCATGCGTGCTCCTTCTTGAATAATGAACGTTTTATACAAATTTTTTTTTTTTTTATTTAGTTACTTAAAATATTTGGAGTTCAGCAACGATGGCTATTTGGATCTCACGCTGCCCATTTTTATAACTATAATATTATTTATAAGTAAGAATAAATAAAACAATAAACAATAGTATTTCAAAAATTGCTGAACGTTACAATCAGCTGATGATTCTATAGTCATCTTGATGACGTAGGTTCTGCAGTTTTACAATTGACTTTCAGAATATCTGTATTTTTTAATAAAATTAACTATTGTTACTTGCTCGACCTTAATATATAAGGGGCAAGTACTGTAATTGCGAAAATTTTCGATGTCGAGATTTTGAGTGATGACCAGGTTTCATGAACCAGGGAATCCAAAAAACTTATTTTCGAAGTGCCGTCCGTATGTGTGTGTGTGTGTATACACAATAACTCAAAAACTGTTCAAGTTAGAGAGTTCGTTCTGGTTCTAAAAAATTCTCCTATTAATAAAGAAGGAGCCTATTATTTTCTATGAAGATCCAAAATCAGAAAAAGATGTAATTAAAATTTAAAATTTTTAAAAATTCGTAAACCAAGTAAACTAGTAAACCAAGCCTTGAACAAAAATTTGTACACAACATTACTTGATGTATTTTGAAGATTAACCTAAATCTTTTTTTAATTATTTTTTATTTATTTTTTATTTATTTATTTTTTAATTTTTTTTATTTATTTCTTTTATGGGAGGGCAAGTCTATCGGAGCTCTCCCTTCACCACTAGTTTTAATTATAAAACTATATAGTTGTAGATAAAATATTGTATTTTACTCGGACCTATGGCTCGGGTGATAAACCTCATCCTCGTGAAATATAGCCTCTATTATATCCTTGTTAAATAAAATACTATTTTCTAATATATGCAAAACAATGTAAAACAAAATTAGTACAATCAATACTATTCAATTAACAATGTGCATTACTCTGATTTTTTTTAGATTTTTAGACCAAACCATCTGAGGTAAAATGCGTATATGTATTCTAAATTTCAGGTCGCTAGGTTCTGTTGTTTGGCTACTCTGTATAGGTATTATACAGTTAAACATTTGAGTGATGGTATTTTGGATTTTTGTGTTTTTTTTTTGTTTTATTTACGACATCCTAAAAAGAACTAACTGTTTAGAAAATAGTTATAATGGTTATACTCGTATTTAAATAAACAGTTAATTTTAATTTGACAATTCATCAGTTGTATCCCCTATTGTGTCTTTTCCAATCAATACTTTTAAACTTATCAAACTCCCTTTTCTGTTTTCTAAACTTACAATTTAAAGTGCACCATAAATTTAAAGACAATTAAAATAAAAGTAGAGATCGTATCGAGATGTGTTAATACAAAGATCGCTGGTTGAAAATTCAATTCTCCTGGTAGGGAGTTCAGCCGGTTGACTTTTAAATTGATGAAACAAGGGTGCAGTAATTTGTACCTCCCACTTCCTGGCGGAGCTATTTACATGCTAAGTTATCGTGGCGCTAAACGTTCAGCTCGCTTTTCTGTTTGTAACACTGTAAATGTGACTAAGTTGTCTGCCTGCTGTCTTCTAAAATATGTTTCTCATTTCTTTGCACACTTGTCTTTTGCAAAGATGTTCTTCGTTCTTCTTTTGTTGCTTATATTAATGAATTTCATTTACCGCAAGAATTGTGTGTTATATATTTTACAAGAAACGATGTACTAAAATGTTTTTATCGCCTGCTCTTAAATATCAAGACAAGCGATTCTTTACAAAAAGGAATTGCGACAAAGATCTTCAATTAGATAACGAAATATAATGAAAAGAGCGAGACGGAAGGAGAAAGCGACGGAAAAGAAAAAAACAGAAACGGCAGAAATGCAAAATAAAATCTACGTTCTTCCTTAGGATTTTAAATCCTTTGAAACATATTTATTTTATAGATAACACACGCCTACGATGGAAATTTTGCCGGATTTTTTTTTATATTTTCTGTATTATTTGTAGTAGTTTTTTATAGAGATGGGGAGCCGGTAGAAAAATTACCGACTCCCGACTCTGGAGTCGGTATTTTTAAGACCGACTCCGATTTCCGGCTCCTTTCACTCGTAAATCGTAAAGCCTATTCCAAATATTTAAGCAGAACTAAATGGTATTTTTATTTTCTTAAGTTATCACGAGTTCATCTTTTAACGATCAAAGTGGGCTTTTGTTAAACAAAATGATAAAATGCCTCATTCAATCGTTAAGAGTTAGTATATTTCAATGTCTAGTTCCACTTAATCTAAAAAAACCGACAGATCAATTCTGTAAAAAGTAGTAACGTTACTACAAGATAAAATATTATAAAAAGTATAATGACTTTCATTCATGATAGTAACTGACCTTGCTCATAAGGACAGATGTAGTTACTATGTTCATAGTAACTGAGTTACAGAATTGGTCTGAGACTGTTTTTATATAATGTCATTTTCATTTCATCTTGACTTTATCAGATCAATTCTGTAAAAAGTTACTGTGTAATAACGTTACTACAAGATAAAATATTATAAAAAGTATAATGACTTTCATTCATGATAGTAACTGACCTTGCTCATAGTGACAAATTTAGTTACTATGATCATAGTAACTGAGTTACAGAATTGGTCTGATTGTGTCATTTTTAAAACAATTTTTCAAATATATGTTATTAGTTAAAAAAAAATTAAAAGTATTTTATGTATAGACTATTCCAAACGTTTAGCCTATTTTAAACGTTTAGATTTAGTTACTTTCATCTTTTGAATCGTGCTTTTTGGCCGTTTTGTTTAAGCTTTGTAAATCATACTTACAATAAACATATTTAAGTTAAGGTTAATATCATTTTAAAATGTCATTTGCTTTATATTTAGATTTTTTGTGTCATTCTTAATACAAATTTCCCATTTATTTATTTATTTTTTTTTTATCATTAAAATAAGTAAAAGAGTATTTTATTTTTGACATATGTCATTCGTTTTCATGGTTTCTCTGTTGAAAATTTTAAATTTTCACATGCCAACGTAAAAAATGAAATAACCCAAGCAAGGTCCTTTCTCGTGACAACCTAAAAGAACGAAATTCCCATGTAGTTCCGCCTAAACGTTTGGAATAGCCTGTACTTTATTTTTCATAATATGTCACTTTTTCCTTTTGACATTTAGATTTTGGCTGCCATCATGAATCTCGTTACAATTTGAGAAAATAAAAATCCAGTTTAGTTCCGCTTAAACATAATAAACAAAGTATTAAAAAAAAGGTTATAAGTAAAAACAAAATACCCTTACTGCCTCATCGTATTAATCTGTTAATACGAGTAGAATTAATCAAATTTTAAACTGGAAAGCATGAAACCGGGTAAATTCGGTATTGAAAATATTTAATTTTAATTTCGTTCTTGAACAGACAACAAAATGTCGTTCCTGTTTTCGTGCTTTAAAAAATTCTGGTAATATGGTTATTTTGCTTTTGTTTTCGGTTTGTTCTTATCCTTGATAAAAATTGAATCAAAGAGTCGGGAGTTGATAACTTTTTCCGAATCCCGACTCCGACTCCTCCAAAAAGCTTCGACCCCTCGACTCCCGACGCCCAACTCCGACTCCGACTCCGACTCCCCGTCCCTGGTTTGTTATGTTTATTTTAATTTCAGCATTAAGGCCCATTTAGTTATCCAAATTAATCTTTAATCGATTATTTAAATATTTTTGATTTTCACAGCGTTCAAGTATGCCTGATTTACCAGTTAAATTAGTGTAAATTAAGCAGAAATTAAGACGTATAACCTCATTTCATTGCTTTATTTATTATCTTTCATTTCTAACTTTGCATCTCATTTTAATTTGTAAAGTTGCATCTCTGCAGGGATTAAAACATTGATTGAAAATCAAAAATCCAGATAAATTGCAGGCAAATATAGATATTATATTGATATGCAATATCAATATTTTAACCGAATTCAATTATATTATCTAAAAAACTGAAAACTATTTCAAATATAATAAAGCAAATATTTGAAATATTTAAAATTTTATATGAGTAGTATAAATTCCAAATCTACAATTAATTTCGTAAATTTGTAATATAAAATCGGCATTTGAAAATTTTTAATTTTTTATTTCGTTTTACAGATTCTATATCCAGGCTCGTCAGGAGGGGGGGGGGGGGGAAGCCGGAACGAATTCCTGGGACCAGTGAAGCCTCCAGGGCCCAGGTCTCTATTCTTTTACAAATGTTATAAAATTTTCTGCTTTTGTTACAAATGAATATAAAATTTTATTATTTGTGATCTTTTGCATAATATTTCAGTCGGTAACCGTAATACGCAGCAAAAAGCTGCGTTCAGAGCTCTTTATATTAGTTAACTGGCAAAATACAGTCTCCTGCTGAAGTTTTGCAAAAGTTTCCCTTGCACTGTGTCCAAGTCTGAAGCAAAACCTGATGGCACACCGTTGCTCGAAATGAAAGTCACTCATTTTTATAATGCACTACAAAAAACTGTTTTACGAAAAATATCGCTACGGACAATAAAATTACTCTAGCGAGTTCAAATTCGTACTGAATGCGTATCACATGTTCATCTGCCGCCCCATCTGCGTCCCAAATGTTGTCAGATCAAACGCTATGTTGCCAGTCCGGTTACTTAATTTACACACCTCGTAAAAGCGATACTGCATTCTAACGTTTGAACGGAGTATAAAATATATTTTATGTGCTCCGCGTTGCTAAGATGTTGGGTTCGGATCCCGTTTAGGCATTGAATTTTCAAAAAGAAACAAGAATTGTCTTGGCTAATTTCCGAAGTAGTGTAACAGGTAAAAACTACTAAAGAATCCCTATTTCAAAAGCATCCCACCGCTGCCACCAAAATATGTAACAAGGGGGGGGGGGGGGAGATGATGAAAATGAATTTACCAAAATATAAAAACAGGGGGGGGAGGCTGCCACCACCTAGTTTATATAAAACTAGGAAAATAAAAAGGGCTGAATTTACCTGCTTCTCTGTTGATAGGAATTTTAAAGTCAAACAAGTGGGAAAATTTATAACAGTAAATTTATTATGTAAAAAGAAAAAAAAAATCAATAAATGAAAAACTAAATTTAAAGTTACAAAAAAATATTAAATAAATGAAAAACAAAACATTTTAAAACAGAATGATATTAAAAAAATACAATATAAAAGTTACAAAAATAAACTTACGTGGTCGACCGGACTCAGCTCTTGACTGGAACCAGGTCAATTACAATAAATTTTGATTCATATTTATACCAGACATAACCTGCTAATGTTATTATTTATATTCTGTCTAACCTTCATGATAAAACTGTTAACATAGCAACATTATGAATTGCATAAACACTCTACATATTGTTATGAATAATATCTTTACTATCAAAATAATTCTGATGGTGCAACTGTTACAGTAGCAAAGGCAATTAAAATAAATCACTGTAGAATTAGCGAAAATAACATAACAAAGCATAGAAAACCATTGGTGTTATCCCTGCTGCGCCCGGCATTATTAAATTTTCGTATTATTACAAAAAAAAAAAATAATAATAATAATCTATCCACACGAAGATTATTTTATCTTAAGGCTTGAGTCCGCTGAAAAAAAAAAAATTGTTTTCCAACTCTCTACGGCCCTGCCTAAATCTGCAATTAATTTCGTTTATTTGTAATACCAAATGACAAATTCTTCTCTTGATTATAGCTGGCAATATGAGTCATATTTTCTTTATTGAAATTCCATTTTTCGTTTCAATTAAATGATTTAATTAAACAGGACAAAACAATTTTTCGTTATTTTGATTCCAGCTTCCGGCACATATTAATTTTGAAGTACAAAGGATGCTGTATAGACGTAACGCCTATATACATAATGTCGCATACAGGTTGTTAATTAATTTGGACAATGGACGATAAACTCGACATACAGTAGTAACTCGTACAGTAAGATTCTTATTCTTTAATCCGAATCCCTTGGGAGGGATGTGATGACAATCCTAGTCACAATGATTTTTGCCGTATTCTTGCCCTAACTGTCCACGTTTCAAAAGCATTGGGTAAAATGGAAAAAACAAGAGCATTTAGTAAACGTGACTTTGTTGGGCCAACCCGTTGCTATGGCTCTGTGGTCATCGTCGCGCAGGTCTTTTGATAATCTAGAAAATTTGGTTATTCAAAGCAAAATTAAAGTTCCTGTCCAAGAGGAAGTTCTCCAAAGAGGTGAATAAACTAATAAAATAGTATACTGAGTCAGAACCAGAAGGTAACATCAGGAATGCAAAAGGCTGGCGAGATTATGCATGCAAGCGTCATTTTACCATTCAATTCTCATTGGAAACGATTTACAATCATTGTCCTTTCTACAACATATTTTGTTTTTCAAAACTGTACAATTTCTAATTTATAACTAAGCAAGTAATAAAGTACCGTTCTTCATTAATGGATTTACTGATCACATTACTTCTTAATGTATTCAAAATGAACAGATTATCATCATAAAATAGAAAGGAGGCCAAGGATTGCATGTGTATCATAATGAAGATGAAAATAATAAATAACAATTCTAGGAGAAAAAATAGCGCTTCTCACATGTTAATTTTCAATAGAAATTAATTGAATGTCATATATTACAAGAAAATAATTTAAATCAATCATACAAATTGCATGCTCTACTTCGTTTACAATTGTTAAAGTCAATTATCCTATTTACTACGCGAAAACATAATCAATTCTTAATTTGAAACAGGCGACAAATGCCCTGGAATGCAGTTTCGTTGCATTCTTTTACATGCATTGTAATAATAGCAAGTAAAAACTAACAATTACCCTGCTTTGTGTTTTTAATTAATAGGATTTTAATTGTCTATTTGCAGCGTTAGCACCTAATTAGCAAGTCATTAAATACAGACTGGTTGATACTGTTTTAACAATAGTTTAGGGGTCAAAATACAATACAAAAGCACTAGATAGAGAAGAGGTAACCAGTCGCTTCGATGCCAATAATCCTGGGTCTGAATAGCGACCAGGGAATGTATGTTTACAGTAATTATTAGTTACTGCGTCATCTTCATCTCAAACTAAAAAGACTACGTCAAAGTAAACAATGGGTTACACTTACGAATGTCTAGATAAACTAATCATCACAATTATGTACAAGAAATCTAAACGTTTTCATAAAAATCTAAATTTAACTCTCCACACAATGTTTAGAACACTGAAGACATTAAAATTTATTAAAAATAAGATGTAAAACTAAGGAATACTTAGCTAAACTGTCCTTTTTAGCAGTGACGCCCCTAGGACTAAGCAATTGGAGGGGCAATAAATAACTGCGAAGGCTTATCAGTTGTACTGTTCTGTTTTCATATTGAACATTCAGATCAACTATGTGGTATTAAATTCCACAGCTTTGGGTAGTGTTCCAACGTGTTCTTATAGACAGTACAGATATATGGTCACTGTTAGGATGCGACACAAGAGAAGTTTACATATAAATAAGTGTCTGGGACAAAATAGTTGCATGCCCGAAAAGTGAGAGCGCTGCAATATGAACAATGACGCAAAATCAAATTGAGCGTACCGTATACAAAGAAACAAGTTGTTAGGATTTGAGTATTTAAATTAAAAATGAAATAAGAATCTTAACATCTTTAAATAAAATTTAAAAATGTTAATATTTAAAAATATAAAAATAATCATTTTTCTTGGGCGGCATTACCTATTTGTCCTTACGTAGAAACCACTTTTGCTTTTTAGTTAACTGTTTTTCGTAACTAATTTGGACTTTTTCGTTCATATTTATTATTTAGATAATATAAATGACTTATTTCACTTGTATTTGCTATTTAACCCAAGTCGAAAATCTTGTTTTTAACTTAACAAGTCGAAAAATGAACAACGTTAAGTTTAAAAGAACGTAACAGACTAATTATATACAGCAAAAAGAATCAAAAACGTCAAAATTGTCTTGAAACACACAATAAAAATCTTGTTAACAACATATAAACTGCATTCCAAAGTTGCGTTACAGTTGACAATTATCCTACTTAAACCAAAACAAGAAATTTGCAGATTTCTCTCGAATATTTATGTAAATACATATAAACTATATCAATTACGCAAGGACTTTTTTACCATTTTGTTGTCTGGATCAACGTTTCCCTTAATTTTTGTTGCCATTATGTTAACACCAGATGTTACAGATGACTTTTTACGTTATCTAGAAATATGAAACTCACATCAATCATAGGTTTATGGGAGTCGGCTTTTGCAGCTAAATTGGCCGCTTTATTGCCTTCAATACCAACATGTGCCGGTATCCACAACTGCTCTACCTTCACTTACTGTGCATTTAGATTTTGGAGTAGCAACCGGATCTTTAGTTTAAGAGGTTGCACTGAATCGGGATCCTGGATACTCTTCAGAGCGTTCAGCGAGTCCGTCACGATAACGCTTGTATGATGGGTTTCTTTTATTGTTGTTATTTTTTTGTTAATTTATTGAACCTGTCGCGCCCACCAGGCGCGTATTATTCTTAAATTAATTTTAACTATATTCACAAAAACTTTTGTGTTTTGAAAAAATGTTGAGAAGCACTACGTGCCAGTTTTAACATTATTTTTCATAAAAATAACTTCTATACTGACCTGATCAGAGTGCACTTCGCCTGTTGATTTGTCATTTAAAGTTTATAAGTAAAATTACGCGTTTCTACCGCGGGTTAAGTGATATCTCACCCTCTGGGTGTTATCATTTACAACAACGCATCGACTATTCAGAGCGCTGTTTGGAGCTGTTCAAGCGAGATAAAAATGATTTCTTGCGTCGGTATATGACAATGGATGAAACATGGATCCACTACTACACACCTGAATCAAAAAGTTCGTCAGCTGAGTGGACAGCAGTCGGTAAAAGTCGTCCAAAGCGACCAAAAACTCAAAAGTCAGCTGGCAAGGTTATGGCATCCGTATTTTGGGACGCGCATGGTATTTTGTTTATCGACTATCTTGAGAAAGGTAAAACAATCAATAGCGAATACTACATGGCATTATTGGATCGATTGAGTGTAGTAATCAAGAAAAAACGGCTTCACATGCAAAAGAAAACAATGCTCTTTCACCAAGACAACGCCCCGTGTCACAAGTTGATGAAAACGATGGTTAAATTGAATGAATTACGCTTCGAATTTCTTTCTCACACACCGTACTCTCCAGATATGGCCCCCAGCGACTACTGGCTTTTTGCAGACTTCAAAAAGATGCTCCAGGGAAAGAAATTTGACTCAAATGAAGAAGTGATTGCCGAAACCGAGGCCTATTTTGACGGCAAAGACAAATGTTTTACAAAGAAGGAATCGAAAAGTTAGAGGAGCGTTGGAATGAATTTATCACTCTTAAAGGAGTGTATGTTGATGAATAAAGTCGAATTACTAAAAAAAAATAAAAATGTTTTTCTTAGTTAGACCAGAGACGTATTGAGCGACGCGGTAACGTTTGAAGGGGCTATAGAATGTTAGCAGATAAGATACCATGCAGGTCTTATCAGTTCATGGCCTGTTCTTTTAAATGCACATTCAATATCGAATAATCCAATTGTATGACAATACAAGCAGCAGAAGAAGATGATATATTTGCTCACTAGTTTTATTCTTCATTCATACGTAGAGTCGTCAAAACGGCCGAGCCCAGGAACCCAAGTCCGCCACTGATGATAAATAATACAGAAATAATAAAACTACATTTATTAATCAAGTCAAAATCATCGTTAAAATATCTAATAATATGTACAAATCATTTAATCCCAGCATTTAAGTTCTCTTATTTTAACTTGTCGTTGTAAATATATAAATATAGGTCTTAACTAAACAGTATACATTTGTGCAATAATCTGATGTGTTACTAATGGTTGTAATGATTAATTACTTGTACATTCACATGTTGTTTGTACTGTCAGCTAGGCTTTTACTGTCCATATGACTGTGAAGGTTATTCATTTTTCTCTATCATCACATAAATTTGTCAAAAGGGGTTGTGGTACACACCTGGTTTTGAATTTATGTTGTATCATATCACTATTTTATTATTTATTTTTTGTTTCATGTTTATTTTCATTTTGCGGCTACGTCTAAACAGATTTTTTATTTTTATTATGTTTTTATTTATTTATGTTCGGTTAATGTATAGTTGTAAAGTATTTTAGTCTAGCGAAAAATTTTATATGGTATATTTTATAATATAACATAAATATTACTTTTAGTTTTTAATTAGTATTTTGATAATAATAATAACTGGCTTTTACGTCAAGGGGACTGTCTATGGCAGAAATATATCTCAAAATATTAACCAGGTTTTATTAGTGGTTAAACTAAGGTTGAAATTATATATCTATGTAAATTCATTCGTAAAAAAAATATTGCATGGAGCTCAATCAAGACAAAGACAAAATCAAAACAAAAAAAACTGATCATAATGATCAAATGAAAGTTCTCAAAGCATAAATTAACGGGAAGATATATTTAAAAGTGATTTTTGTCAAAAAAATTGTCAAAATAAAAATTAGCTCCAAGTCATTGCTCAGAGAGATTGATCTAAGAATCTGAAAAAAACATGAGTGATACATTGTACTATTGTAAATGTCCTTATAGTATTTCCAAAATGAAATGGCCACCCTCACTTATTGATTCCAATAATGATAGTATAACCATTATACCTGCTGCGTTTACGGTTCAGTTAATAACAGTTGCCAGGACCGTAATAATTATTTAAAATAAACGTGTTTTTTATATGCTATTCAGAATGAACTGTATATACTCACATGACATTCCTTCACATTTTTATCCGCCTTAGGACTGACTATATTTGAATTATTAATATAGGCATGTTTAAAATTCGTTTTGTTTTAAAGTCTTTATTAAATACTTCAAATGTGCACAAACAAAAATAATTTTTTTTTCAACAAAAATAAATCCTAGCAACTTCAAGTATATATATGGCTAACTTTGTATGGAAATTCTATTCTGTCTTCTTCCAACATTTTTATTAAAAGATGCACATTCGGCACTATATTTTTTGAATAAAAGTCGTATATTTTATTTATTATTGTTTTAGGCATAAAATTTTCTTGAAAACTTGTAAACCGGGTCGTTTTCGCTGCTGATTTTTGCCACGAACTGTTTCAGTATCAGAACTTTGCAATCTTCTGACAAATGACATTTTTCTTTAGTAGCCACGTCCGCATTATCGCATTCCACGTCAACGTCCACATTTTCGCACTCCAAATCACCTTGCACAGATTCACTACAGAAAATAAGAATTTCTTCAAAATCAAATGGTCGCCAAAGAGCCATGTTGTTAATGTATGCACGCTATGTACGTTGAAAATTAACTAACAAACAAGTATAACAACCCCTAAAATTTAGAAACAATAGGATTATAAATTTGGAAAATATCCTTAATAGTTTTTAAGAAACTTCAATTGGAATAGTGTTATATCTATTCGATTTAAATTTAAAATTCCTTTAATACCTCTTATATTCTTTTTACAGCAATAAGTCTGAAGATTACTGCCATAAACCCATTACCGCATTGTAAAGCTTCTTAACAAGACCATTTCATTTTGGAAATACTATACCACGGCCGTCTCTTCGACATTCATATTGACGACTGCTGAAATAAAACCGAAATATTTGGGGTGACAGTCACTCATCGTGTGCATACTTAAGTACTTCGCAGTGACAAGACGGCGACATTATCACGAGAGAAAGTGTCCAGTCCGCGGTAACACTAAGTGGATGATTATTCTGGAATTGCAAAAAACTTTACACAAAATTATCAGTTCATTATTTCTAACACCAGTTTCAGATATGCATAATTATTATAGTTAATAGTATAATTTAACACAATACAGGAAACTCATTATTTCTATAAAAAAATTGAAAGGAAACTAAATTTTTCACGACATTTATAACGGTTTAGAAAGAAGATAATAGGCGAAAAACAAGTTGTAAATTTCATTATAAGGATGTGCGACTTTGCTGGCTAACAATGAAGGTTTATAAGTATTAATTCATTCACAAAGTAATGAAAAAGGGAAAGGTGTAGTCACAAACTTGCACCTGTCTTCATTCATTTGAAAAAACTTACTAAAATCACTGAAATAATGAGCTATGAAAAAGAAAAGTTGTGTAACTCGTTCGAACTTTTTTCTTAGGTTAATTAAGGTAGTTAGAAATATTTTTACTTGAAGTTATTAAGGTTGTGGGAACACGTGTACAAATGAGAATTTTAGCTGTAAAAAGTGTCACTAAAAGCAAGTACAAGTCAAGACTAAAACAAGACGACAAGTTGTATCTGAACGATTGTTTATATATTTTAATGAGAACTTAGAAATAAAAGTTGTCCACGACACGATGATCCGAAAACTACGTATGTACATGTGGGGGGAGAGGATTTTTTTATATTGAACTAATTGGAGTACCCTTACTTCGTATGTTTTTGTAATGTATATTTTTGCTCCAACTTAAATGATAAATGAGATATTTCAGTTTCAAGTAGAACACAAAATAATCGTTTCTTTATTCTAAACCACTCTTTTGCATATATTTTTGATGCTAAGTCAGATACTTCGTTTAAAGGTAGCTTTCCCCATAGCTCCCCAAATACAAATGTAATTAAAAAAATCATATTCATTTTTGCTGTTAAGTAATAGTAGTAATAAATAAGATATTTCAACCTTATAAGTAACACTCCCCTTGCCGCCTAGATAATTTTCTTATTAGGAACTGCGCTGAAGAGAGAGAGAAAAAAAAAGAAAATTTGATGTGAAGTAAATAATAAGATATTTCAAGATTTAAGTTTTAGGGTGTTCCCTGTACTCCCCAAATAATCATCCAAACGAGAAAGTATATATAACAAAAGATATCTTATTTATAAACAATTTTCGTTATATACATTTTTGCTATTAAGTCAATAATGAGATATTTAAAAATTTTAGCATAGGGTATCCCCCGTAAGTTCCCAAATATTCATCTAAATAAAAAAATACATAGAAATAAAATATTTATTTTCATATTAGAAACTATTTCTGTCATATATAATTTTGTTGTTAAGTCAATAATAAGGGAGATATTTTAAGTTTTTTAATAAACAGTTTTAACTCCGAAACACCCCCCCTAGAATAAAAATTTTGAAATGCCTTATAGCTTATGTTCGAATCCTGGTTTTACTCTATCAGCATACCAAATTTCGCGAAAATCTGTACAGCCGTTTTTGTGTGAATCTCGGACAAATAGACAGACAAAAAATTATTTTTTTGCGGATTATAATCATCTGAAACGTGTAGAAACGAAATATGAGGCCGGAAAAATAAAAAATAGATATTTTATTAATATAGATATACAATATAAAAAATTAAGTTTCTCTCTTAGTTACGTATTACAAAATGAAACATATTATATCAATTTGCCCAATTCATTTTCACAATCGTAACTTATTCATACAAAATTTAGCTGTCCAAAAAATATTCTTACCAACCAATATTTAGACTCTTGTTGCTACTAACTCTCTAGATATTTATAAAATTATTTATAACTATATTAAATCAGAAAATATCAAATTATAAACTTTATTACCTGGCTGATAGCCAAAGCTGCTAAGGCCAACAAACAAGTCCATTTTTTTTAATAGTCATGCACTCAGCTACTTAGGCTATTATCCAGTAAATGCATTTTATTTTTGAAAATTTTCAAGATTTTGACGATTGTACAATTTTGGACAACACAAATATCCATGCCATAACCGGGATTCGAACCCAAGCCCCATGGCCTAGAAGACAGTTCATCGCTACACTAACCACTACGCTACGGTGCCCGGCAGAAAAGTTTATTGGTGTGTGTAAAGTTCGTTCTACATTATACTTTTTTGCGTAGCACTACAGATTTTTTGTGTAGTACTGACGTAAAAAGTATAATGTGAAACACAATACTTCCTTCCAACTTTCGATGCTACACTACCAACTACACTATTTTCAAAACCATCTCCGGTCAAATTTTTGGATGACAGTTGTATACTTCTCAGTCGTACCAACTACCAACTTTTTAGTTTTTGTTTACAACTTAACTTTTAGAAGTTTATTAAGTTGATAAGAAGTGTATGTAGAACATATAATTAAATATAAACTTAACATAATTAAATAATATTTATAAAGTGGCTACTATACTCTATTTCAAATTAGAAAAAAGTAGATAGCGCTGCGAACCGAGTACGATTTACACAGGACAAATACAGTATAGCGGGAAATTTAAAATAAGTTACAACTAGGGCCTGGGCGTAGTAACAGGGTTAGAAAGTGATTTTTTTAATATAAAAAAGGAATTGGTTAATAATATATTGAAATAAATAAGGCAGATAATACACTTACGTTATTTATACGACATAAATTCAGTATAATGGTATATTTGAAAAAGTAAAAAATTATTAATTTTAAAAATTATGTATTATATATAAAAAGAGAGATTTGGCTAAAAGAGTTTAAATAAAACAATAAAACAAATAATATATCTTTAGAGTTAAAGTTTCTTATTTAAATATTTATTGTAAATAAAAATTAAAACTATTTGTATATGAAGGTCTAAAAATTATATCAATAATTTCTTTTTTGGGCACTATCAGCTGGGCTCACATTAGTCTTTTGGCCTCACATTAGTCCTCTATCTCGATCTGTTAATTGTCAAGGGTAAAAAATATTTATATGTCAGATAACCTAAAAAATATATAATTTTGTAATATATATTTAACAATACAATATGTAATATATATTTTGTAATAAAAATATGTAAAAACAAATTATATGGAAAATTTTCTCCATAAAATCTACGCCAATAATATAAATCAAAAGTCTAAATATGTAAATAATAACAAAATATACGAAAAATATAAAATAATATTATCTATCTCATTTTGTAATACGTAACTAACAGGGAAAATTATTTTTTTATGTTGTGTAATGACAATACATTTATAATAGTATTGCTTCACACGGATACGCCAAAGTCTGTTTACACCACAACAGTCACCAAAGTAACCAGATCTAGTTTCGTATTACAAATTGAGACGGATTATATAAATAATATATTTCCAATGTACGATACTGAACATCTGTCAACTTGGACTAAAAACAATATTTTAACATAGTAATAGGGATGGTGTTCTAAACCAATCAGAAACAAGGACAAACAGCTCCTATCTTCTTACACACATTTTTCTAAGCTGACATAGAGCATAGAATTGGTTCTATAACCAAACTGTTGTTTGTCACCTGAACATAAAATTTTTTAAGTTGGAAGTGAAGAGTATAACAAAGTAATAAAAGATGGAAGGTATCGCTGTCTCTTATTTTTTTCCCCCACTATATTCTGTAGTGTCAAAAGTTGAAATGCAATCAGAGTTGGATATTATTGAAAGAAGTATAATGTAGAACTGACTTTTAAGTCTTGTGAATCGTCGTAGTCACAGTATTTACTGGAAGAACCATGGTAACTGTATATATCCATAATATGTCATTCTGTTAAATTATAAAATAATATATCTACAGTGAACTGTTATTATCATACACTACTTTCTATTATATTTTCATTTGGTATATTTATTTTCATGGATCAAGACAGAATTTTTGTATTCTTTGCAGGAAGCATAGTAATTATGATAATGTCAATACCAACAGTATGTACAAGCATAACACGGTTTTCAGATGTTGAATTTAATAATCTTTACTACTTTCAAACCTTAACAAAATCGAAAACTCATTTTATAACAGTAATGGTATGCGAATTTCTTCTATATGGTTGGATATTTATTGGTGTAATACTTGCATTGTTACTGCCATTAAGAAAGGCAGAGCAGAAAATATATTTAGTAATTATTACTATTATATTTTGTACATCTACGGTAGTAGCAATTATGATGGGCATGTATAATGTTTATTACTACGTAGACCCAGTACCTGAATTTATAGTATCTAATAGGTGGAATACTTGTTCACTTATTATTGCTTGTCTGCAGTTTATTCTAAGTTTACTTTTGGGCTCAAATGGAGTACATGGAATTTTTGCTCTTAGTCCTTTTTGGATCAAATCCAGGCCAGGATGAATACAAAGCTGTTCGGGTACATAAGTTATAAATAAATGAATCTATTTTCTCTATTTTTATATCAATTTATATTGGACTGTATATTTTTATTATAAAATTATTTTTACTCAATTGTCTTTTTTTGGCAAAGCCAACTTTGTACTAAACAAAAGCGTGGTGTAAGACAAAATGGTGGTGTATTATATCAGCACCTCAGAGGTAAACTGTATTAAGTCATAAATGATAAACAGCTCAGAAAAGACGATTTAAGATTGTTTACTTCCTTGCGTTGATCGACTTGATACAGTTTTAAAGCAACGAACATTGAAACTGGCTAGAGCTATAGTTCCAAATTATTTTCCATTCGACGGACTATAAAGTATTAAGTCACTTGGCACTAAAATGTCATTTCTGATAAAAATGTGACTTGATACAGTTTACCTATAAGGTGCTGATATGTTTTATCTTATATAAGATGTTTCATTTTGTAATACGTTACTAGATTGAATGTTTTTGGTGATTTTTGTGGTGTAAACGAACTTTGACGAATCCATGTGAATCAATACTATGATAATATTATATGTTTGTATTGTAAATATAAACAAAAAAAATGAACTTTCCCTGTTACCTGTTACAAAATTGAACATAAAATACATGATTTATAAATATTGTAAAGTTTTTAATGCGTGGAAAAAAATAAAATAATACTCCCTCCATTCCAAAATAAGTGTCCGATTTAGGAATTTTATTTGATACAAAATAAGTGTCCAATTTCATAAAAAAAATATGCAAAGGGATATATAACGTATATTTTCACAACTAAACTAAATGTGAGGAAGCTTGTAATCGTTGCCTCTATGAAGCATGGTCAATTCCATACACTTCTGCAGTGTAATGAAACAATTGTCTAGTGTTTCCGAGGTTATTTCATCCCATGTTTTATGCACAGCTGCAATGAGTTCATCAATACTGGACGGGGAATCTTTGTATTGTTATGATTGAATGGCGTTAAAGAAACCCAAATCGAAGACTAATAAATTAATAAATAACTACTGATACATTTTATTTCATTATTTCAATAATGCATTAAAAAACTAAAATCGGACACTTATTTTGGAACGGAGGTAGTATAGTTATTCTAATTTTGTATTATTATTACGGTTCTGCTGGATCGAACGCTGAAGAGATTCGTGGCATTGAAATAGAAACATCGAGTATCTTCTAGAAAGAATGCAGGAAAGAAATCTATCTAAAATAATGCTGTTTATTGACAGTTATTATTAAAGTCATTATTACTGTTAATCTACGAAAGTTAAATAATAAAGATGACTTCGGGAATTCCCGAAAATTCCGAGAAATGCGATTTTCCATTCCAGATGTTTTAAAAAAGTCGGTAATTTAGAAACCCTATCTGTCAGTTGCTGTGGGTGATGACAGTCTCATGGTCAGAATTCTTGTACCTTATTTTAATGTGTTATTTATTTTAGTCTGTAATATATGATGGCAACTGGCATCTTTATAGCCTCTTACTATCGGCTTGCGTCTGTTCTCAACAAATTCTCGAACAAATTTTTATGTGTATTTGTTTATTATTGTAACTAGATTGACTGTTTTGCGTGGAGACCAAGAGGAACGTGGAGCAGACAAAATGGCTTTCAAATAAAATTCAAAAGCAAATCATAGGTCGCCCCCAATTTCTTGCCAAGAAAAGATTTTGAGAACTTTACCTTAGCATACAATAGATAGATGGAGAGAATTAAAAAGAGGTAAATTCCAGTGGAGAGATTTAGAGATATTATTCATAGATTATATAAATCATTGGAATTATTAAAACTAACTGCCTCTTTTTTTATTCATCCTAATATACAGTAGCTATTTATTTTAAATGTTCTTATTAAATTCTGACATTTAATTCACTTCTTTATAATTATCTATTTTGTTTTCTTAAACATAGGTTGTTAGAAAGGTAGGGCTCAAGATTTTTGGAAATAATTAAAAAGTCTATAATTATACCACCCACTTACTAAGAGGGAATGGTCTATAATTAAAATGAACCTTTTCTGAAAAATAGTTAAGACCTGAAGAAAATCTATTATATACGCCTCTCCCTCTTCCTGCGACTGTCAGTTGAGATGACTTTTGGCTTCACTATTTCTTTTGTCTTTAATATTCTTAATCTATTCAATATTCTCTTCTGCCATTTGATACAATTCGAAATTTGTTATGGCTCAGATTTTTTCTCCTCATGTGGCCTAGATAGTGTTTGCCCATTTTTTAATTGTTGAGGGTGTTGAGTAGTTCCCTAAATTTTTCATTCTCTTCAGGATCTTATTTTGTAGAAAATCTGTCCATGATATTCTCAATTAATATCGGTAAAACACAAATATCCAAATATATTAAATAAAATACTTCTTTACATTACTTTTATCAAGGGGCATAT
Source organism: Liopterus haemorrhoidalis (assembly GCA_963971575.1). NCBI lineage: Eukaryota > Metazoa > Arthropoda > Insecta > Coleoptera > Dytiscidae > Liopterus > Liopterus haemorrhoidalis. Next base: position 41,088,846 of record OZ020615.1, read on the forward strand.
TTCCACGAGATAGAGAACACAAAATATGTAACATATATTATTCGCATGCGTAGTTATAAGGAGTCGTGTTAGTTAAAAAACCTTTTATTTTTACAGACGTCTCTCGAGCTTTATGCCCATGTTTGTATCCAAAGAAACTGTGGTAGTTTAAAAATATCTACAACTTGGTTACTTTACTGTGCACTAGTTCTACCTAAATTACAGTACGCAAATACAATCTGGAGCCCAAAAACATTGTCCTACAAAAATCAAATGGAAAAAGTACAATAGAGATTTGTAAGAAACCTGACCCTGAAATTAACCGAAACATATCATTTTCGTATCTCTTATGCAAACCAGTTAAACCAGTGGCGAAGGAAGACCTCCGCTAGACTTGCCCTCCCTTAAAAAAATAATTAAAAAAATACATATATATTTTTTTTTAATTTAAAAAGATTTAGGTAAATCTTCAAAAATACATCAAATTATGTTCAATACAATTTTTTGTCCAAGGCTTGGTTTACTAGTTACGAATTATTTAAATTTTAATGTTTAATAACTTCCGTTTCCGGTTTCGGATTTTAATAAAAAACAATAGGGTTCTTCCCAGTTATTAGGAGAATTTTTTAGTACCAGAACGAACTCTTTAAGTTAAACCGTATTTGAGTTATCGTGTATACACACAGACACACAGACACACAGACATACAGACACACACACATACGGACGGCACTTCGAAAATAGGTTTTTTGGATTCCCTGGACTATGAAACGTGGTCATCAGTCAAAATCTCGACATCGAAAATTTTCGCGATTACAATACTTGCCCCTTATTTATTAAGGTCGGGCAAGTAAAAACCTAGCTCTCGATAATAGCAAGAAATTTCAAACATTAGAATGGAGACGCGACATCCACACTTTGAATTTCGAGTTTAAATTATTTAATAATAAACTAGATGCTTCAGAACTTCTTCAAAATTTAAATATTCGAGTCCCTGACATAAGATTGAGAATTAAAAATGATCACTTTTTCAAAATTTCAGAATCTATGTCAGCGCTGAACAAAATGCTCAGTTTAGTAAACAAGCAAGTCTCTGATAGAGGTGTAGATATATTTTACGACAACTATAGAAAGTTTGTTAATATAAAAATTAATTAGACTAGTTAAATTGTAGCTTATTGTATGTTTGCTTATATTGTGTTTTATTATTTATTAGTATTTCTATATTATTGTTATTATATAGTGCGTTCAAAGGTGAGTTTGCAGTACAGGGCATATGGAGTAGTTCTTTTTCATACTCTCTAATGGGTTTACACAATGACACTATCCTTTTCTTGCTTGTCGCCGTTGCCAGCTCTAAAACGCGCTAATTTGTGAAGACGCAGTATTCTACAAACGGCCATTAGTTTTTGTTGAGTGTTATTTTGGGTTTTATAAGAGTTGGTTTTTGTAAATAATACGAGTTTTCCATATTATTATAATTGACACATTTGACACTTTTTCAACATTTGGCAACACCGCTCCCATTTGCCATAAGAGCTATACTGCAAACTCACCTTTGAACGCAGTATAGTTGCATTGTATGTTTTCTTAGTACTATGTAAGTGGACTTGTGCACTACTGTACAAATCTGTATAGTTAGTGGTTCAATAAATAAATAAATAAATAAATAATTAAATAAATAAATAAATATATAAATAAATAAATAAATAAATAAATAAATAAATAAATAAATAAGTAAATAAATATATAAATAAATTTATTTATACGTGTTCTAATTTCTTGTTACTACTCAAACCCATCGTTACCCAAATTTTGCTCTTCTTCACTTCATAAGCCTTCATTTATCCAATTTTGTATATAGGCCTCCTTATTGCTTTCCACTCTTCTCTGTTGTGTGCCAACACTATACCATACAAAGGATGTCTCTTGATGTCATCACCCTATCTAGTTTGCTGCCTTAATCTTCCTTTCCCTTTATCCCAGAGGCCCCACAGCTAAGTTATAGTGTTCTAGAAGCTGTGTATTTGTCTGGTGTTGTGGCGAATTTTAATTCTGCAACCCTTTTTATCAAGTCCGTTGCCTCTGTTTTCTCTTTTATCCATTCTTTGGTCTTTATATCTTGCAAGATGATATATACCATTTGTCTTTTCATTTGTTTCTGTATAATTGTTCGTTTTTTGACAAATTTCTTTGTAAAAATCCATGTATGTGCTCGAAATGTTATGACAGGTAAAACATACTTGTCTTTATAGTTTCTAGATGTTGAGGTATTTTCTTAGACAATTTGCCAAATGCCACTCAGCCAAGTTTGATTTTCCGGCATATTCAGGAGCATAATTAGAAATTTGTCAAGAGGAGGGCAAACAATTAAAAAATCGTTAATGTTACAAAATAATAATAATAATAATAACGCGAATATACTCTTGCGGGCGATGCTGATCGACCATTCTAGAACCCAACACAATAAAATTCGGTAGTAGCACAATCTGGGGAACGGTAGTAACTACAGTTTGGGTAACCCTGGTCTAACTAATCAGATATCCGGAGAATAAATTTGTTTTGGCGATAACTAATGATCCTTTTAAAATTGAATCGTAGATCAAATTGCTGTTGAGTTTTCGGTTAGTCTTTAAATATATCTTAAACATTATCAAGAGTTATCATTCAAATTAAATATCTACCCCCTGCGTTAGAATGGTGGTACTTATTAATTATCAATGTAGTAAGAGTTATGTTCTGAGATAAGGATCTATCTGCTTCTGATTTTGTTTACTTTATTTCTTGTATAAATTAATATCTGTCACTGTCAATGAATGATTATAGAAATCAAGAACGTAAGTAACGATTAACATGAGTAATTGTATATTCACAATGTTTTAATTGTAACCCAAGGTCTGATAATTAATAACGAACGGAAGTTTATTGTCATGAACAAAGAATGGTTAACACGATCCTCCAAACCACATCCGGCTCTCAGAACATACCCGTAAATCCACTCGTACGTTTACATAATAGGGATTATATGCTTGTAATATTATACTATACTCAGAAATATAGACACCTCATAAATATGCGGAATGTCTTCTTATGTGAAACCACTTAGATTACTAAATGACGACAGACTGAAGTTGTGGTCAGGAAAGAAGTAGACGGGGCGCCAGTCATAATGACTTGTAGATATGTGCGAACTCAGGTATCGACGTAAAAACAGGGTGCCAACAAATGAATTCTGCAGTTATCTCCGAGAATCTCAAGACTAGATAAACCGAGTGTTTACCGTGTTGAACGAGAATGAATCAATGGCCGCTGCTAACTGCAGAAGCTGTTATAACTGACTCGCATGGCGAGTATCGCGAAAACGTTAGTTAACCTTGTATGTGGCATCGACACGCGCAACTTGTGTCAGACGACAAAAATGCATCCGGTGTTCAGCTGCCTAATAATTAACATAAGTCTCTATCACGTGATCAATGCCCGTCTACCAGCCTATAAAAATGTATTTATGCGGAGTTATTTTAAAAATACAATGGAGGTTTTTATGTCGAGTAGAGCTGAAGGCAATGTATCACTAGGCAAAATAAAGACGTGCTGGCTTTGTGGTCCAATGACAATGGATGTTTTTTCTTTCGGAATCATGAGTTTTGTATAGGATCGCCATTGTAAATAACGTTAGCCTGGTGTGCTGTGGAATCTAAATTTTTGCGGAACGATTATAAACATCTGAAACTACTAGAAACCTATTCGAGTGAGTTCATTCTTTTCCACTCACATTCTGGATGGATTCAATTATTCTTTTGTTGGATTTGACAATCAATGGAGTGGCAGGCTCTTGATGCTACAATACAAGGCAGTTCATTACACCTTTGTCATCTTTCAAATATGAAAAATACCAGGTTCAGATCTATAATAGAACCTTCACTTGAGGGCTGTTCTATGTGGCACCATGAAGAGATGGATAATAGAAATAGGATTCTCTTTCAAGGGTCATCATTTCTCGATTTGCAGCTGACTTATACTGTTGTTAAGTTGTAATTTAAACCTAGCTTGAGAACATTTAAATCGATATTTGAACCGTTCAAGACAACATGCGAAGGAATTCTCGGTTCTCCGTGGAACGATGTATGAATTGTGTTGGTGTTCAGTATGATATTTGAAGCGTTAAGTACAGGCCATGTTTTGGACAGTAAGGAAACTGATAAATAAAAGGCAGAGTTACTTTCCACTTCTATTTCCGGAACCCGTAAAGGAAATGAAATGCTGTTTTAGCCTCCTGGAGCGGAGTTGTATCGGAACGCGGAGGTCAATGACTCATATCCATGTCGTTCTACCATGCACACTACTCTCATTTAATTCTTTAAAAGCAGACCACATATTTTTAATCTGGTTCAGCGCTATGGGTTCCAACAACAGTCACATTTAAAAATCTCCACGGAAAATTTTATGCATTTAAAGTTCATTAACTTTACCGCGTTCTACAAACCGAGTGCAACGGCTTCTATGATTATCGCTAGTCACAAAACATCGGCTCGAGATCAAAACCTGTTGCGCTTTCAAGAAGCATGTTCGCGATTTTTTTTTACTGAATCGCTCTGACATGTCTCGAATCTGAATCGTTACATCACGCATACTGTGACGGTGCCGATGGACGACAGATCAAGAGCCAGTATTCTAATGGCATCAAGTATGCACCCGATATCTTCAAGTGGGCAGGAGTTAGGTATGTATAGAATGTCAACAACGTGACCGTTGTCTCGATCGCTATTGGGAAATACCGGAGATGCACGGAGCCGTGCAATGCCACATGGAGATTGAAGTAATGCTATATTTTACCTGCAGTTTCTGCGTATGTCCACACTGGCAACAGCAATATGAAAGGTAATCCGGCAACGCTGGCACGAACTTAAGAGAGTCGCAGTTTCCACTGTAATCGTCAACAAGCTTGCGATAGTGGACCCTGAATATAGGTCTGGCCGCACTGGTGGAGGCCTTGCCTAGTCTGCCCATGGTGTTGTTCCGGTAGGTCCTCGGAGTTCTCTGCAGACGATCACCTCATCACCACCGCGCGACAACACATCAAGAACACTGCACCACAGATATCACACAGAGGTTATCACCATCGGCATCTCGTCACAGCGCCATCAACACGACGGACACACAGTGTCCATTGATCGATTCAATGAACCGGCATTAGTACCAGTTCCAGTACCACTACACGTAGATTGCGCGACACTGTATATGTGCTTGTACACTCATGCACTGAGGAATGTACTCAGGTCTCGCGACTCGCGGCTCGCGGCTCGGGTATCTCTTAGCTCGGTGCTCGGTGACTCGAGCGAGGGTATACACAGTCGAGCGGTTGCGGCTGCTGGCTGGTCGTACAGCTTCTCTTGCTGGCTGGCAATGTGAGGCAGCGTGGTGTGCGGGTCAGGAGCGCCCCGCTCGCCGTCCGCCCCTCAACTCTGCCTGCAGCCGACCGCCCGCCCACTGGCAGCTGGAGCCTTTGGAATGCTGTCACTGGCCACCGATGAGGTTCCACTTCGTTTATTTGCATACAGATCTTATTCTTTGCACTTCTCTCGATACTTCTAATACGGTAAATGACAAATATTTGCATTCGTTCTTTGCCACTGCTTGTTGCATTTCAACATCTCCAGATCGACGTATCTATTCGCCCGTTCTTGTACATTTGCAAGACCGTTATTCCGTGTCACTTCAACTATTCCACTAATTAGATAAACATTTAAACAGCTTCATGCTGTTTACTGTTGTTACATTGTTTATATTAATAGGAATATTTTGCTTTAAGCAATGGACAATGACATCATAATACAAGAAAAAACCGCTGCTGTAATGCCCATCAACCTTGAGACTTTCTCATCCAAAAATAACGCGATTAAGAGCAACATGAATTGAAACAGCAGGTGAGGGACAGTAAGTATGTCTTCATGGCCGCAAATCGGATTACGGTAAGCCAAATACGGTCTAAAATCAGCTAGTATGTGAAGTATAGTACACATAATGGAAAATATGCGAATAACCAGTGGACCATTATGAAATTTTAAGTAGCCATTAAAGAGAGTTCTTTTTGTTCGGGGATGTGTCGGGGACGTTGTGATGTTCGAGAGCCCTGCTGACGGATTACGTGAATACACACTGCTGATAATAGTGAACACACGTTAGGCGGTACTTGTTCAGTGTCAACACTGCGGTGAGATGGTGCCCACAAATCAACGTTCCAGTCTAATGACTTCGGCTAAAATGGCGGTTTGTAATGTGAGCCATAGAACAGGAATGAGAATGTCAAGGTCTTGTTGAATCCGCGAGCGCTGCTACACGAAACGTAACATTCCCGTCCTTACATCGAGCACACATACACAATAATCACGCCATAAAGGCACCAGCACGAAAATAATAAAGCCGCTTGTTTAGTCTCCGATATACATGTATGGTAGTGTAACTATAAAATGTTGGTTGGCTCGGTAGAGATGAAAGCAGAGAGCGACGTGCGAACGTGAGAAAAGTGTTCCAAATGGATATCTGAACGCGGAGTGTTTCCCCGCGTTAAATGGACGGCGAGAAGACGCTAACGACGCCTAGCAGCACAATGCCGAGAGCAGAAACCTGAGAGTATGCGAAGAATGCGTAAAATAGTTTGGAGGGTCTCTCCCAGAACTTCGGGTTCAACCGAACAATTCACTTAAAGCGCATTCAGCAGTCACAGGTCGTTCGATTCTAAACACCTTTTACACAAAGCCTTAGGCTGGGGTGTGGGTGAGATTGTACTCTCGCTGCTACTGGAGTCAAGCAATAACTCGCCGTTCACTGTTCCCCATTGCCGAATATACGACTGGGAATGTCCGCGGTTAACTTACTGCTTTTGTCGGCTAGCGCCACTTTACTTCGCACATTACCTTTCATTGTGCGCCTTACACTCCTGCCACACTTGCCCGCACTACACCACAGACACGCTGGCTGCAAACCGTTAATTAACGCCCCCAAAAAGAACTTATGATTTAATTATTTTAACATTGTACTAGGTTTTTTAATAGCCTTTTTCCTAGTTGCAAATTTCAATGATTTAGTTTTACATGCAAAAAATGATATTTGGTAATAACCATTATTTAATTTACATAGTTGTAGTCAGGGCTGATATTCAACACATTTAACAACCTGTACGCGTGTACCAGCCTGAGTTTAATTAGGGACGTGTACAGTCACTGGTCATATTATTAGACGCACCTTGAATTTTGAATAGAATACCGTTTGGAGGAGAAAAAGCTACGAATTTTATTTTTATATGCCTATAAGGAATCACTTTGAACATTGGTGAATAAAATTGTACACTGATTTGATAGTAATTTTCATGTGATATTTATATTTGTCAGTCATTTAGGATGTCAAAAATACACATATTTATAATATTTAGTCATACCGCTTTTGGTGGTAGTTAAAGTTTTGATTCGCATTAGACTTTGTTTTTTTTTCCTTTTGTTTGTTAGACTTTTGTTGTCAGTTCATCTTCTGCTTCCATTTTAATATCCTTATATCTTAATTCTTTTCAAATTTTCAATCGAATTAATATCCTACCATCATTGTTACGGTCAAGTAAAATACATCAACAACAAATTACTGTAGGGTAGTTGGCGAATCAGTGCAGTTGCGTCACTGGAAACGTAAAATTTTTTGTGACGTCATATTAATTACGTTTATATTAATCCATTTAACGAATGAAATATTCGTACGCTATCACTTGTATCGAAATAAACTATTCTTATTCTTATATTTTCATTTCACTATTCTATTAATAGAAACAAATAAACTATTCTAATAGGCAAAATAGTCCTAAAAAGGGCTGATTTGATCCAAAAATATGATCAAAGAAAAGAAAATATAGTGCGTTCAAAGGTGAGTTTGCAGTACAGGGCATATGGAATAGTTCTTTTTCATACTCTCTAATGGGTTTATACAATGACACTATCCTTTTCTTGCTTGTCGACGTTGCCAGCTCTAAAACGCGCTGATCTGTGAAGACGCAGTATTCTACAAATGGCCATTTGTTTTTGTTGAGTGTTATTTTGAGTTTTATAAGAGTTGATTTTTGTAAATCATACGAGTTTTTCATATTATTAATTGACACATTTGACACTTTTACAACATTTGGCAACACCGCTCCCATTTTCCATAAGAGCTATACTGCAAACTCACCTTCGAACGCACTATAGAAATAAGTTGAATTTAACCTAAAAAGTTATGCATTCGACACACAATATCAAATCGAAATCTATAAGATATCTATAAGAAAATATATAACTAAACACAAAACTGACAAACTAAATAAAAAAGGTTTTTAGAAATTACTGTAAGTTACTGTAAGATATATGAACACAAGTATCAAAACAAATTAGAACATATTATAAAATGTCAAATGTAAACATAGTTTTATTTACCATATCAGTGTTTCCCAATCTTTTTAATCTCGTGGCACATTTTCCAAAGAAGAAAAATTTCGCAGCACACCTACGTAGTCATAGAAGAAAAAATTTATAACGCTAGTTTTTTACCGACCGCCAACATTTATAAGGGAGGTATTGTGATTATACCGATTTTTCGAGATTTCGATGGATCTCCACGAATTGAGATCCCTACATAACGTTTTGACTATTTCTAGCATGATATCTGTCGGTCGGTATGTCTGTCTGTTTGTTTATCTGTCTGTATGTTGGTCTGTCTGTCGGTCCGTGTACACGTGCAGAACTTCGGCTAAAAGGATTTTTATGAAACTTATTATTTAAGCTTTTGAGATTAATGGCACGAGTTGATCAACTTTTGGTAAAAATCGGTTAACTAAAAATGGGAGTTTACTCGTGTCGTTTTTTAAGATTTTTAATATTTCACAACAGAGTAATATTTCGAAAAAATTTATTTAACAAAAGTTGCTATAAAACCAACTTTGTGATGGCGGTCGGTCCTGTGGTAGCTACAGCTGATTTTTTAATGTAATTTATTCTATTAATCGTAGATTAATTTTATTCCATTAAAAGTATTTTGCAATACAAATTTATTATTAACCAATCGATTTTTGTTGTATTGAACAACAAGATCGTTTAGATATACATTTAAAGTTCTATCATGTTGTGTAATTAGCTGTATGGTTAATGAACCAACCAAGCGGAAAGTTAACAGTATTATTCTTCATATACTGTTATTTAAAGAAAATCGATGTTACTTTATTTTCTCGTTCATTCTTTTATAATATAGTGCTGGAGGCAAACTAGAAAGAAGTGCAGTCTCAACCAAATTTATCATAATATTCCATTTAATAACCCTAATAGAATTTATTTAAACTCGAGTATCTGTTGTAGTTACTTAGAAAAACATAGTATAAACGAATTAACTATAACAATAAGCAAGAAGTTATATGTGTCGGGGGAACTAGTTCGCATAAACATAAGCTACAAAGTTTCCTGATTTATTCCCTGCTTTCGAAAACCCTAGACATAACAAAGGAACGTAGGTGTTGCCAGTGGAGAAAGGACTATAATGTATACTAGCATACATTCAGTACTTTAGTACAGGACATCCCAACTTTTTTAAAAATAGTTTCGTAAAATTACATTAAAAATTGCCTAGGTGATATATAAGGCATAGAAGGTAAGTTCTCTATTTCTAAACCTCTAGAACTACGAGGGATGTTTCCTAAATTCTGGGATTGTGCTATAATTAAAGCAGAACTTATAGGCAATGTTATTGGTGCCAGACAAGTCTTGACATGTTTATGCAACTATCTAGTGCAATATTGTTCAGTCTGATTTAGGTGTTCGACTGACATAGACGCGTTTTCATAGCACTGTTTTTGTAACCATGGAAGACGCAGCAAAATCTCAAAGAGCAATGATTTTCTTTTTGTGGAAAGAAGGTGTGAAAACAACAGAAATTATTCAGCGTCTGTAAGGAGTATTTGGTGAGTCTGCAGAATCAAAAAGTACTGTTTATCGGTGGATCGATCGTTTTAAAACCGGTAGAACATCACTAGAAGACGATCCAAGCAGTGGGCGCCCAAGCACGTCGGTAAATGAAAGAAACATTACTGCCGTCGAAGACCTATTGAAAGAGGATAGGCGAATGACCATTCGTCAAATTAGTGTGCGCCTAGGGATAGGTACACGACAAGTTCATGACATCTTGCATGATTGTTTGGGCGTTAGCAAGGTTTCGCCGCGCTGGGTGCCAAAGCTGTTGACTGCTGGGTGACAAGGCTGGGACCAGAACAGAAGCTCAATTTCAAAGTTCTTTGAGGACGGCTTAAAAAAATTGGTTTATCGTTGGGATAAATGTATTCAGTTAAATGGAGATTATGTTGAAAAACTACATTGTAATATTGACAAAAATTAACAAAATAATAAAAATTATAGCTAAATTCCCAGAACTTTGGAAACATCCCTCGTACATGAAAACCAACGTGACATTTCGACCAGTTGTATTATCTCTGTCAGCGGCGGATAAAGCTACTTAGGGCCCTGTGCGGTAATATTGAGAAGGTCTCTATATTATTACTAATTTAATTTGATAACTTTACCAATATAAATGGGTATTTTCAGGATTCATTTTTTAATTACTGATTAAGGCACAATGAAAAAAGGTAATAACAATTATAATTTTTGTTACTTTCACTGATGTTGAAAGGTGTTTGGAAGAAAGTAATATACTCGACGAAGATTTATTTGAGCTACGCCTGACATTGAAAGTGTATAGTGAACAGACAAACAAATAAACAGATATTTGTTTTTATATATAAGAATATACTATCTCAAAAAAATTTAAAAAATTATATTATTCTAATGAAGTTTGCGGGGGGACAGTGTACTCAAGGAGGATTTACTTGACCGACGCCTTCCAGGAAAGGGTATGGTTCAATCTAGAAGGTAACAAAAGTAAGTGATGCTATTTTTTATTATTATTATTATTTTTTGGACTACTAAGGCCATTATCCAGTAGATGCATTTATTTTTGAAAAATCCTTGCCATAACCGGTTTCGAACCCGAGCCCTCATGGTCTAGAAGCCATCGCTACATTAACTACTACGCTATGGTGACCGGCTAGCGATGCTATTGGTTCGGATGGGGAGAAAGCAGTATTCTCTTGTTTCACTCATTCTAGTAACAGCTGGGATAGAAGCGCTTCAAATTCAAAAACACACACACGTTTATTTGAATATATTCAAATATAGCACACGAAGATATGAACTGTGGACGTATGTTGGGTATGAAAAGGTCATAGACGTCATTGAATGTTACTTAGAACTGTGTGATAAAGACATATATTTGTTTATTTGTTCTCTGTCAATCACTCAGCATGTCAAGTCTCGTGAACTATATGAGCCTCTTCTATCATACCATCATCATTCAGTTTTCAATTAGCTGTATCTTGGGAGATATTGGTGGATAAAGGTGTTATTGTTACTGATCTCAAGTAGTTTTTTAGTTATCATACTGTATTAAAATAAGGTGTTATGTACCATCAAAGTAAAAAATGCAGTAAATTGTGAAGCAAAAAATCAAATTCTCACTGTACGTGTTAAATCTGACAGGCTTTCAACAGGCATAACTTTGGTGAGATAGTGGAAAGTAACAAATTCACACAATAACTTACTTAACATCAATTATCTCAGAACTTACAATTTGTACCATAACGCCTACATATCATATTCTATTCTTTTAAACCAGAATTTACTCATTTCGAATTTTCTGAATCATTCAAAAAATTTATTATTTTCTTGAAATCTATTGTAAATGAAAATATTGTAAAATGAAAACTAAAAATAATTTAAAGCACGTATGAAGAAACGAAAAGTATTAACTTAATTTATAAAAAAACAACATAAATATCGTCAAAAATTATATAAAAATAAATAAATAAATATACTTTGAAACAGTAGAGCAGACAAATTTTAAAGAAATATCGACTATTATCAAATATCAAGCTAGGGAAGAAACTCTCTCCCGAGTTCTCTGTAACAAAAGGACTCAGACAAGGCTGCACTCTAGCTCCCACCCTCTTCAAGATATATATTGAAGGGGCCTTGAAAGCATGGAGGCGCAAATGCAGTAATATGGGTATAGATATTGGAGGCAACCCACTGTATACCCTATTATTTGCAGATGACCAGGTTCTGATAGCTGAAGATGAAGATGATTCCAGCTATATGGTGAGAAAACTATGGGAGGAAAATAAGCAAGGACCTGGGCTCAGGATGTGCGGGAGGCGATGGAGGCAAGAGGTCTCCAAGATGGCGACTGGATGGACAGAGTCGCCTGGCGAAAAGGAAGCGAGAAACGGCGCCAGCCGTATACCACTCGCTATATATATATATATATATATATTATAATAAAAAGACCCCTGGGAAGGATGACATTTAAAATACTCATTTAAAATATTTACAAAAAAAGAAAGCAAAAGTTTATATTACCCATAGAAATAGTTTACAAACGAACCTAGCTATCTAGTCGAAAAAATCATTAAAAGATCACAAGTTAACAGTAAAAATACTAGGAACTCTCACATGATACATATTCCCACACACCGGACAACCTTATTCAAAACATCATTTTCGTTCAACGCTGCCACGATATACAACTCCATTCCTAAATATCTTAAAAATCTTAAAATTGTCCAACTCAAAAAGCGACTCCGCCAACAAATGGTCCCAATGTGTGCTACATGTATCGATCCGTGTTCAATTAGACTGTGTATTGCAGTAAGTAAACAATATAATTACTTGTTTATTTGAATTTTTTTTATGTAAGTACTCGATTGTCTACTAAATTGTAAAATAACTTTAAGGTTAGGTGGTAGAGCAGTGTAAACTGAACCTTGCCAATAAAGAGATTTATAATAATAATAATAATTATTATTATTATCATCATATAACCATAACGTCCTACTCGGCAAAAGTACTTTAAGATGTTAAAAAAGTGTTATAATATTTAATTATTATGTATATTTATTTTTTTATTCCTAAGGATTTTTATACTGGCCTCGCGGCCTCAATTGTGACCAGCCTACCGGGAAATCTCCAGGTGTCCCGCCGGCCCAGTCCGCCACTGATGACAGGGACAGATGGATCTAATAGGAGCAAATATATCAGTCATCAGTCTAATTTAATTTGCATCCACACGTTTTCTTTCGCATCAAGTACAAAATGTTTGAGACACCAACTGAATTTTTATGATCAAATTAATATTGTATATACTCTGTTCAAAATCAAGAAGTAGTAATCATGGAATGTTCACGTGATAATTTTGGTCGAACTCTCATCTTTCGTTGGCTGTTGAGCAATTAAATTTATACGATAGCCAGTAGGGTGGCTACTTCAATCTTTCACGTGATTTTATTATTATATCTGCATGTCGAACTGGGTATATAACTATAGAGATATATATCTTGTGGGAAAAGTTTGAGAAACTCTATACCATATACTGGTGTAATACATAGAGTAACGTCTGCTATGCAGCCCACAAAACACGCATGTCACAACACGTACATAACTACAAAACACCAAGCATATCTCAACCTTTTGTTTATTATGACAGTTTTGAGAGTGATATGTGAAAGTTTATACATTGATAAAAGTTAGCTTTGTTTTTAATAAAAGGAAGTTCTCAGATGAAATTTGAAACTGTATAAACAATACACTCATCATTTTGATTTGATGTATGTAAACATTTATTCCACAAACACAACGGATAAACATCATTGTTTAATTTAGAATAACGTTTACTATTTGAAATATGTCTCCTCTGAAAATGTATGTTTAATAATTACACCGCAGTTACAGTAACATTTCTTACTTAAATAAGAGTATTTCATCTGTATTTCATTGTAAGTTAGAAGCAATGTCCAAAGATGGTTCAACAACGAGTTGTTACTATGAACACACCTTTTTTTTTTTTTCGTCCTAATTATAATTTTTATATTTATAACTACCATTAGGTAATTGACAGCAATATAAAATGCGTCTCTTTTAAGATAGAAGACAGACCTTATCAACCAGTTATTATTCGTTACTACGAGGGCTACCTTTTAAGTTTTTACAAAAACTAAAAAAGAAAATTTTTCTTTTTTTTGGAAAAAACTGTTTTATTGCTTTTAAAAATATTCGCCTTTAAGATTTATACACTTTTGAATGCGTTCAAACCGATTCTCGAAACATTTTATCACCCTGAATTTGGTATCTCAAAAACCTGGTTTTCGAAGTTCAACAGCTTCTTGAGATGATGCAAATTGCCGTCCACGCATTTTTTGTTTGACATTGGAGAACAAAAAAGTCTTTAGGGGAAAAATCAGCTGAATACGGGCAATGAGACATTAATTCGATGTTTTTCTCCTTCAAATAATCAATTGTTTGACGTGCTGTGCGGGAGCTTGCATTGTCATGATGAAGAGTGATGCGACGTTTTTGGTTATTTTACCTGATTTTGTCGATGACTTCTGGCAAACAAATTGTTGTATACCATTCAGCATTAACTGTTCTCCGATCCTCTAAAGGAATGGTCTCTAAATCGTTAGGGGAAAATCAGGTTAATACGGGCAATGATACATATATACATACAATATACATAAGAGCCAAACATTGGATTGTTGTTTAGTTTCCGGTTCATATGAATAAATCCAAGTTTCGTCACCTGTAACGATATTGTACACGGATTTTGCAGTGCCTAGGTTAAATTTTTTTAGTATTCCCTTACACCAATCAACACGAGTCTTTTTGTGAGCTTCGGTTAAATTATGCGGAATCCATTGGGAACAGATCTTTTTCACAGCTAAATGTTCGTGTAAAATCGGATGTATTGCAGACTGCGATATGCTAAAGCATGCCTTTATCTCACGGTACGTCACATACCAATCTTCTTCAATAATTTTGCGCACAGCATCGATGATTTTTTGAATCACAACCGATTTTGGTCGACCTTCACGAGATGACGGACGCACGACCACGACGAAATTCTACAAACCAATTGTAAACAGTCTTTTCTGATGGTGTTCATTACCAAAAGTTGAACGAAGCGAATCTATGCATTGTTGTTGAGTTAGGCCTTTAGCAAAATTGTAAAAAATCATCTAACGAAAACCTTCACGAGTAATATCCATTATTTCACAAACTTGTTTTTTTAAACGCTTACTGATAACAAACTACTCGTTCAATTTATAAGCTGCCACTGAATTCACAATAACAAATGTCAAATTTTACGAATATAGTAATAACACATTTCAATATTTCCATCTAGTGGTCGTTCGTAAAAACATAAAATGTAACCCTCGTATATATCCACCCTTCAATGCTGATAAAAATGGAAATTATTCAAAACTTTTCTGGTAATTTTTTAAATGAAAGGTTCGCAACACTTTCTTGGACCTATTCGGACATGGACTGGGTTCATGTCGAAAAGTTAAGCTGGCAACGATTCTTCGGTAGCGAAACAGTGGGTATACATCTAGTATATAATAAATGCTGTATTATCTGTGGTGTTTTTGCTCGGAAAGGATCTTCCACTTGAGATTTTCTCATATGAATTTGTACGTGGATAAATTTTCATCTGACTTTTTCGAAGATGGTATTTGCCGAGATATTTATATAAGAATCCACTCGGATTCTAGTTCTTGAAGGCGACATTCGCATAGCATTCTCAAATAATATCTCGTCCTTCGTTCACGTGGTCTTAGTTAAATCGCATATTCGCTTTCCATTCTCGTCATACGTGCTATGCGTGGAATACAGTGCGCGCGTTTCTTTATACGTGCCAAGTTCTGGAATCAGCTGTGGATGTGTTGCGTGTTATGGGATGTCATAAAGCTTGCCTCATATATATCAGCACGCAAGAAGGATATAAACTGTACGAGGCTTCTCGCCTTCTCGTAGTTATGAAGAAAGGATTTTAGAATTATTATCCTAGGGTTTAGGACACTGCGTTTCACGAATATTCAATAGTTTTGTGTTGAAAAAATGATGTATTTTTTCTGAATATAAAAGGGTGTATTCACCTGACCTAAATATATATTTATCTTTTGTGCTGATATATGTATATTTGACACGGCATAATGTCCTTTGTGTATAATAAAAGATATATTTTTTTACTGAAAGAAGTTATTTTATTTTACAGTGTTTATATTTTTTGTAATAATGCGTGTTTTGAGTGAGTTATCACTGTAAATATAGAACCGAGGTGGCAAACTATGGTTTAGGGCCACATTCGGCCCGCTGTTTGATTTTTGACAACCTGCAACATGAATGTTCGGAATGAAGTTAGATTTACTAGAATTAATTGATTTAGCTGTTGCTTCTCCAAAAACATGTTGGAAAAATTAGTGGGAATTTGAAATCAAACACTTGTATATGATCCGATTCATTAATACGAGGGCTTCCTTTCAAGCTTTTACAAAAACTACGAAACCAAAAAATTTTTTTTGAACAAGCTGTATTATCGCTTTTCAAAAAAATCGCCTTTAAGAATTATACACTTTTGCATGCGTTCAAACCAATTCTCGAAACATTTTTTCTGCGGTCTATATATGTATATACTCTGAAGTTAGTATCTCAAAACCATGGTTTTCGAAGGCTTCAATAGCTTCTTGAGCAGATGAAAATCACTGTCAACGTATTTTTTTTTTTTTTTTGTTCACATTGTGTAACAAAAAAAAGTCGTTAGGGATAAATCAGGTAAATTACGGGCAATGATACATTAGTTCGATGTTTTTCTCCTTCAAATAATCAGTTGTTTGACGTGCTGTGTGGGAGCTTGCATTATCATGATGAAGAATGATGCAACGTTTTTGGTTGTTTTTCCTGATTTTGTCGATGACTTTTGGCAAACAAATTGCTGTATACTTTTCAGCATTAACTGTTCTCCGATCCTCTAAAGCAGCGATATTTAAACTGTGTTCCATGGAACCTTGGGGTTCCACGAGCTTTTTCCCACTCGGGGGGGGGGGGGTGAAGAAATACGGAGAGGTGAAGACCTTTTGTTTTGTGCATTACTTAGCTTTAGAGGTGAGGACCTTTTTTTTGCTCATCACTTGGATTTTGGGAGGCGAGGACCTTTTTTTTTTGCTCATTACTTTGGAAGTTAGCAAATTTTAATAAAATATTGTATTTCCAAATTTGTAAATTTGGTTTTCAATCTTTAGGGTTTACCTCAACTGAAATCTGGTCACTCTGCATAGATATCAACCTTATATTAATTTTTTTTTTTTTTTTGGGTTCCACGGAATATTGTTAGACTGTAAAGTGTTCCACGATCCGAAAAATAAGACAATTGCTGTAAATGAATGATTGCAACATGTCCAGTAAAATAGGTTCAGTTTCGGTTCATTTTGGAAGACCCAAATAGCATTGTTGCTTAGTTTCCGGTTCATATGAATAAATCCAAGTTTGGTCACCTATAACGATGTTGTATACGGATTTTGCAGTGCCTAGGTTGAATTTTTTTAGTATTCTCCAATCAACCATACGGAATTCATCGGGAACAGATCTTTTTCACAGCTAAATGTTCATGCAAATCGGATGTATGGCAGTCTGTGATATGCCAAAGGATGCCTCTATCTCACGGTAAGTCACATGCCGATCTTCTTCAATCATTTTGTGCACATCATTGATGTTTTTTTGAATCAAAACCGATTTTGGTTGACCTTCACGTGATTCATCACTGACAGACGCACGACCACGACGAAATTCTGCAAACCAATCGCAAACAGTCTTTTCTGATGGTGATTTTTAACCAAAAGTTGAAGAACTGAATCTATGCATTGTTGTTGAGTTACTCCTTTACTAAAATCGTAAAAAATCATCCAACGAAAACCTTCACGAGTTATATCCCTTTTTTCACAACTTTGTTTTTTTAAACGTTCACTGTCAACAAACTACTCTGTCAATTTATAAGCTGCCATTGATTTCACAATAACAAATGTCAAATTTTAGGAATATAGTAATGACACATTTCAATATTGCCATGTAGTGGTCGTTTGTAAAAACATAAAAGGTAACCCTTGTAATATGCTTCATCTGCATTTTTCAAGTTACTGCACTGGCATCTTTCTTTCTAAGGAGAATTTTGTTTAATATTCACTGCCGTCTTAAATCACTTAAATGATTCTCTCACAGTGTATTTTTACATTATTTAGAAAAAGAAATGCATGAGCAATAGTGATCTTTAACGACAAATACACTGTAATTTCATTGTTCTTGTTTCAAATAAGAATTCGCTTGCAATGTATAGCGTTCTTCACTTCAATTCTGTTTTATTTTATTCGAGTCTTATTTATATTCATTTTACTTTAAGATGCAATAAACTTGCAACTGATAGACTAGTATTTTCAGAACATCAACTTAACTTTAAATAACCTATAAAATTAAATTAAATGTCACCAATTTTCAATGCGCTATCTCGTAATATTTCGGTTGGTTGAAGTTTGAATTTAAAAGTTATATCTTTCGCATGTGAATCGTTAGAAAGTTTGCGATAAAACTGTTTTAGAAATTTTCGTTGGTATCGTGGTATCGTCGTCTCTCGGTATTACCAACTTTCAAACTGGAAGTTTTCTATTCATAATTATTACAGATTCAGGGGATATTTTCAGAGGGTTGATTTGTAATTAAATCCGCTAATTAATTATGTCGCTGAAAATAAATTTAAAATGCGCTAGAGGCTGTACAACATTAGATGATACCCCCTGAGTGTAACAATTGCAATAGATTAAGAACATTACAGTATTATTAGGATTTTGAAAGTATGACCCATGATAAAAATAAATTGATGTGAAGTGTGAATTTTCACACATTGCAGGGTTTCGCAGGTATATAATAAGTGAAGGCGGCATGCTGAGTGTTTAGGAGAAATTTTGCTTTGTAGTAATCATGGAAAAAAAAAACGATATTTTTAAAATTTATCTAAGAGCATTAAAAACAAATTTTATGTTAAAATATTTTTTTGTTAATTTTAATTCGAATACCTAATACCATTATTTAGGTTTCTAAATATGTGCAGTATTTTTTTTATATAGCAAGATTCATTAAGATTTTGAAAATTGCGCCTATGGCTTCCATTGGTTGTTTTAAATTGGTTGTTTTTGACACATAGAATGAAAATAAAATTCAAACAATTCCAACTGGTTATTAAATTTACGCTCTTAAAAATTAAATGCAACATTTGCCAAAATATAAATAGAATTTTGGAAAAATAATTTAAACAAAATAAAAATGAAAAAAAAAAAATAAATAAAATTGTCTTCTCTGCTTGGGAGTGAATCATAGTTTGCTGCGTAGCAAGCGAGCAAACTAACCATTAGACCAGGATACGCTATCTAGTATAGTGTGTTACGTAACTATAACTTTTGTACATCGACAACAAAAAAACACAAAAATGCGTTATTTTCTGAAAACATAATCGGATAAAAATTCCTGTTGTACTATTCTGGTTCACACCAATGTACTTTAGTTAGATTTTTTTCAGAATTTTAGTTTAAACCATCTAGGCTTTGGGACAATATTTTTTTGCACAATTTTGGCAAAAATCGCATCGAAATAATTTATTTTGCAAAAATAAAATTTTCGTTAATCCACGTACTAAGGGTATCCACGTACCTCATTTGATATCCTACTCAGAATTAAAAATATATATATTTGCATATTTGTTTATATTTTTAGGGGGATATGGTTTTTAGATGTTCTAGTATTTTTCCTATGTGCGGGTCAAATAGTTTTATAAGCATGCCAAATTTCAACTCTCTAGGTTTAGCCCTTTGGCTACAATTTTTACCGAACAGACAAACAGACAGACAGACGACAAAATGACGGTATAAGGGTTTTTAGGTCATACCTACAAAATCCTAAAAACCCATGTTGCATTCACAACGTCATAATTATAAATTAAAATTAACGTTAAATTAGTACTTAATGTTAAATTTGTACGTGGAAATTAAGTAGCATGCACAATGTTAATGAAGAAATTTAGACACTGACAGCGGTGTCATCTTCTGTATGTTTTGTAGAAATTGTGGCCAATCGGTTAAACATAAAAAGTTGAAATTTGGCTGGCTTGTATAAAGTCCGTTCTACATTATACTTTTTTCAATACTATCCAACTCTGACGTCATTTCAACTTTTGATACTACAGAATATAGTGGGGGAAAAAATAAGAGACAGCGATACCATCTTTTATTACTTTGCGATACTCATCACTGCCAACTTAAAAAATTCTAGGTTCAGGTGACAGACAACAGTTGGGTTATAGAACCAATTCTAATAACCAATTTATAAATATAATTTAATTGTGCCAAGTTAATATTTAATTATATGTTCTAAATAAACTTCTTATCAACTTAATAAACTAAGTTGTAAACAAAAACTAAAAAGTTGGTAATTGGTACAACTGAGAAGTATACAACTATCACCCAAAAATTTGACCGGAGGTAGTTTTGAAAATGGTGTAGTTTGTAGTGTAGCATCGAAAGTTAGAAGGAAGTTTTGCGTTTCACATTATACTTTTTACGTCAGTACTACGCAAAAAATCTGTAGTTCTTCGCAAAAAAGTATAATGTAAAACGGACTTAACTCTTTGATCCCCATATAGGAAATATACTGAGACTTCAATAAAACAAATAGACCGGGAGCTCATGAAATTTTTGGTCTCCGATTTCATACAGCATGCCTTTTGGAGGAGAGAATATTTACCCTGTGACAACAAAAAAGGGATGGTACTAAACCCCTGCACGCTTTCCGGTCATAGGGAAAATTGCATTTCCACTTGCACAAAATTTTTGTGTTTTTCTCTGACTTAATATTGCTTGCCCTTATGTCAAAAGAAAGTTATAACAAATTTAAAGTCTTCTAATTATAGGCATGCTGTATGAAAACACGGAAAATCATATTTTTTTATTACAAGATAACATGACCGTTTGAGCCCTTTGGGACCCTCCGAATCGCATGCATATATTTAAAAGACTTTAAATTTGTTATAACTTTCTTTTAACAAAAGGGCAAGCAATATTAAATCAGAGAAAATCACAAAAATTTTGTGTTTAAGTGGAAATGCAATTTTCCCTATGACCGGAAAGCGTGCAGGGGTTTAGTACCATCCCTTTTTTGTTGTCACAGGGTAAATATTCTCTTCTCCAAAAGGCATGCTGTATGAAATCGGAGACCAAAAATGTCATGAGCTCCCGGTCTAAAATTTCCAGAAAAATATAAACAAATTTGTATTTAATGAAATATAAATAGTTTTTTAAAATTTGGAGTAGGGTATCAAATAAAACCTCTTGATGCGTAGATAAGGGAGCAAAATTTAATTTAAAAAAAAACAAATTCTGTTGTCTGCTGTGTAATTTTTTCATGTCGTTAAAAACAATAATTATATTATAGTATCGAAAGAAAGCTCGTAAGACGTTGATTAAAGAATGAGAAGTAGCTGTTTCAAATTTCTTTATTTTATCAAGATTTTAGCAAAAAATGTGCTAAAAAAACTATTGTCCCACACCTTATAAATATTAATGTCAACCGGAATAATACCATAGAAAATTTTGATCTGATAATCGGACCAATTCTGTAACTCAGTTACTATAATCATAGTAACTAAATTTGTCACTATGAGCAAGGTCAGTTACTATCAGGAATGAAAGCCATTATACTTTTTATAATATTTTATCCTGTAGTAACGTTACTACACAGTAATTTTTTACAGTATTGATCTGAGAATAGCGTTCATTGGAAGCAGATGTTCGTATTCTAAGCAGAAAATGATACTGCTTTGATTTTTACGCTTGTGTAATGAACTTGTGTTATGAATCTATTATAAATGAAGCTTAAAACTATAACAATTAATGTACTGTACATAAGTCATTTTCTTATTAAAAGGACAGTTTAACTAAAGACGTTAAAGTTTATTATAATATTATTCCCAACAGCTTTATGAGGAGCATCTTGCCTATCATAAAACTTATTTTTAGTATATTCTAGTAACGATGTATGTGAATATAATATGAAGGAAATGAAGTTAAGAAATACATTCGTAACATTATGCGTATATAAATTTTGTTATGACATAAGATTTTATATAGCATATAAAACAAAGGAAATTCATGGTGCAGAAAATTTAAAAAGTTAAAATCTATTTATTCCCTACACCAGTGCTTCTCAATCTTATTTATTCAGCGACATTTGAAACATGACATCTATTGTATATTGTCTAACATATCAACATTTTTATTGTCAACATATCTAATACAAGGTGTCTCAAAAGAAATTTTATATTTATTTAGCTTACTGCATGAACGCAACGTATCCGAGGGGTGCGGAGGTTATGTCAATCGGTAGCCTGGCTCTTGGGAATGCAGTCGCTATGGAGCGTTTCTCGGGAGCAGACCGCGCGTTAGCGTTCGAGAGTTTTACAAAAACGGTGATTCGGCGACTGTAGCGCGTAGAAAATTCTGCAGTATTCGAGGTTTTCGCCACTTAAATGATGCGCCAAGCATTCCTCTCATTCGACATTGGGTTAAAAAGTTTGAAGAGACTGGTACAACGCTGGATAAATCAAAATCCGGGCGACCTAGGTCATCAAGAACGGTAGAAAACGTGGAGAATGTTAATCAGTCTTCGTGACGACCCGAACCTTTCAATTCGGAAGCGCGCAAGTGCTTTAAATGTGCATAGATCATCATTACATCGCATTATGCACAAAGACCTAAAGCTGCACCCCTACAAAATTCAATTGGTGCAAGAATTAAAGCCCCAAGATGCCAGTCAGAGGCTTAATTTCGTAAATCAGGTGATTGAGCGATTTTCAACGTTTACCAATATTTTGTTTTCGGATGAAGCTCATTTTCATCTTAATGGCCACGTAAATAAGCAGAACTGCCGCTACTGGAGTGCAACGAATCCGAAACGCAAACATCAGAAACCCCTACATTCGCCTAAAGTGACCGTATGGGCTGCGATGTCGGCGCGAGGAATTATCGGCCCTTACTTTTTTGAAGACGAAAGGGGGCGTGCAGTTACAGTGAATTCAGAGCGTTATGTGGACATGTTAGACAACTTCTTGGTACCTGAACTGCAAAACTTTCCTGGCTATAACCAAAGAACATGGTTCCAACAGGACGGAGCAACTTCACACACGTCCAATATGTCTCTGCCACATGTTCGTGAAAATTTCTCAGGCAAATTGATCTCCCGGAGAGTTGACATAAATTGGCCTCCACGCAGTCCAGATTTAACCCCTATGGACTTTTTCCTATGGGGTTATCTTAAATCTAAAGTTTACGCCAATAAATCGACTTCACTGGCGCATTTGAAAGAAAATATCCGTCACGAAATGGCAGCCATCCCTGAGTCTACCTGCCGAGACGTCATAAGTAATTTTACTGTTCGATTAAATGAGTGCCGAGAACGCGAGGGTCTACATTTAGACGATATTATTTTTAAGATTAAATCCCCAAAAAGTGTATTTTAATAATTAATAAACATTTTTACTATATACGGCTTACTTTTTTTTTAATCGATCCACTAAATATAAAATTTCTTTTGAGACACCTTGTATATTGATAATTACTTGGTGAAATTCGAATATTTTATTTATGGGTACGATTTAAATGCTGTATATTAAATTAAGAGGGTAGGTCAATAAGTCCTTACTCCTTTTAGTTCGATACTCTTCGCCCAGCGTTTCAACTTTTTTAAGCCATCCAAAAAGTAAGATTCCGGAAGGCCCTCAAAATAGGCATCTGTTTCGGATAACCTACTTGTTTTTTTTTCCCCATGAGCATAAAGTTATACTACTATCACAGCCATCTGGTCAGCTTTCAACAAAATCAGGGCGATTTAAGTGACGAACAGGGCAAGAATTTGTATATTAAAACCATAGTATAGGGCAGTCAGCTAATCAGTGCAGTTACATCACTGGAAACGTCACATGTTTTTGTGACGTCATATTTAGTACGACTACATAGCATCCATTTAACGAATGTAATATTCGAACGCTGTCACTTGTATCGTAATGAAATGAAAATATAATAAGAACAGAATAGAAACAAATAAACTATTCTAATAGGCTAAATAGTACTAAAATGGGCTGATGTGATCCAAAAATAATATTAAAGAAAAGAAAATAGAAATACGTTGAATTTAACCAAAAAAGCTATGCACTACACACAATATCAAATGGAAATCTATAAGATATAAGGAAATATATAACTAAACACAAATCTGCTAAATAAACAACAAACTAAATAAAAAAGGTTTTTAGAAATTACTATAAGTTAGATATGGGAACACAAGTATCAAAACACATCAGAACGTATTATAAAATGTCAAATGTAAACATGGTTTTATTTAGCGATACCAATAGAAATGTCCCTATATTAAATAAACACTTTTAAAATTTGTTAATCTCCAAAATGACTATCGAACACAAACTAAATATGACTTCAAAAGGTATGTTTTAGTAAAATAAAAGAGTGAAGAGCAATATTAATCTATAATTCACACATGCAAAAAAAAAAAAAAATCGATATTATTATTTTTTCGCCACTAAGTTTGTCATTGAAGTTATGACGCAAAATTGAAGGAAATGTTAAAATTTTTAATTTTCCGAATAGATTTCTACATGAAAACTTTCTGAGCACGTTTCTCATAATTCTAATTATTATATAATTTGTATAATAATTAGAGTAATTATAATAATTTGAGTATTTTTTTGCAGTTGAAAAATAAAGAGTAGCCTGCACCTCCCCAGACAGTAATACTATATGATATGATGCTATAAAATTGTGCATTATTATTATTATTATTATTATTATAATAAGATATTTTTAAAGTAATAAAAGGGGTAATAGTGTTTAATCTTCTCATTGCATAACAGATGGAGGTTAGTTTATTTGCAATTAAATTAATGTGAGTACACCATTAGAGATTACCGTCTATTCCTGCATGTTTAATAGACTTGACAGAATGCAATATGCTTTTATCGATCTTTATTAATAAATCATAATTATGCTGACAATTGGATATATTAAAATGAATAAAAAATGTTTTGTCAAAGTTTAAAAATAAATTATTTGTTTCAAACCAATTGTCAACTAAATTGAGATCTCTGTCTCATTAACAAAAGTTTGAGCATTACATGCGGTATTTATGATAGCAGAATCGGCGGCATAGTTATATAATTTAGAGTTATTATAGATATATGGAAGCTCGTTGACGTATAAAATGAATAAAAGGGGGTCCGAAAATAGAGCCATGTGGTACGCCAACATTGATAGATTTTTCGCCAGATACATTTTGTCCTATTTTTACTATCTGTTCTCGCACTGACAAGTATGATTGCAAAAATTTAACACGTTGCCTGTTATACAAATCCTTTCTAATTTGTTTATTAAATTTTTATGATTTACTGTGTCAAAAGCTTTGGATAAGTTGGCAAAGACCAAAATATATTATATTATAGATTATAGCTTATATATTGTTCTAATACCCGTCATTCAAGTAAATCACTTATAAGTAGTTTTATGTCTGTAGAATAAGGTTTTTAAATCATATTTTTACCTTCATGCTGCATCTCTAAACTTTGCTGATTGGAGAGCAATATTGTTGCAATTTTTGGAATCAGTATCACTAATTTACTTAAATACAGGTAAAACTTATTCGGCAGCAAATTATGTGTAAACCTGTGATAATAGGAACACAATGTTACCAACTATTCCTGTAAACAACAAAAAAACTTTCAAAGTATTTCACTTTTCCAAGCATATTCTATTTTTCTCTGCTTGTATTTCTATAAAGTAAATCTACGAAATCACGCTGTTTATTATTTTTTTATTATATGTTAGGTAGAAGTTCTAAGGTAGATAATGTTACGGACTTATTATCACTTAGAAGTTGCGAAGAGGAATATGAGATAGTCGTTTTAGTTAAATGAGGTAGTGAAGGACTTGAATATGATATCTTTGAAGCTGGGAAGTACGTGACATGTTTTGGCTTGTATAAGATTTTCTACTTTCTTATTCGTTAAACAGTCATAAAACGTAAAAAAAGGAAAAGGGGAAAATGAGATATGAAATATGTACAGAATAAAATATTATTAAATATTTTATTTTAAAATTTTAGATTGGTTGATTAAAATTTGACGCTGTAAAAAACATAATAGTACGAAATTTTGGAAAATATTGACAAACGTAAAATATGCGTAGAAAAAATGTCTTTTTCGTAAGTCGAAAAAGACAACAAAAGTGAAAACTACAAGAGAAGAATAACAAGAGTTTTTATGATTTATGTAATTAGTGGGGAACTCTAGGAATAAATTTAATGTTGACTACCCGAATACAATGAAAATAAAATTAAAATAATAAATATAGAAAATATTTTTTAGCCATTATATGCGAGTCAAATACAATATTTTATTTACAACTGTACAGTTTTATCCTTAAAAAATTAGTAAATAGAATTTAAAAATACAGAAATTCTGAGTATCAATTGTAAACCTTTAGAAGTGACGTCACAAGATGCCTACCGAACCATCAACTGATTGTAATCTACAATAATGTTTAAAATACTATTCTATATTGTTTTATTTATTCCTTGTAAATAATATCCTATAGGTCATTTTTTTGCTTTAAGCGGAACTAAATGGAAATTTCTTTCCTTTAGGTTGTCACGAGAAAGAACCTTGCTTGGGTTATTTTGTTTTTCACGTTTATGGGCTTTGCTACTGAGGCAATTAGCCAGGACAATTGTAATTTTTGTGTTGAGAAAATTCCATTCCTGAACAGGATTTGATCCCGAGACCTTAGTAACGCAAGGCACGTGTGTTACCACTACGCTACGCCGATCGGCAGAACCTTGTTTGGGTTGTTTCATGTTTCAAGTTGGTATGGGAAAATATAAAATTCAAACAGTGAAACCATGGAAACGAATGACATTTATTAAAAATATGACATACGAGGTCTGTTCAAAAAGTATCGCGAATTTTGTGTTTTTTCAAAAATTATTTATTTATTCATGAATATCTATTTTGTCCCCTTCAAAGTAATCCCCACCAGATATTATACACTTGTGCCAACGTTTTTTCCAATCCTCGAAGCACTTGAAAAAATCATTTTTTGTGATCTTGTTCAGCTCCTCCTTCGATGCCGTCTTTATCTCCTCACTCGTGGCGTAGCGTCGTCCTTTCATGGGCCTCTTGAGTTTCGGGAACAAGAAAAAGTCACAGGGGGCCAGATCTGGGGAATACGGTGGCTGCGGCATTATTAGTGTGTTGTTTTTGGCCAAAAATTCGCGCACAAGCAACGATTGAGCAACGAGCAATTTTGGTACGAATTTCGCGGCGACCCGTCTCATGCCCAAATCATTAGTAAAAATCGAATGGCACGAGCCAATCGATGTGTTTAGGTCCTCAGCAACTTCTCTAACGGTGATTCGACGATTGGCCAATACTATTTTCTTCACTTCATCAATGTTTTCGTCTGTTTTTGCCGTGCTCGGGCGTCCGGCACGCTCTTCGTCGTTCACATCTTCTCGGCCCTCTGAGAACATTTTGTACCACCGATAAACGTTGCTTCGGTCCAAGGGAGCTTCACCATATGCCACAGTCAACATTCGGAATGCGTCCGCGCACTTAATTTTGTTTTCACACAAAATTTGATACAGATTCTTTGATCCATTTTTTGGTATAGGCAAAAATCGAAGACGAGCCAAAACACGTGCAAGCAAAGCAACTGTCAAAAATTAACTGAACATTCAAAATGGCCGAACTTGTCGGCATAAGTGAGAGACATGAGTACCAACATACAGTGACGGATGATTCGCCTTAGACAAAAAAGACATTTGTCTTGGGCCCGAAATTTTCAAGGGCCCGGATTTGGGGGGTGAGGACCTTTTTTTTTTTGCTCTTCACTTGGATTTGGGAGGTGGTCCTTTTTTTTGCTCTTTACTTTGAACGCCTCTAGGTTGAAGGCCCGTAAATCAAAAATGTCTTGGGCCCGGCGAAGGTTTAATCCGCCACTACCAACATAACACCACAAAAAAATCGAAAATCGAATATACGTAACCCGCGGAAATTCAAAATTCGCGATACTTTTTGAACAGACCTCGTATTTTTACATATTTTAAAAACAAATAAGATAAATAAATGGGAAATTTGTATTAAGACACAAAAAATTAAAATATACTGAAAATGACATTTTATCATAATATTAACCTAAACTTAAAAATGTTTATTGTAAGTATTTACAAATCTTAACCAAAATGGTCAAAAGCTCGAATCAAACTATAAAAGTTACTAGTTTGCAAAATCCAGTTCCACCTAAAGGTTTGGAATAGCCCATAGTTATAAAGATGGGCTGTGTGAGGCGCATATAATCATTATTGCAGAACATTTTAAGTAACCTAGTAATTTACTAAATAAAAGCTTGCAGAGTAAAAAAATTTTTTCACGCGCAGCGATCACGCCTGCGTGTTATTTTGTTTACGCTAGTTGCAATATGAACAGCATGTTGTATTTACAGTTGGACAGATAATGCATTTTTTATTTGATGGTCGTCGATAAAGTAATTTTTTGCACGTTTTTTGAGTTTTTTTTCCGGCAACTTGCAGCAAGAAAATTTGTCCCAAAATGTGACAACTGAAACAGCACTTTAAGAGCTATTCGTCCCACCAATTTCCAAATCTCCCGCAAAACTTTCTCTAAAACCACTCTTTAGAACACCAATTTACTAGACTATCAGTATTATTTAGCATGTTTAGTAATGTTTTTCAAAGAAGCAGTATCATCATCCATAGAGCGATACATTTCTCAATAGAACATGGTGGAATATATTCCTAGAATAAATAGCATATATCCTTTGTAGCCAGCATGTAGAACAATCACTTGAAATTACTCTCAGGAACTGCGCTCTGCAAGAGCTCTTAATTAACTGCCATACAACAACGTCACTTGCTTTAAATACGTTCTAACATACATGTGCCTTCAATCAGCGTATGTGAATTCAGACACTCAACATCACTTCCATCTGACCGAGTCTCAACTTGGAAATTACTCAGAAACTTGGATAAACAAGGATTACAGGTGTACAGGATTAATAAAACTTTTTAAGTAGTAGTGTAAAGGTAATTGTAATGGAAAATAATAATGTAAAATTTCGTATTCAACAGAAAATACTAGCTGATCAACAATAATATAAAGATAATAACATGTAGACCACAACTATATAGATACTAGCAGACCCCGTTGCCAACAACGTTGGCAAACTGATATCGAATAAAAATCAATATAAGCAGGAATTAATTATTAAAATTTGCATGATTCTGCGTATATTAACAAAACAAAAACGTTTCTTGATTATACCTAGGAAATCCTAAAAACCGCTTAATGCATGTCGTTTAAAAATTAGTATCGGGCTTGATACGGCACGCGGCGGATATGCTGGATATCAATGTTATAGCTGTTTCTGATTATACCTAGGAAATCCTAAAAACCGCTTAATGCGTGTCGTTTAAAAATTAGTATCGGGCTGGATACGGCCCGCGGCCCATATACTGGACATCAATGGTATTTCTGTTTCTGATTATACCTAGGAAGTCCTAAAAAGCCACTCAATGCATGTAGTTTAAAGTTTAAAAAATAGTATTGGGCTGGATACGGTCCGCGGGTCATATGCTGGACAACAGTGGTATAGCTGTTTCTGATTATACCTACGAAATCCTAAAAAAACACTCAATGCATGTCGTTTAAAGTTTAAAAATTAGTTACGGGCTGGATACGGCCCGCGGGCCATATTCTGGACATCAATGGTATAGCTGTTTCTGTTTATACCTAGGAAATCCTAAAAAGCCACTCAATGCATGTCGTTTAAAGTTTAAAAATTTAGTATCGGGCTGGAGATGGCCCGCGGGTCATTATACGTTGCGTAACAATTCAAAACCTGCCCCTGACACAACAACCTTCGCTCGAGTCACCGTATGTACTGCAATGCTCTGCTCTAGTGTCTGATAAGCTATCTGTTTCGTCGTATACGTCGCCCCCTACTACTAACTTCGTTACCGCCCACACCCCGCAAAACCCATTCACACCACGCAATTTAGCGTTACGATACACACAGAAATTAGGGCTTTTATATATATAATTGCACCTTCTAGTGTGTTTATTTTTATTTTTTAGTAAATACCAAATTTTCAGGGATGAGTTTTATGTTAGCAAGAAATCCATTATAATTTTGTGAACTTTCTGCTCGATTTTAAACGCGTCACTATGTGTAGACACTCTTTTATAAGCGCGACATTTTTTCGCTGTTTTAATCTCCGCTTTCATCGCTGCTTTGCTCTATGCTTCACTATGTGCTTAGCCTAAGTGAGCTGTTGTTGGTCGGAGAACGTCGCTCTCACTGGTGGGGAGTGACCGACCACACACCTCAAGCCCCGCTAGAACCTAGGAACTTAGCGTTACAAACACACAGAAATTAGGGCTTTTATATATACAAGGTGTCTCAAAAGAAATTTTATATTTAGTGGATCGATTAAAAAAAAAGTAAGCCGTATATAGAAAAAATGTTTATTAATTATTAAAATACACTTTTTGGGGATTTATTTCTTAAAAATAATATCGTCTAAATGTAGACCCTCGCGTTCCCGGCACTCATTTAATCGAACAGTAAAATTACTTATGACGTCTCGGCAGGTGGACTCAGGGATGGCTGCCATTTCGTGACGGATATTTTCTTTCAAATGCGCCAGTGAAGTCGGTTTATTGGCGTAAACTTTAGATTTAAGATAACCCCATAGGAAAAAGTCCATAGGGGTTAAATCTGGACTGCGTGGAGGCCAATTTATGTCACCTCTCCGGGAGATCAATTTGCCTGAAAAAATTTCATGAACACGTGGCAGAGACATATTGGACGTGTGTGAAGTTGCTCCGTCCTGTTGGAACCATGTTCTTTGGTTATAGCCAGGAAAGTTTTGCAGTTCAGGTACCAAGAAGTTGTCTAACATCTCCACATAACGCTCTGAATTCACTGTAACTGCACGCCCCCTTTCGTCTTCAAAAAAGTAAGGGCCGATAATTCCTCGCGCCGACATCGCAGCCCATACGGTCACTTTAGGCGAATGTAGGGGTTTCTGATGTTTGCGTTTCGGATTCGTTGCACTCCAGTAGCGGCAGTTCTGCTTATTTACGTGGCCATTAAGATGAAAATGAGCTTCATCCGAAAACAAAATATTGGTAAACGTTGAAAATCGCTCAATCACCTGATTTACGAAATTAAGCCTCTGACTGGCATCTTGGGGCTTTAATTCTTGCACCAATTGAATTTTGTAGGGGTGCAGCTTTAGGTCTTTGTGCATAATGCGATGTAATGATGATGTATGCACATTTAAAGCACTTGCGCGCTTCCGAATTGAAAGGTTCGGGTCGTCACGAACAGACTGATTAACATTTTCCACGTTTTCTACCGTTCTTGATGACCTAGGTCGCCCGGATTTTGATTTATCCAGCGTTGTACCAGTCTCTTCAAACTTTTTAACCCAATGTCGAATGAGAGGAATGCTTGGCGCATCATTTAAGTGGCGAAAACCTCGAATACTGCAGAATTTTCTACGCGCTACAGTCGCCGAATCACCGTTTTTGTAAAACTCTCGCACGCATAACGCGCGGTCTGCTCCCGAGAAACGCTCCATAGCGACTGCATTCCCAAGAGTCAGGCTACCGATTGACATTTTTGTAGCTAGACTCAAATCTAACGATACTCCTTTGATATTAACTGACAGTAAATGGAAATGAAAAACATATATTCACGGACTTATCACCTAGAAACCTATGTCCTAGAAATTACTAAAGTGTTTACCATGTTTCCCCGTTGTAAAAGAAAATCAAAAAAAACTGTTTATCAGGAACAGCCACAGGAAAAAATATCTACACCTACCGCCAAATGCCAATACAGTAATGTCTCGGCTAACGAATGCCCTGCTAATAAGTTTTTTTGTCAAGGTTTTTGCCGCGTTTGACGAATTGAAATTCAGCTAACACATCGCACGGCAAGTGTGTCAATTTGCTTGCCAAAATTGCTAATCAGAAGTATGTAATTTTAAGAACATCCTAAAACACTTCAGCACATCGAATACTTGTAAGTGCCTAAACCATTTCAAAGAAATATTTAAGAAGAGGGACATCCAGTCAACATTGGAGAAATTCTTCATATCTCCTGCAGCCAAAAAGCCAAGAACGGAGAAAGAAAAAACTCCTGAGATTTCTGCTACACCGCAAAAAACAGTAGAAACTTTCAGGGAGATAGCCTAATGGTGATTCTCCCATGAAATGAAAACTATGCATTTTATAGAATGTGTAAAGTGTATAAAGTGTAAATATTGTAAATAACTGAAACTTATGGAAAAACGTTATTCGGCTTATAAGTAATAAATCGTAATACGAATCATCTAGTGTAGGGGTTCTTAAACTTATGTAGTCCGCGGACTTCCTCTTGAACAACAATTTTTTGCGGACCCCATCCCAACCTAGGCATTTTACGTCGTTCTCGAGACATAATTTCTGGCTCAATAATCTCATAGGCACTAAGTTATAATAAATATTGATAAAAATGTATCGCTGGTTATTTTAATAAATGGTCTTGCGCATTTATAGAGATGAACGCATTTATTAGCATATAGAATAAAAAACATAAAATAAATAAAAATAGTAGTAAAAATAATTAAAAAAAGTTAAAAATTACAATACGCTAAACTCATACAAACATTTCTTGGTCAAATTTTAGTCAAAATAGATCTTATTATAATATAGTTTCTGTAAATAATTTGCAGTTGAATAAAAATAATTGAATTTTTACTAATTATTGTTTAGTTATGTCAATAACTAGTTAGGTAACAACAAATACAAAAAGTCTTGACCATGTAGGATTTTTATTAAATTTGTTATTTGAATAAAAGCGAAAAGTTGGGGGATGTAAAGCTAATGTCAACATTGTTTCGCGGACCCCAGTTTAAGAACCGCTGATCTAGTGGAATGAATGAAATTTGTTAGTCGATGTAGTACTCTACATAAATTCTGTTAATTTTTGGTTATGACTCTTCTGCAAAGAAGATACGAATAAGAAAAAGAATGGTTTGGTTCTCCAACATTTGGTTGATCCAATGTTTGGGATACCTTTCTCTCAGCTGACGTCCATCCACTTGCCCCAAGGGATGTTCTGGGGACTTCTTATTAACATTTCCATGCTGTATTTTCTTCTGGATATATCTTCAAAATATTAATCTTTAAGGCCAGACTATTTGAGATGTTTAGTTCTTCTAAAACTGAGACAATTGTACGGCGAGCTGTTCAGGGTAAGT
Organism: Liopterus haemorrhoidalis; assembly: GCA_963971575.1. Classification (NCBI taxonomy): domain Eukaryota; kingdom Metazoa; phylum Arthropoda; class Insecta; order Coleoptera; family Dytiscidae; genus Liopterus; species Liopterus haemorrhoidalis. The sequence goes on from OZ020615.1 coordinate 41,122,196, forward strand.
AAAACGCGATGACGCATACCAGACCCACATTTCAAACGCATCTATTTTTTGTTTTTCATCGTACACTTTTATCCTATTCTATCCATATTATATAAACATAATTCATATGTTCTCACATTACTCATTTATTGTCCAGAAATGTTGGTTAAAAATTATCTTCTAAGCAAGAAAGGTATTTGATCATTTTTAGTGTTTTTCCCGTAATATTCTGTTCACATTTTATCTGAATCTAAAAGCAAATCTAAAAACAAATTTGTTTACATTTCGTATTAAAAACATCTTGATTACATCAGTGTATGTTTGTTTGGTCAGACGAGATATACAAGTGGATGATATCATTTTGTCCCTTTCTGTTATTTGTTTTTTTATGTGATACGTGCCAGGCCTCGTTCATTCTGGATATATTTTCTCGGTACCAGCACCCCTATTCTAACGGAGACCCTTGACGTTCTTAGCATATTTTCGGTCTTGATATCTGATCCTGTCCAAAAAACCCGATTGCGTGCCATTTTAAAAGAGACGCAGATTTCGATTATAATCCAAACAAAAATATCGAAGCTTTTGTTGGTAAAAACTTGAAATCATTTCCATTATGTGGATATATTTTATTCATGATAATATTTTAGTGCGATCGTAAAATATTTAGATCGCTATGAGGTGAATGAATGAGGATTTTATTTATGTTTTATACTACCGTTTTGTTTATTTTGAATTTCAGTTTATATTTTGTGTACATCACATTGTTTATATCATTTTATTTTACATATTATCAAGTTACTAGTGTAGATTTTTACCACAAAAACTAAATAATTTCACTCAAAACTATTTCATTGCACTCTACATTTATGTGTTGCCCTGGCTGCGTGGTTAAATGGATATCTACGACACACAGAGTTGCGGGTGCAAATCCCAGTCACCACTTCAGAATTTTCACTTTCTGATAGGACCGCCGAGATTGGTGACATAGAGTTTGATCAAGGGTCGTGAATAAGGCCCGACCCTTTTGATTAATAATAATACATATAGAGATAAAAAATAATCTCAAGAGCTCGGGCACCCCGTTTTCGGGGCAGCGAGTGTAAACACGTATAATCCAGCGCCTCTTTTCGAAGCAGTATAATTATATTTGAGAATGTTGTAAGTAAAATTAATTTAATGTTTGTAGATATATGCTGTTCATTTTTCTAAGAATAAACTAAGAGGAAATTATGATTTCAATAGTTTGCACCTTTGAAACTGTATTTTATGTTGGTATTAAAAAATGGCAAACAATGTCAATTTCACATATGTCATAATAAAAAATGTTAAAACAAAAAATCTTAATTATAATGATCATAACCAAAAAATCTGAACTCTGAATTACAGCGCAAGGACATTTATTAAATGACATTTAAAGGCAGTAATACACTACTAAAGTAACCAAAATAACTAGATCTGGTTTGTTCTTACAAAAGTGAACAGCACAATGGCGCACCCAGGGGGTGCCCGGAGGTCCGCCCCCCCCCCCAAGAAGGAAAGAAATAAAAACAAACAAACACACTAGAAAATTTTAAAAATAGAGGCCCTTTTGTTTTATGTCGTCACTTGTATTTTAGAAGTGAGGACCTAAGTAATGCAATGTGAGTTGTGTGTATTTTTTTAACAGTTTTATGTCTTTTTTAAATCGGTAGATGTAACCTGTTTTTTTTTTCCTACCTCGAATAAATTATTTTGATGCGATTTTTGCCAAAATTGTGCAAAAATTTTTGTCCCACACCCTGTAATCCAGATGGTTTAAACTAAAAATCTGACAAAATTCTAAGTAATATACATTGGTGTGAACCGGAATAGTACAACAGGAATTTTTGATCAAATTATGTTTTCGGAAAATAACGCAGTTTTTGTGTTTTTTGGTTGACGATGTACAAAAGTTATAGTTATATAACACACTATACTACAAGGCGCATCCCGGTCTAATGGTTAGCTTGCTTGCTTGCTACGCAGTAAGGTTCGGTGTCGGGCAGAGGAGACAATTTTATTTGTTGTTTTTTGTCCATTTTTATTTTGTTTAAATTATTTTGTCAAAATTCTAGATATATTTTGGCAATGTTGCATTTAATTTTTAATAGCGTAAACTTAATAACCAGTTGGAATTGTTGGAATTATATTTTCATTCTATGTGTCATGTATACGAAACCAGAGGGACGGAGCATATGACTTAAAACAACCAATGGAAGTCATAGGCGCAATTTTCAAAATCTTAATGAACCTTGCGATATAAAAAAATACTGCACATATTTAAAAACCTAAATAATGGTATTAGGTATTCGAATTAAAATTAACAAAAAAATATTTTAACATAAAATTTGTTTTTAAAGCTCTTTAAAAATATCGTTCATTTTGCCGCGATTACTACAAAGCAAAATTTGTCCTACACACTCAGCATGTCGCTTTCACCTATTATATTACTGCGAAACCCTGAAATGTGTGAAAATTCACACTTCACATCAATTTTTTATTATATGAATATATCTTCTCCCAATTAGTCAGGTAAATAGAAGATGTGCTATATATTAAAATTATCGAATTAAATCTTTCCATTGTGTACATATTCCTATTCATCCTCGAACGTAAAATAAATTTCTCGTAAACTATTATTTGTGATATACCATGGTACAATTTATCATCGAGAATAATTCCGAATCACATTTAATCCATCTGCGTCTAATATCAGTACAATAGAAACAACCATCGTTTGCAAAATACGAGTAACAAGATATGCAGACATTGAAAAAGATATTTGTATCATGTTTATTCAGTGGTCCATGAACTTATATTGTATACCTACCTCAACTTTGTTATGCGGTTCTAAAACTTTTTGGTATTACTACAGTTTGTGGACAGTTCTGTAACATATGCCCGAGATATTCTGTGTTGCAGACATGGTAAACACCGGATGAGATTCAATTTTAAATGTTGGGATTTTCCTGCATTGGATAGAAGAGAATATGAATTGAACTCAATTGATTTTGTTCTGTATTCGAGGTATTCAGTACAATTGTTGGTTTGTGTAATTTTATTTATTGTATTTTTACTTTCTTCTCATGGAGTAAGATGGATTTTATAGAGGTTAAATTTCTAGATTTTGATACATTTTGTTTCTTTCTTATACAACGAACAATGTCAATCACGAAATAAAAATTCTTACGGTAGGTTGTTAGATACAATGCTTCTAGAAGTAATCCAAAATGAGATGGAAATAAGAGGACTGAAAATCAGTGTCAGGTAGATAACTCTGAAGATTGGGAATCTGAAGAGATCTCAGTACCTTGTAATATAATAGGTGTAGTAACTCTTCAGATAAAGCAAAGGACTTGCCCCTGTCTGGTAGGGTTTAACACTAATAAACGTTCTATCAGGTCGTCAAGGATGAAATTTGTGGTTAATAATATTGCCAACTTTAACAGCTTATTATTTGACATTGGCTTAATATTTTACCGTTCTGGTTTTTTTTTGTTGGACACTTACATATCTCGTCTCTTTAAAGAAATCATGGTATGCTCTAAAAAATATCAAAAACTTTTTTAAACATTAATTTTGTTGAAAATGGAACGGTCGAAAATTCGCACTATTATGAATTATGAGTTCCTACGTGGAACTAAGGCATCGCAGATTGCGCGAAACATTAATAGTGTAGTTAGCTCTAGTGTTACTACGCAGCAGACAATATCAAATTGATTCGCCAAATTTCGTACCTAACTTAAAAATCAAACAAAACAAACCTGGCTCATCGATCACAGCAGAAATATACTGCAACCAACTGGACGAAATGTTGCAAAAACAAGAAAAACAGCCTAGATTGGTCAACAGATCAACTCCTATGTTATTGCATGATAACGCTAGACCACACAATGCACAAATGACTGTGGAAAAACTACAGTAATTGGAGTTGGAACTTATTCATCATCCTCCATACTCACCAGACCTAGCCCCTACTGACTACCACTTCTTCCGTAAATTGGACAACTTTTTAATAGGAAAACAATTTAATTCCGACAATGCTGTAAAACTGGTCTTCCAGGAATTCATTGACCCTCGTCCGCCAGGGTTTTATACCACCGGCCTGAATAACCTGCCGCTTCAATGACAAAAGTGTATAGACAATATGGGTGCATACTTTGATGAATAAAATAATTCCTTATATTTGTAAGTTATCAACCAACTTTGCCTTTTTTCTACAAATTTCATCCTTGACGACCTAATAAAATATTAACCATCTTAAAATAAACTTTCCTCACCCTCATTCGCTTCTTTTTTCACAGTGCGTCGCCATGTCTGTCTTGATCTTCCAACTCTTCTTGCCCCGTGGATTTCAATCCAATGTTTTTCTTGCAATATTATATGGTTCTGGCTTAAGGATATGACCAACCCACTTCAATTCGTGTCTTTTAATTTTCTGCCTTGTTTGCTCTGTGAGCTTTCACAAATTTTTATTGGCTGTGTTTGGCCAATGTATTACAATTATAGACCAAAAGCTTTTGCTAACAAATGTTTGTTAAAAAGTATTTTTGTATCTCACCAGGTCTTACAGGCATTTTGCAGAACATTTAATATTATTATTAAAATAAGCATTTTAGACTAATAATCGAATATTAGAGGTTATTGGGGGAGCTGGAAATTGTATCCCGGCGTTTATGTCAGCGTATGTTTCTCCACTTTTTTTTACTATGCTATCTATGTTGCAGAACTTTTCTAGCTGACGCAAACGAGTTATGTCCGGAAAGAATACGACTTGTGGATATATCTTGATACCTAACATGCTATTTTGAAATACATGCTTTTACCAGATAGGGAGGACCTTTATATCCCTATCAAGTGGCACAGCCTAGCAGATCTTCAGTTGACAAAAGTAAGTCGTTGTTTAAGTGTTATAAATTCTGAGTATCGCACTTTACAATTACAGAACGTCTCGACCAAAGAGTCTGCATTAAATTTTACCAAAAACTTGGTAAGTCATTCTTATCCTGAAACCATTGGTATGATTCGAAAGGTTTATGGTGACGAATCTATGAGTAATAAACTAATTAAAGAGTGATTTAGACAAATCAAAAGTACTTCACGGACGTACTTCAGTGGAAACTGATCCTGGTTCCGGCAGGCCTGCAATGACTAGAACTGGCGGAAATGTGGAACGTGTGCAAATTGCAATTAATGAAAATCGTCATTTGACTGTGTGAGAGATAGAAAAACCATAGTTTTTGGAATTTGAATCCAAGATTTGCATTCCATGGCTGCTAATGAACGAGCAAAAAGCTTATCGAGTGGAAGTTGCCCAAGACGAAAAATCGATTATTAACAACCGTGATGGTTCCCTGCGACTTCTAGCTGTTGCCCAAGTTGATAAATTCTTCAGTAAGAAAAATATTTGAGCACATAGAGAATATAAGACAGAATGCGACGAGGCAGCTGTTGTGTAATCCGAAAGCTGACAATAAAGAGTGCTTCCAGATGTAGAAGGATCGCTGAAAGAAGGTTGTGGCTTCTAAAGGTGTATACTCTGAAGGAGATATCTTCACTATTGGAGCAAGATTAACTCTTTCTTCTACTACAGTATAGATCGGACTCTTTCCCGACATACTTTAAAATCTGGTAATCGGGACACCGAGACACGGAAGATATCTTCCTTAGTTTGCATATGTCCGGTACTTTTTGATAGATCGGCGCATTACGTGATCCCTATCCCTACTATTTTAATTTTGCGCTGTGCAACGTCTATTTTACTGGTCGTTTGTTAAATCTAATCATGTGTCTTACCCAAACGACGTACGTCCAGTATTGACCTTTCCATAGCTCTTTATTCTTGCCGCATATGTGTTTCCCTTATTCGATTATGGTTTATGTTTCACTGGTCGTACGTATGTGAAACATGGTATTTTATGAAACTGTTATTGGGAGCATGCACTGGTCAACTGGTAATGTAGAGTTAGTGACGATTTGAATAGTTCTATTAAATTACCAGACAGTAGTTCTATTTTGCAAAGAATGTCCACAGTCTGAAAGTTTCTTTCCAATTGACCTGTATAGCAATTCAATTATATTCGTACACCACCTCTAAACTTTGTTGGTCAATACGGATATTTGATGAAATAATTACACATAATTTTGTATCATGTTAAACATGGGTGAAATGGACCAAGATCAGGAATGGAATGGCGTGTGCAAAGAAGTAGCTTGCATTTATAAGAAAGGACGACCAATAGAGAAGAGAGTTTTCTGAAAGTTGGTTCTCATCGTCAACCAAATAGGTCAGACAAACAGGAGAAAACCTAATCAAAAGAAGAAGATATGACCGAGGCCCATTAGTTTAGTACCGTATAAAACTTCAACATATATCTTTTAGATTATTAAAATTTTCTGCTAGAATGACTATATCATGAGCAAAACGCAATTCAAACACTTACTTATTCATTTTTCATTATCTACCGTTGCATGAAAGAATGTTTAAAAACGGTTTAAAGAAGACAGTTAAAATAATAATTCATTACTTCAACACTTATATTAAATATGTGAAAAATACTTTTAACTACGCAAATGTGCTACAAATGTAATATAGCCTTTTTCCGCATGTTTACAAAACTTGTTAAATCATTTCCCACTGCATTCTATGACAGGAAGTTAAAGTGTTTTCTTTTTATGCATCTTGTTTGCAAGATATCATTCAAGATATTTTCTACATCTCATGGAGCGTTTGATAATCTAAGACATTAATGATACTATAAATATATCACAAGTGAATAATGTGGTATTGGTTCCTGCGGAAGTGAAACAAGAACACTTCTTCTTCTTGTTACCGAGACGCACGAGATCAAGTGACTTTACTCGGGTTAGTCCTAGGGTTTAGCACCCACGCAACTGTCGTGCGCGAATGCACTATATCAAAAAGTGAAACATTAGTGTCAAATAAAAATAGTTCTAGATAAACAATTACAGTTTTGGTGCATACTGATCACAAATTTAAAAATAGAACTGGCGAATTTTTAGCCTTTTTTTATTTTTGGGCGCTGTCTTGTTCAAGTGAGATCCTACCAGGGGGCCGATTCCCGTTTGAAAACCTTATGTTATAATAGTGTATCACCATAAATACCCATAGTTACGGTAAAAAACAATTGCCGTTCAAATTCGTTAGGCTGTTTTATAGCGTTTGCATTATAGTTACTTAAGTTATGAAAAGAGCGATTCTGGTTTGTTTATTTAGTTGTTATGTTATCGCAAACATCTGTTTGTAGGGATTATTATTTAGCTAAAAAAAGGGAAATTTTCTAAATGTACCAAATCAAAATAAAAATCATATTTGAGTATTTTATATTGATAAATTAAGTCAATAATGATATAAATATTTAGTGATTTACTTTAGCAATGCATATCATGTGTAACAAATTATAGATACTAAGCAAATATATTAAATTAATAAACAAGATAAATATGTACAAATACAAATAAAGATAAAATCATTTTTAAGTTAAAAACATGAAATTGTTGAGGAGTTGTAGAGATTTTTTGGATTTTCACCGAATAAATATAATATTGTCAATTGTGTATAATCTTTATTCTAGTTACAGCTGACTAATTTCGCTCAATTCGAGCATTATCAAAGCTACAAAAGAATTGAAATTGATAACTTTTAAAATTTTATACAGGCGTATGACTTCACACTTACGACATTATTCAGCTGTCGCCATATTCTGAATATGAGAAGTTTGCTTCGCAGTTACAACACTTTAGCAACATTACGTCACCACTCAAATCGAGTATTCATCAGTCGTTAGTGCCGTTAATTTATTTACGAACACGCTATTTTGCGTAGTATAAGGAGGCCTTTTTCGCAAAATAATTTAATGTTATTACTACTATAAATATTGAGGGCAGTCCTCAATCATTTAAAAATTGACTGTAATTATTATTACGCTACTACCTAATAATTGGTCGAATCTCCATTACCATCAATTATTGCTTGGCATCTTTTCGGTACACTTTCTACCAGCTTTTCGGCATACTTTGGCAGTGATCTCCATATCTGCCGTATTTGACGAGTTAGCTAATTCTATTTTGAACGTTTTTTGTTCGAAGCTTATATTTCATGTACCCTCTATGTAAAAACTAGATTCATCAGAAAAACCCACATCACTCCAATCGCGGCTTAAATTTTCCTTGGCCCAAGCGAGTCGTTTTTCGACATGTTTCACCGATAACAATGGTTTTTGTTTGGTGCTCCTGAATTTAATACCATTTTAAATTAAACCACTTCTCAGGGTCATTAGACTTAACTTAATGTTCTTTTTTTAACAAAATTGCCTGATATTTATGTAAAGATAACATAGGATTATTTATAAAAACGTTAAAAATCACTTTATCTTGTTTTTAGTGGGCACTTTTTTTAATCCCTGATTACGTAAATCGTTAACTTGTTTATTAATTTTATAACGTTTCACCCAATACTTCACAAAGTCTACTGACTTATGCATATATTTTGCTGCATTTGAATTTACTGCCTGTTTATCATTTTTGGCCCTTTTGGGTGGGTACATACAAATACTGCTTCAAAACGTTTTGCATAAGTAGCACTCATTATTACACAACCGCACTACTGGAAGACAAAATACTAACTAAACAATTTTTATTATCGGGCATATTAGGTTTTGATGTTCTTATCATGTTTGAGCCTCTTTATTATTTGTGCACATGCCTGATCTTGTGTCATATGCATGTATGTCTTATTATACAGACTGTAAATGATACATCGATTTTACCAAATATCGTGTTTCTCAATGTTACCTTACACTGAGCGTAGTAAAAAAAATTTTTTTTTTACATTTTTTATAATACTCAATTCCGCGACTAAAACCGCTGCAGAATTAGTATAGTTCAACCGATTTTGTCGTAATTAGTCTCAATTTATTACTCAAATTATGTAGAAACCAAAAAAATCTATTAAAGATAAGTTGGAAGTATCGGTTTCCGGGGAAGCGGAAAAGATTTTAGACCTAGACATTGCCGATTTTTTTTAAATTCAAGCTAGATGTGGCACATGTTAACAAAATACAATGGAGCAATGAAATTTTGGATATTTTAATAATTCCTACAAAGGTGCAACGAAAGGAGGGCCCTTTTTAAAAACTAAAACTTCCCTAATCTTCTATCTTTATATATTAAAATTAATTTCTGTTTGTTTGTTTGTTTGTTTGTCCATTATGCAAAGCCAAATGGATGGACCGATTTTCACCAAATTTAGTACCGGGGGTAAAATAATGCGATGAAGGTTTTAATGACGGTTCCAACTTCGTCCGTGTCCCCCTAGGGGGAGTTATGGGGGAAACCATCAATTTTCACTCTCTGTGCAGTTTAAATTGATAACGTAGGCTAAACCTTAAGAAATACATCTAAAGAAAGTCCGCGAGAGCATATACCTATCATGCACCGATATCGTGTATTGGACAATTTTCTGTTTTTAAACGTAATAGTTTTTGTATTATTAAGTTTGTGGGTGCATAACATCAGAGTTTTATAGTGATAATAGTATCATAGTGATTGATAGTATCAATTATTTTAGTATAACAAATTAGAGCATTTCACGTAGAATTATAATGTATTTAACACTATACATCAAAGATAAATTACAACGGAGTTATCATCACATCAGACGAGTTAAAGAGCATTTTCTCCGGCCTTTAGAAAGAGGTTTGGGGACCCCTGCTCTAAATGAATGGACTCACTCAAGGTACAATCATTTATCTATAAATTCCTCTTGAAATTCCCTGAATCCAGGCACTGCGTACGGAATCGACCCGTCAGCTCCAAACTATATAAGCCATCCCCACACTAGTTCGTGATGATCGAGATTATTAATTATAATTACGAGCGTTGTATTATGCAGATTGTTAATTCAGTAGCTGAGCAGTCACGTGTCATTACCTCTCGCCTCACTTCCCCATTTTCCCCGCTCCATCACTTCTCAAATTATTATAATAAGTACTCTAGAAGCCTAACAAATTAATATATAATGCCAACATACTAATTTCACTTATATGATATGCTACAAATGCTAATTTTATTAGTGCTAATCGACATGAAACATTTGAATATTTTAGGTATTAAACTTTTGTAAAAATATGTTATTATATTCGGCATTAATGTACTTACTAGAATAATTTGAAAGGGAATTAAGTTTTTGTTTAGAGTTTATAAGAATTATTATAGCCACACCTGAATATTTGAATAAATATGTCATTCAATGACATTGATGCGAAGTGTGAATTCTCACACATTTCAGGATTTGGTAGCTATCTGCATAGTTGTCAAATTTTTAACATTAATTTTCGCTTCATTAACATTAGGATTTTATGGGTATAACAAAATAGATAAAAATTCATTGCACATTTTGCAAGGTAGAGTACGTTCAAGTTAACTTCATGCCAGGGCATCATAAAATACGTCATCAATCCTGCGCGAGAAAACAACTGATCACATTGATGTACATTAGGGTTTTAAACAATTGTTGTTGAAACCAAACACACAAAATCATGTATTTCAAATATATTTTTACTGATGTTAGTACACGGTATACCTTGAAACGTACGAGAAATAAATAATAATAATGGAAATAAACAAACAACATCGCACAATACGCGTAGTTAAACACAAATCAAAGTAAGTGCCGCCACTGAAATGTGTCAAGCTAGCTGTTGTTAACGTAATGGACGAAATTTGGTTTCTGCGCAGCTGAGTCGGTAACATAGGCTTGGCATGAAGTTAACTTGAACGTACTCTATACAGGGTGTTTACTGTCTTCTTATTTCTTATTCAATGGGTGATACTACAGGTCAAAAGTAGGCGAAAAACCTTAAAACACCTTAGTAAAAGTTTTATAATAAAAGAGATATTAATTTAGATTATAAGTTTTTAATTTTTGGGATTTTTTTGCTATAACTCTCCAAATATTTATCCAATCAAAAAAATGCATTTAGATAAAAGATTTGTCTTCTTATTATTAACAATATTTGTAATATTAGTTTTTGCTGTTAAGTCAATAATACGGGAGCAATTTAAATTTTTAATTTTTGGGATTTTTCCACCATAAATATCAAAATATTTATCCAATCAAACAAATGCATTTAGACAAAAGATTTGTCTTCTTATTCTTAACAATATTTGTTACATACATTTTTGCTGTTAAGTAAATAAGGAAGTAATTTAAATTTTTATTTTTTTGAATGTTGTGCGTGCGCGCCGATATGCTGAATAGATGATTTGCAAGATGTAGTAAAGGTGTGCGCAATTCTCTATACAACTCATACTGTGCCTGTGTTTGTGCAACATCTCTATGGACAAGCAATTAGACATAGATTCAGAGTTTGTTACCATAATGCCTTGAGAATTATAAATGGCTTGGACAGATTTTGTAGCGCTAGCCTTATGTTTGTGCAAAATAGAATAACAGACAGTTGTGGTATGCTGCGCCAGAGGCGTACCTGGGGGTATGGCATGCATGGCACGTGCCCTGGGCGCCACTTGAAGAGGGGCGCAAAATGGCAAAAAAAAATAAAAAAAGGAAAACCAAACAAAAAGAATAAAAAAAGTGAAAAAGCATTTTACCCCTTTAGGGGTGAAATTATTAAAAAAAAAACTCAATTAGTTTCTAAAGATTTTAAAAAGACACTTATGTGCCAAAACGGAATGTTATCTCAATAAACATAGGAAGTGCGAAGCGTTCTATAATTGACCCCGAATGTAGATTTAAGGGTTATTTAGGGCAAAATTCTGAATTTCGTTTATAAATATTTGTAACCTTTATAAGCAAAAATTAAGTCGATATCTTATTGGTTCCAAGATACATTGAGGAATCCTTGAAATCAAATAATTTCCTGTTTGTGGATGCTTACATCATGGAGGAAATATGCTTTTCGAATTTCATGACTATGTCCAAGGGACGTTTTATAAAATAAAAAATAGCAATTTACTCTTTTCGGGGTTTAAAAGATATTTTATGTTAAAAAGATATTTTATGTTTTTAAGTTAACAGTTTTAATCCTGAAACACTTCCTTAGAATGAGAATTTTGAGATGCTATATGGCCTCTGTTCGAATCCTGATTTTAATCTATTATTATACTAAATGTGGTTAAAATATGTCAAACTGTTTTTAAAACAGATTCGTCAAAAGCAAAAATAAATAAACCAAAATAATAAAGTTCATAAATATCGGGAAAAATAAAAAAATATAATATAGATGTTGTCTCGTTCTACATAGACTATTCATAGTTTTGCTAAATAACTGAATAAAGATCAGTGCTGTTGACCGACAATATTTGAGCCGAACATTTCCGATGCCGCCCGAAGAGCCACTATCAGAATATATCCAATCAACCATTGAACGAAAATTCCTATCTCCTCACTGCATATTTAATAGATATTCCAATGATCCAATATAATTAAAAACAAAATTATTAATTTCTCGTTTCTAGTGGGATTTTTTGAGATTTTTCTAGTTATGATGAAGGCATTTCCTACCTGTATGAAAAATGTCAACTCGGTAGCATATCTGGAAGTGGGTTAGAATTTACGGACATACTCACAAATATTCAGTTTTATATATAAAGATTTCTAGTCAAGTTATATTAAATTTTAATTTTCAAAAAGTGGATGTGACATGTTTGGATAGGGGCACAATTTTAATGTTTGCCATGGGCGCCATTTACCCTAAGTACGCCCCTGTGCTGCGCAAACGAATTTTTTCTCTGCTCATCAGGCTTTTGCTGTCAACAAATAAGATGATTGTTAATTGTATGAAAAATAGTTATGTTTAACAACTATTAGTGTAGGCAATTAGTGCTTCACTAATACTTGAATCTGTACTGTGGACAGACTGAACCCATGGTACTATATCTACTTTCTGTGTTTTCTTTTATGTTATATCTTTCTTTGTAAGTTATGTAATTATTCTGTTCACTATCTGTTTGTTTTGTTTGTTACTACTTTTATATTATATGTATATTGTTTTTGGCCCCGATTTCGTTAAATAAATGGTAATAATAATAATAATGATAACAATATACTCCTACTCACTACCGCATTTTTCTCTTCGACAGTCGAAAGAGTTACACACTTTTAAAAAGTGATTGACTTCTGCCTATTTTTATTAATCTTATGATACTAGTAATTAATTTTTCCTCTTCCAGATATTAGTTTGCATAATAAACTTTATATAAACCAATGTTTATAATGTATACATGGAGTACTCTACATTAGTAAACAAATTATATACCTATGTTTATCCAGTATAATCAGAATATAGTTTGCTAACATGCACTTTACCTGCATATGAAATTCGAAATAGCATCGAAAAATTAACAAAGTATTATAAAATATCCTAAAAGAATGGCCTATAATTTCGGTATTCGCCCCTGTCGAAACATCAACCCATTAGGTCGTCGTCCTTCCAAATTGCAGGTTTTTGATGACACAAATTAATGCGTATCCCTCTAGCGGCAGTAAAGCGAACACTTGATAAAAGTATACTGGCTTTGTTTACGTATGTTTCAGCATGTGTTTTTTTTTTCTGCAAGTCTCACTCCGTTTTTACAACGAATAAATTGATATATTTAAGAAAAAAAGATTAAATACTTCTTGTTTTGTGTATGATTGTCCTTCAGAGGAAGAACATCTTCCAATATTAGATGAATTTTATTAGAAAAATTAGAGTGTATGACACAGTTTCTTTGCCCACAATACAATCTCTCCTTATCGCAGTATCCCAAAGACTTAACTAATCCCAAACTATTTAAAGCTCTGTACCACGAAATCCAAGACAACCTTAAAAAATCTCATGCCATTTACATTGACGGGTCCAAAATAGAAAATAAAACAGGTGCCGCAATAATATTTGAAGGTGCAGTACCTAATTTCCGTCTACCAGATATTGCCACTATATTCACCGCTGAAGCATTTTGCCTACTAAAAGCAACAGAACTGATACTTCGACACCAAGAAGGCTCCAATAAATTTGCTGTTTACTGTGACTCCCTGAGCGTCATCCGAAGTATACAGCAGCTATACCCAGAAAACTACATAACCCAAAAAAATTGATGTAAAGTGTGAATATTCACACATTTCAGGGTTTCGCAGGTATATAATAAGTGAAGGCGGTATGCTGAGTGTGTAGGACAAATTTTACTTTGTAGTAATCACGGCAAAATGAACGATATTTTTAAAATAATTTATCGTCTGTTAATCATATAATAAGACTGGTTATTAAATTTACGCTCATAAAAATTAAATACAACATTTGTCAAAATATAACATTTTGACAAAATAATTTCAACATAATAAAAATGCAAAAAAAAAAACAGAAAAAATAAAATTCACTCCGTACTCGAACTCGAAACCCTTCGTTTTCTAGCCAGTTTAAGTGTGCTCTAACGCATGTAGCCAACGCACGCCACGCATGTGAATGTCTTACATTGGTATAACTTTTGTACTTTGTGAAACAAAAACCACAAAAAATGCGTTATTTTCCAAATACATAATCTGATCAAAAATTCCTGTTGTACTATTTCGGTTCACACCAATATACATTACTTAGAATTTTTTTAGATTTTTGGTTTAAACCATCTGGGCTACAGGGTGTGGGACAAAATTTTTTTTGTACATTTTTGGCAAAAATCGCATCAAAATAATTTATTTTGCAAAAATAAAAATTTGATTGTTAATCCACGTACTAAGGGCTTTTATTTGATACCCTACTCAGAATTTAAAAAAAATATTTTTGTTTTCGATGAACACATATTTGTTTATATTTTTAGGGGGGTATGTTTTTTAGATGTTTTAGTATTTTTCCTATGTGCGGGTCAAAGAGTTGTATAAGCATGCCAAATTTCAACTCTCTAGGTTTAGCCGTTTGGCTACAATTTTTACCGAACAGACAGACAGACAGACAGACAGACAGACAGACAGACAGACAGACAGACAGACAGACAGACAGACAGACAGACAGACAGACGACAAAATGACGGTATAAGGGTTTTTTGGTCATACCTACAAAACCCTAAAAACCAAAGAAAACATACACCGTATTGGAGATATGGTCAAGAAAATCACGGTAGTGTGGATTCCATCTCATATTGGTATAGATGGCAACGAGAAGGCAAACACAGAAGCGAAAGAAGCCCTACTGATCCCTACTTCCGACTTAAAAACGTCAATCAAAAGATATGTGCAAGCAAAATGGCAAGACGAATAGAAAGACACAACTAACAACCATCTACGACAAATCAAAGAAAGGCTAGAACTATGGGAACCAAGACAAGACCGACGAGACCAAATCGTACTGACGAGGATGAGACTACTATGTTAACCCACAAGTACATATTTGTGAAAGAAGATCCCAGCACATGTGACAACTGCCGTGTTAGGCTATCAGTAGAACATATCCTAATCACATGTCCAAAATACGATCAGCAAAGACAGAAAAACAAGATCCCACCAACCCTCAAAGAAGGACTCGCACCAGACAGAAAACATTATAGCAAAATATTAACAAAATACCATAAATATATTAGACCTGTAAACAATATAACATGTAACCTTATAAGTAACAATATGTAACCTGAGTACTTTGGTGCTAATA
This sequence comes from Liopterus haemorrhoidalis, assembly GCA_963971575.1. NCBI lineage: Eukaryota > Metazoa > Arthropoda > Insecta > Coleoptera > Dytiscidae > Liopterus > Liopterus haemorrhoidalis. Next base: position 41,137,852 of record OZ020615.1, read on the forward strand.
ACCTAGATGTGGATGCACCTAAAATAATAAATAAAAAAAGTATCTTTATTAGTTTTTAGTTCTCCAATTTAATTTTAAACCAACGAAAAACATGCGTTAAAAATTGATAAATGCATCATTTATATTTGTTTGCTACAAGTGAAGAAGAAAGTTTACTAATGTTTCTATTTAGGGTACATTCGATTTGACGCTCCGAGCGTTCCGAGCACGCTATGTACACTCAAACGTGTTCGATTTGACGCTCGGAGTACACTCAATTGCATTCGTTTTGCGATCGAGCGAGCATTTAGAGTGCGCTCTATGTGTTAGGGGTTTTAAGACCGAGCATATGGAGTATGACGGAAAAAAGTGGGGGAACGGCGGGAAAATAATAAAGTTTAAAATTAAATTATAAGTAAAATAAAAATAATAGCCTTAGACAAATAACAATAGACAAATAATATTGTTATTTGTCTATGGCTACAGAGTACGGCCATTTTATGTATTTGTGACGTTCTGTAAACAGCAAAAAAATTATTAAAATACACCGTGCATAAAATTAAATGGAAAAAATTCATTAAATTAATTTATTAATTATTATTTAATTTTTAATTAATTTTATTTCTTCATCATTGAAAAAAAAAATCAATGAAAAACCGAGGTACATAATTTTGATTCATGACTGACGTGAACTAATCTGACAGTAAAAACGCCGCCTAAAATTGTAGGGTTAGATTTTATAAACATTACGTCACAAGAACGCTCGCTCCGTTAGTGCTCTATTCATGACGTCACCATCAACTGTTCGCTCAGCGCTCGCTCTACTCTGTACAACTCGAATGCACCCTTATTGAGGGAATTTCTACTGTTCAGATATTTTTAAACAAGCTGTTAACGTTGAATGTTTCATTTTTCTCTGTCTCACATGTGGAAGAAAATCGTTTTTATTCACTATTGTTAATATAATTAAAACATTATATGGATGTTCCGTAAGTGTCTTATACGGCAATTCTGTGGCAAACCTGTAAGCTTGCAGACCAAATCTATAAGAAACGGTCCATAACAACACATAAAACAACTCCTTAGATACGATCGTCTATAGCTTACAGATTTGCCACAGAATTTCCGCATTAGTTTTCAAATATTTGACAGTTTTCTTGTGTAGAATAAATTACCAGTTCTCTTTCTATAAAATTTCTAGACGAATGTGTAGATATTAAGTATTCAAATAAATGTTTTAAGTTTAAAGTATATTATTTTAATTAAAGTACATTAAAGTACATTATAACCTCTGAAAATATTTATTTACAAACAGAATATTTTGTTATAAAATGAATAATTCAAAAATACTGGATGCAGCAAGAATACAAAATTTGAAAGACTAAATTTGACCAAAAATTGATTATATACTAATATTGTTTACATATGTTGACAGATAACTATCCTTTTTCGTGTCAAAAGTTCAGAAGGCGATAGTGGCGCCGTTCCGGTAATTTCAGTAGCGACTAACACAAATTACTCTATAATTAATATTGTGGTGTTACTCTCAAATTATAGGTCATTTTCTGTACACAGCAGCCGCAGTTCACACGTGTTTCAGATGAACGTAGTCTGTTTGATCGGAAAAAAATTGCGATTTATTACAGTAATTAGTATTTTATGTCTATATGAAGACATGTTAGATGGCTGTGTTATTTATTATACTGTAATTTATCAATGTTTAATTTAGATAAAATTTAAACTTACCCAGTAATAACCGTCCTTTCGTCCGTGCTACTACACTCGCAAACACCGACTAAGGCTGGCAATGTTTATCTTGAGCTGATTGCGCTTGTTTGTCACTCGCGATTATTTGTGTTTGGAATTTTTGCCTAATGCGTGTGAAGAATTTTACGTAGGTGGAAAATTATTTCAAGAAGTGTACTAAGAACAGCTGGACATTAAGAATATTCGCTGCTTAAGAGACCTTCAGTGTTCTGAGATCATCTGTATGGTAGTGTGGAGATTTCGAGGGTTGTTCTGAACAGAAATGTTCATTTTTAATTCTCAGTCCCTGCTTATCATTTGCGGTTAGATCAAAGACACGAAAATTCCCACGCAATCAAACATTTTCCCACGCTCATTTAAATGTAAAATAATTTCTCATTAATAAATTAAAACGCCAGTACCCGAAGTTTTTGATCCAATCTGGTATACTGGTAACTTTTTGATAAATTTATAAATAATAGTGTAACATTATCTCAATAAAAAATGGCAAAATTAATAAAATTTTAATAGAACTATTATGCTACAGATCTGGCTAGACGTACGAGTTTTATAGCTTTATTATATTTCACATACTCGTATTTTGTTCAGAATAACCCTATTACGCTTTAAAAACCAAAATTATGATGTACAAAGCAGCTGTAATTTCTGTACTACTTTAATATGGCAACAATGTAGGGAATAATGAGGATTCTACACTGTACACACAAGTAAATCACTGCATTTGTAAATAATTCATAAAGGGTAACGAATTTAGAAAAAACAATGCAACACAAAGAACAAATAATATCGATGATATAATTCTAATACTTTGTAAACCACTTTTTTTCGATTTTGGGATTATGAGCTATTCCCATAGTAAAAAGTGGGCTGAATCGATTGGAAATTACCTCGTAATTCGCAGAAGATTGACTTTAGTCCTATACCCTGTGAAACAATACCTCGTATCCAAAACTGGTACAGTTGTTGGTACTGGTATTGGTACCTGTATTAGTACCTCGTAACCCACCTTTTACAAACATAAACACGTTACATTATGGAATAAATGAAATACATTTGTCAGTTTTGAATATAATAAAAGAAATTACCAATAATTCAAACAAATTTATCAGTTTTTCGATCATTAGGAAAGTTTTTTTGTTCTCCTGAAAAGTTGAGATTTTTAGGTTACGAGGTATTAGAATTACACCATCGATATTTGATCTTTACATACATTTTTATTAGATTTTGATCAATTGAATAGCACGATTAAGATTAATGTAGATAATTGTACTATATTTAACTAATGGAAATACAGTCTGTTCCAAACGGTTAGGCGGAACTAGATTTTGCAATCTAGTTACTTTCATCGTTTAAATCGTGCTTTTCGACCGTTTTGTTTAAGCTTTGTAAATCATACTTACAATAAACATTTTTTGGTTAAGGTTAATATCATTTTAAAATGTAATTTTCTTTATATTTTGTGTCATTCTTAATACAAATTTCCCATTTATTTATTTTTTTGTCAATAAAATAAGTAAAAAAAAATATTAAATTTTGACATATGTCATTCGTTTCCATGGTTTCATTGTTGGAATTTTAAATTTTGACATTCCAACATGAAAAATGAAATATCCCAAGCAAGATCCCTTCTCGTGACAACCTAAAAGAACGAAATTCCCATTTAGTTCCGCCTAACCGTTTGGAACAGACTTTAAATTATATTGTTATTATTATTATGAGTAAAGTCTAATTATTAAATATGTTATAAAATCTCATTTTTGCAGCTTTTGCCAATATTATTCAATCAAAATCATGCAAAAATATATGTTAAGATTGTATATTATTTGTTTATTCTGTTGTGTTATTTTAATTTAAATACATGACCCTTTATGAATTATTTACAAATACAGTGATTTCTTTGCGTGTACAGTGTAGGATCCTTTTAATGCTTGCAGTTCGCAAATACACCCGATAACACCGAATGCTAAAATTTTATTGGCTGAGTTCGTGATAACAATATATTTTTTTTTTATCTACATACTTCAGCAAACATGTTAAAACATTTATATTACTAATATTAATACTAAAGAGCGGCCAAATTATAGTTCGTTTAGAAATGACCCGAAGTTGTAAAACCATTTTTTGTTTATATTAACCAGTTTTCATATTAGTGGCTTACAAATAACTTTTAAATGATTATATATAATCAAAAAAAAAAAAAAAAAACCCAATTTGCTTACGAATTATTGTAAACGAATTATTAAGAAAAAAAGGGTGGATAGGTGGTCTGATACACCCTGTATATCCTTTCAAATAATAAACACACTTTCATTAAAATAACATTTCATTGAATTAATAATTTTTTAGTTAGATTTTATACTACGTCTGCACAATTATTATTAAAATCGCTAACCACTTAAGTAAGTCCGAACCCTGAATATAACATAGTGGAGCAGTTTTTTTTTTTTTACTTTACAATGAGTAACGTAGTACGTAGTTCCTACCTGTTCTGATGTCTGAGTAAGGAAGGAGTGGCAGTACTGCAGACTGAAATGTCCCTTGGGTTCACGTGCCAGGAAGCTAAACTGAGCGTGTTCCGGTTCACACGTGGCGTATGATATTCGTCGTAGGGCATGCGCCATATGAACACTCTGAAACAAAGAAGAAATAAACATTAAAAATCTCACATTAGAAGGATATTGCGGTTGTCGAAGCTATTGTCATGTTGAAGTAGGACTTATGGTTGTTGGAATGTTCTCTAGCGTTCACGGCTGCGATTCTTCGGTAGCGCGGCTTTACAGTTTTATCGCCTGCGGAGTATTGCGGTCATTTCAATGAAATTGTAGAGCAACTAAAACTGTGACAAGGGATCCCTCTCAGAGAATTGGATTGAGGATACGTATAAACGACGCGACGACGCCAATTTTACTAAGAGAATGGTTTAGAAGGTGAGGGTATCGATGTGGTGGTTTCCGTTTGAATGGAGGAAGCATGTACCAATATCGGCATTTCCTTCGAATGCGGCGCGGTGCGGAGTGTGGACAGCGGGCTATGTCTGACAATGGATTGCGGAATCCAGACAAAACGTACGTTCGCAGTTTATTGCAGATTCCACCGAAGCCGGACGAACCCGTTTTCTCCGTGTGCATGCTCGCTTCATTACTGAGCAATTAGTTTAAAGGAGAACAGACTGCCGCCGACAGGTAATTCAAATATATGTAGTTACTTCACTTTGTCACCGGCAGCTTCACAATTAAAGCCGCGCGACTCATCAAGTGGCTAACGACGGCGCTAACGGCAACTGTCACGTCATGGTCCGGGAACACGCGCTTGCACATTTCCGTGTGTCGTATTTCTACTGGATACAGACCGTGTGTTCGTTGTTCACTGTTCACCGCCGAGTATTCAGCGCACAGCATTCGGCATAAGTACTTTGATTGCTCAATAAAGATAAATGATGACTAGCAGATATTATCAGATATATCTTCAGCCATATTTCAGGATAATTAAACATGAGTACGAACGTTCCACATGTGTGCGAGCAGTCATAATCTCACTGGAACATTGTTTGGAAATGGACATAGTGAAGCCGTAAATATTAAAGCGTATGCGGATAAAAATCGTGGCTAATTCTCTGTGACACAACCCGCTTTGCTAAATCCACTTTGAAACAATACTTTTGTATCTTGTGACACGTGGCATAGTATATTTGGGAAACATTATCCCATATTAAATAGTATCAATGGAACAATAGCACGGGGCCTGAGTATGCCTGCTGGATTTCCGTATCCACAATAAAATGAATACCTCCCCTACAACAATAGCACCGTCCGTATATCACCTGTGTTACAACACTACCTCCGTTATAGCATCAACAGACATTGTTCCACCGGTGTAAAGCAGCACAGCTACCTTCGCTCCGGCACTCGGAAACACACTACGATTCGCTCCGGTCATTGGTATTAATTTCATTCGAAATGTCGCCACTTTTCACCTGACGGCCCGAGTCGTTATTCTTCCTTTTCTCCGTGCGATTAGAGTCCTTTTTTTCGCAATGCCCAGAACAGGAGAGGACAAGCTGAAAGAGGTATAAGTAAGTATGATATATCAGCTGTCGGCTTGGACACAGAATCACAACAATCATAATGTCCAGAACAGTGGAAAACGAGGGACAGAAGCAAAGACTGTTTGTTTGCTGTCATGTTACCGTCGTAACAAATACTATTTCCTTTTTTTCCTGTTGATTTGTGATAAATGACATTATAAATGTGAGCGATGAGGAAACAGGTATGCGTTAAGTGATGTAAAAGTATTGTCATGGCAATTATTTAATTCACGAGACGTAAGATATGCAAGAACAATTAAATTTGTCAGATAATCAGTTTGCTAGTCAGGTATGTCAGTGTAATTCATTTGAAATAAACGTATTAGTAATGTTCATCCATTTGTAACGAAGCAGGGGCCGATGCATATTCAAGACGGTAAGTGGCTATTAGTCAGATGCAATCGGCGATGGGCGATGTGATGCACGGCAGCGGGAACACTCCCCGCGAACAGCGGCACAAACACTAAACTAATCGGTAGTGGTAGAGCTTCCGTAGTCCGCAGGTATTTCCGATCTCTATCTCACAGCACGATTCATTCCAGACCTGCCACGACTAAAATTAATCATTCAATGCAACCAACAGATGACAAACGAAATTTCACACGTCATTTGGTGGCGTTGAATACGAAATATTCACGTCGTTTTAACAGATCGCATTAATCTTGTTTGCTATTACAATAGGAACGGCGCCGGTTGTATCTATTGTTGGTAATGCATACCTGACGCGGGCGGATATTAAAACGAACGAACGTCTGAAATTACCTTCCATCAACAATGAATAAGATGATCCGTTGAGTGGCGAGGCGAGGGGTGCAATGGTAAACATGCGGGTTACTGGCGAGGGGAATTGTATTTTTATCGTGGTCGATGTTGTGTTTGTATGCGGACAGGAGGGTTGGCGACGGGACCGCAGGAAGGCGGTCAGTGACAATGCCTCCCCGTTTGCTCGGTAATGCAGTCCACTTGGGCTAGGACGCACTGCTGGCGCAAATGGGCAAACTTCCGCACGCTTCAAGCAAAGTGCCGTTAAAAGCTTACAAGAATACTCGTTCAACTCCGAACATTAGGCACTTGCATCAACTGTTGACGTTCTGATTATCTTTCATTTATATAATGTGTTATAACATATAGAGCTCGTTAAGCTACTCGCTTCCGAATTAAACCCATTTCCAACGTTTATTTTAATAATAGTGCGTTGAAAGCTCGACCGCGCGTAGGCGTATAGCGAAGCACGGTTCCTGGAGATATTTACTTGCGTGTGGTGCGTGGTGGTAGCAGATACATGAAACCGTCCTGCCGGGAAAACCGGCGGGAGTTGTAGGAAGTGCAGACATCACGAGCAGCGACTAGGATCGAGTCAGGTTCATATACCCATCCCTCTATGAAATGTGATTAAAACTGTCAAGTGCGACGGTAGTAAATAAATTAACTTAGAGAATTTAATTTAGTAAACCAAAACACGATGTAAAACATTAAGCGGACTAACTCTCAGTTTCAGTGAAATTAACGCTAATGCAAACACTATCTGAACTATGCACTCTGATTTAAGTAGCAATCTCATTGCAGGCTAGTTTATGTCTCTGGCACCAGATGTGCTTAACAGGATATTAACTTTAAACCCTGATGTACGCGTGGTCGTAATCATCATGTCTTGTTAAGACCCCATTCTAGGTGGCCTCCTTGGGGATGCGTCTCAGGGACAAAGCGCTCGCCACATTATAAGGTATTGAAGCGGACGTTCCGACGTCGCGCTTCTCTCGTTTCGCCCTGTCTCCGCAAAGCTCGGAACTTGTAACGAGATGCTCGCAGATAAAGATGCTCTGGGAAGCTGTGGCGCTCACATCAAACATTTCCAGTTCTTACAATCCCGCGGTGATTAATTATATCGATATGTCACGGTTGCGATGACAACACAGATTGACTTCAGTCTCCCACTCGTTCGGATGGTTCTTGCCGGCGGGAGACGGCACATAAAAGCCAATGCAATTTTCCGAAGACCCTCATGTTCCCGATTTACTAATCAAAGCGCTTTTTCGTAACATTCTTACATCTATTCACTGAGAGAATTAAAGTACTCTGCGCTGTCATGGTATTGCAAGATTTGTGCGTTCGGAAAGTCGGCGCTAAAAGGTGTCTAACAAAATAAAATGGTCGCAGATGGTCAGAAGTTTTGTCTTACAGCCGACATCAGAATACTCAAGGGGATGTTTTAGGGCGTTTACCGGTAAAAGTAACTACTCCGTGAGGACCATTATTTTGCAATGACGTATATTTATAACTCAACGCGGTATAACGATTTTTAGTTAACCTCCGCTTTTTTTTTTTTTATCTTGTACATAAGCCAGAGAGCACGGTGAGGGATGAAATAATAAAGAACGGAACAATGTTTCGTTACGTACAAATAAATCTGTATAATTGAACGAATATCCACGGAAGCAGGATAATGAACAAAATTAGTTCTTATTCTTATTTTTTCTTTGACAATGCTCTGTTGGAACAGAAGGGCTCTCAAATTACTTTAATAAATGAGTGACGAATATTCGTTGTCAACGTAAAGTTTTCATGTTTTATTTCTGTCGTCTCAAATATATATGCTTTGGAGAATTTTTAAGGAAGAGATCATTTGTTTTGTTGCAGAAAACGTTTCTAAACGCAGTACTTCACCATTCAGACAAACACAACATTCAGAGACGTGCTCGAAATATATTTTAAAATCAAAAGAAAAACAAACAGATCTACTCAACATATCCATCAGTCATGTGTTTGACAAGACGAATAAATTTAACGGAAATTTTAAATTTCAAGTTGCTCTGCATATGAAAGGATTATTAATGATCGAATCTCTATATTTTTTTCACATGATAAGAGAATTACACGGTATTAGCGAATACGCAGCGCAACGGGTTGAGGTGCGGCTGTTTTTGAAAGATTTACGATAACGATAAGCGTGTATGTTGTATTGAAAGTGGTGAACCGTACAGAGAAATGTTAATCATATTTTTCAATTAAATACGAACAAAAGAATTAACCACTGATTTTTAAATTTAAATACAATTTATAAAGTCACATTTAATGAAAATGTAATAATGCCATTGCTATATTAACTTAATGTAATATTTGTTTTTTAGGGAGTGGACAATGTAATCTGTAAATTAAAATTAAATGCATGTTTTTTTTTTGTAACAATTTAGTTAATTACAAATGAACTTGCAGTATGTAGTTTTTATAACAACATTCCTGTTTACAATTTGTACATTTGTTGTTTTTATTTTGATTAATTCAATTTATTCTGGTGTGTTTTGAATTTTTATTGAAACAAAAACTGAATTAATAACACTTTTAAAGTAATTTGTGACAATAAAAGCACAGAAAAAAGTTATAGCAATAAAATAAATAAATAGGGTAATAACTATTTGATAAATTATCAATAACTAGCTGGCATGCCAGTTCTGGGTAAACCATCTGTCGCTCTGCCTCTCTGTTTTCCCTTGCCATTCAACAGAACCCTGCGCGTTTATAAAAAATATTAAATTTTAAGGCATAAAAAAGATTTAGTCAACGGAAAGATTTTATAAAAAGGTTGGAACCGCATCAAGAGTTGTTTCGCAAGTAAAATGGAATACCCGGTAAGTCGCCCCTCCCGACCGGGGAAAAAAATATTGCTAACGTCCAAAAAATAAAAATGTCTTAGTATGAAAAATATAAAACATTTATTATTTAGGGTTTGTCAGGTCTTGATAAGCGTCCACTAATCGCAAACTTCAGCAACCTTTTGAGCCGGGTCATAATAAAGACTAGTGGAGCTAAATACACACGGTTGCATTCCAAACCTTGGACATATGCAGATGCGGAAATTACGCCAGATCCAGTGCTCGTACAATGCGGAGTGACCACACTACTTTCTGCATCCTGCAGATCAAAGAGGTGGCAGAAGATCTGAAGGCGGGAATGGACTCGATTTCCCTTCGATAGGAGGCTTTCATACCACCCAAAACACCAACTATCAGGACCACAAGCTTAACTTTATATCCTAGATATAGCTTTCTAAGATCGGTCGTGAGATTCATATACTTGGACCTCTTTTTCCTCCTCCTTAGAGATATTCTTCTCAATTGGACTTGCTAATCCGATCACAAACATCTGTTTGGTTTCGATACCCAGGAGGGTTATGTCCAGCTTAGTGGATGTCAGTAACCTCGAGGTGGGGAAAGAGTAATTCCAATAAATGCGGCACTTGGAATTTTCCACCACCGATTCTATATCAGAAGGAACGTACGCTATAACCGGTATTTGCTAAATACCATAAGCATGTCTAAGATGGTAGTAGAGCACGCGGAGAGCAATATGTCGAGACACGTAGCTCGACACTGCAAGGGATGGACAAGCAGACAGAATGTGCATAATGGTTTCAGGATGGTGGTGGCATAACCTACAGAGTGTGGACTCTGACATTTGGAATATGCTGGCCCTGTACGCCAAAGTATATATAACACCATCCTGACACGCAAACACAAAACCTTCCGTTTCCGATCTCAAACCAGCAGACTGGTTCACGTTCTCAAGCGAGAACGTGAGTTTGGCGGACAACTCTAGACTTTTCATATGTTTGAAGAACACAGAGTGCATACTTTTACTCAATGAGGTAGTATAATATAGAGACTGAACGAGGGCGATGTGTTGTGAAGGCAATACCCTCTTAGGCAGGGAGCGCGATGGTGTCCCAAGGACTTGCGCGTGTTGCTAACAGCCAATGACGTCATATAAACCATACGCCATAAAGCCTCATTGCTAATATCAATGTTTTGCCGATAAGAATTGCAAGTAAAAATATGTTTTTTTAAAACAGTAAACTGCAAATTTTAATAAAATAAATTTCATAAACAATATTAAATTAACCTTAATTTATTAGTATATTTTTAAGATAATTAGTAGTTTTTTTTTCACGTTTATGGTCTTTGATATTTAGGCAATTAGCCAAATATATAGGTTTTTAAATTACATACATTTAAAATACAATATGATCGAAAAAAAAAATCTAGTAGGTCCTGAATTTAAAATGTACAGTGCACAATTTTGTTAATATAAAAATAAATTAAATCCTTGTCTATCTAGACACTTTTTTTCTCGATCATATTGTATAGTAACGCTTCAGCCACTTTCTAAATTTAAAACGGGCAGATTATATCATTTATTCCATGATAAATTAAAATTTATCTGACAAATTATAAAGATGTATATCTATAAAGTGCTGGGTAAAACACTTTTCTGATGTATTCGAAGTACTGAATACAAATACTCTTTTTAAAGAAAAACTGTATGTAATATTTTAATTAAACATTACTTTTTAGTATTTAAAATACTAAATAGTTGAAATACAGTTCACAACTCTTTAACTGTAATTTATGACAATATTGTTAAAAGTTGGAAGATGATGGGAAGGTAAAATATTAAACTTTAAAAAGATAACATAACAAAACAATCATAAACACTATATGACGCCGGCGTTTTTCTTATCGATAGCTGAACAAAATAAATGTAAATTAGGCAGCTTGTTATACTCCTCGGGACGAATCCCTCTTTCGTCTCCACAGGGTCATGGCTTCATAACAAACAGTGCTAATACTCTTTTCACACTAGATCTTTAAGATCGGATGTTTAAGTGAATGTATCTTTAAACGCTAATGTGAAACCGTACGGCCTCGTCTAAACACGACCGATGTTTAAGACAGAGATCTGCGTCTTAAACTTCGTACGAACTTAAACTTAATTTCTATTATAAAAAAATACTCCTTGAATTTGTGCTGTCAACATTTTACATTATCATAAACAAGAATACTGTATTATATCGACGTTATAAGAAGTTTATACTTATTGTTATAATAAAATTATTTATTTTAATAATTTGTTTAATAAAATACAGAGCTACAATAATTGAGATAAAATGTATCGACTTACATGTTAATACAGGTGTAATATATTCTTTATTGTAGTGCCTTTATTGTAAAATGAAATGAAATATCCTTAATTGTTTATAATAATTCAAAATGTGCGTCTGCGCAGACAGTTCAAAACTGGTAATTTCATGACGGTAACTTAAGGACAAAATTACTGTAGCTGATGACAGCACCAGAGATTTAAACATCAAGTGTGAAAGCATACCGATCTTAAACATCGGTGAACTTTAAGTTCACTCGTCTTAAAGATCTAGTGTGAAAAGGGTATAAGGAATAGAGCGTGCTGAGTCTATCTATATGACGTCAATGCTTTTACTCATGTGTTCTTTTGTCAACATAACTGTCTCCACTCGTTTCACCGTACGGGTAATAAATGTCGTTTAATTATTATTTTGGAGTTTGTCAGGTTTTGACTTTGTTTTACGGTAAAATACCTTAAATAATAAAAATGTTGTGCAGTGGGTAATGTAACTTCAATCACCCTGCATATACATATGTCATGCCTATAAGATACACATTTTCGGATAGAAGTAAAATTTCCCTTACTAAAAATAATAATAATAAAAAAAAAAACATATTTCGTTATTGTATATTTTTAATGTGCAAAAGAGTTTACAAACATTAGAGGCAAAATATATACCGTTATATTATCTTATGGCTTGTATATTTAACGCGGTTGGTTTTGTTTGTGGGAACACAAATTAAAAATGGCGGAATATAAAATAACACCCCAAAGTTTGTTGTTTATCAAAGGTGGTGTATGAATTTCAGTGTTATAACCTAATTTATCTGCTTATGTAAACTGTGGAGCGACCCCAGATTGTTGACATTTCATTTAAAAACATCGTTTAATCTGGTGGCAAAGGTACTCTACGTATATAAACATGTAGATGTAGCGAAACCATGGAAGCTAAAGTGTTAGCTTCAACGGTTATGTTTAGTTAAACTATTAGTGGCCAGTTATATTTTGGATAAATATTTTGTTTCAGAACGTTCACGGAGTTAAGTGGAAATTGTATTTTGAGTCAGTAACGGCACGTAGATACGTTATGGGAAATAAAACGACTTTTAAACCAAAGTTTTACGATAATTTGATTAAGTAACAGTTAACAATTATAAAATAAAATAAGCTATATGTGTTGTTACACTATTCAACAATTTACAAGCATGGGATGAAAAGTTATGTGAACTTCTAGGCGTAGATGGAGCTGATAAAATGTGATATATGAGGTTATGATAGATAGTTTATTATTCATGCCATTTCTTGCTTGTAATCTACAAAAATCTTTACTTTTGTACTGTTAATTGACAAGTTCGTAATTCTAAATACGAGGTTATGTCATATATCAGGATATTGTCATTAAAATTTTATCCCGTTTTGACATTTGGTTTGGTTTTTACAATAGAGGAAACTTTTTAAGATCGCAGCGCTATATACGGCAAAAGCTGGAAAAACACTTGAAAATGACATTAAACTATTACTTGTGTATTCGATTACAAAGTGAAAATGAAGACGAGCTGTATCTTCTATTTTCCAAGCTTTTTTAGGCAATTTTTCTTATTTAAAGGTAATTTACGATTTACAAGATATGTAATAATATACTATTATAAAGAAATTTCAAAGAAAGTTTTAGTTTTTCATTGTATTTTTAATTCTTTTTGACTGTCTGTCAATATGATATTAACAAAAATATGGTAAATATATTAGTAAAAATTAAAAATCTCTGCCTGAAGAAGTGGAAGGGCCTTTTAATATATGAATTGATGATTTAGACAAATTTTGGGTGGGATAAATGCTTTTATTTAGTATTTTCTTGGACGTAAAATATCAATTTTAAAAGTTGCTCGTTGCATAAAATGCTCATTCATGGGTTTGGATTTTTGCCCATTTTTAGTTTTTTGGTCCATAGAGACATTTGTGTATGTTACACTTTCTCTCTACCTCCAAATGTCATTTCAATTGATATTGTTCCTGATTTAGGAAAATTATGGAATTATTAAGTGGGATACTTCTTTATTCACGATTTACATTGCGGCACACAACAAAATGAATTGTTTTTTGCCATGATTCACAAAAATAAAACACAAACAATAAAAAAAAAATGGGCTTCTCCATTGAACAAAACAAAACAATGTCACTTTCGTATCTCCTAAAAATCGCCACCAGATGTCAGGGCGCTTAGGAAGTTTCCCCTATAGCGAGAAACTGTCACTGTAGTTTTGTTTAAGAAATTGAAAATTTTAAATTCCTTGGCGATATAATTAATAAATTGGGTGAGGATGCCCCTTCATGTGCAACCATTTTTCGCTGGGTAGATAAGTTTAAGAGGTGATGGAATCAGTGTCAAGAATCATCGTAATTGCGGATGTCCGAAAACAGCCATAGCACCGGAAATTGTTGACAAAATCCACTATGCCATTTTAAATTATCGGCGAATAAAGTTGTCAGAGATAGCAGAGATAGCAAAGATAGCTGGTGTACCGACGGAATGCGTACATTATATTTTAACCGACGAATTAGATATGCTGAAGTTATCCGCAAGATGGGTGACCTTTTTGCTCTTTGCGGAGAACAAACTAATTCCATGTTAACTTTCTCAAGCTGAATAAGTTGTGTCGCTTCGTGTCCATGGATGAGACGTGGATTCAATATTATGGCAGTTATTACGTCAGAGACCAAGGAACAGTCCAAACAATGGATTCATCGAAGTTCCCCGACTCCAAAGAAGACCAAAGTGATCCCATCATCCGGAAAAATCATGGTATCCAATTTTTCGGACGCGAAAGGGATCTTATACATAGACTCCCAAAGGGCCAAACAATTAACGGAATTTGCTATTTGTTAGAATTATATCTTTCGGGGACTCTCTCTCTCTCTCTCTCTCTCTCTCTCTTTCTTTATAGGCCTTCTGTCCCAGAACGACGGTGCGAGATCAGAGACTCCCATTAGTCTTTGATTATCTTGACGTAGGGCACTACTTACATAATTATAAATTGTGTAATACCATAGTTGTAAGTTAAGTTTTAAAACATCTGGAAACCCAAATATTTTCCCCATTATATATTATTATTTTTTGTAATTTGTAGAATCAGGTATGTCCGCCCCTGAATTCCATCGTGTCACCATGGGAACGAACGTTACCAACGAAAACATATGATGAGAATAGGCGAGGGGGTAAAGACGACTACAACAGGCACGAGAAGAATTCTCCGGAATGTTGAGTGATCTGAGGATATACGATGTGCCTGCAGGATATCGTACTTTCACAGGATTTATTTCGAACAATAACTTTGTTAAACAATATAAAAGTCAAATACAGTATTTTATGGTTTTTGTAAAACGTATTGAGTTTAAAATGATGATATATTGGTTCAAATAGTAATAATATAAATGGATTCTTAATGTTTCTGGATAATGTAACATTTGTTTTATATTTCTGAGGCCAATAATGAATGTTTTAAAATAATGTATTACGTTTAATACTTCTACTTGCCAAGTAATACTTCCTAGTTAAATACATCTTACAATGCAAGGTTGAAAGATTTCAGGATTAAGTAAAGTAAGTTAAAGTTCATAAACACTTCAACATCATTTGGGTTGTACAAACCATTATGAATTCTGATCTTCTCTAGTATCTTCTTCCATTGGCCGTTTATTCATCTGTTCACCTTTAAATTTTGAATCCACAAATTTATCATTAATATTTACATATTAGATGCAGAAGTATTGATCTTCCGTTGGGTGTTTCTTACTTCCTTAATCCTTAGCCTCTATATCTTTCGGTGTGAGGCTAATTGGAAGTTTCATAACATATAAAATATAGTTTCATCATCAAAATATTTGTTCTGGCTTTCTATGACTCTATCTCTCGGAAAAGTTTGCAATTCATACGTCAAAAAAAGATATGAAGGTAGTTAGGGAGGCATCCAGCTACGATTTTTCTTATTTCACAGTCTTCAGTATTGCAGTAGTTCATTTGGCCAAATTCCTTTTAACTTTCTATTGTCTCGACAACAGTAAAATTAATCAATGGGTTCGGCTGTTGATTATATTTACCACTAGTTCATGCTCATAAGTCGACCATGGCATTTGTTGGCAATATTTTCTCCGTAATGAAGGGAATTTTGAGATCTTTCTATTTGAGACGTACTAAGGTGAATTCACCAAAGCTCGGAGCGCCTTTGACTGGATCTTTGTATGATTTTTAATCTATTTGGTTTGACATATCTCCATAGTTGAAGTCTATACGACCAGATGGGCTTGAGTATGGTTTTATATAGTTCTACTTCTTATCTGAGCACTGTCAGTCAGGGTGACTTTTGACCTCACTCATATAAAACCTCCATCTTGATTTGTTAATTGACCAACTGAAAGACTAGCAAGTTTTTTTTTTTTTTTGCAGGTGCAATGGGAGTGAATATTTGTTGGGGATGAAATACCGAGCAGAAGATGACGAACTGCTTTTTGGACGAATTTTCATGATAACACGAATACGCAAATGACTTTCCTTTGAGCCTACTCGTATACAATTATTCGTTTGAATGAAGTCATGTCAAGGGATTCCGTCATTTGCGCATTGCGCGTCGGTTCGAAGATGCGCGTCGGTGCGAGGTCATATTTATCATTAAATATGATTTTTCAAAAAATTCGATGCCAACCTTTCAGAAATGAAAATGGAAGTTTTTTGAATTTTAAATAATTGTACCAAAGCGCGAAAAAAATATTAAAACTTTTGCTCATCCCTAATACATTGGTACCTGGGTTTTCGTCGATAATCCGTCCGAAAACAATCGTTGAAATCCGAAACCAACGAAAACTGAGGCGATTATTTTCATATGAATCGCAATCAATAAAAAAAGCACAAAAACACTAACACTGGAAAGCAATGGAATTGTTTGGCTAGACGGGCGGGTTAGATGCTCACACAACGAGAAACAACGCAACAATGCTTAGCGCGTTGGTCGTGGTACGCCGACGAAATCCGAGGCAACCGACGAAACCGAAGTCAATGAAAACCTCTTGTCTTGTAAATAAATAAAAGTACAGTAGGACCTCGTTTAGCGCTTAAGATGCGTTCCTACACGACAAAGCGCTAAATGAAACAGCGTTAAACGAGGTCATTTTAACACATAGTAAATAGGGAAAGGGGAACACGCGACCAAAAATAAACAAATTTTACTTTAATTTCAAGTTATTTTTATATTTATATTAATTTGCATAATAATTATTGTTACATAACACGTAAACATATGCACACGGAAATATCAAGTTCATTTTTGCGATGAAGGTCCTGGCTCTTCTGAAATTTTTGTTTTTTTAGTCATCTAGTGTTATTTGTCGCTTTCTTTTTCTCTCGTTAAGCAAATATCGTTAGCAGGAGATCGCATCCAAAACGCATCGGCTTGCCCTTGCACTCCTTTCAAAATCTAGATCATTCGCTTCAATTTGATAAACAATTTCAGTTATCGTTACCAAACTTTTACTAAGGAAATATGCGGCAAGTTCTTTGGGTTCTTTGTTTTCAGAATCACTATTTTCAAGTTTTGTCAACATGATGTCCTTGTTCTGCCAGTTCTTGAAAGTCGTCGTTGGTAAGGCTCTCACCAGAAACCTGCCGTAACTCCTCAATATCTTGCCCATCTACATCTTCTAGTTCTGCTGTATCGATTAAGTTGACAATCTGGCCAACGATAGGCTCTTCTCGTTGAGAATCCTTGGATACCTTGAATAAAAATCAATGAACAGACCGCGTTATATCAAATCAGCGTTAATCGAGGAAGCGCTAAATGTGGTCTTACTGTATAACTAATTATACGGAATTATTAACTCTCGAAACAATTAAAATCAGCATTTTCTAGCATAAGAAGTTTTGTTTATTTAAATAATGTATTTAAAATAAAGTTCGCATTTAGTAAATAAAATAAATTAATTATAATTAATAATCATAATATTGTATCAAAAGAGTTACTCAGCTTTTGCAAGCAAAACGTATTATCTGTCAGCATATAGTTTAATATAGTTTACCTGAAAGATCAAACCCGAATCTTCACAGATAGTAGAAAAGGCAATCAAATTCATAATTAAATTTGGCACGGTATAATAATCAAGGAAATGCACAGTTTGTGTCAAAATATACCTCAGGTCTACATATTCACTCCATTTGCTACTAATATCTCGTTAACTAAATTCCTCTGGGCTAAATTCCCACGGAATTTGGATTCAGGTGGCACATCTTCCCTAAATATTCTCGTTTAACCCTCGGGATAAATACGTACTATTATAATTACTAACAATTTCGAACATCTTTATACTTGCCCTTTGATAAATTTTATATTTTATAATAGAATTCTAATAACTTTGTTAATAGCCACTTAACGTTTAAATTTGTAGAAATTAATATTTTATGGTGCTTTATCAAATTAGAATATTTAGAAGGGTTTCCCAGAAAGAAATGTCAGGTTTCTATTCTGTTAAGTGGGGCAATAAGAGTATATACATGTGTAAATGTCTGTGTGAGATCATAAATATCAATAAGATGGCAGAAAAAAAATTTAGATGTTTTCGAAAAGTTGAAATTATTCGGCTCAATACTTTTTCTTTTTTTTTGCTTAAATAAAAATGCCTTCAATAAAGAGTTTTTTGTTAACGGTTGACATAACTCTCACAGATTACAAGTTTCTTATACAAAGTAACAACCTGAAATAAAATTAGTAACAAACTATATAGGTATATCAAAATTTGCAGCGAATTTTTATCTATCTAATATAATATTTTTTATAGTAGGCAAAATAGTTATAAAAATCATCTGTGGCCACCACAGGACCGACCGCTATCATAAAGTACTTGTATAAAATACATTCTAGCAGCAGAGTAGAAATAACTTGGCCAAATATTATCTAACAGAGATATTATTTATTATGACTATGGAAACGTTACATTCTTCTTCTTCTGATTTTTTGGCTTTGGTGAGGTCACCATTCCCCCAGTGCACACAGCACGTCAAACAATTAATTATTTGAAGGAGAAAAACATCGAATTAATGTCTCATTGCCCGTATTGACCTGATTTATCCTCCAACGATTTTTTTTTTGTTCCCCAATGTCAAACAAAAAATACGTGGACAGCGATTTTCATCACCCCAAGAAGCTGTTGAAGCCTTCAAAAACCATGTTTTTGAGATGCCACCTTCAGAGTGGAAGAAATGTTTCGAGAATTGGTTTGAACACATGCAAAAGTGTATAAATCTTAAAGGCGAATATTTTGAAAAGCAATAAAACAGTTTGTTAAAAAAAGAAAAAATCTTTCTTATTTTTTGTAAAAACTTAAAAGGTAGCCTTGATATTGTGTTTAAAATGTTAAATTCGACACTGAACTTAACATAATGAATAGAATTTTGCTGTCCATCTAAAACAACTTGAAAGTCGGTGTACACCGGTTGAGTACTACTGCTTTATATTAAGTAGTATTTACTTTACTACACTATACTATCATCCTATACTATTTTATGATTGTATGATCGCAAGAAAATCGATATGAAATTTTAGCAGTATTTTTCTGTACCAGTGTATTTTCATTATTTTTCATCTCCATTAGTAACAGTGTTTAATTTAGCACGTAGCAATCTAATTGCATTTACCGTTATCACAATTCGATATTGCAGCCACTATAATGACGTTTAAAAGTTCCACTGTCCATTTACAAATATTACCATTCAAAATATTTTATTATCATTTGCTGTTAAAAGATATTGATTAAAATAAATAGTTAAATGACGTAATGAAAAATAATGGTAGTTTCGTTGATTGTTAAAATAAAAATAAAATGTTATGGATATAATAATTTAAAAAAGGAATTTAATGTATTTAGTTACTATTATTTCAACACAATCATCATCAGTCAGCCAATTACGACATTGTGTTAATTAGAAATTTCTTCGTTTTTCGTTGTTCTTTGAAATGTTCTTGTTTATCTTCGCCTTATTTCTGTTTTCTTCGGTTTTGCTTACGTGTCTCCGTGTCTGTTTGCATTTCTTCTCTCTTTCAATATTTTCTTCATTATGGGTACTCGTTTTCCGGAATCTTCTAATATTTCTGTCAAGCTGATTTTCAACTCTTTTACTTTGCAGTCATACATATATGCCACAGCGTTTATTCTCTCCTTCCACACATTCTGTATTTTCTCTCTTCTGCCTTTAACCACGGTATGTTTCCCCGAGTCTCATTCCTGAATCGAAATCTCGCTATCAGCTGTATATTTTTGTTTTCTGTCAAATACCTTGGCATGTTGATGGTTCTTATTTGACTATAGATGGGGAAAAAGGTGCTGTTTTCTATTCTGTTCGTTTGTACCTGTACCTGTATTTCAGTTTCTCTTGCTATTATGATTTTTTCTATTAATTTTGTTGAGAACCCCTTATTTTCGTAATATTTTCTTCTATTTTTCTCCCATCTGGATTTTCCTATTTCATTCAACTCCCTTCTCCTTAATTCTCTCCAGCATTGGTGTAATATTGACTTTTCCGGTATTATCCTTATACGTTCTTCGTATCTCATCGCCAACTTTCCTGCGTGCGTTTTTATTTGACACCTCTTCGTATCTTCTAATATTAAATAGTTAGGAGTGTGTTGAGCCAATCCTAATATCCATCCGAGGTACTTTACAATTACAATCTGTACTCCAAGAAATGTGTTATGGACACAATGATGGTCCGCATGCCTGTGTGCAAGTTTATAATAATAAAATTAGTTCCCATTTTAGTGGTTTAATTTTTTAACCTAACTCTGTATAATCTCTAAAATATATGATATATAAAATATCACTGATCCACCGTTTAAGAAATTCTGTTTTACACACACATATATAAAACAAAATCATTTTTCAGATCCATTTAGTATTCTCTCATGAGTTGAATAATATGTGACATATATAATATTCCTGTAATCCGATAAAGTTCTTTGTTTTCAAATTCAGCAATTTTCACCGCTGAGTTCTCGCGGTTGGCGTGGTTCGAGTAGGTACGTATAACACGGCAATAGCGCGAACTCTCGGGTTCGAGTTTACCAAGTGTCCAGGCATACATGAATGAATGTGTTATCGTAGGATTAGCCTCTGAATACAGGTGCACACATGTGGAATACCTGATAGTGAATACGGTTAATCTATAGGATTTATGCTCAAAGGATTTCCTAGTTTAAAGGTGACACTTACGAAAATTAGAACTGAATATTTTGTTAATATTATACTGCAAATTAAATATTGGTCATTGTGTTCCACGTTAATTTTATTTATAGAAAGATTTATTTTTTTTGGAACAAACTGTTTCATTGCTTTTCAAAATATTCGCCTTTAAGATTTATATACTTTTGCATGCTGAAATTGGTATCTCAAAAACATGTATTTCGAAGGCTTCAACAACTTCATGAGATGATGAGAATCGCTGTCCACGCATTTTTGTTTGACATTAGGGCACAAAAAGTCGGTAAAAAATGTGTTAAAAAACGTTGTCGGATAAATCAAGTGAATACGGGCAATAAGACATTAATTCGATGTTTTTCTCCTTCAAATAATAAATTGTTTGACGTGCTGTGTGGGAGCTTGCATTGTCGACGTTTTTGGTTGTTTTTCCTGATTTTGTCGACGACTTCTGGCAAACAAATTATTGTATACCATTTAGCATTAACTGTTCTCCGATCATCTATAGGAATGGTTGCGACATGTCCAGTATAACCGAAGAAACAAGCGATTATTTTCTTGGAAGTGCTTCATGAACGAACAACTTTCGTAGGTTTCGGTTCATCTTGGAAGACCCAAATAGTGGGTTGTTGCTTAATTTCTGGTTCATATGAACAAATCCAAGTTTCGTCACCTGTAACGATGTTGAATACGGATTTTTCAGTGCCTAGGTTGAATTTTATTAGCATTTCCTTATACCAATCAACACGAGCCATTTTTTGAGCTTGGGTCAAATTATGCGGAATCCATCGGGTTCCGTAAAAAATTTTTCACAGCTAAATGTTCATGCAAAATCAAATGTATTGCAGTCTGCGATATGCCAAAGGATGCCTCTATCTCACGGTAAGTCACATGCCAATCTTCTTCATTCATTTTGCGTACAGCATCGATGTTTTTTTGAATCACAACTGATTTTGGTCGACCTTCACGAGATTCATCACTGACAGACGCACGGCCACGACGAAATTCTGCAAAACAATTGTAGTCAGTCTTTTCTGATGGTGCTTCATTACCAAAAGTTGAACGAAGCGAATCTATGCATTGTTGTTGAGTTACTTAAATCGTAATGGGCTTTACTAAAATCGTAAAAAATCATCCAACGAAAACCTACACGATTAATATCAATTTTTTCACAAACTTTTTTTAACGCTCACTGTCAACAAACTACTCGGTCAATTTATAAGCTGCCACTGATAACAACAAATAACAAATGTGAAATATTACGAATATAGTAATGACACATTACAATATTGCCATCTAGTGCTCGTTTGTAAAAACATAAAAGATAACCCTCGTATTCTGGAAAATTTGCATAATAATATTTTTGTGTAAATTGAAGCGAAAACTGGGTTTTTCATGAATTCGAAAAACTGACTAAATGTGCGGCACTCTAGCGACGAAACCGTTCATCCCAAAAAAAAATGTATGCAAGCTAAATTATAGAGCAGTGTTTTTCAACAGGTGGTCCGCGGACCACCAGTGGTCCCCAGAAAAATTTTAGTGGTCCGCGAAAGTTTCTATATGAGTGTTTTGCAGTTTTTTTGTTATTTTTTATGCACATTTTTTATGTAAATAATTTAAATTTTGTTTATTTTCTGTAAACTTTCTGTGATTTTCTACAAATAAAATAAATGTATTTATTAGCACATTAAATATATCTGTTTTCTTGCAAAAAATGAACCAACAATTATTATTGGTCCGCGTTAGAAAATTATATATTATACTGGTACGCGGTGCATTTTTGGTTGAGAAACACTGTTATAGAGAATTACATCCTCTTTAATTTTGAAAAGATATATATCTTTTTCGAATTTTGCAATGGAACGGAAATATTTGAAAACAAACATTTGTTTACACATTTCTCGAGGTTCTGAAGTTTAGTAGATTAAAAAATTTCAGTCGTAAACCTCGAAAGCAGCACCTCAAGACCTAATCTTTCCACTAATTTCCCACAATACTTTCTCCAAAATCACTGTTTGGAACACGAATTTTATGGACTATAGGGATTTGCAGCTAAGCACCCTACCATCTGGTGAGCGTTTCATGAACTTGTATGCGACAGATAACATTTCGTTTTGTCTATTGGTTTTGTATGAAGTTTGTTTTTAAAGTTTTATTATAATCATTGAAAAATGTATAATACATATTGTTGTGTGCCTATGTGCAATTCATTGAAAAGAAGAAACCCGGAAATATCGTTTCATTTGTTTCCACCAATATGAGACACCGTACGGTTCTAAACAAAATTGGGAAAGCAAGAGGTTAGGAATCGACGCGATGTTTAGATAAACATTTTAAAAATTGGAAAAAAGCGAGCCCTTATATGAAAGTTTGCTCATTACATTTTAATGATAGTGACTACAAATAATATTTTCAATTTTGTATTTATTATCGCATATCTTGAAAATTCCTGTTATTGTGTGTGGGTTTGATTATAATGCACGTCTGTATAAATCTTTATGAACTCTCTGTTAGTCTCAGTGATCCCACACAATATTATATGCCCAGCATTGTAGATTTCTACCCCTTCGTAAACAACACGGGAATTATTATTTAAACCCCCAATATAATTAAAATAATCGACAATGGAAAACTGTGCCGCCATAACTTAAAACCAGATTACAAAATGTAGTATTTAAGATGTTTACAAGTAATGTCCCTTTAAAAAAATGTCCTCACAGTACGTGTGTAGGGTAACTGCAGCGAATTTCGACTACCAAATTTATTTATTTTTTAATTTACGTACTATTCAATAGTTTGGTAGGAAAGTGGTCCCAATCGATACCTCATTCACTTATCTTTAGGTGCTAAATATTTTCACGATGAAACAAGCTGTTATTACAACTTAAGTTGGACATAAAAAAAATATGAAAAAAACTTTTATTTCAAAAAAGTGATGTTAATATCGACTACCCTAAAATTTTAAGATAATCAACGTTTCTTGTCTCTTTTACATTTTATTTAGGTAAAAGAATATAATAATAGAGACTTTTAGTAAGACGTGATTTTAATTGTCGTCAAATTAGGTAAGTGAAACATGCTTGCATGTAATATCGACTAGTCCGTAGTAGCTTCATTCCTCTAGTCGATATTACCTGCAATCAAATCTCTTTTATTTAGCCTGTGATATTGTAACAAAATATTATGAAAATAAAATTTTACCAGCTAATATATATGTATTTGGATCAGTTCTTATCAGTTTATTCAATGCAAAATATTTTGTTCAACTTTCCTTTGATAAACAACTGCTGATTAAAACCAATAAAAAAATATTTTAACACTTAAAAAATATAAATATCTACACTGTTCGTCTAACGATATTCACACGTGGCTTAAAATAAAGTGATGTTGGTTTTTCACATAAACATAGTGTTACGTTATACTACCGCTATAATGCAATTATTTAGAGAAATAATGGGATAGTCGAAATTACCTGCATAGTCGAAATTCGCTGCAGTTACCCTATACTTACTTGGTTATAAAATTTTAAAACAAAATCAGAAAATCGCATACAATTATTTATTTTTTGTCGTTTTTTGATACACTTTTCGCTATTATTTACTAGCAAATGTCAAGTGGTATCTGTTTAAGAATGGTTTCAAAAATATCCGCGAGGCGCTACGATCTTAAAATTTTTACCCTATAGTGCGCCTAGGATCTAAGTTTCCAATCCACGAGAAACTACCATTTTTCTAATAAAGAAATTTTTACTTAACCTCATTCTTACTTAACAAAATTAATAGTTAATCGTGGATTTTGTATCTTTACATACTACTTTCATACGAAATGTTTCATTTGCAAGAAATTCATGAAAAAATTCAATACATCTCTTGAAATTGTCATAAATCTCTCACATTTCGCTCATCAATGACTTTCTATCAATATGACACGTGTAGAATCTCGGCGTCAACATTTTTACTTTCATATATTATTTTTGAGAAGAGAAAAATGGAAAGATAATGCGTCCCGGGATTGCTTCACTGTCATCATGATGAACAACGATGTCAAAATAACAAAAAGAGGAAACATCTCAAACATAAAATTACTTCGAGAATTCGGCCTACTGTAGAATCTTGCCAAATGAAACGAACCGTAATAAAACATATTTCTGGTTTTGACATCTCATACAACGGAAAAAAGATTAATTGCGAGATAGAGAATAAATATAATACGGAAAATAATGATTATATAGAGATTTATATTTTTTATGGTGCGAGAAGGATAAAAAGTCGGATTGCATTTTAGAACTGGCAGTTGTATTTTGTGATATTTACTTTAAATGGCGTGGAACATAAACAGTAATTTGGAAGAAAAGGATTGAAAAAAAAATGTGTTGCAAAAATATAGCACAGAATGAAATATGTGATGTGGTTACATAATAGAATTTATACTTCAGTGGTTCTTAATCTTTTTCCTTCTTCGAACCACCAGTTATTAACAACAGATAGTACACAGTGCTTTATTAAAAAATATGTACACGCATCGGAAAAGTCTAGGGATATTGAAAAAAATATGAAAATATATTGCTTATTGTATATTTAATGTTGTGTCTCAATTAAAGTAGGCAATTATGAGTAGTTGGCTATGGAAAACAAGTAAAAACAATAACCAACAAGACAAAACAAATACAAATTTGACAAATTTTATTCAGTACATGATCCGTAGGTTGATCCATGTTTCATTATAATTCGGTTTAAAACTTTTATATTAATAATTGCAGTGTTTTTAAGTAGTAGCATTCTTCTTTAATAATGGAGCGACAACATTTAACTATCCACGAGATGATTCGTGCGGTGGGACTTCTCCAAGCTGGCTTCAGGCAAGTTGATGTAGCCGAGCAGATAGGAGTTTTTCAAAGTGTCATCAGTTGGTTATGGAGGCGTTACAAGGAAACAGGGAGTCCGGCCGAATAACATCCGGGACGTAGTCCCTATACAACAGCAGGTCAAGACAGATTTTTGGTCTTAAATGCTAAAAAACAATCTACTATTACAACACCCGAATTGGTAAGGGAGTTACAGCGAGCACATGACCGTTAGTAGCGATACTGTATGAAATCGTCTCCAGGAAGCTTATTAGCTTCGTGGAGACGATTTCACGAGAATATTCTATCTCGACGACCAATCAGATGTCAACCCTATTCTAGAGGCAATCGCAGAGCAAGATTAGACTGGTATCACAATTTTCAATATTGGTGTGATAATGATTGAGCTACAGTTTTGTTTACTGATGAGTCCAGATTTGGAATTCATCCAGATTCTCGTCGAACAAGAGTATGGAGAAGATCCGGTAATTTGAAACCTTTGAGGCACGTCCAGGAAGTTCACAGTTACAGAGGTGGTACTGTTATGGCATGGGGTGGGATAATCATTGGCGGTAGAACGTTTTTCCCAATGGATTTTTAACAGCACAACAATACACTCATACCTCGCTATACGGCCGCTCTTTATACGGCTTTTCGCTATAACGGCCTTCTTTAATTAGGGCACTTTTTCGATATATGGCCCAAAATGTTTCGTTAAACGGCCAAAAAAATAATAAATGTGAAAAAAATATGGCCAGAAAGAATAAAAACTAATGATCCTCAAGTTGATTCTATTTTTGAACTTCGACAAACCATATTGAACCTAGGAAGTGATCTTGGTTTTGAGAATTCGGAATTGATTCGTTATACGGCTTTTCGCTTTGCGGCCAAGTTTTCCGGAACGTATCTAGGCCGTAAACCGAGGCATGAGTGTATTTGGATAGCATTCTTCAACCTATTGTGCGTCAATTGCGTGGTGCTATTGGTGATCAGTTTCATCTTGCCCAGGATAACGCTCGGCCACATGTTGCGCGAATTGTAACGAACTGGTTGGACAACGAAGGTATTGATGCGATACCATGGCCAGCACAGTCACCGGATCTTAGATCCGTTATCGGACTTAGCCGATTGAACATGTGTGGGACATGCTTAAGAGAAGAATACTCCACATATGGATAATATCCACGATAATTTTGGATTCAGAGAGCTTCTAAGAGCAGAATGGGCACAGTTACCTCAAGAAGACATCGATAATGTTATTTTGTCCATGTATCGCAGATATAGACAAAATATTTGAGGGCGTAATTCAAAAAAATATTTAGGGCACATATGGACAGCAAATGACAACATTATAGTAAAAATGTTTACGATTACATAATTTCCCCATACATTCTAAATATGTGCGGCGTACCTATATGTGAGAGAAAAATGACAAAAATACATTATTTAATGCAAACATATTTGGGATATTAGTTACAAAACATGTATACATTTTAATTGATTAATAAATAAATTATTTTGTTATTATAACAGAAAATATTTACCAAAAATAATCCAGTTGAACCAAATGTCATGTATTATTCAAGATAATAATTATAAAATTATTATAGTTATTTACTTATTTTTACAAACAGCACATAATGAAAATTTTACAAATATTTTGCTTGTAAACACTGCAAATTAATTATTTATAATGTTATTAATTTATTATGAACGCAATTTCATTATTGTGACATTATACAGTTTAATATTTTGAATTTATAAAACTGGGTTAACAGGGCGGATATTTTTCAAAAAAAAAGACAAAGAAATTTTCTTAATAATAATCAATTTCACCAAATTCTCTTAAATTCCTACTGTAAAATCACTATTGTCAGGATATACGGTAACAAGTACTTTTTAAAAATACCTTTTATTTGAGATTTAAGGTGTGGTATTATTATGGCTGCACGATTTTAAATGGAAAATGCCAGTGTTTGGAATGATTTTGTATTTTAAGAGATATGAGATATGAACTGCTCGAAAATGTACCGATAACTGTCTAATGTTGTTAACTCAGGGGCTGAGTAACCGTAGGGTCTAAGGTGGTTTATGACCCTTTGAGAAAGATGGTTTCTAGGAAAGGAAAGTACGAAACGTCCCTATTTGTAAGATATAAAATCTTTGTAAGATAACTGAGATTGTAAAATTAACAGGCTTGTAAAAATATTTTGAAACATTCTAAACGCGGCAGAGATATGTAATAATAAATTATATTGGATGGGTCATAAACCAATGCCGCCACAAAGGCATATAAGGTATATACTTAAACTTATTTTCGCAAACGGAATTTCTAAAATTTCCTATTATACCTTTTCAATCACATTTACACATGGCATATTATAGGCATAATACTCCTTTGTCCTTTTTAAGGCAAAACTGGTCCACTGTCAATACTGAAATAAAGTGCACTTATCATCTTACGTCCTGGGAGTAGCGGTAAATCCTAGCAGGCTCTGGTTTAATTCAGAATGCAAATACATTGCTTGCAATGAACGCCTGCGCATTGGCGAGCCGCCAATATAGATAAAGACCTACTCTGAATTCAAACATAAAGCAATCCATCTCCAGTAAAAAAAATATCTTTAATAGAACATTTAATTCGGACATTTATAATAAACATATATGGATTTGTGGTTGTGATGAAAAATATTACTACTAATATTTTTGTTTTCCTTGTTTGTTATTTGGAGGAGAAAAATAAGGCAGAATGTTGGTGAGTCTTAAAGTTAGTACATTTTCATTTCATTATAAATACTCTTGTACAAAAATAAATATGTATCTAGAAAACATGTATAGTTAGTAACTTTTAACTTAAATAAATAAATAAATAATAGGTTCCTAATGCCTAGATAGGCGTATAGGAACAAAGAAGGTAAGTTTTCCGTTTCTAGACCGCCGGCCATAGATATGAAAGCCACATATTCAGTGTAACGGTTCTATCAGTCCTATTATTCCTGTATAATCAGTATACTCATTTTAAGTATTAAATACTTGAGACTGAGTCGACCTGAATCGACTGAGCTGACTGTACAATATCGGAAGATAAAAATCTGAAGGAGGTGGTGGTATTTGAACCTGCGTTCCTGTGCTCCATAGATAACCGTCTTACCACGGGGCTACAGTAATTTTATAACTTATATAATCTAAAATAACTGGTGCCTATGAAAGATGTAACCTAACCATTATAACAAGGAAAGCCGATTCTGTTATTCAGATTGGGAACTCATTCTTCAAGTGACCTCATCGTTGCTAACTTGGTCGATCCAAGAAATCCACTTTTCAAAATTTGTTTTTGGTAGCTTTTGACATGGTGCAGGCTTCCACACTATACAGGAAAGTTAAAAAGACGTAGGTAAGTGACATTTTATTGTGCGTCACTTGAGATCTAAAGATTTTGATAACATAATAGAGATCTCTATAGTGGTTCGCGATGGTTAATATTCTGGCAAATAGTGATTTTTTCTTTTTTTCACATAGATCTTGTTTTTATCAGGTTTAGCGTCTTATTGTATTGATATAATCACTTCTCACGCAAAAAAATTTCTCATACGACTGCAATTTGACACAATTTTGTATAATTTGGGTTTAGTCTTGTTATCTTTTCTATTTTTTCTGTAAATGTTATGTACTTTTCGAAATACTTCCTTCCAATAAATTGCTGTTATATTATATAGTTAGTAAATACTAACGCTGGGATTGGCATTTGGAGTTCCGAACATTCTAGTCCTGACTGCAATCTGTAATCGGTCACTAAACTATGCCACTGCGGACAGAATGAAATATTTACGGCATTTAATGGAGCAATTACAGAATCTAGTTTATTAACCCAATACAAATGTAAGACATAAAGTGGTTAACTGCTAACATTATTATGAAAACCACAGAAACAACATTAAAAGTTAAAAGATATTTTTATTATTTGAAAGTACTTCAACGCAGTATGATAAAAATGTTCAGTGAATGTTCATACTCGGTAATAAAACAAGATGAAATTGTTTATAACTTTGAAATGATAGGAAATAATTTATTTCTCCCTGTTTACTTGAGCATTGCTAGTCAATTTTAATCAGCATATAATCGTAGTTGGTTGCTTTATTCCATGCACGTTTACTCGCAGATGTTCGTTTAAGTACTGGGGGCGCTTATTAGATAACACCGGCAGCCAAGTATTGCGTGTTGATTTAATAGTAACCGAAATTATCCTCAAGGTGTCGTTCAGTTGAGTGTCTATTTTCGAGGTTTGAGCACTAGAACTTCAAAACGGAGCGCAATATTCAGCAACAGAATAATCCAAAGCTAATCCAGCAGTACGCAAGGTGTTAGCATCTGCTCTCCATGTAGTTCCAAGCACTGTAGGATATTATACCTGGTCTTGATTTTCTGCGTGACTTATACAGGTGATGGTGCAGTATGTAATATAATATTTTAAGGTAGGCAATTGTAACAAGTGATATGGCAACATAAGATGTTTTGCATAGTCTGAGAATGGGTCAAATTAAGAAGATCTAGATTTGGTGATAGAGATCAATGTCTGTCAGAAACAGGAGAGTGTTGAGTAATGTTTCTGTGTTGGTGCCTAGTGCTTCTGAGAGTGATTTTGCTATGTTTTGTTCTTGTCTGTAGTGTGCGTATTTCGTGCATTGTATTATTATGTGTTCGATTGTGAGTAGTGTATTACACGTGTTGCAAATAGATGGTTCTGTTTTGTTGAATATGTGTTTGTGTGTGTGTAGAGTGTGTCCTATCCTGGCTCTTGTAACGACGATTTGGTCTCTTCTCCTGCCTATGGTCGTCCATGGGATTGTATCGTCTTTTATTTTTCTTAACTTGTTATTTTGCACATTTATTTCTTTCCACTTCTGATCCCAGCTTAATTTAATACCTTGTTTGATTTTGGATTTAAAGTCTCCAGCTGTTTTTTTTTTAAACCACAGAACAGGACTAAATGTCCCAATTACACTGTGGCTCACAAACATCCATGCCCTGACTAGGATTCGAACCCGGGACCTTTGGCTCGTGAAGCAGGAGCACTACCTCTACGCTACCAAGGCCGACAATTGTAATGTACGACAGTTGTAATGTAATTGTAATGTAACGACAATTGTAATGTACTCTGTGACTGTTGGCTCTGAGATGGAATCCTTGGCTGCTTTGTCTGCTAAGTCATTTTCGGCTATGCCGATATGGGAAGGAATCCAGACTATTAGTACGGCGTGACTTTACTAGCGCGATATTTATAAGTTAGCGATCTGTTAAGAATTACTCTAAGAAAGACTGGCAGTGGAATCATATTTTGAAGGATTAGGCAGAACCGCAATTTTTTGTAGTATTGCTCTAAACTGGAGAGATAATCGCTAAGAATCGCAGCAGAATTTTGGAATATCTTCAACTGCTAAGTCTAGATCATCAGCATATATAAATTTCCGGGCTATATTTTCCGAAAAATCACTGGTGTTGAGGTTGAATATTAGCGGAACAAGTACAGACTCTTGAGGCAAACCGTTTTTAATTGTTTAGGACGTACTGAAATTGCTGTTCAGGAATACTCACTGTATTGTTGAGAAAATTTTGTGGTAGTTTTGAGGCAAGAAATTATCAATTGTAGCTTGTATATGAGGCATTTTTTCTACGCAGTATCGCATGCCGACGTCATTAAAAGCAACATTGGTTTCATAGCATTTTTGATAACTGATTTCAATATAGTTGGACGTGCCAAAATTTGATCGCAGCAGTTTCGACCATCTCTGAAGCCTGCCTGCCGCCAGCTCTTTAGGTATATTGTCATCTACATACCAAAAATATGCGAACCGGTGCCAATACGCGTGTCTAGCTGCGACTCAAAGACTAAAAGTTAACCCAACTGATAGTGCCTAAGAAGATAGTTTTTTTATAAAACTATGGATTTTACACAGAAGTCGTAAAATAATATTTGTTCTACCTTTTCACATATAGAGGTAAATAAAACGCTATCAAATTTATTGCATTTATCTTTTAAATGAATAAATAAATTAACACCTTACTTGCTTTGAGGTTTATGACCTTTACTACTCAATATTGCAAGTGAGTTTCAAAGCTTATGAACAATAAAATTTTATTTTATCACGTTGTCACGTTTGAAGGATTTTTAATTAAAATTGTTTTTCATTGCACCTATCCAACTACCACTATAAATTCTGTATTTATTTGTATTCATGAGATACAGTACACTGACACGAAAATTCTTGCAAAAACGTAACATCTAGCAGATCGACGCAACATTATTAGCATGTCTGTACTGCTCGTATTGAAAAATGAGAGGTTATCAACATGCCTCCACAACCCGTCACGGATCTTAATTTCCTTAAGGATTATCTTCCACTGTTCTTTGTTACATATGATTTCTAATATATGATATTCAGTTTTTAGTGTCCTGTATGTGTAACCAAGTAAATTTTATAACGTCACTCCTGTGCTTGTCTCTGTGTTCAGAAATTGTGATCTAGGTCAGTGGTCGGCAACCGGTGGCCCGTGGGACAAATGCGGTTCACCAAACGATTTTATGCTGTCCACCAATAAGAAAATATAAGGTTTACTTTTCTTATTCACTAAAGCTAACAAATTACTGCCGCGTTGCTTTAAGCTGCGTTCAGAGCTCTTAAATTAGTCGACTATAGCACGAATGCTATTCGCCAAACGATTTTATGCTGTCCACCAATAAGAAAGTAGAATGTTTACTTTTCTTATCCAGTATAGCTAAAAAATTACTGCCGCGCTGCTTTAAGCTGCGTTCAGAGTACTTAAATTAGTCGACTATATGACTTGTCGACTGTTGATTGTCACTTCCAAGTTTGTCATATGGTAACGCGAGCAACCGTTCAGAGCTCTAAATTTAATAAGTTATACGTTGTCGATTGTTGGAGAGTTTTTTTAATGACACAGACAAACACACCCACACACACACACATATATATATATTGGCGTGTCCCTTGTGTGTTCCTTCTTTCATCTCTCCCTCTGTCGCTATACTTCCCGTGCGTATCAATAGCTTGCACTTTTAACAGAGCGCCTGAATGTTTTTTATTTTATTTATATAAATTATGAAGTTTTAAGGCATAAAATACTGTAGAGGCCCCAGTCTGTGGAAATATTTTCTGAACACGTTGATGCAAACCAGACTTTCGTAAGATAATTAGGAACAGAGTTCTTTGTATTTATGTTTTTAGGAAATTTGTTTTCATAAAATTTTAAAGTTTTCGCTTGATTTAATTATTTAAAAAATTCAGGGACCCTGAGAGTCCGGCCCATTTCATCAAGAACATGCATGGTGTATTTTTATTTTTTTAAATCGGTGGAGCCGTTGTTTAGTTTTGAAGTAACATTTGTCAGTGGCGCACCCAGGAATTTTTGTTGGGGCGCCCGGAAGACAAAATTATTTAAATTAGGAATAAGGTTCACACTTCTAAATTTCAAATGATGATATAAAAAAAGGTCCTCGCTTAGGAAATACAAAGTGATGACCTAAAAAAAAGGCTCTCGTCTCTATTTTTAAAATTTTCTAGTGTGTTTGTGTGTTTTTATTTTTATTTTCTTCCTTCATAGGGGGGGGGGTAACCCTCTGGGTCCGCTCTGTAAAAAGTGCAAGCTATTGATACGCACGGGAAGTATAGCGACAGAGGGAAAGATGAAAGTATACTTTACTGAAAGTATACTGGTATAGATGCCCAGGAATAGCTAGAGCAAACCTAGCACAAAATGGCTACCATTAGAAGGAATTAGAAGCAGAAGAAGACAACAAAAGAGGTGGTAAGATGGCTTGTCAAATTTCAGAACAAAATGGTTATCACATAGAGTCGATAGAGAGGAATAGAAGTCCTTAAGGGAGGCTTTTGCCCAGCAGTAAGATGATTAGGCTTATTATTATTATTATTATCATTTATGTAAATTTCTTTAACACAACTTCTCCATGCTTAAACTGAAACTCAAATGTATTTTTGCATTTTTAATTCTTGGTTAATACTAATATATACGAAGACCTACATTTTTCCACCATTAATAATTATTAACAATACTTTGAACCAAATTTTTTAAATGAAAAAACCTATTATTCTTCATTATAAAGCATTTTCAGTGACTCACTTTGATTCAATCATTATAATTCAGGTAACTGAGTTCCTAACTTAAATACTAAATCGTCCTAATAAATCCACTCAAAAAAAAAAACAATCTATAAATCACTCACATATATTTATTAAGCATTCAGTAAACGAGACATTTAAATCTGAATAAAAAAATCCCCTCCATAATGTCAATTATACTTAGTTCAGTATTAAACAAGTTATTTTGAATACCGGGGACGAATAAATCAAATTTTATAATGTGATATAGGTCGGCCGCTTGAGTATTTTGTAAATTCTAATTTCGTGAATGACGCGGACCGATATCGTTTAGGCGAAGAGGATGAGGGGTAGAGAATTGGAAGGCATGGGGTGGCATGCTAATGCAGTGATAGTATACGCGAAGTAGATAGATAGAGCACAACACAAGCTTTAGGGTATATTGGTTCAGTAACGGACTGACACAAGAAATTGGATATGGAATTTTGGTGTAGTTTAATGAATTAGGGGATAAAACTATGTATTGAATTTTTTTGTTTAGATAAAATGGTCAGTTTTCGACCCCAGTTATACAGAATTAACTGGGGTCGAAAAGTTTATCTACTTAGGACAACTTATCTCATTTGGACAAGAACTAAACAGGAATAAATCTAGCATGGCAGAACTTTTGGTTCCTAAACACGTTGAATACCAAATATTAGGTCGTCAAGGATGAAATTTGTAGAAAAAAATACAAAGGTGGTTGATAACAAATATAAGGAATTATTTTATTCATCAAAGTATTCACCCGTATTATCTATACACTTTTGCCATTTAAGCGGCAGGTTCTTCAGGTCGGTGGTATACAACCCTGGCAGACGAGAGTCAATGAATTCCTGGAAGGCCAGTTTTACAGCATTGTCGGAATTAAAATGTTTTCCCATTAAAAAATTGTCCAAATTGCGGAAGAAGTGGTAGTCAGTGGGGACTACGTCTGGTGAGTATGGAGGATGATGAATAAGTTCCAACTCTAATTCCTGTAGTTTTGCCACAGTCATTTGTGCAGTGTGTGGTCTAGCTTTATCATGCAGTAAGATAGGAGTCGATCTGTTGACCAATCTAGCCTGTTTTTGTTTAAGTTTTTGCATCATTTCGTCCAGTTGGTTGCAGTATATTTTTGCTGTGATCGATGAGCCAGGTTTTTTTAAAGTAACCTGCACGAAATTTAGCGAACCAATTTGATATTGTCTGCTGCGTAGTAACACTAGAGCCAAATACACTATTAATGATTCGCGCGGTCTGCGATGCCGTACTTCCACGTAAAAACTCATACTTCATAATAGTGCGAATTTCCGACCGTTCCATTTTCAAAAAAAAGTTTTTGATATTTTTTATACCTAAGGGTAACTCACCAACAAAAAAAAAAAAAAAAACAGAACAGTAAAATATTAAACCAATGTCAAATAATAAGCTGTTAAAGTTGGCAATATTATTAACTACAATTTCATCCTTGACGACCTAATACAAATAAAGTCGTAATTTGTATCTGCTATTTGTGACTAGTGATGTGGTGGATCACATAAAAGACAGATCCGCGGATACGGATTATGTGCGTCCCGATCCGTGCGTTAGATGTGTCGTGATGTCCTTACAAACCAAAGCATGCAAACTGAGGGTTCGAACACGTAGAAAGATTTTTACCGTCGCCTATAAGTGCTTGATAACTTGCGCCGATCAGTGGGAATAAATATTGCTTTAGTTACAATTATACTCGGGCACGTAGAACTATTTTTGGCACTTGAAAGACACGCCGATGAGTAACAGAAATAATAATCTTTGAAACATATTTAACAACTTACAAGAAACTGACAATCAGTTTTCTAATATTTTGTTGATTTTTTTGATAGTTGGCGATAGACGGCTTCTGCTGTCTTTGATTACTACTTACTAAACCTAACCTAATTACCTGAAATGATGATATTTGCTGGAGTTTATTACACTATTTTTAATGGGCTAATGTGGGGGAAACTAAAGTACTGTGTACCTAAAAACTAGATTATTTGGTTAGGTTTAGTTAGTAAAAATCTAGGACAGCAGAAGCCGAAAGGTTCGAAATAAGCTTCCAGTAAAATTTCCTATTTTTTTTTTTTATGCCTGTCATTGGCCGGTGTTGTTAACACTGCCCGCAAAATACACAATTTTGGGACACGTTTAAATCAATAATTTTCACGTGTTATTGCCAATAAAGACACAAAAAATTGATGTGAAGTGTGAATTTTCACACATTTCTGGGTTTTGCAGGTATTTAGTAACTGAATGATGATTATTTGGGATGCCAAAACAAATTTTATGTCAAAATATTTTTTTATGAATTTTAATTCGAATGCCTAATACCATTATTTAAGTTTCTAAATATATGCAGTATTTTTTTTATACAGCAAAGTTCATTAAGATTTTGAAAATTGCACCTATGGCTTCCATTGGTTGCTTACATCATAAGTCCCGCCCTTTGATTTCGTCAAACATAGAATTAAATTATAATTTCAACAGTTTCCACTGGTTATTAAATTTACGCTTTTAAAAATTAAATGCAACATTTACCAAATATAACTAGAATTTTAACAAAATAATTTAAACAAAATAAAAATGCAAAAAAAAAACAAAAAATAAAATCAACAGGATTCGAACCCTAGTTTGCAAGTTTCTTATTTTATTAAGCGTACGACAAATCCAACCACGCCACGAGAGCTACTGATCTGGTATGTTACACAACGTATTAAATAGTTAACATATTTTAGTTAAAAACACAAAAAATGCGTTATTTTCCGAAAACAAAATCTGATCAAAAATTCCTGTTGTACTATTCCGGTTCACACCAATGTACATTACTTAGATTTTTTTCAGATTTTTAGTTTAAACCATCTGGGCTACAGGGTGTGGGACAAAAAATTTTTTGCACAATTTTGCCAAAAAAACGCATCAAAATAATTAATTTTGCAAAAATAAAATTTTGATCGTTAATCCACGTACTAAGGGCTTTCATTTGATACCCTACTCAGAATTTTAAAAAAATATTTTTTTTTTCGATGAGCACATATTTGTATATATTTTTAGAGGGATATGTTTTTTAGATGTTTTAGTATTTTTCCTATGTGCGGGTCAAAGAGTTGTATCAGCATGCCAAATTTCAACTCTCTAGGTTTAGCCGTTTGGCTACAATGTTTACCGAACAGACAGACAGACAGACAGACAGACAGACAGACAGACAGACAGACGACAAAATGACGGTATAAGGGTTTTTTGGTCATACCTACAAAACCCTAAAAATGATCAATGGTAAACTTTATTACGTAAACAAAGCATTCAAATTTTTATTAGAAAGTAATCAATATTTCTGCCTTCAAAATCCCTGTATTTGCATCCAATAACCAATACCCCCAATCCGTCCCTGGTTCGACTGATCCAATCACTTGGACACACAAAAGCCATTCACGCCTATGAATAAACTTTTATATGATAACATAGATCACTAGAACGCTTGCAATCCATCACAGCAACTCTACGCAACAGTTGCTGTGCGCGTTCGTCCGGAATATGTTTTACATTTCCTCTTTGTCTCTTTTCTTATTTTGTTCAACTTTCATTAATCATACGCTGGACTTGAAGATATTCCTGGCTTCGTGTCAAGATGAGAAAGTGAATTGTAAGTCATTAACAGGAAAAAAGGGGAAGAAATTTAAAGAAAAACGAAATCCAGAATCACATTTCAACGAAAAGAATCAAGGGTTTTTAAGATTCATCAGTATTTTTCTTATTTTTATTCAGTGTTGAAATTCGAATTTATAAAGTTTATTTTATAATTTGAATTATGTAAAAGGAAATGTCGATTTATAACTTTTATTTCCGTTGTATTCTTCTGAATATTATAGATTTTTTATTAAGATATACATGACATATTAAATTCATGAACCTTTATTTCATTTTTTAAACTCAGTAAGTCAAATCGTGTCATAAAAGTGTAAAATATTTTTAATGGGCTGACAGTGGCAAAGAAATAATACAATTTGACGTACATGCAGTGGTAACACCACACTCGGTTTCCACCGGTTTCCGGATATCGATTGTTAAAAGTCAGGTCGGATTCCGGAAACCGGTTGTTAAACTTCAAGGCGGTTTCCGGAAATCGGTTGTTAAAATTCAGAGTTTATGATGACGTCACACTTGGTTATTTTAAGCACCAATGTCATAATATGATTTAACGAACATCAGACCATTAATCAGTTGTAACATTTTTTTACTGAATGTTGGTAACGTTTTTAAACGTTGTCACGTTTTGATTGTACTATTCAGCCATTTTTAAGTCAGGTTTGACATTTAAGTGAGGTTACATTTTATTTTACATTAAACAAAATATTATTGTAATAAAAAGGCCGAAAACTCTTAGTAGCCGCGCTCAAAGGATGGTTTTGTCTCTTATTAATTATTTTGAAAGAGAGTGAGATAATGCTGGACCTTTAATGGATTTTAAATGTGTGGAGATGTAAGTAAATATTAAATTTTATTTATATCTATGGTCTTTTCACTTGAATATTTTTCTACAAATAATTGTTAGTTAACTTTTATAGAGTTGCAGCTGCAGCATGTCTAAAGTGAATAAAATCACTGCACAACAATCGAGAGGTAAATCTGTCAGTAGCCCGAAAAAGAAACGAACACGTACTAAATCTGTTGCAGAATATAGTAAATACAGAAAAAAGAGATATATAGTACAGTTTTTTAACAGTCGTAGAAAAATAAATTTTACTTTTAAGTACTTTTTACGAATTTTAACCATTATTCTGATACGCCTCTGAGTATGATAACTGTGACTATAACCTTGTTCTTAGCAATTTTTCAACCACAATAAATAACACACAATAAATTTTTGCCATTAGAGTAGCCTTGAGTAAACATATCTCTTCCTTGTCTTACTCGGCCAGTTGTCCAATCTATCATTCTGAATCCTTCTTTTCAACACTATTATCCACGTCCTTCGCCAGGATAAGATTCTACACGCGGACGGATATGTAATCCAACAAAATGTTTGGGATAAATGAACATCAGTTCCTTCTTTTATGGGACTTAAGATCAAGCATCTGGAAAATTATCCAACACTTACAGATACTTTAACTCTTAACGTTAGGTCGGATCATGAAAAACATTCTTTCTCATTTTGTTTACTTTTGTTATTTGGGACCTTGGAGAAGATGAAGAGTTTCTTTAGTTTAGTCACGAACAACTTCTTATATTTGGGATCTTTAAATGACATGTTTGGAGATGCCGGTGACAGTACATGAGAAAATCAGGTTGGTTATTTTTAGTCTGTTTCAACTTCAGTAAATATAACATTTTTCACTGAATGTACTTACATTATTTAGGTATATTATATTAGTAATATACCTATATATCTATAATAGAACTGATGTGATCTATATCAGTGGTGCTCATAAGGTCGATCGCGACCTACTGATAGATCGCGTAATGATTTAAAGTCGATCGCCCGCAAAAAAGTGTTTATAAATAAAAAAAAAAAAAAAAAAAAATGGGTTAAAAAATATTACACTCATGTTTTAGGTCAATTTATTTATGCCAGTCAGCATTTTCGCAATTGAAAATAGTCAAATCGAAATATCGCAACCAGGGCCGGATTTACACAACGCGAGGCCCTAGGCTATTCAAAATTTACGCCCCTTCAATAGACCACTTCCTTTTTAAATATTTCTGAGTTTATCACTTTCAATGCTCAGAATGCTTAGAGCAGATAACCTGTCTTATGAAATTGTGCTCCTTAATTCATTTGTAATTCTTTTCAGTTTTAAAAAAGACCTCTATTCAAAGCAGTCAGTGACCATTAAACTAAGAAGTAGCCGTAGGATTGCTTCTATATTAGGTAAAGCCATCTTTATTTTTTCTTTATGAATTATTTGGTAGAGGTCTGTAGCAGACTGAGGGAATTCTTCTAAAGGGGTGAAATGCTTTTTTTACGGATTCCTCAATATCTCTTAGGCCCAATGAGATATCGACTTTTTACTACCCATCAACATGTTCAAAAAGGTATTTTGCCCTAGTTAACCTATAAAAGGCAAAACGTTAACAAATAAAGAGATTCAGGGTAAAACCCTTCGTATGGTCCGTGTTTCTTAAGTTATAGCATATTTTATTTATTTTTTTATTTTTGTGGTACATATGCATCTTTTTGAATACTGAGGCCCTCTGGACTTAGGAGGCCCTAGGCTTTAGCCTACTTAGCCTATAGGGAAATCCGGCCCTGATCGCAACACTTTAACCGAGAAAACTTGGATTCATGTTTAAGAAACTGCCTATGAAGTAAAAAAAGGCAATAATACGTATATCCCAAACTACAAAAAAAAATGTAGTTGGAATGCAATGCAGAAAATAAAATGCCGCAAAAGATTGAAATAAGTTTTTGTATGTTTTAAAATAAATTACAAATAATTGTTCGTTATGTGCCATGTTTTTTTTTGCTAGCCCAAATTCTTCTTTCTTTAAAAATTAGATTAGTTTATTCTTCAAACCCAAAAATTAGGGTTAGGGTAGATCGCGGTTAAGTTTGTATTTTAAAAGTAGACCGCGTGGAAAAATTAGTGAGCACCACTGATCTATATTGTACGTATTTTAACAAAATGATTAAAGTAAACTAAACATTTCAAGAGTTTTTATTTTTTTGTCTTATCCACTGATGGCTATTTTAATAATAATAATAATAATAATAATAATAATCATTTATTTGTAAATTATTCCTTACATGTAAATACATTTAAATACATTTAAATACAAAAACTTACAATACATCGCTTAAGTTGCAAGCTACTTGTGTGCGACGGTGTATGTACATTTAAATATAATAAAACAATTTTTATACTTATTTACATGTTAACAAATATTTAAAAAGAAATACAAAATATAATGGTCATGTTCACATCCTACAAAATGTGTATTTTTATACATTACAAAACTAAAAAAAAATAATAATAATAATAGTAAACAATTAATATGAGTAAAATCAAAGATTTAAATTAGTCATGTCAGCTTCATGCAGAGATATTATCCAACATTTCAATTTTTTAACAAAAGTATTGTAACGCAAACCGTTAATATTTGCTGGCATCATGTTATATAAATGTTGTGCCCTATAATCAAAGCTTTGCTCACTTAATATTTTAGTGATTCTATTTGTTTGAATATGATAGTTGCTCATTTGTCGTGTCTCATATTTATGACTTAGTGCTGTTTTTATACCAAATCTTTCATAGAATTTAAGTACGTTTATTAAGTAAACCAGTTTACCAGTATACCTTTATTTTTATTTTGGATAAATTAATAGCAGTCAAAACACGCTGACAACTATACCATAGCAACCAACTCTCAAAAGTTTGAAATAAACAAGTTTCGAAACCGAGGCTGTGTAAACATTTGAAACATAAAGTGACTTATTTTAGGCAGATTAGTCCAGTGTTTCTCAACAGGTGGTCCGCAGAAAATTTTTAGTGGTCCGCGAAATTTTTTGCATGTGTTCATTGCAGTTTTGCTGTTATTTTTATACACATTTTTTATGTAAATAATTTATATTTTGTTTATTTGCTGTAAACTTTCTGTGAATTTCTACAAATAAAATAAATGTATTTAGTAGCACATTAAATATATTTGTTTTCTTGCAAAAAATGAACCAACCATTATTATTAGTGGTCCGCGTCAGAAAATTATATATTTTATTGGTCCGCGGTGCGTTTTTTGTTGAGAAACACTGGATTAGTCAACATTAAAAAAATTACTTAATATGTTAGATGCAGACATGTAACATTAAAAAAATAAATTACTTTCTAGTTCCACACGAAGGTAAGAAATAGATAATATAGGCCATTCCAAATGTTTAGGCGGAACTAGATTTTGCAATCTAGTTATTTTCATCGTTTGAATCGTTCTTTTTGGCCGTTTTGTTTATTGTAAATCATACTTACTATAAACATTTTCTGGTTAAGGTTAATATCATTTTAAAATGTAATTTTCTTTATATTTTGATTTTTGTGTAATTCTTAATACAAATTTCCCATTTATTTATTTTTTTTTCATTAAAATATGTAAAAAAATATTTTATTTTTGACATATCATTCGTTTCCATGGTTTCACTTTTGGAATTTAAAATTTTCACATACCAAATGTCAAACATGAAATAACCCAAGCAAGGTCTCTCCTCGTGACAACCTAAAAGAACGAAATTCCCAATTAGTTCCGCCTAAACGTTTGGTAGAGTCTGTACCTTTTCTATCTGCTTTATATTAAATTTTAATATTTGATATAAAAATTAGTAAAACTATGGTATAGTAAAGGAGACTTTAGTTGACAGATGACGGTTAATTAAAGCATATGGTTCAATGGGAGAGTATTATAGCAATAAAATTTGCATTTTTGAATACAGCCATATCATTTGTTCACAGACAAAGCTAGAAATAGAGAAAGAGATAAAATTTGTTTCACTCATAGAGAAGGAAAGACCATTAGCAACCGCCCAGAGCTGAATGCGCGCGCGTGTATACAAAGGGACATACGTTGAAGTTACCATATTATAATATAACAAAAAAAAATGACAAAAATTATGAACGTACGTTACAGTAAGAAGCAGACATACGTTCTTGACATCTTACATAAAACTGTGTGAAATAGATATATATTTCAATCCATCAATATGTCAATAAATTCCCCTTTACTATAACAGTGCAATGTTAAATATTTAACACAGCCTCATATCTATGTTAAATTAGCAGAGGGTTTAATTCTTTGCTAAATTTAACATTGTTTTATGGAACGCAAAACTGTACTTAAAATTTAACAAAGAAATTAAGATTTAAAAGCATTGCTAAAATTTAGCATTACTTCATGAAACCGGCCATAAGTCTGGCTTTTAAATTTTTGGGTAAGTTCATTGTATTGAGGTTATATTCATTCAAAAATTACAAACGTCAGATTGTTATTAATGTTATTATCTGTCTCATTTTGTATCACGTAACTAACAGTGAAAGTTCATTTTTTATGTCGTATATTGACAATACATTTATAATATTATCATAGTATTGGCTCACACGGATACGCCAAAATCTGT
Source organism: Liopterus haemorrhoidalis (assembly GCA_963971575.1). Taxonomy (NCBI): domain Eukaryota; kingdom Metazoa; phylum Arthropoda; class Insecta; order Coleoptera; family Dytiscidae; genus Liopterus; species Liopterus haemorrhoidalis. The sequence goes on from OZ020615.1 coordinate 41,180,943, forward strand.
TTACACCACAACAGTCACCAAAGTAACCAGATCAAGTTTCGTATTACAAATTGAGACGGATTATACTTATTTGTCAAATATTTTCCCCCGATTAACCCCGATTTACCCCCTACTCTAAGATGATATTATAAATATACATAAATAATGAAATATCATTCTTAGTTACGTAATATAAAATACAATATATTATATAAGTCATTTCTTTGCTTTACGCGGAACTAAATGGAAATTTCGTTCTTTTAGTTTGTCACGAGCGGGAAGTTGCTTGGTTAATTTCATGTTTCATGTTTGTATGTGAATATTTAAAAATTCCAACAGTGAAACCATGGAGACAAATGACATTTGTTTAAAATATAATGCATTTTTACATATTTTGAAGACAAAAAAATAAATAAATGGGAAATTTTTATTAAGAATGACACAAAAAATCAAAATGTAATGAAAATGACATTTTATAATGACAGTCAATTTAATCCAGTATTTGCAATGTGAGTCTTTTGCAAAGCTTAAACAAAATGACCAAAAGTCCGATTAAACAGATAAAAATTACTAGATTTCAAAATATAGTTCCGCCTAAAAGTTGGGAATAACCTATAACCATGTAAACTTTAAATGTGCTTTACAGCTTGATGTGTTGAACAAACCAATTTTATGGTGACGAAATGTTAATAGTACAAGAAACCTAGGAAGATCTTGTATGCACTTGTATTAGTCATACATGATTGTAATTTTCTGAGTAGTTAGTAAAGTTTTCGGTATATCTTTATTCATTGAAATGTTAAACAAATATTTCTGACAGGTAAAAAGATATGTTTACAAACAGCTCCAGTACTTTATAAGACAAATGTTTAGACTGTAATATTCTTAAAACTTTTAACATTTCCCAAGACATATTTTTACAGTGTGACATTATTCGACGATAGTTAGTCTAACTTGCTTATTCTTTCATGAGACTAAAGTGACTTCAAAGTAGTATTTTTGGAAAATTTATGATTATTTTTTAGAGCTTATCGCGCATGTAAAAGCATCGTTATTCAAGCTCATTGAACGATTTAGTTCAGGATTTTTAGTGCCACCTAAACTTAAAGTTACTCGTAAAAATAAAACATCCCTAGGCAGAATATATAATAGTGCTGTAAGTTTCTACGTCGATATTAGTCAGGGCTGATGCAGGGGTGTACAATACATGATTTAATGGCAATAAAGAACAACGGAAATAACACATACGTCATAAATAATGTGCACATTTTTAAGTAATGTTACGGCATGAATTGTCAATTTTTACCCTTTATACTCGGTGACTCAGCTAGAACGTTTAGCTAGAGTTATTTTTGACATGGCATTTATAAAACGTATATGTACCTCAAATGTATGGCAATATGAATGATGTAGATCAAGATAATTTGTAACTAAATTATACTTGGACTGTAAATTACTATGGATTCAATTTGTGAAATGACACATCCAGGACACACAATAAAGTGTTAGGAGACTTGCTTTGAGATCTACCCACATAGTTGTTTAAGAACTTGCGAGCGGTATCGTGCCGAAAAATGCCTAGTTCACTAGCTGGTTGCAAATGACTCTTTATGATTTAGGAATGCGGTTAGGAATAACCTACGTTTATTAATAATTTAAGAATAACTGACGATACATAATTTACATAAATTTATAATTATAGACGGTTGGTAAAATCTCATTAAAGACACACCAAACCTCACAATCCCATTAAACTTCAACAGAGAGCTTCTTAACAAAATCCACAACACCAGTAGCAAACTATCGCGTGTGTGGGTGTGATGACACAGGCCCCACGTTTCAGAAAGCCCGGCGCAAAAATATAAGTCTCAAGTACTAGCACCGCAGAGTACACCACCGAATCTCTAAAACGGGCCAAATTTCCAACCCCACGGCACTTGAGTATTTCAGCCTTACATACTCCAATAAAAGCAGATAAATTAGAAGAAATTTTCCCGAATGTGGAAGTTGCTACAAGGATATTCCTTTGCTTAATGGTCACCAATTGTAGTGGTGAGCGCTCATTTTCACGCCTAAAAAGAATAAAAAATGAATTAGGAACGACTATGTTACAAGATCGACTTACTAATTTGTCAATCATGTGCTAGAAAGTGAAATCCTTCAAAAATTAGACTTTGAGGACATAATAGAAGATTTTGCACAACAGAAATCCCGGAAGAAACCATCATCATTAACGTAAGTCCATTTCTCAAAATAGTAATCACTTCACTTATATTTGAGTTGTATAAAGCTAACCATAATAACCAATAAAGTCACTAAATAAAAGTACATACTGATGTTTTCACTAGCATGGCCGGCCCTCGGGTGAGGCGGACTAGAGCCAGCCCTTTTTTGAGGCATTTCATCACTTGAAATGCCTCAAAAAAATTATCAAAGTGTATTTTCAATCTCAGGATACTTTTGAAAGGCCTTAATTTGTCTTGCCCAAGGCTTCACAAAACCACGGTCCACTCCTAAACCACTTGTTTGGGTATAATTTTTTAGTAAATTGCTCATCAAAATATCAACAATATTTATTCAAAAATTTGGTTTTCATTAATAATGACCCATCCGCCTAATGACCCATAACCAATAACCGCCATAAGAAAGAAGGAAATAAAAATAAAAACACACAAACACACTAGAATATTTTAAAAATAGAGGTGAGGACCTGTTTTTTTTAGGTCGTCACATTTTAGGTTCGTTGTATTTTAGAAGTGAGGACTTTTTTTTTAGGTCATCACTTTATATTTTCATAATTTAAGTAATTTTGACTTCCGCCACCCCCCTCCCCCCCAACAAAAATTCCTGGGTGCGCCATTGTACAACAAAGATTGTTTATAATAAGAAAACTATATTTGGGTGGAGTATAGAATAGGTGACTACACAACTGCGCGTGCGTCAAACACACGTGATTTATTTAATGTACAGTGATTCTAAACAGGTGGCATTATTAGTGTGGGTGTCATCAAACTAGGTTTTGTTATTAATCTAGAAGATAGGTAACTCGCTTCGCTCGGCTTCTTCTAACCAATTTCTTACTAACCCAATCTAACCTAAGATACTGTTTTGTCATCAAACTAGAAGATAGGTTAGCTCTCTCCGCTCGGTTCTATACTTTTACTAACTGAACCTAACCTAATACAACTTGTTTTTAGGTGTACAGTACTTTATTTTCCCCCATATTAGCTCATTTAAAAATGTATATCATTGTGCATGCGTTTCTAGACCAGAAACCATTGTTTTAAAGTCACTGATAATGCTTGAATTATTTAGTGAAGTTATTATGTGCTGCCCTCTGTAAAAAAATTTGTAACTTTGTAGTCACCTATTTTTACTCCAGCCCTATTTTTTTTTTTTTTTTTCAATGCATTTTTTCAATTTGATGAATATTTGGGGAGTAACTTGGGACTAAAACTAAATTTGAAAAACGTAAAAAAATCTTTTTTTGTACAACCAATTTTTTAAATTGCTTTATTAGATAGGGAGATGGCCCCAGAAACTGTTTGCACCTCGGTCCTCGATGTAAGTAAATACGGTCCTGGCCGCTTATTTGGATCCATCCAAATCAGTAAGCGGGGAAGGAGCACGCGTATTAGTGCTCCGTAGTCTTACCACAAAACCCCTACAGATCTAACGAACCTTGTGTATCGCATTAATCTTTTATAACTAACGAGTTATAGTTTTTCTTAACACCAACCAAGTATGAAAACTAAATTGCATTGGTTACAAAACTTTTTATCCCCATGATAACAAATCAATATGAATCGAAGAAACATTACAGCAACAGTTGTAACAAACAAGATTTATGACAGCTTCTCAAAGTTGGCACCGAAGAATAAAAATAAAAACCAATAAACTAACTAAACTACTATTCTCTATTTGTTAAAATAACGTCTGATTTATTTTCCAAAGGTATCTAGATTAATGATAATAGAAATTAATTGCAGTTGAGTTGTTTTATTCAATTTAAAAACAAACTTTTAAAATAGATTTATAGAAAAAGTATTTTCTTTCATATCGGTTCACTCATATAAAATTCATTAATGAGTTTTTAGTTGAATAAAGTTTAAAAAATTGAGGTAATGACGGTTTACAAAGATTCCATTATATTGTAAATGATAGGATATAAGAAGACCATGATAAATATTGACTCATTAGAGTAAAAAAAGAAATACATTATTGTGGATAACATCTTTTAATTATATTTGTTTTTTGTGCAACACAAATATGAAAATATAAAATCCATTTGTGCATGAATTTTTATAAGGTAAATAATTAAACTATAATTACTACGATATAGGATCGGATTGTCATTAGGGGTCTTATAAAAGTTTTGTTTGTATATCTTGAAAAAATATAAACTGTGCTAGGCGCATGTATATTGTGTGTATATAAGGTAAGTCTTCACTGGGCCAGGACGAAGACGCGGCAGACAATGCGTTAATTGCATGTTTTTCGGAAAGTGCGTCCACTAAGTCGCACTGAACGCACTGCAGACAGAAGAACTGTGTTTTGTTTACATCCTCATCAGCTTGGACCATATTACTATGCGTGTACTAAAGCATAAATTCGAGTGCGACGTTAGAACCTCAACACATTACACGCAAAAATATTCTTCGGGAAGGATGGACACAACTGTGGGAATGCAAGGCTGGTGGAAGCTGGTTAGTAGTGCAAACTGGTAGACGCACACTCATTTAAAACACAGTAATGCCGGACTGACACGTGTTTACTGGCTAAGTCAAGTAACTAAATCAAGCTAAACTAAACAGTTTTGTGTTGTCTACACACTGTTTCGTAAAATGTGTCAGTACGCTAAAAATGGCGCTTCATTGTGAACGTGATATAATCAATTCAAGCTTACGAAAATGTGTTTTGCACTTATGTAAAGAAGCAGGTAGATACTAATAAGTATCTTAAGTAAAAATATATGGAAATTGATTTACAAGATGAGAACTGGTGTTTACAGGTGCAAAACTAATATAAGAAAATGGGTCATTCTTCGTGAAGAGGATGTGTCGTGCGGGTGTGGACAGGTACAGGACTATGATTGCATGCTCACCTGGGACATGGGTGATTCTTGCAATATGGAGGATCTAATTTCTGCTAACTATCAAGTGATCAAAACCGCAACGTATTGGTAAAATGTGTCCTGACGTTTCTTACATGAAAAGTAAGTAAGTAAATAGAAAACATACATAGGTCAGAAAATGGTTATTTTGAAGGAAAACACGTGTTCTTACACAAACATTCCTTTCTGTATTTGCTTCCACAAATATTAATGTAGTTTCCTCGCTCCAATTATAATACGTGAAAAATCCCATTATAAAAAAATTACCGGTTGAAACAAGTTTACTAAACACGACTTAAAACTAATCTATTTATCATTGTTTAGTACATGACGCGTCCACCGAAAACAGTAGTGAAGATGGCTTGACATGCTACTAAATCAAGTACTTCACCAAGTACTAAACTCAATGGTTTACAAGATGCTAGTTGCTAAACTTTTAGTTACTTGATTTAGCTACTACACACGTGAAAACCCGGCATAAGTAATAATTTGATGCGTTTATTGTGGTGACGCTTACTTTAATACTCTAACTGATTCCTCAACGTAAACTAAGCGTTATACGTGACTTACGTAAGATGCTATATATTTTCTATTTTCATCTATGACGTAAAAACATGGATTTCAAAGTATTGTTAGGATATTGGAAGCCTTTTTCAATGTAAGTTTACCACCATTTAACCTCGTATAGTCCTCTTAGTGAGGGTAACATGGACAGATGTGGTAAAAATTTAGAAAGCCCTGCAAAGAATGAAAAACCTCGATAACTGCTAGTAGTATATGTTATCAAGAAGCGAAATCTGGGTATCTGGGCTATATAATGAGCAGAAAGAAGTATGACTTACAACAATTTGCAAAAACAATCATTCAGAGAAAAATCTGCTCGAGTGGTACTCAAAACGTAATGATGATTGACAACTTTTGAAAAGAGATGCCATTAAAGAAGAAGTATTTGATAAAACGCACAACAGTTTCTCCCTGTATCAAAATTCCAATTCAAAATTCATTATAGTCTCCACCTTACACACGTTTCTTGCGTTCAATTGAAATTCTCTCTATATTATTATTAGGATTATTATAAACATTCTTTAAAAAAGTTTTTTACAAACAAAGAAAAGATAATAGGTCTGTTCGTAGAGTAATTTCCAACTGTTTATTACTATCAGCCGCGCACGTAAATGTCGTTAGGGTGCGTTAAAATTGTTGTGCGCTTGCGGCTGACTGTAACAAACCGTTGGAAATGAGTATGCGAACAGACCTATAGTCTAAAATCTCGATAGGTGCTTTCCAGTTGGGTCTGAAACTACTCTGAACTGTTCTACTTCGAACTGTTCTGAAATTATTACACTGGGAACACCGTTTAGTCCGGAAAGGCGCGATTTGAATGAGATTTGAATTTAACCGTTTACACTCCAATCGAACTCGACGTTCTGAAATTTTGGTAGGTTCTTCAGGGGAATAGGGAAGGTAGTCCTAGCGTAGTTTGGGAGCATGGAGTACTTTAACTTGGAACACTAACGAACTGTTCGGAGTAACTCCGAGTTACTCTTTACAGCAACCTGGAAAACACCTGTTGTCATATATTATTGTTCCACTGGTAGGTGTCGAAAAGTGGTGCTCTTATGTATTTATTTTTGTATATTAAGCCAAAATATCCGTATTCTTATTTTTCACAAAAAAAAAGCGTAGATATATTTGAAATGTTTTTCAGTGAAATAGTATTCATTCACTCGGAACATCATGCTTATCTTTTCTATTTTACATTTCTAAAAGTAAGATTTTTTTGTGTAATTTTTTTGTAAGATATATACGAACGTAAAGAATTCTGGCAACCATTAGTGTTTTGATTCAACACAGAGACCATTAACCAAGATGCTACTACGAGTTTTAGTAAAGAATCTTGGAAATTGTACAACATCTTATTGCTCTTATTGTGTTTAAAATAGATAATACATGAAATATATCTCTCTCTTTCAAACGGGTTGACTAATACTCGGTAGATCTGTCAGCTGAACTAAGTTTTACGAGGTTTTCACATTGGTCGAAGAATGTTTAATTTATTTCTCAAATCTTCTTTATCCTCATTAACAATATTATCAAGTATAATTGTCTTTACCATCTTTTCTATGTGGTACACTGCTGAGTACATTGCGAGGATTACTTCAGTCTTCCATAGGCTGACCAGACGTACTCTTTTTTAGAGTATTATACTCTTTTTTAATATCCTCTATATTCTTTCTTTTTATAAAAAAAAAAAACCCTGAATATACTCTCTTTTGCTCGTCGCTTGTATTTTTGTAGAGTAAGGACCGTTTTCTCTTTTGCTCATCACTTGTATTTCTACAGTGATGACTATTTACTTTTTTTAGCATACTATATTTCTGCAAAAATACTATGTTCCATCATGAGGTTCATGTCTGTACTATTTATTTTGCAAATGCTGCAGGCATAAACAATAATATCTTGATTGTTTTCACTCATATTGTTTTGTAGAAATACTTATATTTTTACCGCAAAAAACACTATTGCACTGATTGTCGCACGATCTTAACTTGTGACGACTGTGCAACACAAAGAGCACTGCACGATATTTGCGGAAAGATCTTCGTGCAGCACAGAGCACACATAAACTTTATGCCGAACGTTTCTTATGTTAATTATGCAGAATGTGTAGATTATTAGCTTATGCCGAACGCACCTATAGAAGGAACCGAAAATTGTGTAGTACTTTGTATTCAAAGATTTGAAATAACGCAGGGCAAAGATATTTGGCGTATAAAAATTACATACATCGGAGTTTTAAACAGGACTTATCACACTAGAGTTCATATTAACGACTAGACTTGGAAAATTAAAGTTTTTGCATTCAAATCGAGTCATTTGTGTGTGATAGTATAAAAAAAACTAGATTTTAAAGACTAAGAAAATGGAACACGATTCAATTCTTCCGTCTTTCTATCCAGGTTTTTCAAAATGCGCTTGTGCCAACGGGTCTGTCTTTCGCTCACAGCTGATGCGTCTTTGTATTTTGTTTACGTTGGGGTTAATTTGTTGTATAGATATTTTCGAGTATAGGTAATATTAAAAAAAATATTTTCGAAGAAAAACTAATAAAGAATAAGTAAAACTGTTAATTGTTATAATATCACGATGTACGCATGCGCAAACAAAGAATTTCCAAGCCTTAAATAATTCAAATACCGTGTGATAAGTCAAGACCTAACGACTTGTATCACGAAAAAAAACCAGTGGCGAAGGGAAACCTCCGGTAGACTTGCCCTCCAAAAAAAAAAAATAAATACAAAAAAATATATTATTTTTTTTTTTAGATATTTAGATAAATCTTCAAAAATACATCAAATTATGTTCTATACAAATTTTTGTCCAAGGCTTGGTTTACTTGTTACGAATTAATTATCATGACCATGGAAACGTTACATATAAATATGAAAAAATTGAGACTTGGAAAAATTTTAAATAATTTTACAAAAAAATTTCAAAAATTTTTCGTTTTATCAAGAAACTTCTCAAATAAAAGTTATTAGTTATTGCATTTATAGTAACTTTTGTTCAATAAATTTTTTCGACATATTTTTCTCTTGTTAAATATTCGCAAAAATCTTAAAATCGACACGAGTAAACTCCCATTTCTATTCAAACGATCTTTATAAAAAACAATAGGGTTCTTCCCATTTAATAGGAGAATTTTTTAGTATCAAAACGAATTCTCTAAGTTGAACCGTTCTTGAGTTATCGTGTATACATACAGACACACACAAAGACACACAGGCACACACACATACGGACGGCACTTCAAAATAGGTTTTTTGGATTCCCTGGACCATGAATCGTGGTCATCAGTCAAAATCTCGACATCGAAAATTTTCGCGATTACAATACTTGCCCCTATATTAAGGTCGGGCAAGTAAAAATACAAAAATAAAACTTGGATAGCGTTCTTGTGCGATACACCTTTAATTGTGGTAACCTCGCTTACTGAGATGTTGTTTAATGACTGGCTGTATAAGCTTCGCAGTCTGTCTGTCTGTTTGCAGATTATTGGCCTGCGAAGGTGTTATGATTTCTCGGGGATGAAACAAATCTGCAAGCCAGATATTATGCCTTCCAAATGAATAATTAATTTAAATATAAATAAATTATAAGTGACTCGCTACAAAGTCTTTGAGAAGAGACCACACTCTCGAAATGATATGTACTATCAACAAAATGAGGTTTCTCCACATTTTGCTCGTCAGGTCATGCAGCATTTAATTAGAACTTTTACAGGACGATGGGTCGATCGCGGTAGTCTTATTAGTTAGCCGCCAAGGTCTCCAGATCTCATACCAGTGGTGACGGTAGCGGGGGGTCCGGGGGCAATATTTGCCCCCCCCCAGTATTGCTTGGAGAAAAATGTATTATAGAAGTGAGAACCTTTTTTTTTAGTTCATGACTGTGTAAACGATAAAACAATGATTTCAAATATTTCGTGGTCCCCCCAAAATTTTCTCAAATATTTCCTGTCCTCCCCCAGTTTTTAAGAGCTAGCGCCGCCACTGCCTCACACCATTAGATTTTTGTTTGTGGATTAATTGAAACGTCAGGTGTATAAAAAAAAAAGACAATGGAGATGCTTTATTTCGGCGTATTTTGAATGCTGCGATTCTCATAAAACAACATCAAGGTGAACTCGATAGATCAGCACGTTTTGTTCGTAAACGAGCCAAAAATATCTGGAGGTCCATGGAGACATCTGAAAATTTCTTGCAGATTAAACATATACTACTTCAAGCGTAAACTTTTGAGATGCTTGTTATTCGAAAACAAATAAAAATTGAATTACAACATTTGGGTTTTTATGGTTTTGTAGGTATGGCCACCAAAAAACCCCTTATAGCGTCACTCATGTGTCTGTCTGTATGTATGCATGTACGGTAGAAATTGTAGCCAAACGGCTTAACAGAGAAAGTTGAATTTATTGATTTTATTTTGTGAGGTATATCAAATGAAACCTCTTAATGCGTGGATCAACAAGAATTTTTTTTATGGGATTTTGGCCAAAAATATGTCAAAAAACTATCCCCCATCCTATCTCACAGAGAGGATGATCTAAAAATCTAAAACAAAATGTTCACAATGTACATTAATGGGAACCGGAATAGTTCAACAAGAATTTTTGATTCGATTAGTTTTTCGATAAATATGGATTTTTTTGCGTCGTTGAAAAAAAATATTATTTTTTTATAATTTGTAGTTTGGTATCAAAAGAAAGCTCTTAAGACGAAGATTTTTAAAATTCCTTTCTTTTAACACGATTTTAGCCAAAAATGTGGTAAAAAATATCCTAGTTAATTAAAAATTTGATTTTTTTAAAAAATAATGTAAATTGATCTGCTCCGGCGACGTACGATACGAACTTTTGATGAGATTGAAATTAAAAATATAATAAAAAAATTTTAACAGCTGAGAATCGAATTCATGTGTGTAATGAGCTTATAGGTGGAGCGCCTACTGCTATAAGCCATGATTCAACCTATTGTTTCAGTTAGTTTAGTTTTTTGTTTTTAAGGTATCACAACAATAAACCTGTTTAGTAGCGAAATATTTATTAATCAAATAGCACATTGTTGATAATTAGAAATACGTTTTTGAAATTGAAAATATTAAGCCGTTTATCAATACATTTCTTATTAATTTAATAACTACTTAGATACAAAGCCAATGCAGAAAGAATCGCTGGGAACATTTAATTTAAATTTGATTGTGAAATTTTCGCAAATTATTTAAATTTAGTTGAAATGAAAGCTCTTACTTAAAAGTACTCAAATAACGTAATAAAAATGTGTATCACAAAACTTTTTATCAATATTCTTAGACATCCAGTACACTTATACTTATTAAATACTTATAAATTCCAGATATGTGTGAAAATTCACATTTCACATCAATTTTTAGGGTTTTGTAGGTATGACCAAAAAACCCTTAACCGTCATTTTGTCGTCTATCTGTCTGTCTGTCTGTTCGGTAAAAATTGTAGCCAAACGGTTAAACCTAGAGAGTTGAAATTTGGCATGCTTATACAAGTCTTTGACCCGCACATAGGAAAAATACTAAAACATCTAAAAAACATATCCCCCTAAAAATAGAAACAAATATATGCTCACCAAAAAAAAAAAAAAAAATAATAATAATATTTTTTTACAATTCTGTGTAGGGTATCAAATGAAAGCCCTTGGTGCGTGGATTAACGATCAAAACTTTATTTTTGCAAAATAAATTATTTTAAGGCGATTTTTGCCAAAATTGTGCAAAAAAAATTTTTCACTGCCTGTAACCCAGATGGTTTAAACTAAAAATCTGAAAAAATTCTAAGTAATGTACATTGGTGTGAACCAGAATAGTACAACAGGAATTTTTGATCAGATTATGTTCTCGGAAAATAACGCATTTTTTGTGTTTTTAACTAAGAAATGTAAAATATTTAATCAGCTATTTAACATAGTGAACGAGTGAACCTGCGTAGTACAGTAGTAACGTTGTCGCTTCGTGAGTTGAAACTACTGTAAGAAACTATTGTTCGAATCCCGTCAATTTTTATTTTTACTGTTTTTTTTTGTATTTTTATTTTGTTTAAATTATTTTGTCAAAATTCTAGTTATATTTTGGCAAATGTTGCATTTAATTTTTAAAAGCGTAAATTTAATAACCGGGAAGTGTTGAAATTATAATTTAATTCTATGTTTGAATGTATACGAAATCAGAGGGGCGGAGTTTATGACTTAAACAACCAGTAGGCGCAATTTTCAAAATATTAATGAATCTTGCTATATAAAAAAAATACTGCAAATATTTAGAAACCCAAATAATGGTATTGGGCATTCGAATTAAAATTAATAAAAAAATATTTTAACATAAAAATTGTTTTGGCATTCCAAATAATCATCATTCACTTACTAAATACCTGCGAAACCCTGAAATGTGTGAAAATTCACACTTCACATAATTTATTACTCATGCACAGGGTCGGCGCGAGGGTCTCTAGTGCCCGTAGACAAAACTTATTGAGCGTCCCCAGGAGGAGCGTAACTAGTTTTTTCGAGCCCTGAGTAAGATTTTATAAATAGAGATCTTACTTCTAAAATATAAGTGATGACAAAAAAAGTCCTCACTTCTAAATTTCAAGTAATGACAAAAAAAGTCCTCGTTACAAAACAAAATTACATTTCACTAATTAATTTGGCGCCCTTTTGAGTCTCACGACAGCGCCCCCTCACAGCGGCGCCCGCATGCCTGCTTCCGCCAGCCCTGCTCATACACTTATCTGTAGTATACACTTCCTGAGTTTGGCTCTTTTCAAGCAACTCTGTATATAGAGTTATTGTTGGAATATGTGACATACATTATGACATTGACAGCAAATGTATGACATATATTATGACACTGACAGCAGAGATGTCAATAATTGTATTTATATGTATGTCAATGTAGTTTCCATAGAAATATGTATTAGTAAGTTTTTGTCTTTGGGATTCGAACCCGAGCCCTCATGGTCTAGAAGTTAGTGCATCGCTACACTAACCACTACGCCATGGTGACCGACAAAATAATAATTAATTTTAATGTCATCAATATACTTTTCTACAGTTCATTGTGCCTTATTTGCTTCCGTTAATTACTCGCTTTAAGTACTCTGAGATTCCAACAGTTATGTTATTCAGTTAAGAATCTTATTTGCTGATCATCTCCCATACATTTTTAGGCAGATGGTGTCCAAATATCTAGTAAAGATTTTGTGAAATATCGTAGATCATTAATTTTATGTTTTTTCAAGCTCTTGAGTAACGTAAGTAAAAATACAGTCATCTTTCAAAATCAATTCTATTCAGTAGACCAAAAAAATATGCTTCATTAATTTTGACACTCTCCATTCATACAAAGTATTTAAAATAAAATTTTTCTTACATTGGCACTCCTGAATAAAAGAAACTTGAGAATTTATGTTGACACACATTTTATGTCAATGGTTTAAATACAAAAGGCCAGAAGTGTATATTGTTAAAGTTTCTAACCTCTCAGGTACATCATAGAATAACCATTTGAAACCATAAAAAATCTATTGTACTTTTATAACTTTGGTTTCACATAAAAGTCATTCTCGCAGAATGTTTTCATGCGTTACATTTTTAATATTTTTGGTCATTTTCGTGACCGAATCTGTTTTAAAATATTAATGCGTGAGAAAAATATTATTACTTACACAATATTCTCACGAATAGTTCAAGTTGAATGATTTTAGATGACTTAATTGAAATAAAAACACGATCACGATTTTGATTAATCTTCTGAATCATTAATAATCAACACAAAAATAAATTTGATGCTGTCTACAGAAGAATACTTAAAGAATACGTCGTTAGTAGTGCGTAATAGAAAACTTTTATAATATTTAATTAAATTTCACAATTTTGATACAAAAAATTAACTAAGAACTGAGTTACTTAGACTATAAGTATTTTTATTAACAGCAGCAATAGTAATATGTTCTCGCATACGATACGCATAAGAAGCATGTAGAGAAACCGGCTCTTTGTGGGAGCAAAAGTGAACATTCTGGAATGGAGTCAGTGGGGATTGAATCTGCGTCTCTGTGCCCTGTATGTCGGCATATGACTTCTTTTCTAGCCTGTTAAAAGGTGACCTGTTACTGGAACATTCTTTTGCAAAAATTGCGTCAATATATATTAGGATGGTCCTTATTTTCGAAGTTTAATTTTTTTGAAGCAGCCCCCCCCCCCCCGTTTTGTACCTTAGTATGAAGTATTAAAATGTGCAAAATTTCAACTTCATCGGATTACGTTAATACATGCCGCATCGAGTTTGAAATTTAGAAAAATCGACAAATTCTAGGTTTTTTGAAAACTTTTACGATTCCCCAGTAACTGGTACTTTTAATGTATTCTTAATATTTTTTTCTGATTTCTATACAAATTGAATAATCATTTAAGGCTAATTGCAACAAAAACGGTTGAACGGCGGAATTGACTACGTTATGCTCGGCGTAAGGGTACGAGAAACACGATATTATCAATTTAAAATATATGTGAATGATACTCATAGCTAATTTAAAAACAAATTGTGTTTCTCGATGTTGTTTTATGTTGAGCGTAGCGCTTCTCAATTCCACGACAAAAACCGCTATAGAATTAGTATCGTTTAATCGATTTTGTTGTAATTTGTATCAAAATGAATACTTATATTCTTCATAATTAATAAAAAAAAAAGAAAAGAAAAGAAAAATACTTTGGATAAGTTTTTTTTTCAAAAATATAATGCCCGGTTGTATAAAAGTCTTAAAACTACATGTAAGCTAAAACTCGATGTAAAATACAAAAGTGCCTAGTATTACAAAGCGTTTTAATGAGTTTAGCTTACATTTAGTTTTAAGAACTTTATGCAACCGGGCATAAGTGTTACTATATTTTTATTTCTTAAATGAATGTAAAAGTAATAAGTAAAATTAAATTTAGTCATGATATAAGACAGCATTAGAGAAATTGAGCAATTAAAATTGTTGGTTAGTTAAAATTTCCGGCGTACTGCATCTAAAGCTATTTGAATAAACAGTAGGTATGAAAAAAAAATATATATATTAAGGATAAGTTAGAAGTACCAGTTTTCAGGGACGCGGAAAAGTTTTAAAAAAATCTAGAATTTGAAAATTTGCCACCCATGAAACTTGCCGTCGTACTGAGGTTGCACAAATTGCACCAACGGGTTGGAGCAGTGCTACTGAGCATATTAATCCGGTTCACATCAATATGAATTATTCTGATTTTTTCAAATTTTTAAACCAACCAACTGGTACATTAAGTGACACGGTATCTGTTAAAAACTGTTAAGCAGCGTTAAGCAGCGAAGAATAAACAACTATCCATCTGTTGACAATTTATACAACTCTCAACATAATTGCGTTTCGGACTTCTGTTTACACTGTGATCCCTCCGTTATTATTAATCTCTGATGTATAGTGTAAAATAATTTATAATTCAGCGTGAAATGCTTTAATGTATTATTCTAAAATAATTGATATATCATTATAAAACTCCGATGTTTTGCATCCTCAAACACTATAATACAAAACTATTAAGTTTAAAAACAGAAAATTGCCCGATATACGATATCGGTGCATGATAGGTAAATGCTCTCGCGGAATTTTTTTTTAGATCTAGTTAAAATCTGTTAGGTTATTTTATTTAATAATAATTACTTGTATGTAATGTAAATTAAATATATAACTTTATTGACATTAAGCTATACACATATATTTTTTATATCAAATCAAAATCAACAACATGGTTACTTAGATACATAACATATTTATAATTGATATATCAACAATTTCCCCTTTATGTGAAATTATAAATATTTTATTTTAAACCTATTCCGTTTTGCATTTCTTTTATTTTTGGATAGGTCAATGCTTTCGTTAGTCCGTCTGCTAACATATCTTGTGTACAAATATATTTTATATCTATATTTTTCTTTTCAACTTCATTTCTGGTGTATAAATATCTTAAATTAACATGTTTAGATTTTTGGGTATAATTACCATTTTTTAATATACTTATAGCAGCTTGATTATCTGTCAATACAATCATCTTGTCAATGTCAAATATTTTTGACAGACAAAGTTCAGTTATTATATTTTTAACCCAATTTGATTCTTTTATTCCTTCGCTTATTGCTATCCATTCTGCTTCGCATGTAGAAAGCGCAATTGAATCTTGTTTCTTTGACTTCCATGAAATTACACTACCTCCAAATAGAAGTAGATATCCAGTAATAGATTTACCATCATTACCAGGATTCCAACTTGCATCGGTATAAATTTCTATTTTCTTTTTTCTGCCATTATATTCTAAACCAATATTTTCGGTATTTTTTAAATAGCGCAAAATCCTTTTTGCATGTGTCCAATGAGTGTGGTTGTAACAATTATTAAATTGGCTCAAATAATGCACAGCGTATGCAATATCTGGTCGTGTTCCTTGCGCTAAAAACATTAATGCTCCAATTAATGACTGATACGGAATTTTACTATCAGTTTTGACATCCCCTTTTTCCAATCTTAATTTTGTTTCCATGGGTGTCTTTGCTGGTTTGGCTTCTGTCATATTGAATTCATTAAGTATCTTTTTTATGTATTCATTCTGGTCGATTCTTATTATGTTCTCCTTCCTCTTTCTTGTTATTCTAAAACCAAGCATCTTTTTCGGTTCACCTAGATCTTTTATGGTAAATTTTGAATTCAGTTGTTTTATTGTTTCTTCTATTATTTCATTATTTGTAGCAGCCACAATAAAATCATCGGTGTAAACTCCTAAAATAATGAATTCTTTTTCATTTTTTTTAATGTACACACATCGGTCACTTTCTAGTCTTCTAAATTTTAGGTTTTTTAATTCTGTGTCTAACTTTATATTCCATGCCCTTCCTGATTGTTTTAAGCCGTAAAGGCTTTTTTTTAAGTGGAAAACATATTTACTCTTAGAATATTTTTCATCATAACCTGGTGGTATTTCCATGTATATATCTTCCTCTAGTGTTCCATTCAGATATGCAGTTTCTACATCTAATTGTCTTAGTTCTAGATTCAAAATATTTGCAAAAGACAAAATAAGTCTTAATGAGGAAAGTCTTAAAACAGGTGAAAAAGTTTCGAAGTAATCAGTTCCTTTTTCTTGCTCGTATCCACGTCCAACCAATCTCGCCTTGAATTTCTTTTGCCCATTTTCATCGATTTTCAGTTTATATATCCATTTTGGTTTAATAGTTCTCATATCTCTTGTTCTTTTTATAATTTTCCATGTTTGCATCTTTTTATGCGAATTCATTTCTTTTTCTATTGCTTCTAACCATTGTTCTTTTTGTTCCGATTTTAGCACTTCTTCAAAAGTTTCGGGTTCTATAATGTTATCAATTGATAAACTACAGTAAGATTTTAATTTAGGATCAACAACCATTCTTTTCGGTTCTTTTCTTACTCTTTTTGATCTTCTTAGTTCTTCAGTGTGATTTTCATCAACTTCTCTTTCAACTTCTTCATTAACGTTTTCCTGTCGGAAATTTTCTTGTAAACTGTATGTATTTTCCGTGGTGTTAAGTGAATCTTCTTGGTTTATGTTCTTCTTGTCTGTGTTTAGAGTAATAAATGTTGACGTTTCATTGTTTTCTATTCTATCATCTTTTTCTTCATGTCCCATAAGCATTTTCCAACCTCTCTGGTCTTCGAAAAATACAGGTTTTTTTGAAGCAAAAAATGTTTCTTCCTTTGGATCATAAAGTCTGTACGCGCATCTGTCTTCGTAAAAACCAACGAATATTGCAGGAGTTGATTTTGCGTCAAACTTCTTTCTAAATTGTTTGGGTATCCATGCATATGCTAAGCAACCGTATACTCTTAAATGTGAAGATGTCGGTCTTTTTCCCGTCCATATTTCTTCTGGTGTTTTATTGTCCAATTTTCTTGAAAAACTTCTATTTCTAATGTAAGCAGCTGTAACAACGGCTTCTGCCCAAAAAGTTTGTGGTAGTTTGGCATCCAGCAGCATAGTTCTAGTCATTTCAATTAATGTTCTGTTTGTTCTTTCAGCTACGCCATTCTGTTCTGGTGTGTAGGGTATGGTCTTCTCATGTTTAATACCTTTACTTTCTAAATACTCTTTTAGTTCGTTATTGATAAATTCTCTTCCATTATCCGTTCTTATAGATTTGACAGATTTACCAGTCTGTTTTTCAACATTTTCAATATATTTTATTATTGTTTCTTTTGCTTCTCCTTTTGCTTTTAAACAAAATACTTTTATTCTTCTACTCTTATCATCCACTATACATAATACATATCTTGAATTTCCTAATGATGGAGGTGTGACAGGTCCAAATATATCCATATGTAGTAATTCTAGGATATCTTCCTTCAATTCTACATTTAAAGATTGGTAATTTTCTCTTGTAATTTTACCTTGAATACAAAATTCACATCTTATGCGTTTATTATTTTCTAATTTTAAACCACGAATTAGGTCATTATTGTACATTTTATATAATGCATCGTAATTTAAATGACCAAAACGTCTATGCCATAAGTAATCATTTGAGCAATCTTTTATTACTTCCATTCCATGATTTTCTGTATTCATTACGTTTATTTTATATAAACCATTAATATTATTTGCTGTCAAAATTACATCTTTTTCATCATATACTTTACATTTTCCATTTTTAATGATAATTTCTAATCCACTCTCATCCAATTTACTAATTGAAAGTAGATTATCATTAAGTGAAGGAACATACATGACATCTGTCAATTTCAGATATTTGGACATTTTTTCATCCTCTAAAATAATATTACCAATTCCACATACCTCTTGTTTTGAGCCATCTGCTATTGTAATTTTTCCGCATTCTTTTTCTACATAATTTGTCAGGATGGTTTTGTCGTTTGTTAAGTGACATGTTGCTCCACTGTCTAATGTCCAAGTATTACTATTTTCTTCTTTTATTCTTGTTGGGTAAGCAAAATTTTCAGTTTCTTTCTTCTCCGTCATAAATACTTTATTCCTATCTTTTCTAAGATTCTTATCTTGTGATGAGCCTTTAGGTTTAAATTTCTTTTCTTCCCAATTTTTATTGTACGTGTTATTATAATGTTTATTTTCTTTCTTGTTCGATTCCAAAAACCAACAATCCTTTTGTAGATGATTTGTTCTTCCGCAATTATAACATCTCATTTGTGCCTTATACTTCAGTTTTTTAGCTTTATAGACCATTTTATTATTATCTTCTTTTTTGTTGCACTCTTCTTCAATTAAAGAATTTCGTATCTGGGCTACTGTTATTTGCGAGGGTCTTATTGCTTCATATATTCTTTTAATGCATTTATAATGGTTCGGTAAGCCATTCAATAAGTATGATGACAATTCTGCTTCCGTGATGTTTTCTCCGAGACTTCGTAATTTTGAACCCAACATTTCTACTCTAGAAATATATAGGTCTGCGTTGTCATCCTTCTTCCAAGTTGCATTAACTAATTCTTTTCGCAGTTGTATTTTCCTATCTTGTGCGTTTCCTTCATAACGTTCTTTTAATTTTTGCCACGCATCTTTTGAAGTTTCTTCTTGCATTATATACATAGTTTGCTGAGAATTTATCGATTGTACAATAACATTAAGTACTTGAGCATCCATTTTTATCCAATTTTCATATTCTTGGTCATTTTGTAATGGTGGATTTTCAATAATTACTTTTAACCAGTTTTTGGATTTTAAAAATACTTTGATCTTAAATGACCAATTTGCATAATTACTCCCATCTAATTTTTCTATATTCGATAATAAATTCTCAGTCATTTTTCGAAATATACGAATATCTCAATATACAAACAATGATTATTATTTTAAAATTCTTTAGCGTATTTAGTTGTGGCCTGGGCCCATAACCTTTGTTAGGTTATTTTATTTAATAATAATTACTTGTATGTAATGTAAATTAAATATATATCTTTATTGACATTAAACTATACACATATATTTTTTATATCAAATCAAAATCAACAACATGGTTACTTAGATACATAACATATTTATAATTGATATATCAACAAAATCTACATTTTTTGTCTAATTATGTCAATATATCTCTTAAGGTTTAACCTACGTAATCAATTCAAACTGCACGGGGTGTGCGAAACTGATGGTTTACCCTCCATAACGTCCCCAAGGTGCCATGGGCGAATGAAGCCCTCACTAAAACCTTTCTCAGATTTTACCCCACTGTACTAAATTTGGTGAAAATTGGTTTATCCGTTTGGCTTTGCATAAAGAACAGACAAACAAACAAACAAACAAACAGAAATTCATTTTTATGTATAAGACTAGTAAGATGATATTTATGAGGCAATGGAACCAGAAACCATCAGGACACTGATTTGAATATCTGTTAGATGTAGGCGAGGATGTTGACATCTACCATTAACCAACTCCCCAATATATGTGTATGTATAACGTTAAGTGAATATAAAAAAATAAAAAAACCATCCCCTTTCCATATATATATAATTGATTGTCCCGTGGGTAGAAAGCCCTGATTTACAACTGTGTTAGAATGGCATATATCTAGAGCTAATATTCGATATGGTTGAACACGGATGTTGACATTTGTGGAGAGCACCGGATATTACGAACCCACACAGCTAAACTACATTTCAATTCCGTGTCACAATTATTGAAGGCGTTCAGTGTACGCTTCCTAAACATGTTACAACTGCTGAAATGTGTCAAATGAAAGAAATCACAGGTTATACTGAAAAAAATTAGATTTCCTTCAACTGAAGGTAAACATCTATGTTGGTAAATATTGAATTAGTTATGAAACAAGCTAATAGAAATGCAACTTTATGATCCCTCCGAGAGCTCCGAATAAAATAGCAAATAGTTATTAGGCACATAATTTATTTATGAAGCTAATAAATTTATTGGTGACTTCCAAGTCGTCACACCTACAAAAACCTTTTTAAGGTTTTGTAGGTATGACGACAAAAAACCTTTAAAACGGAACACTTGTGTCTGTCTGTCTGCAAGTCTGCCTGTCTGTCTGTCTATCTATCTGTATGCCTGCCTGCCTGCCTGCCTGCCTGCCTGTCTGTCTGTCTGTCTGTCTGTACAGTAGAAATTGTAGCCAAACAGCTTAACATAGAAAGTTAAAATTGGGTATGCTTATACAAAATGTTGATCCACATACGGGGAAAATATATAGAGTTCACAAAAACAAATCCCGAGATAAATATAAACAAATATGTATTTAATGAAAAAAAAATATATATTTTTAATTTTCACTGGCACATCAAATGAAATCTCTTGATGCGCGAACCAACAGGTATATTTTCATTTTTGTAAAATCATTTTTTTAATGGGATTTTCGCCACAAATATGTCTAAAAACTTTTGTCCCCCACCATATCTCGCAGATGGGTTGACCAAAAAATCTGAAAAAAATCTCCATAATCGTATATTGATGGGAACCGGAATAGTTTAACAGGAATCCTTGATAGTGAAATTGATTTAATTTTTCCAAAAATATCGATTTCGTTGAAAAAAAAATTATGTTTTAAAAATTTATTGTGTAGTATCAAAAGAAAGCTCTTAAGATGTAGATTACAAAATAAAAAGTAAAAAGTGTTATTTTAAAATTGGTTTCTTTTAACACGATTTTAGCCAAAAATGTCATGAAAAAAGTCCTTGTACCGCACCCTTTAACCCAGTGTTTCCCAATCTTTTTACTCTCGTGGCACATTTTCCAAAGAAGACAAATTTCCTACTTAGTAATAGAAGAAGACATTTTGAATGCAGACGCCCCTGTAATCACGATATATATTAATTTCAATTCCTCATAAAAAATACTTCGTGTACTTTATTCTTATAAATGGTATTTACGGACAATGATGTTATAATAAAAGATTTTGCGGCACATTTGGAAAATTTTGCGACACACCTTTTGGGAAACACTGCTTTAACCTAAGGGATTAAATAAAAAATCTAAAAAAATTATAGGTAATTTACATTGAACTGAGCTGGAAACTGCTTGTGTTTTTAAAAAATATCGCAATTATTTTTTTATTCAATGGCTAAATTACGGCTAATAATAACTAAGATCTATATGTCTTCTTTTGAAATTAAAAATAAAATCAGCTGTGGCCACCAAAGGATCGACCGCCATCACAAAGTACTTGTTTAATTTATGCTGCTTTATCAAAAAATGTCTCAAATTAAAGTTGTTAGCTATTGCTTTTAATATATAAAGTTGCTATAGCAACTTTGGTTAAATATTTTTTTTCGAAATATTTCTTTGTTGTGAAATATTCGCAAAAATCTTAAAACCGACACGAGTAAACTCCCATTTCTAGTTAACCGATTTTTACCAAAAGTTGACCAACTCGTGCCATTGATGTCTAAAGCTTAAATATGAAGTTTCATAAAAATCCTTTTACCCGAATTTGCTCTGCACGTGTACACAGACCGAGGGACAGACAGACAGACAGACCGACAGACAGACAGACAGACAGACAGACAGACAGACAGACAGACAGACAGACGGACAGACAGACATCATGCTAAAAATAGTCAAAACGTTATGTAGGGACCTCAATTCGTGGTGAAATCTCGAAATGTTAAAATCTGTATTATCACAATACCTCCCTTATATATATATATGTATGTATGTTGGCGGTCGGTAATAATAAAAAATAAATTAACAGATGAGAATCGAGTTCATTTGTATAAGGAGCCTAAAGGCGGCGCCTTCTGATATACCCCATGATTCAATCTATTGTTTGAATTACTTTTGTTTTTTGATTTTAAGTATTAAACAAAAATAAACCATTTTTAAGAGTGAAATACTTATAAATCTAATAAGACATTGTTAATTATGAGAAATACGGTTTTAAAATTGAAAAAAAAGGGATTTTCAATATATTTCTTATTAAATAATAGAAGACAAATACGAAGCAAATACAGAAAAAAGTCGTTTAAAATAAATTTTTGAATTTAAATTTTATTGCGATGAATTTTTCGCAAATTATTTAAATTTAGCTTAAAACTATCAAATGGAAGCTCTAAGTACTTAAATAACGAATAAAAATGATTGTGAATTTTTATCAAAAAAAAAAAAAAAAATGCTTAAACATCCTGCATTCTGCTGACTTATTGCACTTATTAAATAACCCTGAAGTGTGTGAAAATTCACACTTCACATCAATTTTTTAATTTAAAATGCTTTCTAGTTTAGACTGAAACCCATGTTTTACGTCAGTGGTTTGGAACCAAAAATGTAATATTTCTGTATACCTATATCCGTATTTTCTGAAACAATTTTATGTCATTTGTATCAATTTATTATCATTTATTCTTGTATGTTAATGCAAATTTACATATTTTATAATAACAATAATGACATGAATCACTTTTAATAGTATTTACGGTAGAATGGAGTCTTCTAAACCGAAATATCACCATTATTTATTCCTTTTCTCGTTTTGCTAACAAATTATCCATTCTTTTCACAACCTTTTACATAAAAGAATTAATGTTTCGGCCTAAAGGAAAACTCGATTATAGATTCATATTTTCAAAGAGTGAATAATAAACTTGAATTACATTGTACTACACATGAATAATTTAATCAAAGAACTACATTTACATTTCTTTTATATTCAAATTTTTATATTCCACATAGAGTTTATCACACGATTTTATTTAAAAGCTAGTGAAAAAAGTCATACATCCAATTTTTGTTCATTGTGTAATGTGAAACCTTTGATTTCACAAAAAAATTAAAAAATAAATGCAACTGGATATTTGATTTGAAATGGAGTTTGCAGTACTGCAAATAATCATACTATGGTTTTAAAAATTATGTCACACGACTCGACGTATTAATTTCATGCAAATTTAGATCCATAAGTTTTTTATTTAGTTACTTTCCAATCACGAAATAAAGAATGTAAACGACTGAATTTAGATTTTTTTGATATAAATAACTTTGAAGGTCTAAAAAACTTTTAAACTAGTGATGTGATATGATCCATGTTTCAGATGCAATATAAGTACGAGGGTTACCTTTTATGTTTTTTTAAATGACCACTAGATGGCAATATTGAAATGTGTCATTATACTACATTCGTAAAATTTGACATTTGTAATTGTGAAATCAGTGGCAACTTATAAATTGACCGAGTAGTTTGTTGAATAAAGTTGAGTATAAGGCCTAACTCAACAACAATGCATAGATTCGCTTCGTTCAACTTTTGGTAATGAAGCACCATCAGAAAAGACTGTTTACAATTGGTTTGCAGAATTTAGTCATGGTCGTGCGTCCATCAGTGATGAATCTCGTGAATGTCGACCAAAATCGGTTGTGATTCAAAAAAACATCAATGCTGTGCGCAAAATGATTGAAGAAGATCGGCTTGTTACTTAACTTGAGATAGAGGCATCCTTTAACATCGCAGACTGCAATACATTAGATTTTGCATGAACATTTAGCTGTGAGAAAGATCTATTCCCGATGGATTCCGCATAATTTGACCGAAGCCCAAAAAAAGGCTCGTGTTGATTGGTGTAAGGGAATGCTAAATAAAATCAACCTAGGTACTGCAAAATCCATATACAACATCGTTACAGGTGACGAAACTTGAATTTATTCATATGAACCGCAAACTAAGCAACAATCCACTGTTTGGGTTTTCCAAGATGAACCGATACCAACAAAAGTTATTCGTTCACGAAGCACTTCCAAGAAAATGATTGCTTGTTTCTTCGGTTGTACTGGACATGTCACAAACATGGTTTTCGGAGGATTCAACAGCTTCTTGAGGATGAAAACCGCTGTCCACGCATTTTTTGTTTGACTTTGGGGAATCCAAAAAGTCGTTAGGAGATAAATCAGGTGAATACGGGCGATCAGAAGACATTAATTCGATATTTTCTCCTTTAAATAATCAATTGTTTGACGTGCTGTGTGGGAGCTTGCATTGTCATGATGAAGAATGATGTGCAGTTTTTGGTTGTTCTTCGTGATTTTGTCTACGACTTCTGGCAAACAAATTGTTGTATATCATTCAGCATTAACTGTTCTCCGATCCTCTAAAGGAATGGTTGCGACATGTCCAGTACAGCCGAAGAAACAAGCAATCATTTTCTTGGAACTGCTTCGTGAACAAACAACTTTTGTGGGTTTCGGTTCATCTTAGAAAACCCAAACATCCCCTGTTTGAGTTTTCCTAGTTTCTTAGTTTCCGATTCATATGAATAAATCCAAGTTTCATTACCTGTAACGATGTTGTATACAGATTTTGCAGTGCCTAGGTTGATTTTTTTAGCATTCCCTTATACCAGTGCTTCTTAAACTTTTTGACGTCGCGGGTCCCTTGCCTCACAAATTGATAGCCCACGGCCCACCTAAATTTGTTTTTTTTTTTGAACCCAGGTTGGGTAATTTTTTGTTTGCAAAGGATGCCTCTATCTCACGGTAAATCACATGCCAATCTTCAAATATTTTGCGCACAGCATCGATGTTTTTTTGAATCACAACCGATTTTGGTCGACCTTCACGAGATTCATCACTGACAGACGCACGACCACGACGAAATTCTGCAAACTAATTGTAAACAGTCTTTTCTGATGGTGCTTAATTACTAAAAGTAGAACGAAGCGAATCTATGCATTGTTGTTGAGTTAGGCCTTTACTAAAATCGTAAAAAAAACATCCAACGAAAACCTTCACGAGTAATACCCATTTTTTCACAAACATATTTATTTTTAATGCTCAGTGTCAACAAACCACACGGTCAATTTATAAGCTGCCACTGATTCACAATAACAAATGCCAAATTTTACGAATATAGAAATGATACATTTCAATATTGCCATCTAGTGGTTGTTTGTAAAAACATAAAACTCAAGTTTTTAAGTTTCAATTTATGAGTTTAAATTTTATTTGTGCAGTGGAGAAAAAATCTTAGAATAAAATCTTATGAATAACTAAAAAAAAAAAAAAAATCAAATTGGTCGAATTATATTTGATCTAAATTCTACAGCCGAAACAAATCCAAGTTTATGTTGCACAGAACCTAGCTACATTACCGTTTTAAATGAAAATAATAATAATGTGAGACATTTAATACTAACTTGACCTTAATAAATTTAAAATATAAATAATTCAAAATTTAAAAACCAAATTCATCACCCGTGTCTTGTGGAATAACAAATGCTTTTAGATAACAAAATATAAATCGAACAATTTAGATAATGTCTGGTTTGTAAAATATTACAGGGTTAAAACACGTTATCGCTAAGATAAAGCAGACTGTTATTATAATTGGATTAAGATAGATGTATACATGTAATTATGATTTATGTGGTGTGTTAGATTGTTGGGTAAACATGAGAAACGCAAGGGAAGGGTAAAGCGCGATGCGTCACGTCTCAGACAGACACCTGTTACTCCGCAACCAACATCACAGCGGTGTAGTGCGGGTCGGTATACACTAACTCGATTCAGGCGCGGAATTGAGTCAGCTCACTACAAACACGAATTAATATGCACAGAATGTTATTCATTTGTCCTTTCTAAGCCAATCAAGAGAGCCACGGCTGCTATGTATCGTTTATTAAGGCTATCAAGGTTATGAAACCATATATTAGGTCCGCGTATTGTTTGTATAAAACATAATTTAATCATACTATATTCTGGTAAAGAAAAGCATGAAATTAATCTGCCAGTTCTATATTATTAATCACAATATTCATTCTGCATAACATATAATATGTATAACCTGTTTCTTTGTTTTAAGTAGAACTAGATTTTGAAAACTAGTAATTTTTATCGGTTAAATGAGGTTTTTGATCATTTTATTTAGCAAAAGCCCTATTCAGTACAAAGTAAGCTTGGGGCAACTTACAAAAATAATAATTCCATTTAGTTCCGCTTAAACGTTTAGAACAGCCAATAAACTGTTTCCTTGGTTTAAGTGCAACTAGATTTTGAAGTCTAGTATCTTTTGCCGATTAAGTGAGGCTTTTGATCATTTTGTTAAGCAAAAGCCCACTTCAGACCTTAAAAAGAGAGCTCATGAAAACTTAGAAAAATGAAAATTGCAGTTAGTTCCGCTTAAACGTTTGGAATAGCCTATATAATATGTTTAATTTTGAAATACGTAACTAAGAGGGAAACTTAATTTTTTATGTTGTCTATTTATAATATCATCTTAGAGTGGTAATTCTGAAATGGCACTATTCCAAATATTTGACAAATATTTGACATTAATGACAATCTGATATAGTATAGGCTATTCCAAACGAATAAGCGGAATTAAATGGAGATAAATTTTTGTCACGAGCTAATGATTGAAGAGGGCTTTTGTTAAGCAAAATTATCAAAAAAACTCATTTAATCGATAAAAATTACTAGTTTTCATAATCTAGTCCTGCTTAAACCAAAGAAATAGACTATAGCGTCTGAATGAATTTAACCTTAATACAATTAAACCAAACCAAAAATTGGAAAGCTAGGTTTACAAGTTCACATGGTTCCATAAAAGTCCATTAACAACACAAGCGGAACTAGATTTTGGAATAAAGTAACTTATCGATTGATTCGGGATTTTGGTCTTTTTGTTTAGCTTTGTAAATCATAATTACATGGCATATTCTAGGTTAAGTTAACAGTTAATTGTGAAATGTCATTTCCCATTTCTTACTTTTTTTTTACATCTAAAAATATAAAAATGTGTTACATATTATATTTTTTTATTGTAAATGTTATTCGCCTATTCAAAATTGACTGTCTTGACGGCAACTTGGGAATCGTACAGTATAGTATGTTTCTTTGATTTAAGCGGAACTAGAATTTGAAAACTCGTAACTTTTAACGTTTAAATGAGGTTTCTGATAATTTTGTTTTGCAAAAGCCCAGTTAAGTAGTTAAAAAGTTAGCTTGTGACAATTTATTAAAATAAAAATTTCATTTAGTTCTGCTTAAACGTTTGGAATAGCCTATATATATTTTATTTATCTAGAAATAATTTTACAATGAAATAATAAATAAACCTTATAATATTCATTTTTGATGTATTTTTATTAATATAATTTAAAATTGTATTCAGATATTATAAATATAGAAAAATATAAAAATAATTATTTAAATGGATACAAAATGAGCAAAAATATCTTTTATATTTTGATATACTTATAATAATATATATATATATATTTTCATAACAGAAAGTATTTTTATAAATAAAAAATCAAGCTTTAATGAATCTGACATTAAAATGTAAGCTTTTAAAATTACCTAACCTAAATATTTCTCAAAAAAGCCTCATTTACAGTGTTAAAACAATAGGTCTCAAAATCCCATTTGCTAATTAATAGTGCAATTCTGTGAAAACCTGTAAGCTTACAGACAGAATTGGTAAGAAACTATCCATACCAACACATAATACAACTCCTTAGGTACGATCGTTTGTTGCTTACAGATTTGCACTATAAAAGTCACTGGATTTGAAAATTTAGTCCCGCACGATGCTAAAAAACGGGTAATACATCTTCGGCGAAATTTAAACTTATATTTTTTTTCTCTTTAGAATGAAAAGAATTAAAGAAAATTTGATAATTAACCACCAATACGAAATTTGCAAATAGATGAATATAACTTTGGTAGTTAACTAATTAAAACATCTTGGATGCTACATTACACTAGGTTACGCACACTGGAGTCTTTGTCACTTGGCTGTTTAGTCACTGTCGCCGTCATGTCCCCGCGTACTACTTAGTAGGCACACGGTGAGTGATTGTTACCCCACAAATTCGTGTTTAATTTCATCTACCATAAATATGGACTTCCAAGAGGCGGTCGTGTTATGTGCACTTATTAAAACATAGGAAAAGTCAACGAAATTAGTGCTACTTAGTCCAACCAATCTGGAGCTAATGCCTGCTTAACCGTTTCAGTACTAAAGGGATTAATTAATCCCAAGAATTTTCAAATCAACACTGAACTCTCAAAATGCATTGTTAATGGGTTTTAATTAACCCGTTCAGTTTTTGTAGGTTGTAGTACGTGATTCATGCACTGTCTTAGTAAAAACTGATAAAAGGAGCCGCTGTGAGGGCTGTAAGGGGGAGAAGAGGGAAGGACGAACAAAACATATTTGCAAGGCTTGCAACATGCCATATTGTATAAGTTGTTTCACCAAATGTCATACATAAATTTATTTCTTATTTTGTTTTTTCTATAATAAATGATAACTCATATTCACAGTTTTATTATTTTTTTATATGTCCTACAAAATTCAAAACTGTTGGGTTCAAATTATCCCAGCACTAAACACTGTTGGGTTCAAATGATCCCAGCTAGGAAAATCCGATTTCCATTAAAAATACAGTATTGTTGTCAATATATGTTTTAAACAATTTGTTATACTGTCCTTTAAGTGTCTTATCTATTTCATATTGCTTATAGAAAAAAGTAGTATTGAAACGGTTAAAGGAAAATGTTACTACGATCCTATCCTCAAAAATTCTTTGGAATTTGTATGTGTTGAGAGTTTTGAAGATTTACTACAAATTTTGAGTCCTGTCAAAATTTACAAATACAAATATGCGATTATCAATTCTTTCAAAGTTTTGTTTTACAGGGTTGCCTTCCTCTATTAAATTATCATTATTTATACCTTCCTTTCGCACTACTGATGACGTTCCTGTCGCCATTTTCAAAAACCGATGCGTAAGCTTCCTTATTTACGATGTCTTTTGTCTATACGATGTATATGAAACAATGGCTGGTAAGCGAAGACAAAAATGTCACCAATGCGCGTTCTATCATGTAAATAGAAAGACGCGGTGATAGTTTCGTTTTCCAAAAGTCACCGGTTACAATATGCAATGATTACAATCCCTCATTCTCTATATGTGACGGTCGGTAAAAATTTTTACTTATTACTTTTACCTATACTATGTCTCTCAAAATGTCTTGGGGGAATCTTCGAGACTGTTTTGGAGAAAACACTATATTCCTGTTCTGTATAACTGCATCCAGAATATATCTAATGACAGCCAACAGTTAGTAGGACAGCAACACAAAAAGAAGATTTTATAAGATCTTAAAACTAAAAAAATATTTATTTGTTTACAAAGTGCGCGAAATGCCAGTTTAGAAGTGAGAAAGACGTGAGAAGACGTTAAGCACAAACGTCTTTCATGTACGAATGCACACTTTTCTCTACAGCTGAATTAAAATATTAAGAACTCAACTACAATTGTCAAAAAAGTAAGTCTTTATTGCATTGTGAAATAGACTTTATTTCACGCTGTCATGTCAGCGTTAAAAAATCAACGCCCAGAAAAAAGACAATTAAATGTTTTCACACGGAAAACTATCAATGAAACTCTATTTTTTTATAGTTGTAGGAAAAAAGATTTAATAAAATATGGTAAAAATATTGCAATTATCGTGCAATCTTTGTATAAGTTCAAATAGATTTGATATTTCCATCCTATTTTTTACAATAGGTCGATGGAAATGTCAGAGTGTGAAAGCGTTTTAACGTGATTGGCAATCCATATCAAGTACCAAAATCAGTTGGAAGTTGTTGTGTCTAATAATCTTTGACAGAGCAACAAGCCATGTGGCATGTGCCTTTCCAATCAGTGGCAGTGCTGGCACACTGATGACAGATGCAATATAATAATGGTAATGAACATGACTCTATTAACCACCTCGTGTAATCTGACAGACCATCCGAGCCGATCCGTGGTAACCCCATTTGCGGAGCATTGTTCGAGCGACTGATGAGCTCGTACACGACATGCAAACTACATCCCACATCACTAAACGTTATTACATCCTGAGTTACGTATGTTGCCACCCCCGTGTACCCTCGTCTCTCGCCCCTCTAGAACAGTGCGCCACCCCCTTGCCTATTACTGCCACCGTCGCTGAACGCATATAGATCGATCGCGCGGAGGGAACGACACATTTGTCATTCGAACGGATTGTATCATTGAAGTCTCGATTTACATATGGAGCAGAACTCTGCCCTATAGCCTCTGGAATCGAATAATGAAGATTTTGATTCTCGTATTTATGTTGTTCAATTTACTGGGGATTTACAATGGTTAATTTAAATTTAAATTCGTATTTTATGATAATTTGTAAAGTAGTATTGATGTTATCAATGTAGGTTTTATAGAAGCGCGAGTGTGTGTGAGTTAGAAGAAGCGTGCTATCTGGAGAGTGCCGCATGCCGCATGCTGCCTGCCGACGCACGAATCTCCAACACATTAATTTCTAATCTTATCACTTGTGCCGTGTGACCTCAGCCACTTTCGTGCGACCGGGCCTGCCGAGAATATTTAGTGGACAAGGAAGGGTCGCCCCATTTCTACAGTGATGTGAGATCCAGTAGAAATCAGTTCGTGCGAATCGAGTACTAATAAAACAGATTTTAAGAAAGGGGAATGAAAAAAGGCAAGGTCGTCCTCACTTTCAAATCTAAACTTGTCAATTTAATTGTGTCTTTTAGAAACAGTTTTAAAAAGTTTCTTTAAAAAGAAAGGATGAAAACTTCCCGTGTGAGTACGCCGGATGTTCTGTTGAAAAAAACGGTCTTCTTTCTCGGGTCATAATACGGTTCATAGAAATGCGAAATGCCAGCGGACATCACTCAGAAAGTTGTGCCGTATAACGAAGTCGAAACGAGAGCGAAGTTTCTTACGCGGAGTAGTCAACGAGGGAAATCCTGTCCCATTTATCCTCAAGTCGGGGTGCGGGAGGAGACCACACACGTCGAGTCCTCGGGGAAGCGACTAACGGGCCAACTTGCCGTCTGTCCGTGTGTCATTACTTGCTCAATCTTCTGCTCCGCTCGTTAGTCTCGGTATTTATAAACATCAGCAGTGAACAACATCGCGGGGTCGGGTGTAAGAAATTTTCCCCGCGACGTCGCGTTCGCTGAAACAGTAGCACATAACACACCGTATAAAAGTTCAGTACATTCCGCGGTGTAAACACGACGTTCCTCATCTCAACTTCCACTATCCCCCTCTTTACGTCAGTGTCACTGCGTCACACTTTCAGTTGCGTCACTGCGAAATAATTATAATTTTACCGATCCTGAAGTGAAATTGGAGAGCTCTCTCTCCTTTGGGAAAGAAGACAATTACTATGTCGGAAACAAAAAAGCAAACTCTAGAGATGGATTGATGGCTAAAATAAAAACCTCTTATGTTTTTCTGAAGGTATCGGTTCATAAAGTTGCCGCAATCAGTGCACGTGCACGAGAAAAACTGTTAGAGCCTTTCTGTTGGCGAGTTAGAGAGCCGCTCGCTGCTCGGAGCAGAGGACTTTGATTGATCATCCAGTAATGGAAGATGATGAAGGCAAGAGACGTGTTTCCTAGACGACACACAACCATTAATCCCGACATGCTGTGTGCTGTTGTAGCGCTACTGCTCGCCGCTACCGCACTGCCGCGGATCTCTCTACCGAGCAAAGGGTTCAGTCTTCTGGTTCATTATGCCGATAGCAGAGCTGCCGATAATTATCCGTAATCTGGAAACTTTCTGTAATGTACAATAAATTAAGACATAGTTGTTAAACATCCTCATAGTAACGGTAATGAGAACAACAAAAGACCGAACAACTGTAGTGTAAGGAATAAACAAGCATCGACTGTTCACCTTGTTATTACTGCAGGTTGGCTGAGAGCAGCCGTACCTCTTACTTCTGAATGTTGGCGGGATCAGCCACCCTCGTGAGAACACGCATATATGTACCTGCAATACGCACCCTCGTACTCCGCAATAAGCCTGCCAGCACTGGATCATTGACGCATAAACTAAATTTCAGTAATTAGAATGCTCACAGAACATACAGTATGACTAATTACACCTTTTACGTCACGTGCACTCACACAGACATTGCATACAATCACTATTATAGTCCGTTCAGGCGTGCACCCTCACTTTGTCCAAAAAGTCAAAGTAATGGCTGGTTGTTGCAAGTACACAATCATATATACATCCGTCAAGAGTTCGTTATTCACACCATCGCAAATTTAAACAAATAAACACGAGCAATAGAGATTTTTAAAGCTAATTGCAGTTTAATGTGAGCAAAACAATGAAAACAACATAAAATTTCAGAATATTTTCATGCCTTTTATGAACTTTTGTGAATGAAATATCAGCAATATGATGTGACTCTCCAGTTTTCATATTATAAAAATGTTGAAAAAATGAAAAATGTTGTAATAGTGTGAGGTGTCAAAAACTTTTCTACTATCAGAATACGTGAATAAGAATAATTTGGCAGTATATCACACGGCAGTGAAGTTTCTCGTTGCTGAATATGTTATGAATATATTTTCAAAGTCGGTCAAGTCCTGGGTGGTGTCTTCGACCGCATCAGAGCTTTCGCAGATGTGAAAATGAGATTTACTGTAACTTGGAGCTTACAGCTCTCCCACTTTTAGGCATCGCTAAACTGCCTCTACTTCCCTAATATTCCTACCTGACTTAGGGTGAATATCCAACGTATTTTATGGTTATTCGATGAAGAGAAACATGCATGCTCGAGATCAACACGTTCCGTATATAAATTAGTTTATTTAGATGTAATTATTGGAGAACTGAACGCTAGCGAAAGATTATTTAAATACTAACATATTTCCTGCTAGAATTCATATACATTTATTTGTGGCGGTTCGTGAATACTCGATATTGTGCGGTCAACTACTGGTTGCTACTTTAGTCCATTCGTTTTTTTTACCTTTTATTAAATAAAATATACATTCTAAAAATAACTTTTATAATCAAATGTACTGTCCATTATTTTCTATCACTTTGGACAAAGGCTCAGGCAATTTCATAATGCCATCTCTCCAGAAGGTTCAGTCTCTGCTCTCTGTTTTTTTATGGCGGTATACATTCCTCCGATTTAATTTTTCATTTTCATTTCACATCAAGTCTGCACGACGCAGTGGTAACCCTGCTATTTTTCTATAAAAATTGTTACACTAATGATCTGTTTCCATTTTGGCACATACACAGAATAAAAGAACACATATTGTTTTTTGAAATGAAACTGAAAATGCACAAAGTACTGTTTTTTCCAAACAAATTCTATTTATTTAACAGAGTAACATTCAGTCACTCAGCACTAAACCAATAATTACTTGTGTGATCTATAGCATGTAGTGTTGAATGTGTTTCCTTTTTTTTACAAACAGCATTGATGATTAAATGAAAATAACTGAAAGTGAGTTGTTTATACAGGGTGTCTTGTTTATTTTGACTCCGACAGGGGCAATAGTATCGGGAATGTGCAGTGACAAGGAAAGAAATGAATCCCTTGGGTGAAACTATGTGTCGTATGTGCTCGAGTGGAAAAGCTGGCTAATATATTTAAGCTGGGGTTAGTTAGGAAGATAAGAATCTGATTTTAAGTTTAGAACTGACAGAAAGTTCCTAATCTGTACAGTTATTTCTTGAAAAAACTCTATGAAAACTCCTTTTTCCCACTGCAAAATAAAAAAAATAAAATCCGGGAAAAGTTGGGCAACCGGAAAAAAAGGGTACATATTTTGTTTTAATCTCGTCACATTTAAAAACCATTTTAAAATCAATATTCATTTTAAACTCAATTTAATACTTCTTCTTTGGGCGCTGTCAATCGGGTTGACTTTTGGCCTCACTCACATAAAGTCTCCATCTTGATCTGTTAATTATCAGGTCTTTCCATGTGTTATGTATACTAATACTTGTTAGATGATTGCTTAGCTGATCTCTCCATCTCTTGCGAGGCCTTCCCACTAGTCGACGGGTATTTAATCTTCCCTCCCATATCCTCCTAACCATTCTGTTCTCCCTCATCCTCATCACGTGTCCTATCCACTGTAATCGTCTGCTTCTCAGTTCTTCTGTGATATTTGGCCTTGAGTACAGTTCTCGGATCTTTGTTCTTACGGATTTTCCATTCACCATTAATTTGAATGAGATCAGATATTCGGCGTAATATTTTATTTTCGATATTGTCGATCTCCTTTTGTTAAGGTCTATGTTTTGGAACCATACATAAGTAAGGGATGTACTATAGCTAGGTATAACCTGATCTTGGTGTTCCTAGACAGAAGTTTCGTTTTGAAAGGGAACTAGGTGCAGAATACGATGCATTAGCAGTTTTAATTCAGTTCGTAATATCCTACTGTATCCAAACGATTGAACATATAAAGTTGCAATTTGGCATGCTTATACAACTCTTTGACCCACAAATAGGAAAAATATAGGGGATTTAAAAAAAAACACGTCGCGAGATAAATTTAATTAAAATAAATATAAATTTTAAATATCTTTTTAAAACTTGAGTATGGTATTAACAGAAACCTCTTAATGTGTGGATAGAAAACAGATTTTTATTTTTTTAATCTTTTTTTTAGGGGATTTTTGCCGAAAATATGTCAAAAAAACTTTTGTCTCCCACTCTGTTTCCCAGAGGGGCTGATCTAAAAAAGTGAAAAAAAAAAATCAATAATACACAATGATGGGGACCGGAGTAGTTCAACAGAAATTTTTGATTATATTACATTTTGGAAATATGTCGATTTTTTTGTGTCGTTGCAAAAAAAATATTATTATTTTTAAAAATTTATTGTGTGGTATTAAAAGAAAACTATTTAGGCGTCGTTCAAGGAACAGAAAGTAGTTTTTTATTTAAATTTATTAATTTTAACACGTTTTTACCGACCGCCAACATATAATATATAAGGGAGGTATTGTGATCATACCGATTTTGAGGCCCCTACATAACTTTTTGACTATTTTTAGCATGATGTCTGTCGGTCTGTTTGTCCGTCTGTCCATCCGTCTGTCTGTCCGTCTGTCTGTGTACATATGCAGAGCAAATTCGGCTGAAAGAATTTTTATGAAACTTCATATTTAAGCTTCTGCCATCAGTGGCACTAGTTGATTAACTTTTGATAAAAATCGGTTGACTAAAAATGAGTTTACTCGTGTCGATTTTAAGATTTTTGCGAATATAACAGAAAAATATTTCCAAAAAATTTATTCAACAAAAGTTGCTATAAAAGCTATAACTAACAACTTTTATTTGAGACATTTTTTGATAAAACTATTTACCAAGTCTCAATTTTTTCATACTTATATGTGACGTTTCCATGGTCATGATAAATAATATCTCTGTTAGAAAATATTAGGCCAAGTTATTTCTACTCTGCTGCTAGAATGTATTTTATACAAGTACTTTATGAAGGCGGTAGGTCCTGTGGTGGCCATAGCTGATTTTTTAAATTATTTTATATATTTGCAACCATTTTATAATTTGTTGATTTTCTTATTTACTTACTAAATTATTGTTATAAATTTCATTTAAATAATGTATTTTGAAAGAATTACATGATAAAAATCCAATCATATAATTCCAAACTACCTTTGCTGTTCGTTAATCTAATCAAACTCCACAGTATCCAATTTTTTCCTTCACTGCATCCCTTTTCCTTTATATCCTGATCGAAATTTCGTTGCCTGTTTTATGTACGTTCGATAACAGACCACCAATCTTGTAGAGTCGCACATTTTGGCCCGATTGGAAACATAGTATCTGGAGTTGTCATTAGCCGACTGAAGGAAACTCTCTGGTTGTCACCGTTTATTTATATTCACGCCCAACCAATAGATCTAAGGGGTTTCTTATTACTTCCTTTTCAGACGGATACCTTCTTCTGTTTTATGGATGCTCACGTGTCTTTGTCGCGTTTCTATCGTTCTTTATTTTATTACTCTTTGACCGAGGACACTGACATTTACTACTTTTTTGTACGAGTTATTTGAGGTTAAAGATATGATTTAAAAGATTAAGATTTTATGTGTGGTAAACAAGGATTAAAAGGAATTTATATTTTCTGAGATTCAAACGAAAATCGTGATACTGAAATAATCAAGATACATTTATAAAAATAAAATAAAAATTTTATGTTATATTTTTGTCCTGTTTTCAATCTACGTTGAATTATCTTAGTTAGCCAGCATCTAACTTAATTGACCAATATTCAAATAAAAGCTCTTAAATTAGTCGACTATAGAGCTTATGCACTGTTGATTGTCACAAACAGGTTTGTCATATGCAGAGATGGAGCAAGGGTCTGCGGCGCCCGTAGGTAAGATTTAATTGAGCGCCCCTAAATAGGGCGCAACGAGCTTTTTTCGAGGTCTTCCCTTCTAAATTTCAAGTGAAGACCCAAAAAAAGGTCTTCACATCTAAATTCCAAGTGAAAATCTAAAAAAACAAACCTCTTCACCTCTAAATTCCAAATGAAGACCTAAAAAAAAGATCTTCAAGTCTAAATTTCAAGTGAAAATCTAAAAAAAAAGGTCCTCACCTCTAAATTTCAAGTGAAGACCTAAAAAAATCGTTCCGTTCAGAACTCCAAATTTAATAGATTATGCCTTGTTGATTGTGGATAGTTTTCCAAATTTATGGTTAGTGAGTTGTTTTAATGAGTGCAAGAAAGTCAAAAACGAACGCTATGTTCAGATTGTGCAGTTATTCTTGTTATTCTAACCTTTTTTTTGTAAACAAATTAATTATGTGTGTTTGATCACATGAAATCTGTTCTCCTGCTACTTGTTTTGTACGATAATATAAAAATGACGCATGAAGGTTTTAAGGTTTTGGGATGCTTTTAAGTAATATAAAAGATATTTTATTTGATGAGGAAGACAATTCAGAAGAATTTTCCAAATCAGAAAATATTTTGGAAAAAGTGGTTGAATATGCAGAGAGTACTGTTCCAAACATGACTACAAATCAATTTAAAGTAAATTTTCGCTTGTATCCAGAAAAAGAGTTTTTTGAGTATATTAACATGTTCCATCATGAGGTTCATGTCTGTACTATTTATTTTGCAAATGCTGCAGGTATAAACAATGATATCTTGATTGTTTTCACTCATATTCTTTTGTAGAAATAATAACTTATATTTTTACCGCGAAAAACACTATTGCACAGATTGCCGCACGATTCGAACTTGTGACGACTGTGCAACGCAAACTGCACTGCACGATATTTGCCGTACGATCTTCGTGCATCACAGAGCACACAGAAAGTTTATGCCGAACATTTCTTGTGTAAATTATGCAGAATGTGTAGATTATCAGCTTATACCGAACGCACCTATTGTATGCTTTTACATAACCTAACAAAATGTCATCGCTCCGGTTACAACAAATCTCGCCCAAAATTACAAAGACTAACAGTAAATATGATCAATTTAGGTAATTAAATTAGGTTTAGTTAGTAAAAATCTAGGACAGCAGAATTAAGTAAACTATAATAGATAATAAACATAAAAAAAAAATATATATATATATGGCCTTTGCTGTTTCGGCAATTAGCCAGGACAGTTCTTATTTTTGAATAAGTCCATGCCTGAATGGGATTTGAACCCGAAAGCTTAGCAACGCAGAACACTTGTGTTATAAGTCGGATTGCTGATAGGTGACTGTTACATGTATGTATCAAGTAGTGCATTCGTATAATAATCTAGTTACAATTTTTCAGCGATTTTAAAAATGTTTTTTGTTATTTGTCTTAGCTGTCAGTGTCTGGTAATAAATATTAATTAAAATATGGCTCCAAATTAGTTGTGAAACTTGGGCAAAATCTGTTAAAAAAATTGAAAATTTTATAAATGAATGGTGGGAAAGGGAAAGGATTGTTGATGATGTTAATCCAATAATAATAAATACAAGAAATGACAGCGATAGTTCAGATGACAACGATATCATGCAGTGACTAATTTTTTTAAAATAAAAATAAACAGTTATATACAACTTGTAGCAATATATTATATGAATAAATATATTTTTACTTAATATTTTATTACTTTGTACTTAGGGGAAACATAAAAATTTAATTTAATTAAACAACAAATTATAATCCAAAATTTACGTATGAGTATAAATTTTTCCTTATTTATAATTATTACCTTAAAATTAATAATTTTGTTTGTTTGAGTACTGCTGTGAATTTATTTTCGTGCTCTAATTAGTAAAGATATCTACGAATCATGCCGTTTCTTTCTAATGCTTTGTTTTTTATTAAAATAATTTGGAAGGTTAGTTGTCAACTTGCGTCACTATACGTTACTATGGGTATGCAAATAATTATAATGATATAGACAGAGAAAGCATATAGTATTTTATATCGATACTTGTAGCAACGAACAGTCACCTATCAGCAATCCGACTATACCACTACGCGACGCCGGTCGGTAATAAACATTTTACGAAGCCACCGTAGTTGTTTTAAAGACACACAGGTGTCGCAGTATTCGTAACCCACTAATTTCCAGAGCGGAAAACGCTGCCTTGAATGTTAAAACTATCTACTAAACATATCCGCAACACACAGTGCACAGTGAACTAATTTAAAGAGCTCGGAACGCAGCTTAAGTTTTATCAATATTTGAAACACTAGGGAAGATTTGAAATACAACGGAAATATTTTAAATATTTGGTAAGATTTGAAATACCAGAGGGGATATGAAATAGTAGGGAAGGTTTGAAATATTAAGGAAATGTTTCAAATACTAAGGAAGATTTGAAATATTAGGAAAATATTTGAAATACTTGGGGAATATTTGAATTATTAGGAAATGTTAAAAATACTTCTAAAGTATTTGAAACACTAACGTTTTCAGGTAACAAATATCAAATACAAATACCACAGAGAAGGTATTTACAAATCCAATTACCAAGAGCACTTTTTTGAAGGATTTGAAATACAATATTTCAAGTACCAGAAAGTATATGAAATACTTTATTTCAAATATTCCCGGTTCCGCAATTGGTCGTTGACACAGTTAGGTTCATGGGCCTAGTTTTTATTCCTTTCTCTCACTTATACAGAGTTTATCTCTCACCTTCTCTCTCACTCTTCCAAATTTTCAAAAAAAATTCCTCTAATTCTTCTGGATAAGCACTTTATATTACAGGCCGTTTAATATTAACTCAAATATATCAAATTTAGCCAAAGAAATAATGACATAAAATATATATGTGATCCAGGTGTACAATATACCCTTTAAAAGCTAGGAAACCGTAATTACTTTCCACACATTTTATAATTATTAATTCACGTTAAATATATATTCCACATGCCGTAGGCTTTCGGTGCGTGTTAACAAAAGCTTCAAAAGAACATAGCTTTCAGGATAAAATGATCCCGATTCATGAAAAGTTCACAAAAACTTATCACGTGACTAACCAAAATGTGAGAGACATTTTCTGGATTCTTTGCGCACTTGTATTAATGGCGTTCGCCGCACCTGTTTTGTAGCTGTAAAAAGATCTGAACTTTTTACAAGCATAGGTGACTCGTCTAATAGAGCACTTAACAAACTTTCTAAAAGGGTAAAGAATTTAGTGGAAAAGTACTCTAAAACTTAAGACAATAGATGATTGAGAAAAACGACAGTATTAAGAAAAATAATAGTGTCTTATTTAACAAGTATATAATACAGCTCTTATATAACAAATACAATATTGTATCTACAACTGTATAGCTTATGGTAATAACTAAGCGCAATTCAAATTTAAAAACTCAATTCCTGAGCGTCAATTGTGAAACGTCATAACTTACGTCAACAAGATGGCTGCTGAAACATTAGTGAGATTTTTAACCTACAAAAATGTCTAAAATATACTTATTTGTTTTATTTATTCTAACTTATAAGTTGGATTTTTTTATAAAGACAATGACGTCGGCGATCAATCAAATTAGGGATATGCGATACTGAGAAAGTATTGATACCGGTATCGTATCGAAACAAAATATCGATATTTTCAAGTATCAAAAGGAACCAGTGGCGAAAGGAAACCTCCGCTAGACTTGCCCTCCCATAAAAAAAATATTTAAAAAAAAATGTAAACTAAAAAAAAAAAAAAAAAATTAAATATTTAGATAAATCTTCAAAAATACATCAAATTATAAGCTGTTCACTTTTGTAAGAACACACAAGAACTGGTTATTTTGGTTACTTTTATGGTGTGTTACTGACTTTAAATGTCAATTAAAAATATTCCTTACGCTGTAAAACCGACTTTAGGTTGATAAGGTTATGATCATTATAATTAAGATATCATTTTTCATTATGACATATGTCAAATGGATCGACATTTTAAAAAAGTGACATTTTTTAATACCAACATGACATACAGCTTCAAAGGTGCAAACTATTGAAAACAAAATTCCCTCTTAGTTTGTTCCTACAAAAGTGAACTGCTTATATGTTCTATACAAATTTTTGTCCAAGGCTTGCTTTACTAGTTACGAATTAATTATCATGACCATGGAAACGTTACATATAAGTATGAAAAAATTGAGACTTGGAAAAATTTTAAATAATTTTACAAAAAATTTTCGAAATTTTTCGTTTTATCAAAAAACGTCTCAAATAAAAGTTATTAGTTATTGCATTTATAGTAACTTTTGTTCAATAAATTTTTTCGAAATATTTTTCTGTTGCTAAATATTCACAAAAATATTAAAATCGACACGAGTAAACTCCCATTTCTAGTCAACCGATTTTCATAAAAAACAATAGGGATCTTCCCATTTAATAGGAGAATTTTTTAGTACCAGAACGAACTCTTTAAGTTAAACCGTTTTTGAGTTATCGTGTATACACACAGACAGACAGACAGACACACACACACACACACACACACACACACACACACACATACGGACGGCACTTCGAAAATAGGTTTTTTGGATTCCCTGGACCATGAAACGTGGTCATCCGTCAAAATCTCGACATCGAAAATTTTCGCGATTACAATACTTTCCCCTTATATATTAAGGTCGGGCAAGTAAAAATGAATATATTTTCTATAAAACATCAATAACATTTTTATTCTTATAATAACAATTTAGTTGTTTTACAATGATAAATAGATTAAAGTATAAAGGCTATTCCAAACGTTTAGGCGGAACTAAATGGGAATTTCGTTCTTTTAGGCTGTCACGAGTCATGAGGACGGACCTTGCTTGGGTTATTTAATTTTTCAGGTTGTCAGTAGAACCATGGGAACGAATGACATTTATTAAAAATTTTAATACTTTTTTACATATTTTGAAGACAAATTTAAATAAATGGGAAATTTTTATTAAGAATGACAAAAAATTAAAATGCAATGAAAAGAACATTTTATAATGACAGTTAATTTAATCTAGAATTTTCAAGGTGAGTATGATTTACAAAGCTTAAAAATGATCAAAAGTCCGAATTAATAGATAAAAATTACTAGATTTCAAAATATAGTTCCGCCTAAACGTTTGGAATAGCCTATATATGCTGTTCACTTTTGTAAAAACAAACTGAGAGGAAATTTTGATTACAGTAGTTTGCATCTTTGAAATTGTATGTCAGATTGGTATTAAAAAATGGTAAAAAATTGTAAGGCAATGGCGCCTATAGGTCTGAGTGATTGTTTTGCCCAGAAGCCTATTTCTGTCTCTGCATACAGTGGATCCTGCTTTCGAAAATAACCGCAGTGACGTCGCTATTTCAGACAAGAATTTCTGAGCAATTTTATATAAGATAGGGAAGACTGTCTTCATATCGTCCCAAGCCAGCAGCGGATTGGATTTCAAAGATGAAACTGGATTTTTCAAATACAGTGATAGTTCATTTTAGTTTCCTCTTCCTATGTGCAATGTCATTATGTAAAAAAAAACGATTCGATACGATACTGGATCAAATGTACTGATATAAGTAAAGTATCGGAAGATTAGTATCCATACTTAAATCACGATATTGAATGAAAAATATCGATACTGGTATCGTATCAGTAGTATCGGAACATCCCTAAATCAGATATACAAATAAACATAGTATTTTCTCAAATGTAGGGATGTTATATTACCTTGGCATCACGACAAGCCTAGCTTAGTAATGCCAGCGTAATAACATAAAACTGTACTCCTATATTATTAGAATTTAAATTTAAGTACATCTATTTACAGTCGATAATTATATATTTTTTTTCTTAACTGTAATTAATATGGTAAATAAATGAATTATTATTATTATTATTATTAATTATAGGGTACGCTGCGCTACCATCCATACAGTGAAATTTGTCTAAATATTATGTTTACATATGCACGTTATTAAACACTAGCTGGAAATCCCGTACTTCGTACGGTTATTGTAAAGTACTTTTCTGCTGTAACGATAATGATGTGAGATATTTCAGTTTCAAGTATTTATATATAGGAAATTGTCGTTCCTTTACAGACAGACAAACAGACAAAAATTGTTTTTTGCAGATATTGTCTTATAATCGTCTGAAACGTGTAGAAACCAAATATGAGGCTAAAAAAATAAGAATCAGATATAGCCTCCAATATTATTAATATTGATTTATACATATTGTGTAAACGTAATAGGCCATTATTTGTGACGTCATTGTCTTTATAAAAAGAAAAAAAAATTGATGTGAAGTGTGAATTTTCACACATTGCAGGATTTCGCAGGTATATAATAAGTGAAGGCGGCATGCTGAGTGTGTAGGACAAATTTTGCTTTGTAGTAACCACGGCAAAATGAACGATCTTTTTAAAATAATTTATCGTCTGTTAATCTCAGAGCTTTAAAAACAAATTTTATGTTAAAATATTTTTTTGTTAATTTTAATTCGAATACCTAATGTCATTATTTAGGTTTCTAAATAAGTGCAGTATTTTTTTTATATAACAAGGTTCATTAAGATTTTGAAA
This sequence comes from Liopterus haemorrhoidalis, assembly GCA_963971575.1. Classification (NCBI taxonomy): domain Eukaryota; kingdom Metazoa; phylum Arthropoda; class Insecta; order Coleoptera; family Dytiscidae; genus Liopterus; species Liopterus haemorrhoidalis. The sequence continues at coordinate 41,224,449 of OZ020615.1, forward strand.
ATTGGGCCTATGGCTTTCATTGGTTGTCTTAAATCATACGCTCCGCCCCTCTGGCTTCGTATAAATGACACATAGAATGAAAATATAATTCCAATTGGTTATTAAATTTACGCTCTTGAAAATTAAATTCAAAATGTGCAAAAATATAACTAGAATTTTAACAAATTAATTTAAACAAAAGAAATATGAAAAAAAAAAACAAAAAAAAAAACTGACTCCACAAGCCAGGAACGAACCTGTGTAGTGAATAACGATCCTGTGTAGTTGTCGTGCAACTGAGCCACTAGACCACCAAACGCTTATCAACTTAGTGTGTTATAAGAGTATAACATGTATGCATCGTCAACCAAAAAACACAAAAAATGCGTTATTTTCCGAAACCATAATCTGATCAAAAATTCCTGTTGTACTATTCCGGTTCATTTTTAGTTTAAACCATCTGGGCTACAGGGTGTGGGACAAAAATTTTTTTGCACAATTTTGGCAAAAATCGCCTCAAAATAATTTATTTTGCAAAAATAAAATTTTGATCGTTAATCCACGTACTAAGGGCTTTCATTTGATACCCTACTCAGAATTTAAAAAAAATATTTTTTTTTTTCGATGAGCACGTATTTGTTTATATTTTTAGGGGGATATGTTTTTTAGATCTTTTAGTATTTTTCCTATGTGCGGGTCAAGAAGTTGTACAAGCATGCCAAATTTCAACTCTCTAGGTTTAGCCGTTTGGCTACAATTTTTACCGAACAGACAGACAGACAGACAGACAGACAGACAGACAGACAGACAGACAGACAGACAGACGACAAAATGACGGTATAAGGGTTTTTTGGTCATACCTACAAAACCCTAAAAACACTGTATAAATAATATTCAAGTTGAGAAAGATATGCGCAAATAGGAACGGCCAGGCAATCAGTGAGGTACAAATTGGCTTAGATAATTAGGCTGAATATCTAATAATGCTACCTTGTTCCTTTGTACCAGAGTTAAAAGATCTAAAAATCTGAATGAGTTGAATGAGCTTAGAAAGTTCTATACTGAATAGAAAACTTCCTCATTTAAATGACAGAATTCATAAATATTGAATTCAAATAATGTATGAATTAAAATCTCTCTGCGTAAAAAGATACGAAATCGATCCGGACCCTTATTTAATTTTCAGGATTCACGATACATCCGGCGCCTATGATCACCGAGATTATAGTATCGTCGTATCGTCGTTCAGTGTTTGGGTGATTGATGGACGTCACCTGGGCGCCGAGACGTTCAGCTATCTTCCAGTTCACTTGGGAACGTGCGTCAATTGAAGACCGATTCTCTTCTTGTGAGGTAGCGGGATTTTTTACAGGTTTTTTACGGAATTTTACAATGTTACTATTTCGGTAAATGCATTTGGAAGTGTTGTTGAAAGATGTGACATTTCTAAATGGCCTGTTGTTGATTTAAGGATCCTGTCGTTTTATAAACACATAGAAGTGTTTATTTAAGAAAGAAAGAAATCGAAGTTAATTGCCATACAAAACAATTAAATATGAAAAAAAAAAAAATACTCTTAATAAAGCTACTATTTGTCTCCGGAGTACCTGCTTACAGTAATACGCAAACATAATACAATTGGTCGAAACACAACATCGGCTTTTATGTAGTATAGTAGGGGAGAGGCGGTACCCTTGGGACAGTTTTTAGATTTTACAGTTTTTAAAGGCTTATATAATATATATAGGAACAAAAAAAACGAATAGATGCTTCCCGAACACATGAGAAAACAAAATAATAATATTTGTTTTAGTGAAATAATCCGAAATGAATTGAAAAATGCATTATTTAAATTAACAAAATAATGTCCCAATGCTCTCTTTAGAATGGAGCTTTGGGATTCGTTAAAGGACCCTATAATGTACTTTTATCGAATATTTTCATAAATATTTTCATAAGTTTTGATCGAAATTTAAATATCTGTAATGTCTTTTATATAAGAATAACCATCTTTGAAGAAAGGTTTTATTAGCTTAACAAAAATGTGTTCTTCAATCACTTCCTACATATCTTTTATCTCGGGGAAATACATTTTTAAGTTTTGGTTCTCTTCTAAAAATTTGACTTCATATGCAATACTAGTTTTCAGTACAATTTTTGCAGAAAACGACTCGTATTTTTTAGCATTTTCTAAAGCCATTTTCTAAAACTTTCCCAATGTTCTTCTTGTTTCAATATCTATCTTTAAAATCTACAAGTTCTCCTAGTTCTTTGTCACTTGGTATATCCATTCTTATATCATAGTCATCACTTAGTATCAGCACTTAAATTTTAATATCAGGTTCAAACTGATTACAATACAATACTGAGAATTTTGCCAATAAGTATACTGGTGAAATCTTTTTTGTGAATAGGGTTTTGCACAACCTATTTTTTTTTATATATGTATATGTGGTATTTTGTCTTGAAGTATCAGAAAAAAATGAATAACTATTTGTATCGCGTTTACACAGATCAGCGCGATTTACAACTGGTGATCTCTCCAAAAAAGAAAACCAGTGGCGAAGGGAGACCTCCGCTAGTCTTTCCCTCTCATAAAAAAAATACTAAAAAAAAACATATTTTTTTTTTATTTAAAAAATATTTAGGTAAATCTTCAAAAATACATCAAATTATGTCCTATACAATTTTTTGTCCAAGGCTTGGTTTACTAGTTACGAATTTTTTTAAATTTTAAAGTTTAATAACTTCCGTTTCCGGTTTCGGATTTTAATAAAAAACAATAGGGTTCTTCCCAATTAGGAAAATTTTTTAGTACCAGAACGAACTCTTTAAGTTAAACCGTTTTGGAGTTATCGTGTATACACACAGACACACAGACACACAGACACACAGACACACAGACACACAGACACACAGACACACAGACACACAGACACACGGACACACGGACACACGGACACACGGACACACGGACACACGGAAACACGGACACACGGACACACGGACACACGGACACACGGACACACGGACACACGGACACACGGACACACGGACACACGGACACACGGACACACGGACACACACACATACGGACGGCACTTCGAACATAGGTTTTTTGGATTCCCTGGATCATGAAACGTGGTCATCCGTCAAAATCTCGACATCGAAAATTTTCGCGATTACAATACTTGCCCCTTATATATTAAACCATTAGAGAGTATGGAAAAGAACTATTCCATTTAAGCTGTACTGCATTCTAATACTTGAACGGTCTATATCAGTGTTTCTCAACAGGTGGTCCGCGCAGACCAAATTTCATTATTAATAATGGGCCTGTACGCAAAAAAATGTTTTTCTTGATGTTGATGGTCCGCGGTTAGTGTGGAATTCTGAAAGTGGTCCGCAACTGTCGAAGGTTAAAGAAACATGGTCTATATATAACGTGATTTAAAAAAAAATCGTTTGTGTATGATCTGAATTGCTGAGGTCTCAGGTTCGAATTCTGTTCAGGCACGGAATTTGTATCATGAAAAATGAGTGTTGTCCTGGCTAATTGCCTTAGTAAGGCCATAAGTGTGGAATTAAAAAAAAAATTGCTCAAATCTGAAAAATTACAGTAATAAACAGTTTTTGTTTTTGATCGTCTATCTCTAATCTGCCTGATATCTTGTCATTCCTTTCCACGGCTTACTATAGTATGTTTCTTTGATTCAGGCGGAACTTGCTTTTGACAATTTAATAATTTTTATCGGTTAAATGAGGTTTTTGATCATTTTGTTTAACCAAAGCCGTCTTCAAACAGGAAAGAGTGAGGTTGTGACAACTTACAAAAATTAAAATTCCATTTAGTTCCGCCCAAAGGTCTGGAATAACCTATAACTTTTTTTTTTTAATCACACGATGCAATTCATCCAAAGAACTAGTGGGTTCTTTGGATGAATTATGAACATGAACCCATGCATCAAGATTAACAGCATCAAGTCTTTACTGGCTAAAGAAAATCCAAAGAATGATTTGAAAAGAAGTCCTAGAATAGTAACAGAAAGAAGGATGAGAGGCAAAAGGAAGAAAAGCATACCGAGGGTACAATGGAGTGAAAGTACCGAAAAACGTAGAGACACTCCAAATTCACAGCTGGAGAAGAAAAGCGCAGGCAAAAGGATGGTTTGGCAACCCATTCTGAGGGAAACCAAAGCTCATACTAGGCTGTAAATCAAGAAAAGAGTGAGAAAGAGAGAGGGAGAGAGAGAGAGGAGGGAGAGAATATAAGTGTTATTGGGTGCAAAGAAAAGTCGGACCAAAAAGTTGTTAACTTTAGGATACTTGTAAAACATATTATCCATGTTCATTTTCTTTTGGGTTTTCTGCCAAACACCAACACACAAAGAATATAGTAACAATTAGAGACTTCATTAAGGTTTATTAACATTAGCACAGTACGTTCTTTTGTAGAATAACCGTAAACAAACCAATATAACTGACAGAAATTACAATCCCAAATATTAAAACATTTTAGAACGTTGTCCTTGAAACAAACCCAACGAATGTAAAATTTAATACGCCATTAAACATAAACACCCTCTTTTTACTAATTACCTCATTCTAATTCCATAAACCTCCAAGCCATTAAGAAAACAAAATCCACTCACACACACATGACTGGACTTGTAGATACAAGGACATGTGTTACAGTCCTGAATTGCATACAGTGTTGCTCCAGCAATAACCCAAGACTTATATCTATTGTGTCATGACCCGAAATACTTCAGGATGGACGGTAAACAGGGCAGGTTATTACCTGACCAAGATAAGTGCCAGCATGAAATATATATTACGTACCAGGGGTGAACAATGTGAGCTGAATTTTAGTTAGATCAAGGAAGGATTTCCAACGTGGTTTACAGAGATGTTACATTGGATTTTGTAGAGATTTATATAGATTTTTAAAATCTTTTCTAGTTTATAGTTTTAGAAAATGCCACAAGATAAGTGTGTGAAGATCTCTAGGGCATCTTAATGTCCTACTGATAACTACATTTTCAAGATATTTTTTGATATTATACATTATAGGGATATTTTCTCTTAAGTCTTTAAAAAGGATTTCTGATAAAGATAGATTTAAATAAGAATGTTTTATTATATTCTTACGATTATTTTAGGCCATAATACATAGAGTTTCAAGGAGATTGAACTTCACGTGACTAAACAACGTTCTTATTCTAATCAAAATTGATTTCCATGTCGCAAACAACTATAGTCCAAATGTTGAAATGCAGTACAGGGCAAATGTAGTAGTTCTTTTGCATATTCTCTAATGGGTTCATCCAATAACGCGCCATCCTTTCCTTTCTTAGCGACGTCGCTATCTGTTAAATGCGCTGATCTGCGAAGACGCGGTATTCTAAGAATGGTTATTTGTTCTTGTTCCGTGGTATCTGATTTTTGTGAATCATAGATCTCCTTTTTCCTCGCCTCCTTTTTCCATTTAATTTGAATAAATTAGAGAAAATAATTGGTCAAAAATATCGCGTTATATTCGGGCTAATACGATATATGAAAATGTCGCCTTCGGAAAGAAGAAGTACTGCCACATATTTGTCACATGATGGTAACAATTTTGAGAATGTCACAGATATCAAATGTCTTTGTTCTTTATTGAATAATTAGAACAAAATAAAGTCTGCATTCGAGATATATTTCAAGCTGGAAATCACGCATATTATGCGAATAGAGATCTGATTAAGGCTTAACTACTTTCAAAAACAACTAAACTAAATCTGTACAAGACTTTAATTCGTCCGATATTCACTTATAGTTCTGCAACTTAAAAGATGCTAGCTTTAGAAGATGCCGCTATGAGGATCTCTGAAAGAAAGATTTTAAGGAAAATATTTGATCCAGTACAAGAAGAAGGTTTATTGAGACAACGGGAAAAAGACATTTCTTATCAAATAATATTTATATTTTTTAAATCTAAATTTCTCATAATCGCATATGTGGAAACTGAAAAGTACTGCATATCTGAGCCCTTATCATAATGTTCTCATAATCTTCTGGAATCTATCAATATTGAAACAGATCTTTTAAATAAGGCCACATACTGAGCTTCAAAGTGCATCTGAACCAAAACACAAAGTACTAGCCATTCCACTATCTTTCATTCAACCAACTTCACAATATCAATATTTTGTTTGGACACCCTTGCAATATACAGTCAATATTTCGGTGCAGAGGGCTTCTCAGCTTGAGATGAAAAAAGACTTTCCCTAATATTGAAGGACGGAAGGAAACATTTTTTTTTTATCACAAAAAAAAAAAACGAACAAAACATCGTCGATAGCTGGCGAGTTTGAAAGTTTTCAAACTGGTGTGTATGAGTTTATTACAGATTGTAGACGTAATACTAGATATATGTTATATATCATATCGTATCGTACGTTTAAAATACAACTTTGACTGCATTGCCTACGGGTGAAGCACTGATTACAAACTTTTTGTGAAAACACTTGTCAATATGGAAGTGATTAAAAGTTTTGATGGGAAAAATGAGAGAAAAATCAGGGAAATATAGATCTTTAATATAAAATACTGTCTACAATTTAATTTGATTCTTCAAGATATGCACATCACAAAATGTATAAAATCCATCGTCGTTAGAACTTTAAGTCAAAGCATAATTACATGTGGTGATAACTTATATGAATGTATAGTGAGAAATAAGAAAAACCTAGACTTGGTATACCCAATACCAATGTATTTTATCCGGAGACTCCGGAAATGTTATCATTTCTTCAGGCTCCGGGGCAAATTTAAAAATATCCGGAAATTAAAAAATCATTATTGAACTTCAAAAACACGTAGAAACAATTAATTATCAATAGAAATGTGATTGTTTGTACCAATTTAATGAAAGAGTCTTAAATGGAAAAGGCCCCCTCGTCTTAACTTGATTTTTTTAATAATTATCTCCCTGTCCTCAATTAAATTTGTTAAATTTCTCCCATCCGTCCTTGTCACATCTTCATTTTAGAAATTACAATCTATGGGAATTAGCCAGGATAAAAGTTAGTGCAATACTACGAATTCCTGATAAGAATGCAGGTAGAAATACACGTTATTGAAATAAAAAGGCTACTCTAGTACTGCTACGTTAGTGTATAAAAAAATGATTGGAGATAAAAATAAGCTGACCATGATTATTACGGAAGGAAGAAGTTGATGATGCCATGGTCCAATGGTACATTGATCCCAACAATTCAAAATTCCTTATATGGTAGTACAAGTGAAATTCGGGATACTGGTCACCAATAATTAAAATTGGTCCAGTCAAGTTAGTCATAATGCAGCCTTGTACGTAGTCGGGAAACTACGCTACTAAGAAAATTCTATCATACGGGCTTGTTTTTTTAAACCTTTTCAAAGTGCTTTTCATTATGTGTAAACCATGTTTTAAAAATATCCTCCCACTTTTCAGTTGGTACTTTTGTTGGAGTGGGTTCAGGCTGATATTAACTCATCATTGCTCTTAAATTGGTGTCCTTTAAGCTTATACTTGATGAAAGAGTAGAGGTCAAAATCACAGAAAGCAAGATCTGGCCTATTTGGAAGACGTTCTATCACCTGTACTTCATAATTATTCAAAATTTTCGTATGTTAGTTAAGTGAGGTGCACGAGAGCATCGTGATGCATGCTTCAAGTGTCAAGGCATGAATATTGCAGTAAGTTTTGGAGAAACTGGATTCATTGAGACAAACATAACTCAACGTACCACTTCGCCGTATCTGTCTTTTGCTCTTCTAGAACAATTTTCGCTATAATCCCACGTACCGAAGTTAATTTTATTATTCATATATTGGATTGTTTACCACGGTTGTAGTTTTTTCAACTTCAAAGAACTCCATCTTATTTTTTGACTTTGATGACACATCAAATTACAAAATCCATATTTCTTCTCCTGTTACAATGGAGCTTATGTATTTGGAGTACACCATTTATTTTATTCTTTTAATTTTTCGGCAGCATTCTACTCTGATTGCTCTCTGTGCATCAGTAAGATTGTGAGGTAGTTGCCTTGTCTAGCGGCGCCGAATTATCTTGACTAGGGGCGCCAAATTATTTTTGTGTAGTGCCGCCAAAGACCTTCGCGCCGATCCTGGTTGTCAGTTGTTTCTACTTTTGAGCTTAATCACAGAAATCCTTTACCTTGCTTTGTCAAATTTGTTGCATACAAATATTCGACGAATAGTATGTTGGCTGATTTATACATCTTTTGCAAGGTGTTCCCACAGGCAGAGTGATGAGAAACCTTTTATAAAGAATCTATCTCTATTTCGGCATGTAAATATGAATAGTTTCAAGCGGAATAACATTAACTGCAATAAAAACCACGACTGTTATAGAATTTACCAATTCTAAAATCAGTTTTGACAGAAAGTTAATGACAGAAGAGTTGGAATGTTATTCTAAAGCACTTATTTTCTTATGCACTTCGCGTGTATTTTATTCATTCACTAGTGAAGAAATAATTATTCCATGCTCGTTGTTAGATGTTATTGTTCACTATAAGGTATGCATTCATCCGCGCTGAAAGTAGTGCAGATCTATGGGGTATGAATACCTTAAACAAATGCAAGGTTTTTTAAAAAATATACTAACATAACTTACTAAAAATTAATAAAATAGTGGCCGATGTGCGGAAAATTAAACTAAAATTAAACAAAAAAATAAGTAAAAAAAAATAAGTTGAAACAATTAGTTAATTTGTTATGTAATGTAAATTATTTTTGAAAATAAAAAGAGTAAAATAATTATTTGTTAAATTTCTTTTTTTTCTTCTGATGATTGTGGGCCAAGTAGGGTGTGTGACTCGGTTGGAAGAGAAAATTCGATGCTCGTGGTTCCCTACGCTCGCCTGAGGCTCCCGCTCGGAATGTTCCACTCGCATTGAATTTTCTCATTCCAACCTTGTTACAGAATATACTATTCTACCGAATAATATCACTTCAAATATACGTGTTGAACCATATATATAATATGAACACCTACACTCACTATTCTATTTCCTTCCAATCTTGATAAAAGGTTCAGGCGAGCAATTCGATACACATTTCTCTCAATATTGTGTTATTATTCTTCAATTTGAAACTATTTTAGCTTATTCTCACACCTACTACATTCAATTGGTCAATCATTTTCAAATAAAAAGAATCGATTCGCACCGATGAATTCAATATTTCTAAATGCTTTCGCTTTAATTCAATATTTGAGAATAATAAATGAGATATTTTAAGGTTTTACCATATGTAAAATAACAGGAACATTTTGTTTCATTTGAAATATACAACACAATATTTATTTATTTATTTTTATTTATTTAAATGGGGAATAAACAGAGACGTGAGTCTCCTTAAAAATTCCCACAGGTTACAAATGATATAATGAGCGTTTCCCAAAGTGTGGGTCGCGACCCGGCATCGGGTCGTTGAAAAATATTGTTTCTAAAATATTTAAAATCCAAATATTTAGTGAATCGTCTGCTCTGATTCTAGTCTGTCAATTTAAATACGATATTGAGGACACCATATTGTATTCGCATATTCCAAACGAGGAATGACGAGAGTTTTGAAGCGTTGAATGAGGCTAGCGGGTTGGCGAAATTCTTTGCAAGATCGGAATATGAAACCAAGGGTTTCAAAGGCATATTTCGTTGTATTGTCTACATGAAAGATTACTACAGCTGATTAAGATTTGCACCTCCAATTGAGTAGTTTGTATTAAATGGCATTAAATTTTCTGGTGAAGCTAATAAAATTACATTTATCCATATTCAAATAAAGTTTGTTGTGCATACAGTATATCTGATTTTTTTTTTATTGCAAAATTTTATGCCAAAACAGAAATTACAAAATCAACAAATCTGGCAACCCTAGGTTACCAGGTAGGCAATGTCAAAATGAAATCTGGCTCTGGAATGATCGACAAAAGTGGCTACTGGGAATAGGAATGCGTCGAGAAAACCTGTAAAATCATTTTAATATGCATACTATGCAACTTGGCTGTTTCTTTTTTACATTACTCTTTCGTACCAACAAAAGTTAATTTGTTAAAACTGTATCTAATCAGATGTGAGAAAATGAATATAACGAAAATCTAATTATAACCTTAAATAAAAATATCGTAAAACGGACGTAAATCAAATGTATTTTTGCTTTTCTCCAAAAAACTCAATTTAGAGAAACGTAAATGAAATGACGCTTTATAAGATAATTTCTCAAGATTTTGACTTTAATTCCATTAGTAGAAATGTGGTTTTTGTGGGAGAAAATGCTCGGTGTTCAGATGAGAAGGAGGGATTGTAACTGGGCACGTTCAGAAAACGTGCGTTCTGCTGTGTCACCCGGAACAGGATACACCGACTTCAACACAGTAGCGTGCAGGATATTTTAAGGTTCTTTTCTGAAAAATTGTTTTGAAGAATTTGTGATTTATGATCATATTTTTATTTAATAATACGTTAACTGTAGTCACGTTTTTCGCTATCGTTTAACTCAGTGGTTGGCAACCTTTTTAAAGAAACGGCACCGATATATAAAATATGAAATATTTGACATACCCTACCCTCCTTTCTTCCTATTGTACCTGTGTTAATTCTAAAAAGTTCGCAGCATCTCTTTATATAACTACGATACACTTATTGAGAAATGCGCATCGGACGCAATACTTCTCAACCTTTGGTTGCGACCCAAAGGTGGCACGCGGGACTATCTATAGAGGGTCGTGGTGCTGACAATGTTATCGGTATATACTTAAAAAGGTGGAAGATCTCGCAGATATATTTCTAGATGCACATAAACTGCTAAACCAACGATATTCTAATTATTAAAATTTATTTAAAGAAAGAAGATTTTCTAACATAACTTTAAATAAAAACATTCAAAGATCAAGTGTACGTTCAAGCGGTCAATCTTCTTTATTTTAAGAGGAATAGACTGTAGTCCTGCCATTTCCCACGTATTTTTGGGTAGCAGCATTTTCTGCACTAATAGATCTAAAAAGCAAATAATGCGAAAAATTAACAAATATGATAGAACCACAGGGAATTTTGTTTCCTTAAGTTGTCGCAAGACCCTTGACTATCTAGGTCAGCGGTTTCCAAAGTGGGGGGCGCGCAAGATTCACCAAGGAGTCGCGGGTTAATTGCAAATATGTCATTTTTTTCGATCGTTTATTGTCGAATATAATGATAATTTTGAACTAACAACTAATGAACAGGAACTTTCTTGGAATAAAATTTTCCAGGAATAGAACTTTCTTGTGATAGCTCGCTAAAAGATCAATTCAATTTGAATAATCAGGGGAAATTATGGTTGAAAGTGAGCAAGGAATATCCCGCCTTATCATCAAAAGCTATAAACATTCTTTTACCTTTTTTTATTTATTTTACATCGGCCTATTTCTGCGACGAGGCTAATCGCCGATGCCAGGGGGCGAGCTCCTACACCTGAATGAGGGGTGAATGATTGTAAATGAAAATGGGAGTAATGTAAACATATTATATCTCGCCCGAATAATATCACCAACGAAGGAGGCTCGAACCACCGACCGGAAAGTACAAACTGTTTCCACCAGTACAAACCGTACGACTTAATGCGCTCGGCCAGTCCGTTGGCTCTTTTACCTTTTGTGACTTCATATATGTACGAAACAGGATTTTCCACATTATCTGTTATTAAAACAAAATATCGAGCACGATTAGTGTTTCTGATTTCTCGACATTAGACTTATTTTCTCGAGAATTCTCGAGAAATCTCGAGAAAAATAATTATTAGAATATACATCTTTTTTTAATGTTGAAAATATTGTAGAGGATAAAAACATGTTAAAATTATAATCACCTTTAAAGTACTAAAGTAAAGGCGTCGAGCAAATTTTACATTTCTCGAGAAATGAAAAATGAGAATTAAAACTTTTTCTCGAGAAATTCTCGAGAAGAATCACTAAGCACGATTAATAGTGGAAAACGAAATAAGAGTATCTCTTTCTTCATATGAACCGCGTTTTAACGAATTATGTGCGAAGAAAGAAGCCCATACTTCACATTAAAATTGATTCATATTTATTGTATTTTGTATTACGTTTAATATTAATATACTTTATTTTTATACAATTTTCGCGATTTATGTTGTGAGAATAAATATTTAGGAATTAGAGAAATTATTTACATTACATATTTGTACTACTTTTGTGGTTATTATTTCAATAAAAACATTATTTACAAATTGTTTATAAATTTCCTAAATAGGGGGTCGCCAGAGATGGGATTTTTTATGAAGTGGGCGTTAGTGAACAAAGTTTGGAAACCGCTGATCTAGGTTATTTCATTTTCATGTTGGCACAAATCATATATGTCAAAAATCAAAATGCCAAAAGGAAACCGAGTTACATATGTTATAAAAAATAAAATATATAATACATTTTTGGAAGACAAAAAAAAATATTAAACGAAAAATTTGTATTAAGTACGACACAAAAAATCAGAATGTAATGAAAATGAAATTTTATGATAGCTCACCCTAACCTAGAATACTCAACGTAATTATGATTTACAATAGCTTAAACAAAATGGTCAAAAGTCCCATTCAATCATTAAAAGTTACTAGATTTCAAAATCAACTTCCGCTTAAACATTTGAGATAGACTATAGTTTTTAATATGTAGTATGGCATGTCAAGCATAAAAATTGTTTCATTTTCTTTCGCTATTATTTTTCACTCCATCTTATTAAATAAAAAAATAAAATAAATTAATATTTTTAAGCGATATGTGGCATTGTTTTTTAATCTTTTTACATTTTCATTTAAAATTTTAGGATAGGACATAAAGAAGTATGTAAATTTCACCTGCTGACAATAAACTAGTCAGCGTGAGTCAATCAGATGCGGAGTCAATCTCGAATAAATAATACTTGGAATTGGATCCATATTTATACAGGTATAATAAAGGGAAATAGTGTCGGTAGAAACGCCACTCTGTTTGACTAAGAGCTTTATAATTATTCCTGTCTTGTGCAGTCTGAAAAGCCTCTTCTAGGGACTAATTTAAAATATTCTTCTTGATGTCCAGCCAGCGATGAGAACAACTTCCACGTTTTCTCTTCCCGTCAACTTTTCCCTGGACTATGGCTACTATAAACCCTCAAATCTTGTCTAATTCATACAACAAAACACAGAGTCGCAATTGGGGTTTAAATTCGTCTAAACTGGTAGCGTTAGTTTCGCTGTCCAGGAAATTATGAGCCAATTCTTTGCCAACAATACATCTCGAATGAACCTATTCTCTTTTTCAAATAATCATTGAGAACCTTGTATTATTTATTCCGGAAAAAAATCAACAAAATAATATTTCTGAAATAAAAGTAAAACAAATATTTCATCTTTACTGTCAATACATTATGTAATCCGATAAATAACAAATGTATTTCTACGCCACTGGGTATCGGGGTTACAATCCTATGAACTCCTTTTCCAATTACATTTCCATTACTACACGTCACTATTTTAGACCATGCGTAACAAAAGAAGGGAATAGCGGACAAGAAATTTCGTGCGTGGCAGCAGCGGTTCAAATGGAAAACAGAAAATAAGAGAAATTATATCGATTTTTTTCTGTTACATACCTTTCCGTCTGGACTGCATACTTTAATTCCTGCCAACGAGATCACTAACAGAACTGATTTTGTTCGAGCTCTTTCCTGAAACAAACCAATACAAAATTATTAGTTAAAAAATTTATGTAAAGTGTGAATTTTCACACATTTCAGGGTTTTGTAGGTATTTAGTCAGTGAATGATGATTATTAGAAGGCCATACGATGAATGCCTGTCACTACATAACACAATTACAAGTGTGGGTTTTAAATCCTTTAAAATTTAAAGCTTAAATCAATAAGCACGACAAGAAGTTTGCAATTAAATTTTTTCTACCGCGTATTAATTACACTAGAACTCCTCTAATTTGGTGGTCATATATCTCTAATAATATAATAATATATATTCTAAAGATTTTTTTTTTTTTTGTGTAATTGCATAAATATTATTCACATCCAGACCTGGCAACACTACGGGCGACCTTTTGTCACGCAAGAGGATAACGTCTACAGAGATATTGTTTATATTGCGACTATATGAAAAACTAACAGATTCTCTACTAGAAATGGAATCCCAGCTACAGGCCAGTTATTTGTTTATTTATTTTCCTAGTCGATATTTGCAAAATAAATTTACATACCTCTTCTCTACCCATGACAAAATGTATCCATGTATATACAAATATATTATTTTAATTTTAGCAAAGATATTAAACGAAAATCTTAATACTTTACAAAATTTTATCAAAATGAAATGTATTTCAAAAATCAATTACTGTTTATTAATCTGAACTTGAAGAGCTTCCATTTAATATCCCCGCAACAAAGTTTAAATTATTATTATTATCATTTTTTTTTTTAAATAACACAAAAACTGTAATATTTTCCAAAAACGAAATCGGATCGAAAATTCCTCTCGTACGTTTCCGGTTCATTGCTTAGAATTTTTTCAGATTTTTAACTTAACCCCTTAGGGTTAAAGGATGCGGGACACTGATTTTTTAGAACTTTTTTGGAAAAAAATCGTATAAAAATAAAAAACGTATAAAAATTATTTACGTCTTAAGATCTTTCTTTTGATATCACACAATAATTTTTTTTTAATATTTCATAAAAAATCAACATTTTGCGAAAAGCCAATCTGATCAAAATTTCCTGTTGAACTATTCCGGTTCTCATATACATCTCAATGTACATTATTGAGATTTTTTTCATACTTTTAGTTCAACCCCTTTGGAAGATAAGGTGGGGCACAAAATTTTTATTAGGGGGTTAGAAGCCAATATTTTTTGGGGAGGCTCAGAAGTCAACATTTTTTAGAGGGAATCAGAAGCCAACTTTTTCTTGGGGGGTCAGGTTCTAATACAAGCAAAATGTGTCTCTGAAAAACATTTTTTTTTATGTTTCGAGGAAGGAGATTATTGTGAGCTCTCTTGGGTGCACACCTGATTAAAAAATGATAATTGTTAAATTTTATAGTCAAATAGAGCCTTTAAGTAACAACTGCTCACGTCATGTATTCAACTCTTACTGAAACGAACAGAATTTGCGTTATTAGAATCTTAAATTCTTACAGCCGCGTCTTGTTGTAAAACACAAGGTAGCGAATAGAACAAACCTATTAAAATAAGATGTACGATCTCGTACATAAAACAACAGATTCGATTCTCTAAGGAATAGTGTAAGCCTGTCGATGAGTACCCTGTCATCACTTAAAGCAACTGACAAGTCATATCACGTGCCTTTATAAGTGACATATAAATTGTCTAGAAATAATATACCAAAGAGCTCTTCGATACCTCGTCCTTGATGTCTACAATATTAAGAGTCAAATTGCAAGACTGTGTGCTCTATATTGAATAAATTTAATTAGTATTGAGGCCAAACTACATCAAACTTAGTGGTGGTTGGTAGGACACAAAAATGCCTAATACTAGACTACGCAGGTGGTCCGAGCTTCTTGGGCGAAGGTATGGCTAGAACCTTAACTCAGCCAGAAATAAGATTTTCGACTTCGGTCAAATATCAAATACAAGTGAATACTAGACTACCCAAAAGGTTACTATACTCAGAACTGGAAAAAGACTACAGTGATGTAGGTGCTCCTAAACAGTGCAACAAAGTAAAACAAAAATATAATCTCAAGTTATGCCAGTTATTAAGCCCAGGTTGGCAATAAAAATCTTGTTGTCGAAATATTTAACCCATGGCATAAACTAGTGACAAAGAGAAAACAACAAAATGAATGAACAGTGTTTATCGCCAGATTTGGCCTGTTTGATCATAAACAAGCTGAATCCTGTCGTAACCCTTTTCACACTAGAACTTTAAGACGAGTGAACTTAAAGTTCACCGATGTTTAACATTGGTACGCTTTCAAACTTGATGTTTAAATCTTCGGTACTGTCATCAGCTACAGTAATTTTGTCCTTAAGTTACCGTCATGAAATTACCAGTTTTGAACTGTCTGCGCAGACGCACATTTTGAATTATTATAAACAAATATGGATATTTCATTTCATTCTACAATAAAGACACTAGAATAAAGAATATATTACACCTTTATTAACATGTAAGTCGATACATTTTATGTCAATTATTGTAGCTCTGTATTTTATTAAACACATTATTAAAATAAATAATTTTATTATAACAATAAGTATAAACTTCTTATAACGTCGATATAATACAGTATTCTTGTTGACGATAATATAAAATGTTCACAGCACAAATTCAAAGAGTATTTTTTTATAATAGAAATTATGTTGGCAATGCGGATGATGTTTAAGACGCAGATCTCTGTCTTAAACATCGCTTGTATTTAGACGAGGCCATACGGTTTCACATTAGCGTTTAAAGACACATTCACTTTAACATCCGATCTTAAAGTTCTAGTGTGAAAAGGGTATAAGACTTGTGTGAGATATTTATTCTAGTAGCGAGTGCGTTCAATTATGATAAATAAATCTAGCAAGATTGAACACTCTCAAAATGACGAGATCAACTGAGAGAAGATCTAGCGTGTATTGTTGTACAAAATACCTGAAAAACCTGGCAAAGTCAAAAAGGTAATCCCGTGGATAGTACTCAAAATGAGAAAGGGAGAGAAAAGAGAACGATAGAGGGTGTAGATGCTTGAGAGCATAAAATATGAATGTCCTTGGTAGATAAGATCTGGGTGAATACTGAACACCTAACGAACAAAAGATCCAATGCTAGATCTAACAGTTGATCCTATACTTTTATGAACGAAGCAAGATGTAGGATATTGTAAATGAGGCTAAAAGCTATGACAACTGGCTTTTCTCAGGAAGAGAGAAAGGGAGAAATTCAAATAATTCAATACAGCTATTTCAATTCGTGGAGGACAATAGAGAGCCCAACAAAGAAAACACGTACAATTACGCTACTATAATTTTCATGTCTGTATTCATATCTAAGACTTACTTTTAATATTTAAATCAAAAGGAACAATAAACAACCCTTGTTAAAAGCCATCTGTTATTCATAAAAACCACGGTATAATTATACATTTGCTAATAATAACTCTGGAGTATCTTCCACAGTTATTACTAGAATAATTTTAATAAACAAAGTCCCCTCTAGCATTCATTATTTTGAAACCAGCAGCCATTTAAAAAAATCTCAACAAGAGAAAGTCACTTTGCTTCGTAGGTCCTGTATAAATGTTAGTCGGTCCGTCGGCTCGCAAAGAATTAAAACGAATATACTGGTTATGATACAATGGCCGGAAAAATAAATTAAACACGGAATATAGCAGGCTCAGTTTTCTGAAACAGAAGAGAACGAGTGTATAGAGGAATCTTTTGTCTTGGGACAACGATGCGAGCAACCATCAAGGGAGTAGATACAGGTCCGTATTTGTTAGAGCTTTCATTTGGAAGAATTGTCCAAAAAAATTGTTTGTTTGTAGAACGACAGTTATGGAGATAAAACACTTTTCTTGATGAAGCATAACATTAACTTAAAATTTACGTCGTTTCATTTTTAGTTTCTGGTATTTTATTTGTTTAAAAAAATATAATAATAATGACTTTTAAGTACACAGAGGTTTGGTTGCACAATAATTCAGGCAGATCATAGTTAATAAAGAAAATGCAAATGATATTTGCAAATTGCATTTATGACTGGAGCAAGTTGCTTTCTTCGGAATGAAAGGGTAACAATAAAGATAAAGAAGGTCCAAATATACGCCACACGATCAATTATAATATGAATGTACATGCGATATATAAGCTATTCTAAACGTAATTTGTAATAGCCTTTGGATTTTATTTTTGTTGTTTGTTGTCATTAGTTAGATTTTGAATGACTGATGTTGGTCTGACTATACATCAAATATATTTGCAGTCACGTCGTTTAAAAGGGACGTAAGGTTCAGTTTTCAGGCTCATGCTGGCAAGGCATGTGCAAGATAGAAATGTATAAATAAACTGGATGTTGTTTCGTTCATTTGTCATTGAACAGTATTTTTTAAAAAACTGAATTGTACGTAAGTATCTAAATATTTCTATAAAGTCTACGACAGGGATGCTGCATATCTCCAAACACTCTTTAAGATTTATTTAGATCAAGTCTTGAAGAAGTGAAGAAGAAAATGACGAAGCATGGATCTACCTTCATCTGACGGTTATATCCTATATAATAATAATAATATAATAATAATATTTATTTACTTTTAATATGATCACTATATGCATTATCACTATATGCATATGCATATATACATTTTACTCATGATCAAGTAATAATTGTCCAAGATAAAGATGACCACCAATAGATGCGTTGTAAGAAAACGAGGAATATACAGAATGAGGATGAAAAATTAACTTTAGCAAAACCAAATACTTCGCGATGGAGGGCCGGAAGAAGATATTGTACTCAAAAATACCGTCAGAATCCAATTCAGCAGTTCCTATACCTACCCAGGAGTGAATCAAGATTTTTCTGGTACAGTAATTCCTTGTTATTCGCGTTTTTGGTTTCCTCGGTTTTGGAAATTTTATACGCAATTGTGAAATAAAAAAAAAAAAAAAATACTTAATAAATAAATGGCATAGCCATGAACTGTAGCAGCCGATTGCCATTGGAATGTGCTTCTAGCACTTTGAGCGTCATGCCTAGCACTTGAATGGCCACTGCCACCCCTCCCTATAACCTTATATGCCTGTTCTTATTATCCGTGGAAGTAACCCCCCAGTAACCAGAGACTACTGTGTACTAGAGGTGGGAAATGCGAATCTTTTTAAAGATTCGTTAAATATTCATTACTATCTAAAAAGATTCGTTCTTTTGGAACGAATCGTTGGCGTACAACAAATCTAGTGTTTACTGTATACGTCACGCTGTACTTGGCTTTGTTATTGCATAGTTGTGTACTGGGAGCTGAGAACAGTAGAGATGCATCGTGCATGAACGTTAGACAGTCGCTAGTAGTTCGCGAACGGCGAAAGTATCAGTACACGTAGTACGTGTACGTATCACGTACACGTACCCACATTGTACTGCGCAGTGTCTCGAGTCTCCCGTTCAGCTCTCGCTCGTGCCATGTTCTAAGTTCGCCCATCCATATTCAGCCTACATAGGTACCAGACTACACACATAGATGTACGTGTGTTCCACACTGTAGTGTACACCGAAAGGGTACTTTCGTCTATGCTACACACTACACAGCCACCAGCCTTAGCTCTGTGCTCGATCCTCGCTTCGTTCCGTTCCATATCGAGTCACACTCGCCACTCGCTAGAATTGGTTTGTGAGTTCGCGTACTGAAGATTCGTTCGCTGCTTATTAAATGATTCGGTCATATAAATTTACTACAACGATTCGTTGGAACAAATCGTTCGCGTAAGACGACTGTAAGGGAGGTTATTTTGGTATTATTTCATAAATAAAATTTCATAAATAAATAATATTCATTCAATCAGAGTCATCAATTAGAGTAATATATTTAAAATTTTAAATTATAAAAAATAATCTATTTCTTAGAAAGGGCATTCAAGATAAGGGTAGACATGTTTATTTTAATTTGACACTTTTGAAAATGTAACATGATAAGTGAATCGTAAATTGTTTTGTCAAAAATATACGTCAACCATAAGCACATAAATAATAATTAAATTCTGTCTGAAATATAAATATTATGGTTGGGTTATTTTCTAATGGGATACTTATCTAAGTTATCACCAATAAATTGTGAATTTTAAGATAGTACAAGACGGACAGCCAAGGAGGTGTTAAATGACATTTAACAGTTGGGCGATGTAAACTTTTCAGGGTAGTCGCGTTTTAAGTAGTGGAGCTTAAACCGTCGTAGGTTAAAGTCATGTTTAATAGTTGAGTCTAAAGAGTGAAGAAGTTAAGTCGTGTTTTAAGTAGAGTGAGATTTTGTTCATCATGGGTAGAATCATTTAGAGTGTTCGGTCGGACAAGTAAAATGGAATCAAGTAATTTCTTATTTACGTTAATGTAGAGTTCGTTAGTTTAGTGTAGTGTGCCTAGTGTGTGTGACTGTGTCTCTTTGGATTTATCTGTATCAACGTAATTGTAAGTCTAGTGTAATTAGTGTAAATATTTAAACCGTATCATAATTTAAGTAGATTAGATAAAATGTGGAGTTTAATTGAACAACCCTTAATCCTTCCAAGAATCATAGCAACCAGCTAGCGGACCAATAGGGGGGTCCAGACTTGATCCGCTCGCAGGTCTTGGAACCCATAATGTGATGGAGACCTAAAGTTGAGGGATGTACAGAGTAAGTACAAATGAAATAAATAAATCAGCCAACCGTGACATTTCATTATTTATATATCAGAGTATACACGACACATCTCTACTGTGTACTGACATAATTAAAAGAATTTCCAAAGGTAGATAATAGGACTATTACCTCTATTCTATGGTCACAGTCCATTACTACGAGCAAAAATATACTTTAATCCAGGCGTGCACCTAGAGAGGAGAGGGTCTTATAGGCTTGAGCCCCCACTCGGCAAGAAGTACCCGATTTTCTTGTTGTTGTTCGATTTGTTCTTTTTTCGTATCATTAAACTTGAACATTCGTCTTCATTCAAAGATGGAAGCAGGCCAAAGGATCATTGGTGGCTCGGCTCCATCTTTTCATTTTGAAATGTTAGAATTTTTAAATGTTTTGTAAAAAAAAGTGTGTTGTCTTCTGAGCCCCCCGCGTAAGAATAAATCCTGGGTGTGCGCCTGCTCTATTCAACATTATAGCTAATAGCGTAATGATTTATATTAGTGAATATGGTGAACTACAGGATGTTTCCTTAAACTAAACTAAAGTCCCTGACATATTTTATCTTTTTGAACTTTGTTGCCTTGCCTTGCAGCGCAACGTGCCATATGTCAGATGAGTGGATATTTACTCAGATACTTTGAAGAGCGTTTTATCTGAAAGAATCTATCGCCACGAAGATAGTCTGCTTTAGTGACACCAGATATCTTATGGGGGCCACCTTAAAATCAAAAACTACCCCCAACAATAGAAGAACTGAAAGTGAACAAGTTAACGTACTATATTCAGATAGTGTTAGAAAAAGATCAAACAATGAAAAAGTGTCAATATGTGCCGCTGCATCGACTCTTCACGCGTCGCGTTTCTGTTTGCTTGAAAGAAAACATTGGGCACTTTCAGCAGAAAAGTGAAATAAAAGCATAATACGTATGGAAACATTGTCTGTCTAGCTAGCAAAAATTAAAAATGTAAAATTACTCTTTTCTGAAGATTTTGGCCATATCTATAGTAAAATATATCTCTTCGAAACAAAAAAATATATAAGTATTATTATTTATTTCTTTTACTGATCAAAATACAAAAATGTTAAATTTTTTATGCTCACATATATGATTTTACTCCCTTTATCCAAAGTTTCCGCCACAAAACATAAATAAATTAGTTTTGCGTTCCTTGTAATCATAAAAGCACCCGACCTTCTTATTTGTCTTCATTATCTTAAGTCTCACTCCTAAAACTTTGAGAGAATACAAACTATCATACTCACAGTTGACCACATCATCTCCAGGGAGTTAAATGCTAAGCCACAAAGGTTCTAATAAAACATAAAGACCTTGATAATCACCTTACAACCAGGAAGAAAATTAAATCCAGTTAGTTACAGGACTGAACTGGATTGTTGGAAGTGCTAGACTAGTACCTGACAATTTCCTTAGCCAACAACCCTAATTAGAAGTAAGGTATTGACAGTAAATAGGACGCCATGTAACAGACTCGTAAAAGTTCCATTAGGGGACGCAAGGAGATGCTATTTCAGTATCCGTAAGTTTATTAAACAATAATTGCAGTATTACCAGTAGTATAAATTGATTTTATTATTAAGTACAATTATTCGTGATGTTTGGACATAAAAATATGATTAAACATTCAACCAGCACTGATGTATGCTGCAGAAACTTTGTCACACACAGTGCATAAACTGAGAGTTAAGACTCATTTATAATAAATACATAGCACAAACATAACATAAGAATCACAGTATACTATTTATTCTGATTTAATAAGCTGATATTCAAAGTCAGTGACACCCCTTTGTACTTATCTTTATGCTCATGTTATGGATTATGTTATGGACCTATATTAGGGTTGCTCTTATTCATAAGGCTATAAATTAAAACTAGGATTTTTCAATTAAGGACCTCCTTATTTTTTACCTTAGTATGAAGTAGTAAAATATGCAAAATTTCATCTCTATTAGATTACGTTAATACCTGTCACATCGTGCTGGTTTCCCCGGAAACTGGTGCTTCAAACTTATCCTTAATATTTTTTTCTGTGTTCTACAACAGTGTTTCCCAACCGCCGGTCCGTGAACCGGCACCGGTCTGCGAGATTTCTTTGCCGGTCCGAGAGATTTTTATTACTATGCAACTATTCGCCTATTAAGTTATAACCCACTTAATTTTGAGATAAAAATCTCTGTCCTTAATCTGTTAATTGCTTAAGTAATAATTTGTTTCTTTTTTCACTAATTATATATGATTTTTTATTTGTTGTTTTTAGTGTGTCTGTAATCAGTGTAATAAAAAATATAAAACCTTTGCGATACACATTACTTTCTAAACTTGTCGGTGCGCCATGAAAAAAGGTTGGGAAACGCTGTTCTACACTACTTGAATAATAATGGCAGACTGATAACGAGAAAATTAGTTGAACGATATTAATCCTGCAGAGGTTTTAATCGCTCAATTGTGTAGCACTACGTTCAGCGTAAGACAACAACGAAAAACACGATATCTGTTAAAATTGGTGTTAGTATCTTTTACAGTGATTTTTATGTGAGAATACTGGTTGCACATATTGTTTTGAACATCTATAATAAACAATCAACCTTTTTTTTATCCCTTGGTAACATTTTTAATTACCAATTTGCTCTAATTCTGTCTTAAATCATGACTATTGGTGGCAAATAAAAATAGCTACCAAGGGGAAGAAAGATTGAATCTTAATGTATAGATGTTCAAGACATAAGGCGTGATTAGTATTCTGACATAATAACCAATGTAAATAATATTCACACCGATTTTAACAGATATCGTGTTTCTCGTTGTTACTTTACGCTGAGCGTAGTATTAGTCTGCGACTAAAACTGCTGAAGAATTAGAATCGTCTAACCGGTTTTCAGTTTCCGGGGAAACGGAATTCAAGGTCGGTGCGGCACTTTTTAATGTAATCCAAAGGGGCTTTGAAGAAATTTTGCATATTTTAATACTTCATACTAAGACACAAAATGAACTTAGTGGACAAATGATTGTTTAAATAGACGAAACAAGGATGAATCTGAATGAATTTGAATGAATGTTAATTAATAAAAATAGGTTTACATTATCTTATTTATTATTTTTTTAAATATTATAATTTCATTTATCCTTTTCAGTACGTATAAATTCGGATGTTATGAAATACCCCTCCCCCGCGTACGCTTTTGTGTTACACACATTTAAAAAAAAGGAAGACACTGATAAACCAATATCTCAATTTAATTTTCTTTAAAATGTTTTTAGAGATTTTTATATTTATTTTACATCGGCCTATTTCTGCAACGAGGCTAATCACCGATGCCAGGGGACGAGCTTCTACACCTGGATGAGGGGCGAATGATTGTGAAATGAGAGTAATGTAAACATATTATTCTCGCCCGAATAATATCACCAACAGAGAATCGAACTACCATGCAGACCTATCCAGACTATTTTTACCAGTCCAAACTGCACGACTTAATGCGCTCTAATGACCATTTAGAGATTAAATACTGAAATAGTTATTTATACAACAAGTGCATAAAGCAATACTTTTTTCACGAATGGGAAGTCTGATCGCACGAGCTGTAGGCGAATGCAGCAATCTTATTAGTGATAAAAAGACGCTTGTTGCATACAATATCTTTTCTACGACTGTCTGCAATTAGAAAAAAAATAAAAATTGATATATACATACATTTTTCTACTAAAAAAGAAACCTACGACAAAACTAAAAATTTATTTTTTGTAGTTAAGATTACGAATTGACATTAGTTGTTTTCAAGGTACTCTTTGATTCTTCTTTGGACTGCACGGACACTCCTGCAGTCCTTGCAGATGGTTCCGTCACCCCCATGAGTTCATGTAAGTCGTTGGAGATAATGGTGTAGCTCTAATTCCGCTGTATTATACTTATGGAAAGTGTGAAATAGTGAAACGCTTATGAGACTATTTTTAACACTTTTATAAGCATTTTATATTCGAAAACAAATGAAATATAGTAAATATATAAATAATACACCTTTTTAACAGTCGTAGAAAAACTCGTTTTTTAAATTATCAAGGAGCGCACTCTTATCAAGCTCAAGGGCTTGCTGGAAGAGAGGTTAGGGCTGGTTTGAAGGTAAATTCCTTTTTGGTTTTTGATCAACAACACTGGTTTTGTTTAGAAAAATGCAAAAAGCCGTGTTAGAATAAGTCGGTCGGGTCAGTAATTTCCTGAGGAAAATGTAGGTCCCGATCCATCCCTGCCCCTGTAAAACAAATGTGTCTTCTAAGCCAGAAAAGAACCCCCCCTCCTCCAAGTAACTATCTATTATTTTTTACTATTACTATTATCAGCAGTTTTTTTTTTTTTATTCTCCTGTATAAAGGTTTATCTAATTTAATGGAAACCTTATCTCAACATTACGAATTTTAGGATTTTACGCCTGAAATTTAGTCTCCTGAATTCTAATCTTTAATCGTTATTTCATATCAAGTTACCATTTAATGTAGGAAAAGAAATTGGGCAGACATAATCCAGTATTAAAGTAAAACCATCCCCTGACATAACATTTGAGTCCGATCCTGTTAATGTTTGAGTCCTTGGGCCATTACATCCACATATGAACATCAGTGAGGACATAATCACGGTCGGAAAGTATAGACTTGCATTGTATAACGTCGTGATTAAAAGTATGGAAGGTAGATAAGCTTCTCTACATACGCAACCTTGTGTTCAATGATCTATTTCATGTAACAAGAACATGAAAGTACTCTCGGGATATGCAGGATTAAACTTGATTGTGATGTAGGGAGAACCAGGAGAATATCATTTTTAAAAGGATATGTAACAAAGAGGATCATTTAATAGATTTAAGATGAGGGATCCGTAAGTAGAATTCTTTTTAATCAGTTTACAGGGAAATTTCATTTGTATATTTCAATGTAGATTTTATAAATGTAAAAAACGCAAAAGACATACCGTAGCAAGTTCATTATTTAATATTATGACATATGATACGCAGTAATTCAGAAGTTTCAAGGTCCTACCCAAGGTAAATGTTACCTTATTCAACGCTGTTCGTTATAATGCGCTTTTGCGAACTGACTTCCTCAGCAAAAGCATTACAATTGCTCCAATGGAAAGGTTGTAAGAAATTGATTGAAAGTATGAATTTTGACACTTTGTAGTGTTTTGTAGGTATTTAATATGTGAAGGAGGCCTATATGGAAGCCTAAATGTTGAATGTCTATAACTATAGCACCTCGGGACATTGGTTTACATTATTTTACATTTGATATTGTACTTATTTGTTTAGTTACATTTATATGTTTTACAATAATTTGTGATATATTTGTGGTTATATTTTATGAAGATGGTATATAGTTAGATATTATCAAATAAATTGGCTTCTTTTAGGAATTTGATGATCTTGCTTTCATTTTGGTTTGACGGAATTTCGTCTGGGTCTGTTGGTAGTTGGTTGGAGCTTCTTTCCATGTGATATTGAGGGCATTCTATTATAATATGGCTTACTGTTAGTCTGGTGTTGCAGGCCTGGCAGTTTGGGGGCAGTCTTCTCGTTGGAACAGGTGTTTGTGGGTTAATAGAGTGTGCCCGATTCTTATTCTGGTTAATACTATCTGTTTTCTTCTAGTAATGTTGTTTTGGGGTTTAATTCGGTGTATGTGGATGCGAGTGTTCTACCATGTTTCTTTTGGTTTATTTTTGTTGTGACTTTTTTGTAGTAATATTGTTTGAATTCCTATATTTTATCTTCGCAGAAGGTTTGTAGTAACAGAGCAACCAGATAAGAAGCCAAGTTGCTCATTGGGCAAATATTATGTTCTAGAATAAATGGCAATAAACTTTTTACTATGACTCGCTCGAAAACTTTATGTATAGAAGAGCTAATGCTTATTGGATGATAATTTTTTTTATCTAGCTTGTCAGTCTTCTTATAAATAAGGGTTACATTTATTATTACACTCTCAATTTTTCGCCAGTAGCCCCACTCGGATTTTAAATATAAACAAAAAAATCTATAATTTAAAAATGTGTACACTTGTTTGATAAAAACAATATTAAATTTCCTCGTAAAAAAACTCGTTAATTTTCTTTGCTCAGGTACACACATTTATTAAATGCAACGAGGTGAGAACGTACAAAGAGAGATAGACAGCAACATGCACACAAAGAGAGCTCTATGATGGAGTATCCCAGGATCTAGCTAGTGACGCCCTTGTTTGTCTGGTGAGTGAGATAAACGAAGCAAACCACAAGGAAAGAGCAACTCACTGGAGATGCATGATGCAATATAGACGAACTAGACCCTAATATTATACTTCATTATGCATTCATAACGGCAGGTATTTTAAATATTGCAAATTTAGATAGTAATTTGGTAAATATTTAACTTAAAATGTGTTTTATATTAATCGCCGTTGCTTGATTGAAACTGCATTATCCCCCAACTAATTTACATATTTACGAGGGTTCCCAAAATTCAACGGAATTCAACTTCTCTTGACAAATCCTTGAGACTATCGAACGTCCTGAAGAATTACTCTACGGGTTAAACCTGTCTTCTTTACATCAAATCTAAAACATTGAAAAGAATTGACAAACCGAAAAGTAAGAGGGGGGCACGGCCCATACACTATACAGTTGCCTCACTTCGGATAAGGTGAGCACTGTGAGAGGGAAGGCTGTACGATCTTCAGTATGCACAATAATCAGTTTCTTTAAGTTGCTGAGTTATTTATGCTTGTTGTGTGTAGTTAATTGTTTTTAAGCAAGTTATATGTAGGGGAAGCCGGGGCATAATGGACTCGCGGGGTATAACGGGCTCCCCTCTTTTTGGATGTTAAAGCCATGTTTGAGTGCATTCCAATCACGTTCAGTACTTCGCTAGTGTCTTCTGAAAGTAGTTGTATGACTGAGAACTGGCGTTTACATTTTGTAAATTGGTGTAACGTATTTTTTGATGTGTTGATATATTTTTCACACATATCCAGACGTTGATTGCTCCAGAGCAGATCATGTGGCAAGTGGGCACATTGTTTTTGCGCTGGAGAAGATGAAAACGATGAAGAATGCACTCACATGTGTTCATTCTGCGCCAGATTTTAGCTGATTGCCCATTATAGCCCGCCCGTGCTCATTCTGCCAATGTTTTTTACTGTCTGTAATAATTCAACAATAAATCATCTTACGAATAAAAGTATTTCAAATTTTTTTACGGGATTCCTTAAGATTTTATTAAAGATAATCCTTAAGGTGCCCGTTATGCTCCGGCTTCCCCTACACATTGCAAAAAAAAGAATAAATACAGGGACACCGGCAGTGAAACTAGCAACACAAATCATATTCAGAATTATTTCGTACCCTCATGGGTCAGACATCTGTCATTTGGAGGATTAAGTAAACCTTCTAATATATATATATATATATATATATATATATATATATATATATATATATATATATATATGTATATATGTATAACAAAAAAATACTTAATTAAATGCATCAGATGTATAAGAAAAGATCAAACTCTGACCTATGGGACATTTTTCGCGAAGTTTAGAAACAGTTCCTTCAAGTACAATTTTCATTTCGAAGTTTAGCCACTAATATCGTAACTTTGGATGCTGCCTTGATGAAAAGATATTGGGCTAGTGCGCATTATTAACCTTTTTTCGTCCAACAATTTGATCGGCCGAGTGAGGTTTATTGCAGCATACGTAGATGCGGGCATTATCGAGAAATCAGTTTACTCAACTTTCATGTCGAATCTAATTACAAAAAATAGTTTCGCCGCCCTTGTCTAGCGAACACGCTGTGGCCCTATACGCCGAAAAGTTTCCTCATTTAGTTTACTATTAAACAATATATATACATTATTAAACAATAATTTAACCGTGGTAATTATTTATTTCAATACCGTGAACCCAACAAATGTTAACAGAGTCTATCTACATACGACATATTGAGTATGTTTTGTCATGTTCTATCATTCTTTTCTATTGGCCGAACGTAAAAACGTAGATGTGAAATATAAATATATGAATATTCTACGTGAACGTTTCTACGTCCGTCTACTTCTAATTGGAAATCGTATCATGCATTTTCCTATTACTTATATTTTTACGCAAACGTAGAATTTTACGTCTACGTCAATTGGAAACCATCCTTTAGCCCATATGATATTCCGGTTCATATTCTCTCTTCTATAAACAAAATATTCGACATCTTCCTGCTGATCTTTTGCCATTTATTTCTTCTTCCATAATTAGTTCTAATAAACGGTATTTATTATTCATTACACGACTCAGATATTCCAATTTCCTCTTCCTCATTTGGAACATTAGCTGCGACTCTATTGTATGGCCCGAGATTTTTACCATATTTTCAAATTGTTCAGCAACTTTCAAAAATTTGAGCAACTCTGCCCTAAACGTAGTATATATGGAATTTGTTAATCAGCGCGTTGAAAAACTACATAAAACAGCAATTTATATTCCCTAAATATTTTCCGTGTAATAAAAATTAATTTGCCCGTAACAAAATAAAGCAAATATTAAATGAAATAAAACAAAAAAACAATAAAAATTTCACTCCTTTTATTATAAAATATAATTTACAATTTTTCGTGCGTTACTTCCGTGCATAACGTGATACTCTCTCGGCAGGTTAGTGCCCACAATTCCGGAACAGTAACCGGAGTTTTCCAGTTCAATTAGCGTAACCTGCTAACGGCTCGGCCAATTCTTGTGACACACGCCGCAATACATCACATCAGAATGAACTAACTTCACTACTAAGTAAATTGGAGGTAAAAAAGGGATATCGAGCTGAAATTACCAAATTAAATTGGGATAAAAGTGGGAGAATGTAACAAATTTTGGACTTTTGTTAATGATCAAGGGTCATTTGAAAGGATTTAAATCAAAACAAACCATATTCAGGGAAATATATTTATAAACAGTAGTTTATTTGTGTCCTCAAAAAAAAAAAAACAAGAAGCAGAGTCAAAATAGCTACTAGTCAAAACATGGACTAACGAATTCAAAATAGCTGCTATTAGCAGAGAAGTAAAGTGGAGATAAATCAGATAGCCGAAGATAGAAAACTTTGAAGAGGAATGTAAAGACGCATCTCATCTCACTCCTGACACCAAAAAAATATGTAAAACATAGGATGACTGCCAAGTTGCACCAGTCGTCCTTAAATTGTATCCATGCGTAAGTATTCCTTAATCTAAGGACTGGGTAAATATTTAAATAGTTGCTTAACGCCGTTTTCAGCATTCTTTAGCTAAGGAGCAACTAAATTTGATTTGGAGGATTTGGAGATTAACTTTTTGCGTGTTCAAACGTATTTCAGACGCATTTATTTAAAAATAAACAAAAGATTTATTTACTAAGCTGTCATCACTTAATTTTGACGTCTATATTAAATTAATAAAGTAAAAAAAAAACTCTTTTAAAACAGTTCTATAATCAATTGGAAAGATTATTCTTTATTTTCTGTTTCTGATAATATTTTTTTGTTTAGATTGATGCCTTATTTGCAAAATATTTTTGAGGATAGGAAGATTATGGTTCGTATGAAGATGTAACATATTTTAATTAAAGAAGACATGTAAATAGAGCTACCTAATAGTCTTTCTTTGAAGAAATCGTCATAGAATTTAGCGGTAACCATAAAAGAAATGAAGTTATTTATGTAAAATAAATTAGAATATCTTGTACCATACGGCACAGTTAATGTAACGAATTAAATAAATTATCAATTAACCGATTATCAATTAGAATAGTTGTGTTCTAATTGATAATCTATATTTTTTGTGTAGCTCTGATGAAGAATAAAATATTTCGAAACTGGTCATCTAGATCTAATTGCTTTATTTATGTCCGCCTGTACAACCTTTTCCACACATATATCTCTATCTACAGAGCATAATTTTTGTTCTATATTTATTACGAAATTATAAGTTCATAAACGTCCCACAGTAATCTTAAAGAGCCGTAGTGCTGAATTTTGTGATGACAAAATTCAGCTTGAAACCATTTGTTGCCATTGGTTCAATGCATCTTTTTTTAAAAATTAAATGCCTTCGTATTTAAATATTAGTCTGGAGCTGTCTAACAGAGTATAATTTTAATTTAGGAATGAGGTAATAAAGACAACCACAATCGGCCATGTCTTTGATACCATTCGAACCCGGAACCTATGATATGCAAGACAGCATCGCTACCTCTACGACACAAGAAACCCTCTTTCATATTGTCACGTGGGTGGCTTGATTGAAAGACTACTCCTGGCTTCAACAACACAAATTTATTAATTATTTATCAAATTAACAATATAATGTTTGAATTTGCCCATGGAGTTGAGAAAGTCTTCGGTCCACCCCGTGTTGGCCAAGATCGACTTGGACCTATCACCGAGGCGGGGGCTACCCATCAGGGAGTTGAGGAGCCTGGAGAAGTCTTCTCCCATTCACATGGTGACTACTTGCTTGGCTCACCAGCGGTACAAGTATCTGGCGTCGGTGTCTTGGTCGTCACCGTGTGGACTAATACGTGTAGAGGAGTTGGCTACGTTCCTCTGCCTCAATATTCTGCGACATCCATCTATTTATACCGAAGGTTAACCCAGTTCCAATATTTATTCGTTATGACAAATATTTCCTCATTACGAAAATGCGGCGTATGCATTTCGTAATCAGGCCACATACGTCAGACGCTGACAAATAGTTTTTTAATCAGACGACACAATGTCTAAATGTCGTAATCCTGACCTAGGATTACATATGTGACAATATGTCTGTAATGTAGATATTGTGGATAAATGGCTGAGAGAAAGGTTTGAAAATATGATATATTGGTAATTAATTAAAATGACATGCATGCTTGTAAATATATCGCAGCACAGGGCTAATAATAAAAAAAAATATAACATCTACTTCTTCTACATCTCCATCAAAATCATATAAATCTGTTATGTTCCCAAAATTATCCATATTCAAAATACGACTAAATGTTATTCAAATGTCAAAAATATATACTTATAATTTAAGGATTCGTTAAAAAGCCAAAATCAGTAGCTTAGTTTTAGGATCACTTAGAAATATTTAAGCAATGAAGAAACGCTCCTGCAATGTTTTATGGAACATTTAGCGATTTAAGGAATGCCTAGAGTTTATGGAAAGCTGGTGCAACTAGGCATAAGTAAATAAGTGTGGTACCTAAACTCCTAATTCCTAAAACATATACTCCCTCCGTCCGAAAATATGGTATACATTACTTAAAAAATGTGGAATTAACGAATGTAATATTATCTTGATCTTATATTGTTTTTATTTCTAAATAAGTGGTTGCTAGACATCTAATAAATAAATGGTGCGCAAATAGTTTTGCACCTGTCAAAAGTAATTCGCAGAAAAAAAAAAAACGCGTATTTTAGACATATTAAAGTGACACTCGCTGTTCTAACAAAATGAATTCGAAGTTTGATCAAAATTGTGTTGAATTGCAAGGAAGAAGTTCCAAATCGACTTAAATCACAACCGCCAAATAGTCAATATTTTAATGTATTAAATCTTGGCTTTTTCAATTCACTGAATACAATCGACGACCTGATTGAATGCGTACCAAATGCATTCATGTGTATTAAACATATAAACCCTTGATAATGTTTTTCTCACATTGCAAACTTGTCTAGAAGCAACCATCTTAGCAAAAGGAGGGAATTCCTGCAATATTCCGCACATTAATAAGGCAAACTTCAACGTAAGGGATAATTACAAACAACATTATCATGTTCCATATAAACTGTGGGGACAGCCACGTCATTGTTAAATTAAGACTTATTGTATTAGTCTTTGTTTTACTAGATATTTGTAACTATTTCATAAATAAAATCATTCTAATTAATTAAAATTGTAAATGTATATAATATTTTCGGACAAGAAAAAAATCTAAATGTATACTATATTCTCGGACGGAGGGAGTATATGTTATACGCAAAGAATATAGTGTTACGCGTAAATATTTGGATGGGAGAAACAATAATAGGACTTTATTAATAAATATTATACAGTTTTATATATGATTATAAAATATCTTATGATTAATTAAAATATTCATTAAAATAAATATTTTCATGCTGGCACAAATAATGTTTATATGACATGAAACCCAGAACAGTGACGTTATTTGATTTACAGTAGTAGTTCATCAGAGTTTCATTCATTTCGGAATTCATTAAATGAACATTCGACACAAAAAGACACGAAGATAATAGTTTCGTTTTAAAACAGTTCTATAATTAAAAAGTGTCAGAGGACTCCCGTTCATCGCGCATCGTATTTCAGAACAGGCACAGTTCACTTCGCGGTTTTATCAATATACACAATCATTGATTGTTAATAAAGTTTTCAGACAGAAAATTAACACTTCTATTTTCATTACATTTAAAATCAAATTTCAAAATGTCACTGCACTTGGAATATTATTGGAATTCTATTATTAAAAAAAAAACGACAGTTTTTGTTTGTTTTGGCAATTCTTAATTATTCAGAAAGGTTTTTTTTTTAATGGCATAAGTATACTAATTACCTCTCGCTCCGTAGTAATCTCGTCCTCCAATATACCTTGTTCATTAATTACTGAACGTAGATGCTTAAAACATGAAATTTGTTCTACAGGTCATTATCTGCTATATATATTAAAAGGAGAGGTTTTGGGTATGTATATATTGTTCGTTCTTTGGCTAAAGAACGATCTCCGGTAAGGCGATGAGCAGAAAGTTAATCGGAATCTGATCTGGAAGGTTTTGCCCTCTTGTCCAGGGACATATTTATGAATTTGGGGTCGAGATTATTTTTAATTAAAAAATCTTGTATTACTTGGATGGTTTATCTGTCATTTCTATGAGTAGATGTACAATTGCATACAGAAATATACAGAAATTACATACATTACAGAAACAAGTGAATAATTTCACTCGCCATAAAAACTGAAGCGAAATACTTTGCATTTGAACCAACAACTGACCTAAAGCAAATATATCAAATCCAAACGTAAGTAGTTAGACCTAAAAATTCTCCAAATGTATTGGATTCTTGGTAGGAAATGAAAATTATCGGTTTCAAATCAAATTTCGCTGTATAAAACCATATACAAAACTAGGGATGGGAATTTATTTTTGAATATCGATATATGCGCGATTCGATATATCGTAAATGTAATATCGATATTCGATATATATCGAAGTAAAAATATCGATATTTTCGATATATCGAAATAATTAACACGTAACATGTAAGATATATAAATTACAGTTTTTTTTTTTTTTTTGTTGGCTAGGCGGGGAAAGAAGTCGCCACTTGACAGACAATCACTTTACAGTTGGTACTCACCCAGCTACCAACCAACTTTCTAATATTTTCCTAGTTAACTGCTCTTAATCCTAATTAATTAAATATATATGTGCTGTCATCTTTTGTAAGGACAAACCAGATCTTTTTGGTTACTTTTATAGTGTATTATGGACTTTAAATGTCAATCAAAAATATTCCTTACGCAATAAAACCGACTTTACATTTATTGGTTATGGTCATTATTAAGTGACATTTTTTATATTTTTTTAATACCAACATGACATATAATTTTAAAAGTGCAAATTATAAAATCAAAATTTCGTCTTACAGGCTATTTCAAGCAATTAGGCGGAACTAAATGGAAATTTAGTTATTTTAGGTTGTCACTAAAACGGATCTTGCTTGGGTTATTTCATGTTTCAGTTCTAGTATGTGAAAATTTAAATTCCACCAGTGAAACCACGGAAACGAATGACATATGTCAAATATTTTAATAAATTTTTCCATATTTTGAAGACAAAAACATAAATAAATGAGAGATTTTTATTAAGAATGACAAAAAATTAAAATGCAATGAAAAGGACATTTTATAATGACAATCAATTTAATCTAGAATTTAAATGTGAGCATGATTTACAAAGCTTAAACAAAATGACGAATTAATAGATAAAAATTACTAGATTTCAAAATCTAGTTCCGCCTAAACGTTTGGAATAGCCAACAGTTTGTTTTTACAAAAGTGAACAACATATATTTAAATGTAAAAATTATACAAGAATACCGATATTTTATGCGAATGTCGAAATTTTGCGCGATATATCGCATTTAAAATATCGATATAAAAATATCGATATATTTTTCTAAAGTATCGATATTTTCGAAATTTCGATATATCGTTCCCATCTCTAGTCAAAATCAAATGGTTGTATGGACTTCAACTATGGAGATGTACCAAGCCAACCAGATTAAATATAACACAACTATTCAAATACGGCTCAAGTAGAAAAATCCGTGAAGGCCTCAACATTCCTTTCATCACGGAAGAAATACATACATTTGCCAACAAATACCATGATCGACTCATTGGACATGAAATGAACGTAATTGTTGTAAATTTAATACAAGCCTTGACAACAGAAGACTAAAGAAACTTTGGCCAAACGATCTAGTCAGACCAATTCTGTAACTCTGTTACTATGATAACTGTAACTAAATTCATCACTATGAGCAAGGTCAGTTACTATCATGAATGAAAGGCATTATACTTTTTATAATATTTTATGTTGTAATAACGTTAATACACAGTAACTTTTTACAGAATTGATCTGATTGCCACACTGAAGACAGTGATATTATAAAATTGATGTGAAGTGTGAATTTTCACACATTTCAGGGTTTTGCAGGTATTTAATAACTGAATGATGATTATTTGGGATGCCAAAACAAATTTTATGTCAAAATATTTTTTTATGAATTTTAATTCGAATGCCTAATACCATTATTTAAGTTTCTAAATATGTGCAGTATTTTTTTTACATAGCAAGGTTCGTTAAGATTTTGAAAATTGCGCTTATGGCTTCTATTGGTTGCTGAAATCATTAGCCCCGCCCTCTGATTTCGTATACATCAAACAAAATTAAATTATAATTTCAACACTTCCCACTGGTTATTAAATTTACGCTTTTAAAAATGAAATGCAACATTTTACCAAAATATAACTAGAATTTTGACAAAATAATTTAAACAAAAGAAAACTGCAAAAAAAAAACAAAAAAAAATAAAATTGACAGGATTCCAACTCTAGTTTGCAAGTTACCTGTTTACAAATTAGAAAACCAATGACTAAACGCACAGAGCTATGAGTGCTGACGTATCAACTTGGTTACATAGCGAATTAAATATTTAACATATTTTGGTTAAAAACACAAAAAATGCGTTTTTTTCCAAAAACCTAATCTGATCAAAAATTCCTGTTGAACTATTCCGGTTCACACCAATGTACATTACTTAGAATTTTTTCAGATTTTTAGTTTAAACCATCTGGGCTACAGGGTGTGGGACAAAAATTTTTTTGCACAATTTTGACAAAAATCTTTTCAAAATAATTTATTTTGCAAAAATAAAATTTTGATCGTTAATCCACGTACTAAGGGCTTTCATTTGATACCCTACTCAGAATTTTAAAAAAATATTTTTTTTTTCATTGAGCACATATTTGTTTATATTTTTAGGGGGATATGTTTTTTAGATGTTTTAGTATTTTTCCTATGTGCGGGTCAAAAAGTTGTACAAGCTTGCCAAATTTCAACTCTCTAGGTTTAGCCGTTTGGCTACAATTTTTACCGAACAGACAGACAGACAGACAGACAGACAGACAGACAGACAGACAGACAGACAGACAGACAGACAGACAGACAGACAGACGACAAAATGACGGTATAAGGGTTTTTTGGTCATACCTACAAAACCCTAATAAGGAGAAACGTTACTGTATGTCTCCCTTACATGCCGACTACCTTCAACTAATTTACTTAATACTCTCAATGAAGCAGATTGTAAATTGAAAATTTGGGGTTGAGATTATTTTTAATGAAAAAACTTCTGTTTTTTGGACGGTTTGTTTATGTCTTTCTATAAATAAGTGTACAATTACCACGAAAAGAAATTTCAGAGTCTTTTACAAATTATGTGAATTATTTAACACGTTGACTGCCAAATACGTGATAACTCATAGATTGCATTTGTGTCAAGGACACCGACTACGAGGTAAACTCGTAGTACTTTTACTTATCATTTTCGTGCAGCGACGATTAAATTCGTAGAATATAAGTGCATTTAACGAGAGGTGGCTTTTGGAAAAGACATAAAAATCAAGGCTGGCTTACACGAACGGAAAATTTATCAATAAATGAACAGGAAATATAAATATCATACATTTTATTAATTTCAATACCAGATTCGTA
Source organism: Liopterus haemorrhoidalis (assembly GCA_963971575.1). Classification (NCBI taxonomy): domain Eukaryota; kingdom Metazoa; phylum Arthropoda; class Insecta; order Coleoptera; family Dytiscidae; genus Liopterus; species Liopterus haemorrhoidalis. The sequence continues at coordinate 41,261,210 of OZ020615.1, forward strand.
AGAACTTTATCAAAAAAAAAAAACATTCTGTATGCTTTTTGGTGATTACTCTGTACTATAATTATAGTTTTGAATAATATAATATTGTCAAAACTATGGTATAATTGTGTTCTAATGTCCCAATTCCTTGAGCAGCCTTTAGGCTGTGTAGGTCATGGTTGCTGACGTACGGTTCTGGGAATTAAAGAATGTGGAGAGTGTTGCGTGTTTGTCAACATAAGTGTTGAACTACATTCTAATGTGTGATAAACATTATTCAATTGTGATGACTATGGTCTTTAATTGCTGCCAACAATTACTAACAAATGAATAATGTTTCCAAAACAATTGAGGTAGGACCTGACGTCTTAGTGTCCTGGTTAACAGTTATAAAATGGTCTTAGGGAATAGAGTCGTGGTGAGTCATTCTTGGTGGTCAAGTATTAGTTATTCTTGTGAGCACGCTGCTCAAGGACCAGCCCAGCTGTTGAAGTTGCCAAAACGAGATGTGAGTGTCGTCTGTTGAGCTTCTCCACGTGTTCGCCTCGTGCGGATACCTGGGGTGGTTCGACCGATCCTGGAGAAGCCGGGGCTAGAACGAGACTTACAACAGCTTCTAACGGACAATACTAGCAGCCATTTTGACCAACAATTGTATTCTGATGTAAATTAATATTATATAATAAATTTTGTAGAAAAGATTCCGTTCTTGAGTTCACCCCGTGACAATATGATTAAATCAAATTGGCATCTGAGACCGGAATCCTGAAATTTTCCGTGGCAGTTAAAGTGTTAAGAATAAACCTAAGCATTGAAGTATATTTTTGTTCTTCTCTAAGGAAATGTTAGGTATTTATTGGGACTTTATGCACAATAACAGGCCGGGGGCTACATCCCTGGTGGGCTTTGCAGATGTGGCTTTGTATAGGGTAAAATACTTTATTATCCTACGAGAAATGTTCTAATTTATTATTCTAAAATGATATGACCCACAAACATAATAATCGTAATAAAACGATTAAGTTTTAAAATTGGATAGTACACGATATCGGTGCATGATAACCATATGCTCTGCCGAACTTATTTTTTAGATCTAATTTAGATCCTAATTTTTTTATCTACGTCATGTCAATATATCTCTTAAAGTTTAACCAATGGGATCAATTAAAAGAGCACGAAGAGTGAGGAACTGATTTGGACAGACATTCGTTTTAAATATATGGATGATATATAGTAAGTATATAAGTAAATATTGCAAATAATTTAATTTCCATGGTAACGCATTGGCTTTCAACAGTTTTTGTTTTATTCATTTGTTACGAATCATACGTGAATCTACGTAGAACAAGTGCTTCTTTCGCGTTTGTACGATATCGTACGCAGTGTGAAAATGAATAATAGTGGGGTATGCCTATGTTCAGAAACAACTAGCCATTATTTACTGATGGTCCAAAAAAATCTGTGTCATATATACTAAATAATGATGAGTAATACATCAATATATTTAAATATTAGAAATATTTTGTCATCTATATATCGTCAACAATTTTTTATCTGACGAAAACTGTCAAGTTTCATTTTTATAATATGACTAAATGAGAAAAAATGTATTGGTAAAAAATATAGCGTATTATTTTGACATTTGAGTGCGCGATATATTTCATTTGATTTGTGAAATGGTGAAATACGAAACATTAAGTATCATATCACATATTCAGAGAATAATAGTAATGTACCTGGTGTAAATTAGATAAAATGAACATGTTCTCGAATAACGTATATTTGCCGAAATGGTTTTTACTTAACTTAATATTTGGGTCACGCTGTTTTATCTCATTTCCCATGAGTCTCGATATAATCTGAAATTAGATATATGTGTATCTATATTTAGAGGCTACCTTCACGTTTATGGGCTGGACAAAATGTCTTGTTTACACATAATATAAGGTTTTGTTACTATAGAAGACAAGAAATTTTATTTATAAAACGTTTTAGGTAATATCTGATAATGGAAATGTAATTTGTATGTTTAATGTGAAAGGATTTGTTATATAAGTAGATCCTGGTTATATTGCTGTTACCAGGTATCTTATATATTAATACTAGATTAAAAACGTATATAGTGAAACTGGTTAGTGGGTAAACTAACTTTACATAAAAAGCACGTTCAACTCCTGGTGCAAACATTTTTAAAAAAGTTTGCCTGACGTTCTTCCTCGGAAACCGTAGGGCTCGCCACTGAGGCATTAACTCATGAGAATTTTCCCAAGGACAAATAAAAGTGGTTCGGAAACCACGTTAAACTGTACGTCTCATATTTCGTGATACACCCAACACGCGATACACAAATGTACGCGAGGAAGTCACCACGTTCAGTACTGAGTAGAACGGGTAACCAGAGAACTGGGGCCGTAAGACAATTCAGGCCGTTCACAATTGGGGCTTTTCACAAATGGGGCCATTAACAACTGGGGCGATGGACAATTCGGGTACACAATTGGGGCTTTTGACAACTGAGTACATTTTGGTGGGAATTAGAATAAATAAAAAAATTGTATTTTAAGGGCTGGCTCAAGTAGATTTTCGTGTTCAATTGATTAAAAAGAAATTGTATTTTAAATGTTAGATTAAGTAAAATTTAGTGCTCTTGGATTTTGTAAATAATAATGTATTTTAAGGGTTGGCTTAAGTAAATATAATTGTTCTTTTGAATAAATAAATAAAACTAAAATAACTAAATTTAATTAATATGAGTAAACTACGAGAAAATCGGTTATTTTTTGTTTGACAATTTGATTTTCCTGGTTTTTGTTTTATGTATATGTATTTTAAACCTGCAGGTGACAGACAACTGTTTGGTTATAGAAGCAATTCTAGTAATCAATTTATAAATATTATTTAATTGTGCTAAGTTTATATTTAATTATATGTTCTAAATAAACTTCTTATCAACTTAATAAACTTCTATAAGTTAAGTAGCAAACAAAAACTAAAAAGTTGATAGTTGGTACGATTGAGAAGTATAAAACTGTCATTCAAAAATTTGTCCGGAGGTAGTTTTGAAAATAGTGTAGTTTGTAGTGTAGCATCGAAAGTTGGAAGGAAGTATTGTGTTTAATATTATATTTTTTACGTCAGTACTACGCAAAAAATCTGTAGTGCTTCGCAAAAAAGTATAATGTAGAACGAACTTAAGGAGAATTTTTCCAAGAACAAATAAAAGTGGTTAGGAAGCCACCTTAAACTGTACGTCTCATATACGTAAACAACGCAATGAAAAAATATGTTTTTTAACAGTTCAATAGTTCAACTATTCATCAACAGACGGCACAGGAAAATGTTTGCATTAGCAAGTTTGATAAATTGATGATTGGCACAGTAAAATCGCTGACGTCACAGCTGCATTTTATAATCACCTTATTCTTACATACGGCAGTGAAACCATTGTTTTAGGTCATTAATAAAACCACAGTTTGTGACAAAAAAACGCCCATTGAAAAATAATTATTTAAATTTATTTTCAGAAACAAAACTTAGTTTTTAATAATATATTTATTTTAACGCGATTTTTATTAAAAAGGTTCTAATTTTTTGTATCACACCCTGTAACCCAGAGGAATTGATCTAAAAATCTTTTTGAAAAACAAATTTTTCTTAGGTACCTATATGATTTTCGCCAAAAACGTGTCAAAAAACTTTTGTTTCCTGACTTATTTCCCAGAAACGTTGATCTAATCGTTCAACAGAAATTTGATTAGTTCTTCTTAAAAAAATATATGTATATTTGTATAATTTATTGTATGGTCAAAAGAAATCTCTTAAGACGCAAATTAAAGAACGAAAAGTAGTTTTTTAAAATTTCTTTATTGCAACATGGATTGGCTAAAAATATGCTAAAAAGCTTTTGTTCGACACCCTAAAATCCAGTAGGGTTAAGCGAAATATCTGAAAAAATTCTGTGCAAATTAATATGAACCGGAACAGTACAACAATTGTTGATCTGATAATTATTTAGAAAGTTATTGATTCCTTAACACCGTGCTTACTATATTTATCTGACTGACTGGCGTACCTCGTAATTATGTATACAACTGTATTTAATTATAGCTAGTATTAATATTTGTTTATGTAGCAAAATAATGCTAAATAAAGTCTAATCCAATCTAATTTAATCTAATTACGAGATGCGCTCTCTAGATGAGTCTATTGCTGGAAACACGGTTTATTCTTTAAAAAGTTATCGAAATTTATGATTTTTAATATGAACCCACAATTTATTATCATTTACTAAATATCTATAAATAATGCTTAAATGTGAGAAAATTCACACCACGTCAATTTTTTAGTTTTAGTAAGTAATTAGCTTTTCCAGTTTTTCCAGGTAAATACTTAATGTTAAAATGTAGCTACACATATGTATTATTACGAGCAAGAAAATTATATTAACGCAACCATATGAACATAGCATAAAGACATAAATAAAAAAAATAACATAGCTGACTTACATTAGCAACATATATTTCTACATGAAAATAAAAAAGTTCTTCGTACTGTTATAACATATAAAAGCAAAATTGTTCTCAAAGGAGAACAAAACAAAGAAATATAAGTATGTTAGTATTAACCAGACATGAACCTTATAACAATAATTTTTAACAATATTTTATTTATTTCAAAAACAAAATCCATGTTAACAAAATATATTTAATTAATTAAATTCTTTGAAGCCCACAATTTTTAATCTGAAAATATACGTTATGTGAAAGAATACATATCGATTATCCGTTAATTAAATTTTGCGGAGAGATAAATTGGAAAAGACGTAAAAAGGAGTGGACGATGTGGTTGATTCTAGTTGAGGGAATCAGGGTGAGAAAGCAGAACTTGTGAAGGGCTAATGTACCGATAAATCAGGGATGGCTAGACGTACGACCCGTCCCACGGCACTTAAAGGAAGGTTTACACTAGTTTACACTTGTCCTCAGCAAGGACAATACTCTAATGGTGAATTATTTCTATTATTACCGGAAAGTTGCTGTATGAAATATTGTTTCTCTGGGTTTATATTGTAAAATACGTAGGTGTGCAACACGTAAATTTATTGGATAAAATAGCTTAAGTATTTAGTGGTCTTAACTAAATAATTTAGACAGTACTATGTATTATGTATATAGTGTATTATGGTGCATTTCGAATTGTAGTGGCATGCGTGATAATCTAATACAACGGGAGTAAAGTGCCAGCAAAATGTATAATAATTGTACAACGCGTCTACTGTTTAATAAGTTTTTGGGAGTGGTAATTTCAGAAATAAAATTTCATTACGGTCGTATATTACATGATTTGTTTAAAATGTTGTCAGCGTTTATCTCAAGTACATGGTTGGATGTTTATACAGATGCGGATATGCGACCATATATTTTCAGTGATATGGACTTCGTAAGTAATTACAGTCAAAATTAATTATTTGGGGTTATGAATTATTAGGAATAGAAAAATGAGTCTTTAAGATAAGTTTTTGTTGTTAATTGGAGAGTTGATTATTTTTACAACCACAAAAAAATGGGGTTCAGAGATCAAATTATTAGTTTTAAGAAAAGGGCTGGGAAAATCTTGTGAGAGACGGGGAGTCATGAGTAAACCACCACCGGAGTCAGACGAACCTCCCAAGCATTTTTTGGTTGAGAAACCCGGTAGCGTGTAGTGAACAAGAAGTAGTCTGGTGTTGAGGAAGTGTTGAGGACAGTTTTAATTAATTGAATGAACCTCGATAACATGTTAAACACTGTGAGTGTTGTGAGGTGTGTAACGGCTTTTGAGGTGAAACGGTGATTGAGGTTTTGTGTTGAGTAAAATGCAAACTTTAATTCAAACACCCTTACTCCTCTCATAAAGAATCTAAGCAATCGACAGGCGGACCTATAAGGTTTCAGACTTGTTCTACACGTAAGTCTTGGAACCCACTATGTGGAGGGCCTTTCAAAGTAAGTACTATGAAGTACAATAAAATTATTTAAATTCATTCAGTCAACCGTGACGTTTCGAGCGATCCTAGAAAAGCCCCCACAAGTTTAACTAAGATAAAATTTGTAGAACGTAGCAAGATATTGTAGTAGGTATGTGGCATTTGATGCAAAAGAACTTAAGGGTGTGTATCCTTAATGAGAAAAATAGATTTGCTCACATACGGTATTCATAGGGTAAATGTTTTCCCAATATGCCTGCTCTCTGTCCTTTGCACATAGTACTTCGTCTTCTCGGTGGTCTACCCAGACTCCAACTTGTGGATTACTATTTGGGTTCCACCCCAAGGCTCAGTAATAATAGATTTTTAACGTCTAGGTGACATACGGCAAAACAGGTAAGTTCTGTTTCTAAGCCTCCCGCAGTACACGAAAAATACTTGGTTAGAGTGACTATCGCCTGTTCCTATTATCCCTTTATAAACTAGTATACTACAATTTTTAAAAGAAGTCCGATCAAGGTCTGTTGTCATTTGTATGACGTAAGAGTTTAGCCACTCCTGTCAGGTTTCACACCATTGGTCCTGTTAAAATAATAATAATAATAATATAATAATATAATTATGTTAGAATCTAAGAAAAACTCACACATAGTAATTTTTCATGAAAACGAATAGTGGATATATATGTTTGCTATGCTTAATCAATGAACTAATCTGAATGATAACTACGCACTTATATCATATGTCCTTGATGTGACAGAATTCTTTAAAAAATTGAAGTATACTCTTAAGTATGAAATACCCCAGGCTGTGTTAAAGGTTTGATCAAGAATTAAAAGGACTAATATTATAAAAAAATATTCTTAATTAACATCGGCACTTTAGAAGTAGGCCCCTGCAGTATTTACACACCATTGTCAACGTATTTTCCACTTCTGGAAAAGCTTATCGTCGGCACTTTTAGAATCTCATATTTAATTCTGTTTTAACACTTTGATTGTTTAGAAATTGTGTTCTTTAACGGGTTTTTCAGTGTTGGTAATAAAGTCAAAAGGAGATAAGTCAAGAGTATGAATGTGTTGGCTCGGATATGAGACTGACTGTTCTTCGTAATAAAATGCCGAGCCAGAAAGAAAGCGTCAAAGGGCATTTGTCGTCATTCAGCATCTATATTATTCAAACTTTAACGCTGTTTTTCTTCACAGTATCAAATAAATGTTTTTTTTTTTTTTTCAAAAATGATAATGTTTCCAGATTTAAAGATGCAACAGATTTGACTATATTCAAAAAGAAGATATAAGGGAATAATTGTATATCTCTCCCATGTCGGATAAAATCAGAAAACCCAAACATAGCAGCCCATCGTATTAAAAAAAAAATTAAAAGTAGTCAACTTGCAGAAAACCAAATCAAACTACTTTTATTATATAGGCTACGAGGAGTGCGAGGCTAAAAAATATTAAGGAAGAGATGGATGCCGGAGCAGGCCGTTCTGTGTAATCTTGTGGTTCTCAATTTTTCGCAGGCGATGGCACCCGTACACAAAATATGAAACATTCAAACCATCCTACCCTCATTTTTTCCTTATTATATATGTATATGTTACGGCCAAATCCCGAAGTTCGGCCAGTTCCCGAATTGGCCGGCCTTTTCGCACTTTGTCCGAGGCGTGTGACCAATGTCCGATGTACTGTGTATATGCTACTTTGGCCGGCCATTTCGCGAAGTGCTGGGAAATCCTTGGCCAATATTCGATGTGCTGATGCAAGACTGTCCGGCGGTAGTGATGCAAGACTGCACGTGGTAGCAAGGGCAGTGCTACACTGACATAGCGGTTTCATTGTAAGTGCTGTATTCCTCGTGTTTGTAATAGTATTCTTTCAGACCAATTCTGTAACTCAGTTACTATGATCATAATAACTAAATTTGTCACTATCAGCAAGGTCAGTTACTATCATGAATGAAAGTCATTATATTTTATAATATTTTATCTTGTAGTAACGTTACTACATAGTAACTTTTTACAGAATTGATCTGAATATGCTTTTCAGTTCAAAGGTTAGGAATACTTTTTTCGTGAGTTCGCGGTAAAACGAGTTTGTTCGGGACTCCCCGACGTCCCGTGCTGAACATAATGAATAATTTACTATGATAAACTAATTTGACTGATTTTGATAATTTAGTATACTTAATAATCAATATAATGTGATTATGATTATACAAACACCCAAAACCTGCTCATAACTTTTTTCTTCCGACTTTGGCCGAACACCCAATGCCATTTCGCAAACTGGCTGGCCAAATCCCAAAATCAAGATAAGATCGGACATGGTTAATGTGTGCCGATATTGGCCAGTTCCCGAATTGGAAGGCCACTTCTCACTTTGGCCTATTTCGGGTTTTGGCCGTAACATATATATTAATTCTACGAATTTCGAGGTACTTTTCTCATATATCTACGGTATCGTTGGGATCCGCGGCACGCTGATCAAGTCCTGCGGGCTCTAATCCATGAGCGAAGATGATGAAAATTGAAGAGCGTGTTAAAAGAACACCACTTACAAACGAATTTAGCATTTTGCCATTTAGCGAAAATGAAAATAATAAAATAAATAAAGAGAGAAGAAAACTCAGTGGTTTATCTGAGAGCGATTCTCAAATGTGCTTCCAGGAATGGAATTAGAGTTATGGTAAGTAGTTGGGAACTATTTCAAAGACCATTACAATTGAAACTTGTTTTAATAATAAGTATATAGCGCTCGCATAAGTTTTTTGATCATACCTCGTACACGAAAAGCCTTATCTTAGTAACTTTCCCAAATTGATTTGAATTATTACATAGTTTCTTGTCCCAGTCAAGTTTATAGTAATTATTTGGAGTGATGCCCAGTGTAAACCACCCCTTAACAAAGTGAAGTGTATGAGTGAGTGCCACAGTTGGTATGATATACAACTTTGACTCAACAGTGAAAATGGAGCTGATTTCAACAACCATTAGGATTACATCCCGATAGTATTGCTCAAGGAAATGTTACTGCATTTTTGCACCATCTCTCTCTCGATTCAACTGATAACCTTTTGTTGGAGACATATAATTTAATGTCTGATTCAATCGTTCTATTTGCCAGATACCCATTTAATGATTGAAGATCTTTTATAAATGGAATTTAATCCGATCTGACGTCTTTTTTAATTTCCGAATTTTTATAAGAGATCAAAGAGAGATGAAATTTTATGAACGGAAGTAATCTGTTGAATTAAATTATATTTTGTTCGATTAGTTTTCAATTCCAATATTGGAGCAATATATTTGCCCAAAATACAGTAGTATTTTTTGTAAAATTATTTTGTACAAGGACTTAGATCCTTAATCTCCTAAACAATGTAAGAAAATCCGAACATTTTACTTAAAAAAATTCTCAGTTTTTTAGCAACATTCAATTGCGACCAGTAAAAGTGAGTCACGAAATATTCTATAATCAGTCGTGGACCCTAAAATTTAATGAGTACATATAGGCGGTTTCTTCGGTGTAAGCGGAACTAGATTTTCAAATGTGGTATCTTTTATCGATTGATTGAAAATTTTGACTATTTTGTTTAGGAAAAGCCCACTTTGATGTATAAAAAGTTACCTAGTTGACAATTTAAGAAAATTTTAATTCCATTTAGTTCCGTTTAAAGGTTTTGAATAGCCTATACATACATTGTCATTGAAGATTTGTCGAAATAAAATTGGGTACGTGACCTGCTAGAGACTTGTACAGGCTCGGGCCTAGCTCGAGAATCTAGGCCCGTCCCGGGTCTTGGTTCGGGTAATATAGATTATATTTGGGTCCGGGTCGAGTGAAAACATCATTGTAAATCGCTATTTAGAACATTAATTCTGGTAATGCTTAAGAAGGATAATGGGAACCCATTAACCTGATATCGCAAGCAACGTAAAACTATAGCAAACACCAAACAACCACAGATCGGACATGAGATACGTTTGTGCAAATTGTAGATGGTTGGGACACATACTTAGGCGAGATCCTGCCAACATAACCAGAGAGGTTCTTCATTGGAACCCGTAAGGGAAAAGGAGGACTGGACGACCGAAAAATACATGGAAGCGCACAGTGGAGAAAAAACTGCGTGAAATTGAAAAGTCGTGGGGCGAAATTAAAAACTTAGCCATGAACCGCACCAGATAGAGGTGTTTTATTGAGGCCCTTTGTTTTTCTTGAGGTGTTGTAGGAACTAATATATTTAAAATATAACAGATCTTTTTCGGGACAAGTTATTAGGAAATGGAAATGTTTTGGCTTTGGAATGAGTTATTTTTTTATAATAATAAATATGACGTGTATATAAAAATAAATCAGCTGTGGCCACGACAGGACCGACCGCCATCACAAAGCACTTATATAAAATACTTTCTAGCTATACAAAGTAGATATAACTTGGCCTAATATTTTCTAAAAGAGATATTATTTATCATGGTCATGGAAACGTTACATATAAGTAGGGATGGGAATTTATTTTTGAATATCGATATATGCGTGATTCGATATATCGTAAGTGTGATAGCGATATTCGATATATATCGAAGTAAAAATATCGATATTTTCGATATATCGAAATAACTAACACATAACATGTAAGATATATAAATTACAGTTTTATTTTTGTTGGCTTGGCGGGAACAGAAGTCGCTATTTGACAGAAAATCATTTTACAGTTGGTACTCACCCAACTACCAACCAACTTTCCAATATTTTCCTAATTAACTTCTCTTATAATTAAATATATATATGCTGTTCACTTTTGTAAGGACAAACCAGATCTTTTTGGTTACTTTTATAGTAAATATAGTAAATAATTTTTTTTTTATATGATCTGTTTCATTTTGTAATACGTAACTAACAGGGAAAGTTCATTTTTTATATTGTATATTTACAAAACATTTATAATATTATCATTGTATTGGTTCACACGGATACGTCAAAGTCCGTTTACATCACAAAAGTTACCAAAATCTTCAGATCTAGTTACGTATTACAAAATGAAACAACTTATAGTAAAAGTACTTTTATAGTGTAAACCGACTTTAGATTTATTGGTTATGATAGTTTATTATTAAGAGATTGAAAATTTAAAAAAAGTATGCGTAATTTTATTGATTTTATCTTTTTTTTGTTTGTTTAATTTATTGTTTTTAATATGTAGTGTAGTCATTTAAATGGGCTGCGTTAGGCACAAATAGCCTTTGTTGCTGTGCGCCAAAAATTATAACTAACTGAAGATTTAATACCAACATGACATACAATTTCAAAGGTGCAAATTATTGAAATCAAAATTTCGTCTTGCTTTAACGATTAGGAGGAACTAAATGAAAAATTCGTTATTTTAGATCGTCACAAAAAGAGACCTTGCTTGGGTTATTTCATGTTTCAGGTTTGGTATGTGAAAATTTAAAATTCCAACAGTGAAACTAACGCCAGTGAAACCATGGAAGCGAATGACATATGTCAAATATTTTAATACATTTTTCCATATTTTTAAGACTGAAAAATAAATAAATGGGACATTATTATTAAGAATGACAAAAAATTAAAATGCAATGAAAAGGACATTTTATAATGACAATTAATTTAATCTAGAATTTGCAATGTGAGTATGATTTACAAAGCTTAAACAAAATGACCAAAAGTCCGAATTAATAGATAAAAATTACTAGATTTCAAAATCTAATTCCGCCTAAACGTTTGAAATTGCCTATAGTTTGTTTTTACAATATATATGTGAACAGCATATATTTAAATGTAAAAAATATACAAGAATACCGATATTTTGTGCGAATATCGATATTTTGCGCGATATATCGCATTTCAAATATCGATATAAAAATATCGATATATTTTTCTAAAGTATCGATATTTTCGAAATATCGATATATCGTTCCCATCCCTACATATAAGTATGAAAAATAGATACAAATTTTCAAAATTTTTTCGTTTTATCAAAAAATATCTCAATTAAAAGTTATTATTTATTGATTTTATAGCAACTTTTGTTAAATAAATTTTTTCGCAATATTTTCCTGTTGTTAATATTCGCAAAAATCTTAAAATCGACACGAGTAAACTCCCATTTCTAGTCAACCGATTTTTACCAAAAGTTGATCAACATGTGCCATTAATCTAGAAAGCTTAAATATGAAGTTTCATAAAAATCCTTTTAGCCGAATTTGCTCCGCACATTTACACAGACGGACGAACGGACGGACAGATAGACAAACATACAGACAGACAACCAAACAGACAGACATACCGACAGACATCATGCTAAAAATAGTCAAAACGTTATGTAGGGACCTCAATTTGTGGAGATCCATCGAAATCTCGAAATATCAAATTCGGTATGATCACAATACCTCCCTTATATATGTTGGCGGTCGGTAATTATCATCGTTTTGATATTATTACATTTCTCGTTGAGTTTCATTCGGGCCGATGTAAAATTTATACGAGCTAAGGCCGGGTAAGAGTGAAAAAAAATTATAAATTTGCGAGTTCGGATTGGATCGGTTCGCAAAATTACGAGCTCGGGAATATGTAACGTACCGAAAATTTGAAAAATTAGACCGGCTCAGATCTCTTAGATCCGTACAACTTTAATGATATATTTCAGAACGCATATAAGTTTGAGACCAATTAATCGATAGTCAAATGGATATTCTTTTGGATAAAGAAATCAAAATAAAAATGTGCCTTATTTAAATAGGCATTGACTGTACTCCTGCCATTTTCCACAACGTCTATGTGCGTAACAGAATATTCTGCACTAACAGCTCAACAATCATAATACAAAAGCTACTTATTGCCAAAACATAATTAAAGGTGCTGTTTGGCACAGTGGCGGATTAAGTTGCTTGGGAGCCCTGGGCGGTAAAATTAAAATGAGCCCTCTACCATTTAAAATAGAATGGAAATATTTGTATGTAGGCGTCGGTGGACCCTTGGCGGCCGCCCACCGCTTAATGCGCTTCTGTTTGGCATCTAAAACACCACCCTTCGAAAAATTAATGAATAAAATCCCACCAACAAAAACTATTTTTAATGGCTACCCATTAAAAGTAGTTTTTGTGGTCTTAATATTATTGTATCGTATGTTAAACTAAAAGTAAACTGATTTTTTGTATCATTATTATTTTTAATTCAAATATACTGTAATATAATATAATTATCTAAATTATAGTATTCTTGTTTTTTGCAAGTTTATTTTGCGAAGGGCTGAAAATTGATACTTCGTTTTTATTTAACGATTTGTTAGAGTAAGGGTTTTATCCGAAATAGAAGCAATTTCCAATTGATTTTCCAAATCAAGGGAGTCCTTTTTTTGTAGATTTACGACAAATGTTCTCAAGTCAGACACTTAAAGAAGATTTGTTAACTTGTGTACGACTTACGAAATTTATTAATGGACGATCTCAAGAGTTTTTATACAATATCGTTTGTAACGAAATAAATTCATTCGATTTGAATTCCTTATTTCTTATTAATGAGATATGCTAAGTAATTTTTTCTCTCTAATTATATAGAAGTTTTTACAAGTGACGTATTTCTTGGCTAAAACATCCCTTACAGACAGGCGCGGCCCGATGCGGTAAACAAGGTAAGCTCCGCACGAGGGTGCCTCGTCCGATGAGGCGCTCCATGCGGTGTTTCATGTAAATTTCAATTAATGTAGGATATTTAAACCCGAGGTTGATTTCTGACAGAAATAGCAAAACAGTTACTTAATTGGTGGAATTAGAATTCAAAAGATGGCTGCCTACATGACGATCTGTGTGCATCATCAACAGAAACCAAATATCAATTCAATTAAATTAACAAAATATTATTTTTTACAAAAGCAGTTCTTTGTTATCATCTAATAATAGCCATAACGTTTTTTTTTTTTTTTGTCTGGTACGATTCGCTTATTTTTTTGCCACTGAATGCTAGCGCCATCTATGTGTCATTTCTTAAGTTACAAGATTTCCATGGTTACACGGAAACAACTGACAGTCAAACATTTATAATTGTAATAATTGTTCAATAACCATAAGTTATCTAATGCAAATAAATAAATTTAATTTTTATAATAAAAATTACTTAAATAATGTGCACCTTTGCCAAAATGATCTGTTTCGTCCTGTTTTTTCAACAAATTCAGATGCTGAAAAAGATCTACTTTTTGGCCATGGTACACAAATAACTATTATTTAATAAAAAAAAAGTACAGAGTACAATTTTGTTGAAATTGAAATTATTTTGAATAATTTAATTTATTTAAGCAAGACTTTAATTTTTGTTCTTAATGTATTGTACACGCAGTAAAGTCTGTTCGTTTGGTTTAGGCGGAACTAGATTTTCAATTCTAGTTACTTTTACAGATTGATTGAAGCTTTTGATCATTTTGTTCAGGAAAAGCCAACTTCAATATATAAAAAAATAGCTAATGACAACTTACAAAAATGAAAATACCGGTTAGTTCCGCCTAATCGTTTGGAACAGACTGTAAGTATTTGTAATAAAAAGTAATTTCTCATTATATTTTATAATTTCTTACTTTTTTTTGAGTAATGGGTGAAACTTTGCTCTTGCAACCATGTATACTAGGGCCGCTTCTGTTTACAGATGTATCTATCGTCCAAGTATAATAAAAATATTATGTGGGATTCTCAAAAATTTCGTTGTCACAATAAGAGTTAACGTTAAGTCACGCTGGATTTTGTTTACGTGCACATTAACGCTGAAAGCTGGAGTGGCTTGACACCAACTGAATTGCACCGTTGAGAGATAACTTGTACTAACATTAACGTATTCTAACCTCAAAAACTGTAGATTCGAAGTTATAATATAATCTTAGGTTATAACACCAATCTTTATTAAACAGCACATTTGACTGCATATTCTACTAAAAATTATCAGGTCGTCAAGAATGAAATTTGCAGTTAATAATATTGCCAAATTTAACAGCTTATTATTTGACATTGGTTTAATATTTTACCGTTCTGCTTTTTTTTTTTGTTGGAAAGTTACACATCTCGCCTGTTTAAAGAAATCATTGTATGCTCTAAAAAATATAAAAAACTTTTTTTAAAAATCAATTTTGTTGAAAATTGAACGGTCGGAAATTCGCAATATTATGAAGTATGAGTTCTTACGTGGAACAACGGCATCGCAGACCACGCGTAACATTAATAGTGTATTTGGCTCTAGTGTTACTACGCAGCAGACAATATCAAATTGGTTCACCAAATTTCGTACAGTTAACTTAAAAACCAAACAAAAAAAAAACAAAAAAAAAAAAACTGGCTCGTCGCCCACAGAAGAAATATACTGCAACCAACTGGACGAAATGATGCAAAAACTTAAAGAAACACAACCTAGATTGGTCAACAGATGGACTCCTATCTTATTGCATGATAACGCTAGACCAAACACTGCACAAATGATTGTGGCAAAACTATAGGAATTGGGGTTGAAACTTCTTCATCATCCTCCGTACTCACCAGACCTTGCCCCCACTAACTACCACTTCTTCCGCATTTTGGACAACTTTTTAATAGGAAATCAATTTAATTCCGACAATGCTGCCTTAAACAGGCCTTCCAGGAATTCATTGACTCTCGTCCGCCAGAGTTTTATACCACAGGCCTGAACTATCCGCCGCTTAAATGGCAAAAGTATATAGACAATATGGGTACATACTTTGATGAATAAAATAATTCCTTATATTTCTAAGTTATCAACCAACTTTTCCTTTTTTCAACAAATTTCATCCTTGACGACCTAATACCTACATTTAAAAAAGTACTAAAAATCTTTATACAACGAATTGCTAATAACAAAAATTATTTTAATGATTTGACAATATATCGTGTAGTGCAAAAAAAAAACACTGCAATAAATATATGACAACAATTATGTATATAAATTAATACAATTATAAATAAAATAAATAATAAGTTCCTAACGCCGAGATAGGCGTCTAAGGGGCAAAGAAGGTAAGTTCTTCGTTTCTAGACCGCCGGTCATAGATATGAAAGCCACGTGGTTAGTGTCAAATTTCGGCCGGTCATATTATCCCTGTATAAACAAGTACTCATTATTTGTATTCATTACTTGTGGCTGAGTCGACGCCACAAGAGCTGACTCCACAATATTGAAAGGAAAAAATCTGAAGAAGGTGGGAGGATTCTAACCCGCATATCTGTGCTCCGTAGACAACCGTCTTAACACGGATTCACGGCCACTCTTACAAATAACTATTATAAATTATATAAATAAGCATTTATTTATATATTTTCCAAAATAATCAAAAATGTAGTGTAGAATAACTGGATTGTAAGTATAATAGTAAACTGACAGATTGAATTATTTAAATTGTCCGGAAATACTCTTATTTGATTCACTAATTGTAAAACATGTACAAAGATCTACAGGACGTATTAATGTTGGTGTAAATTAACAGTGGACAGGTCACTCTAACATTTTTAGAATGCCGATTTGACTTTTGAACGTAACTATGGTAAGCGTTGTTTAACATCCACGTAACTTAACGCCATATTTTAGAATACCAATGATTAGGGATGGGAATGATATAATGATGTATCGAAAATATCGATACTTTAGAAAAATATATCGATATTTTTATATAGATATTTGAAATGCGATATATCGCGCAAAATATCGATATTCGCACAAAATATCGGTATTCTTGTATATTTTTGACATTTAAATATATGCTGTTCACTTTTGTAGAAACAAACTATAGGCTATTCCAAACGTTTAGGCGGAACTAATTTTTGAAATCTAGTAATTTTTATCAATTAATTCGGACTTTTGGTCATTTTGTTTAAGCTTTGAAAATCATGCTCACATTGCAAATTCTAGATTAAATTGATTGTCATTATAAAATGTCCTTTTCATTACATTTTAGTTTTTTGTCATTCTTAATAAAAATTTCCCATTTATTAATTTTTATGTCTTCAAAATATGGAAAAATGTATTAAAATATTTGACATATGTCATTTGTTTCCATGGTTTCACTGTTGGAATTTTAATTTTTCACATACCAAACCTGAAACATGAAATAACCCAAGCAAGGTCCCTTTTCGTGACAGCCTAAAATAACGAAATTTCCATTTAGTTCCGCCTAATCGTTTGGAATAGCCTGTAAGACGAAATTTTGATTTCAATAATTTGCACCTTTGAAATTGTCATGTTGGTATTAAAAAATTATAAAAAATGTCACTTTCTTAATAATGATCATAACCAATAAATCTAAAGTCGGTTTTACAGTGTAAGGAATATTTTTAATTGATATTTAGAGACCCTAATACACTATAAAAGTAACCAAAAAATCTAGTTTGTCCTTACAAAAGTGAACAGCATATATATATATATATTTATTTAATTAAGAGAGCAGTTAACAAGGATAATATTAGAAAGTTGGTTGGTATCTGGGTGAGTACCAACTGTAAAGTGATTGTCTGTCAATTGGCGACTTCTTTTCCCGCCAAGCCAACCAAAAAATATGTAATTTATATATCTTACATGTTACGTGTTAGTTATTTCGATATATCGAAAATATCGATATTTTTACTTCGATATATATCGAATATCGATATCACACTTACGATGTATCGAATCACGCATATATCGATATTTAAAAATAAATTCCCATCCCTACCAATGATTATAATCTTCTTTTCAATGTTATCTTAGAGAAATTATCAACAGTACTTTTTGACTATCGTATATTACATTTTCGAAAACATTTTTATTTGAAACTTTACTTTGATCAACTAATTTATTTATTTTATTAATTTATTTCTTCGTATAACTCATGATTGGATTACAGAAGAGAAAATTTTCCTGCCAATGACAGCATATGGTGTAATTAAAAGGAGTAATTAACCGAAATATTACGTTCTAAATCAATAAGAGCAAAAGAACTAAATCGTAAAAGTTGTCGGTTCTCCATCAAAAGCATGATAATACATTGGAATCGGTGTGTACGAAAGCGTGCAGTGCTTGGCAGACTGACTGAATTCAAGAATGAGCTTCTCGTCGGCTATTTCTCCAGTTGTCATGCGTTCCATAGCTCCGCACAGTAACTTAATTAACTCGTGTAATTAAACTCTCATTAGAAGAGAAGGCTCTCTGATGAAGAGTGCCACTAAACCGACCTGCCTGATCTAAATGTGCAGGATAAGCATCAGTCCTCTTATCTAGAAAGCCATGCCTTATTAACTCGGATGCCAGCGACGAATTTTAACGACGAACTCCTTTAATGAAAGATTATTAAACATAGTTAGGAGATCCGAGCTGAATCCACGCACAAAACATATTTCTTAGTCTCTTTACAACTTTCCCTCGGGAGGTGTATTGTTTTCAACTGAAAAGTATGTTTTGAATTTTAATATATGTAGGTCATGTTTTGTCTGGTTATGGTTATATTAAAAACAAAACACAAACAATACTTATTAAATAATCTACGAATTAACAATGTTTTACATTCATTAATTTGTATATGCGGTTTTCATTTATTTGTGCTAAAATGAAAAAATTCTGGGGTTTCTCACAACCCTATAGTTTCTTATGCTTCGTTGAGAACCTCTAATTAGAATTAACGTGAAATTAGTACTTAACATAAAATTTGTACGTAGAAATTAAGTAGTGTTCACAATATAAATTAAGACATTGACAGAAATTTCTATCGATTTCTACTTTCGATATTTGACAGCTCTTTACATTTGCTAATGAGTTTTTGAGTGTTTTATATTTCTGGAAAGAATTAAAATAGAGAACAAATTTATATTTATGCTCATAGAAAACATAAAGATGTGGATAGAAACGAAAAAATATGGTCATAGAAATTTTTAGGTTGACAAGTGCTTACTGCGCATGCGTCAATTATATATTAACGTAAGGGTTTGGAGTCTACAATCTTCTAATTTTAATTTATAAGTAAAAGTATTAATTTTGAAGGTTGTGAACGGTAACGTACAGTTACGTACAACAAACATTTACGTTAATTTTAAGTACTAATTCTAATTCCCAATTTCTAGGTTCTGAACGCAGCATTACACAAAACTAACAATCTGAAATAAAATTAGTAACGTTCTATACATCAAAATTTGCAGCGAATTTTTATCTATCTAATAGGATATTTTTATTGTAAAAAGAACTGTCATGCAATTACAAATAAACAAATTGTATTATAGACGCCATATTATAAACAATTCGCACGGCAAATTGTAGCTAAAGCTTCATTCTATAAATATATTTTGTTCTATTGTGAAAACTTCTTATAGTTATTGTATTTGGTAATATACTTTTGCCGCTATCTTGAATCTTGCGCGGTTCTCAATATAGATAAACATAGTGGTAGAAGTGGAAAAGGAGTAAGGTTAATGTTGAAAACAAGAGTTGCTATCAATTAAAACGAAACAGCCAATAGTAATTCCAATTCGAGGATTTAACAGCACTCGTTTTAACAAGGAATTTGTCCAATGTTGTTTGTTTTTGTCTGCTCTGTAAAACCTTCCTGAAGTAGTCAATCACATTATCGTTAAATGCATTTATGTTTTGGTTGACAATTTCGTTGCAAAATTTCGGTGCCATTTTTCGACCATATTCTGCGCGTTGGCCGAATTAGATAGCACTTTATTGATGTCAGCGTTAGGTATGGATGTTTTACTCGATTCTTCCTGTCCAGACGAATTCACCTCCATCATTTCAGTTTCTTGGTCTTTAAGGCGCGCGGCGGTGGGAGTGACGACGAATATGGGGGACAAAAATTGTCATCAAAATGTGACGAATATCGAATATTACGAATATGGAGGTTGACGAATATAGAGGTTCTACTGTATATTATTAATAGAGCCCTGCAAATCCGCGGATATTCGCCATTTATCTGCGGATGCAGATAAATTATCATTTAAATCGTGCGGATGCGGATCGGATGCGGATTATATATCATATCCGCTTATCCGCAATATCCGCGTAAACATAAAATCTTCGGTTGGACGCCTCTTCTTACGGAAGACGCGTTTAGCACCCCAAAAATGTATCACTGGCATTTGTATTACGCTTATGGCAAGAGTGAAATAATGATACGATACGGCACTTTTTACTTTTTTTACCCTTACTTAAATAGTTAAATGTTAATTTAAATATAACAGAGTTTATATAACAATCGTAGATACAACAGTTTCTTTGGATTTATTGCGTTTATTAATTTAAAAATAATTATGTATCGCCTTACTTTGCATTTTTGGAAATATTAGTAAAAATTAACCATGGTAATTTGCCACATTTAAAAACATAGAAGGTCATATCAAACTTTAAAAAATTAAAAATATCTTAAAATTCTTGAAATCGTCATGTAACTTTCATCTTTTAATAATAGGAAGAATTTAAGAATTTAGTTTTATTATTAAGAACTTATTTTTTTTAATTTGCTGATCTTATAGGACTTTCCTTGTAATTTATATTGGTTATAAATGTGATAAATTAATCTTTTTAGTTATTACTTAATATCGCTGCTCTAAAATAATAGTGAGATATCTTTAAAAACCAACTTTTTGAGATATTACTGTTTTACATTTTATATAAACTTGGTTCAAGAGTCGAATAATTGTAATTTCTATCTTTATTTTTTAATCTATATAATCTCCGTATGACGTTAGATAGAATACATATTTCTGCGGACCAAGTTATATTAATGTGATAAAATTAAACAAATTTTAGTAGTGTTTTAAAACAGCGATATGCCAAATAAGGCGAAACATGTTAGATATTTCCAAACAGACAGCAAATCCTGTGCGGATTGTGCGGATATATTTGCGGATGCGGATTTTATATTTACAAAGGTTGCAGATGCGGATAGGATGCGGATTCTGTCTATGCGGATGCGGATCGGATGCGGATACTGAAAAACGTATCCGCGCAGGGCTCTAATTATTAATATAGATTAAACCAAATAACGTTAACAATTATGATAGCTAAACAAATAATATGAAAAAATAAAATAAATCTTTTTTGCCAAGCGAGATAAGAAAACTAAATTTCTAATTAAATACTACCAACGCGTGAAACTGATTTTTTTCCGGGGGGATTTCTAATTCATATATTATGTGCTAATTCCGGGAAGCTAGTTGTAAACATATTCAAAAAGTGCTTACTCTATTAAATATTGGAATTGATTTTCGCTTAAAAGAATGATTTATTATTCATAAAAAATATATTGACGGATGAACTGATTTATGAACAGTAAATAATCAAATACAGACATTTAAATATATTTTATTCAATAAAAAGTTTAGATAAATCCAAGCATAAATAAATGCTTGATATATTTTCAAAAAAAAATCTACTAGTGGATATAGCATTATTCCTATTCGATATATTACGTCGAAAGTAAAAAATTCCGTATCGAAGATGTCCAGTGATGCATAGAAAAGATTTTGCATAAGCTCGCCACAAATCTGGTTTGAGAAAATTCCTACTGAAAAACATGTGTACTATTGAATTCCAAAGTTAAGAATGAGACAGGGAAACTCTCGAACAATCGCGTTCCAAACCAAATACTAATATAACAAAATAAAAGACGAGAGGAAAGAATATTTATAAGTTCAACAAACCGATATTGTTTGGTTTAATATTTTGTTACAAATGTGAATTTGTATAATATTACATAAAATACAACAACAACCATAAGTTTATTATCCAAGGTAATACTATGCAAACTAATGGTTTAACACCTCTTTTGTTATCGGAACCTAATTAAAATTATGAGCGGACACTTGACATTTTATACTAATAAATTATTATCCCAAAGGACTAGGGTTCGATCCCAAACATGTTTGTAATTTCCTGAAAATATTAATATGCTGTACGGGTATTTTCATTTTGTATTTTCATTACAATTTACATGGTATTTTTATTTATCTAAATAAATAATAATAGGTTCCCAACGCCTAGATAGGCCTACTGGGGCAGAGAAGATAATTTCTCCGTGGTCATGGTGACGTTTCAATCAATCCTATTATCCATGTATAAACATTAAGTATGTCGTCACTCGTTTCTTTCAAAACAACATTTACGATCAGCCTTATCTTTTCCAAAATTTTTGTTTAAAACTGAAAAATAAATAAGTATAGGTATTTAATAAGTATTCATTCTGAAATCTAAGAATTTATTTGATAAGTATTTGTTAACATCTAGCTCGTATTAACATATTTCAAGAATTTTTTTAATAAAATTTCTGTATTTTACGGATAAATTCACATTTAAATGATTTCAAAGCTCGAATTCCATACACATATCCATTACAGCTCATAGTGAATGACCGTTATAAATGTATGCACAATGATACACAATTTTAAATGGGTAAATTGTGGGGAGAACATAAAGTAATGTGCATCTATAAACTAGATAATTAGGTTAGGTTTAACAAGCAAAAAATTAGGACAGAAAAAGCCGAAACTTGATAGACGTAATAAAGAGTATTAACGAATTTTTACCTGTTTTCAATGAGATTTATAGTTTACATATTTTTACCTTACCCATACAAATGGTGGATCTGTATGGACTTGCCCTGTTATGTGTCTTTCTAGGTATCCTGTATATAAATTCTTACTAAATTTAATTATTTATTCTTCGCTCGTACTGCAAAATGAAGACTTATTCTAATACGGTGAGAAATAATCCAGCATTTATTTCATCTAATTAACCATAAAATAATTTCAACAAGTTCGCAGACAGCGTAACTTACAGTGTTCGATTTTTGTAAGTCTGCTCGAGAGTGCAATTGAAGTTGCAGTAGTGATCTAAGTATTAATACTCATAGCAAAGTCTCAACGAATGCAGATTGAAAATGCAAATATCTAAATCGAGCCATGGAACTGAATGGTGGAACTTAATACCTCGCTTTCAAATTTACTGCAGGATAATTTCAAATCAAACCGTAGAACAAGCCAATAAACACAACAAAAGCTCAAATTATAAGACTCGGATTCCTTACGCTATATTCATTCTTGTTATGCTGTAATGAGCAAAATAACTGGGAATTCATACTAGATAATTACATCAAGAAACTAATTATCACTGAATTATTTAATACCTTATGCTGTATTGTGCCATGAGCCGACATAAAATTTATTATTGTGGAAAGTTTTGATAGTATTGTAAGTTAATAATTAAATTTTGCTTATTTCTTATTACCAATTTCTCACATGAGTTTGCCAGGGGAAATTTACACACATATATTCAATATTTTCACAAAGGCTTGCAATATAACGGAGAGTAGTCAATGGCGTTGCCAGGGCCGTATTTACCATTAGGCGCATTAGGCCAGTGTTTCTCAATCTTTTGTGTCATGTGACCCCCCAAAATTATAGAAATATTGTCTGCGGAGGTTAATATATATATATTAACCTATATATATATATATATATATGTATGTATATGGTGTATCAAGATAGAGAGAACACGATTTTCTCGGAAAGGTGACGTGTGAGCAAGTTGGGAAAATTTATCCCAAAAATTGAATGGTAGTATTGAAATTTTCTTTTATAAACCGGACGTACAGGATATCAAGAACAATTTAAATGGGAACGTATGTCATATAGGGTATCTCTGGATACAGCTTTTCAAAAGAAACAACTTTTACTTAAATATTTTTTTAGTATTTTTACGGTTGACATAAAAACTGACATTATTATGACCATTGTTCATAACCCTATAACGACTTGAAAGTAAAGTATTTGTATTAACAAGTGTTCAAAGGGCCTTATATTTTGATTTTAACAAATTCGCATCCTTACTCTTGATTTATCTGTCGCTCGGAGGGTAATAAAAAGATATATATTAAAAAAATATTGCACTTTCAAGTCGTACCTACTTCAAAGTACAACTTGAAAGTATTTGAAGTACCTCCAACGCGAACCATGGTCAAAGAAACGCATCAACCGATACATACATTTTATTTGACTTTGATATAGTTTACTTATATTCCGTTTCTTTGGTTTAAGCGGAACTAGATTTTCAAAACTAGTAATTTTTATCAATTGAATGAAGCTTTTGATCATTTTATTTAGCAAAAGTTCATTTTACTCATTATAAAGTTAACTAGTGACAACTTTAGAAAATTAAATTCCATTTAGTTCCGCTTAAATGTTTGAAATTGCCTGTAGTTTAAATTAGTTGTCCAAATGAGTATACATATTAGATTAAATAATAGATTAAATATTTATTTTATGAAAGGTATATTTTTATGAATATAAATGTAAGACGCTCGTATTTATAAATATGAATAAATTCTATTATAGTTTCATGTTTCGATCTTGTATGATTTCGCGGCCCCCCGGTTGAGAAACGCTGCATTAGGCGATAACTGGGGCACCTCTTGACATGAGCCACCATGTTGGACTATCTAAAATGCTTGTTTAAATACAGATTTATTTTTGCTTAAAATATTTTCGCCAGTATAACGAATCTAATCGTACATATATAATTAGCAAGTGTCTGTATGTAGTGTCGGTCCTATTTTTCCTAAGGTTCTCGTGACTGGCTAACTGGGGACACCCTGTCTCTTGATTGGCTGACAGGTATTTTGCTGATTTATTCTCTAAGAATCTACGAACATAATTACATATAGATATGCCTAGGATTCCGTAGGCATAAACAAGTAACTTTAGACACTTCTATATCCTTTGAGCGATATGAACAATATTTTGCAGTTTTATTCTCTAAAAATCGTACAATAATAATTAGTAAGTGTCTGTATGTAGTGTCGGTAACATTGTGACGTCAATTTTTCATAAGGTTCTTGTGATTGGCTAACTGGGGACACTCTGTCTCTTGATTAGCTGACAAGTGACACTCTCTCCCGTGATTGGATAACTGGTGATATCCTTCCACGAAATTAAGGTACTTTAAAAAATAGAACCAAATACATATACAAACAATAGAAATTTTTATATTATAAATCCGTCGTTATTGACGGGTAAAAACCTAGTTAATAAATAAGTCGATTAAATAATAAATCTTAAATCAATATTAATAAAATTGGAGGCTATATCTGTTTTTTTATTATTTATTTTTTCGATCTCATATTTGGTTTCTATAAATGCTTAAAAGACAATATCCGCAAAAAATCAGTTTCTACCTATCGGTCTGGACATATTTCCACGTAATTTAGTATGATAGAGTAAAACCAGGATTCGAACATAGGCTATATAACATCTCAAAATATTCATTCTAAGTGGGTGATTTGGATTTAAAACTAAAATAGCTATCTCCTTTAATATTGACTTAACAGAAAATTATATATAACAAAAATTGTGTATAATAAGAAAACAAACCTTTTTTTCTTCAATTTATTTTCTCAATTAGATGAATATTTGGGGAGTTACGAGGAGACACCCTAAAACTTAACTTTTGAAATATATTTCTTATTATTGACTTTACAGCAAAAACGTATATGGCAAAAATAAATTATAATAAGAAAACAAACCTTTTTTGTTTCGTACAAGTTTTCGATTCGATAAATATTTGGGGAGTTACAGAGGGGCACCCTAAAACTAAAATCTTCAATTTTGTCACTTGTTATTTTGCGTATATTTTCACGTAAACTGTATATATATTTCTTTTCTGTTCAATGCAGTTTTTATTAAGATTATTTAGGGAGCTAAAGTGAGTGTTACCTATAAAATAAAACATCTTATTTATCATTTACTTAATAGCAACTTACTATCAAAAGAACAGTACAAACACGCCAGATAGTAATACATAAGAAAAGTCTATATCCGTGCAGGTTCTGTGGTCATTCCACCGAGGGACCGGTATGAGTCGTGGTCTTATTACGGCCCTGTCAGAAAACCAAAAATGTTAGTACATTGTCGCCTCTGTAACCTTTTGTAAACCGATAATTGTAGTACTATTAATAAGAAAACTGTTTTAAACAAAATTTTAATTGCAAAAAACAAACGCCTTTTCTTATCTAATAAAGTTTTTAATTTTGCTTTATTAATTACGGGAGAGCGCACCAGAAATCGTTTGTGCCTCGGGCCTCCATGCACGTTAATATCCTAACGACTACTTTTTACAGTAACCAGGACCGTTGGCTTTATATGCCCTTTAAAGCACTCCCCATATTTCCAAATATTAATTCGGAGATACTTAACAATGGCCGATTTTTTTAATAATCCCTGTGCCAGAACAAAGCAACTATCTCGTCATCCCACACTTACAAAGCGAGTGAGCTAACCACTACGTTACTGCAACCGCTAATGTTAACTAATTTGTAAGTAACAGTTAAGATAATAATACATTTTCTCATTTCTTAGCATATCTCCACAATTTTCTGAACTCAAAATTGCAACGCAGGATTGGAATGAACATATCAATAAATTATAAATCAAATGGACGAAATCAATAGTGAAAAATCGCGAGATATATATAGCCAATAGGAAGGAGAAGTGCGGGCAGACCGAGAAGTTGGACTGATAATTCAGAAACAGAATGAAGTGAAAAAAACGCTTAAGGAAACAGCTTATACATACACTTCTAGGATGTATAATGAATCGCTTATCAAAAGAATAAGTGAAAGACATTCAGATCAATTCTGTAAAAAATTACTGTGTAGTAACGTTACTACGAGATAAAATATTATAAAAAGTACAATGACTTTCATTCATGATAGTAACTGACCTTGCTCATAGTGACGAATATAGTTACTATGTTCATAGTAACTGAGTTACAGAATTGGTCTGATTATGAATTGTTTTTACGATTTTAATCTTCATGTTCAAATCTAATCCAACCTTACCTGATTGCAGATTGAATTGACTTTCAACTTAATTTTGAGAAATAAAAAAGGAAGTTGATGCTTACCTGAAAAGAAAAAAGAAAATTAATATATGGAAAAACAACAGTTGTAGTCATTTTGAGGCATTTACAGTAATTAATATAATGAAATTTTTCATGATATAAGAACAAACACAAAGAAACATAATAAAGACAAAAAAGTTTTAGATATAGGTAACAATATAAATTTTACATCATACTTAAAAAGTTCATCTATTCTGGGTTTTGTTTGGGCAAAAATTCGTTAATATGAAATCACTTTCGTTTATAAAGAATGCTCCATGGAGTATTCCGTGACTAAAGAAAATAACGACTATAGGTTATTCCAAAGGATTAGGTGCCCTTAAAGAACGTCATGTCTATTTTTAGAAGATTTAAATGTCATCGCAGATATAATGTTGATGGCAGTGTATTTCAACTATGGAAAGCAGGATTAGCTACCAAATATTCACGAGTTCTGAGCCGAAATATCTCCCTCTCCAGTTTATATTGATGACCACGTAGCCTACTGTCATTATTTAGATAGAATATGTCTTTCATACCCACCGCGTAGTCATTGTAAAGAATTATATCACACTAGTAGAATTCAATTAAGTTGATTATAAAGTAAATATATTTACCTAAATATTATATGAAATGTATATGATTGGCGTTAGGTAAAATGTCTGCAACAATTGTTTAAATAAAACACCTATTCGCATATAAGATGAATTATTTTTCGTGTTCACTCATACAATGCAAAACGACAACTTATCAGCCTATCAAATCAAGAGTATATAATCTATCAATTAATGTTAATGAGGTATAAGTGTGACGTCAGTTAATTAATTATAATTTATACCATAAATGGTGTTAACGTAACAAGGCATTCATGCTAACATATGTTTCCAAAATAAAGCTATTGAATATATGTATATATGTATAAGAATAATCTATAATCAAATCAGGATAAGTAACATTCAGTGTATAGCACGTCTTAACAGCACATTAGTCTGAATAGAAATGTGAAATGTAAGTGTTGGTAATCTCTACACAACCCACCGATTCCCACTCCTACAATCGTCTTCCTAGGTTTATTTCCGCTACTCAATCGAAATTCAAGACTTTCACAAAAAAAAAACAAAATTCTTCTGTACAACATCTACATTCGACCTGTTGGATTCCTGTCTAGAGTAATACATCTTGTTCTAATTATAAAAAAAATTCAAGTGAACCAAAATAATAGTATTAGGTCTTTCCAGCTCCAGGTAAACTTCTAGGTAACTCTCCTAACAGATGATATGTGATACTTTCTGTGCTGAATAAATGTCATCCCGTCTTTCAATACAAATTTATATATCGGATAGTTATCTAACGGATAATGAGACTGACATATTGAATTCACTGATTGGTATTGACATTTATTCAGCAGGTGAAGTTCCAGATAACCTTATCTGTCACACAGCTACTTAAAGGTTTACCTGAAAGTGGAAAGACCGGGCCTTAGTGTGGTTGGAAATTATTCTAGATATAAAAAGATAGTAGATAGCCATGTTTAATTAACAAAAATCAACATTCAATTAATAAAAGAATTTATTTTCAAGCTAACAGAAATTCTTAGCTAATTGTCCTTTTAATGATTGTCCTCTTATTCAAAATATTGCAACATAAATTACATGAACTTCTGTTTAAGAATTATGTGCATAAAATAAGCACATTTTATTCTAATTTCTCGTCATTATTGACTATTATTGTTATTTGATTTATGTATATACTTTTATACTAATTTTTGTTTTGTCTTCTTTTATTTAATTTTGTTCAAAGAAGACGTTTATGTAATTTTCAAATTACTGCGGAAAACATTTCTAGGGACTTTTTAACAAAATTCAGATAAATATTTCTGAAAAACTAAAATAGTTTTTCTTCAGTTGTTTTATTGTTTTTCAAAATATCAACCTTCATGTTCAATGCACTTTTCCAACAAGTGAAACCAATTCTGAAAGCATTGGGCACATCATTCAGGTGTCACTTCAGAAACAAGATTTTCGTAGACTTCGATCGCGTCTCCTTTTTCGTCGTTTTTTACGTACTTTTTGGAACATATCCTGCAAACAAATTATGTCATAATACCATCCAGCAGTAACAGTACGATACTGTTCTGGCAATATGACCCGTACGTCTGAAGAATTAAGAAATAATTTTCTTGCCAGTGCTCCGTGTACGTTTCACTTTGACTGGTTTGTCTTCGGCTGGGAAGATCCACTGAGCCGACAGCTGTTTTCATTCTGGTTCGTAGCAGTAATTGTTTCGTCACCTGATACAGTGTCATAGACAGCTTTTGATTGGGCTCTTTTAAATTTAATGAGCATATTATTATTTCACTCCATATGCGTCTTATTTTGAACAACAATTAACTGAACAACGAGAACAAAGCTTCCTGACGGCCAGATGTTCAAGTAGGATTGTATTGATTCGATTCATAGAATGCCCAAGGAAGCTTCAATATCCCTGTAAGCGCAGCAATTATCCATCTCCAACATATTTCGGATAGCATCAATAGTTTTCGGAGTGCCAACAATAACAAGACGACCTTCATGATTTTCGTCACATCCTTGCTGGAACTCGTTGAGCCACTGTTCTACAGTGGATGGTGCATCGTCGCGAAAAAAATACCTTTATTTTTGCATTTGCGTTGAATCGACTTTCGAGGTCATTATTACAAACATAAGAAATGAAGGCTTGAAAAATGAATGAAAAATGTTGTTATTTAAATGCCTGTTAAAAATACCGTGCAATCAAAATTTCTTGTCAGTTATATAACAGTAAACAATGAGTTTAAAAATATCAAAACTGTATTCTAATCCACAGCTGAAAATCTCAATTTAACAAAGAACCAATCAGATTACTTCGTTCTCCCGAACTCATCCGAGATTCAACGAAAATATGTGTTCCTAAATTCATATCTGTTGTCACTCATTGGCGTGTAGAGAAAAATAGTGTTCATTTAATAATCAATTCGTATAAGGTAATAAAAACAGAATGTACGCCTATGTGTACATGTCCTTGGAAATAAGTTTGATATCTAAACGTTTCTGTCAACTATTGCATAACGGACAAGATTAGCACAGAACATATTTTTGTGACATATTAACACAAATTAACACAAAGAAATGTGATAAATTCAAAAAACAATTTGTCGAATCCAACATCGATCAAGCAACATCTAAACAACAAAACTTAAGTAGCAACCCCCGTAGATGTATTTATTTATCAATCCATTGTTAAATATCTAGTCATTTTTTTATGTCAAATCTAAAAAGTGAGATGTCTCAAAGTAATATAAAACTTTGACTTATTTATTGGACCATAGTTTAATATTGATACATGTAGATTCAACAACCAAGAGACAATATTTATTGAACTGCGGTCTTGTCAGGCTTTGATTTGAAGAATCCCTCAACTAGCGGCATTCACTATAAAGACGAAAGGTATACCCTGTGGTCACCAGAGATTTATAAAGGATGAAAATCATTTATTTTGACCTCTGTTACGATTTCAACTGCAATTCTTAGGGCAGTGACCTGTCATAGAATTTTACCCTTGGGAATTGGTGTATTAAATTTTAAAAACGAATTTAAAAAAATCATGTGTAACATATTTTTTTTGGAGACGTAATTCCGGCTTTTGTAGTGAAATTGGTAATTCTGCTTCAAATGTCAAAGGTCCCAGGTTCGAATGACGGTCAGGGCTTGGATGTTAATATTCGATTTTATCACATCAACTTTAAAAAAAAAAAAAGAAAAACAAAATAACAATCAAATGTCATTACTTCGTTCAAGGTCCCTAAATATTTCACAAAGGGCTTCAATGTATTGAGTATCTGTTTGCAATAAACAGAACAAAGAGATGACTGTGATTTTAGACTATGGCTGTGTCATGTATTTATTATAAACGAGGTTTAAAGCCTACTGAATCAGTGGCGTCTAAAACTCTGTTTTGCTATTTATTTCATCGTGTTTTTCATTAAATCGTAAGTAATTTTGACGTCTATCGCAGCGCTAGGTTCGGTTAGGTTAGAAGAATGCGAGCGGAGCGGAGCGAGCTATCTACTTTCTAGTTTAATGACAAAACATTATCTTAGGTTAGGAAAGTGTCAGGTTAGTAGAGCCGAGTCGAGCGAGCTGATTAAAGTTATTTAACAAACTAAATCAACAACAAAGAAATAATCACATTAGGGAAACCAATAATTAAAATAAAAAATGTTAAATGTTTCTGAATGAAAAGTCCTCAAGATAAAACTTTATGCTACGCCAATGACCCGGTTTTGATAGGCGTGTTTCAATATCAGTTCGGAACATTCGAATATGACCTTGAGTGGACTTCTTTAGATAATTAAAATGTAGTGACTAGAGTTATTGCTTATTTAAGTGATATTGTTGTAAACCAGTGGCGGCCAGTACATAAAAGTACAAAATTAAATTAATTTACACATTACAGACGTTTATGATATTTTTCACTCTCTCTGTCTCTAAATTTACGTAATTTTTTATCAAAAACCCTCACTATTGACGAGCGTCATGCGTAAAACAATTAGTTATGGTAACAAGTTGTTATGGACACTCGGCGATTGGCATTGACTGGGAGTAACGGCTGTTTATACACTTTTGGTGCTGTAGTCGTTTGCAGCGAAAACCTTGCGAAGAGCATGTTTGATTACAGATATTTTTGTATTTTTAAAGAGTGAATTAGAATGTAAGATATCACATGTTCTACTTGACTAATATATAATCAATCATAAAATATAATATTTTATATGATTCTATTTGTAAACTAACATGTAGTTAAACTATTTATGTCCATTTTAATAATGATTTGCTTTCCCGATAGAAAATCTCCTTCTAGAATTATACTTCTAGTTGCAACACCTTCATTAGAGGTTTACAGGAGCCGCCACTGTTATAAATTAATTAGAGTATTTTTTTAATTTTATTTATTTATTTTACATCGGCCTATTTCTGCAACGAGGCTAATCGCCGATGCCAGGGGGCGAGCTTCTACACCTGGATGAGAGGTGAATGGTTGTGAAATGAGAGTAATGTAATCATATTATTCTTGCCCGAATAATATCACCAACGGAGAATCGAAGTACCAACCGCATAATCCAGACTATTTTTCACCAGTCCAAACTGCACGATTTAACGCGCTTGGCCACTCCGTTGGCTAATTAGAGTATAGTTTAAATTTATCTACGAGGGCTATTCGGAAAGTAACCTCCATTGTTGCGTAGCGTGAGTATAGTGCGTTCAAAGGTGAGTTTGCAGTACAGGGCATATGGAGTAGTTTTTTTTCATACTCTCTAATGGGTTTACACAATGACACTATCCTTTTCTTGCTTGTCGACGTTGCCAGCTCTAACGCGCTGATCTGTGAAGACGCAGTATTCTACAAATGGCCATTTGTTTTTGTTGATTGTTATTTTGAGTTTTATAAGAGTTGATTTTTGTAAATCATACGAGTTTTTCATATTATTATAATTGACACATTTGACACTTTTACAACATTTGGCAACACCGCTCCCATTTTCCATAAGAGCTATACTGCAAACTCACCTTCGAACGCACTATAGTAAGCGCTGGAGCGCCGCAATTATTACATCGGCGCGTGCAGTGGTTTAGTAAGCTTCCAGCTGTACAAGCCGAAACGTCGTACTAGCGAGTGTTCGTTTATTATAACTTCAGAACATAAGTGTCGAAATAGAATATCCCGCCAAATGTTAGAGAGAACCGTCGGTTTACGATCTTGAAACTTTCCGAAACATTTCCTCAAGTTTCTCGGACTGTTTTGTATGAAATAGTCACCGAAAAATTAGGCTACCGGAAGTTTTGTGCTCGTTGGGAAGCAAAACTGCTGACCGAGATTCACAAAACCAAACGATTGGGTTCCGCCCTTGACTTTCTTATAGACTTGGCTTCAAATGATTTCCACCTATTCAACCACATGAAGAATTGGCTTGAGTCCCAGCACTTCGCTAATAATGAGGATCTTCAAAACGCTGCGACGGGTTGGCTACATTTCTCGCCGCCAGAGAAATGTAGCCAGAGTGATATGAAGAAGGAATTTCAAATCTGGTTAACTGCTATGACAAGTGCTTAAATTTAAATGGCGACTAGGTGGAAAAATAAAGAAAATATGTAGTTTTAAGATGTATATAATAAAATATTTGTATCTATGCTTGTTTTTTTTTATATCCAAACGATAAATATACAAAATATCAACTAATATAGTCTTATGTTATAATTGTAACCGAGTAACAATATTACGTGATTGTATTATCATCAAAATTGTTAAATTAACCTTCCTTTGACTCTTTATAACAAAATTATCACATAACAAAATTGATAAAATAAATTTAAATTTTGTATAGAAATTTCCTGTAATACGCGCAACCTAAAAGGAAAAGAAAACTGTGGAGATAACATTGCGTAACCCGCAGATATTCAAACGAATACTGCAAAATCCTCATCACTGAAATAGATGTTGTCACTCCGATTTCATGAATTGTATGTATGGGTGGAGATTGAAAAAGAAATAATATGGGTTTTACGTCTTACAGTTTTATATCCTTATTTCTACCCTTATTTTCAATTCTCAATAAAGAAAATTTATTAAAAATTTACAAAAGAATATATAAGCATAGTGAAAGGATTTCAGAATTGAATTTTATATTATTTTATTGAAATATGAATGTAGTAATTTATTTTATATACGGTTTGTTCAGACAGACCGAAGACTGATTAGATTATAATCATTAGCTCTCTCTATTACGTATTTATAACTGCTAAAAGTCTGATTTAATCGTATAATACCTGAGGAAGCACCATATTCTCGAACAGAATCCAAAGATACGATGGTAGGTTGATAAGTCCTTACAAAATCTTAATAAGACTGCTGTCAAATTTTCAGACATATCTATCGCGTGGTTTAATTTTTAGAATAGACTAAACAACTTTTGTTATTTTCGAACAACGGAAAAAACGAGTTGCGTGCAGTGATTAAACACTTTCATTTATAAGGCAAAATACTGAAAGAAATCAAAACCGACTTGGGTGAAGCTCATGGCACATCTGCACCAGCGTTTAAAACTGTTTACAATTAGGTGAATGAGTTTAAACGTGGTCGTACATACACAAGTGATGAATATCGTTCGGGACGTCCACTTGAGGTGACTACACTAGAAATTATTGACAAACTCCACGATATGGTCTTGAATGATCGACGAGTCAAAGTGGGAGAACTTGTTGAGGCCACAGGCATATCACATGGCTCAGTGGTTTCAATTTTAAACGAAAAATTGAATATGAAAAAGATATCGGCAACCATGCATTTGCTCACAGTGGAGAATAAATGTAAACGTGTGGTTAATTCAATGGCTGTTTTTCCGGCGCAATCCTAACGAGTCTCTACGTCTATTAAAAACCGCTGATGAAACATGGATCCACCACTACACTCCAGAGACAAAGAAACTGTCGAAACAGTGGGTTTCTGGATGCGATCCGGCTCCAAAAAAGGAGAAGACGGTGAAATTGGCCGGCAAGCAAATGGGCAAGGTTTTTTAGGATGCATGCGGAATCATCTGCATTGATTACTCGTAAAAAGAACGAACGATTAATGAAGAGTATTGTGCGTTATATTTGGACCGGTTTAGCGAAGAAATCAAGAAACAATGCCCACATTTGGCCAAGAAGAAAGTGCTCATCGATCAAAACAATGCACGAATGCACACTTGTGCCTAGATTCTAGATACGGTAACTAGAAGTATCTAGATACAGTAACTAGATACTTTTTCAAGTATCTAGATACAAACTAGATACTTTTTGAAATATGTATCTGTACCTGTATCTAGATATTTAAATTTAAGTATCTTGTATCTGTATTTCAGATACTTTGATCGTTACTTTATTTTTATACCGTGATACCGAGCTGATATAATAGTTTAATCATAAATTGTCATTTTAAATATTTTATTTTAACTATAAACGAAATTCAGAAGTTTACAAATTAAATTTATATGGAAAATCCCTCTCGTTTTTCGTAGCTTTTAAACGGCCGTAAAAATAGGAGGTATTTAGTTACCAGAATAGTAGGTACAACACTTAAAGAAAATAGGTCATTATTAATGAAAACTAAGTTTTTGAATAACTATTGTTGCTATTTTGATGAGCAATTTAAAACATATTTAAAATTATATCCACACAAGTAGTTTGGAAGTGGACCGTGGTTTTATGAAGCCTTGGGCAAGACAAATTAAGGCCCTTCAAGAGTATTCAGTGATTGAAAATACACTTTGATAATTGTTTTGAGGCATTTCATCACTTGAGGCCTAGCTCTAGTCCGCCTCATCCAAGGGCCGGCCATGCTAGTGTGGATATTAAGTTCATTTCATAATTGAAATCAGTAAGATAAGTAAGTAGAAGTGTTTCCTAAAGGACGTAAAATTGAATAAATTATTAAACGTTCATATAAATTTAATTTGAAAGCGTGAGAATGTCAACTGAAAGTTTGTTTATAAATTAAATTTGTATGGAATGGGAAAAAAATTACCACATATTTCTTATCAGTAATTTTTCATTACTGATCAAAAATGATCGTGACATTACACGAATTCCACTTCAGTTAGGGCTGAAATTTGATTGAAAGGAACATCCTCTTAACAAAATCATAGCTGCGTATCTAACAGACTAACATGTGTCTTATATATACGCAGCTCATACGTTAGCACATATGGCTAACATAATACATACGTTATTTAGTACAAATTTATTCCTTAGAATAGTGTTTTACCTTGAATTTAGTAGACTTTTTGTGACGTCACGGTCATGTTTAAACAGCCTGTATAATACTGATTAACATGCACTGTTTGTTTGGTAAAAAATATGGTATTTTCATTTAGATAGTTTTTAGGGTTTTGTAGGTATGACCAAAAAACCCTTATACCGTAATTTTGTCGTCTGTCTGTCTGTCTGTTCGGTAAAAAATTTTCAAAAGTATCTAGCTGTATCTAGATACAAACAGGTTTGGCATGTATCTGTATCTAGATATTTTATATATTTCAGTATCTGTATCTAGGTACAATTTTTTTAGGTATCTGTATCTAGATACTTTTTAAATGTATCTATTACAACACTGTACTTATGTAAAATTTTACAATAAAATTTTCAAAAAATTAAGAATTTTGCATTAACTCAGAGGCTTCAAATTGAAAATATACGCCTCCCCCTCACATAATTTTAGTCCTGTCTTCAAAGACAAGTAAACAGTTTATGATATATTGAAATCCTATAGCTGTTCGATGGATTTTTGCAACAGATTCTTGACTATTTTATGGCATTTTAGAAGAATTCTGAAATCCTCCATTTTAAAGGAGCATCTATACGAAATGCACATGCAAAACGTTATATAACAATAAACCTAAGGTGATAAATCTTCCTATCTATCTTTAAAGAAGCATATTCTTATCTCTTGTACTTTGACCCCAGCATTTCAACATCAATCTATCATTTTAAAAATACAAAATCCCCTTTAAAATACATAACATTATGCATGATGCAAAGAAACGAAATAGTTGTATAGGAATTTGTCATTTTATTTACTTATGCACGTCCAGGCGGACAGGTAATAGTGACATGTTGTCAGCGCCTGATGATAAATGGCATTTTTACGACAAGTCTAGAGAGGAAACATCCCTTCGCGAGTTTCGATTTTTTATGAAGGGGTAACACGTGCTGCTAAGAACAGCGACAGCGGTCTTGGACGATAAACGGCAATATCAAAGGATTCTAATATGCCGGGGGTGGTTATGGAAAACCACGGACCTACTACTTAAACAAACCAGTGGCGCCGATTAAAACTTTAAATATTATGGACGAGAAAACGATTTGATAGCATAAATATTATTTTCTCGTTCCTTTCTGTATTTTGTCCTTAGAAGAATGGATGTTGATACAGTTACTATGTATTTAGACAGAAAATAATATCAATTAAATTTATAAAATAATCTCTCACTTTATTTATCATTATTTTTTCACTTTATTAGTCTTTTCGACTAATTGCCTAACTCGATGAGGGCGAGCATGGTTACTCGTCAAAGTTTTCAATGTACATCTTCACCAAAAACAGAATAAATCATTTTGATGGCTTCAAAAGCATTTTTTTGTTCACTTCAACAAAACCAGCTTTGTGTCCAACTCCAGGCAGTTGGCAGTCGTCTCCTGAGTTTTCTCCCATCACTTCTATCTGTTCGCCGCATTCTTTGATTCTTCTTTTCGTTCGTTTAATTACGTTTTGAATGTTATGCTTTAAGAATCGACCACTGTTTTCTGTCTCTAAAGAGGTGACTCCTTTATTGATCAAAGGCGTTATGGGGAGATATGGGCCTGTAAACTCAACGACTGACACCAAAATCCGCCATTGACTTGTAATTGCAATTTTCATTTTTGTGATTCTCATTATTTGTTTAGTTTTCTTCGTTTCTATTCTGGTTTCTGTGACATATATTAATACAGAAGAAATCATTGCTTTATTAACTTTCATTTTGCCTTCTTTCCTCATGTATTTGTTTTAACATACAGTCTCTATCAAATATCCTGTTATTCTTAATATCCTTATATCCATCTACTTCTAAATTTGCATCTATTTAAATATTTAGAGATAAGGCCAGTACGAGAATCTTTGGTGGAAGATATAATTTGGCGCTCCTAGGTATGATATAATTCAGTAATTAAACTAAGGTATAAGAAAAATAATAATATAGAATTTTTACATTCTACACATAAGAATTTAAAAGAAATAATTTCATGGCCATAATCCGCAATTCCGGCCCCCCATCTCTGGACGCCCATAGGCAGTTGGCTAGACTCACCTAAAGATAAAACTGGCCCAGAATGGAATATTCTTCAAAAATCTCTTTACTCAATAATAATAATTATAGATAGTGAAACAAGGATAGCTTATTTTTCAAATTTTTAGTTACTTAATTTTGTTATGAGGAATAAGTAGTACCAGTTATAAAAAAATATATAATTCAGAAGAAGCCTTTTTAGCCCTCACCCTATTTTCCAGAGGGGTTGGTGTAAAAATCTGGAAAAATTTTTAATAATGTATATTGATCAACAGGAATTTTTGATCAGATTATTATTTCGAAAAATAACGATTTTTTTGTGTCGTTGAAAAAGAATATATATTTTTTAAATTTGTTGTGTGATAACAAAGAAAGATCTTAAGACGTAGATTATGGAACTAGAAATAGTTTAAAATTTCTATATTTTATCATATTTTTGGTTAAAAAAAAAAAAAACTCTTGTCCCGTACCTTATAACCCAGAGCGGTTAAACAAAACTCTAAAAAAAATCTTATTAAAGCATATTAATGTGAAACGGAATAGTGCCACAGGATTTTTTTTTTGTTGGCAATTATGTCAAGAATTTTTGCAACACCGTGCTATAGTTGCGTTGATGCGAGCGCATCTCAAGTACGGTTGTGCCTCTAGATGTCTCGAAGTCTCTAGATGGATTATTCGTTGAAAATTTATTGAAATGTATGATTTTTAATATGAATCCACATTTTTTTATCTCTTACTAAATGCTTCACATCAATTTTGTCTGTTGCAAAAAAATTATGTATGTAGGCAAAAATTTTACCACAGAGCCACGACAACAGTTTAAATGAATAAAATGTCTTTTCTTTTTTGATATATTTAATTGCGAAAAGGTTTTTATTAGTAAAATCCTTAAAAACTAAAAATAACCTCAAATATTAAATGAAAATGAAATGTTCCAGATAAAATATTCATAAATTCCCCTAGATATTTCTGTAGCAAATTCTCAAACCCGAAACCTTTATATTAAGACATTAGTGCGCAATCTTTTTTCCATTTACCCCAAATGTTCCATGCCCTTTTAAATTGCCTGTGAATAACCACGAATTCACCACTTATGTTCCCTCGATATGAGATCCGTTTAACGATCTTACTTAATTTATAAAGCCATTTTAGAAACACTAGTGAAAATATAACTAGTTATTAAACCGCTTCATCAAATTTTAAGTTGCCGCATTGCTGTACTCGTAGATTTGGAACAAAGATTAAAAATGAGACATAAAAATGACAAATGGTTTTGGTGATTTATTTTCTGGTTATAATGGTTATTTAGTGACGGGAAAATATAATAAAAAATTATTAAATTATTTGGTGATTAATTGGAAGTGAATGAGTAAGCATAAATTGTTAGCAGACTTTTATTACTCATAATTTTGATGTTAATTCGAAATTTTAGTTTCATTCAGTAAAATAATCACTTTAGTTGTTAAGTATGTTTATGATGAGTTGTGTTCAGTATAGCTGAAAAGTTTTGAGTTGTTGAGAAATCAACAGAAAGAGCAATGTTTGGAATGAAGCTAGTACGTAAAACTTCGGATTGCGAGTAACTTGGTCTGCGAGTGTTTTGCAAGACATGCACACATTTTTGATAAATTTTAACTTTATACACGAGTGAGGTCTTGCAATATGAGTAGTGCGTATATCTCTCTCTCGCTGCGGGATAATGGTTAATCGTAAATCGAAAATAAACCCGAATAAGGCTTTAGCAGTGCAAGCGATGAATCTATTTAACGACAATGCAAATTACATTACCGCGAAATCTTCAAAAGGAGGCAAAATCAATTGTCATTGGATAGGTTCATTGTTAAAGTCGCAAAAAAGAAAAAAAAAATACAGTGAGCCAACAGATAGCAAAGATTCCGTTAGTTATAGTGAAAGTTGTCCTACACAATAACTCTCCTCCTCTCTCTCGCCTTGATATACGAGTGCTCTGGATTACAAGCACGTTTTTGGAACGAATTGTGCTCGAAATTCAATGTTTTATTGTAGTTATAAAACCTAATACATCGGTTAGACAGCAATATAGAATCTTCAACGATATAGCACATCAAAAGTCGCAGTGTATATGAGGAGGGTATAGATTTGACTTAGACTACTATAAAGCAACAAACAATAATAATACAAAATAAATGAATAATTAAATAACAAATTTTATTTTTCAAAATAACGACCATGTTTTAAAACACACTTATCCAATGCTAGGTTACGAAGGTAACTTGCGAATACCGACAGAGAAAAATTAATTGTTTGCCTACGAAACCAAATTAGCACTCCTTTCATCACCTCCTCATTCGACTTGAATTTATTACCTTCCAAGTATTCTTTAAGGGGACCAAAAAGGTAATAATCGCAGGGCACTAAATTGGGCTTCATATAGGCATGCCTACCGACCTTATTGTATATAAGGTGGGTGAGGCAATCCTTTCCATCGTAATTCTATAGTTTAGGTACGCGCTCAGTGGAAGCAGGTTCCTGCTTGCTCGTAGCCAGCACTACCGAAAGTCAATCTGCGAGCTGGAATATGATATGAGTTATCAATTGTACTGTATATGGAAGAGGCCGGCGCGGTTTCCCTAGCGCTGGTTGCCACTAAGAACCTGTTGGCAAGATTGTTTTTTGATGAAAATGACAATGATTTTCGGCATGAAAAATTTTGAAAAAACCATTTCAGCGAAAAGTAAATCTTCCTCAGTAGAGCTCATCTTTGTGTGCTACGTAACTGAACTTAAACTGACTGTAAATAGGTACTTGGCATGTACTGTGCGCACTTATCGGCACGCACCAGAATTAGTTATTACTGATGCTGGTGCGTGCCGGTAGTGTTGTCGTCGCTGGTAACCTGCAAGCAGGAATCTGCTTCCACTGTGCGCGTACTCATTCTTGGGTTAAATAGGCATCATATGGACGGGAATTATCGTGGAGAAGAATGATGTCTTGATTCAATAGTTATAGATATTCTGACACTTAAAGGAAGTTGATTCTAGTTATCTGCTATACACTGTTCCAGTCAAGTAAAATTTGGGTCGTGAATATTCTAGAATATAGTAGCCAGCAATTTTCTAGCTTCTGGTACGGTTTAGCTGGCAGAGATTTTGTGTGGCGCCATCCAATGAGACCTATTAGGCACCAACAGCACCAACGGTGGACACGGACCCACGACATTGAAAGGCCTATACATCCTGCTGGGATACAGGCCCAATTAT
Organism: Liopterus haemorrhoidalis; assembly: GCA_963971575.1. Lineage (NCBI taxonomy): Eukaryota > Metazoa > Arthropoda > Insecta > Coleoptera > Dytiscidae > Liopterus > Liopterus haemorrhoidalis. The sequence continues at coordinate 41,302,178 of OZ020615.1, forward strand.
TTCTTGCTATGCCACATGGCCAAAATATTACTAACGATTTTTTTATCCGACAGAATTCGTCACCAACCAGAGAACAAAAAAAAGGCAAACCGAGAAAGTAAGCGATAAAAAAGGGCAGCCAAATGATCCAACAAGCAAAAAAATAAATAAATACAAAAGTTCTAATGAACAAAATAAACGGAAATGACTACGCAAGCCATACAAATACACTTTGCGGGCCAGATTTATCCCGGGGCCGTAATTGGCCATGTTTGTTCTACAGTGATGATATATTCCAAAAAATCGTGGAACAATATACATCTCTTGTCAGCATTTCAACGGAAAAACTTCGTTAATGCTCGTTAATACGTTGACACCTTCAAGCATATTTATTTAAACAAAAGACAAAACAGTTTTCTTCAGTAAAACATATGTGCCAACCTACATTTAATAAACCTAAAATTTGCGGTCTTTATTTCCGGAACCATAATAAGTTTTAGGCTGTAATAAACCCACATGTTTCCAACATTTTCATTCTACTGACGTCACGTCATTCCTCCATTAAGAAACATAATTTCGAGGTTATTACTTCTGAAATGCCAGAAACAAAGAAAATCTCACATTCTTAAATATTTTGACAAAACGTTCAACATCACGCAAATGATTCAAGGATACTGTGATTGGAAAACGATTTATTTCTTTTTCAACTTCATTCGCTTATCGCGCTTAGTAATTCAATTAAAAATCTTCTCGCTAATTCTACATTTTAATAAGGAAACCGATTGTAAGTTTGTTTTCTCAATTAGCCTTCATTTGCATTATTTTTAATTGAAATTAAATAGCAATTTAATTGCTTAATCAAGGTTCTGGAAGTAAACAATTAAGAGAAATTAAACTGACAAAAGAAATTGTCAAGTCGAATACATAAAGAAGCACAATTAGTTTTATTTTGTTTAAGTACGTTTAAAGGCGATCTTTAAGTTTTGTAACAGCACAGTAAAAAATTAAACTAAAATATAGTGTGGCAAAAAGGCTTAAAAGAAAGAAGGCACCAGATCGAACTTTCTATGTTACCCTCATTTTGCCTACCACTATGCTCGCCCAGAAGCGTAGCCAGAATTTGTTTCGAGGGGGAGGGCTCCAGTAGGTTTTTGTATTTTTTTTTTAAATATTCTTTTTTATAAAATAAAAGTACAGGTACAATATAACAGATTTTATTGAAATTACATTTTGTACTAAATAATAAATTAAAAGGTGCAAGCCTGTAGCTGCAAACGTTAAATCGTCTGTACCTGCTACTTGACCGCTGATAAAGGGCACAGACGTGAGTTCTTGCTTATGTGAAATAATTTGTGCAAAAATATTTATACAAATTACAGGTTCTGCTTAGCCGTTCGCAACCAGCTTTAAACTGTAGGTGCCTTTCTGTGTACGCTAAAAAAATGGACGTAATACTGACCATATTACTCCTGAATGTACACAGATTGAAAACATGGTCACGAAAGCTGGAAACAGGAAGCCTTGGCTCATTTCGGGCTGTCGCGCCAATGATGACGATGAATAAATTAAAAATATAACTTTCTGAAAATTTATTGATCTTTTTTCTGCTTTTTCCACGTATGTACAATCTATAATAATACTTAATTGGTGTTAATCCCCCCCCCCTGGCTATGCCCTTGTGCTTATCTGACGACCTACTGTGACATTTTTTTTAAATGCTACGTGTAAAGGTTCTTAAAAATAATTCGTTTTCAAACGATAGAAGAAATAAAACGGAAATTCGGAAGCTGATTTAAGAGCGTTTCCGAATTGCGAATAAGAAGTGTTTATGGAAGTAAAAAAATCTTAGCAGCGGTGTTTAGCTGCTAGACTAATTCGAATAAGAGCATTATAATTTAGAATATTTTTAATTAATAAAGTTTTTTTTTTTTTTATATAAATATTTAAGGACACTTCAGCTGCATAGGCTATTAGTGTCCGGTACAATTTGGTAATGATATACTAATACAATATTTCAAATGATAATACAATACAGCTTTTTTTTTATATATATTATTATGCATAGTTTATATGTTTTGAATGATGCCTGAGTCTTGTAGAAATTTCAGTGTGTTGTTCAGCATTGTTGTGTTGTTTGATAGTGCTTCTTTCAGAGATCCTGCAACGTTGTTGTTTCTTCTCTGTATGGAATACTTTGGACAATAAAAGTTTTATGACGCTTATTTTCGATCACTGACTCAGTTCTTACATGAAACACTAAATATTTCATTCAATCAGATCAATTCTGTAAAAATTCATTACTGTGTAGTAACGTTATTTCAAGATAAAATATTATAAAAAGTATAATGACCTTCATGCATGATAGTAACTGACCTTGCTCATAGTGACAAATTTAGTTACTATGACCATAGTAACTGAGTTACAGAATTGGTCTGATTATCGTTTATTTAAAAAATAAAAAAACAAAAAACTAATTTTTAAGCAAACGACGTTGAAGGAAAGATTTAGTGTTTCACTTAACTACTTTTTCAGCCCTGCATAGAGTATATATAAAATTTCTTTTACTATTGAGCCAATTATAAAAATTACATCTTATAAAAAGTCGTTTTCTTCATAATTTTAATTAAACCCCAATAGTTGCAGAATAGGTGCAATATTCTTCTCATTATCTTAATTTTGTTATAGTAATTAAAATTTTACAGCCCTTTTCTTGTCTTAATGATATTACATAAAGTTGGATGGAGGTAACATGTCGGTTCATTACTTCACTTCTTAAACTGCGGTAATCAACAAAGATAACTAAATTATTTGTGCAGAACATCTCCTTTCAACCACTAACCTGAAACATAAAGTCAGTTCATTCAAAGAACTAATACGTTAGACTTTTCTTTTATCAGTTAGAACAGTGGTTCTCAACGGAATATATGCTGTATTTTTGATGAAACATGATGAATAAATTCAGAAAACTTCAAGTGGACCATGAAAACTGACAAAACACTGTTAAAATTTTACAATTAATGAGGTTATATAACATAGGCATGAACACGGGCAAATTGTTATGAAGACAACGCCTCCGCAGACGAGGGACGGGATGTTGCGCCTTTGAGTAGCACGATTCTAGGTCAATTTATCGAAAATCAATTTATCGAATACAAATTTATTGAAAATCAATTTATCGAAAATCAATTTATCGAAAGCAAATTTATCGAAAGCAAGTTTATCGAAAGCAAATTTATCCAAAGTCAATTTATCGAATGCTCAATTTATCGAATGTACGTTTAACGAAAATGCTTATTAATACTGCGAATGTGTCACACCGCGTCATACCACACATGATTTGTTCAATGTACGGTGATTCTAAACAGGTGGCATTGTTATGTTAGTGTGAGTTTGTTTTGTCATTAAACTAGAAGATGGGTAGCTCGCTTCGCTCGGCTTCTTCTAACCAAACCCATAATAAACTAACCAAACCTAAGATAGTGTTTTGTCATTAAACTTGAAGATGGGTAGCTCGCTTCGCTCGGTTTCTTCTAACCAAACCCTTACTAACCTAACCTAACCTAAGATAGTGTTTTGACATTAAACTAGAAGATAGGTAGCTCGCTTCGCTCGGTTTCTTCTAACCAAACCCTTACTAACCTAACCTACCGTAAAATAGTGTTTTGTCATTAAACTAGAAGATGGGTAACTCGCTCCGCTCGGTTTTAGACTTTTACTAACTAAACCTAACCTAATTACCTTGTTTTTATGTGCATATTACTTTATTTTCCTCCATATTAGCCCAATTAAAATACACATTATTGTGTATGAATTTATAAAATATATTTGCGTGCAATTGTCCATAACCTGTTTTATCAAACCTTAAAAATAAAAGATTTATTTGTTTTATTATATATGTTTTCTTATTATATAACTTTCTCTATTTGTATTCAAACACTATGTCACTTTATTTACCTTCCCAATAATAAATTACAATGTAAACTAAAATTTCTTTCATTATTAATTTCTACCGAAATAATTCAACAATAAATTTTCGATAAACGTGTCATTCGATAAATTGAGTATTCGATAAACTAGCTTTCGATAAATTTGATTTAGATAAATTTGCTTTCGATAAATTTGAATTCGATAAATTGATTTTCGATAAATTTGCTTTCGATAAATTGATTTTCGATAAATTCGCCGGTTAACGAGTAGTACGGGTTGCTAACTTCAATGTTTTCGACAAAAATGTATAAACATATATTTTATTACTACTGTAAACTGCAAACTTTAATAGGAACAAAATAAATTTCATAAATAATATCAAATTAACTTGAATTTGTTGATATTTCAATGCTTTAGATATTTTCTAAATTTAAAACGGACAGATATAATTTATTCTATGGTTAGGTTCTATTAAAATTTATCAGACAAATTGGTGTGTTATAAAAGTTTTCGTAAAGCCTTTTCTACTGGTTTATTATCGTCAGACGCAAGCGCAGGAGTTTGTAGTAGGGATGGGAAAAAAACGTCGATGTATCGATAACATCGATGTCTCTCCAGAAAACATCGATGTTTTTACCATCGATGTTCAGGTGGCGATAGTATCGATAAAACATCGATGTCGATGTTTTGAACTTTGAAATTCAGAAACTACCGCTAGAGGCGCTGGAATCTTAAAATTTTTATTTATATTAAAATTAGTGCACAAAATATAAGCGCCATCTATTGTAATATAACAATACTAATAGTATTAGTTCTTATTCTTCTTAGCAGTTAGCAGAATAAGAAAAAAATAAGAAGAAACTTCTAATTTTTGCAAATAATGACAACGACGAACGAAACCAACACTTGTTGCTCTTTGAGTTTTGTTGTCGAGCCATTTTTTGTATAAGTGAACGAGGTAAATAAAGTGAAATTTAATAGAAATAATCTATTGTTACTTGCTAAAAATGCCGCCAAAAAGTATATATTGGCAGTATTTCAGTAAGAACGCCGACGGAACGGCAACGTGCCGTCATTTAAATGTCATTTAAAAAAATATCGTTTGTCATATTTCATTTTGAATAGTGACATCTTAAATATTTTGTAAATATAATACTAACCTAAAATAATACAAACTGTAAAGCCCTTTTTACAATATAACCAAGTTTATAAAAGTCAGTAATACACTATAAAAATCACCAAAATAACCAGATTTAGTTTGTCCTTACAAAAGTGAACGGCTTATATAAGCTGTTCCAAACGGTTATAAGCAGCGGCGGGACATTTGAATGTGTCTGTTACACAATCTATTTAAAAATGTAATAAATGCTTTTTGTGTATTATATGTTACTTTTTTTCGTATTATATGTTACTTTTTTTCGTATTTTATCTTTATATTATTAAATAAAACCTATATAATATAAAAAAATAGTTTTTTTTTAATATTTAATAAAACATCGATGTTTCCGATACATCGATGTTATCCCTTCGATGTTTTTTCAACATCGATGTTTCAGCGCCGATGTTAACATCGATGTTCAACATCGATGTTTTGCCTTCGATTTACAACCCTAGTTTGTAGGAGTGCGTTAAAATAACTGATAATAATAAACCGTTATAAATAGGTCTACTAACAAAGCTAATAACCTCTCCTAGCGGTAGCTTAACAAAATAAATATAAATTTGACCACTTGCTGCACTCAAAAGAGAAAATCCTCCTTCCGTCTCCATAGTTTTGGCTTCATAGCAAACAGTGGTAAGGCAATAGGGCATGCTGTATCTATATTATATGACGTTAATGCTTACAATACACACAAGATTTAATAAAAAAATATATTTTTGGATTAGCGAGATGTAACTTTTAGAATAAAACATTATACTAAATTTAATAAAAGCTACATATCGCTGCTAATACATTTTCTGAATGTACTTCTTTAGGCAATTTCGGGTGTGTAGGCAAACATTTTTGAAAATAGTTTCCAAGTTCTACTTGGAAACGCGCAGAATTCACTACCGAGGTATTTGCCCATTAGAATTTCCCCAAAAACGAATAATTGTAGTTCGGAATATATGTTAGGTTCAATATGCTGTGATATAGACAACAAGCAGTACTCAGGTGTATGTGAGAAAATCAACACTCTCAGTATTAAATTCAAAGATATTATGATCAGACACTTTTTGGAATCACTCTTAGATTCGACTCCGAATATTTATGACTTACAGGGTCCCTGATTTCTTTTTTAAATAATTAAAATCAACCGAATGCTGTAGAAATTCATCGAAATATATACCCTAAAAAGATAAATGCTAAGAACTCTACATCTAATTGTCCTACGAAAATCTGGTTTCCACCAGTGTTCAAAAAATCTTTCTGTAGGCTAAAACCTATTTTTTATGCCTTAAAACTTCTTAAAATTTTTATAAACAAACTAAATAAACACTCTGGCGTTCTCTGACACTGTTTGGACAGCGTCAAGAAGGCAAACGTCGATACGCAAGGCAAGGAGATCGGCAGAGAGAGAGAGAGAGAGAGAGAGAGAGAGAGAGAGAGAGAGAGAGAGAGAGAGAGAGAGAGAGAGAGAGAGAGAGAGAGAGAGAGAGAGAGAGAGAGAGAGAGAGAGAGAGAGAGAGATGAACGGAGAGACAGAGCAGGCACACTAGCTATTGTTTATTAAATTAAGATAATACTGGCATTTCAAAAAATTACACTAAAATGAAATAATTCAATCGTAGAAATTGAAAAAACAATAAATAAAAAAGAAAATCCTACTAAGCCAATATTTCAAAATATCGGTTCTTGCGCCAACGTTATGTTTCATATCAATAAAATAAAATATATATATAAATAACAGATTTCCAACGCCTAGATAGGCTTATTGGGGCAAAGAAGATAAGTTCTCCATTTTTAGGCCACCAGCAATGGATATAAAAACTACGTAGTCGGTGTGACGTTTTGGCTGGTTCAATTATCCCTGTGTAAACAGATACTTATTTTAATTATTAAATACTTGAACGCCTTCTTATCAACAGACCATATTAGTAACTACGTCACAAAATAGGAGTCAGTGCTGACGCCTTGTGGTTGGTTTCCTTTTATTTAAATTTAACATGTTTTTTTTAAATTGTATTTTGAAAGTATAAATTAAGTTTTCAAAGTAAGAAAATGCTTCACATCAAAACTAAAAGTAAATATTTATTTATTAAAATTCTTATTTTATACATTATAATTTAATATGTCATTATTTTTGCAGAACAATATTATCTTGCAGTTTATTTTTGAAAAATGTATGTTAATAATCGTTATTAAAGCAAGTAACACAGCAATAAGTGTGTGTGCCATATCTAAATGGTTTGAAGGAACAACATATTATTCTTATTTTATCCATTATTGTTTTTCATTTTCATCTGTCAAAAAACGACAAAATTCGCAATTAAGAATGTGACTGTAATGGTTACAACTTGAAGCAAAACAATACACCATTATGCATTCTAAACCAAAATACTGATGATTACTTAGTTAATTAAATAAATACTAAAGATATTTCGATTTTCATATTATTTAAAAACAAAACTTATAAATATATCTTCGAGTCCATATTTATAATTTTATAAAAACATTATTCTATAATATGAAGTACCTGGACTGTGTATCTTATGTACCTATATAATTATCAAAAATACATATTTTTGCTCCAAAATTGAAAATATTCATAAAATTAAGGTAATATAAGTAAATGTATTTTTTTTTTTAAGTTAATGGTCTTTATTGCTGGGGCAATTAGCCAGGACAATTTTTATTTGAGAAAATGTCCATGCCTGAACGGGATTCGAACCCGAGACCTTCACAACGCAGAGCACATGTGTTACCCCTACGCTACTCCAGTCAGCCACATGTATTTTAAATCAGCCAAAAACTTCCAAAGGAAACCGCTGTCAGATGGCAGCACATGTATGTGACGTCACACTAATATGGTCTATTTTTATTATACTCATAATTTTAAGAATTTAATTCTCTAATTAGAATTTAGAGGATATTCCCTCCAAACTATTTTTGTCCATTAGTCCTCTATCATGTTCTTTTTTATAAAGCCATGAACTGCTAAATCTGAAGAGGATTTTTTTTTTATGTTTACATGTCTGCATAGAACCACAAATTTTAAATTATAAAATTAAACACTATTTTCCTAATCATATTCCGTCAAATACTATTTGCCTAGTAAAATCGCTTTTATTTAATAATAAGTATAAAGCTATTTGCCTAAAATAATTATTTGTCTGCGACATATATAAGAAACCTTAGCAAATTTGATACAACAGATGGATTTGGTGAGTGTGTCGTTCACCAAATCAGCTGTACTGAAAGTACCGCGAGAGTGTTAGTCTAAATAATTTGGTACAAAATAAAGTGTATAAATTAGAGGGTCCTTACTCATTTTAAATCACTAGTAACAGGTTCTCAATTATATGGAGCATTGGAGAGAAAAAATCAGTTTCTAAACTCCAGCATTATACAAAAGCCATGTCAGCCTCGGAAGCTGAAAATTTTGAAACTGAGTCCGGGATATGAACCTGCGTCATTATATATCATAAGCAACCATTTACTTAGTAAATTTCAATTAAAAATTCTCAGAGAAATATACTGTTTACATTATACTGAAGAAGAACGACTTTTTGTTGCTTCCAAGCAAATATTCTCAATATTTATCTAACAGCAGACTTCTTCTTCAGATCTCCATCTTTTTAAAATTTTGAATAATTTCTATAATACGGAGATACTTTACTAACAAACTATTTGCTGAGTTAGGCCAAAGTAAATAATATCTTGAAGTGGGCAAAAGGTTGAGAAATACTGCCACAGAGTAATCAACATTCACCGTATAAGTTTGAGGAGCAGTTATAAAAGCGAGTCCAGACTTCTGAAATTAATTAAGCGAAAATGTGCAAGCCACGTTTAGTTTTCCTTTTATCCTACAGGAATAAAGACTCTGTATTAGTTTAAGAAGTTTGTTACTTCATAATAAATTCATTCATAACAAATAATTCATTAGCATATATTAAGAAGTTTATTCAACTCATACATTTTTAAATTAAAGCAAATATATATAACAACATCTTGAATGCAATGCAGGATGAAACTTGTTTTTAATAAAGAAATTTAATGTTCAACCAAAGTTTTACCTTGACTTATTTATGTTTTATTAAAGTTATGTTTAATAATTTAATCAGTATGATTTGTTTATTCTGTGTTTTGCGTATAAATATTTCTAAGAATTGTTTACCGCTTTATTAATTTCCAGAAAAATAAAACTGGCATAATCTATTAAAACGGCGCACAATCATATAGTTCTTAATAGTTTATTATACAAAACTAACAATCTCAAATATAATTAATAACAATCTATATATCAAAATTTATCAAAGTTTTATCAATCTAATAGGATATTTTTAATTGTAGAAAAACTGTTAAGTAATTTTAAATAAGCAAATTGCGTTATAGTCGCTATCTTGTAGACCAATCGACGCATATTTGCGTGCTATGCGGTAAATTGTAGCTAAAGCTAAATTCTACAAATATGTTTATAGCTATTTTGCTCTATTGTGCAAACTACTTATAGTTATTGTACTTAATATCTGTATATATAAAATCCCTGAGGTGTCTGTCAGATGTCCTTCCAAAGGTTTTTTGCGTACTGCCCGGTTTTCTAGAATGCGGTTTCCTGGAAACATTCTCAAGATGAGAAAAATACTAAACCTACATAATTCGAAAAGGGGGCGAGCCTGCGACCCAAAAAAATTCCCATGCTATCTTAATGGGACAAAAAATGAAGTATGTTCGATTGCGTTGAAATTCAATATCTGGGGGTGTTCGAGACTCCTAAACACGACCCTGTTATTAGTTTTCCGAAATTTTGATTATCTACTCCGAAACTGTTAGCCGAATGACAGCTTAAAATTCCAAAATAATTTTTTACTTTTGTTGGGGTCTTACAAACACAATCCGATTTTTAGGGTTTCGTATGCCTAGCTGCCTGTACCAGCGGTTTTAACCAGGGTGTCACCGCACACTACCGTAGGTATCATAAACCTCGGGAATGTTGAAATGAAGAACTGCGATGGTCTAGGGGAGGATGTCCCTGAAAGTTTTACAGATGTACCAGGTCTACAAGTATGAAATGCGGATTTTTAAAAAAAAAATAAAACACATTGAATTCCAAAGAACTGTAAAAGTTTATTTATTCAAAGTATGCTCCATTAGAAGTTATACATTTTTCCCATCTTTCAGGCAATTTGTGAATACCTCGCTAGTGGAACTCTTCCCCTTTCCCCGCAAACCATTCATCTAGCCATTCTTTCACATTTTCATATGAACAAAAGTGCTGCTCGGCAAGTGCGTGACCCATCGATGCAAACAAGTGGTAATCTGAAGGGGCCAAGTCTGGTAAGTAAGCGGCATGGGGTAGCACTTCCCACTTGAGTGCCTCCAATGTGTTGCAAACTGCTTTTGTCTTATGTGATGAAGCGTTATCGTGAAGAAAGATTACCTTATGCTGTCTTGTTTCGTATCCTGGTCGTTTTATGAACAGCGAATGGTTCAATTCGATCAGTTGTTGTTGGTAGCGTAGGGTATTAACTGTTTCACCAGGTTTTAACAATTTATAATAGACCACACCCTTTTGGTCCCACCAAGTATAGAGCATTGTCTTTTTGCCAAAGCGATTCGGTCTTGCAGTTGATGGTGGATGGTGAGCCTGGGTTCACCCATGATTTTTTGCGTTTGAGATTTTCAAAATAAATCCATTTTTCTTCGCCAGTAATGATACGATGCAAAAAAGACTTTCTTTTGTATCGTGCAAGCAAAATTTCACAAGTATTTTTGCGTTTTTCCATCTGCCTCTCATTCAATGCATGTGGAACCCATCTGCCGACTTTCTGGATCTTACCCATCTCTCGTAGGCGATTGGAAACAGCTTGTTGACTAACGCCTAACTGCTCTGCTAGTTGTTTTTGTGATTGACTATCGTCTTCCTGTAGCAATGTTTCCAGTTTTGTATCTTCATATTTTTTTCGAGGTTTTCCATGTTCTTTGTCTGTAAGATCAAAGTCACCACTTTTGAAACGCCGAAACTATCGTCCACACGTATCTTGCGATGGAACATATTCACCATAAGCTTCTCGAAGCAGTCGGTATGATTCACCAGCAGTTTTTTTCAAATGAAAACAAAACAGTAGTACTCTCCGCGAATGCTCTTTATTTGGCACAAAATTTTACATTTTTAACACAGTAAAACAAAACTATATGATCACTTTTCAAATTATAACCTATACGCATTTGACACTTAATGATAACTTAACAAAACGCCGTATGTGTTGAAACTTTGAACTATACACTCTATTTGCGCGGCAAGTTTGAAAAAAATCCGCATTTCATACTTGTAGACCTGGTATATAGTTTCTTTTTTTAATCAGTTTATTTCCTTTGCATACCTGGGCATTGACTTGAAAATTTAGTATATTTAGAAAGAAAGCTAGGTATATTACTTAACAATAAACGCCACCACTGTTCTAATATTGTACCGAGAGTTTATTTGTAATTTGGTGATTAAATTCACCCCGTCGGATGACGGGCTTTTCTCCTAGTTCTATTATAACAGCCAACTTAAATCTGTTAGGGATAAAAAAGATTTAATTTTGGTAAAAAACACGTGTACCAACTGGAATTTCATTATTATCAAGTATAATATCTTTAGACGAAAATTCCAAAAAATAATTGACATATTATTTGAAAATTTCTACACAAAACTATATAAATTATTTGAAACCCACAAAAAAATATCAAAAATTACAGAACATTGTTATTCCTATTAGATAGATAAAAATTCGGTGCTTATGTTGATGTATAGACAGTTTGTAATTTTATTTCAGATTGTTAGTTTTGTATAAGAAATTTGTAATATCTGGGGGTTATACGCTGTGTTAATTCGTTTAACTGTACAATGGAGAAAAAATTACTTTTAATAAAACAATTTGGAAGCATGAAAAAATATTCTTTTGGGATAAATAAAATAAACGAGAGATACATTGTGTATTTATAAAATAAATTTGATTTATACGCAAAAAATGATTTAATTGATAATAAAATTGAAATAATGGATTAAAATAATTCAAAAAAATCTGCATATTGTAAAAATTATTAACAATACAAAATTTTTATGTTATCTTGAAATCAAATTATGTGTGGCCTGGTTTAAGCATAGGGCCTCTCCAAAATCTTTTATCTGATTCTGTTCTGTATAACACGATTTCAGATAAAAATTTAATTTGCACCTTGGCTCTAATGTACTTTTTAATCACTCATGTAGTTATTTTCCACGAATGGCACCCCGACAAAAAATATCATGTCTTGGTGTAATATATCTCATTTTGTTTAATACGTAACTAAGTTATCTAAAGTGGGTTTTACACCATTCAGTTTATTGATCAATTAATTGAAAAAGTTGACATTCAATTAATTGATGTGTGTAAACTGTAAAAATTTCGTCAATTAATTGATCAATTAATTGACAAAAAATTTGATCAATTTATTTTAAAAATAGAACAAGTTCTATTTTTCATAAATTTCTTAGGGAATTCTAGGTATATTTTTATCTGTTAAGATATTGCCAACTGTTTAGCTGTAGCATAACCTCTAAATATATAGTTTGTGTTTCGTTTTCAAATGTGATAGAACTTCGAACGTCCTGATTTACCATCATCTAGGTCAGCGTTTCCCAAAATGTGTTCCGCGATAAAATTCAGGGGTTCCGTGGGTTAATGTGCTCTTTATATAGCTCTTGTTTCATAAAAATGGATATAAAACAAAATAAAAAGAATTTAAGATATAGTTAAAAAATTATTTAAGAAAAAAAAAAAAATAATAATAATAATACAAAAACCCAGAAAAAACAACTTTCTGGTCTGATATATATGACGAATATCCTCAGTTACCGTTTCCAATTACCTACATGTGTGAATGTTTAAAATATGCTGATACAAAATCGAAATATCGCAGCAAACTAAATGCTGCACCAGATATGCGAATTTGATTATCCAATATTATACCAAATATTGAAAGGATATTAGAATCCAAAAAGCAAAAACACGCTTCTGATTAAACCTAGCTGTAGTATCGAATAGTTTCACACTTTTTATAAAAAATATAAATATAAAATAAAGGCAAATCTAGCTGACTTATTTCCTGATTTATTTAAAAATTTGTATGAAGAATGTTTCTAATAAAAGGGTTCCGTAATTTTTTGAACAGCGCATAGGAGTTCCGCGATAGAATAAGTTTGGGAACCACTGATCTAGGTTTCTTTTGTTTTTGTTCACAGCTCGTAACTTTGTGAAGATTTTTTCAATATTTTCATTCTGATAAATATGTTAACATGTTTTACAGTTGGTAATGTAAAAGTTTTCAAAAACATTGATAAATAAATTGATGTGTTTAAAGTGATGCTTTGTTTCCAAGGTTATCAATAAATTTTTCAATTATTGAGAAAAAAACTTGATCAATTTATTGATCAATTAATTGAACTGTATAAAACCAACTTAACACTAAAAGGTCTTTGAGATGGGGGAATAATTGATAATCACGCGCAAAAGTGTCCCAGTGAAATTCGTCAAGTCAAGTCTATATATGAACAATATCTATAAATGTACAACATATAAAAGAGAAAAATGGTTTATTTGCTCACTATACAGTCCTAGGATCTTTGACCCAGCGGAAGTTGACAAAATTTTAATTATATTGACGCGTCTAAATAGTTCTGAAAAACATAGCGAGAATTTCCTTTGAATGGTTGATTGGATGGCTGTATTAACAGTGCACCTTCATTCAACAACGAAATTCATTCCTAGGAGAAGAGGGACCTGAGGATTCCCCGTGTGTATACGCCTGGTTTTTAATCCTAAACAGCGACAACAATATATCACATCTAAACAGTTACCTGTGCAAAGCCGAATAAACCAGTGTTTAAATCTTTTAGTAACATTTATTTTATATTTTTACGTTGCGAGCCGCATTCAGTAATTTTTTTTCGCGGACCATACTTCTTGTTGTAATTTCTATTTTTACGATCATGTTCTTGTTTACGCCGTTTTACACGTATTTACATCGGCGTAAATATGCCTAGTGTAAAAGAAGCCTAAAGCATCGCAGCAGTAATAGTTTGGCTACGCTAGATAAGAAAAGTAAACATTATATTTACTTACTGAAGGGCCGCATAAAATCTTTCGGTGGACCGGATTGATCCCACGAGCCACCGGTTGCCCCTGTTCCACCCCTGTTCTAATCAAAATTTTATCAAAATTGTAAAATATATTCTATTTCAAATACCGTTTCAAAAACTTTTTAGATTCGTTTTATAATGTTAATTTGTTCCTTCCAAAAACCTCGTGAATAATAAATAGCAATTGTTAGGAAAAAATACTCCCTTTTAATGCTATTGATTTCATTGCTCCAAAAATAGTTTTAGAAGCCCCATTACCTTCTTCTCAAAATCCACCCTTATTCAAATATAAGCATTTAGTGCTCTCCTAAACTTTTTATAAGTAAATTTTAAGTGTCAAACTCGTAAAACTTTCCCCCTAAGAATTTAATATTAGAAATCATTATCACTTTCGACTTTCTTCTTTGGCAAACTTTGAGAAAATTCCAATACTTATTTATAAAAACTATATCCACCTAAAATCCTTAGATAATATAACTTTACACCAACGAGCAACGATTTACCTTTAACCGCGACTGAGTTATATTCTTTTAAATTTAAATAATAAAATTTATTCAAAAAACTTGTGAGAATCGATTTAACACATACCTGGTGTTTTAGTTTTTCTCATAAATGAATATAAAATATCTGTAAAGGAAAACATTGAGATTTACGAAGAAAAACATAAACGATATTGATTTTCCATTATCAGCGCGCTGGAGTCTTCATCATATATCTCGACTGTTACGGCGGTCTCTCGCCCACAAGCTATCACAGAAAACAATGTTAACCTATCAAGGTTCTTTCCTGTCGGGGTTTCGATTTCCGGTTTAACATTTTAAGGTATCTTCTATATGTTCTTTTTATCGTGTAACGAAAATATGTTTTGATTGAGTACAGCCACTTTCTTCTTATTGGGCACTGTCTGTCCGGTTAATTTTTCAATCACACAAGTCCTCCCTTTTTACCTACTAATTAACATGTATCTTGAGATAATAACAATATGTTGTCCCATTGCAGGAACACCACTGGCTATATATTTATGTATATTTTAGTGGATCTTGACGTGTGATATGTTCTGGAAATAAATTTCTTTGTTGATCGATATAGGATAATTGTTTTTTGCCGATCTTGAAAATTTATCTGGTATGGATTATGAACTGAGCAAAATGTAACAATGCTTTGTTAGTTAAAAGCAAAAATATTAATAAAAATCAACTATGGCCACCACAAGACCGAACTCCATCACAAAATAGGCACTTAAACAAAATACTCTCTAACACAGAAATTATTTACCATAACCGTGGGAACATTACATATACGTATGACAAAATAAATACTTAATAAGTATTATTACTTTAATAAAAATAAAGTAAAAACAACGTAAATATATATATTTTTTTTGTAAAATCTGCTGTGGTCATCACAGGACTGACCGCCAAAAATCTTTCATTTCTAGATGACCGTTTTTTACCAAAAGTTGATTAACTGATGCCATTGGTGTGAGAAGCTTAAAAATGAAGTTTCATAAAAATCCGTTTAGACAAATTCGCTTTACACGTGTCCCAGGACCGACAAACAGACCGATAGAAATCATGCTAAAAATAGTAAAAACGTTATGTACGAACCTCAATCCGTGGTTATCCATCGAAATTTAAAAATGTAAATATCGGTACGATCACAATACTTCCCTTATATGTATGTATATGTATGTAGTGGTTGGTAAAAACTTAATCCATAAGTCTTAAGCGTAAGAAAAAACTATTGAAATACTATCTTTATAATATTTGAACACACTTGTCGTCTACTGGACTTTCTGAGCCGGGGACTTTGGCAGCTTTTTTTTAATAATCCGTACTTTAGCCATAAAAATAATGGCAGCAAAAAAAAAATTAATAACACTGCACCACTATGATTTACTGACTATGACCTGTCTGAATTATAAAAGATATAAAGAATATAGGTAATTCATATTCCAATTGCATGAAACATTACAACATTCATTATCAATTATTTGGCAAATTTTAAGGAATTTGCACTGTATTATATGTCGCTCTTGTCTTACAGGGCTGATATATTATCAGCCCTGAAATAGAACAGTCAATCAGCTGTATATTTATATTTCACGATGGTTAAAACATTTCAATGACCAGTTTAACAATTGAGATTCGAGTGTCTTAATTAACAAATATTAGGGGCAATAAAATATTATTCTACTGGCTTTTGTTATCTTCAGTAACGTTTCACTTAAGCGTGTTCTACATTATACTTTATTCGTCAATTTTCTAAACTTTTTTCTTTGAACTAGAAGTTGTCAAAGTTTTAATACAATTTATTTCTCAATTTTTTTGTAGAGATTGAAATTCTTACACGTGTTTCAGTTCATTTGAAGTACCAACATAAATATATAATTCTTATCTTGTCAAGTGTTTATAACCTAGCTATTAGATTTGTAAAATTACTGATTTACGTATAAAACACAATTTATATATTCGCCTATTCAAACCAATGATCAACTAAACACTATTAAACATATGGTAATACAAAATATTTACAAGCGTAATTTTAATGTTGGTACTGTTGTTAAACTTGAAAATATTTTCAAGAAAAGTTTGTCCAAATCTAGTTTTGAATAAAGTTGACCTTGACTACATAAAGTGTTCTACACTGTACAATTTCACTGATTTATTTCTAGTATAAGTTCTAGTCAAAGAAATAAGTATGTAAATTTGACGAGAGTTGTATAATGTAGAACACGCTTTAGAAATGTCTAAGTGAAACATTTGTTTTGAAAAAACAAAAACTATTTTCACATCTGATCACATTTATTTTTTTTTACTTTTCTGTGTAATCTGCACTAGTAGACGCACCACGGAGCACCAAGTGCTCCGCGGAGCACAGTTTGGGAAACCCTGTTCTATACCATCTGTTTTTTAAAGGTTATCATTTTTGTCCATGATACTTGCAGTAGCCTTTATCAGAAATACATTTCGAAAACATTTTACATAATTAAAAATAGTTATAATAGAGTGAAGTCTTTAATACTCATGTTTCGAAACTATTCTTATTTTGGTGTCATTGGGGTTTTATATAACCTGATATTTGGTAATCATTTTGACTTATTTTATTTTCATCGCGTCTCCTATCCACTACTATTGTTCGAATTCGGCTTTGAAACTACTGTAAGGAAAATATCTATTTTAAATATTGTTAAAAACGACCTTTTTACAAATCACATTTTTTCAGCGTAAATTTAATTTTGGTTTGAAAATTTGATTTTGCAGAATTTATATGCAGCATGTTATTGATAGATGTTACATATATTCAATATGAGTATTTTTGAGATAGAAGTTATATTTTTTACTCATATACATACACACTTCCGTAAGCAGGAGTAATGTAATCGGGTCTTCATAATAAATTCGAGTTACTGCAACCTTATCCTATAAGATGTTTGATGAAAAAATATATTTTGGAAATTGAGGTTAAAGGCTTAGGATATTATAAGTTACTAGCCTTCTCTCCGGTTCCATAATACCGTAGCAGAGTTTTCTTATGGTGGAAATAGTACATTAAAACACAAGTTGCATAAGGATGATATTGCCGCACGCGTTGAAATTAGAAAACGAGTCGCGAAGCGCCGAGTTTTCTAATCAACAAGTTCGGCAAAAAGTGTTATGTAAGGAGTTTCTTATAACTCTTTTCTATTTTGATTTTTAATGCCTTTTAAGATGATATATTTGCGTTGCATATAAAAAATCAAACAACATCCTTGTTTAGGGTCTTTGGTATGTGGCGCTTGGCCGTACTGGCTTGGAAGTTTTATATTTTTCTAGGTAATTATCAATTATATTTTGTAAAACTTGCAGGTTATTGTACCAATTTTATAAACTAAAATGTTTAGTGTCATAATGTCAGTTTCATAATAACTCTCTTATGAATGCAAAATAGAAAAAAACTATTTAAATGAAACAGAATAATTCAGATTCGAATTTTTAATATTATCTATGTATTCAACATCATCATCATTGGCGCGACAGCCCGAAATGAGCCAAGGCCTCCTGTTTCCAGGTTTCGTGACCATGTTTTCAATTTATGTACATTCGGGAGTAATATGGTCAGTTTTACGTCCATTTTTTAGCGTACACAGAAATGCACCTACAGTTTAAAGCCGGTTGCGAACAGCTAAGCAGAACCTGTAATTTGTATAAATATTTTTACACAAATTATTTGACATAAGCAGGAATCGTCCATGCCCTTGCTCAGCGGTTAAGTAGCAGGTACAGCCGATTTAACGTTTGCAGCTACAGGTTTGCTTTTATCTATGTATTAGCCACATAAAAAGCTGAACAAAAAACAATCTTGAACGCATTGGCGTACTAGCAAATTTTACTGGTCTGGAAAATTGGAATAAATATGTTCAAGAGCCAAACCCATTGGTTCAAATCCTGACTCCACTGTCTCAGGAATTGGCTCAGTTGAAACCGGCTCACCGGGAAATTTTCAGGCGTACCGACGGGCTAATTCACCACCGCTCGAACGTCTTGTGATAGATACCAATATGTAAGGGTTTATTAATTGAACAAGCCAGCAGAAAAGTGTACCATAGTAATGCACGAAGAACGCTTATATGCTTAAGGATAAATAAACAGAATCGACAGAGCAACATCATCTACTTACAATAAGTCGGTGTCGTTTTGTAACAGCATCATTTGTGTTTAGCAATGAAACAATCGTTAGCAATGAATTTGCTTTCATTCGTTTTGACACAGGTTCTGCAATGAAAGTACTAGCGCCGATGTTGACGCCACAGCTTTAATATTATCTATATTGTATTGTCCACATGAAAAGTTGAAAGGAAAACAATCTCAAACGCAGTGGTGGAGTGGGACTCGAAAAAGAGTATAAATGGGTTTATGAGCCGCTCCCATTGGTTCAAGTCCCGGCCCTCCACTTTTCAGGAACCGGTTCTGTTGGATCCGGCCACCGAGAAATTTATAAATTTATATTCTGGAGCAGTGTACGCGTGGCGCTGCTTAATGAGCCCTCATTTTGTCCGGAGTTTTGTCTTCTTTCTTCAAATACCAAAATTTCATATAGTTTTACATATTTTCTTTCCAAATATTGGGACATTTCGAAGTTAATTTGATATTTTTGTCACTTTTTGCACTGTGTTACAGGTATTAGTTTGCTATTTTTGCACTTTAGCACTTTTGCACTTAGCACATATTGTAGAACTCGTTATTACGAATCAAACACGCGTATTAGCCTCTCCGGTTCCTGGAATAGCGTAATTTTGTCTCGCGGGCTTACACGTGACGGCACCACCTCACACTGAAGGTTGCAATAAGTCACAGTAAGTATCACGCGTACATCTATTGTCAATCAGGTGATATTATTGCCCTGCGCTTTCCCCTATTGTACACGTTGCAATAAGTTTTTGTGTCCTATTTTAATTTCGTTTCGTTCAATTTCTGGGAACGACCAGATGCCGACAAAGAATTCTACGTCAGAAATATAAAATCTCATAAGAATCTTTTCTAGGAGTTAACGTGACAGATTAATTTACAAATTCTACTAAAAGAATCTACTAAGTGTGGTTTTCAGAATTTGTTCCGCAAAGCCTTATAAGTGTTCGTGAAATTCTACACTATGTAATTACTGTTTTATATACAACTATGAAACCGTATATATGGTGCTTTCAATTTATTTGCAAAGAAGAATAAATTAATTAATAAGTAAAAGAACACTAAACTTTACAAAAATATCCCATTCGTTGATGTTATAAAATTGACTGTCAAACAGTGTGTCCGCTTATCTGATTCCGAATGATAAGCTTATCGAAAGAGTTTCAAATATCTTAAAACGTGAATAAACGATATGTTAGACAAAAAATTAGAACACGTATAGCAAATGCAAGAAAGACGTTTGTAAAAATGAAATAACTTTTGACTAACGCAGGTTCAGCTTACAACTACGCGTACAAATAGTATGATGCCTTCATACAGTAATATTTGCAAATATGACTACCAGAGCCGCAGTAAGGAAAACTTGCGCTAGAGGCTGAACCGGGTTTTGGCGCCCTTAGCAAATAAAAACAAGGTTCTCATCTCTCAAAATTTAAGTAATGAGCAAAACAAAAAGGTCCTCACCTCCCAAAATCCAAATGACGAGCAAGAAAAAACAAAAAAAGGTCCTCACCTTCACAATGGCGCCCCTTAATCAAGACCGTCAGTGCCCTTTTCCTTAGTGCGCCCAGGGCCATTGCCCCCTCCGCCCTCCCCTTACTGCGGCTCTGATGACTACATGCGCTAGGTGGATACCTGTTTAACCCCTTCAGTAATCATTAAAAAATTAAAAAAAAAAAAAATTATGAATGAATTTTATTTACTGAACATATATATCCTTCATAAAAGCCATTTCGGGCCCAAAATGGGATTGAAAGTTGATATTATGGTGCATAGTGTGGGTCGAGAAATAAAAGAAATTCATAAAAAAATATTCATTTTCTCTCGTACCTCGTTTGAATCATCGTAGCTGTCTTTTGCCTCGCTTCCACATACTATGAATCGTATTTATTTTCGCCCGAGCACATTTGGGAGTGATCTTTTTTGCAGGTAAAGCTTGCCCGAGTTATTTCGGGTGTGGGAATTTTCGCACATAATAGCCGCCCGAGTATACTCGGGCGTAGTCCTTAAGCGGTTAAGTTGACCACTTTTGATGGTTCATGCAAAATAATACCATTTGTAATAGGAATATATCTGCGTATAATGACCATCTGCCTACTGTGACCGCTTTGTTCAAGTCCCAAAATAAAAATCATCTTAGATAAAGTAACCTTAAAAAAAAAAAAACTTAAAAACAAAAAGTTTAATTTCAAATCTCAAGATGCTAACCTAAACTCAAGAAATTAAAATTTTGTTTTAGCTCCAGGAACAATTTGAAAATGTTTTGAGTCATTTAATCTTCTTGGTTTTAGGCTTTTGCGCTTATTATCAGAAACCATTTTAAATGAATGTATTTCAATTTGCAGCGATCGTATTGTAAATATGTATAAAGTATCTGAAACCATTGTACTTTGTAGATAATTGGTTTAAACAATCTTTTCAAATGTTTAAATATCATAAGCGGGATTATCGTCATTAACAAACATTATTTTATTTAATCTTCTCTTTCCAGGTATTTGTAAACTTAATTTTTCAGTTGTTATAATATAAATACTAGTTTATGTTGACATGTTTTCATTATTTTGAACCGCTTACTATACAGAATTGATGAGTTCCTCACAAAAAAAAAAATGTATTTTTCTTCTCTGATTTTTTGTTTAAAATATATTTAATTGCTGTCCCTTTTTTGTATTTCATATAATATTTTCTATAATCAGGCTTTATTGCTTATTTCTACTTTAACGACTTCATTCAAGAACACCTACATCCGGCTTTCTGCCCACCTGCCGATAAAGACCACTTTGAGATTTTCCCTCCGGTGGTGACTTTAGCCAGGTTTTTCTGTATTTCTTACTTCTTTCTATAGCAGAGCTACATATACCCTTGTTCAAAGTAACGTGCATAGGTTGGAAGCTTCTCATAGCTGAGTTTACCGATGTTTATTTAGATATCATAAAGATATAGAATAAGAAATAATTGCTGTAGAAAATAGAAAACCTCGAAAACTGATTTACACCATCAAGAAGTAATAATTGGAATACTTGGGTAACATAATGAGAGGAAAGAAGTATGGGCAATTTATCATTCAGAGAAAGATTTTAGTCCAGAAAAGCGTTAGTCGTAGAAGAACTTCATGGTTGAAGAATCCCCAGAAGTGGCTCGGATGCACATTTGTAAATCTATCCTATTATCTCGGAGCTACGGTATCAAATGACAGAAAAACCAAGATGATTGTGAACCTTAGAAAAGGAATTGGTGTAGAAGATAAAACTTGACTGGAATCAACAAGAAGTGCAGCTGTCGTGACGTCCTTAATCATGGATCAAGGATCTATTTTAAATGAAGTCAAAGAACTTAGTAAAGCCTTGGAATGAAAACAATCAGTTGAGTTAGTTAGTTCGGATGAAAATCTGTAAATCTATATATTATCTCAGAGCTGCTCTATCAAATGACAGAAAAGCCATGATGATTGCCAACCTTAGAAGAAAAAAATTGGTGTAGAAGTTAACATTTGACAGGAATCAACAAGAATAGCAACTTATATGACTTCCCAAATCATGGAAAGGATCAATTTTGAATGGCCAAAGAACTTGGCAAAATCTTGGAACAAACAACAATTAGTTGAGTTAGATGAAGACAAATTGTTGAGACCCTTTGCTTCACGTCGGAGTGATCCAGATATTATTATCATAGTAGTATTCAGCACTGCTATTCATTGAGACTATCGTGGAACATTTATGGGTAAAAGATAATACGACTTGTAAATACCAGGGCTTCGAACCGAAAGCCGAAAACCGTTATTTTTGTCGGAACGAAAACCGGAACTGAACCGAAAAAAAATCGGTTTATTTCGGTTCAGATAATGTTTATGTGAGTGAATATAAAATACATTTTATTTAAGATTATTTTTTAAACTGATGAGCAGAAAAAAATCGTAGTTACTTTAACTGATAAGTAAAAAAAAAAAAATGAGCTTCTATTATTTCAATAGGGAGGGGTTGAACGCCAAGAATCCCCTGCCATGGCAGCGGCCTTGGTATGATTATTACAAAATAAGGAATAAAATGTTCTTCTAAATTATAGTAGAAAATAAATTTCTAATACAAATAAAAGCATTTACAAATTTATCACTCGGAACAAATCCGAAAACCGAAAACCGAAAAAAACCGTTATTTTTGCCGAAACGAAAACCGGAACCGAACCGATATATATTTTTTTAATTGAAACGGAACGAAAACCAAAACGAAAAAAATAACGGTTCGACGCCCTGGTAAATAATGTGCTAAGATTGAGAACTATTATGTTATATCGTATTTCATTTTAGCTTCAAAATTAATTAAATTTCCAACTTTGGTATAATTTATCTCAATTATATTCTAATATACGTAAAAATATCTTTTAATTACGTTATTTTACTTTTCATAGTTCTGCAGTTGATAGTTACTGAAAAGACCAAACAAGTATTGAATTACTTAGTTAATTTAACAAGTTCTCGCAACAAGCATTTCACAAATTAAATGCAAACCTCAAAAAAAAAGAAGAAGAAGAGAACAGGATGAATACAAGATACATAGACAAATAATGCTCCGAACACGTACATTTCAAATATACAAAACAAATATTAACAGGTCCATATAAATACAAACATAACATTGTTCGTTTCTCTCGATTTACATAACGGAAATTAAATTCACTTGTGTCTATTTAAAACACTAGGACGTACAGATTTCCAGCTTCCACGAAAACTCCATGGCGTTGCACACAAAACATTGCTTTATTAAAATATCTAATCATGACACGAGGTTCAAGCTTCGGCTATGGGGGTGTAAACGGTATAGGGGTAACGTCCATTAGGGTCGTAACTTAATCTACGTTACATCCTGACCAGGGTTTGTTTACCCTGCAGGACCGTACTAAGTTTGGTTATGATCGTGATTATATACAGTGGCGCCCCACGTCGATTGAAAAGTAAAATAATGTTGTCAAGGGATGCATTCTTTTAATTCTTTAATCTAAAAACAAGGAAGATGGTGTTAACGTTCTTCAAGCAACATTGTGGACAAGTATTTGGATTTCTTTTATAAGATTGACCGTTATGCTAATAAGCGTGTGACATTTAACTACATATGGTAGACGGTCATAGTCCTTTCCGTATTTTGCATCTAGACTAGATCAGAATTTTTGTCTCCATCGTTGTCTCCGACACACAAATTTACATAGACTCCCGATATATACGTCGTTAATATGCCTGTAATTAAACATTTTGTTTACTACATAACAATTCTTTTGACATACATAATAAATATATGGATGGTTCAGAGTTAAAGCGAGCCAAGCCAATTTTTGCTAATTTCTACTGCCATGTGCCAATACTGCCATGGCACAGTGCAAACATAATCTTGTTCAGTACAATAGTTTTCTCAAAATTTACTCTCATAGACTTGGTTTGAAGGATCCCATCCATATCCCTCCAAAACCCTCGATATGTTTGCTTGAAAGATGTTTTCCAGGATGTCTGAAACTGTCAAAGGTAATCCCTGTTGATAAAAAAGGGTATCCGAAAGAACTTAACAATTATAGACCCATAGCAATTCTGTCTATTTTTTCTAAATTAATAGAGAAGATAATCCACACGGCTAACCCATTTTTTTAACAAACAATATCATGTTGACTAGTTCTTAGTTTTGGTTTCCGCAAGAATAGAAGCACCAGTGACGCAATTTACAATTTAACTACAGATGTTATAAAAGTCAAAGAAACCAACTATTGAAGTGCAGGTGTGTTCATTTATTTAAAAAAGGCCTTAGACTTTGTTGATCACAATATACTCATCGAATTTATATAGTATCCGAGGATCAGCGTTACAGCTTATAAAATCCTACTTAGCTCAGCGCTATCAAGTTGTATACAGGCAAGGTCTTTAAGCACAAAAAAGATGCAGTGCCTAGGAGTGCCTCAAGGCTCTATTCTTGGGACTTTGCTCTTCCTAATATACATAAACGATCTATCAGTCAATGTTACTTAAAAATCTATTTTATTTGCAGATGACACCACTTTACGGGTTCAGGCATACGTTGAAGAATTGGAAATAATAAAAAAAAATCACCCTGTTAACAGCAAAAGAATAGTAAAATCTCCTCACCTTAAATGCAATAAAAACCACTAAGCTATCCTTGTCGAGACATTGATTATTAGTATAAAATAAGCAATTTTCTCAATATTACATCATTAAGTCCTTTCATTGTTATGTATTGTATAGTAATAAAATTTGCTTATAAATTTATTTGATCTCGATCTCTTAAACAATCCACAAAGTGTCAAATTACAAGGAGTCGGATTAAGAAACAACTATTTCAAATAGAAACATTTTGTATAATATATTAATTAATGCAAATGTGTTTCTGTTTTATTTTCTTTTTTATGTATAACATTTTTTTGGCCTTTGGGCTGTTGAATAAATGAAATGAAATGAAATGAAAAATGCATCTTGCAGAAAAGTGAAACAGCATTCCAATTAGTTAAAAACTTTTACTGGATAAATTTTTCCTTAGGCATTGAGTATAAAGTTTAAAAACGATATACAGGACTTCTAATGTATGGCCTACGATGTGTCACAAATTTTCAAATTGGTTCACGACTCTCAATATGTTAAACATCTCTGCACTAAAGCTTTCCATTATCTTGAATATCAATTTAAAAATAGATTGAATCTGAAGTCAATTATATGATACAATTTTATGTGTTTAGTACATAAATTAATACCATTTACTTATACTTTGAAACAATTGGACAGAACTGTGAGATTAATAGTTTGTCTGACAATAATATTCAACCAATAATATACAGTATTTTGATTTGATTGACAGAAAGTATTCTTACCTTTTTATGTTGTAAATGAGACTTTAGACTAACCAAGCTAAGGTAATAAAATTTCTTGTCGAACAGAAATGTATGGCTGTCTAATGCAATGTGAAACCGGCGCTTAATACGTTAAAAGAGGAACCACCGAAACATTATGCCGCGTTTACATTCTCACAATGTACATATATACAGGGTGTTTGTTTGAAACGGGGCAACCCGAAAACCTCCTTTATTTGTAAAGATACAAAAAAATTTCAGAACAAAAGTTAAACTAGACAAAAAGGCCCATCTAAAGGTTACTATAAGAATTCTGAGGCACTTCCGGTTTCACCGGAAATGTTGTCAACTTTTGATCTAGCATAGGGAATCGATAATTTTATATTTTTTTCCTAAAAGTACATTAAATTAGCTTTACAATGACACCAAAAAATCATATTTTTATGTTAACCATTTCAAAATGGCGACCATTTATTTACAAAATAATAATCAACATAAGTTTTACAAAGTTGAACGTAGCAAGCTTTGAAAACAATAAAAAAAGAGTAAGAAAGTAAGAATGAGAAAATGTGTGGACAATAATGGTGGTTTGATCGAACATTTGTAATTTTTTTTTTTTTTGTAAAATAATTGTAAAAAGTAATAGTTTTTTTTTCTAAATAGTCAAATAGTTTATTTTAGAGATATTTTGTTTCTTTTTTTATTGTTTGGAAAAGGAAAAAAAACTGATCATTTATGTATAAAAAATAATTTTGTGTACTATTATTTTTTTAGAATTTATTTTATTTTTTCTCATTTAAAATGTAGTTTGTTTTGAAATTTTCAAACCTATCTATAGTGAATCCAGGCTGATCGAAACCGGACTATGCGAGGTATTGGTGTAGGTATATCTATCATCTATTTAATTTGATGTTTATTAAATAAGATTTTTGTAATTATTTAGGTATATCGTATGACATAAAAAACAAATGCTAAAAGTGTCCTTGCCAACTTAATCACTTTGTATATCCATTTAACATAAGCCATACAATTTATTCATTTGTGTTGGATGATAAGAATTTCTTCCCTTGGTACCCGCGGTACCAAGGGCAGACTTATGGGGCCGACAAAATGAAATCCTGATCACAAAAATAGCAAATATGTGCAAAGAAATGCACACCTTCTAATTTAATCTTACACTATTTGGTGTTTTGGTTAAACTTTTATCGTCTTTATATCATTGGGGCTAATAGAATTTTGTTCGAAGCTGGCGGCCTAAATTTGGTTATTAGGACACATGAAAAATTCCCGGTGTCCCGGTGGATCTATTCACACCAGTAATTAAGCAAAGAAATATGTATTTTATATTTTAATTTTCTATTTATCCCTAATCCTCTTGGTTATTTATTGGTGCGCCCTTGGTTATATGTGATTATGGCTAACCGAGTAGAAAAAATTTGTTGTGAAAATATACCTAGCGGATGAGATTACATGACATCGTTTAATGATGTTAAAGGAGGAACTTATTTTGATTATAGGGGAAAATAGATGAGAAAATATAAAGAGAAAAGAGGATTAAATGAAAAAATGTAAATTAAATTATGTGATGCTATGCTTAAACTGAACCCACCTAATAGGCAATTATTTTAAAATATGGGTTAATGTAAAATATAAATTCTACTTTGTTTTTATTTGGGACCTTATAAAATAGACGTGGCCAGGAGTATGCAGAACTATTGTTCTATCAAAAACATTTTCAAAAAATGTATTATTTAGAATTCATATGAAGCATACAAATTAAAATTTTGTTCTTTCCTTAAGTATTAAGGCTATAGCTTGTAACGACTGCTTTCTAATCTCGCCAACTTTTCTTTGATCTTCCTAAATTCGGATAGCCGTTGGGCTGAAATTCACTATTTGTTTTGAAATGCCGTGTTCCCTTAATGAATATCAAAATACTGTGAATCTAAAAATTGATATAAAGTGTGAATTTTCATACATTTCAGGGTTTCGTAGTTATCTAGTATGTGAAAATGGCTAACAGAGGGCCTCAATTCTAAGTGTTAGGAACAATATTTTTTGTGGTATTCGAAAAAAAGAAAAAAAAAATCAAAAATCATTTGTCGTTTGTTTATCTACGTATTAAGAGATTTCATCTAATGTCCTTAATTACTTTTTGCTTTTAATATACAATATTTAGACCAACCTCTTTTAGTGATAGGATAGTTGACAATATGTTTTAGAAATAGTTTTGAGTCATATTCGAACAGGGCCGTCGATAGACATGGAAATGCCGGTACATATTTCCAAGGCCCGGGAAAACTGCAGGGCCCAAGACTTGTGCAAATTTCGCATATATTTACTCGCATTTTCATAAAATAAAAATGTACTGTGCTTAAATTAACCTGTTCGCTGTTAGCATATTGACAACTGAATACTAGACACGACAGCCATATTGCCTTGGAGTACAGCGCCGCCAACGGTAATGTCACTTCTCAATACCAATACATCTGTTGAACTAAACAGCAGTACCATGTGAGTGGAAGAAAGCTTCTCCAGGCTCCTCAACTCCCTGATGGGCAACCCCCGCCTCGGCTAATCCTGTTAACACGGGATGGACCAAAGACTTCCCCAACTCCATGGACAAATTCATACAATTACATTGTAAATTGGATATATGTATACCTAATAAATTATATTGTTAAGACCAGGAGTGACATTTCCATCTAACAACCGACATTACAGTATTACAGCGTCGCAGTTTTTGTCCTATATTTGAAGTCAAAGAACTCTTTGCCAAATTTCATCTCTCTAATTTAAGCCAACTGGCCACAATTTCTACCGTGCAAACTGACAGATAGATACATTAGTAACGGTATAGGAGTTCCTTCGTTATACCTACGAAATACGACGCCCAAAATAGATAAAACTATAATCAGGCCAAGGAACTAGATAGAAAATTATGGAAAATAACGACAGCAGCTATAAGAAATTTCGCAACACCTTAATAATTTTCTCATTACACCTAATTACACCAAGTAATAATAATTTGTAAACCGACTGATATACCTATACAAAAAACAAACAATTTGTAATATACAATTCATTACTTTTTGAATAGTTATGTTTCAACATTTCAATAACATTTATTATTTATTTGTATATATTTTCATTTTCAAATAAATTTAACACAAAGAACAGTAAAACAAATGAGCAGAATGAAACAAAATAAAAATTAAATAATGTAAAAAATAATTAATAGCCGCACGAAATGTATTCAGTTATAATTTAATATATTTCTTATCATACTCAAAAATTCATTTACCCCCCAAACAAACAAACAGCCCAGTCATATATCATTCTAAGCAAACAAAATCCCCACACAGTTAGTTGAAAAAAACACGACAGGGAAATATATTTTTAACTGCAAAATATAAACGAGGAAAAATGTGTTATAATACGAACAATTTGACGACGTGTGAACAGTGACACCTGAAACACCCACCCGGAATTACTGACACCCCTGGTCGTCCAGGTGTATACATATTTCAACGTCAGGGGTGTCCACACCCTTCATGCGTCATAGGGCGTCTCTTGACATCTGATAGTTATGGAAAAGAACAAAGGGATTATGGTAAATTTCTGTCTAATGACGGAAAATTATAGACAAGAAGTATGTTTTTGGATGATAGGTTATTTTATATCCATTGATGTTGGAAATAGAATAATAAGGTTCGAATGTTAAAGAATAAATGTTATAATAGACATTTTATGACAATATTTCGTTCTGACGTCCTCATAATTTTTGGTCTGATGTACAACCATCAGTGCAGAAATGAAGTATACAAAGTCTAAATGATAAACAGAAAAAAGTATAACCCAACAACAACGCAAAAAATGTGCAATTATTTTTTTATCCAACACTACGTAACCCAGAGTGAATAATCTAAGAATCTGAAAAAATAATAATGCACATAATGGGAACCGTAATGGTACAGCAGAAATTTTTGATTATTCTTTGGATTTTGGACCAAATGCTCTTATAACGTCACTCATGTGTTTGTCTGTTCGTTATAAATTGTGGCTAAACGACTGAATATAAAAATTTGACATGCTGGCACAACTCTTTGATTCACATAGAGAAAAACACAGCATGGAAAATATAAACAAAACAGTATTTAAGGAAACATTTTATTTATTTTTTTATTTTAAAGGGTATTATAAACGGTTCACTTATGTAAGAATACACTAGATCTGGTTATTTTGGTTACTTTTATGGTGTGTTACTGACTTCAAATGTCAATTAAAAATATTCCTTACGCTGTAAAACCGACTTTAGGTTGATAAGGTTATGATCATTATAATTAAGAAATCATTTTTCATTATGGCATTTGTCAAATGGATCGACATTTTAAAAAAGTGACATTTTTTAATACCAACATGATATACAGCTTCAAAGGTGCAAACTATTGAAAACTAAATTCCCTCTTAGTTTGTTCTTACAAAAGTGAACAGCTTATATCTGTCTCATTTTGTAATACGAAACTAAGAGGGAAACTTAATTCTTTATGTTGTATATTTAAAATATAATCTTGGAGCGGTAATTCTGA
The DNA here is from genome assembly GCA_963971575.1 of Liopterus haemorrhoidalis. Lineage (NCBI taxonomy): Eukaryota > Metazoa > Arthropoda > Insecta > Coleoptera > Dytiscidae > Liopterus > Liopterus haemorrhoidalis. The sequence continues at coordinate 41,332,484 of OZ020615.1, forward strand.
AATGGCACTTTTCAAAATATTTGACAATTCATAATTGACATTAAATTATATTTGACATGTTAATCACAATTTTGATATGTCAATTTGGTATCTGACATGTAGTTTTTGAATGAATATAACCCCAATATAATGAAACTTAACCAAAAATTTAAAAGTCAGATTTGCAAGTTCACATGGTTCCAAAAAATGTCTATTTACACCACAACAGTCACCAAAGTAACCAGATCTAGTTTTGTATTACAAAATGAGACAGATACAATAATATCTATAAGGGGTTTCACCGTAATACTAATAAAAATCGTTGAAAAAAGTAATAGTTTAATTTTTTTTTTTTTTGTGGGTTATCAAAAGGAAGCTCTTGGCTGTAACTTAAGGAACGGAAAGCAGTTTTTAAAAATTTTTCTATTTTATTAGGATTTTAGCCAAATATTTGTTAAAAAACCTTTTGTCCCACACTTAGTAACCCAGTGGAGTTAATCTAACAATCTGATAAAATTTTGACAAAATCTGATAATCTTCTAATGCACATTAATGTGAGCCGTTACATAAATTTTGTTAGAAAGTTGGCTTTGAAAGAAAGCCAACATCATTTGGTAACTGGCTTGATGCGCAAGCACCTCGTAATTAACTACGCTTGTAAGTCGCTGAATGGAAGCACACTACGGTTTTTGCCATAAGATTATTTTTTAAAAGCTTTATAAAATAAAATTTTATGAATTTTTAAAAACAATATTAATTTGCTTTTCATCTGAGGTATACAATGAAAGAGCTTAATACTATATTGTCGAAAGACGAATTAATCCTTTAAAATTAGTAACAATCCATATATCAAAAATTTTAGCGAAGTTTTATCTATCTAATAGAATATTCTTAACTGTAAAAAGAACTGTCATATAATTGTAAATAAACAAATTGCGTTATAGACGCCATCTTGTAAACCATTCGACGCATATTTGTGTACCAATCGGCAAATTGTAGCCATAGCTTTATTCTACAAAAATGTTTGGAAATATTTTGTTCTATTGTGAAAATTACTTATAGTTATTGTACTTGGTAAACTACTTTTGCCGCCACCTCGAATCTGCCGCGGTTCTCAATATAGGTGCGCATAAAAATGATTTATTTTATGTAAATAATACTTGGACCAAGTGGAATTTCATTATCATCAAGGTGAAAAAATGTTCGAACGTATTAGTTCAACATTTCTACCCAAAACTATATACTTATAAAAATTATTTGAAAACCACAAATATATTTAAAAAATTCCAGAATATTGTTGTATAGTTTGATGTATAGATTGTCACTAATTTTATTTCAAATTGTTAGTTTTGTATAAGAAACTAATTATCTCTGGGGGTTGTATGTAGCGTTAACAAAAACAAAATGTTGGATTTTTTTGCGATTACAATAAAAAATGTAACTAAAATTAAATGTATAAGATTATTGGTGGTTATGTAATAGGAGTTGTACGGGTTTTGGATTTCCACCGAATAAATAGAATATTAATTATGTATATTCTTTATTAAAGTTATTGCGACTAGTTTCGCTCATTCGAGCATTATCAAGCTATAAAAAACTAAAATTAGTTCTTATTTGTTAAATACCTACAGAACCCTGAAATATTGAAATTAATGAATATAATTAAATTAATATAACAATATACTGTACATTATTTACGTCATTTATTCACTGTCGAGTGAACGAATCTGGCATTTTTAGGTCGTGATTTAAATTAATTTTTCTCCAGTTGATTAATCACTATAATTAGCAATAGTGATGTTAAATGATGCAATATATGGCACATTTGTAACACAATAATACATTTATAACTGTAAATTAGTTGATTGTAACTGTTTAATTTGGTAAATGCAATTATTTATGATAAGTGTCCTATGTAAATATTAATTCATCTTCAAACAAATTAATTCATAAAATCCAGTAAAACCATATTTATATGAGTCATTTTCAATAATTTGGTGTTATTGTTATTTATCACGTGATTCGCAATCGAGCTGACTCATTTACTAAAAACGGTGACACAAACTTTCAAAATGATATAATAGGGTGAAACTTGCGAAATTTTAAATTTATTTTCCAAATTAATGACATTTTATCAGATTGGAATTTAAGGGAATTTTTACAAAAATGTTTCTTTTATCTGATGTTAAGCCCAGATATATATTATATTTCAACTAAAAATTTTAATACGCAATTTAAATATTTTCTGAAATGTGGAAAATAAAAGAAATAACATGGCATGTACTTTTTTAATTAATGTTATTTTTCCTCAAACTGTGTGTTCTTTCCATGTTTCCATTTGCCGACTCCTTTTGGAATTGGATGTAAGAGAGGTAAATTTTGGACTGTTCCAGAAATAAAAATTTATATTTAAATTCTAAATTTATTTATCCAGTTAGAGAAATATGTTGATAATTATTATAATAAAAATGTATAACTGGAAATCCTAATTTCATGAATAAGAAAAGGAAATCGTAAATTCTACTTTGCAAAACTGTCAAATAATTATTAGACGTTTTAGAAAAATGTGTGAGTATTTAATCTGTCAAAATATTAGTTTTACTTATTTTTTTAGTGAGTTTAATATTTAAATTATTAAACCTCTTATACCCAACACCACATCGAGGACCATTTATAAATTCATGTAAAAATACATTACGTGCAAATTTTATTGAAATTCCCGTGGCCGCCTACAGACGACTGCACAATAGAACTCTTACAAACGCCGATTGAGCAAATTAAAATGTGTTTTTGCTAAAAAAAAATCAGTTGAGTGCAAGAGTTGAAGTATTACGGGTGTTCGCTTTACGTTATATATTTTTGTAAAAAATTTAAACAATTTGCAAAAGTAAAAGGATTGTATTTCTTGAATAATAAACACACTAGAAAAATAAAAGAATTATTGTCCTCATTTCACCCAAATAAACCGTTGTACAAGCATGCCAAATTTCAACTTTGTATATTTATGTTTAGCTATAATTTATATCGGGCAGATAGACAGACAGACATATGGGTGACGTTATAAGGGTTTTTTGGTGATCATACCTAAAAAACCCTTCAAACTTCAGCAACCTTTTGAGCCGCGTCATTGAGACTAGTGGAGCTTAATACACACGACTGCATCCCAGATCCTGGCGATATGCAGACGTGGAAATTACGCCAGATCCAGTGCCCGCACAATGCGGAGAGACCCGAGCAGCTCTGCTTTCTGCAGGCTGCAAATCAAAGAGGTGGCAGAAGATTTGCAGCCGGGAATGGACTCGAGTTCCTTCCGACAGGAGGCTTTCATACCACCCAAAAAACCAACTATCAGGACTACAAGTTTAACTTTATACCCTGGATACAGCTTTCCAAGCTCGGACAAGAGATCCATATACTTGGAACTCTTTTCCTTCTCCTGGAGAGAGATATTCTTCTCAGCTGGACTTGAGAATTCGATCACAAACATCTGTTTGGTCTCGATATCCAGGAGGGTTATGTCCGGCTTAGTGGCTGTCAGTAACCTCGAGGTGGAGAAGGAGTAATTCCAATAAATTCGACCCTTGGAATTTTCCACCACCGACTCTATGTCAAAAGGGACGTACGGTTTAACCGGTATTTGGTCAATACCATAGGCATGTCTAAGATGGTAGTAGAGCACGCGGAGAGCAGCATTATGTCGAGACACGTAGCTCGACGCTGCAAGAGATGGACAAGCAGACAAAATGTGCATAATCACAATTATTATTATTACCATTATTAACATTATTATGGGGTTTTTCAGGTCTTGACAAGCGTCCACTAATCTCAAACTTCAGCAACCTTTTGAGCCGCGTCATACTAGAGACTAGTGGAGCTAAATACACACGACTGCATCCCAAACCCTGGCGATATGCAGCCGCGGATATTACGCTAGATCCAGTGCCCCCATAATGCGGTGTGACCCGAGCAGCACTTCTTTCTGCATCCTGCAGATCAAAGAGTTGGCAGAAGATCTCAGACGGGAATGGACTCGATTTCCCTTCGATAGCAGGCTTTCATACCACCCAAAACACCAACTATCAGGACTACAAGCTTAACTTTATACCCGGGATACAGCTTTCTAAGCTCGGACAAGAGGTTCATATACTTGGACCTCTTTCCTCCTCCTTGAGAGAGATATTCTTCTCAGCATTAACATTATTACCATTATTATTATGCTTGTTTTTAAAATCAAGTCCCAAGAGACCAGTAAATTCAAGTTATCCACCATTTATGTTAGAAATTTTGATGTGGCCCCCTTCCGAAAGTTTGGAGACCCCTGTTTTAACATATCGAGTCATGGAGAAAGCTGTTTTAGATCATTAGTCCATTAGTAAAAATATTGAAAAAAGTCCGGCTATAAATACCCGACATCTAAACATCATTTACGATCAATAATGAATATTTATATTTACTACAAAACCTATCCCAGAACGGATCTCTATAAAAAATTCACGATGACAGAAAATTTATAAGCTTTAAAATCTGTCGTCATTTATGTTTAAAAATCGATGTTTGCCATATACAAATCCATGAAGATAAAAATTTCATTAGATGTTTGAGAGCGCGAATAGGAAGGCACTTACAAAGAAGCGCTTTTAATAATGAATCAGCCACTCTGGGCTTAGACAACAAGGTAAACAGTGATAAAACCGTTGCGAGGTAGTCAGTTTAAGCTCCAAGTCTGCGCAATGACAGGATTCACTGTTGCATGGATGAGAATCGAGACAATTTGACACCGCAGTTCTTTTCTGCCATTCCAAATTACAGGTGGATCAGGCATACTTACCTGGGAAATCTTCGTTGTCCTGAGCAACAAACGTAATGCGCAAATAAAATAAAAAACAAATATCCTTTGCTAAAGAACTACGTTGTATTTTTTATTTTGTTTCAAAGAAGAGATCAGATGAGATCACCAACAGATTAATTAAAATTTTATACCGAATAATAACTCTTATAAATTGTAAAATACGTTGTTTGTTTTTATAAACATAAAGTATATTTCAAACATCTACATACCAATTAAATATATACTTATATATATATATATACATACATTAGGGCGGTCCATTTTTTACCGACCGCCAACATATATATGGGAGGTATTGTGATCATACCGATTTTGACATTTCGAGATTTCGATGGATCTCCACGAAATGAGGTCCCTACATAACGTTTTGACTATTTTTAGCATGATGTCTGTCGATCTGTCTGTCCATCCGTCCGTCCGTCTGTATGTCTGTCTGTCTGTCTGTCTGTGTACACGTGCAGAGCAAATTCGGCTGAAAGGATTTTTATGAAACTTCATATTTAAGCTTCTGCCATCAATGGCACGAGTTGATCAACTTTATGGTAAAAATCGGTTGACTAAAAATGGGAGTTTACTCGTGTCGATTTTAAGATTTTTGCAAATATTTCACAACATAAAAATATTTAGTAAAAATCAGCTGTGGCCACCACAGGACCGACCGCCATCATAAAGTACTTGTACAAAATACATTCTAGCAGCAGAGTAGAAATAACTTGACCTAATATATTCTAACAGAGATATTATTTATCATGACCATGGAAACGTTACATATAAGTTTAAAAAAATTGAGACTTAAAAATTTTACAAAAATTTTTCGAGATTTTTCATTTTATCAAAAAACGTCTCAAATAAAAGTTATTAGTTATTACATTTACAGCAACTTTTGTTCAATAAATTTTTCCGAAATATTTTTTGTTGCTAAATATTCGCAAAAATCTTAAAATCGACACGAGTAAACTCCCATTTATGGTCAACCGATTTTTACCAAAAGTTGATTAACTCGTGATATTGATGTCAAAAGCTTAAATATGCAGTTTCATAAAAATCCTTTCAGCCTAATTTGCTCTGCACGTGTACACAAACGGACAGACAGACAGACGGACGGTCGGACGAACAGACAGACGGACAGACAGACAGACGGACGGACGGACAGTATGTAGGGATCTCAATTCGTGGAGCTCCATCGAAATCTCGAAATGTCAAAATCGCTTATATATGTTAACGGTCGGAAACAAAAGTTGCTATAAAAGCAATAACTAACAATGTTTATTTGAGACATATTTTGATAAAACGAAAATATTTTGAAACATTTTTCGAAATTTTTTCATACTTACTATATGTAACGTTTCCATGGTCATGATAAATAATATTTCTGTTAGAAAATATTAGGCCAAGTTATTTCTACTCTGCTGCTAGAATGTATTTTATACAAGTACTTTATGATGGCGGTCGGTCCTGTGGTGGCCACAGCTGATTTTTTGGTATCACACCCTTCAATATTAGGGAAGTTTTTTCTCCTCCGATAACAGCGAAGGGTGCGTCTAGGCCAAATTAATCTAGTTACTATACCTTATCTCATTATAGCACCCCCTTAACACTTTTTCACTAAGGGTACGAATACGTAAAAAGATTGTTGCCGGCGATTATGGTCGCTGACAAGTCAACGCCGACCGCTGAATAATGGGTTAATTCTGTGCAACCCGTAATGCATCTCGTAAGCAATCTGTAGGCGTTACGGGTACGTATAGGCAATTGGTTGATTTAGTGCGCATCCATAATATTTACATGTAACGTTACGTGTGCAAGCAGAATCAACTAATTGCTTGTAGGTACCTTTAAAGAGAGAGATAGAGAGTGTGGAGTGAGAAAAAGATGGAGAGAGAGAGAGAGAGAGAGAGAGAGAGAGAGAGAGTGGCACTTGCCCCGCTGCCAGGCCGTTCCTACGGCTCTGCCTACGAGGCCCCAACAACCACGGGGCCCTGGGAATTTTCCCCGGCTACCCCTCCTCTTGTCGGGCCTGGTATTACATCAACACATTACAAATAATTTGGAAAAATTTATAAAACGTAAATTATTTTTATTTTTTAGGAAAAACATGTAGTAAATTATTTATGTACTTAATACTTAATAATTATATAATTATTCTTGAAATAATTTTGACTAGAAAATTACATGTTTTAAATATGTATTAGTTACTGTATTTTAAATTATCGCTAGAATAAAGCTAAACGCGGAGATAATATATTTCAGAAGCGTAAATATGAAATAATATTGCGCATTATTTTCCAAATAAATTACATAGTTTGTTGTTCGTATAAATTCAAATAATCAATAAAAAAATTTCAAGAATTAAAATATTTTTTCGCAATAAAGCCAAATGTTTATTACGGACAATAATCATTTTGTTTGTTATAATTGTGATAAGGTAGTAAATAATATAAGTCATTAATTAACTATAAAGATAGTAGGTAGTATATAAAGTGGCGTGTTTTACACTTTTTAGTCATACTTACTATTTAAAATGTATTTTGTGGTTCTGTGTATTTTCGGGGTACTTGGATGGAGTACTGCAGCTAACTGTCCAAATGGAAATCCGATATATCGTAAGAAACATATTCCCTCTGTCCTAATATAGTTATCACTTTTAGAGTCTAAAATTTTGCCCTAATTAGTTCACATTCGTAAAAATCGGAATACAAATAAAATTATACGTGTACCGGAAAGTTTTTTCGTTTTTATTATTAGTGCAGTATGCGAACTAGTCACGACTTATTCGCTGATTTAAACAGACGTCTTTTGCGTTTTGATTAAACTCTGTAATCTTGAGTACCTAATTATTGTTTTCGTTTCATTTTAAACACTTGCATTTCAAAATGGTGGAAGAATTTTCATCAAAACATTTTTATGCTGTTTAATGTTGTATGAGTACCATAAAAAAATCTGCTACAGTTGCTACATAAAACATTTGCACTGTTTATGGTGATAAACTAAGTGTACGCATATGTCAACAGTGGTTTAAAAAAATTAAATCAGGAAATTTATGCTTGGATGATGAACTTCGATCTGGAAGGCCCTATAAAGGAATAATTTATTATGAGATGTTAAAACCGGGGCAAAGTGTTAATTCTGATCTCTTCTGTGAACAATTGGATCAACTGAATCAGAATTTGACCAGAATAGGCCAGAAATTGTGAATAGGAGTTATTCTTCAAGGCGACAATGCCTGAACTCGTTCATCAAAAAAAGACACGTGAAAAAATTTCCGAGCTTGATTGGGAGGTTCTAATACACCCACCCTATTCACCAGACATTTCACCCTCCGATTATCACTTATTTAGGTCACTGGAACACTTTTTAAGAAACAAGACACTTAGAGATATGAACCATGTTAAAATGAGCCTTGAACAATTTATTCCTTAAAAAAAATCAGGAATTTTATAAATCGGGAATATTTTCTCTTCCTGATAAATGGCAGAGTGTTATAGATCACAATGGTAACTATTTTACTCAATAAAGTACATTATTTTCCTTCGATTTGTTTCTATTTTAATAGTACCAAATAAGGGAAAAAAAATTCCGAATAGTCAAAACGTATTAAACATTAAATTTAAACAATAATAAATATTTTCATTAATGTTGAGTTTTTTTGGTCAAAATTGCTTCGGAATTGCATTTTCTGAAGACGATTTTCTGAAGACGATTTTCTGTAGGCAATTTTTCCTTATTCATATCGGAATTATACATAATTTTTACCGAGAATGAGTAAGGGAGCGTTATAGAATTTAATTTTAGGAATGATATTTTTCAAAATACACTTCAAGATACGTACAATACGCAGTTTTTTCATTATGAATTTTGAATTTTGCGATTTTAATGCTTGTAAATGTAATAATAAAAACGAAATTAAAAATACTTTTTTGTACTAGAATTGTATTAGATTCAAATTTGACTTCCCAATTTCATATTGAATATATAAATAACAACAAACCACAAAAGTTAATTTATTTATTTAAACGAATTATCTATTATCGGTTGCTCAATTTATGAGCCAGAGCATAAATAAAAAGATCTACAATTTTCATATCATCATTACGTAATAATTCCAAAATTATTTAACTTGTTTCCAATATCACTTCAATAATGTTTCTTATAATCGTTCAAATTTATTTAAATGTAATTTGCAAGGACGAATTCAGACATTCATGGATTAGAGCACGAGATTATTAGCAAGCAAAACAGTTATATTATGTCTTCTTGAAAACATGTTTGTATCTTTTAAATTCTAGAAAAAAATCTGATTTTTAGAATCCGGAGGAGCACAGCAAGACGCTCAATTCATTGTCGAATTACATAATTACTACAGACAACAGATAGCTAATGGAAAAGTTCCTGGACAGCCAAAAGCTTCTAATATGAAGAAAATGGTAAGGTACATTCCCGGAATAAATTATTGTTTATTGTTTCTTGCTAAACCAAAATCCAAACTTTGCAATTTGTGATCGCCTTGAGTGCAATGGTCCTGCAGTAAAGGTGATTTTCGTCGCTGTTTCTGTGGTATTATATTTTTGGCCCAACTACTGTTTGGTAAATATCCCGTGATAGACAGTTACAGATAGATACAGCAGTTAAAGAAAAAAATATCAATTTACATTCTAACACTTGTACATTATACTTATTAATTAGGTATACAAACTTAAACACCACCCATCACAGGCGCATAATTAATGTGAAAATTGCACTAGACGATCATATAAATATTTGTTTTACATTGGTGTCATTTTTTTTTAAATACACTTATTTCAGTAAATAAAACTTTATTTAATAAACATGTGAAACTAAATTGATTATGTATTTCAAGTTACATCCAGTTATTTTATTGCTTGATTTTGTTTATATTTAATCGAACTTATTCGAATGTACATATTATAATAAAAAAGAAATATAAGATAAGAATAATATAAGAAAAAACACGTTTTTTGAGGTTTTTACAAAATATACTTGCAAATTTATTAGTAAAATACATCTGAAAAATAAAAAAAAAAAACGAGCAAGAATGTAAGAATTCATGTTGAAATACAATTATCTTAGCAATTTTTGGCCAAGTGAGGATTTATGAAAGTGGGTAATATTCCGTGTGAGTATTTTTCAGTGTGAGCAATTTTCGTGTGACATTTATCACTGTGCGTTATTTTCGATGAGGGGAATTTTCTATTTGAGCATAATTCCGTGTAAGGAGTTGATAATTTATGACTGTGCGCACTTTTCTGTGGGTATTTTTCGTGTGAGCATTCTTCTTGTGCGGGTATGTCACCAAACCCAAATAAATATACAATAATATTTGTTTATGCACTTAACTCTAGATTGACGTCCAAGTAAAAATGTAATTTGTCATCGCTTATAATCCCCACTACTAATATCACGCGCAGACTTCACAACCTGTCACGACATATATGTTGAACTACTCCGCGTTATGCGTTACAAATCTACATCTCTCCAAAACGACGTCGTTGGCACCTCCGAGAGTGTATAACTAGGAAGCACATTTATATTACAGCAAAAGTGCTCGTTGTAGCTTTCTTTATAGTATTGTTATTGTGGTACGGTTGCTTAACTTTAGACCTTACATTACCTAAAAACTGACTAGACGTTGGCTTCTACAAATATTTGTAATTATTTTTCTAAGAGAACATATATAGTTACACACCAATTCCACATACGTGAGAAATGTATACTAACAGAGCTGTTAAAAATCCTCCATAATGTCCTTTTTGCGTCTATGAGGTTGGTTTTTGTGTATTCATTAATACATTTTAGGAATTAATGATAATAGGTCTGTTCGTAGTGTCATTTTCAACGTTTTTTATCGTCAGACGCACGCGCAGATTTGTAGGAGCGTGTATTGCTTGACGAAAATAAACCGTTAGCCAATTCCACATACGTGAGAAATGTATACTAACAGAGCTGTTAAAAATCCTCCATAATGTCCTTTTTGCGTCTATGAGGTTGGTTTTTGTGTATTCATTAATACATTTTAGGAATTAATGATAATAGGTCTGTTCGTAGTGTCATTTTCAACGTTTTTTATCGTCAGACGCACGCGCAGATTTGTAGGAGCGTGTATTGCTTGACGAAAATAAACCGTTGGAAATGGCTCTACGAACAGACCTAGTATTAGTTATGGAATTTAAATAGATTAGTATTGGTCCCATTAATCATTAATATAAATGTGCGGATAATTGATTTTAACATTCAAAGAAAAGAATAATATCAGTGGTATTTATAGCCCTAATTATAATAAAAATCTTCATACATGTCTATTGCGATCATCAAATATTTAGATACGTTTCAAATAAAAATTAATTTGGTGTGAAAATTTTACGTTAAAGTTCTACAAATTGTTAATACTCTTTTTTGTTTCTAGTATTGGGATAGCACGCTGTCCAACGCAGCCCAGAAAGTAGCAAACTCTTGTGTATTCGCCCATAATATAGAAGGGGATAGTAAGTATATATCTAGCCATAAATTTAAAAAAATTTAATAACAGTAAGTGTTTGAAGCCGTGATATATGACTGAAAAATATGTAAATGAGGTATTTTCTGCATGAAACTTTAAATTATTCAACGGTGAAAAACTTTTAAATTATTTATCTAATTTTTTCTTGAGGTAGGACTTACTTTTTATTTTCATTAACCTGAATTTAAAACCATTTATTATTTTTTTGGAATTTTGTTGACACTAAGTACTTCAATAAATTTCAAAGAAATTTTCGTAGAGAACAGGTACATATCTAATTATATTAAACCAGGGTTTCCAAAATGTTCTGTGGAATAAAAATACGGATTTCGCAAAAAACAAAATAAATAAATAAAAAACGAATACTGATAAACAACAACAATAATAATTCTGCGTCGATTTAGACTACAGGAGTCACAATAACATATTTGTTTCATAAAGTGGTGCGTCTACGTCTTTGATAAACGTAAGTGACTAATATCTTCAAACATTTAGACTGGAGTGAAAAGGGTGTGCACATTGATGGAGCAGTATACTTGAATCACCTTCGCTTCGCCGACGACGTAGTCATCATTAAGGTCACACTAGAGTTAATATTAAAGTGTAGACTTGGAAAATTAAAGTTTGCATTCAAATCTAAGTTATTTGTGTGTGATAGTATGAAAAAAAAAAAAAAAAAAACATGGTTTCAAAGACTAGGCAAATTGAACAGGATTCAATTCCGCCGTCTTTCTATCCTGGTTTTTGAAACTCTCTTGCGCCAATGGAGTATTATCTCGCTCTCAGCTGATGTGTTTTTCTCTTTGTTTACGTTGAGGTTAGTTTGTTGTATAGTTGGTATTTTCGAGTATAATATTTAAAAATATATACTTTTTTTAAAAATATTTTCGAAGAAGAACTAAGTACTTTAGTGAATCCTCACATATAGGTAAAACTTTTCAAAGTAAAACTATCAAAACATCACAATGTACGCACGCGCAAACAAAGATTTGCCAAGCTTTAAATAATATTCAAATACCTTGTGATAGGCCAACACCTAAAGACGAATCCCGAAAAACAAAAAACCTACACAAATAATACTTGGATAGCGTTCTTTAAGCTGGCTATACACTATCGCTCCATCCGTCCAAATGGAGCGATATCACTCCAAAATCTGACCGTGAATGGAGAAAACCAGATGGATTATGTTGAGTGACCGGATGAGTTGGATATCCAATCAGTTCAAAATCCATTCGTTTGGCCCATCATCCATTCAATCCAACTGATGGTGTGTGGGGAAAACCACGCGGAGTGACATCAAGTGGATGATTGATGTGATGTTGTATATGCTAGGTTTATGGATGACATCCGAATGGAGCGATAGTGTATGGCCAGCTTTAGAAGCGACATTACAGAGCCAGGCACTGTGCAAAAAGTACTCACCGAAGCATTCAAATACGTAGGGCTTCAAGTAAATTTGTCCAAGTCCAATATAATGAGCCAGGAGTATAATAAACTAATATAATAAACCGTAAACGAATAGATATGCTTAGGACATCTTAATATGCTCGGAAAAAATAACCAAATAACGGGAAATATTCCGACGAATAGGACTGGATAGAGATGGGTTGTATTTGGGACTGGGACACATTTAAAAAATCCCAAAAAACCAATATCACTAAAAGCCAAAATTTATGTTTCGTACATCTTGCCTGTTGCCATTTACGGTCTGGAAACGATGACGTTGACAGTCAAATTGCTAACAAGCTAAGAACAACACAGAAGGCAATGAAACGTGTCATGCTTGGCGTAAGTTTGCGGTACAGAATAAAAATTCTGAAATTTGGAAATTTACAAACGTAATACTCAACATTGTGAACCTCAAATGGAGGTAAGACACGTAGCAAGACATGAAGGATGGTTTCCAATAGACGTAGACGTAGAATTTAGAAGTGAAACGTATAACGTAGAACGCAGAATTTGTTGCTTTGGTTTCCAATACACTTAGAATATCGTGTCAAATTTCTTTAAGTTAACCTCTTTGTAAAAGAAGTTTCTTAAAAAGTGTAAAATAACGGGTATTCACCAAATAGTTTGGACGATGATTTAGCAATATATGCAATTTTTGTTGTTACTGTTATGCTAATTATTCATAAACAACATCGTAAACACAAAATATCTAAAGCACGATAGTAGCTTAGACCAACAGTGCAACCAGGGCCGCCACGTTGGTGTCAGCCACCCGTGTGTAAACATCCATAAGACCGGCCTTTCTAGAATCGAACCCAATTGTAGCCCGTGCGCGAGCTTCTTCGTCGGTCGTAAGACCGTCCTCTGCTAGTAGGATTCTATAGAATCGACCATAAATTCTGCCCATTCAGAGGAACACAGGCACGCAGCGGCCCTGTAACGACAAAGAGTTTCCACATTTAATACAAGTTTTCTTTTCAAATTCCTTATTAAACAATAATTTAATCTAACCACGGTAATTTTTTATTTCCCTTATTTAAATACCCAACAAATGTTGACAGGTTCAATCTATCTACATACGACATATTGAACATGTTTTGTCTGTTTCTATCATTATTTCTTATTGGTCAGACGTCAAAACGTAAACGGAAAATATAAAAATATGAATATTCTACGTGAAGGTTTCTAAGTTTACTTCCATCTACGTCTGATTGGTAACCGTAGCATGCGTTTTCCTATTACTTATATTTTCACGTAGACGTAGAATTCTACGTCTACGTCAATTGGAAACCATCCTTGACTCAACTAGGTGGACAAATATAATAGTCCATTGGCGCCCGCAGCTAAACAAAAAAGCATCGATGGACCTCAAAAACACTGGCTGAGAACCAGTGGTATAGAAAAGCTCAAGATAAAAATGCATGGAGGCCTATCTCCAGCAGTGGATGACTACAGGCTGAGGAAGAAGAAAGCTAGTCTAAGTATTTATATAAACTCATAGATATATTCTATTATATTTATTACCCAATTAATATTCTTGAAAGAGATAAAAACAAGTTACGCAAAAAACACAAATAAAATAATGTGAAATGGAAAAAATTACCGTTATTCAACAAAACCACAATTTAAAATCAAATTTAAATCAGCAAATTAAACTCGTTTACCTTAATTTCGATTAACCATATAAAACAAGACCCCCAGGGCAGCAGTGAGATATAAAATCGAATTTTTAAAACAAAATTTTTGTTGTTGTAATTGAATTGTATCGTCAATTTTAGGTCGTTTTCAAGTTGGACAAAATTTGTACACTTCATGGAGTACTGCCTTTCAATTAGGAGCAGATTGGAGAGCGGCTGTAAAGAGTTGGTTTGATGAAGTTTACCAGTATCAGTTTGGAACAGATGAATACAATCATTACACTCAGGTAAGCGGATAACAAAGAGCAATTTATCAAGAATATGTAAGCTAATTTCGATGACATTTTACATTTATCAGTTGATGCTTTTGACATGTAAATAGTTAATAGCAATTGACGTACTATACAGGGTGTTTTTGGAAACGGTTTAAGCATTGATATCTTCTATATTATAGAAGATACGAAGGCGGTTAATTTAGAAAATGTCGATTATTCCACTCTGAAACTAAAATTATTAATTTAGAAAACATCCCATTAATGAGTCAAAAAATAGTATTTTATTTAACAAGCATATAATGGAGGCTATATTTTACGAGGATGAAGTTTACCACTTGTGCCGTAGGCGAATTTATTGAGTGTTATCAAAAGAAAGCCGGAGATTAAGGAACAGAAATTAATTTATTATAATTTTTTTTATTTTAATAATATTTTTTCCAAAAATGTACTATACTAGCGTCGGCGAATCAACGCACTTACGTCACACGACTTAACAAACGACTGTATTGTCTGGAACAATGCCATCGTTTGTTACGTCGTGTGACATAAGTGCATTGATTCGCCGACGCTAGTATACAAAAATACTGTCCGGTACCCTTTCACGTAAAGTGGTTAAGACCCCTTTAACCACTTTGCGTATAGATTTCACATCCGTATAGATTCTTATACAAAACTAATAATGTGAAATAAAGTGAGTAACAATATATACATCCAAATTTACAGCGAATTTTTATCTGCTTAATAGGATTTTTTTAATTGTAAATAGGAATATTATGCAATTGTAAATAAACAAATTGCATTATAGACGCCATCTTATAAACTATTTGACGCATATTTGTGTACTACGCTGTAAATTGTAGCTAAAGCTTCATTCTACAAACATGTTTCGAGATATTTTGTTCTACTGTGAAATCTACTTATAGTTATTGTACTTGGTAATCTGTTTTTGCAGCCATCTCGAATAGAGATGGGTTGTTCATGAACGAACCGGCTCACTGAGCCGGCTCAGTACACTGACCCGGCTCAGTACACTGACCGAAGTGACACGGTTCACCAAATTGAAATGAGCCGGCTCACGGCTCACTGTATAGTTTCAAGTTTCAAGGATACGAATGGTCGGGCGATTGTGAGCAGTGACCGGAGTGATCCGGATCTGGATCGATGTCATGTTGAACTTCGCGAGAACTCGGCTTGTAATGTATTATCATAAAGTGTATTTTGTCATCAATTTGTAGGGCAGTTTATTTGCAACTAATAGGCTTAGTCTGTATTTTCTTACAACTATACTATATAAAAATATTAAAAATACTGCCCAAATCCCAGATGTCCGATTTATAAGGGCAATAAACATCGCCATAAACTTAACACATCTGGTTTAAAATACAGTAGCTACATAAAGTGAATTGTTTGTTTCAAAAATGTTAGATAAGCCGGGGCTAAGCGACGTTCTACCTACGAGCTAACGACCGACAACTGACTGGCCTGTGTCTCGGGATCATGTTTACAGTTCATATATTGCAAGAACCGGCTCTAAGCAAGAGCCGGCTCTAAGCGACGTTCTACCTACGACCGAACGACCGACCGACCTGTGGCTCGGGATCATGTTTACAGTTCATATATTGCAAGAACCAGCTCTAAGCAAGAACCGGCTCTAAGCGACGTTCTACTTACGAACTAACGACCGACCTGTGTCTCGGAAACATGTTTACTTAACCGGATCACTGAACCGGATCAATGAACCGGCTCAAAAAACTGAACGACCTCCACTGATCCGGTTCCGCAAACTGAGCCGAAATTCCCATCTCTAATCTCGAAAGTGGTTCTCAATATTGGTGCTGTGGGTAAAATTTTTTTAATTTTCGCAATGAGTACAGGTATCAAGTGGCATTTCATTATCGAATATAATATTTTTCGACGAAGATTCTAACCTATAAAAAATGTCGAAAAAAAATTTCACGCATATTATTTGCACATTTCTACACAAAACTATATAAATATAAAAGTTATTTGAAACCCACAAATATATTTAGAAATTCAGAACATTGTTGTGTGATACCTATTATTTAGTTATTGAGCAATAACCTTTTTACAATAATTTTTTCTACAATCAATTTATCCTATTAAGATAGTTAAAAATTCTGTGCAAAATTTGATATATTAAGTGACATTACCGTTGGTGGCGCTGTAATTCAAGGCAATATGGCTGAATTGTCTAGTATTCAGCTGTCAATATGCTAACAGGGAACAGGTTAATTTAAGCACAGTACATTTTTATTTTATAAAAATGTATCTATCGACATTCTAACAAAATATCAAAACTAGAAAATATGTAATAATTTCAAACAGTACTACAGTCGCGTAGTACAATATTTGACCACCATACTGCGTATCCAAGCGTGTCAGTTCTCAATACATTGTCACTAATCTAATTGCAGATTGTTAGTCTTGTATAAGAGACTAATAATCTCTGGGGGTATACGTAGCATTAGACTAAAAATCTGAAAGATTTCAAAATAATATACATAGATCTAAGCCGGAAACGTACGATCAGATTTCGTTTTTGAAAAATATTGCAGTTTTTGTGTTGAAAATTTTATTTTTTTAATTCATGGCTAATAATGTTGCGGATTATTTATATTTATAGCTAAAGCAGTGTGTGTCATTTTTAGGGTTTTGTAGGTATGACCAAAAAACCCTTATACCGTCATTTTGTCGTCTGTCTGTCTGTCTGTCTGTCTGTCTGTCTGTCTGTCTGTCTGTCTGTCTGTCTGTCTGTCTGTCTGTTCGGTAAAAATTGTAGCCAAACGGCTAAACCTAGAGAGTTGAAATTTGGCATGCTTATACAACTCTTTGACCCGCACATAGGAAAAATACTAAAACATCTAAAAAAACATACGCCCCTAAAAATATAAACAAATATGTGCTCATCGAAAACAAAAATATTTTTTTTAAATTCTGAGTAGGGTATCAAATGAAAGCCCTTAGTACGTGGATTAACGATCAAATTTTTATTTTTGCAAAATAAATTATTTTGATCCGATTTTTGCCAAAAATGTGCAAAAAAAAATTTGTCCCACACCCTGTAGCCCAGATGGTTTATACTAAAAATCTAAAAAAATTCTAAGTAATGTATATTTGTGTGAACCGAAATAGTATAACAGGAATTTTTGATCAGATTATGTTTTTGGAAAATAACGCATTTTTTGTGGTTTTTGGTTCACAAAGTACAAAACTTATACCAATGTAAGACACTCACATGCATGGCGTGCGATGGCTACGTGCGTTAGAGCGCTCTTAAACTGGCTGGAAAACGAAGGGTTTCGAGTTTCGAGTACGGAGTGAATTTAATTTTTTCTGTTTTTTTTTTTTGCATTTTTATTATGTTGAAATTATTTTGTCAAAATTCTAGTTATATTTTGACAAATGTTGTATTTAATTTTTATGAGCGTAAATTTAATAACCAGTCTTATTATATGATTAATAGACGATAAATTATTTTAAAAATATCGTTCATTTTGCCGTGATTACTACAAAGTAAAATTTGTCCTACACACTCAGCATACCGCCTTCACTTATTATATACCTGCGAAACCCTGAAATGTGTGAATATTCACACTTCACATCAATTTTTTTATATTAAAAATATAATAAAACATTTTTAACAGTTGAGAATCGAGTTCATGTGTGTAGAATGTAGTGTATAATATTTAGTAGGCTCCGCTTACTATTGTACGTCATGATTCAACCTATTGTTGGAATTACTTTAATTTTTTGTTTTTAAGGTATCAAAGAGAAATACATCATTTATAGTAGTGAAATATTTTTAATTCAAGTAACAAATTGTTAATTGTGAGAAATGCGTCTCTGAAATTTAAAAAAAATTATAAATCAAACAGTGCGCCGGGCTACAGGGGCGCCGCGAAAAGATTCCATAATTCCTCCAACTGGGTTAATAAGACTAACTTGGGGCGCCGTGGAAACTTTTCTGATACATTAAGGGCGCCAGGAAACGAAAAAGTCTGGGAACCACTGGTCTAAGAAATATTTTGTATTTCAGGTTGTTTGGGCAGATACTTATCTAGTTGGCTGTGGCTATACCATGTTCAAATCGTCCGGTAACTTCCCATATCAAAAATTATATGTTTGCAACTATGGACCAGCGTAAGTATTTTAACATTAAAACTGTAGGACAAAAAATTATAACAAATAAAAACATTTAAAATTGTTTCAGTGGAAACTGGGTTGGAGAAACTCCATACAAAGTTGGAAAAGGCTGTGAAAATCTGTGCTAGTAAAAATTACGTCAGTAGTATAATGGAAAGAATATATTTATCTATAATTAATTTTAAGACTAAACATAAGTTATCCTAATCTTAATTAAAAGTAATAAAAATTGTCACATAGATATTATATTGAGTTCATATATTTTCTGATGACACATACCTGATACATAATTTGCTGAGATAAGCAAATTAAAAACATTCAAAGGTGTTTACGAAACTATAAGTATTGATAAACAAAATACAACATATTGTAGTGCACTACGTGAAGTTGAAATGTTCATACTTAAAATATTCTACATTGTAACCTTGTTTACACAAAGTTTTGCATTATTTTGTCCAAATGGATTTCCAATATATAGTAAGAGATTTAAATAGTTATTTCTTCTCACAATTTAGTTAAAGGGTAAAATATAACGGCACGACAAAATATATACTTTGAACGACAAATGTTGCACTTCGAAATATGTACTCGGCACGATCGCGTCATTGTAACGATAAATGAGTAATGGGAGAGCACAGAAAAAAAAAGATGTGTAGTGTAAATTTTCACTCATTTCATGTTTTTGTAGGTATTAAGTTAGTGATAACTAGTTGTGGGTGCATATTAAAAATCATAACTTTCGATAACTTTTGAAAGAATAGGCACGTGCTTCCATCTAGAGATTTACAAGCATACTCGAGATGTGCTCTCTTCAAAACCCTAGCTATCCAGGTATCCAGTCAGTCAGATAAATGTTGTAAGCACGATGTTGCAAGAAATTCGTTAATTTTTGGAATAATTATCAGATCAAGAATTTTAAAAAATATAATTTTTTCAGCGGAAAAAATCGATATTTTTCAAGCTAATCAAAAGAAAACTCCTAAAACGTAGATAAAGGAATGGAAAGTAGTTTTTTGAAATAATGTCTTTATTTTAACACGTTTTTTCCAAAACTGTACAAAAAAAAAAAATTGTACCTTTAACCCAAAGTGGTTAATTAAAAATTTTAAAACCTGTATCCCCAAAAATGTTTTAAAAAAATTACAGTACCGCACCCTTTAACCCAAATGAATTAAACTATAAATCTGAAAAAAATCTAAGTAATGTACATGGATATGAACCGGAAACGTACGAAAGTAATTTTTGATTAGATGGCAATTTTGAAAAATATTAAATATTTTATGTTTTTGATAAAATTAATTATTTTTTTAATTCATGGCTAAATTATGACTTATAATATTATGATTTTTTTGTATTTATAGCTAAGATAGTGCATGTCTTTTGAAATTAAAAATATTCTTGTGTGTAATCTATTGTTTGAATTATTTTATTTTTTTGTTATTAAGGTATCAAAGAATCATTTATAGTGTACTATGTTCACTTTTGTAAAAACTAAGAGGAAATTTTGATTTCAATAGTTTGCACCTTTGAAATTGTATGTCATGTTGGTATAAAAATATTATAAAAAATGTCACTTTCTTAATACGTCATTCCATTTAACATATGTCATAATGAATAATAATATCTTAATTATAATAAACATAACCAACAAATTTGAAGTCTTTGTTACAGTGTAAGGTATTTTTTCAAATGACATTTAAAATTAGTAAAACACTGTAAAAGTAACCAATATAACTAGAACTGGTTTGTCCTTACAAAATTGAATACAATATAGTGAACTACTTATAAAACAAATAACACAATTGTTAATAGTGAGAAATACGTTTGCTGAAATTGAAAAAATTAAGCCATTTATCAATATATTACTTACTGATTTAATGAAGATTTATACCTATATATGATTACCCGCTTAGATTTTTAGAGTTTTGTAGGTATGACCAAAAACCCTTATCCCGTCATTTTGTCGTCTGTCTGTCTGTCTGTTCGGTAAAAATTGTAGCCAAACGGCTAAACCTAGAGAGTTGAAATTTGGCACGCTTATACAACTCTTTGACCCGCACATAGGAAAAATACTAAAACATCTAAAAAACATATCCCCCTAAAAATATAAACAAATATGTTCTTATCGAAAAAATAAATATTTTTTTTAAATTCTGAGTAGGGTCCCAGCAAACATTCAACTAACGGCCGAATGCTGGCAAACTGCTTTTATGCTGGTAAATTACTGGCACCAAAAGTAAGTGCAATGCCAGTATTAATAATGTACTTCACATTTGTATTTCGCACTCCGCCTATACGAAGTACTTTACCAGCATTTTATAAGCACTTTTCTTCACTCAAACTTTTTACTTAAAACCATCAGAAATAAATCTTGCAACTAATGCGATTATTTTGCACTTTACCGTTGCTGGGCCGGCAACTGATACATCAATGGGCCATCAACGGGACACCGGGGTACTGGCCCATTACTTTCAATGCCGGGGAGTATGTGATTTACCAGTACTGGCCCGTATAAAAATGTTTGCTGGGGTATTAAATGAAAACCCTTAGTACGTGGATTAACGATCAAAATTTTATTTATGCAAAATAAATTATTTTCAGGCGATTTTTGCAGATTTTGTGCAAAAAAAAATTGTCCCACTCCTGTAGCAAATGGTTTAAATTAAAAATCTTAAAAAATGTACAGTAATGAACATTTGTGTGAACCGGAATAATACAACAGGAATTTTTGATCAGATTATGTTTTGGAAAATAACGCATTTTTGTGTTTTTTTGGTTGACGATGTAAATATTTAATACGTTATGTAGCATAATTAACCAGTACGCTTTAATGGTGTAATGGTTAGCCTTCTCGCTTTTTAAGTTGCATACCAAGGTTCGCTCCCGGTCTGGAGACAATTTTATTTTTTCTGTTTTTTTTTGCATTTTTATTTTGTATAAATTATTTTCTCAAAATTCTAGTTATAATTTGCCAAATGTTGCATTTAATTTTTAAAAGCGTAAATTTAATAACCAGTGGCAATTGTTGAAATTATAATTTAATTCTATGTTTCAATGTATACGAAATCAGAGGGGCGGAGCTTATGAGTTATAACAACTTATGACTTATAACATTAGGAGCTTATGACTTATAAAATTAATCTTAATGAACCTTGCTATATAAAAAATACAGCACATATTTAGAAACCTAAATAATGGTATTAGGCACTCGAATTAAAATTAACAAAAAAATATTTTAACATAAAATTTGTTTTGGCATCCCATATAATCATCATTCACTTACTAAATACTTGCGAAACCTTGAAATGTGTGAAAATTCACACTTCACATCAATTTTTTAATTTAAATTTTATTGTGACGAAATTTTCGCTAATTATTTAAATTTAGTTTTAAAAAATTCAGTTAAAAAGTCAATTGGATTCAACTGACATGGTCGTCAATGTAAACCTATCTTTAATATAAAATGGCTGTTTAATACTTTATAGATTCAGGAAGTACACCGGATGATATTAATGTGATAGTTGATTGGCATAACTTCTACAGATATCAAATAGCTATTGGAAATGTTACTGGACAACCAAAAGCTTCCAATATGAAGAGAATGGTAAGATTTATTTTAATAACAAATATGTAAAAATGCATTATTGAGATTGTATTTTAGTTAATTTTTTTCTTATATAATTTTCAAAATTAGGCGTGGGATTCTATTCTATCTTCTGAAGCAGATAATATTGCAAATACCTGTACTTTTGCACATGTCAACGTAGATGATGGTAAGCATAATGTATTATTACTCTTTTTAGTACATATTTTGATATTTGAATTAAAAATCTTTCTTTTTTTTTTCAACTGTAGTTCGTTTTTTGGTTGGGCAAAACTTGTATACCTCATGGCACACTGAAGATAATTCTGCACCGGATTGGGGTGCTGCAATAACAGCATGGTATGATGAGGTTCAGCAATATACATTTGGAACAGATATTTATGATCACTATACTCAAGTAAGTATTACGCACGAAAAAAAAAAAAAAAAAAATGTTCTAAACCGATTCAAAACTAGGATACTTTTGATAATATTTCGGCCATTAATCTAAATATTAAAATTTTCATTTATGGTAATACCCAACTCTACAGTAATAAATAATTATTTTCAATAATACTAAAAAATTTCTTTCAACGTATCAAATTTTGATCGCACTATTCCTGTTCTTTACTGCGATTTTTTTTTCTTCCACATTTGAAGCCAATTTAACCTAGACGATAGGTTAGATCAGTGGTTCCCAAACTTTTTCGGTTCCGGGCGCCCTTAATGTATTAACATTTTCCCGGGGCGCCCTAAGTCAATACATAAAAATAGGTCCTTACTTCTAAACTACAAAGTGATCACACGTCTTCACGGCGCCCCAGGCCGCCGCAGCGCACAGTTTGGGAAACGCTGGGTTAGATGACAAAGTTTTTTTTACGTTTTTAGCAACTATCTAATTGAAATAAAAGATTTATCTTTTCAAACAAGAAAAAAATCGAATATTTTCGAAAACCAGTGGCGAAAGGAGACCTCCGGGCAAGTAAAAAAAAAAAGATTTAGGTACATCTTACTAGTTACGATTTTTTTTTTTTTTTTAAAGTTTAATAACTTCCTTTTCCAATTCTGGATCTTCATTAAATATAAACAATAGAGTTCTTTCCAAGTAATAGGATAATTTTTTAGTTCCAGAACGAACTCTCTAAGTTGAACCGTTCTTGAGTTATCGTGTATACACACACACACAGGACGCTACTTCGAAAATAGGTTTTTTAGAATCCCTGGACCATGAAACGTGGTCCAGTCGAAATCTCGACACCGAATATTTTCGCGATTACAATACTTGCTCCTTATGTATTAAGGTAGGGCAAGTAAAAATATCTGATAA
The DNA here is from genome assembly GCA_963971575.1 of Liopterus haemorrhoidalis. Taxonomy (NCBI): domain Eukaryota; kingdom Metazoa; phylum Arthropoda; class Insecta; order Coleoptera; family Dytiscidae; genus Liopterus; species Liopterus haemorrhoidalis. The sequence goes on from OZ020615.1 coordinate 41,356,261, forward strand.
AAATTTCCGAACTTACTATTCCGGTTTACATCAATATGCACACCTTGATATTATCAAATTCTTAAACCAGCCCCTCTGGAAAATAGGGTGTGGACGAAAGTTTTTTTTTTATATTTCAGTTCCTATTTATAATCGAATAAAAACATTTTTCTAGTAACGGGTTTTTTCGAAGTCTATATATTTTCTATACCGGGTGACAACTTGTACCCAGGAACTTGGGAGAATAACATTGAAATCTACATTTTTTGCGATTTCTGCTCCCCATATTAACTTACAATCTCTGTAATGGTATTGTGGCGCCCGTTGCGCTGGTTTCGTAGGAGAGACGCAGGCGTCGCGGCGTCACATAGGTCTACGACTAAGATCGTAGGACCCGCCACACGTGGTGACCAATAAACGGTTCTGCTGATAAATTTGTGATGTGCGGATTTAACCTGCAGCAGAATTGCAGGTAAATCGTTGAAAAAAGGGGGCGCGTTACTTCAGAGCAGAGTTATACTCACAAACAAAAAAAAGGACAGGCAGGGTTCAGACGTATTTCACTCCAAGGGGTTATGCTTGGAGACTTATTACATATGGTTTGGTTTTCCCTGGGAGTAGAGGTATTCGAAGGGGCCCACACAGTGGTTCTGGAGGAGTAATAACACAATTCTGTCCTCTTGAATCCCTACTCAGCCGTTGAAATCGTAGAACTGCTCTGAGTAACACGAAAAATTATTTTGAATAATTTTTATTCAACAAACAAAAATTAATTGGGGAAAATGTAGCGGAAAATAGTATAAATAAAGTTTTTACAAATATATGTTTCTCCCCGACACAACCAGATACATTGGGGTGAGAAACTATACACCAATTAATATTCAATTACAATTTTCAAAATCTAAATTAACAAGTGGCACAAATAACAATGTGCGCACGCACAGGTACTGAACTGTGCGGCGCGTCAAAATACAATGAAAATATTAATTGAAATGTGTACTCACGCGTTCCGTATGAAAATACGGAAAAATACTTAGCGTGGAGTACAGATACAGAAGTTGGCTTCAGTTATCCACAATCGGACTCTACAATATCCTGGTGGAATCGCCGATGTCGGTTGATTACTGGCCCAACTTCTGGAGTGGTCTAATATCAAAATAACTCTTCTTGACGCGATCCAAAACGGGGGTTTTTTCCTTGTAAAAACGTAGATCCCGAAGGTGGTCAAGCACAAATTCTAGTTTACCAAATAGCTCGCAGCCTCGTCTTGGTAAACTCGAAACACAGTATATTGATATTATGCAAAAAACTCAAAAGACGTCTGTTCTCGATGAAAGACAATCGAGTAGTCGCCGTCTCAGACAGAATTATACAAGATTCTAGCGGTTCATACAATGAACGCTAGAATTGTATATGAAAAATAAGAATTCATAAAAATTACCAAAAGCGGTAATTTTGAATAGTTTTGCGACTCAAGTGGTCGCAACATACCGCCGGCCAAAACGTATGTTTTTAGCTCAGGGCAGCAAAATGGTTAACAACAAGGATCTACACAGGTTCATTGCAACGGTTGAACCGGGTCAATCGGTAAAGGGGCCAGTTTCACGACTGGTCTTACAAGTTCGCCTCGATTGGTTTTTACAGTGGCCACTCGTACCACGTTGTCTTTCCCGGGTGATACCTTTATAATTCGGCCCAACTTCCACTGCAATGGAGGTAGAAAGTTGTCTTTGATCAAGACAAGTTGGCCGACTTCTAAATTCCGGGCTGGTTTGTGCCATTTTGAGCGTAACTGGAGAGTGTTCAGATATTCTTGTGACCAACGACGCCAGAATTCTTGAGATACCCTCTGGACCCGTTTCCATCGAATCAAGTGAGCTTGGGGATCGGTCTCCACGCTGGGTTCGGGTAGTGTTACTCCTGGTTCCATGGTGAGGAAGTGACTTGGTGTAAGAACGCTGCAGTCATCAGGGCTTGAAGACATTGGGGTCAGCGGTCTAGAGTTCAGGATAGCTTCGATCTGGCAGAGCACAGTAATCATCTCTTCATAGGTGAGAACCTGTTCGCCGATGACTCTGGCCAAGTGGAACTTCACTGATTTGATTGCTGCTTCCCACAATCCTCCAAAATGAGGTGCAGAGGGAGGATTAATGTGCCACTGAATACCGTCTTCAGCTAATTGATTTATTAAAAATTCATTAAATCCCGATGACGCGACAAACTTTTGTAATTCGGAGAAGTGTGATTTTGCTCCTATGTAGTTTGTGCCGCCGTCGCTGTAGACGTGAGACACACGGCCTCTTCTTGATATAAACCGCCGAAAAGCTTGTAGAAAAGTCTGTGTGGATAAATCTGACACCAGCTCCAAATGGACGGCCTTGGTAGCAAAGCAAATGAATAGACATAGATAAGCTTTGTGACAGCGGTATCCTCTGCCTGCATATGGCGTTATCATAAATGGACCACCATAGTCCGTACCAGTGACCTCAAATGGTTTTTGCGGTGTGACACGATGCTGCGGTAAATCTCCCATCATGGGATTCTGAAAAGTGGGTCTATTTCTGAAGCAGGTAACGCATTTTCTGCACAAGCTTCTAATCATGTTCCGCGCCCCTATAATCCAGAAGGTGCGTTCCACAATAGACTGGACTGTTCTGGGGGAAGCGTGCAGGTACTTCTCATGGTAGTGTCTTACCATGAGACTTGTGAATGAATGTTTTGATGGTAACAGACAGGGGTGATTGTGGGTGAACGGACGTTCAGAATGTCTTATCCGTCCACCAACTCTAATAATACGGGACCGGTCCAGGAACGGATCTAACTGCCTCAGAGAGGAGCTGACCGACTTATTATCAGTAAGTTTTGCCAAAAGGTCTGGAAATGTCTCCTGCTGCACCAATTTGATCAGTTGTACTCTGGCGTGTTGCATTTCGTCAACAGTACAGACTCCTGTTTTCCTGTGAGCACCAGGACGACAGTTTGCAGAAAATCTGATGCAAAGAGCTGTCACTCTTATCAGCTTAGGGTATGATGAAAATCTACTAAATACCTCGTCTTCTTCTGGGGTCGCCTGAACTAGGGAAACAACAATCTTTGCTTCGGCGCTCACAGGCTCCTCTAACGTGGAGGTGTCAGTTATAGAATGCAGGGGCCAGTCTGAGGTGGGCATCTGCAGCCAACCGGGCCCTGACCACCACAATGGATGAGACGGGAGTTCGTGAGGCCATAATCCACGAGACGCACAATCAGCAGGGTTGTCTTGCGAACGTATGTGGTACCAATCTGAGCCCTGAGTGTGTTCGTTAATTTCTGACACTCGGTTTGCCACGAATGTTTTCCAGCGATGTGGAGGGGACTGGATCCATGCAAGAGCAACGGTGGAATCCGTCCATAAAAATGTACGGCTCACAGCAAGGTTCAGTGAGTCGTTGACAAAGCTCACAAGTTGAGCAAGCAATAGAGCTGCGCAGAGCTCGAGTCTAGGTAATGACACTTGCTTCACAGGAGCTACTTTAGACTTGGCCATAACCAAGGATATTTTGATTTCGTCACTAGCCTGACTGCGTATATAGACAACGGCAGCATATCCCTTTTCGGATGCATCACAGAAACCTAATAAATCGTTGGTAACTTGCCTGGTTGGGATCCATCGGGGGATTTGGACTTCACTGATACTGGGCAAATGAGATTTGAACTCTATCCATCTGTTTCCAACTGATGGCGGGAGTGGTACATCCCAATCTAGTCCACGCTTCCAGAGTTCTTGAATCAGCATTTTCGGCACAATAGTGATGGGTGATAACCATCCTAAAGGGTCGAAGATTCTGGCAGCTTCAGACAGAAGTTGCCTTTTAGAAATGGTTGACTCCGGCAAGTTGATTTGGTACCTGAATGAATCTGAGGTGGGGTTCCACATCAGCCCTAAAATCTTGATGGTGTGATCCCGATCGAGATTTAATGAGTGACCAGTAAGTTTATGATCATCAGGGACGTCTTGGAGGACTTCACCTGAGTTGCTGGACCATTTGCGCAGTTCCATACCTGCCTTGGCTAACAGACTGACTAGCTGAGCCTTTAGATGGAGCGCACCTTGAATGCTTTGAGCCCCAGTGATAATATCGTCAACGAACGTATCATCTGTTAAGGCGATTGCGGCTAGAGGGAAGGTCTCACCTTCATCTTTAACTAGCTGTCGTAGCGTTCTGATAGCTAGGTAGGGTGCGCTTGTGGTTCCATACGTTACCGTGTTAAGTCGGTAGACTCGAGGTGTCGTCGACAGGTTGAAATCCCATAAAATACGTTGATACTGGCAGTGATTGGGTTGAACAAGCACCTGGCGAAACATCTGACGGATGTCAGCAGTCAGGATGATAGGATGCAGGCGTTGTCGCATTACAACTTGAGCCAAGTCAGATTGTAATGGAGGGCCTGGTAATAGGGTATCGTTTAGAGATACTCCATTCGATGAAGGCTTGGACGCGTTGAACACTACACGTAGTTTCAACTCAGGTCCAACATACTTTATTACCGGGTGATGAGGTATAAAGTAACCATCTTCTCTCAGGATGGGTTTGTATTTTAATTGGGTCATATGCCCGGATTCAAGATAATCCTGCATGAATGTCATGTACTCTTCACAAAGAGTAGGATTGTTGTTGAGTCTGGTGCGCAGCGACTGATAGCAGGCATTAGCGGATCCAAAGGATCGGCCTAACTCAACGGTCTCGTTCTTGAACAGGAGCGGTACTACATAGCGGCCATCAGGAGTGCGTGAATGCTGTTCATCAAACAACCTCTCCGCTTGGAGTTCCTCCAGTGTCTGAACGGGTTTATACGGAATTTCCTCTAGCTCCCAGAACCGTCGTAGCGTTTGAGACAGTTCGTCGTCCACCGAAATGTGGAGAGAGTTGAGATTCCGGTTGCGGCCCTTCATAGGGCCCGAAATGACATAGCCTAGTGCAGTGTCAACTGCATAGGGCCCCTCTGGTAGTTTAATCGACTTGTGTTTTACCAGAGAAAAGTAGATGTCAGCGCCCAACAATATTTCAATTGGACCTGGCTCGTTGTAGTGTGGATCAGCTAAGTAGACCCCATTTAGTTCCTTGGAAGTAAATGGACGAAACTTCTGACCTGGTAAGTAAGCTGCAATGTTCTTGACTACAAGTGCAGCCACTTTGTAACGTCCTAAACTTTTGCGCGAGCGGAAAGGGCATGTAACGACTCCCGACACCGCCTTAACTTGAACGTTGGACACGCCACTGATGGAGAGGGTTGTTGGCTGCAGATCCAAACCTAATTTGACACTGCAACATTCAGACATCAAACTAGCTTGGCTACCACTGTCCAAAAGGGCTCTGATTGGTCTCCATTTCCCACAAGAGTCTTGTACGTGGATAAGCGCAGTACTCAACAGAACCCGTGAGACATTAGAGCTACGATTGGTTCTGACATTATGCGTTATCAACACTTGCGAATTGGAGGAAACATTATGATTCCGACTGGATCCAGGTTGCGCTGGCTGATGACTGGAATCTTTTCTAGTACCGTCGGGTTCGTCTAGATGGATCAGCGTATGATGGCGCTGATGACAGAGTCTACAACTCCCTTTAGACAGGCAATTCGCTGAGGAATGACTGGAGCCCAAACAATTGTAACAATGGTTGTTACTTTTAATCAGTTGGTGCCGCTGTAAAGGGTTTAGTTTCCGAAACTGAGGACATGAATACAAAGGATGCTGTTCCTTGCATTTTATACACGGAGGTGTATATGTTTGAGTGCTAAAAGCAGCCGCGTACTTTCTTACTGGTTTTGGTATAGAGGGTTTCCGTGTAATTTGTGTTGAATTAATGGATGAGTTCCCTACTGAACGGAGGGTCTGCCATTGCTGAGAATTAACGAACTCTTCCAGAAACGTAAGCAATGTCTCGACGTCGGGTAACTCGTCGTTGTCAAGCCGTTTCTCGAATCGGTTGCGTACATTGGTGTCTAATTTGAAAGAGAGTAAGACGGCAAGAATCTTACTCCACTGTTCTACTGGTTCATCAATAGCTCGTAGAGAAGCTAGATGTCCCCTTACCTTAGAAACAAAGGTATTTACACTGTCGTAAGATGTGCTGTCGAGTTTGGGTGTGTTGATAATACCTTCTACATGGAGCATCGCAATGAGACGTCTGCGTTTATACTTTTGAGTTAGAGTGGCTAACGCCGCCGTGTAGTTCGCGTCAGTCAACTTAAAGTCCTTGATGGCAGCAAGGGCTGGGCCAAGTAGGAAAGATTTAAGGTATTGTAACTTTTGCACGGGTGTTAGCGTTTCCATGGAGTCAACTGAACTCATGAAAAGGTCATAAAACGACTGCCAGTTGGCGAGATCTCCATCGAAGGGCTGAATGTTGAATTCAGGGAGTTTAGTCTGATTCATAATCGTTTGATTCAGGACTTGGAATGCAGTATCATGGGTGTCAGAGACGTTCATAGGATGCCTCTCCTCTTTTACAAATGGTGGCTGCTTACTAGTAACTATAAGGCGATCAAATTGGGTCATAACTTCATCGTACTCGCTGAGCAAGGCTTCTTGCATTCTCTCGTTCTCGGGTAAGGCTAGCAATTTCATTTGACATTCTTCAAACGCTTCAATTTTCGATGTTAAATGTTCAAATTGGGCTTGTACAAGAGGAATGTCATCTGGGGCGCTTGAAGCTTGTGATATCGATTTATTTAATCGAGTAATGAACCTCGTACACAGCAATTTCTTCGAGTTTAATTGGTTAATGTTTGCCATGGTGAGCTGTGTTGACAATCTGGATAGGTACGATAGAGTTGTAGGCTCAATCGTAAAGGCGATTTAGTAATATGTACGTTAATAATTGCGGGCCTTGTAGAATACGCCGCCGGCCGTGGCGGACAGTATAAATGCTCAGAGGAGGTTACAACGTAACTAGAGTAACGGTAATCGAAATTCGGTATACTAAAATCCTAAACGAGGATTAGCGGACGTCCTGAGGGCACGTAGTAAATTTGAATAGCAATACGTCACTCAGGCGATGACGTAGAATTCAAAAATCAAAATTTCAAAAATCGGTCAAAAATCGGACTTCGAAAAAAATCGGAAAATCCAGAAATTTGACTTTCAAAAAGTCAGTGCAGACCGAGAGCGCACTATATAGTCGAGCCGTTCAAAATCAAAAATTTCAAAAATGCCAACAATCGGACTTCAAGAAAAGTCGGACAATTGTGATTCGGAATATAAAATTCGTGAAATATAAATATATATTGCGTTAAGCAAATCTGAAAATGAAGCTTAAATGCGATTCTGAAAAACCGCGTTAAGCGAATTCCTAAAATCCGCGTTATGTGAATCCAACAAAAAACTCGTTAATTTGATCAGAAAAAGCTCGTAATTGGATCCGGCTACTTGGTGGATCATAAACTGTGGATTCGGCGCGCTGATTCGGCCAAAATAAATCCGGCTCGAAGGACCAGAAAATGTGGCGCCCGTTGCGCTGGTTTCGTAGGAGAGACGCAGGCGTCGCGGCGTCACATAGGTCTACGACTAAGATCGTAGGACCCGCCACACGTGGTGACCAATAAACGGTTCTGCTGATAAATTTGTGATGTGCGGATTTAACCTGCAGCAGAATTGCAGGTAAATCGTTGAAAAAAGGGGGCGCGTTACTTCAGAGCAGAGTTATACTCACAAACAAAAAAAAGGACAGGCAGGGTTCAGACGTATTTCACTCCAAGGGGTTATGCTTGGAGACTTATTACATATGGTTTGGTTTTCCCTGGGAGTAGAGGTATTCGAAGGGGCCCACACAGTGGTTCTGGAGGAGTAATAACACAATTCTGTCCTCTTGAATCCCTACTCAGCCGTTGAAATCGTAGAACTGCTCTGAGTAACACGAAAAATTATTTTGAATAATTTTTATTCAACAAACAAAAATTAATTGGGGAAAATGTAGCGGAAAATAGTATAAATAAAGTTTTTACAAATATATGTTTCTCCCCGACACAACCAGATACATTGGGGTGAGAAACTATACACCAATTAATATTCAATTACAATTTTCAAAATCTAAATTAACAAGTGGCACAAATAACAATGTGCGCACGCACAGGTACTGAACTGTGCGGCGCGTCAAAATACAATGAAAATATTAATTGAAATGTGTACTCACGCGTTCCGTATGAAAATACGGAAAAATACTTAGCGTGGAGTACAGATACAGAAGTTGGCTTCAGTTATCCACAATCGGACTCTACAATATCCTGGTGGAATCGCCGATGTCGGTTGATTACTGGCCCAACTTCTGGAGTGGTCTAATATCAAAATAACTCTTCTTGACGCGATCCAAAACGGGGGTTTTTTCCTTGTAAAAACGTAGATCCCGAAGGTGGTCAAGCACAAATTCTAGTTTACCAAATAGCTCGCAGCCTCGTCTTGGTAAACTCGAAACACAGTATATTGATATTATGCAAAAAACTCAAAAGACGTCTGTTCTCGATGAAAGACAATCGAGTAGTCGCCGTCTCAGACAGAATTATACAAGATTCTAGCGGTTCATACAATGAACGCTAGAATTGTATATGAAAAATAAGAATTCATAAAAATTACCAAAAGCGGTAATTTTGAATAGTTTTGCGACTCAAGTGGTCGCAACAGGTATCAATCGAAAGATTTTTTTTGCCCGCTTTTAATGATACCGAAAACTTTTGCAATTGATTTTGATATCTCTTTTTTTTTTTAATTTCTTTACAAGGAAACATACCTAAAAATCCCTTAAATATAACATATTTCATTCGTTTTTAGGGTGTCGTCGGTATGACCAACAAACCTTCATGTGTCTGTCTGTCTGTTCGGTAAAAACTGTGGTCAAAAGACTGAATCTAATAAGTTGAAATTTGGCACACTTATATAACTCTTTGACCCACATAAACGGAAAATACTGAGACTTCAGAAAAACATATCACCCGAAAAATATGCATAAATATGTATTTATCGAAAAAAATTTTTTTTATGCGTGTGGTATCAAATGTAAGATCTTAATACGTAGATTAACGATCAAATTAACGATTATTATTTTAAATCATAGCTAAATTATGACTTATAATGTTACGGATGTTATTTTATGGTACGGAAGAAATACGCATTGTTTTAAAATTAAAAAATCTAAATGGCCTAGTGACAACTAGCTACTTTAGGCGATGTACAGTTTGCAGTACTGCAGCATGTTCATATTTATACCACATTCATTTAACAGATAACTAATAATTTAAATTTTTAAGGTATCGAACAGGAATAAATCTTTTATAGTAGTGAAATACTTTTATTATCAGGTCGTCAAGGATGAAATTTGTAGTTAATAATATTGCCAACTTTAACAGCTTATTATTTGACATTGTCCTTAATATTTTACCGTGCTGTTTTTTTTTTTTTTTGTTGGAATTTACTCGTCTCGCCTGTTTCAAGAAATCATTGTATGCTCTAAAAAATATCAGAAACTTTTTTAAAAATAATTTTGTTGAAAATGGAACGGTCGGAATTTCGCACTATTATGAAGTATGAGTTCTTACTTGCAACTACGGCATCGCAGACTGTGCGAAACATTAATAGTGTATTTGTCTCTAGTGTTACTACGCAACAGACAATATAAAATTAGTTCGCCAAATTTCGTATAGGTAACTTAGAAAAAAAAAAAAACTGACTCGTCAATCACAGCAGAAATATACTGCAACCCACTGGACGAAATGATGCACAAACTTAAAGAAAAACAGCCTAGATTGGTCAACAGATCGACTCCTATCTTATTGCATGATAACGCTAAACCACACACTGCACTAATGACTGTGGCAAAATTACTGGAATTGGAGTTGGAACTTCTTCATCATCCTCCATACTCACCAGACCTAGCCCCCACTAACTACCACTTCTTCCGCAATTTCGACATTGGGACAACTTTTTAATAGGAAAACAGTTTAATTCCGACAATGCTGTAAAAATGGGATTCCAGGAATTCATTGACTCGTTCGCCAGAGTTTTATACCACCGGCCTGAACAACCTGCCACTTAAATGGCAAAAGTGTATAGATAATATGGGTGCATACTTTCATGAATAAAATAATTCCTTATATTTGTACGTTATCAACCAACCTTGCCTTTTTTTCTACAAATTTCATCCTTGACGACCTAATAGTAGTGAAATACTTATCTTATAAATCAAACAAATTTTTAATAGCGAGAAATACATTTATGTAGTTGAACGTTATTGAAAATTGAATTATAAAAACAGGGATAATGAAGAAAAAAAAAAAAAAATTGCGTAATTTTTGCATACTAAATTTAGTGTAGGATATAAAATGGAAGTTCTTAGTACTCAAATTACGCACAAAAGTTTTTGTCAAAAAGCTATTGGTATTGATATGATCACAGAAAAAATATTGTCCTAGACATCTAGGTTTTGGCTTCTTTCAATTATTAAATACTTACAAAACTCTGAAATGTGTGACACTCCACATCAGTTTTTTAATTTACGTTTTCGTCACAGGTTGTCTGGGCAAACACAAATCTAGTAGGATGTAGTTATACAATGTTCCAAACTACAGGTTTATTTCCCTATCAGAAATTATACGTTTGTAACTATGGACCAGCGTAAGTATAAATTATAAAATAAAATTGCGAAACAAACTATTAAAATATTTTATTTCAGTGGGAATATGATGGGAGAAGTGCCATACGAAATTGGAGATGGATGCGAAAATCTCTGCTAAAACTGATAACCGACTTCAATTAATGTTACTCTAAGGACAAATATATCTACAGGTGTATCCCCAATCCGGAATTATAAAAACAGAAAAGTATGAAAACCAAAATATGTAAAACCAGTGGCGAAGGAAGACCTCCCCGCTAGACTTGCCCTCCCATAAAAAAAAAATAATAATAATAATAAAAAAATAATTTTTTTTTTAATTTAAAAAAAGATTTAGGTAAATCTTCAAAAATACATCAAATTATGTTCGATACAATTTTTTGTCCAAGGCTTGGATTACTAGTTACGAATTTTTTTAAATTTTAATGTTTAATAACTTCCGCTTCCGGTTTCGGATTTTAATAAAAAACAATAGGATTCTTCCCAGTTTGTCATACCTACATTGAAATTTTTAAGTAAATCTTTGTTAATCATATTTTATTTTATTTTTTATAATAAATGTTACATAATAATAAATGCTAACATGAAACGTGAAATAACCTAGGCAAGGTCTGTTTCCGTACCAACCTAAAAAAAAGAAATTTCCGTTTAGTTCTACTTAAACTCGATTAATGAACTATATGTGGGCAGATCTAACATTCCAAATTAATTCAAAGACATACGTGTTTTTTTCTCAGCTTACTCTGTCGATTTTTTTTTTTTGAATCACACATTACTTTTGATTGGGGATACCTAACTAGTATATATATGCATATCAGTGATGGCTTTTGTTTTGATTGTAGGTCAGCTCAACTCCAAAAAAAAGACAACAAAAAAGTATTTAATTTTTCGTAATAATAAGCAACACAATATATACGTCATCATATATAATTTACAAAAAAAAAAAACACCGAGCGATTTTTCTTAAATTCCTACCATAATATATGCTCACAGGCTGGTTTGCATTCAGAATGCAATCCAGGAACAACACACAGCATACATTGAATGCCTATACATTAACCCCAAAGCAATTTAAGTCTGTTTCCATAAGAGCCAGCATGATGTAGGTCGAGTGCAACTTAGTACTCCAGCAACCGTATAACTGTGTTTGTGTGCGTTAACAGCGTTTTTATTTTATTAAAAATGAATTACTAAATTTATTAACGAAGATATTTTTAGTCTATCTTCCACGGATAAAAAGACTTGGAAGACTTACTCAGAATTTAAACATATTGCAATCCCTATCTAGTAAAAAATTAACCTTTAATAGAACATTTAATACGGACATTTATAATACACAAACGTTAATTTGTGGTTTTGATGTAAAAAAAAAAAACTTTTTGTTTTGTTTTTTATTTGGAGCAACAGAATGTTGGTGAGTTTGATAGTTAGTTCACTTTCATTTCATTATAAATAGTCTTCTAGGAAAATATATGTTTATCTAGAATGAAAACATATATAGTTAGTCACTTATAACTTATGTATTTAATAAGTTTTCGCCACACAATATGGATAAATGTCCCAATAAAAGAATGGCGACATATATAATCTATAATAAATTGTACCTATAAAAGCTGCAACCCCTAATTTCTACAGCACGAGCCGCCACTGATTCATATAACCAATTTATTGTTGTAATACTGTATAATATATAATGTACAATTTCATGTATGCAAATAACATGTAGCAAAAATATGTAGAACAAAAGAAAAAAATTAATTAAGTTGTTATCTTCAATCTTGATACAAGATAAATGGTGAAAAAGGACGTAAAAGATTGTCAAAACAAACATGTATATGGTAACGCTATATTTAAATAAAATTTTGTGTCATGAATGATTGATTGTATTTCATATAAACATTCTTTGTCATTTTGTACTCTCTATCAGATAACAAGCGTGTAATTCATACTAACGTGTTTGAAAATATGCAACCTGAGTATTTATACAGGGTGTATCGATCCTTTTTTCTCGAAAACGCGATATGTGAGTAAGTTGGGATAAAATGTTGATCGGTTCTAGGACACTAACCCCCGGGACATTAACCCCCATTTCAATAACCCCCGTGCCATTAACCCCCTGGACTATAACCCCCGTGACATTTACCCCCGGACAATAACCCCCCGTCAACAACCCCCGTGCCATTAACCCCCCTTATCAATAACCCCTGGGCCATTTATCCCCTGGCAATTGATTAATATTTTAAATGTTTATTTTTATTTAAAATTTGAACATTTGAAATTAGAACAAAATTGAACAAATGTAATTTTTATTTATAAAATGGTTCTAACGATCTTGATTAATTTTGTGAATGTGGGTTAACTAAAGTAATAATAAAACCTTATAAATATTTTCAAAAACCCAGAAGGGCCCAGTGTAGAATTTTTTAATTGAAAATTGTGCCATTTTTAAGCTTAAAATGCTATTTAAATATTTTAAATATTTTTTTTTTGTTTACAATTTCGAGTTACTGGCATTTTTTCAATATTTTTAGATTCTTAAAAATTCAAGGTCGAAGACCTTTTTTTAAGGTTAATGTCTGTCTGTCTGTCTGTCTGTCTGTCTGTCCGTCTGTCTGTGTACACGTGCAGAGCAAATTCGGCTGAAAGGATTTTTATGAAACTTCATATTTAAGCTTCTGCCATCAATGGCACAAGTTGATCAACTTTTGGTAAAAATCGGTTGACTAAAAATGGGAGTTTACTCGTGATTTTTGCGAATTTCACAACAGAAAAATATTTAGAAAAAATTTATTTTACAAAAGTTGCTATAAATACAATAACTAATAACTTTTATTTGAGACGTTTTTTGATAAAACGACAAATTTAAAAAAAAAATTGAAATTTTTTTGTATCTATTTATCTATTTATTCCTACTTATATGTAACGTTTCCATGGTTCTGATAAATAATATCTCTGTTGGAAAATATTTGGCCAAGTTATTTCTACTGTGCTGCTAGAATCAAGAGATACTCACTGTACTTGTACACGTGTACACGTGTACTTAACAATGACTTGCATTACAAAATTAACAAAAATTTCTAGAAATACCTTTACAATCATTCCAGTTTTGATCTCCGTGCAGTCCAAACACCAAAGTCTACACTATGCCACATTTTTACCACTTACACCTTGCACTTTTACCACTTAATAATAACTAAACACGCCAGAAAAAATGCAATGCCTCTTGTAAAAATCACCTATCTACAAATCAAGATGGCTATCACTGATAACGCTCATTAGGGAATATACTCATTAAAAATTAATAAATAAGATAAGTAACAGAATTGTATAAGTTGAATTTTAAAATATTATTAATGGGAATAAACACATTTATTCCCATTTATTTTGGGATTTTCACAACAGAAAAATATTTCGAACAAAATTATTGAACAAAAATTGCTATAAAAGTAATAACTAACAACTTTTATTTGAGACATTTCATTGATAAAACGAAAAAATTTTGTAAAATTTTTCGAAATTTTTTCATACTTATATGTAACGTTTCCATGGTCGAGATAAATAATATCTCTGTTAGAAAATATTAGGCCAAGTTATTTCTACTCTGCTGCTAAAATGTATTTTATACAAGTACTTTATGATGGCGGTCGGTCCTGTGGTGGCCACAGCTGATTTTTTTTTTTTTTGTGTGAATGTGAGTTAAGGGATGTAATAATACGCCCTTATCATATTTTCAAAAATTCATAGGGGCCCAATGGAGAATTTTTTATTGAAAATTGTATTCTTTCTGAGCCTTAAATGGAATTTAAACATTTTTAATAATGTTTTGGTTTACAATTTCGAGTTGATGTCTTTTTTTCGATATTAGTTTAGTTTTAAAAATTCAAGATTGAAGACATTTTTTCAGATTAATGTATAAAAATCGAATTTTCTTTTCTCAACTATCAAGTTACGTAAGTATAAAACAAATTAATTTAAGATTTACCATAAATAAAATAATATTAAAATAAATACTAACAAATTTATTTTTAAGGGAACTATTTATTTCATATATTCGATACGAAGAAGTCAACTTTTGTTGACCACTGGTTATTCTTAACTTTTAATTACACTAATTCTTACCAATTATTAGTTTTCGTGATTACTAATATGATATTTCTCTAACTTAACTATTTTACTAAATGTTGTACCATTGCATTATAATTTACACTATTGCATAAACCCTCAATAATAACACTCTTTATTGAATAGTTTACATGATTAGAAACCCGGTGGTTAATGGCCCGGGGGTTATTGTTACGGGGGTTAATGGCACGGGGGTTGTAGACGGGGGGTTAATGTCCGGGGGTAAATGGCAGGGGGGTTATTATCCAGGGGGTTAATGGCACGGGGGGTTATTGACATGGAGGGTAATGTCCCGGGGGTTATTAACGGGAGGTTAATGTCCCGGGGGTTAGTGTCCCGGGGGAAAAAACCGGAAACATTAATTTTTTAAATCGTAACGTATGTGGAAATGATGGAGCTTTTGAAAAGAAACCACATTTACATAATTATTTTTGTAATATCTTTCTCAGTTTACGAAAAACTATTTAAAACAATAAATTACTCAAATTATAAATTACAGATACATACGAATGTATTGCTTATTAAGTGATAAACAAATACAGACGATTCCGCTTAATTAGGGCAGCCGCTTATTTGGGACAAATCTCAAAGAATAGAAACCAAACCAAGGAACCAACAGTAAATTTACATGTTTAATTGGGACAACATTCCGCTTAATTCGGACAGAGATAAGATCACAGTACATATTATGTTACACATATTCTCAAGAAAATGTACAAAGAATTTAATAATACAGCGTTATTTTATGCAGGAAGGAAATGAAGGGAGCCCTACATCCGCACTGAATACCTGTGCTGATTTTGTAGAAGTGAAATGTTACAAAAACAAAAGACAGACTACACTTGACGCATTTTTGCATTGAATTAAATTGTATGTACCTATTTATTATTTTATTTTGGAATTTATTATTATTTTTTCTTAAAAGTTTATATTTTTTGGTTATATGTAATTTATAGTTTTGTCCAAGAGTTTGTAAAATAAAATTATTGAAAGAAAAATATGCATAGTTTAATTTTATGTGAAATTCGCTTAATTGGGGCAGCCGCTTAATTGGGCCAAAATGCCTAAGTCCCGATGTGTCCGAATTAAGCGGAATCGACTGTATTAGTTTCAACGGATTAGTTGATTTTCTTAAAGATGTCTTTCATTATGTATTTAATATTCCGTTACTTCTTGTAAGTCTTAGTTCAAAAAAGTTTCTCGAGCCAAAAAATAAATAATAACAAGATAAAAAAATCTTATAAACTAAGAAATATTAAAAACTGTTTAAGTATAAGTTATTTCTCGTCAAAAGCTCTATCCAAAGATACCCAACTCGACATACGTTACCATTTAAAAAATGAAAGTTGTACTTGATATCGATATCCTGACAGATCCCTATGACAGATGCACACACAAGGGAAGCTCACCGGTTCAGCCTCACCCCAAGTGCTCAAAAAACATGTTTTAACACATTTGTCTCGTAATTGAATATGAAACCGATCCTCCTGAGCCTCCCCTAAAACATTCTGGGTGCGCGCCTGTTCTACGATACTGTAAGCGTAACCTAAAATACCTGACTGTAGAGTGAATTCACTTTCATCTTAAAAAGGATGGTGATGCTTACCTGAAATGAAAAAATAAAATTAATATACTGAGAAACAACTATTGTCATAATATTAAGGCATTTATTGTAATTAATAGTGATATTTTCCATGAACAAATTCCATGAACATTTTTAGGGTTTTGTAGGTATGAACAAAAAACACTTATACCGTCATTTTGTAGTCTGTCTGTCTATCTGTCTGTCTGTCTGTCTATTCGGTAAAAATTGTAGCCAAACGGCTAAACCTAGAAAGTTTAAATTTGGCATGTAGAGTTTAAATGCACATTCGTCTGAACCGGAATAGTACAACAAATTATGTTTTTGGAAAATAATGCATTTTTTGTGTTTCTTGGTTGACGATGTAAAAATTTAATACGTTAAGTAACACAGTAAACAAATAAGCTTACATAGTCTAGTCGTTAGCATTCTAGTTATATTTTCGCAAATGTTGCATTTAATTTTTAAAAGCGTAAATTTAATAACCAGTTGGAATTGTTGAAATTATAATTTAATTCTATGTTTCAATGTATTCGAAATCATAGGGGCGGAGCTTATGACTTAAAACAACCAATGGAAGCCATAGGCGCAATTTTCAAAATCTTTTTACTCAAAGGGGTTAAACTATTACAGGTAGTGTACATTGATTTGAACCAGAAACGTACGAAAGGAATTTTTGATCAGATTGTGTTTTTGAAAAATATTATAGCTTTAGTGTTTTTGATAAAATTAATTATTTTTTTAATTCATGTTATGTAATGTTATGGATTTTTTTTTGTATTTATAGCTAAGATAGTGCGTGTATTTTTTTTAAATTAAAATTATTAAAAAAATTATATATTTTTTTAAATTGTTGCGAACTGAATCACACACCACTCCACACTACACTCAACACTTCAGTTCAGTTAGGAGTTCAGGAGTGTTCAGTTATTTTATTATACTATTATACGATGTGAATTAATCATACACATACAAAACAATTCAAGGGCCACGCTGCTAACATTTTCTCTAAAAGATACTTTACAAAATCGAAGATAAATAGATAAAATATATTCTTCGGCGAATCTTTAATAAAATAAAGTGATAAATCCCCCTAAAAATAAAATTAAAATAGTTTTGTATGTAGTTTCCCCCTCTGATACAGTCGGCAGAGTTTCAAGACGATACTTTTAGTTTTATAGGTCATTTAAAAATCCGATCGGTGCCCGCATCTTTAAATGATTAGACTGATCGAGTTGTGTTTTCAATATTCCAATCACGTTTCTAAACGAAGAGCAGCTGCACCGTATTCGACACGCAAGACTTTATTTCTTCTCTCTAGAAAATGCTATATCTCTGACGGTACTCGTAAAATTCGCACACAGCCGTAATACTTCATCTGTTTAGAATATTTATTTTATCTTGAGTAGACCAGGTTAATATTTTAACAATCTTTATGACATCAATATGTTAGAAAGACAAACAGTATTTAAATATTTGTGATAATATAATAAATTTTAAGTAAACATGTTGTAAAATATACTTGGAGCAAGTTAAACAATCTTGGAAAAAGTAATATAATAATATGTATAAAGCCTGGAACAGAATGCACAGCGCGCTACGCCGTCAGCACGCCGTCATTTGCGACGGCGTTGCTGAGAACGCCGTTGAATTTTCGCCTGCCCACAATGCAATAATTTTTAACGCCATCAAGTGTCACTTGACAACCTATATCTGTGTTTATACGTGCGCTTTCTTTTATTAAAAGTATAATGGATGATGAAGAATTGTGTGTGATGTTATTTATGTTGTATGCAAGTTATTTATACATACAAACACTTTACCATTCAGTAAAAACTGAGGTTAGGTGTTCTGCGTCAACGTTCAACGGCGTCAAAAGTTGGAAGTTGACGAACATTCAGTATCAACGGTGTTCGAACGCCGTAGGACGTTGTTCATTCTGTGCACTTGCATAGTACAGCCTTGCTTTTAACTTTGCGCTGACAGTTTGCGCCGTCTAACGGCGTCAACGCGCCATCAAACTCATTGCATTCTGTTTCCCACTTAAGTGTTCAGGTTCAGAGTATCCGCACACGAGCTTATCAAAGTGGCGGCGTTCGATGTTTTTGCCGAAGAGTTTTCAAAATAAGAAAGTAAGGATATTATCCCTAATTTAATAAAATCCGTCATATAGTCTAGGACAGTGGTCAGCAACACAAATGTGCTCACGTGCCACTTTTTGCATATAACTCTATTTGACACTCATCGCCTGCCACCTCTAAAAAAAAGGTCGACCTAACGTATATGATTTCTTTTTCAGCTCATCACATACGCTCGTCCTTGGTGTATAATCTTCTTACAGTTCATGTATCTTCTGATTTTACGATTACAGCACTGGGTCAAAATTAAAAAAGCGTGTTTTATTTTTGATTTGACAAAATAATCATAGAATTTTATTTTATAGAATATTAAAAGTTACTATATTTTTCTGAAGATAATACTTTTTGTAGGAAGTTGTCATTATTTTCAATGTGTCTATAAAATAGTCTAGGAAATATGTAGTGTTCGAAAACAAAAAAAAAAAAATTACGGTGTTTTAGAAATTGAGTTCCGTTTTCGAGGTTACATTTTGCGACCAATTTTTTTGCCGGAACTTCGAAAATAATTTCGAAACACGTGCAAAAAATGATTTTTGATATCTCCGTTCTGTTGCAAAATAAAAAAATATATATCTATACTGAATTAAAAAGAGATAAATTCTCAATAATTCAGCATTAATAAGTTTATTTATTTATTATTATTATTTTTGTTGTTGTTGTGATAAAAGAGGATTCACCGCTAGTGCCACAAAGTTGTTAAATTTATCAAATTCATGAAAAATGTAAATTTCGCCTCAAAATTAACGGAAAAATATTATTATTCCTTCAATTCTGCTAATTTCCCAAAATATAAGATTATTTTTAATATATATATATATTTTTTTTGTTGCGCAAACTTGCGGTAATGCTTGCACAGTTATTGAAAAAACACTTTTCGAATTCTCAGCAAAATTAATACATACGTATAATACATATTAAACTTCAGTTCTCGTTTTTAGGGTTTTGTAGGTATGACCAAAAAACCCTTATACCGTCATTTTGTCGTCTGTCTGTCTGTATGTCTGTCAGTCTGTTCGGTAAAAATTGTAGCCAAACGGCTAAACCTAGAGAGTTGAAATTGGGCATGCTTATACAACTCTTTGACCCGCACATAGGAAAAATACTAAAACATCTAAGAAACATATCTCTCTAAAAATATAAACAAATATGTGCTCATCGAAAAAAAAATATATTTTTTTTAAATTCTGTGTAGGGTATAAAATGAAAGCCCTTAGTACGTGGATTAACGATCAAATTTTTATTTTTGCAAAATAAATTATTTTGATGCGATTTTTGCCAAAATTGTGCAAAAAAAATTGTCCCACACCCTGTAGCCCAGATGGTTTAAATTAAAAATCTAAAAAAATTCTAAGTAATGTATATTGGTGTGAACCGAAATAGTACAACAGGAATTTTTGACCAGATTATGTTTTCGGAAAATAACGCATTTTTTGTGGTTTTTGGTTCACAAAGTACAAAAGTTATACCAATGTAAGACACTCACATGCAAGGCGTGCGATAGCTTAATGGGTTAGAGCACTGGTGTCGTAAGCTGGAAAACGAAGGGTTTCGAGTTCGAGTACGGAGCGAATTTTATTTTTTCTGTTTTTTTTTGCATTTTTATTATGTTGAAATTATTTTGTCAAAATTCTAGTTATATTTTCACAAATGTTGTATTTAATTTTTAAGAGCGTAAATTTAATAACCAGTCTTATTATATGATTAACAGACGATAAATTATTTTAAAAATATCGTTCATTTTGCCGTGATTACTACAAAGTAAAATTTGTCCTACACACTCAGCATACCGCCTTCACTTATTATATACCTGCGAAACCCTGAAATGTGTGAATATTCACACTTCACATCAATTTTTTATGTTTGTTCTATTATTTGATTGATTTTAATCTTAATTTTCACTAATAATTTTTCATGAAATATACTTATAAAAAATTATTTATTTCAACACTACCATGAGGTAGAGTATGTGGCGTGTTTTGTTTTTTATGGTAGTGTCCTGGTAGGCTTATACCACGTCATTTTATTTGTTGGTACTTTATTTTCCCTCTTTTTCTTGTTGAAGATTTGTCGGGAATAATTTTGTAAACATCGGTGCTTTGTAAAATTAGCTTGCAAAAGCAGGTTTAACATAGGTTTTCTTCCACCGACTGAGCAGCACGTGAGAATTGACACCGAACATACCATCAGGTCCAGAGCTGGTATGGAGCTTCGTAAATCTTCGTAAGGGCGGAAAAAAAGCAAAGATGAGTTAGTTCCTGTTCCCACCCTCCAGCCCACAGCTCCAGATAGTTTACTAAAACTAATTTCTTGCAAATGCAAGAAGGTATGGGGTCAGGCATGTTGATACAGACAAGTTGGTATTAAGTGCACTATTATTTGCATAAATTGTAATGATGCTTGTATTAACCAAAAAGATCTGCAAGAGCTTGATGAAGAGAACGAGAAAAAACTAGAGAACAACTTGAAAAAGTCATGGAGACAGAAATGGAACAAGTGTGCGCGATGGCAGTGGAAATGTATATTGAGGCGGATAGTACCGACCAGACCGACATCCATAAAATTGATGACGAACCCTGACCGGGTTTTTTTTACTGAAGATGGACCATCTGAGATTATAAGTATCAATCAATAAAACGACGTGGAATAAGTCTACCGGCGACACCACGATAAAAAATACTTGCCGCTTATTCTACCTCACACATCAATGAGTATACTATTCGCATGGTACAACAAAAATTATTAAATCAATCAAATACAGAACAAAAAAAAATCAGCTGTGGCCACTACAGGACCGACCGCCATCACAAAGTACTTGTTTAATTTATGCTGCTTTATCAAAAAATGTCTCAAATAAAAATTGGTAGTTATTGCTCTTATAGCAACTTTTGTTTAATAAATTTTTTCTAAATATTTCTCTGTTGTGAAATATTCGCAAAAATCTTAAAACCGACACGAGTAAACTCCCATTTCTAGTTAACTGATTTTTACCAAAAGTTGATCAACTCGTGCCAAAAGATTTGATGTCAAAAGCTTAAATATGAAGTTTCATACAAATCCTTTAAGCCAAATTGGCTCTGAACGTGTACACGGATCGACAGACACACAGACTGGCAGACAGACCAACAGACATCATGCTAAAAATAGTCAAAACGTTATGTAGGGACCTAAATTCGTAGAGATCCATCGAAATGTCAAAATCGATATGATCACAATACCTCCCTTATATGTGTTGGCGGTCGGTAAAAAATAGAACTGAAGTTTAGGTTAAAGCAGCGATTCCTTAACTGTGCACAGCGGGGCCCTGGGGCACCGTGGATGGGCTACAGGGGCGCCGCGAAAATGTTTCAATATTCCTTCAACTGTGTTAGTTAGACCAACGATTCCCAACTAATGCGCCGCGGCGCCCTGGGGCGCCGTGGCTAGGCTACAGGTGCGCCACGAAACCGTTCCAATATTCCTTCAGCTGCGTTAGACCAATGTTTTGGCTTGGGGCGCCGCAGAAAAATTCGATACATTAAGGGCGCCAGGAACCGAAAAAGTTTGGGAACCACTGAGTTATACCAATGTTTTGACTTGGGGCGCCGCGGAAAAATGCTATATATTAAGGGCGCCGGGAACCGAAAATTTGGGAACCACTGAGTTATAATATTATTTATGTTAATTTTGCAGCGAACGAGAAAAGTATTTTCTTCAATGCCTGCACATGCGTATCCGTAAGTTTGCTCAACAACAAAAAAAAAAAGAAAATAATAATAATAATAATAATAATAATTTTGCGAAATAAGCAGTTACAATAATATTTTTGCGTTAAGTTGGCGGCAAAAATTATATTTTTCATGAAAACGCAAAATTAACCAATTTTGCGACGAACCCGTTCATCCCTGCTGAACTATATAGAATTTATTCCTCATTAATTCAGGAAAGATATTTTTTTCAAATGTTGATATGAAACGGAGATATTTACAAGAAAACAAGTTGTTCGCGAATTTTCCGCAAAAAGTTATAGTCACAAAATGTGATCTTGAAAACAGCATCTCAAGACCAATTCATCTCACCAATATCCAAAACTCTCCCAAAACCTTCTACTAAACCACTGTTTTGAACACCAATTTTCTGGATTAATACTTTTGTTTTCATTTGTAACAAAACTTCAGTTTAACTCCATTCTCCAAACATTAAAAACGATGTGTGCATCACATTAAGGTTCTAGTGCTAATTCACCGGTATTTAAGCGAGCTTGCAAATCACTTGAGAATTTTGTGAAATGAAATTCAAGGCCACGCTCGGTAATTCCACGCCCTTGTTGGTCGTGTTTTCATCCTGAATGTCACCTCCTCTTTTGTGTGAATCACTTTGAGCTTTCAGTTTGGTTTTATTAGCCAACCGAGAGAACTGTTGAAATTTTTAATTTAGTTCTCCCATTTCAAGAAGGCCTTTTCATCAACAACATGATGAGATATTCTTTTTTATCAAGTGATCTCTGACACTTATTCTAAATTGTATTTTACAAAACAATGCTCAAAGATTTTTTCAGTGCTATGGAAATCAATAAAGTTAAAAAAGAAGTAAGAAAATATTACTATAATGGCCGGTATTATAAAGCAAAATAGTTTGCTACTAAATTTTAGTTAAGAGTTAAACTAATTTAACCCATAGATTTCGGTATTATAAAAGTTGGTTTAAAAAAGTTACCAACTAAATCTACAAACTTAATTAGTTGACAGATTTTCTGGGTACTAAATTATAGTTGGCAACTATATTTGTATTACATTTAAATAGTAAGCATTTTGTTTACATTGAAATAACTTGTTTTTACTATTTATACTAAAATATATATTTGATAATTAATAACTGCAAAGTAAGTAATAATATTGTACATAAAAAAAAAATACATATGAACACACAATTTACAGGTTATGTCATCAATGTCATCTGTCAGTAGTGTATCATCACCATCCGTAACATTATTTCTGACAGTAATAATGATGAAAATTCAAGAATACGTCAGTATTTAATTATTATAATGATGAACAATTTAAACACAGATTTCGGTTTTCAAAAGATACTGTTTTGTCTATTTTTTAATTAATTGATAATTAAATAAAGTCCTTAACTTATATTACATTATTTCTATTAATTGTTCTTTTTGTAATAATTGTTCAATTTCTGTATAATTTTTGCCTCTATGCCATTTTTTTTCCATTTGAAATACTTTTTAACTTCTACGAATTCTTTTTCACTGTCAAAATTATAGATTATAAACGTTAAACTGTTAGAGCTACAACAGAAATACCGCGAAATATAGTATAGGCATCTACCGGTCAGTTGTATAACGAACGTTCGGTCGGTAAATCTTGAGACTAAATTATTTTAGTTGCGAACTAGTTGATTAGTTGGCTGTTCCGATTTATAATACCAAAATTAAATAACATGTTATATTAGTTATTAACTAAATTTAGTTTACAACTATTTAGTTGGGTCTTAAGTTATGTTTTTATAATATCGGCCATAAGAAAATTATATTTACCGTATCAGTTCTAAGAATAGAGCTTTTCCATTCCAGTGACTTTATGTCCGTTGTAAAGCCGCCAGTTGAGGTCGTCATATAATAAATACAATAGAAACTCAGTTTAATTTATAGCGAAACTTTCAACAGACACCTGCATTTTTTAGGCGAAGTAATACGAATATCGAGGGTCATTTTTAAGGAATTTTTATTTCTACAATATCCAACATCCTTTCCGTTCCGTTCCGCTCGAGGCGTTTTTCCGAACGGGCGATGAGTTTGACAATCTCCACGCCGTAGAAATCGGTCGCCAGTCCATTTATCCAACCATTGTGTCTTTGACGTCATCATCTGTTTGTATCTGTTTTCCGCTTCAAAATCCCTTCAATTTTGTAAAGAGGTGATAATCGGAAGGTTCGCGCTATATGGTAGATGGTCGAACCATTCCCATTTAAACTTCTCTAGCAACGCGGCCAGAACGTTCCTCATCATGGATGTTTGTATTTCCACCATTAAATAAACAACACCACTTTCGCATATTCCATTCATTCATCACACCTTCCCTATACACTTCAACGAGTTGCTGATGGATTTTGGCAAGACGAGTGTTTTTTACATTTAAAAATCGAATCACAGCGTGTACTTCGCAATCGGCGGAATTAGTAATGGACATAGCTGATATTAAATTGCCGCACAATATCGTCTACCTCCACTAGCAACTTCAGACTGACTGATAACGTTGGAAAATTATCAGAGAAGGCATTAGTCGGTAAAAAGACTGCGGCGAACACTATGGGCGGATAATATGCGCAAACGGTTCTTATTTAAAAAATGACCCTCGTATGTACACTGGTTGGAGAAAAAAATAATCACTCAAATAGGTCAGTAAATATGTTATTTTTTTAAATTTCATACAAAATATGTTTACTTGATTAATGGTTCAATTTTATGCAACTCCTAACGCCATCCGTAAGCAAGTTTTTACGGGGACCTATAGACAATTGGTTGATAACGGCCTTAAGACTAGCAGGAAATTATCCCCGGTACAAATGAGTTAGTGAAATGCACGGTGATCTAAACATAGGCTTCATAAAAGACGATATCTACAAAATAATCGAGAAGTTCTTTACAAGAAGATTTCTTAGGAAATTACGAAATAAATAAACACCCCTTTAAAAAGTACAAGCATAACTCATCAAGCACATTTTAGTGTGAGTACCAGTGCTTAGTATCTGTCGCGCCCGTAAGGCCCTTATTAGTATTAAATTAAATTAATTTAATTTCATTTAAAACACAAAAACTTTTAGTGTTTTTATAAAACGTTGAGAGCCGCTACCTGCCAGTTCCAACATTATTTTTCACCAATCTCATATGTTGACCTGATTAGTGAGTACTTTGCCTAAATTCACGCGTCTCTATCGCGAATTAAGTGATATTTCACCCTCTTGGTTTATCATTTAATTTTTTTGTGCATTAACACCTGTTGAAGAAACCATCCGAGGACCCAGGACCCTGTTTTTTGGGATACCATTGCCACAGATGTAAAGATGGAAATAAATATTCTATGTATTTATGACGGAAAGCATCTATTTAAGTTCATTCCAAGTTTACATCAATCCAATTCCATTGTTTATTAATATTTTTATATCATATATTTCTATTCAGTTATCACATCAGCGCCGTAACTTGTATGTTTTGGTTCGCACACGTTTATTGAAGTATCGTTTTATTTGAATTTAAATTTAATATCTGTATTTTTTGTATTTAATATTATACAGTTTTTGTTATAAATTATCAGTTTGTTGTAATAGTTTATTTGTGGCACCGTACATTATTTCTGTGACACACATCGTATTGAGCAACGTTTTCCGCATTGTTTCTCGCTTGGCTAGGATTTTCAGACACATCGTGGGATTTTCTAGGTTTGGTTCCTCCAAAGCCATTACTTGTGGGTCTAGGATTTTAACTGTCTACACCCCAGCTAGGGCTACCATTTCCATTGTGTTAGTCTCCAAGAGCAGCCCCTAGGAGCAGAAGAGTTTATATTCTCTTCCCTTTCCTCTAGGTCGTCTGTGTCTTCCCCAGGTGCTCAACTCGGTGCGTCTCCGTGTCACATCTTTGTTTTACATTCCAGCCTTCTGCTGGTTGTCCTTTGCCGTCGCAACCGCGAAGACTATTTGTGTGACCACCCTACCTTACTTAGGCTGGGAGCGGGCGCCACAGTATCAGATATAAACCGATTAAAAAAATCTCAACAGACTAATATTAAGACTATAAAAGACTAATTGTTAAATAATATAAATAGTGAATAATAAGTGATATTGATTTTTGTTTCAAAATTTATTCCTTATACATTACAATTATGTTATAAATAAGCATATCAATTAGTACTAATACATAGCGTAAGTAGTTTAAGTCTATGGATACGTTTTTCGATACTTAAACATGTAATTGTTAACTAGTTGTAAGTAATTGTTCTAAATAAAGTTTATTAAAAATAGAAATAAAAAGAAATAAAAGGCAAAAAAATATATATATAAAGCGCAAATGGAGGTATAATAGTTATACCTTTAGGCAGTGACTAGTAGTGAATTGGAATCTACAGGAAAAATAGTTGGAATCTACAGGAAGACCAAGACAGACATGGTGATGCACAGTACAGCAAGAAGGGGATGAATACGGGAATGGCTGGAGACAAATAAAAGCCCTACCCATGACTCTTGTTAAGTACCGAAATTTCGATTGCTCTTCCTCAAGAATTATTGTATAATAATACGACGTCTCCCGATCCTCAATCTTCACTGTTAATTATCCTAACATTTTTATTCTATCCTGTTTAATTTACCTAATTTTGGATTTTGTCTATCCATCTTCTTTTAGGTTATAGAGGTTCCATATTAAAACTTGCATCTTCTTAGTTTCGATAACTGTGCATCTACCATTTGATGTTTGTGTCATTTAATCTGATTTGTCCGAATTTCTTCATAAATCAAAAGCAATAAATTCCAAATTATTTCATTCCTCCCTTTGTTTGTTCTTGATTTTACGATTCAAATCTAACTGTTGTCTTCGAAAATATTGCAAAGCGAACCAACGCAAATTGGGTTATTATTTAAATTTTATTTCTAAAATAGTTCTGCGTTGATTTATGTCACGTCTAGTAGTTTGTATTCTAGTTTATGATTAGTTCTGGAACTGAAATTATGTCATAATGTTTGACACTAATAATTTTAAGTCATCTGTCATGAACAACACCCTTCACTCTGCGCTACTAGCAGAGTGTGGTATGACAAATGTCAATATTATAACATGAATCATAATAGTATTCTAAAGGGCAATTGGCAGTAGTTTTGTTATTCAAAATGTTATTAACATACAGTAATAACCAAATGTTATTTTATAAGGACAATATATATAAAGGTTAAATATAATAATAGTCACAGAAAAGCCTGATGATAGATTGTTAAGATTAGAGTACAATGTGGGGGAACAGTCATATCATCGTACATATATAATTAGCAAGTGTGTGTATGTGATCTGGGTAACATTGTGACGTCATTTTTTCCTAAGGTACTCGTGATTGGTTAACTGGGAACACCCTGTCTCTTGACAAATATTTTACAAATTTATTCTCTAAGAATCTACGAATATAATTACACATAGAAATGTGTAGGATCTCGTAGGCATAAACAAGAAACACTAGATACTCCTATATGATTGGACCGATATGAACAATATTTTGCAGAATTATTCTCTAAGAAACTGCGAATAAAATAACATATAGAAATGTCTAAGGTTTCGTAGGCATAAACAAGAAAATCTAGACACTCCTATATCATATGATTGATAGCAAAAATATTTTGCAGATATATTTTCTAAAAATCTGTGGATAAAATAACCTATAGAAATGTTAATGGTTTCGTAGGCATAAACAAGATACTCTAGATACTCCTTTATCCTTTAACCGATATGAACAATATTTTGCAGATTTATTCTCTCAGAATCTACGAATATAATTATATATAGAAATGTCTACAGTTTTGCAGGCATAAAAAAGAAATTTTAGACAGTTATATCCTTTGACCGATATGAACAATATTTTGCAGATTCATTATCTAAGAATCTACGAATATAATTAAATACAGAAATCTCTAGGGTTCGCAGGCATAAAATAACGTCTCAAATAATTTTTAGTTTTAATAATATAAATGTAATGTACTGAGTAAAAATGAATCGTTTTCCCAAGTTTATGGATAAATAATCTAACTATATAATTAGCAAGTGTCTGTATGTAGTGTCGGTAACATTATGACGAAATTTTTCCGTTTTTTAAGGTTCTCGTGATTGGCTAACTGGAGACACCCTGTCTCTTGATTGACTGACAGGTGACACCCTCTCCCGTGATTGGCTAACTGGTGATATTCTGTCTCGTGATTCGCTCACCGGCAACGAAATTAAGATTCGTTAAAAAATAAAACCAAATACACATACAAACAATTGAAATTTTTATATTTTAAAACCTAGTTTTCTATATGTCTGCTTTGAAGGATAGACCTAGTGGTGTGTGGGAGCCGGCTTGTACCGTATCTTTCCTGATTAAACCTTCTTATATCTTATAGTAAAAAAGTTTGCAATGCTTAAACAATTCCCAAAATCACCCAGTATAATGGTCGTGTCACGCACGGAATAAATCAATGAGTGAGTCATACAGTCGATAGGCCACATTGAAAGGTGAAGAAATCAAGGGAAAATTAGCCATCGGTAAAGTATAGTTCACAGTAATGTTGAACAACTAAGGCCCAGTCTTTCCACCTTGAGGTAATTCTCTAGGTAACTATCTGACAGATAAGGTTATCTGGAACTTCATCTGCTGAATAAATGTTAATACCAATCAGTGAATTCAATACGTCAGTCTCATTATCCGTTAGATTATTATCCGATAGATTTGTATTAAAAGACGGGATGACATTTATTTAGCAGACGAAGTTCCAGATAGCCTTATCTGTCAGATAGTTACCTAGAGATTTACCTGAAGGTGGAAAGACTGGGCCTAAGTGTAATTGTTTTAAAATAATTAGTGAATAGTTTACACAAGCATCGTGTGACGTAATGTTCATAATTTAATTATTAATTTTTATTTTAAATAAACGATGGTTAATTTGTCTTAACTAACTTACGTTTACACAAGCATCGTGTTATGTAATGTTCATAATTTTATAATTAATATTTTTGGTTTAAATAAATTTTGTTATTGAGTATATTAGTGTTTCTTTTACGATAGCTCTATTCTTTTCCCGTGGGGATTTCTTTCTTCCAGAATTTAGGGCAATAGAAGAGAAGTGACTGGTGCCGTATAAAAATTTCAGGCCGCACATAGGTAATTGGTAATTAACAGAACCACCCTGCAAAGTCACATCTACCTCTAGACAGGGCTGGCCTTCTACTTTGCCCTGGGCAGCTGATAGCCGTTGGAGTCACTTCACATCGGTTACGGAATTCGTATTTCTCCCCATTTAGGTTTTTAGCGACCGACCGGAGAGCTGGTCGGACGCTGGCATGCGCCAACTATATAACGCTGGAGTAAGGTCGTAATATACTTTATACAATATATTTTAGGTACAGTAATAAATCTTCATCATCGTCATCTTCCTGCCACTCTTGTCCACTGCTATACATAGGCTTCCCCTGTTTGTTTCGTGAAGCTGCCAGTTTCAGGCAAATTTTCTCAAATCCTCTGTCCACCTAGTAGTTGGTCTGTCTGTTTCTGCTAGTGCCCTTCAGTGTCCACTCCAAGATTTCGTTAATCCACCAACTGTCTTAGAGCCATGTTACATGACCAGCCCAGTGTCATTATTTTATCCATATATTGGTTATTCTGTCAGCAAGACGTATCCTAAGCATGAGCCTTTCCATTGACATTTCCTATTTCCTCTTCTCTTAGTGTTTGTGAGCCATAAATTAAAACAGATAACACGTATTTATCATAATCTTTTCTCTTGAAGGAAATGAGTAAATGGCCTATGAAAACTTTTCTTAGTTTTCCAAACACTGCCCAGCTTAAATTCTATATGACACTGGATTTCCCGTGTTCGGTTGTCTCAGTCTCAACCAATACCGTGTCCTAGGTATTTATAGTTAATAAAATGTTTAATGGATCTGCATCCTATTGAGAAATCATGGCTCAAAATTAAGTTGGTCACAATTTATCTCGATGTTTGTTTTAAAACCTACGGTTTCTGAAATTTTATGCGCGTCTTTAAGCGTTAGATCCATGTCATAAATATTGGCCGAAATTAATATATCATGGAGGTATATAATAATGAGTTCTCGAGTAGATCAATTGAATGTTTTTTTAAAAAGCATTCTAATGCTGCAATAAATAGTTTTGAAAATGTATGGTCACCTTGCCTAACTCATTCATTAATAAATTACTTAAAAATTAATAAATAGATAAAATCAAAACAAAATTCGTTATATTTTTTTCTTAACATGTAACAATATAATTCGAAGTTATGACACTTTTTCAGATTGCATTGACCCTTACGCAAATTCAAAGGCTGAAATGGATAAAAGAAGTCTGGTTTTAACTAATAAAATTTTAAGACAAAGTTTTGTTTTCTCCATGTTGACCCGAAAGAAAGTTACGAATATATAAAATATTTATCAATTTCAAGTTGGATTTTCTTTATTCCATATGATAAGTTAAAAGCAGAATACATTATAGAAGCATTTTAAAATTTATGATAAATTTTCTAAACGATACGGAAAGATAACGTATTCAAAAAATATTCAATTTCCTTTCGAACGTCAAATAAAATTAAATCACACAAAAAATAAAGTGTGAATTTTCTGAACTGGGGTAAGATGAGCTTAACATCTCTCTACATGTTGCAACAAATCTCTCAGAAAAATTTTTCAAAAAAAAAATTATCGAAGCAAAAAAACAGATAGTGTGTGGAGTATGTGATCTCTATAGAGCACCCGAAGGAATGACGCGAGTTGAGTATTATTATTGTCAACGTGGGACGGATCAGCTTCGAACGGGAATAAGCTTTGTTCGTGATAATATTTGAAATGTTTGCTTGCGTTGACGAAAGCTCAAACGGTCAGTGGCGTACGAAATGTGCCAAGTAAGCTACATTTTATGAGGGAGTTGTTCCAGTTACAGCAAAAAAATAAACGTTTCTTAAAGTCTAAAAATATTTCTTAACAGGTGATTTCAAGTCTTATCATATTGCCATCAATATCTTCATTGTTTGTGTCATTTTAATACTTGATATATTTGAAACCAACAACTCTTGATATTCAGATGAATAATGCGTGCAAGAAACGACTAACAAAAGCCTAGGACTTCCTAATCAAATTCCTCCAAACTTTCCTCTTGCCTTATCAAATTTCGACCTTGACCTAGTTATTTAGGTCGTTATGCATATTTGTCTTTACAAACCTGTGATCCCGCTCTTTAAATATTCCAAATACATACCGTTTTATGATTTTACATGTGCAATTAATGTGGTAGGAGTTATACGGGTTTCAGACAGTAGTACTACTAAATAACGTAATCATTTTTCTTTATCAACAGGTTAGCTTCGAAATCCTTTTGTTTTTTGTTAGTCAGGTTTCCTGAAATTTTTATTATTTTTGTCGTTCTTCTTCTTCTTTGGGCACTATCAGTAAGGTTGACTTTTGGCTTTACTCACATAAGCCCTCCATCTCGATCTATTCATTGTCAAGTCTTGCCAAGTACCCTGTATACCAATACTTGTCAGATCTTTTGTTAGCTGATCTCTCCATCTCTTGGTCCACTTGGTCTCCATCCTGGTCGACGGGTATTCAATCTTCCTTCCCATATCTTCCTAACCATTCTGTCCTCCATCATCCTCATAACGTGTGCTATCCACTGTAATCGTCTGCCTCTGAGTTCCTGGGTAATACTTGGCCTTGAGTACAGTTCTCGGATATCTTTGTTCTCTATTCACCATTAATTTGAGTGGGACCAAAGATTCTGCGTAATATTTTATTTTCGAAAACTATGAGGTGATGTCGATTTTTGTCGTTAGGAATAATAATATTAAAAATACTAATAATAATAGTTTGCGGCTGGCGGACGCTTGTCAAGACCTGACAAACCCCAAATGATAATAATATGGTTATTATAGTTTTTTTTGTATATGTATTAGGTTGTTACATGGCATTATGAAATTGTCTGAGCGTTTGTCCAAAGTGATAGAAAATAATAGACAGTATATTTGATAATAAAAGTTTTTTTTGGAATGTATATTTTATTGAATAAAAGGTGAAAAAAACGAACGGACTTATGTACAAACCCAATACATACAGATACTTACGTCAATATAACACTGTAATTAAATGGCATCCTAACATGTATCCTTAAAGAGAAAATTTCTATTTTTCCATATTTCGACTGGTTATTGTTGTAGGCAACTTATTATACAGGTAAATGCCTTTGAAAACAAGCCAATTCCTACTTGTACTATACCTACAAAATGGCACCATAAATAGATCCCTATTCCTAGTTTAATAATTATGATTATCTATACTTCTCTTAAATACACCTTCATTCTTTTATAAAAGAAATAGATTTAAAATGGATCGAGATGGAACTGTTAATATGATCGAGCTGTTTTTATATTTCCTTACAACGATCAAGGAGTTTTGCTCCAGCCATTATCCTTATTACGCGTTTCTATGTCTTAAAAACTAGATCACACGAGAATATACAAGGTGTCTCAAAAGAAATTTTATATTTAGTGGATCGATTAAAAAAAAAGTAAGCCGTATATAGAAAAAATGTTTTTTAATTATTAAAATACACTTTTTGGGGATTTATTTCTTAAAAATAATATCGTCTAAATGTAGACCCTCGCGTTCTCGGCACTCATTTAATCGAACAGTAAAATTACTTATGACGTCTCGGCAGGTGGGCTCCAGGGATGGCTGCCATTTCGTGACGGATATTTTCTTTCAAATGCGCCAGTGAAGTCGGTTTATTGGCGTAAACTTTAGATTTAAGATAACCCCATAGGAAAAAGTTCATAGGGGTTAAATCTGGACTGCGTGGAGGCCAATTTATGTCACCTCTCCGGGAGATCAATTTGCCTGAGAAAATTTCACGAACACGTGGCAGAGACATATTGGACGTGTGTGAAGTTGCTCCGTCCTGTTAGAACCATGTTCTTTGGTTATAACCAGGAAAGTTTTGCAGTTCAGGTACCAAGAAGTTGTCTAACATCTCCACATTACGCTCTGAATTCACTGTAACTGCACGCCCCCTTTCGTCTTCAAAAAAGTAAGGGCCGATAATTCCTCGCGTCGACATCGCAGCCCATACGGTCACTTTAGGCGAATGTAGGGGTTTCTGATGTTTGCGTTTCGGATTCGTTGCACTCCAGTAGCGGCAGTTCTGCTTATTTACGTGGCCATTAAGATGAAAATGAGCTTCATCCGAAAACAAAATGTTGGTAAACGTTGAAAATCGCTCAATCACCTGATTTACGAAATTAAGCCTCTGACTGG
The DNA here is from genome assembly GCA_963971575.1 of Liopterus haemorrhoidalis. Lineage (NCBI taxonomy): Eukaryota > Metazoa > Arthropoda > Insecta > Coleoptera > Dytiscidae > Liopterus > Liopterus haemorrhoidalis. The sequence continues at coordinate 41,389,768 of OZ020615.1, forward strand.
CATCTTGGGGCTTTAATCCTTGCACTAACTGAATTTTGTAGGGGTGCAGCTTTAGGTCTTTGTGCATAATGCGATGTAATGATGATCTATGCACATTTAAAGCACTTGCGCGCTTCCGAATTGAAAGGTTCGGGTGGTCAAGAACAGACTGATTAACATTCTCCACGTTTTCTACCGTTCTTGATGACCTAGGTCGCCCGGATTTTGATTTATCCAGCGTTGTACCAGTCTCTTCAAACTTTTTAACCCAATATCGAATGAGAGGAATGCTTGGCGCATCGTTAAGTGGCGAAAACCTCGAATACTGCAGAATTTTCTACGCGCTACAGTCGCCGAATCACCGTTTTTGTAAAACTCACGCACGCATAACGCGCGGTCTGCTCCCGAGAAACGCTCCATAGCGACTGAATTCCCAAGAGCCAGGCTACCGATTGACATAACCCCCGCGCCCCTCGGATACGTTGCGTTCACGCAGTAAGCTAAATAAATATAAAATTTCTTTTGAGACATCTTGTACTTCCCCAGAACATAATCCCATAATTAATAAGGGATTGGAAGTGAGAAAAGTAAACAATTCTAACGATTTTAACTGACAAGTTACATTTTATTTATTTTCTATCATGTAAACTATGCTGTTTAGTTGATGGCTAAAGTGATGTGTCCAGTTAACCCATTACTGCATTCTTATTGCTAGAGAAATTAATTAAAAAAATATATTTAAAATATTAATTATTATTTTTATGAAAAAATAATAATTAAAATAATAATTTAGGGTTTGTGCCATACATGGAAAATTATGATTCTACATTATGTTACAAAAGAAAATGATTCCGTATTATTTGCTCATCAATTGTTAGGTGTTCTTCATTAGGAATTAAAAACAGTCGCCCTCGAATTTTTGTAAGAAAAGGTCGTATCTTCTAGTTTCCTTTCTCAATAAATTCAGAGTTATCGTTGAAGTGCAAATTTCGCTTGATATCCTCAAATCTGAGATCTGATCTCCATTACTTGAGATACTGCAGGATCCATTGCTGTGTATGTGGCATATATGAACATTCATGAAGTATCGTTCTGATTCAGTTTTAAAAGTAAAATAAAAAATAAAAATCGGAATGTGCCATATATGGCACACTATGCGGTAAAGGTTAAGTTTACCGCCTAGCTGGAACCCAAGGAACTTCATAGTGCAATCCTGTTATAATGCATTATAAAACATTTACTAAGGTGTTTTAAGGATATTCGCATTCTTTTGACCTGTAGTATCACCCATTAAAAAAGAAATAAGAAGACCGTATAGTTTAATATGAACACCCTGTAAAGTGTAAGAAACAAAAATTTAAATGCTATATTAATATTTATTTATTTGTTAAAAGTATGTATTAGTGTACGCAGCCTTTTCTCCTCCGTTGTATATACTACATTTCATGTATAATTTAATATAGGATGTATGCTCTTAATGGATACTTAGCAAATTTAAAAGCAAAATTTTAAAGCCGTGCACTTAACAACTATCATCATTTTAATGTGGAAACATCGTATTTTTAAAATAGCATCATTACAACAGCAATTCAAAATTACTAACAATTTTCCCGAATATTGTGCTCTTGAAATAAGAGTATCTTTAAAATTCAACATAATTGCAACCATTAAATCTCGGTACATGCATTCCGCGATTAAAATAATTATATGGATTTAACGTTCCAGTACTTTAAAGAAATAAAACAAAAGAATAAATAATATGAAAATTGTTAAAGGAAATAAGACCATAAACTTCAAAATTTTCTATTATTTACAACATATTTTAACAATAGTTGTCTATACTTTTTTACCAATGACTTGTTGTTAAGAACACTCATAGAACCCATTCTTGGAAAACACCTTCAGATTCCTTTGTCGTATTCTTGATAACGTATACATATAGTAATATCTTTGAAATAATTTTGCAATGGTCCAATATTAATGCGGACACCGTTATATTGGACGTTTGCCATTGCTGATAGTACTAGGCTAGAATAGTTCAATATAATTAGTATTAGTATCTAAAAGATATAATTAGGGATGGGAATTTATTTTTGAATATCGATATATGCGCGATTCGATATATCGTAAGTGTGATATTGATATTCGATATATATCGAAGTAAAAATATCGATATTTTCGATATATCGAAATAACTAACACGTAACATGTAAGATATACAAATTAGTTTTTTTTTTTTTTTTGTTTGTTTGCTTGGCTGGAAAAAAGTCGCCATTTATAGTAAAAGAACTTATAGTAAAAGTACTTTTATAGTGTATTACGGACTATAAATGTTAATTAAAAATATTCCTTACGTTGTAAAACCGACTTTAGATTTATTGGTCATGATAATTTTTTTTCTTTTTTTAATTTTGGTCTTTGCTACTATGACCATTATCCAGAAGATGCATTTTATTTTTGAAAAATCCATGCCATAACCGGGATTCGAACCCGAGCCCTCATGGTCTAGAAGTTAGTGCATCGGTACACTAACCACTACACCTTGGTGACCGGCATGATCATTATTAAGAAAGTGAAAATTTAAAAAAAGTATGCGTAATTTTATTGATTTTATCTTTTTATTGACTGTTTAATTTATTGTTTTTAATATGTAGTGTAGTCATTTAAATGGGCTGCGTTAGACGCAAATAGCCTTTGTTGCTGTGCGCCAAAAATTTCAACTAACTAAAAATTTAAAAAAATATATATTAATACCATTATGACATACAATTTCAAAGGTGCAAATTATTGAAATCAAAATTTCGTCTTACTTTAACGATTAGGAGGAACTAAATCGAAATTGCGTTATTTTAGGTTGTCACGTAAAGGGACCTTGCTTGGGTTATTTCATGTTTCAGGTTTGGTATGTGAATATTTAAAATTCCAACAGTGAAACTAACGCCAGTGTAACCATAGAAGACATATGTCAAATATTTTAATACATTTTTCCATATTTTGAAAACTGAAAAATAAATAAATGGAACATTTTTATTAAGAATGACAAAAAATTAAAATGCAATGAAAAGTACATTTTATAATGACAATCAATTTTATCTAGAATTTGCAATGTGAGTATGATTTACAGAGCTTAAACAAAATGACCAAAAGTCCGAATTAATATATAAAAATTACTAGATTTCAAAATCTAGTTCCGCCTAAACGTTTGGAATTGCCTATAGTTTGTTTTTACAAAAGTGAACAGCATATATAAGCTGTTCACATTTGTAAGAACAAACTAAGAGGGAATTTTGTTTTCAATAGTTTGCACCTTTGAAGCTGTATGTCATGCTGGTATTAAAAAATGTCACTTTTTTAAAATGTCGATCTATTTGACATATGTCATAATGAAAAATGATATCTTACAGTCTGTTTCAAACGCTTAGGCGGAACTACATTTTGCAATTTAGTTACTTTCATCGCTTAAATCGTGCTTTTCGGCCGTTTTGTTTAAGCTTTGTAAATCATACTTACAATAAATATTGTTTGGTTAAGGTTAATATCATTTTAAAATGTAATTTTCTTTATATTTTGATTTTTTGTGTCATTCTTAATACAAATTTCCCATTTATTTATTTTTTTGTCATTAAAATATATAAAAAAATAATTTAATTTTGACATAGGTCATTCGTTTCCATGGTTTCATTGTTGTAATTTTAAATTTTGACGTTCCAACGTGAAAAATTAAATAACCCAAGAAAGGTCCCTTGTCGTGACCTTAAAAGAACGAAATTCCCATTTAGTTCCGCCTAAGCGTTTGACACAGACTGTAATTATAATGATCATAACCTTATCAACCTAAAGTCGGTTTTACAGCGTAAGGAATATTTTTAATTGAGATTTAAAGTCAGTAACACACCATAAAAGTAACCAAATTAACCAGATCTACTGTGTTCTTACAAAAGTGAACAGCTTATATTTAAATGTAAGAAATATACAAGAATACCGATATTTTGTGCGAATATCGATATTTTGCGCGAAATATCGCATTTCAAATATCGATATAAAAATATCGATATATTTTTCTAAAGTATCGATATTTTCGAAATATCGATATATCGTTCCCATCCCTAGATATAATACTTCATGAGTATATAAAATATGTTCGGTCGTTTCGGAAACTGCTCAACAATCTGTTTCCGTCTTCACAAATAATGACGATATAGTTAATTTAATTTACTGTGCATTAATATGTAACATTTATATTAATAATGATTGTATTATATTAAGCTCTGAGCTTAACATTTCATGTATAATTTGATATCATGTTTGCAGTAAAGCAAAATTTCATATAATTAAATGAATGTCACAAAACCCTCACCGGAAGGAAAAGCTTTGTATTTTAAGCCTTATGTTTAAATATTATATTTAGAGTCTAAACCTTTCATTTTTGCAATGCAGATGAATGCTTTAGTCTACTACAGCCAATGTACTCAAAAACAATTTTATATTATGTGACGCAGATACGGAAAAGTAAGATATTTGGTCGCATTTTAATAATGATTTTTTGATAGTTATTTTATTATTATGCCATAATAGGTTCATAATATGCTTCATAATATGACGAAGTAAGATGATTGTAGAGGGATACAAGTATACTAGTAAGAGTCGTGATACGCCACTTACGGTGGTAAGACCACTGACGGGCGATATTAAGAGAATTGCCCGAATTTGACAATTAATAGTCCTAGAAAGAGTGATTTAGAGAAGCAATGACGAGGCTTGTGTTCAACAGAGTATCGGAACAGAATATCGGTTTGCAGAGTTGTGGAGAACGATATCGGCTAGTAGTTGACAATGAAAAAGATGATAAGATATCTATTTTTTTTTTTTTTTGCTGTACAAGGTAAATGATTTTTTCTCATACATAGTCATGGGTTTTTATTTTTCAACTAACTTTGTTTTGCAATCCTCGAACATGTTCTTCAGCCATCTAAGTCTTCCCATTTTCCATATTCTGTACTAATCTTTTCCATGGCTCACCTTCTCGTAAATCTCTTAGTCTACTTTGATACATCCAAATTAAACTCCAACCTATTTTTTCTTATTTATTTTTTTTTTTCTTTTCTTATATTTATTATTATTTTTTTAAACATACAAGAGCATTCAGCTTTGTTCGGTTTATCAGTTACATTAGTGCAAAAAAATAAATAAATTAAGATGTATACCTCATTTCTGCATGAGTTTATTCCAAGCATAGTTTCGAAAAATATTTTACACTCTTTTTTTTTTTTTTATTAATTAATTATTGGTTGCCTCAGCTACTATGGCTATTGGCCACCAGGTTACATAATGGTTTACATGCATATGTTTGTACAAATGAATTATTTTAAGTTAAATTTTTGATTTGATGTTGATATCCTTAAGGTACTGAATGACTCTGTCTTCTATATCGGTGTTATTGGCTAGCAGGTCCTTTAGAGTTGCTGGTAGGGAATTATTTGCTCTCTGTAGTTGGTACTCTTGACAGTCTAGAAGGATGTGTTCTATGGTTAGACGAGTGTTACATGTACTGCATTGTGGCGGGTCGGTTTTTTGGAATATATGTACGTGGGTGTACATGGTGTGCCCAAGTCTCAGTCTTGTTAATATCACTTGCTCTCTTCTGTTAGTTCGGGAGGACCATTTACTTACACTATCTTTTATTTGGTGTAAGTGGTTATTTTGGATATTTTGCCATCCACTTTTCTTCGAGTTTTCTTCGGATGTAGTTCTTTAGGTCATAGCTTGGAATGGGTATGTTCATGATTTCACTTATGGCTTCTTTAGCTAGTTGGTGAGCTTGTTCATTACCTTCGATTCCTATATGTGAAGGTATCCTTACACTCTCTATCGTCATTGTATAAGTCTATTTGCAATTTTTTAAATTCAACCAATGTTGTAAAGGCAACAATATTACTATATCTCTCTATAATAACGAAATATTGGGCGCGTTTAATGAACACAACAGTTAAGTATGGTTACTTCAGCGGTTCGCTGAACGAATCGGCTGACTACGTTTACTATAATAAGATTACCAATTTTCTAAGCGACAAATTTTGTTTATTTCTTTATAGTAACTTCATTCACTGTGACAAGGAACAAATTAACAATCGGTAGTTTTCGATTGCTGTTATAGTCCGTTCAAATGTTAGAATGCTCTATTGTTCTTAGGGCAATAGAAACCAGTGTTGCCAAATGTTGAAAAACTTCCAATTGTGTGTTATTTTGTTGTTAATTCACTTATAATAAATGGAAATAGTATCAGACACTCGTATAACCTACAAAAATTAGGTAAAATGGTACACATATGAATAACCATTTGTAGAATACTGTGTCTTCACTGATCAGCGCGTTTTACAGCCGGCCACGTCGCCAAGAAAGGAAAGCACAAAGTCATTGGAAGAACCCATTAGAGTGTATTAAAACCCCTATTACTACTCCATTTGTTACATTTAAATGTTTGAACGGGCTAAAGTTTAGCGAACTTGCAACAGTTATCTGCAATCATCAAGTAAACATATTTGTGCTGCTACTCAACAGTTGCGTTCGCTAAACGCAACCATTCAAAACACTACTGTCAAAATTACTGTTCTTCCAGGCTTCTGCTTGGTCCATTTAAGAGTTATTAACTAATACAATTCGTAAAAATAGTAAAACCGAGTACATTAAAAACGTAAACTAATTTGTTACATAGAACAGTTCCATAGTTTTCCAATGCACATATTAGCTAAATGAGTTAAGACTAAAAAAAAATTAAAACCGATTACAGCTTAATTTGGATAAATGGTTCTTTAGAGCAATGTTTCTCAAACGTTCGACAGTTGCGGACCACCAACATCAAGAAAAACATTTTTTTTTGCGTAAAGGTCCATTATTAATACTAATGGAACTTTGTGTGCGCGGACCATCAAGAACTGACTCGCGGACCACCTGTTGAGAAACACTGCTTTAGAGTATTTTTTGTTTTACATATTTATTCTTTACAAAGCTTTACCAAGCATCTGGTTTATAGTTAGTTATTTATATCAAACATATTTAAGAATTCTCAGTAAATAGAACTGTGGACAGTACTAATGTAATATCCTTGTATTTGTTCTAGACTTCTGCAGTATCACCTTTCATTATCTACAAATACCAAAACTTGGTAAACAAACCATCCTTACCTTTGTTTAGTCTTCCAGTATCATTTAATACCGTAAACATATCAACAACCAATTATTGATCTCACAATTGAAAACATTTTCGTTTTCTTTGATGTGTATTGTTATGTTCGGTTGTGGTTTTTTTTATATTTACCTCGATGATGATTAAAAGAGCCCACACATGTTTATGTTCAATTTCAGAGAATGTCGAAAATGTTTTCTGGAAATGATCGTATTGACTACGACTGCTTTAGCGTTGAAATTGTTATTTTCATAGGAATAGTATTGGATATTGGAAACATAAGTACAATTCAGTTTTTTTAAAGAAGTCTGTTCAGTGACAAATGAATGAAGCAACAACAAACTTATTTATATATATCTATCTAATTAGAAGTAAACAGAGCCAAAACGAAAGTGATTGAGTTCTGAAAAGGGGGAGGAAGGAGAAAGAAAGTAAGATGGGAGTGGCAGGAAGAGAAATCGAAGAAGTGAAGAGTATAAAATACCTGGGATACGTGCTAACAAGGAACAACAGGCAGAGCAACACGTTAGGAAAATAGTTAAAAAGTGGTTATGGGAAAGCTACGGAGCATAGAGAAGAGGAGGTTTAATGGCGATATCAAGTGGAGGATGAAGATATTCGATGCAATAGTGAAGAGTATCCTTATGTACAGAGTGGAGATTTGGAGATGAAAGGAATGGGAGATGATGGAAAGGGTACAAGAGGACCATAAGATGGACATTGGGTGTAGACAGAACGACTCCAGTATATATTGTGAGAGAGGAAATGAAGAGGGAAAAGCTGAGAGTGGGTGCCAGAGTGAGGGCAGTGAAATATGAGGAGAAAATCAGAAGGGAAGAGAATAGGAAAATACTAAGAGAATGCTGGGAAAAAAGAATGAAGGAAGAACAAAAAGACAAATTGTCAGGATGGGAAGAGACAAGAAAAGAGTACTTCTGGAGGTGTGGAATGGACATAAGAGAAGCAGAGGGAAAGAGAAACGGAGGAACGGATAAGTAGAAGAATTGAGAAGGAGGGATGAGGAGGTACAGAAATAGGAAAGAACAGACGAAATAGACAAATCGCGGTGTGTGAAAAGTTATAAAGAGATTAGAGTCAGCGGAATTTCAAGATACTTGAAGGGAAATAGAGGAAGATCAGAGGATAGCGAGATTGAGATGCAGCAACGAAGAGAGGAACAACAGGTACTGGGCAAAGCCAGAGGACAAATTCTGTAGAATGTGCAAGGAAGAAGAGGAAACATTAGAGCATTTAGCGAAGGTATGCAGAGAGGTAGAAGTCTGGGAGGAAGAGATAAAGGAACTGATGATTGGGGAAGGCAAGGGAGAAATATGGGCGGGAGAACTGGAGTTAAGAAGGAAGTACAGTACTTAGACAAAATATTATAACCACTTATGATTTTTTAAAAATTCATTGTTTTACACAAAATCAACAAAATAGTAATACGCCAATTTTATTTTTATTTTGTATTTTATTATTTCAAATTATTTTAGTAGATTTATAAAATGTTTTTAAAATTTTGTGTTGCCCCCCTTTGCTTTTATTACTGCCGCAATTCTTCGAGGCATACTCTCAATACATGCCCTCATGATATCCGGCGAATCACCTGCCCAGGACAAATTCGGTACTTTTTGTTCTTGCAAATCAGTCTCAGAATAAAAATACAGAGTTGAAGATGTTTAAAATAGCTTATCTTAAATAAATACACGATATGTTCAAAAAATAAATAAAGTAGCATATGATTATATGTCGGCATTTTTAATAAACAGTTGTTTTTGTAAGTGGTTATAATATTTTGTCTAGGTACTGTAGATCGGAGAGGGAAGCCGGAATAAGATTAGGAAGAAAGAGGGACACCGGAGAAAGAATAAAGAAATTAAATAAAAATTATTGTAATAATATTCATATTGTAATTCTATTTTATTTATTTATTTTTATTTCTTTCTAGTAGTTAACACCCTAAACGTCGCAAGGCCTAGGAGAAATAAAGAATATAATATATATTTATATCTCGCACATGTCTTCCAACCATGAGAGACCAAAATCTATATTAATAAAATTGGACGCTGTATCTGCTTATTTATTTTTTCGGCCTAATATTTCGTTTCTACACGTTTCAGATGATTGAAACATCTTAAAACTTTTATTCTAGAAGCGTGTTTCGGGGTTTAAACTAATTTAAACTTATTTTAAAAAAAATAAATATCTCCCTTATTATTGACTGAACAGAAAAATGTGGTTAGTAAAATTGTGAAAACAAATCTTTTTTGTTCAATACATTTTTTCAATAAGATGAATATTGGAGGAATTCGGCGGGGGGATAAATACATCTACCTGGGAAATGTAAGTAATGGTCAAGAAGGAGCTTTGTTGAAAACCGTATCCGGAAAGCGATGCACGCTTTTGGCATATTCAGAGAAGTCTGGAAGTCACTCCATCTCTACAAAGCTACGTATTTTCCGTACTAACGTTCATTCCGCATTTATTTATGGATGTGAAACATAGAAGGTAACCAATTAATTAACCTCCTGGTTACAGGTTTTCACAAATAAGTGTCTGCGCAAAATCTTCAACAACTTTTGGCCAAATACAATCTCAAATACAGATCTGTGGAGTCTATCGAGCCAAAAACAATGACCAGTAAATGGAAGTGGATAGAACTCACAGTGAAGAAGCCTGAAAATACCATCTCTAAACAAGCCCTTGAATGATATCCTCAGGGAGCTCATAGAAGATGTAGACCTGCATATACCTGATACAGGTCCATTTCTCAAGAAATTGGACAGATGGGAAAATCTTGACCGGAAATTAAGGCCCTTGCAAAGAATAGAACCAGATGGCGTTGCTTTGTAGAGGCTCTTTGCTCTACTTAGGAGCTATAGAAAATTATTTATATACCTACTATAATTTTAACTATAAATTTCGCGACAGCCTTGAATCATAACACAATAAATTGTCGCGACACACCGATTGGAAGGCACTGATCTACATAATAAAATAATAAAGATCTACATAAAAAGTCGAACGCCAGCTTTATCTGATATTTTAAACTTATTCAATAATAACTTTTACTTGTGCTAAGAGTCACGCAGTTTTTTATATCTGCAATATAAAATTCAATAAAACAAAGAGCCGACAAAAAGTAGTATAATAATATGAAAATACGGTCTTTTTTTAACCATATTTCAACAAAAACTCCTCCAAAATTTCAAAAACTTTTGAGAAACCCTTACATCAGCAAAAAACTTATTCAGAAATTATTTTTTGCTTGAGTTATTCCTTAAGTCCTTACATTAACTCATTCTCTCGAGGTTCGTTATTAAAAAAATAAATAAAAACAAACGTTTTAGCCCATAACTTTCTTGAACATGAGCGTAGCCACATCAACTTGAAATGTTTATAGCAGAATAACCGACCGGGCAAGTATCGTCTAAATAAACCAAGTACTGTTGGATAATTTAGGTTTCTCTACGTACCTAACGTCGAACACGAAACAAACTTATTGAAGTGTGTAAACAATTAAAAACTTTCTAACTTACAATCAGACTCAATTGAGAACTCAAGTGTACTGTGCTCTGTTGTTTCTCTTCTCTACCTCTGTTCTTCTAAGTGGACTATTTCCCTTACACTCTAATTTATAAATCTCTCTTATTTTACACTTTTTATCAAAGTTAGACTAATTTAATTTAAAGCAAAATTGAAGCAAATTTGGAGGTAAGGTAATTTATTTACAATTCCCTACAGATAATAAGGTATAGTTAATCAAATAACACTGCCGTGTAGAAGAGTGAAAAGGAACAAACATGGTAGATTTAAATTGCTGGGCTAGAATGAACTTTGACACCACGCAGCGAAATAGCTATTTATGCAAGAAGTTGCGAAATGTGAGTATTTTACGCACTAGATGCGAACATGTTCATGCATAAAACTTACATATCACACGTGTTTCATATAAAAAAAAAATTGTACTACTGTTAAAAAAACATAAAATTAGATATTCCAACAAGTGAAGTTCCTAGCAATTTTTGTTAAAGTCAAGATTACAACATTATAATCGTACATATATAATTAGCAAGTGTGTGTATGTGATCTGGGTAATATTGTGACGTCAATTTTTCCTAAGGTTCTCGTGATTGGCTAACTGGAAATACCCTGTCTCTTGATTGACATGTATTTTGCAGATGTGTTCTCTAAGAATCTACGAATATAATTACATATAGAAATGTGTAGGATTTCGTAATCATAAACAAGAAACTCTAGATTTGTCTCCTATATCCTTTGACTGAAATCAACAATATTTTGCAGATTTATTCTCCAAGCAACATCGAATAAAATAACATATAGAAATGTCTAGGGTTTCGTAGGTATAAACAAGAAACTCTAGACACTCCTATATCCTATGATAGAAATGAAATATATTTTGCAGATTTATTTTCTAAAAATCTGCGGATAAAATAACATATGAAATGTGTAGGATTTTGTAGGCATAAACAAGAAACTCTAGACACTCCTATATTCTTTGAGTGATATCAACAATATTTTGCAGATTTATTTTCTAAGAAGCTACGAATATAACTACATACAGACATGTCTAAGGTTTCGTAGGCATAAACAAGAAACTCTAAACACTCCTATATCCTATGATCGATATAAAAAATATTTTGCAGATTTATTTTCTAAGAAACTGCGGATAAAATAACATATAGAAATGTTTAGGATATCGCAGGCATAAACAAGAAACTCTAGACACTCCTATATTCTTTGAGTGATATCAACAATATTTTGCAGATTTATTTTCTAAGAATCTACGAATATAACTACATACAGAAATGTCTAAGGTTTCGTAGGCATAAACAAGAAACTCTTAACACTCCTATATCCTATGATCGATATAAAAAATATTTTGCAGATTTATTCTCTAAGAATCTGCGAATAAAACAATGTATAGAAATGTCTAGAGTTTCGTAGGCATAAACAAGCAACTCTAGACACTTCTATATCCTTTGATTGATATGAAAAATAATTTGCAGATTTATTATTTAAAAATCTGCGGATAAAACAATTTATAGAAATGTCTAGGGTTTCGTGGGGATCTCGTAGGCATAAACAAGAAACTCTAGATACTCCTATATGCTTTAACCGATATGAACAATATTTTGCAGATTTATTCTCTAGGAAACTGCAAATAAAATAACATATAGAAATGTTTAGGATTTCGTAGGAATAAACGAGAAACTCTAGACACGCCTGTATCTTTTAACCGATATGAACAATATTTTGCAGATTTATTTTCTAATAATTTACTAATATAATTATGTATAGAAATATGTAGGGTTTCGTAGGCATAAAAAATAAACTTTAGACACTGTTACATCTTTTGACCGATCTGAACAATATTTTGCAGATTTATTCTCTAATAATCTACCAATATAATTACATACAGAAATGTCTAGGGTTTCGTAGGCATAAATAAATGTCTCAAATTATTTTTAGTTTTAACAATATAAATGTAATGTACTGAGTAAAAATGAATCGATTTCCCGTCGTATAAAGTTTATGAATAAGTAATCTAACTATATAATTAGCATGTGTCTGTATCTAGTGTCGGTAACATTATAACGTCAATTTTTCCTAAGGTTCTCGTGATTGGCTAACTGGGGACACTCTCTCCCGTGATTGGCTAACTGGTGATATCCTGCCGCGTGATTAGCTGACCGGTGACGAAATTAACATACGTTAAAAAATAAAACCAAATACACATACAAACAATTGAAATTTTTATATTATAAATCCGTCATTGTTGACGGGTAATAACCTAGTTATTTATAAAATTAATAGCAGGCAAGAAACAATTAAAACAATGTTGTTTGCTTGGTATTGTTTATAAACCAAAAGAATTATTTGATAAAACAAATAGCAAAAAGTCAAAATAACATAGTAAAAATAGTTACGAGTGATTCGGGGGCTTCTTCTGATATTGAGCTTACAGCAGAAGCCGAAATTTCTACTCTAATCAGGGCTGCCACCATCCGAAGGTTCAGGGGTGCACCGCACCCAGGCGTCAGATTTTTGGGGCGTCAAATGTTTAAGAATGCGGGATAATTAACACATACTACGTTAAACATTCTTAAAAACTTGTTCTTACAACCCTGTTCAAATCGACAACGCGCTAAAACTGGGTCCACACTGAACGCGCAATGCCGCACTGATCTATACAATACAGAACAGCACAAAACATTTTTATTTTTTAGCGCAGAACGATCAGTGCGCGAACAGTTCAGTTATATTTCACTGTGCGCGGGATAATGGGTGCGTTTTATTGGTGGATAGTTAGAAGTATTAGAATTGATGCACTAGATCATTTTTGATTGTGAAGTGAACATTGAATGACATTTGAATGGAAGTTAAGTCATATGGTCGTAGAACATCTTAGATTCTGGCTGCGTGTGGAAACGAACGTATTTCACCTAAATGGATAATATAAATAATAAATACAAAAGAGGAAAAGTTTATATTTGAAGCAAATATTCAAGAATATTTTAGAAAGTAATGTTTTAGATCGAATAATGGAATTTTAAATACATTTTAAGTTGAGATTTAATTATATATTTTTTTATTACTTATTTCACTTGTATTTGATATTTGACCGAAGTCGAATTCTTATATCTAATAATATATTAAAAATAATAAACATAATAATACCAGGTCTACAAGTATGAAATGCGGATTTTTTTCAAACTTGCCGCGCAGACAGTGTGTATATTTCAAAGTTCCAACACATATGGCGTTTTGTTAAGTTATCATTAAATGTCAAATGCGTATAGGTTATAATTTGAAAAGTGATCATATAGTTTTGTTTTACTGTGTTAAAAATGTCAAATTTTGTGCCAAATAAAGAGCATTCGCGGACAGTACTACTGTTTTGTTTTCATTTGAAAAAAACTGCTTCTGAATCATACCGACTGCTTCGAGAAGCTTATGGTGAATATGCTCCATCGCAAGATACGTGTGAACGATGGTTTCGGCGTTTCAAAAGTGGTGACTTTGATCTTACAGACAAAGAACATGCAAAACCTCCTAATAATATGAAGATACAAAATTGGAAACATTGCTACAGGAAGACGATAGTCAATCACAAAAACAACTAGCAGAGCAGTTAGGCGTTAGTCAACAAGCTGTTTCCAATCGCCTACGAGAGATGGGTAAGATCCAGAAAGTCGGCAGATGGGTTCAACATGCATTGAATGAGAGGCAGATGCAAAAACGCAAAAACACTTGTGAAATTTTGTTTGCACGATACAAAAGAAAGTCTTTTTTGCATCGTATCATTACTGGCGATGAAAAATGGATTTATTTTGAAAATCCCAAACGCAAAAAATCATGGGTGAACCCAGGCTCACCATCCACATCAACTGCAAGACCGAATCGCTTTGGCAAAAAGACAATGCGCTGTACTTGGTGGGACCAAAAGGGTGTGGTCTATTACGAATTGTTAAAACCTGGTGAAACAGTTAATACTCAACGCTACCAACAACAACTGATAAAATTGAACCATTCGCTGCTCATAAAACGACCAGAATACGAAAGAAGACAGCACAAGGTAATCTTTCTTGACAGCTCCATCACATAAGGCAAAAGCAGTTTGAAACACATTGGAGGCACTCAAGCGGGAAGTGCTACTCCATGCCGCTTACTCACCAGACTTGGCCCCTTCAGATTATCACTTGTTCGAATCGATGGGTCACGCACTTGCCGAGCAGCACTTTTGTTCATATGAAAATGTGAAAGAATGGCTAGATGAATAGTTTGCGGGGAAAGGGGAAGAGTTCTATTGGCGAGGTATTCACAAATTGCCTGAAAGATGGGAAAAATGTATAACTTCTAATGGAGCATACAGAGTGATTATTTAATGGCGAGACGACGTCACCGAATTTTACGTGCCTCCTAGCAGAATACTATGACTATAATAAATTTGAATAAAATTTGATTATGAAGAAAAAAAGATTATGCGAATGCGCGCATAATCGCCTGCTACGATGTGTATGAAACGGCAAATTATTAAAGCTTCCAGTGACGTTGTCTCGCCATTAAATAATCACTCCGTACTTTGAATAAATAAACTTTTAATGTTTTTTTGAGTTTAATGTGTTTTATTAAAAAAAAAAAAAAACGCATCATACTTGTAGACCTGGTAATATATTAAAATTATATAGGTATTTATTTTAGGACACAAAATGAGAAAATACCTAAAAGTGAAAATTATTTTGAAGCAGTAATACCAAGATTTAATTCTAATACATTTAAAAACCAAATGAAAACAACGGCATTCAAATATTACTTTTCATGATTAGATGAGTTACGTCCGTAAGTTAGTAGTTATAGTTGAAGGTAATGGGATTCGGACCAGTCAGAAAATAAAAACAAATTTATTAACTTCGCTAACGTTTCGATTTTATTTAAATCTTCATCAGAGCTTAGTTAATAGTCACGAAATAAAATAACAGTTGTAAAATTAATGAAGAACACATCATCTAGTTAAATCTTCATCAGAGCTTAGTTAATAGTCACGAAATAAAATAACAGTTGTAAAATTAATGAAGAACACATCATATTGTCCGGTTATTGAACTCAGAGATAAGCGATTAATGATTAATCATTAATCGCTTATTAAGATTTAAATAAAATCGAAACGTTAGCGAAGTTAATAAATTTGTTTTTATTTTCTGACTGGTCCGAATCCCATTACCTTCAACTATAATTACTTTTCATCCTCACCATACTTATTCATTCTAGTCGTTCGACCTCAAATCATCGAATGAGTAGAATGAATAGAATGAGAATATTGTCACAACAAAACGCGTATTCTGATTAAACCGAAACCAGAACTGGCACAACAAAACGCACCCAATAGCGGATGAGTACAGGTATTTGCGTGTCTTTTAAATTAAACTCGCTCAAACAAGCAATATTCTTTACTGTACCGATAGTAAAAAAAGTTGTCTGCCTGTGACTTTTTAACTAAGACTTTTGTTTTAAGAAAGGAAATGTGATGGTCGCACCCGAGTAGAAAGCGCCATCACACGCCTTAGTATAAACCACTGTTGACGGACTTATGGACACCTCCTTCGAGGCGAAGAGCCTCCAATTTGTGAGATGTATAATACAGATTCGTCTCTATTACACATTTTCACTCAGTATGTGCAGTTCGAGGATGTCAGGGAGAGGTTAAACCTTTGCTATCATCTTTGCTGTCAGTAGCTTTGGAGTACTCATGGACAGATTGATACTCTCCCTGAGGCAATAGAATTTATTGTTTTATATTGTTAAGATCAGAACTAGTTCTGATCTATCAGAACTACTTCTGATTTAAGTGGAAATTATAATGTAAGCCTTAAGAGATGTCAGCTGGAAACCGGGCCGAATCAAAATAAGCTTCAAGCTAGATATATACATACGTAGAAAAATTTTAATGATGCCTGCTGATATTGCTGACCCCTTTACATGTCCAAATTTCCCTGTCACAGTTCGGGGGGGGGCTAAATGTGGGGGTCGAAGTTTCCGGATCCCTTTCAGAACATATATTCAGTTTATTTCTCCTCGCAATTCAAATAATCTAGTACTCTGTAGATGCTATATATAGTTGCTAGTATGTTTATTGTTATTGTAAGATTATCCAAATAATTTTACAATTATTGGTTGATTTTGCTGAAGCTATTGCATTAAAATGAACATAGAATTGTATCGGCTTAAACTAATATTCAAATTACATTACCTCTCCGAATATAACTCCAAATATAAATTACAAACCAATATTTTCTAAATTGAATAATAATTCTGTTGAAATTGATTACATAAATTATTCCTATACTAATATCCGCCCCAGTATAAATATAATATCTATAAAATTAGGCCTAGACATGGCATTTTATTATAAATTCGATGAGTTACGGCATCTAATATTTCACGTAGCTGGAGAATTTATAGCTAGAACCACTAATCCGTCATTTAGACGGCGATAAACGCAGGATATTCAAATTTAGACCTTACCCAAATAGTTTAACTTTTTCACTCAAATACCAAGAGGCTTTACGCTCATCAATTTCTGAAAAAAAAACTATAGAATTTTTTTCTGTACATTAAATTATTTTTTTGTCTCTTTTAACCAGTCAAAGAATTAGAGAAAGTGAAAAAGTTAAGCAAAAAATTATATTACATTTTTATTTTGGTTTATTGATGTTAATATCAAAGAACATATATACGGTTCGGTTAACTTAAAATCTTAAGTAAATATTGTACAGTTATATATTAATATAACAATCGGTTATCAAAATGTTTGGTACATTTTTTAGCAAAATTGACAATAGATAATTTAACTTATATATTCTTGCACGCTGGGAATCGTGCAATAAATCTATTTTTCGTCAAAAATATGTCAAAAAATATATTGCGTGGTATCAAAAGAAAGCTCTTAAGACGTTGATTAAGAAAGGAGAAGTTGTTTTTTAAAATTTCTTTATTTTAAACCGTTTTTCTTCCAAAAATTTACTACGAAAATTATGCACCTTTTAATCATACGTAAATACATAATCTATAGACTCTTATACCTGAAGGTGTCGAGTGTACATTTAATATACTTAAACTAAATTTCTTTGTCGGCCAGTGTCTTACATAACTTTCTCTTATTATATGTTTATTTCTTTATATTTTACATATCTATTCCTTTATATGTAGCCGCTTCCTTGATACCCTCAAGCCATGTTTTCCTAGTTCCATCTTCCTCTTGGTCTTTTCCGCTCACTCTTTCTTCATCAAGATTTCTTTGCAAGTTTTTCTTTAGGTTGTCTTTGAACATGTCCGTACCACTTCAGTTGTTGTTCGTAAATGTTTTAAATAGGGGCTGGATTTTCAGTTCTTTCCTAATTTCACTATTTCTTATCTTGAAGAAATCTCATTTTAATGGCTTGTTCAGTTGCTATGTTGTTTTTTGTTTATGGTCCACGTTTCGCAAGACTAGGTTAGTGCTGGAACATAGACTGATTTATAGATCGCTACTTTTGTATCTTTTGGGATCTTTTTTTTGCTGAGAAAAGATATCATCAGTGCATTAAAGATTTTCGCTGCAAAAAAAAAGACTTGTAGGAGTTTAGAAATCTCTAAGATGGTAACTAATGGCAAAATTTTATTTTAACAATGAATTATTTGTGTTAAAACTTACGTACTTAATATGCGATATTATATAGTCTTCGTTCAGACGGGCATTATTTATTGTAACAGACTGTTTTTTTTTTCCTTTTATTTGTTGGCTTTAGCTGCTTTGGCTATTAGCCAAACAGACTGTTTAAATAGCAACAAAAATTGTTTAATGTTTGATTGTTTAATTGTTTATGCAGACATTGTATTACTTTCAAATACAACATTAAGACAGGTCCATTTTTTGTTGTTGGGTAGTGTATATACAGTATTAGCCATAAAGATAGCAACTTTTGATAATCCTCTTTTATTTTTATGCTATTCAATATTTTTAAAATAAAAAATTGTAATTCTTACCTTTAACAATCATCTACAAATATTATAGTAAATAATTAAATTTTAATACTAAATTCTATTTTTTTTTATAGTTTTATTATTTTTGCCTGGTCGTAAAGATAGCAACTACTCTTAAAAAAATCTTTTTTCTTTTATTAATTAAGAAAATGAATTATTATTCACAGATCATTTTTAATATTTTCTATAGTAACCACCAGTATTTATAACTTCCCGACATCTTTTCGGCATTGATTCTAATAATTTCGTGATCATTTCATTATCAATATTAGACCAGGCACCCTGCAAAGCTTTAAACAAATCTTCAATATTTGAAGATTTGTTTCTAATCTTTCTGTCGACAGTTTCCCAAAGGTTTTCTATTGGATTTAAATCGGGTGACTGTGACGGCCAAGACATTACGTTAATTTTTGAATCCTCGAACCATTTTTTGATCATCTTCGAAGAATGTTTTGGGTCTTTATCATGCTGAAAAATATGTTTTAAAGGCATGAACTCATCAGAATAAGGTTCCATAACATTCTGAAGGATGTCTTTATATTTAAATCGATCCATTATTCCTTCAATGTGGTATAGAGGACCCATACCATATCCCGAGAAACAGCCCCATACCACCACACCACCTCTGCCATGTTTAACTGTTGGCAAGGTGTATTTTTGAACTAATCTTTTATAAGCAGGCCTCCTAACGTAACTTACACCATCACTTTTAAACAAATTGAACTTAGATTCATAACTAAAAATAACATTTTTCCATTGATCCACAGTCCAGTCAATATGATTTTTAGCAAATTCTAATCGGGCCTTCACATTCTTTTTGGATAGAAGTGGTTTTTTAGCAGGACGGCGACTAAAAAGACCCTCACTAACTAATCTTCTGCGAATAGTTCTTGTTGAGATGTTTTCTTGATCCATTTGTGGCAAAAGGCCCAAAATTTTCTCCGCTGACAGAAAGGGGTTATTGGTAGATAAATAAATATTTTTTTTATCAGTTCGTTTTGTAGTTATTCGTGGCCATCCTAGAATTTTTGAACTTCAAACGTACCTTCTTTTCGAAATCGTTTTATAATTCGCGACACAGTAGATTTATGAACATTTAAATTTTGTGAAATCACATTTTGCAACAGCCCGTCTTTTAAACCAAAATTATTAAGTTTCTAATTTTACTTGAAACAGTTTTACTACGACCGATGATTGACAAATATAAACTGAAATATTACTTGTGCACAACATATTATTTATGGATAAAACCTGCATATAACAAGAAAATTCAAGTAGTTGCAATATTTTTGTCCAAGCAAAAATGTAGAAATAATTTATTATTAATCTGTAAGTCAGATTATTTGACTATTGATTGATGTAACAGACAAAATATGATTAAATTATAGAACTAAGAGTATTTATTTTCCAATATTATTATTAAATTTTGAAAAAATGAAAAATGTTAAAAGTTGCAATCTTTATGGCCAATATTGTATGTTTTTTTTTTATTTCATAATTGATTAATCGATTATTTTCCACCAATTTAATCGAAAATCGTGTATAACATTTCGATTAATCAAATGATGGATCCACCTGTTAAACGTCATGATTGAACTTATTGTCTGAATTATTTTAGTTTTTTGTTTTTAAAGTAACAAGAAGAATAAATCATTTATAGAAGTGAAATGCTTATAAATCTAATAAATTATTGTTAAGAGTGAGAAATAAATTTCTGAAATTGAAAAAATTAATCCATTTATCAATAATCTATAATTGGCTCCATGGTTTGATTAACCTAGTAAATAAATAAATATATTTGTTATTAATTTAAAGAATACTTAGATACGATGCAAATGCAGAAAAAATCGCTGAGATTTTTTACTTTAAAGTTTATTGAGAAGTAATTTTCGCATATTATTTAACTTTTGTTTAAAAAAATTAAATGTAAAAATTAAATTAATACTCAAATAACGAATAAATATGATTCACATCTAAATCTGTTGATTTAGATGTGATTATAGAAAAGATATTGTCCTAGATATCAAGCATTCTGTTTGCTTCATACACTTATTAAATACAAAAATCTGAAATATGTGAAAACCCTTACTAATATATAGGCTTATAAAATATTTCCCGGCCCAAAAATAAAACCAAACGGAGAACGCCGTTTTGAGAAACACTGCTCTATATCAGTGTTTCTCAACAGGTGGTCCGCGGACCACCAGTGGTCCCCAGAAAAATTTTAGTGGTCCGCGAAAGATTTTGTATGTGTGTTTCTTTTTTTTTTAAATTATGCACATTTTTTATGTAAATAATTTATATTTTGTTTATTTTCTGGAAACTTTCTGTGATTTTCTACAAATAAAATAAATGTATTTAGCAGCACATTAAATATATTTGCTTTCTTGTAAAAAATGAACAAACAATTATCATTGGTCCCCGTTAGAAAATTATATATTATACTGGTCCGCGATGCGTTTTTCGTTGAGAAACACTGCTCTAAATGATGACTGGCTTAATTAGAATTTTATAAATGCTTAATTTTTATAAATCTCAATAATGGAATGAAAATTATAATTCTCAAGTTACTTTTATGATCCATCTTAGTAATTTACTTACAATTGGTGTGCAACATAAAATTCTTATACTGTTTTAAAACATAAAAAATATATAAAAACTCGACCTTTATGAAATTACATTTAGGTTAGGGTTGGGTCTTAAAATTTTTCCTTGGTTGTTGGGTTATGATCCAAGAATAACATTTATTAGATATCAAAAGCATAGACGTAGCCTAAATTTCTCTCAAAGGAAATACTGAAAGGGAAAACGTCTTTACATCAGTTTTATTAAATTTTGTTTCTCAATTTGTTTCCCATTCTCATAAGTTAAATATGTTGGATTTATCGTTTATAAAGAGAATTGTTTTAGCAATGAAATAAAGGAAGACAAAACGATTTTTTTTTTGTAGTATTTGAAGGACCTTGTTCAGAGTTTGAGAGTGTTTTGTGCTTGAGTGTAATTTGAACTACACATGTTGAGAATTGATTGAATGACAATTTTAAAAAATTGGAAAACAGGTTCTATAACCTGTAAAACAATATCAGTTGAAAAGAACTGTGCGATATACTTACATAAGGTTCACGTTTGAATTATTAGGAATAAGAAAATCAAGTAGTCCGTGGAATGCAATAGAATTATTTCTTATAGTTACTAGCCCCGGCTAGTAACTGTAAAAAATTGAAAAAGTAAAAAATTTATGTGAAGTGTGAATTTTCACACATTTCAGGGTTTTGCAAGTATAAGTGAAGGCGGCATGCTCAGTGTGCAGGACAAATTTTGCTTTGTAGTAATCACTGCAAAATGAACGATATTTTTAAAATAATTTATCGTCTGTGAATGTAAGGGCTTTAAAAAAAATGTATGTTAAAATATTTTTTGTTAATTTTAATTCGAATACCTAATACCTTTATTTAGGTTTCTAAATATGTGCAGTATTTTTTTTTTTTTTTTTAGAACAATGTTCATTAAGATTTTGAAAATTGCGCCTATGGCTTCCATTGGTTGTTTTAAGTCATATGCTCTGCCCCTCTGGTTTCGTATACATGACACATAGGATGAAAATATAATTCCGACAGTTTCAACTGGTTATTAAATTTACGCTTTTAAAAATTAAATGCAACATTTGCTAAAAGACAACTAGAATTTTAACAAAATAATTTAAACATTATAAAAATGAAAAAAAAAAAAACAAAAAATAAAATTGTATCCTCTGCCCGGGAGCGAACCCTAGTTTGCTGCGTAGCAAATGAGCAAGTTAACCATTAGACCAGGATATGCCTTCTAGTATAGTGTGTTACATAACTATAACTTTTGTACATCGTCAACAAAAAAACACAAAAATACGTTACTTTCCAAAAACATAATCTGATCAAAAATTCCTGTTGTACTATTCCGGTTCACACCAATGTACATTACTAAGAATATTTTCAGATTTTTAGTTTAAACCACCTGGGCTGATTTAAATCATTTTGGCAAAATTTGCATCAAAATAATTTATTTTGCAAAAATAAAATTTTGATTGTTAATCCACGTACTAAGGGCTTTCATTTGATACCCTACTCAGAATTAAAAAAAAATATTTTTTTTTCGATGAGCACATATTTGTTTATATTTTTAGGGGGATATGTTTTATAGATATTTTAGTATTTTTCCTATGTGCGGGTCATAGAGTTGTATAAGCGTGCCAAATTTCAACAATCTAGATTTAGCTGTTTGGCTACAATTTTTACCGAACAGACAGACAGACAGACAGACGACAAAATGACGGTATAAGGGTTTTTTGGTCATACCTACAAAATCCTAAAAGCGGCAACTTGGCTCGAAGTTAGTTAAAATTTTTGGCGCACAGTAACGATGTCATTTTGCGCCCGGCTTAGCTCGGAGACAAATCGTTATTATGGACCTACATATTTTTGGATCTTGCAACATACTTTCATAATTAGGTGACCGAAAGACAATACTATTTACCTGTAAAAGGCCAGGACTGAACTGCACAAGATTACTTATCGGACAGCTTCTTTATATACAATGTTTTTAGTTATACCATTAGGCGCTAGCAGGTAAAAATTATGGATAGACTAACACACGAACACTCTACATATAATTGACCATGCGAGATGCATGGACTTCGCAAATTAATGCCAAATTTATTCAGGCTTGGATCCTGCGACTTATAAATAGCCTTCGCAAAACAAACCCTGAAATTGATGGCGCTGGATCTCTAAGGGTAAAATTGTAGGAATCATCGGTATTCGGTACCGCAACCAGTCATATTTTAGTATATAAATCGTGTATAAACCAA
Organism: Liopterus haemorrhoidalis; assembly: GCA_963971575.1. Lineage (NCBI taxonomy): Eukaryota > Metazoa > Arthropoda > Insecta > Coleoptera > Dytiscidae > Liopterus > Liopterus haemorrhoidalis. The sequence continues at coordinate 41,413,316 of OZ020615.1, forward strand.
GTTTGCCACTGAATAAATAAATGTTGTTACTGATAATTTGAAGACAATGCGTTAAATATGAACAGAAAACATCGATTTTCATTTCACCGGCGCGCACAGATATCGTTTTAACTTTAACTGCTGAACCGATTTGAATAAAATATAACTTAGAATCTTACTAAATGATGTAGCTCCAGTTAGATAAAAAAAAAAAATGAAAATCGGAACAGTAGCTTGCGGAATGCGTTAAATATTAACAAAAAAAAAAAAAAATGGATTTTGTATTATCGCGCCTACAATTATTATTATATGTTTGGAACTACTGAATAGATGTTAAAAATTCTTTCGATTCTGATCAGTATATAAATCATGTACCAACTTTGCCGCTGACGAAACATATGTTGTCGCTAATAGTTTTAAGATAATGCGTTAAATATGAACGTAAAAGATTGATTTCGATTTATATTCGAGACTCCGAATATCAGTGAGACATCTGATGGCGGCTTCGTAAATTAAACAGAAGCGTTTAAACATAAGCGTATATTTGTATAATATTTGTAGTGTGTTGCGCTGCAGTTTATGTGAATTAAGACTTATTTTTAAAAAAAGTGACTTAAATACAGTGCGGTTTTGTCGAAGTATTGTTTGAACAGATAAATATTAAGAAAAAACTTCTGACATACAAGTTTGTCGTCTGCCATCAACAGTCGTACGCAGCGCTGCCAACGTTAGTTTGAGTCGCGAATACCTAGATAATTATAACTTTGAAACTATTGAGCCGATTTTAATACAACAGCCGAAAACCTGATCAGATGTAGCTACAAATAGAAGAAAGCTGCATGAAAATTGAATCAGCAGTTCTCAAGTGAAAAGATACATATGGACAGACAGACACAGAGACGTTGCTATTTATGTATATATAGAGATAGAGATTTTCCTGTCATTTGAAGAAGCTTGTCATTGAAGTTCAAAAAATAGATTAGAACTCAGTTAATTAATTAGTTAAGTATCGTGAGTCAAAATATGAAATTAACCAGAAAGCAGTTTCGAATCATGATTTATTATTAAAAAAACGCTTATGAGTGAAAAGAATGTTCAAATCCAGTTTTTAATGAACAAGCGCTGTATTTGGCTACAATTTACTGCCGGTACAAAGAATTTGAACGAGGCAGGAATTCTGCTCAATACCAAAAATAAGCAGAGTGTCTTCCTATAACTATTACCGAAAAAACATTGTCGCGACTAGCTCTTTCTGACATAACCTAAAGACTACTTTTCACGGAACCGCCGGCTTTACGTGCCTTCTGAAGTATGCCCCATATTTCCGAATATTAATTTAGAGACACAGGTACTCATTTAAGGGACGGCTGAGTTGGCTTTAGGTTGCAACGTTTAAGATATTTTTAAGAGACCTTTTGTCCGTACTGGTGATCGTTCTAACGATCCCACCCGTGCAAAAAGGGGGGAGCTGACCACAACGCTACTGCAATTGCATCACTATATACTGTGGATCATAGGTTCCCAACCTTGGGTACGCGTACCAGTACCGGTACGCGGACAAGCAACTACCGGTACACGAATGATTTTACAATTTAAAACAAAAATCTATTAAAAATCTGTATTACGAAAAAAGAAAAGAAATTACTATAATAACTAATAATCCATACGTGTTAATATTTTAGTTTGAATTTTCTTATCCATTGTTTGTGTTGTAATACTTTATTGGGATTTACCAAATCTCAAAAGATGCCGTCTATACCTGAATGTGTTATCTATGACATGTTTCCTTCCCTCTGTAACTTTATCGAAGAAAATAATTTGTTGATAAAAGACGATGTGATGAGCGACATTAGAAAACATCTAACATCAACTTTTGAATGTTTCCAAAATTATTTTCGTGAAGATCTCACAGCTCAAAATTTGATTCGAAATCCTTTCGCATTCACAACGGAGGTTCCAGACGATGCGATTGCAAAAGAATCTTTTATAGACCTTAGCAGTGACGGTGAACTGAAATTAAGTTTTCAGAGCTCCAACCTAGTCACTTTTTGGCTATCTATTCGTAAAGAATACCCAGAAGTTTCTTGCCAAGCAGTAAAATTTTTAATGCCATTTGCGACCACATATTTGTGTGAAAAATGATTTTCTGCAATGACTGAGATGAAAACCAAATATAGAGCTTTGCTGGACATTGAATCGGATCTTCGCCTGAAACTGACAAACATTGAGCTTGATATTACTTTTTTAGTTAATAATAAACAGGCCCAACCTTCTCACTAAATATATATTTTTTAAAGTGATTATTATATTTTATGTATGTAACAATCAGATCTAGTTCTTGGACGTCCTTTGTAATATGTTACGTTAGCAACCATAACATAATAACATATGTGTGACAAGATTGTAAATAGACGTGATAATAAATGCTCATATGTGCTTGGATTTTTGTGTTTTAAATGATATTATTACAAACGCTATAAAGCGGATATCATGTATATGTTTAACAATAAAATATATCCCGCGTTACTTGTCTTTATTACAAATGTTCTCCATTGCATTTTATTCCCCATTTCAAAATTTTTGGGCTACCAGTACGTCATCAAATTGTTTATAACGTACAGGTACGGTAGTATAAAAGGGTTGGGGACCACTGCTGTGGATAATATATAGTTTAAAATCTTTCTAGATAAATATTCAATACGCTGGCGAAAACTGCATCAAAATCTGTTCAGCCGTTCTCAAATTTTAAGGTAATATACAGATCGACAGATGTTCCTTTTATATATTTAGAGAATATAATACAGATACATCGTAGTTTATACATCGACGAGTGAAAAATAGCTATGTTTCGCCTTACGACAACAGTCTGAAACCGAATATATCGTATTAGTGGGGCAAATGTAAACAGTTTATGTTCAACAAAGCGCATTGTCAACAGTTTCAGTCGCTAGACGTACTTATGAAGCATACAACTTTTTCTTTTATCTGAAGTAATAAAATGTATAGAAAAACAATCGCAACATATTTTTATGTTAAAAAATAAATCATTGTTGTCGTCCTTCGTGTTCTTGTTTGAGGTAACTTTTTTCCGATTCTCATTTACCTTCAGAGTCTTTTCTTCTGCTTTTTATCAACAAGATTCTTTGCATTCCTTATTTCCTTCTTTATGTTAAATTTCATTCAAAAATCTCTCAACTAGATTTTAAAAAGAAAAACGATTAAAATATTTTTTATGAATTTCCTGGTTTAAAAATATGTTTTTATTCCCAAAATACCATATTTTAATTAATTTTATGATTTATTTATAACCATTTATTTATTACTATAGCCAGTGATTTCTTGAATCCTGAATCTTTTATGCGGTGCTCCAAGATTTCTTCTGTCATGCGATAGTAAGTGTTTAGTTAGTATAATAAGTACTATTTCTCACTTCTTTTTTCTTGAAATATCACCATCTTGTGTGGTCTAAATGGATAATAGGTCCATAGTATTTTTCTTTGGTCCCAGTTTTTTCCTTGTTCATTCAATTTTTTTACACTGCATCACCATATCTGTCCCAAACCCTTCTTTTGTCCTGTGGATTCAGTATAATGTTGTTGCAATCTTCCATAGATCTCCTCTAAGGATAAGACCAACCTACGTCCATTTTCGTTTTTCTCATGTGTTATTTTTGTTTATTCTCTAAACTGCCACTGATATATCTGTGGGCAATAATGCTTGGCCAATATATTTCAATTCTATGCTACAAGCAAATGACAAATGACAAATGTTTGTTGTTGACTAGCAAGTTTTTCTGTAACCCTCCAGGTCTTACAGGCATATAGCAGAACATTTAAAAGTACCATAATATTAAAATAATATAAACACGGATAAGAAAAAACAAGCTATACAATTTCCAACTAATGTGTAGAACCATACAGACAACCTGAGGCATAAAACAAGAGACTAGCCTGAAGTTTAATAAATCCAGTATTTGTTGTGGTTGTTTATATGCTCACATATGGTAGCGAATCATGAAGAAGAAAACAAAAATCTGACAGTTATTGGTTTACAAAATTGTGTATATAATGTAATTTGTTTATTTACTATTGGATAACTTTTTTGTTAAAATTAAAATATCCTAGTAGATAGATAGTGAATTCCTTGTGTTGATAAATCACTAATTTTTGAAAATGGTTAAAAATGGTTTACTGAATTTTGTTGTGGTCATACGAGCACGTATGATGTTAACCCACCGGGACGTCAGAGGTTACAACTAAAGATTCAATAAAAGTCATGATACCGTATTTCATGACCGCTGAAATATAGATTCATCATTATACAACAAAAATGAAAAAACAGTAAAAAAATCTCTGGCGAAGGCATTCCGAAGAAGGCAAAAACCATTCCCTCGCTCGGAAAACTCATGGGACGTTATCTGGGATTCGCAAGGCATAATCTTAAACAACTATATATAAAAGGGAATAACGATCATAGGACAATATTATTTCACTTCATTGGATTGATTATATGCTGAAATGATGAAAAGCGGCCTCAAGAAAATAGTTCTGTTCACTCGTATAGATGGTTACTAATTTTATTTCAGATTGTTAGTTTTGTATGAGAAACTTGTGACAACTATACTACATCCCATATTAAGTCTACTTTGTTATACTACCTAAGTACGAGTAGCTATACTATCGTCTGTTTTTTTAATTTCGAGGAGTAAATGTAAAAAATTTACATTAGTACATTTTAAGAAACATTAATTTTTACAAACTAAAGGTTACATTCCCGTAAGTATTAATTTTAAAAATAGGTTGCATCTTAAAGCCAATCATGTGATTAATATACCTGATATTTTGACAGATTTTTGAGGTTCACAGTTTGAAGCCGTTGTCATGAAAATTTGCTGTATGTAAATACGACTCGCCGGTAGCCAATCACAGATCAGCATTCTGGCACGGTATTTTTGAATCGCTCCTTCGAATTAAAAAACAGAGCATATCATTGCAAGAGAAGTGTTTACGCAAGCATTTTATTATAATTTTTAATAATAATATTTGTATACACATGTGTGGACAACAGCATTCTTTACCAGCTTTTCTTTCCCATACTATATACAATTCATATTTCTGATGACTATGCAATCATTTTAAAATATGTATCATTAAAAAATATACCTTTGATTTACGTTTATTCTCTACTAAATTTAATGTAGTTTTTTTGATAAAGAAAAAATTATTACATTCCAAGGCAATTTGCAATGAAAATAACCATACTTTATATTAATAATTTGTGTTTAACTGCTTTAAATCAAACTTTTATTATATCTTGGAAGCAATTTAATAAAGCATTTTATATTCAATTAAACAATCTTTTCTCTGGAGTTTTATCATTATGTGCTCTAAACATGACAGCTTGTATGAATTAATTATTTAAACATGCGTATATACACGCCATACTCACATTGTGTGATATTCGAAGAACTTATTTGAAAATATCACGCAACGTCCTTTTTTCTCTCAAAGTGACATTTATTACACGTATTTTAGGGATCTATTTTTATCCTTTCTGTGTATTTTTGTATATGAATATTTTCACTTTGTCCTGTATAAATTAGAATTTATTATTTGAAAAGAATTAACATAATTAAATTAAGAATGTCAACATGTTTTAAAATAAATCTTGAATGAAACACGGAATATTTTCTTCAACATATGTTATTTGAAACTGAATGTGCATTTCGATTGCCATGTCATGAGGAACTAGAGGAGGACTGCATGGCATAAGTATATGAAAAATAAAATGGGAAATGGGAAATCTAAACCTTAAATATTAATATAATTTTACCATTTAAGTTGTTTTTTGAAGCCATAATATATTTTATACAGGGTGTAACAAGTATTCCGCTATAATAATATTCTCCCTATACGATCGGTTGTTGGTAAGTCAGTGATTTTGATAAGAGATGGCGATCATATGGCAAGTTTGATATTATTTCTGATATTTACCATTTTTTGTAGATATCAGGCACGCACCGATGTGGAGGAAAACTAAAACAACTCGTTTTTAAGGGTCACATATGTTTTTTAATTAAACGTGAGCCCATCCAAAGAAAACAAGTTTGGCTTTTGAGACATCATTGGAGCGACAGCCCGAGTTGAGCCTAAGCCACATGTTTCTAGGTTTCATGACCATATTTTCAATCTATGTATATTCAAGAGTAATGTAGGCAGTATTACGTGCAATTTTTTAGCGTACACAGATAGGCATCTACAGTTTATAGCCGTTGCGAACAGCTAAGCAGAACATGTAATTTGTATAAATATTTTTACACTGCCCAACAAAATAATTTTTTTATCTGGGTGCCGGAAAAGTAAGAACTGATTTTGGATATTTTTGATGTGCTGATTCCAAAAATACCTGACTCTTTTTCGTAGCAGCTCTATTTTTTGAGATAGAGACTAATTGATTTTAATTTTTTATCTAAAAACGGTAAACTTCCTGCTTGGACAGCAAAATGGATATACAAAATATCGTTGTTTTTTATGTCTTTGGGACAGCAGAGCTAAGGATCAGCACTGGGTTAACAGAAATTAGGTGATATCCATTAAGAAAATGTCATAATTCAAGAAAAACGAAACGTCGTCAACGAACCTTTGGTTGCGAGAGAGAAAATTATATTTCCACCTTTGCATATCAAGTTTGGGCTTATGTAGCAATTTTTGAAGGCTTTAAATCGAGATGGACTTTGTGTAAGCTACTTGACACGAAAATTTCCTGGGATTAACTCTGAAAAACTGAAAGTCAGAATATTTGATGGTCCTCAGATAAGGCAACCTACTGAAGATCCACAATGCAATCCAACGGCATCAATGAACGAGATTGAATCTAATTCTTGGTGTTCATTTATTCAAGTAGTACAAAATTTTCTTGGAAATCATAAGAAATAGTGGAAAATATGCTTTCTAACTTTAATATTCTCGGTTGTATTATGACCACTTACCAGAAAACCTAGGTGATTTTAGTGAAGAACCGGGGAAAAGATTCCATCAGGACATAAAACTATGGAAGATAGATATCAAGGAAGATAAGATAGCCATATGATGGCCTACTACTGTTGCAGTCTTCAGAAAGACTGTTCTGGTAAACTCCACGTTAGAAAGTCGTACAAAAGAATATTTTAAGTGATAAGTGATGAATGTATATTTATCTACTTTGTGAAATAAATATCTTACTTTGTCTCTTTTGTGTTTGTAACTGGCAGTTGGAGCAAATAGTTACAGTAATAACGTGAAAAATACACAAGTTAAGAAATAAGATATTTTATTGTAAAAGAGGCCAATATAGCGTATCTCAAAAACTAGATCTGATAGACCAAATCTGACGGCTATTTTGGATTCTGTGCCCAAAAATTACCTAGAGACAGTTAAAAACTCGCAGGCACCAAAATGTCTGTTGGGCTGTGTTATTTGACATAAGCAGCAGTTGAACTCACGTCCGTGCCCTTGCTTAGCGGACAAACCTCATTAAAAAAATTACATTCTGAGCCCCTCCAAAGAAAAAATTCTGGGCGCACGCCTGATACTAAGTTTCAAGTAGAAAGATCTGTGAAAAAGTACATTTTAACAGCATTCGGAAGCGGATAATATTGTGTTTAATTGCTACAAATTTGTGATAATATTGTGTTTATTTGCTTTGTGTTGATAAAGCATTTTCATGCATTTTTTGCCAGAAAAAACTATTGAGAAAGCTGAAGCAAAGCTAATAGAGTATTATGAAAAATCTGTTTCGTCGAATGGATAGGTTCACAAGAGGTTCATTGAATTTCGTTTTGGTCGTATGAACACAAATGATGCTAAGCGCTTGGGACCTCCGAATTTGGTCACAGTTGAAGAGAAGATCAATAAAATTCATGATATCGTGTTGGATGACCGCCGAGTAGCCAAGATGATAAACGTCTCAGACGAACTTGTGTTTCATATCCATTTGGACATGAAAAAGCTTTAGAAGAAAAACTGCTTGCAATGGATAAAAGACGGAATCACGGGACTTGACGAAACAAGCGAAATCCAATCGGTTTTACGGTGTTTCATAACAATTGATGGAGTTATCAATACATAACAGAAATGAAAGAATTATCAAAACTTAGATTTCTCCTGGCGAACGTTTTCCAACAAAAAGGGTTCCCTCAGCCGGAAAGGTCATGGCCAAGATTTTCTTGGATTTGCAAAACAAAATCTTCATCGACTACCTGGAAAAGGGAAAAATGGCCACAGCATAATATTATGCCGCTGTATTGGATCTATTATACTTTGAATTGTTGAAAATGTGATCTCATTTGGCGAAGAAATAAGGTCCATTCCACCATAATAATGCAGCAGCTTCGCGTAGGCAGTTGCAACCGACAAATTGGTCGAATTGCGCTACAAATTGTTCCCTCATTCATCCTATTATCCAGCTTCCTTGCGCCTATTTTCTCTTTCCAAACATGAAGAAATGACTCGCTGGAAAAAGATTGATCCAAGAGATTCCACGCCTATTTTCTGAGTTCGAAAAATCGTAGTTTTTGGAAGGCATAAAGAAGTTAGAATTTCGTTGGGCAAAATGTATCGAACTAAAAGAAGACTTTATTTTAAATCAAGGTATCATTTAAAAAAAAAAACAAAATCTTTCATTTCGATGTCACTGACATTCTTAGAGAATGCCTAAATTGCCCTTTATTTCTCCTGCTGATTGGCCGCTTAGCAGCTCTGACCTCAATCTCCTGGACTACTACCAGAACAACTGCCTTTTCGCTGGTCACCACCGGAGCTTCCACCTAGATTCAGCGCCAGCCCATACTGCGAAGACTGCGCAACAGTTGCTTATAATCATTGTACTAGGCTTTGTTTCTCCTGCGATTGGCTGCCTAGCACCTCTGTCGTCAAACCTCTGTACGAAAAGGTCTGTGTTTTAGGACATGGCTTTCAAGAAGAGAAACCTTAAATCGTTAGTCTGAAGCGTTTCCTGATGAGGGCAGCGAAAGGTTTTAATGTAGAAACCCTTCGTAATTCTACTGACGAGTGGCCGCAGAGACTAAATCGCTAGGTAACGGATAGAAGTGGTAATTTTTAAAATTGATTAGCGATTCTTGTTACATCTATGTATGTTCTAAAAGAAAATTAAAATATCTTTAAGCATCTTGCGGAGTTTCACTGAAAACTCTATAACAGTATTTATGGCGAGACTAGGTATAAGATAAGCCTATTGCTAAAACCCGTGTACGGACCAAAAAAACATTTACGAATATTGTCGAGAGGTGAGAATGTACGAACGAGCACAAATAAATATAAACGTACAATGTGAACGTCAACGAATGCTTGTCGATACTTCCAAGGAAACTGCTCGTTTTGACTTGCGTGTTCTCTATAGGTGTGGACGGTAGAACTGAACGAGACCCCAATTCTTGTTGAATGCTTTACAAACATGTTTTGTCGAGCTCGTTTCAAGTCATTAAAATTCGCTCTTTAGGTTCGTTCGTTAAATATATACCATAGTCAGCTTAAAGTAAACCTGTTACCGAAGACAATGAATACGAGGTTTGCCTCTTATATTTCTGGATTGCGCTAACTAAACTAGTGCTACCATCTGGCAACTGACGCTTCTATCGTAAAGTTTGACATTTTTACGGTATACGTACTCAGAACTTTTTGACGTACGAGCGCTATTTGTGTTGTTTACAGTAACTTGAAAAAGTTAATCTCGGCTAAAAATGGAATTAAATCGTGAACATTTCGAGCGATTATTTTTTACAACTTTCGAATTTTGGCGATGAAGTACCTTCAAGAACTACCATTTATCGATGGTTTGCCGGTTTCAATCCTGGCCGTAGTTCGCTTAAGGACGAATTTTGTGAAGGTGGTCCAAAATCGGTTGTTGTTCCGGAAAACATTGATGCTGTGCGTGAACTGATACTGCAAGATCATCATGTGACTTATCGTGAGATTGAGGTATTCTTGGGCATTGATAGGACCAGCTTACATTCACTATTGCATGAACATTTGACCGTCAAAAATATTTGTTCCCGTTGGATCCCATATAATTTGACAATCGCAAAAAGTCGGAAAAAACTTCAATCTGAGAGGAAAAAGTGCTTCGAAAATTGATTCAAATGCATGCAAAAGTGTATTGATCTTCATGGAGAATATTTTGAAAAACAATAAAGCCACTTTTGTTGATAAATAAGTGTTTTTGATCTCAAATCCCGAAATATAAAAGGCAACCGCAGTATTAGCAAAAATAATTAGCCTGGCGGGGACTAATTTAAAATTACCTAGCTTTGAAATTTATTATTATTAATTCTTGTTTGCTAGCTACGTAGGTAGTTCTACTATTTTATCAAACCCGTACATTTTTTGTTCAATATGACATTATATTTGCACTATGGTCCAATATAACATTCCTTCATGGCTTAATAATACACTAAATGAAAATTTAACGTAGATGAGAAAATGTATTTTGATTTACGCCAGGTAATAAACAAGGTTTGTTTTGTTTATTAAAGCTATATTTAAATATATATGTAGGTGCAGGTATAACTACTCTTCCTAATTACGTCAGTAAATTATTTTAACGAATTATTAAAATTTATTTTATTCTACTATTATTTACAACCACTTTTGTGCATGAAAATAAAAAAGGCAACGAATAACCTTTTACAGGGTGTGTCAAAAGTTACTGCAATATTTCAATAGGCTGTAGGGGGAGTCATTTTCCACCATAAATGTCGTATGAGAATGTGCCATAAAGAACAAAGAATGTCGTTTGAATATTATTTATTTTCGGATAGTGCAATAAATATATTTACTTTTAAATAATAATTATGGGTTATAAATAATTTGTGAATATTTTTTGGTAGCAGCTGTTAAGATATTAATGTTTATACGAGGGCTATCTTTTAAGTTTTTACAAAAACTAAGAAAGAAAAGAAAAGTTTTTTGGAAAAATAAACTGTTTTATTGCTTTTCAAAATATTCGACTTTAAGACACTTTTGCATGCGTTCAAACCAATTCTCGAAACATTTTTTCCACTCTGAAGTTGGTATCTCAAAAACATGGTTTTCGAAGGATTTAACAGCTTTTTGAGGTGATGAAAATCGCCGTCCACGCATTTTTTGTTTGACATTGGGGAACAAAAAAAAGTTGTTAGGGGACAAATCAGGTGAATACAGGCAATTACACATTAATTCAGTCGACGGAGTGGCTGAGCGCATTAAATCGCAGCAGTTTGGACTGGTAAAGATAGTCTGGATTGTGTGGTTGGTAGTTATTACTTGGCCGAATAATTACTCTCCGTCGGTGATATTATTAGGCTGATGTAAAATAAATAAATAAATAATACACATAAGACATTAATTCGAATTCGATTAAATCAATTGTTTGACGTGCTGTGTGGGAGCTAGCTTTGTCATGATGATGAATGATGCGAAGTTTTTGGTTGTTTTTCCTGATTTTGTCGATGACTTGTGGCTAACAAATTGTTGTATACCATTCAGTATTAACTGTTCTCCGATCCAAAAGGAATGGTTGCGACATGTCCGGTACAACCGAAGAAACAAGTGATAATTTTCTTAGAAGTGCTTCGTGAGCGAACAACTTTTGTGGGTTTCGGTTCATCTTGAAAGACCCAAACAGTGGATTGTTGCATAGTTTCCGGTTCATATAGCCTTTTTGAGCCTTTTTTGAGCTTCGGTCAAGTTATGCGGAATCCATCGGGGACAGATCCTTTTCACAGCTAAATGTTCATGAAAAATCGGATGTATTGCAGTCTTCGATATGCCAAAGTGTGCCTGTACCTCACGGTAAGTCCCATGCCGATCTTCTCCAATCATTTTGCGCACAGCATCGATCTTTTTTTGAATCACAGCCGATTTTGGTCGACCTTCACGAGATTCATCACTGACGGACGGACGACCACGACAAAATTCTGCAAATCAATTGTAAACAGTCTTTTCTGATAGTGCTTCATTACCAAAAGTTGAACAAAGCTAATCTATGCATTGTTGTTTAGTTGGACCTTTACTAAAATCGTAAAAAAATATCCAACGAAAACCTTCACGAGTAATATCCATTTTTCACAAACTTGTTTTTTATTAACGCTCACTGTCAACTACTCGGTCAATTTATAAGCTACCACTGATTTCACAATAACAAATGTCAAATTTTACGAATATAGTAATTACACGTTTTCAATATTGCCATCTAGTGGCCTTTTGTAAAAAAATTTGATGTGAAGTGTGAATTTTCACACATTTCTGGGTTTTGCAGGTATTTAGTAACTAAATGATGATTATTTGGGATGTCAAAACAAATTTTATGTCAAAATATTTTTTTATGAATTTTAATTCGAATGCCTAATACCATTATTTAAGTTTCTAAATATGTGCAGTATTTTTTTTTTTTTTTATAGCAAGGTTCATTAAGATTTTGAAAATTGCGCCTATGGCTTCCATTGGTTGCTTAAATCATAAGCCCCGCTCTCTGATTTCGTCAAACATAGAATTAAATTATAATTTCAACACTTCCCACTGGTTATTAAATTTACGCTTTTAAAAATTAAATGCAACATTTACCAAAATATAACTAGAATTTTGACAAAATAATTTAAACAAAATAAAAAATTGATGTGAAGTGTGAATATTCACACATTTCAGGGTTTCGCAGGTATATAATAAGTGAAGGCGGTATGCTGAGTGTGTAGGACAAATTTTACTTTGTAGTAATCACGGCAAAATGAACGATATTTTTAAAATTATTTATCGTCTGTTAATCATATAATAAGATTGGTTATTAAATTTACGCTCTTAAAAATTAAATGCATCATTTGTCAAAATATAACTAGAATTTTGACAAAATAATTTCAACATAATAAAAATGCAAAAAAAAAAAAAAACAGAAAAAATAAATTTCAATCCGTACTCGAACACGAAACCCTTCGTTTCACACCAGCGCTCTAACCCATTTCGCTATCGGATGCCTTGCATGTGACTGTCTTACATTGGTATAACTTTTGTACTTTGTGAACCAAAAATCACAAAAAATGCGTTATTTTCCGAAAACATAATCTGATCAAAAATTCCTGTTGTACTATTTCGGTTCACACCAATATACATTACTTAGAATTTTTTTAGATTTTTAGTTTAAACCATCTGGGCTACAGGGTGTAGGACAAAAATTTTTTTGCACAATTTTGGTAAAAATCGCATCAAAATAATTTATTTTGCAAAAATAAAAATTTGATCGTTAATCCACGTACTAAGGGCTTTCATTTGATACCCTACTCAGAATTAAAAAAAAATATTTTTGTTTTCGATGAGCACGTATTTATTTATATTTTTAGGGGGGTATGTTTTTTAGATGTTTTAGTATTTTTCCTATGTGCGGGTCAAAGAGTTGTATAACCATGCCAAATTTCAACTCTCTAGGTTTAGCCGTTTGGCTACAATTTTTACCGAACAGACAGACAGACAGACAGACGACAAAATGACGGTATAAGGGTTTTTTGGTCAAACCTACAAAACCCTAAAAAGCAAAAAAAAAAAACAGAAAAAAATAAAATTAACAGGATTCGAACTCTAGTTTACAAATTAAGTTACATTATTAAGCTTACGACAAAACCAACTACGTCACTAGAGCTACTGATCTAGTGTGTTTCATAGCGAATTAAATATCTACTATTATATTGTACAAAGTGGTATGTATGTTCTATTCAACTTCTGGTGTATCTTCATTTTTCCGGTAACGCGGAGAGAGGAAAATGAACCGCCGTCTTATCCGGATGATATTTTTTAGTGCTTACGCTTAATTTTATTTTGACAGGGGGTGCTGACTAATTTTTATTGATAAAAATCATGCATTTTTTCCTCGAATCCGTGTCGAATCAAAGTCACCATTGATCGACACGGACAGGTTTTATCAGACGATAATTCAAAAATATTCTTAACACAAGACGGCCGGTCCAGAATATCTACGGCGAAAATCAAAGTGTTAAATGGTAATAATGGTTCAGGATAGCTTTTTGGACGTGCGAGATAATATTTTGAGGTATCAGAAAACATTTTTCAAAGAATCTGGGCCATTATTTGAGCAATTTGAGGCAAAAATATGCTCAAAAGAAGACAGCTGTCAATTTTTTTGCATTTTAAAATGGGACGAGATTTCACATTTTGAACGTGTTTCTTGACAGAAGAATACTAATTAAGGATTTAAGGTGAATTAACGATAAAGTTTAAGACATTTTCAGGGCGAATTTCCATAAAATAGTGTTAAAAAAAGATTTATAGATATTAAAAATTTCAGGGTAAATCAAAGTGTTAAGTGGTGATAATGGTTCAAGATAGCTTATTTGACGTGCGAAATAATATTTTGAGATATCAGAAAACATTTTTCAAAGAATCTGGGCCATTATTGGAAATATGCTTACAAGATTTCAGAAGGTGACAGCTGTCAAATTTTTTGCATTTTAAAATGAGACGAGATTTCACATTTTGAACGTATTTCTTGACAGAAGAATACTAATTAAGGATTTAAGGTGAATTAACGATAAAGTTTAAGACATTTGCAGGGCGAATTTCCATAAAATAGTGTTAAAAAAAGATTTATAGATATTAAAAATTTCAGAGTTAATCAAAGTGTTAAGTGGTGATAATGGTTCAAGATAGCTTATTTGATGTGCGAGATAATATTTTGAGGCATCAGAAAACATTTTTCAAAGAATCAGGGCCATTATTGGAAATATGCTTACAAGATTTCAGAAGGTGACAGCTATCAAATTTTTTGCATTTTAAAATGGGACGAGATTTCACATTTTGAACGTATTTCTTGATACAAGAAAACTAATTAAGTATTTAAGGTGAATTAACGATAAAACTTAAGACAGGGGGAATTTCCATAAAATAGTGTTAAAAAAAGATGAGCGACGAGTTTTATAATCGACAAGTGCGACAAAATTATATTAAAACGAGTTGCGAAGCGACGAGTTTTAACAACGTAGGGGAGAAGACCGGCGTAGCCGGGCTGAGGCCCCTAGTTTAACATATTGTAGTTAAAAACACCAAAAATGCGTTATTTTCCGAAAACATAATCTGATCGAAAATTTCTGTTGTACTATTCCGGTTCACACCAATGTATATTACTTAGAATTTTTTCAGATTTTTAGTTTAAACCATCTGGGCTACAGGGTGTGGGACAAATTTTTTTTTGCAAAATTTTGGCAAAAATCGCATCAAAATAATTTATTTTGCAAAAATAAAATTTTGATCGTTAATCCAAGGGTTTTCATTTGATACCCTACTCAGAATTAAAAAAAAAAAAATTTTTTTTCGATTTGCACATATTTGTTTATATTTTTAGGGGGATATGTTTTTTAGATGTTTTAGTATTTTTCCTATGTGCGGGTCAAAGAGTTGTATAACCATGCCAAATTTCAACTCTCTAGGTTTAGCCGTTTGGCTACAATTTTTACCGAACAGACAGACAGACAGACAGACAGACATACGACAAAATGACGGTATAAGAGTTTTTTGGTCATACCTACAAAACCCTAAAAATGAAAGATAACCCTCGTACTAGAACACCCCTGGCTAAAAGTAAGCATACATTTTTATTTTATGTCAATGTTATACTGAGATCAGAGCCGCAGTAAGAGGGGTGGTGCGGAGGGGGCGACGGCCCCTAGCGCACTAAGGAAAAGGGGCGCCAACGAGCTTGACTAAGGGGCGCCACATTGCGAAGCTGAGAATCTTTTTTTTTGCTCATCACTTGGATTTTGGGAGGTGAGGACTTTTTTTTTGCTCATCACTTGGAATTTGGGAGGTGAGGACCACCTTTTTTTGCCAAAGGCGCCAAAACACAGTTTTGCCCCTAGCGCAAGTTTTCCTTACTGCGGCTCTGACTGAGATGACTTCCGAACTGCTTCATTAATGTCACACAGACATACAGAAGCAAGCTACCAAAGCATCATGCATTTAATTATAAAAGACTTATTTATTAATAAAGAACATCATTTATAATCTTCTTAAAAACATATATTTATAATGAGCTATTTAGAAATGTCATGCAATAAAAACAAAATTTTCATAAAACGATACAGAAGCACATACTCGTAAAACACGCTGGTTTTTTATAAATGATCCACAAAATTAAAAACTTCTTTCTTATTTTCTTTTTGAATAACTTTTTATTTATAAATAAATAACAAGAACATTTTTAAAAAAGAAAAATAATACTAGTGATTCATGTAGGAGCTATGTGATTTACGGAGAAGACCGCAAAAAAATAAAACCAAAAAATATCTTGTGACAGCTCTTGAGGCAACGATGCTTGTTTTTAAAGCATCGTTCATTACACGGCTCTGCTATCAGGCTCGCATGTCAGCCGCAGACTTCGCTGCAATCTTCTCATTTGCCGTATGCGTCAATGAACCAAAAGAGCGAATACAGAGGACATATCGCAGAGAACTTTAGACATTTTTATGTCAAAATAAATAATAACAATCTTGTTTCGGATGACGGTGGCTGTGACAAGAATTAAAAGTGTCAGAATGTCATTTTAAGATGTTACAATAACGATATTGGATGGAGGTTCGTTGGAAACATTTTACTAGAGTAAATGAACTTTGGTTATCATCGATTTTGGAAGTTAATTATAGTTCGTTAGTTTCGAGGTTACAGTAGGGTTTCCAAAACTGAGATGAACCTTCCTTCATGATGTAGAGACAGATATGTACCTCACCTAGAGATAAAGTTAACATCCCTAGATCATAAGAAAAGTGTACAGTAAATCAGAAAACGGCCGGGTAGAGCGAGTCAATTATAAAAAAATCGTAGAACATAATTTTTACTAGCGATAATATTAAATTTTTATGAGTATTACAATTATATATCAGATTATCGTACAGTAGAACGTCTATATATCGATGTCGATGTTTTGACAAGATTTTTATTGTGGAACCAAGGGAATATATTGATTTTTATCAATATATAAAAACTTCAACATATAGAAATGTACTTTTTTACCGACCTCCAACACATATAAGGGAGGTATTGTGATCATACCGGTTTTGACATTTAGAGATTTCGATGGATCTCCACGAATTGAGGTCCTTACATAACGTTTTGACTATTTTTAGCTTGATGTCTGTCGGTTTGTCTGTCCGTCCGTCTGTCCGTCTGTTCGTCTGTCCGTCCGTCCGTCCGTCTGTCTGTCTGTGTACACGTGCAGAGCAAATTCGGCTGAAAGGATTTTTATGAAACTTCATATTTAAGCTTCTGCCATCAATGGCACGAGTTGATCAACTTTTGGTAAAATCGGTTGACTAGTTTACACATGTCGATTTTAAGATTTTTGTGACTATTTCACAACAGAAAAATATTTAGAAAAAATTTATTGAACAAAAGTTGCTATAAAAGCAATAACTAACAACTTTTATTTGAGACATTTTTTGATAAAACGAAAAATTTTTGAAACATGTTTCTCAATTTTTTCATACTTAAGGGCGTATCACACTAGAACGCTATCCATGTTTTATTTTTTCGTGGATTCAAGTCTTCAAAATATTAGGCTATTTATTAATTTATTTCTACTCTGCTGCTAGAATGTATTTTATACAAGTACTTTATGGGCCGGTCCTGTGGTGGCTACAGCTGATTTTTTTCATTAGAAATTGCATGTGTACATACGAGGAGTATAAATTAAGTAACCGGACTGATTTATTTATTTTTTTTTATTCCAATATAATTACAATTCAATATTGTCTCCTTCAAAATAACTTCCATGGGAAGCCACACAGAGCTGGAGACGGTTCCTTCAATCCCCATAGCAATGCTGGAACTCGGATACTGGAATAGCTTTCAGCTGGTCGGTTACAGACTTTTGAATGTTTTCA
The DNA here is from genome assembly GCA_963971575.1 of Liopterus haemorrhoidalis. Taxonomy (NCBI): domain Eukaryota; kingdom Metazoa; phylum Arthropoda; class Insecta; order Coleoptera; family Dytiscidae; genus Liopterus; species Liopterus haemorrhoidalis. Next base: position 41,431,203 of record OZ020615.1, read on the forward strand.
AGTGTCCCAAAATGACGTTCTTTGAGGTGATCTTGGGAAGAGAAAAGTCACAAGGACTCAAGTCAGGCGAATAAGGAAACTGAGGAGCCATAGACATGTTTTTACTGGCCAAAAACTCGTTTATTGAAATTGCTGTGTGCCAGGTCCCCCAATTCATTGGTGAAAATCTGATGAACGGTAGTGTGAATCAAATTCAACTCTTCCCCGATCATTCTGTCAACCGACGATCTGAACAAACAAGATCCCGGATTCTGTCGACATTTTCATCGGTTCTTGAAGATGAAGGCCTTCCGCTGCGTAATTCATCTTCAATCAACTCTCTTCCTTCTGAAAATGCCTTAAACCACCAAAAAACCTAAGTCCTTCACAAAACACTGTCTCCGTAGGTCTGCTGAAGTTTTGCAAAAGTTTCCGTTGCATTGTGCGCAAGTCTGAAGCAAAACCTGATAGCACACCGTTGCTCGACATGAATGTCACTCATTTTTAGATTGTACTAGAAATCTGTTTCACGAAAAAAATCGCTACGGAAACAAAATTACTCTAGCGAGTTCAAACTTGTACTGAAAACGTATCACAAGTTCATCTGCCGCCCCTCCAAGACCCGCGTCCCAAATGTTGCCAGATCAAACGTTATGTTGCCAGTTCGGTTACTTAATTTACGCACCTCGTAAGATAAAATTGTTGTTGACGAGACACCTGTAAGTGTTGTAAAAGCCAATGGTGATAAATATTGTCATTATTATGCCAGTTGTCATTTTTATGCGTTCTTCGACCCCTTCCGGTTCCCAGCCGTCAATCATTTCAGTCACCTAGTACCCTATTTAATTTCGACCCTGCTCCTATTATGCTCTTTGGTCTTCCTACTCATCAATCTGTTCCTATCCACTGCAGCATCTGTTTTGGAATTCTTTGTTCGGTTATTCGCTGAGCATGACTATACAAGATAAGTTATCTGTCTTTGATGTCAGTTCTTACGTTCATCTTTTTCTGGATCATTTCGTCCAGTCGAGACTGGACAGCTAGTGTCAGGACACTAGCTAATTATCTCCAAAAAATTCAGTGGATAACAGTCTTTTCTTCTGTTGTTCGTACATTTTCCCTAGTTCAGCACCATAAAGCATAATGACATTATTATGGTATTAAAAAGTTTTTGTTAGACTTCTGGACCAAAGAATTTAGTTTTAGGACTCCTGTCTTCCTATATTAATCTATTATTTTCTGGGTATCCATTCAAGAATAATCTTGTATTCGTGATAGGCTTTAATTTGTTCCTCCCTATATTTTTAAATATTCGTTCTATAACGAATAACGTTAATAATAACGTTATTTTCGATGCAATCACATGGTTTATCAGTATGAAAACGAGCAATTTTCAATATGAAAACAGAACTGTATAACTGATTTTGATTTGTTCTAATTAAACTTTTATTGCACCTCCGGTTTCTTATTTCTAGAGCCTTGTTTTTCATTATTTCCAATCGAAATTTGAAAATATGTACAGTAGGTTCAAATCTGGAAACAGACGTGTACAATTAAGTTATCGGACTAAATGATAGGCATATATTTTATAAAGATTTAAAACAAATGTTAAAATAAATAGATGAGTTGTTGTAGAAAGTCTAATTGTCTGATAGTTTCTGTGCTAGATATCAACTTACCGCTTTGCAAATTGATTTGCCATAGAATTTATATAGTTAACTATTTTATAACGTTGAAGTACGAATTCTACTCCTCTAAATTTTTATAATTATACCTACTTGTAATTATAAAACTAATTCGAAAACTAATCTTAATTCAGGAACTAATCGTAATCCAGGTCACGATAACGAAGTTCAATCAATATATATATATAATCCTTTTAAACCAAAGTTCAATATTCCTTAATATTTTTAATCCCAGTGACCGCATCTCGGTCATTTCATTAGTGACCGAGGACTCCTCGACTTCATCTTGTTTAACCCTTCATCCCTTTACCCCTCTTATCCACAAATACTGGGGTTCAATTTCTGAAGCGCGCAGCTTGATGGATCGGCCTCAATCAGACCTTCAATCATGAGACCCGATGTTTTCATTTCGCCTCGTAAAAATCCTTCCATGATTACATTTCTGGTATCCCCCAGTGCACACCTATGTTTGCTTCGCTACAGCTTGCAATGGCCTTAATAACTTTTCAGCGTCGGGTCTCGAGGCATGAGAAGGATGCCCGCTGCTCGAGATGTGTTTTATTTTAAGGTAGAGTTTTAAACACTTCAAATATTTGGAGAATTTTTATTTAATATAAAAACAATAAAATAATGATAGTAATGTATTCTTTAACTAAAAAGGCTTTAAAAAATGCTGTAGAATTGCCTTAAAGTGCGAAATAAGCGTTATGGTAGTCAAAAAAATCTAAACGAGTCATAGTGGGAGATAATAGCTCTAGATAGGATATTAGAGTATGCTAAAAGCGGAGATATCTTCTTCAGACAAGAAACTAGATCATACGAGGTGTCTGAATTAAGTAACTGGACTGATTTTTCGGTTACTCAAATCTTAGCAAGACCTGTCCACTGTTAATTCACGCCAACATTAATACGTTCTGTAGATCTTTGTACATATTTTACATTTAACGAATCAAATAATAGTATTTTCTGACAATAGACATAATTAAATCTGTCAGTTTATGTTTTATTTACAATCCAGTTATTCCATATTATATTTATGATTATTATAGAAAATATATAAATTAATTCTATTATTTTACAATTCTATTAATTTATATAATTGTATTATATTTATTACACTATATCTGACCCGAAAATAATTTTTAAACCACCTACACTAAATTTTTTCCGCCCGGGAGATTTTTTGGATTTCTGCACCTGATTCTACAGTGATTTTTTTAATTGCAGCTTCTTTTCGAGCGATTTATAGAATGTTGTTCCCTCCCAGATGATTTTCTGAATTTTTACCTCTCGTCCTCAAGTGATTTTTAAAGTTTTAATCCCTCCCCCGTCTTCAAGTGATTTTTTTGTACATCTGCCCTCCCTTCAAGATATTTTTAGAATTTTGCATACCCTTCTCCAGTCTATTTTCTTAATTTTACTTTGTAGTAGAATATGCAGTAAAATGTAGTATTTAATAAAGATTGATTATATAAATTTTAATTATATTATAACTTCGAATTTAGAATTTTAGTGGGTATAATATGTTAATGCCAGTACAAGTTATCTCCCAACGCTGCAATGCAGCTGGAGTTAAGTCCTAACTTTAGAATCGCAATTCGACAAAAAACAGCGTGATGTAACGTTAACCCTTATCGTGACTTAACGCTATCTTTCGGAATGCCATAGAATAGATACATATAGAAGAAATTACGCAGGAAGGCCTAATTTATGTTTTAGCATCAGCAGATATGAACTAGTCGGTGCTGAGTATAAAGGAGAAATATACACTATCATCAGTTAAACAATTAAAATGTTATTAAAACTATATAACAAGTCTAACTTTACATGGTTTTACTATCAACTAAAGTATTAATTTATAACACAAGCAAAGTTTAAAACATCAAATATGTCAGCTACAATGTTTGTACTACAGAACTATCAGTAAAATGGTAAAAACAATTTAACAGTTTTAATTAAAATAACAAAAACCCCAGGTGGTTATATATACACAAGTTGAAATAAATTAATTATAACTTTATTAATATAACAATTAACAAAAATGTAAACTAAGGAATTTTTTGTGTTATTTTAAACAGTTTTAATTGAGTAAAAATATCTTGAAATTTAAGATTCATATCCGTGGAAAGATTGAAAAAGTTTTCGATTCTGGGAAATTAAATAAGAGGAAATTCGGGAAGGTTAAAAAGTTCGAGATAAATTATTCAGTTAAAAATGGAATAGGGAATTCCTATTTTTTGTCCTGTAACTGAAACATTTTCTATACGTAGTTCGGGAAACGAAAGAAAACTAAGATTGTAATTATAACTACGCCGCATACATGAGGGAATTAAGGGTGTTTAAGCATTGCTAACATCTTACAAGAGATATAAAGGAGGTTAAATTAGAAATGACCAAGTATTTTACTCTACAAAAAAGAAAATTATATTTGAAAAAAATGAACATCAATTATTCGAGTTTTTTTTCCTATATTTTTTAGTCCGTCGTATGTAAAATATATTTTTTTAATGAATCATAAGGGTACTACGTCTCTAAATTCAATATTAAAAAAGTTATTAAGATTTGCTTAAATAAGTATATCCCAAGTAAAACAAAAGTAAGCAGTCTCCATGTATCATAGCTACCTATTTTACTAAGATGAATAAAATGTTAAAAATCAAGTATTAAGCCCGGTTGCATTAAAGTCTTAAATCTAGTTATAAGCTAAATCTCGATATAAAATACAACATTATTTATTTTAATAGCAATTCGTTGCTAGATATTTTTGGGTTTTATTTTTGATCAGCTTCTATCAAAATCGGTCAATCGGAAGTGGAAGTTTACTAGAGTCAGTTTGTTACGAATATTTGGTAACAGAGAAATACTTGAGAAAATTCTTGTACAACATAAAATCTCTTCTAAATCATTCGATTTTTTTATTTCTGGTTTAGTTTTTTTTTTTTTTTTTTTGATTTAGGAAATATTTTATTTATTAAGTTTACAATATGAACGACCGCTCGTCATGATTTTTAACATTTATTTTTTCTTAAGTATATTTCATACAACCGTATATTTTCTTATACAAATCTAATCATCTGAAATATAATTAGTAACAATCTATATATAAAAATTTGCAGAGAATCTATCTAATAGAACATTTTAAATTGTAAAAAACTAACTGGCCCGTAATTGTAAATAAACTAATTGCATTATAAACCCCATATTTTAAAAGACAAAAGGCAAACTGTAGCTAAAGCTCTATTCTACAAATATGTTTATAGCTATTTTGTCCTATTGTGATAACTACTTACAGTTACTGTACGGGGTAGTCTATTTTTGCCGCCACCTCAATTCTGCCGCTGTTCTCAAAATAGGTGCTGCGTGTAAAAATGATTTAATTTTTTTAATAAACTGATGTACCATGCGAAAAACCATTATAGCAAGTATAATTTTTTTATAATTTTCGATGTAGGTTCTAAACCATAAAAAATCCTGTGGATAAAATGTTAACGTATTATTTGAACATTTGCACAAAACTATATAAAAATAAAAGTTATTTGAAATCGTTACTGAAAAAGTTATTTTTTGCTTAAAAATAATGAAGGAATACACTCTTAAGTTTGGCAGGTACCTCCTTGGACACTGCACAGAGTAAAAAGTTAAATTAAATTAATAACTAACATAATTCAATTTCGGTAATAAAATAAGCAGTAATATAAATATTTGACAGAAGACGTTATTGAAATTATTTCTTTAAATCATATAAAAGACGTTTGTATATTAACAATAAGATTTATAAGACGTAGAGGTAATATTAAAACGACCAACACCCTAGCGGAATTATTAAAATTTTAACGACCTCTGTTTAATAAGCACCATATATACGATAAAGAAAAACAAACATAAGTAAACATAAAACATTTTTATTTATTTAATACTTGTGTTGATATTATGAACATCATAAATGTTCACTTTGATATTATTTATAGGGTTTTAAAGTGACACAAAAAATGAAACTAAGAGCATATGGTATAAAGTTCATAGACTGTGCCAAATGTGGCATTTCCGTTTAAGCTTAACTTCTGTAACACATAAAAGTTTAAATTCCTCGAAATTCATGACATGTTTAATAGTAGAAATTAATTACATATGTTAACATCTTAACATTCACTCATAAAAATAGTCTAACGATATTCAATGAAATAATAATGTTCATTTGTTACCCTGCAAAAAGCTATCAATAGCATGTAAACAAAGAAACGCGCGCGCGTCCACTATCCGTGCGCCCCCCTACTAGAATCGAACCCAACTCGTGAATGTTTGCATATTTTCATCAACACTTGTGGAATTTGAGCTCCACTCTACCAAAAGACAGTTCCATGAATACCCGTATACTGGAGGACGGCACAGGCGCGGCGTTCCTTCTTTCACACTATTAACAAAATCTTTGTAAAATATCAAACAAACATTCCTTTAAGGAACAAACAACAATCAGCCGATTGGGAATAGGGCATGCACTCTTCTCGCACCAACAAATTTTTCAAAAGCACTTAAAGGCAATGTGTGATTCCTCCGAAGTAGACCTAACTGTAGAACATGTCTTAATAAAGTGCATAAAATACTCAAATGTACGTCGCTCCATGCAACATCCCTTACAAAATAGAATAAGCCCTGGAAGACAACCCAAACCAAATTAATGAAGTTATAAAATTTCTCAAAGAAACCAACTTATCCCGAGTAAAAATAAACGATGACTTGACAATGGCCGAACAACGGCCGCTTAGCATTACAGCGACATACAACGGTTTTACAGAGTCCAAATGACTCTTCAAAAAGTTCGTACGCTTAGGCATAAGGTGCCCAAATTTTAAGCAAGAAATGGAAACCGCTTTCATTCGACGTACAGCGGCCGTCTAAAGTGATAATTATTAAGATAGCTGGGGCTTACAATGGTCAAACATCATCCGTTTGGCGGAAAAACTCGGAATTAAAGAATTTCATTGTAAATATTCAAACGGTGACCGTTGTACGACTGTTGTACGACTTCGCTTCTAATATTAGATATTTTTACTCGGGATATGACACAATTTAAATTATTTACCCTACTCAACATAATACATTTATTATTCCACTAAAATTTTAGCATTAGCTAAATTAAAATATTTAATATTACTTATATCATACAATATGTAACTCTATATAGGTAAATTAAAGTATACACTAATGTATCGGGTGAAATCGAAGTACTCTTTTGTTTCTAATTAAAAAAAAAAAAAAACATTCCTTTCCCAACCTCATCGAATAATTCATGAAATATCCCTAGACGATTTCGATGAATGTATAATTACATGACATATATCTCGTATATATTGAATTGTCGACAATTTACCTTTGTGAAACTGATTTATAGATAAAAATTTGTTGATAAATGAAAACATGTTGTTTTGTTTCCCACAATATATTATTTGCAGTTTTGGCACTAGCTATTGAAGTTATAGTTTTAGTTACATTGTCAAAAAACTTTGTAATTTAACAACCTTTTATCCATAAATCATTTTATTATATCATTGGATTGTAAAACTAATTTCTTATTCTTTTTTTTTCACGCCTTTACGTCTATACCTTCTTGTTTCTTTTTGCCCGATCATACGCTAATTCAAAGCCGCTACAAGGCATGAGCGACCAGGGTCGCCGCTTGTTGAAACCCCGCTCTCACTTAATACACAATGCAAAATTGTTAGGCAAGTGCAGTCAGTGCAAACTTGGACAGGGCCTCTCAAAGATAAAGTAGAGTTAACGCTCACATGCAACGTAAAGCGGGCCCTGCAAGGTTTGTAGTCGATTCTGAGTTAATCTCAATCACTGTTTGCTCGTTACATCTCTTATACCCTCAGCCATTTAATAATTTAGGCGGTTGATCAAAGTTTCCAATCAACTGGAAAAAATTTGTACCTATAACTATTGTCTTTAAAGCCCAAATGCGTTAATATGAAGCGTAATTACTTGGAACTATAATTATATTTTCGGGTACCCGATTCTGGTTTTCTGGGAAAACTGGATTCGTAATTTTCGAGTAACGGATACCAGATTTCAGATATCTCGTTCCGAGTACCCGTTTCTGGATATCCAAAACAGAATACTCGGTTCCGTTTTTTGTTTTTCAAATCATATTTTTGCGGATATCCGGTTTTTGATACACGGTTACTATTACCCAATTCCAATTACCTGGTTCTAGAGTCGAGTATTCGTACTGGGAATATCCGGAACCAGTTCTTTTTATGAACCAGTCCCGGTTACTGCATGAACAATTTCTAACAGCACTACTTAGAAATTGGTATCTTGCCTTATTAATATTTTTATTTGATCAGTCTAAATCAGTGGTTCTTAACTAAGGGGTGCACCCACCGCCTGAAATTGCAAGAAACTGTTTTTGAGGTTACAAACGAGAACCTTGCTCAAACCTTTTGAACCATATATGTATACGTTATGCTAAACAATTGTACTTTTAATTTACTGGCAGTACAAGAACACATTTTGAGATTTGAAATGATGCTGACAGTTAAAAAGGTTAAGATCTACTGGTCTAAGTTTTTAAAGATGATCTCTAATCCGTGATTAAAATATTTTGATGATAATTTTTGGAGATATTAGTTAAATCATTCTAAATGTAATGCTGTTCATATGTTAAACCCAAAACTTCTTCACTAATAGTTAAACATATATAGCCTTTTCTAAACACAACCTCTGAAACACGACGATAAACTACGTTCCAAGTTGAAAAACGATCGACTATTAAACTTTTTTTCGTAAACCCAACTCATTTGTCTGTTATTTCAAATGAACACTCATTTAAGAAACCTCTTGCGGTAATAAACAGATAATTCCCTCAACAGATAGATACTTGTCCTGCATCTCACACTTCTTCATTTGCTTTATGCTTCCAAGCAGCTGCAGTAATTTAACTCTAGGGATTTTTGTTGTGTTATTCTTCGTCCGAGCTATCTTTATAGTCCATAAACTGAAGGTAACTTTACTCAGTACCTTGCAAATAACGGACGTTTTAACTTGTATTTGAAAAATAAAATTAGTAAATCAAATTTTATTTGTACAGAAACAATGGTAATAATAGTAAACTGAGAAAAGAATTAAAATTTATTAGAAATGTAGTTTAGTTTAATGCCATGGCGTTAAACCGTTGAATAGTTAATTTAATTTTATTTCTGATTATAGCGGTTCCTTTATTGCCCTACTATATAAAATATAGTTGGTAACGCAATAAAATAAGTAAATTTACCTTGTTAATATTCCAACCTACTTACAAAACTATATAGGACGATATTGAGAGTCAAATGGCAAGATTATATGCCGAACTCAGAGGCCATACTGCATCAAATTCAGTTGGACACGTCATAAGAATTCCAAAAACTAGGTTACCTAAAAGATTACTGTTCTCAGAGTTGGAAGGAGGCTACAGAGGTGTGGGAGCTCCTAAGCATCGCTACAAAGACAAGCTAAAAAATCAGCGTGGCTACCACAGGACCGACCGCCATCATAAAGTACTTATATAAATTACATTCTAGCAGCAGAGTAGAAATAACTTGACCTAATATTTTCTAATAGAGATATTATTTATCATGACCATGGAAACGTTACATATAAATATGAAAAAATTGAGAGTTGGAAAAAATTTCGAAAAATTTTACTAATATTATTCGAAATTTTTCGTTTTATCAAAAAACGTATCAAATAAAAGTTATTAGTTAATGCTTTTATAGCAACTTTTGTTTAGTAAATTTTTTCGAGATATTTTTCTGTTGTGAAATATTCGCTAAAATCTTAAAATCGACACGAGTAAACTCCCATTTTTAGTCAACCGATTTTACAAAAGATGATCAACTCGTGCCATTGATGGCAGAAGCTTAAATATGAAGTTTCATAAAAATCCTTTCAGCCGAATTTGCTCTGCACGTGTACATAGACAGACGGACAGACAGACGGACGGACAGACAGACAGACAGACAGACAGACGGACGGACGGACAGACAGACCGACAGACATCATGCTAAAAATAGTCAAAACGTTATGTAGGGACCTTAATTCGTGGAGACTCGAAAATTTTACAAAAATTATTCGAAATTTTTTGTTTTATCAAAAAACGTCTCAAATAAAAGTTATTAATTATTGCTTTTATAGCAACTTTTGTTCAATAAATTTTTTCGAACTATTTTTCTGTTGTGAAATATTCACAAAAATCTTAAAATCGACACGAGTAAACTCCCATTTTTAGTCAACCGATTTTTACCAAAAGTTGATCAACTCGTGCCATTGATAGCAGAAGCTTGAATATGAAGTTTCATAAAAATCCTTTCAGCCGAATTTGCTCTGCACGTGTACACAGACAGACGGACAGACAGACGGACAGACGGACAGACAGACCTACAGACATAATGCTAAAAATAGTCGAAACGTTATATAGGGACCTCAATTTGTGGAGATCCATCGAAATCTCGAAATGTCAAAATCGGTATGATCACAATACCTCCCTTATATATGTGACGGTCGGTAAAAATAACCTCATGCCAGCTGCTCAACCCAGACTGGGAAGAAAAACCCCTCTGTCAAAGTACATGGCGCAATCTAGTGACAAACGGAATACAGCCGTACGAATGGACACGTATAGAGTGTGCCACACTAGTACGTAATAAACGCAAATTCAGACTCTAGACGCTGTTGCTTGATTCTGCCTATAATTATATCTGCACTATTTATGGTAAAATGCTCGTATCCAGTCAATCTCTTGCCAAAATTTGTGAAATATTTGTCTTTTAGTAGTGAAGTGCTGTCGTCGAAAAATGTTTTCTAAAATGGGTACCACTAAAAATTTCAGAGCTTCTGCGAGATAAGGTGCCTTTTCATAATAGTTTAGTTGAGTTTAGTTTATTGTTTAATTTTCATAAAATCAATACATATGTGTATAATAATCATTTATGATAGTATGTCGTACAATATAAATAAAAATGCAATAAAAACAAAAATATAATGAAATAGATAATACAATAGATAAGACTATTTAAAATTTAGCAAGCCTGTGATCACAAGTTAAATCGTTTATACATGCTGTTCGACCGCTAAGCAATGGTTTGGACATGAGTTCAACTCCTATTTCTGTCAAATAATTTGTGTAAAAAATATTTATACAAATTGCACGTTCTGCTTAGCCGTTCGCTACCGGTTATAAACTGTAAGTGGCTTTCTGTGTACGCTAAAAAATAGACGTAATACTGACCATATTACTCCTGAATGTTCACATATTGAAAATATGGTCATGAAACCTGGTAATAGGAGACCTAGGCTCATCTCGGGCTGTCGTGCCAATAATGAATGATTTAAAATTTAATAAGAATTTGTTTCGAACATTTGCTACTTTGAAGAAATTCTTTATCACTAAAATAAATTTGGTTTCGAGTTAACTGTTTGAACTAGAGTTACTCCTAAACTCAACATAGGCATAACTCGAGTTAAAACATTTAATTCGTTTTTTAGTAATAGTGACATTCCTGTAAGTTTAAACTGAGAAGCCTTTTCTTCCGTCTTACTTCATCGCCAGACATTTTGTCAATGTAGTAAGATAGGAGTGCACTATATAGAAGTATTAAATATATAATATATGGTATCAACTGTTTCACCACGGATCCCCGGTACCTCAAAATGTTTTGTAGCAATTTTTGTAACCCTTGAAATATTCCTTTATATTCCAAAGGTTAGCACATTACAGTTCTACCCCTTGATCTACAGCAGATACAAAAGTTAAAGGGAAGTAAAAATACTTCTAGATTTAAATTTACCCTCAAACAGGCATGGTTGTTCAAGTTCTATCTTGACGGACTCGCTGCACACTCTGAACAGTATCCAAGATCCAGATCCAGTGTACTCTCTTGTACTACTAACAATGAATTAAAGAAACGGGTGTTATTGCACAATATAAATGCTCAGAATGTGAGGGTAGAGCTGTTTTGGTATTAAAATCAATTAAGCGGCTGATGTAGCTGCAAAAGGCGCCTCCCATAGACCTATGATTGATGTGTTTCATATTTCGAGATGACGCAAAGAGTCAACTGAAACATCTGATGTTAACAAACTGGCAACATGATTGGAACAGCATACAAAATGTGAAGTTGATACAGATTAATAGGTTATACCATAGTGTTCTTCCTGCAGGATAAACCACATGGAGGAAACCACCACCACCCAGCCAATGGAGTAGCCGAGCGCATTGAGTCGTGCGGTTTAGACTGGTGGAATATACAGTCTGGGCTCGGCAGTCGGTGGTTCGAGCCTCCTTCGTTGGTGATATTATTCGGGTGAGAATAATATGTTTACATTACTCCCATTTTCACAATCATTCACCCCTCATCTAGGTGTAGGAGCTCGCCCCCTGGCATCGGCGATTAGCTCGTTGCAGAAATAGACCGATGTAAAATAAATAAATAAAAAAAAGAAACCACCACCACACGCCTTCGTATAGGTCACTGTTAGTGGATCCATGTATACCTCCTTCGAGGTGAAGCGCCTCCTATCTGTTAGAAGTGTAACACAGATTTGTCTGTGTTAGACATTTTAACTCAGTGTGTAAATTTCAAGGATGCCAGGGAGAGGTTTAGGCCGGAGCTTTGCCCTGGTAGTTGCTTTAGGTAAAGGCAGGGTACTCATTAACAAGATGATACTCTTCCTGAGATAATCGAACTTATTGTTTTATGTCTGCAATTTTGCACCTTATTTCAATGCGTTATTGATTTTGATATGTGATATCTGATACAGCCTCATACCATCACCTTGCGTCTTTTCAGTTTTTCGAACAGAATTCATTTGTGTTTGTCCGTGCAAGATTTCTTTTATTAAGTATGTATATATGGTTTTATCTGTCCATTTATTGTTTTATTTATTGTTGTTAGTATATAATCTAGTAATTTATATGGGATGTGTTAAGAGCAAATAGCCATTGTTGCTGTGCGCCTAAAATTTTAAAATAACTAATTCAAACAGGCTCACAATTGCATCGCCGTATAAATTAATCAGATCATGTTCAAATAACATATTATATATTTAAATGTATAAAAATCTTAATAAAACCTATCTCAATAAATTTCTAGCCGCTCCTGTTTCACCGCACATGCTTTGCTAGGAATGCATGCACATTGCTTTATGTGTATGTTACGATATGATAGTTGCTTAGTCAGGAAATAAGCAGTAAGATATATTTATAACCAGTACAACAATACCAATATAGAATATGCTAAATATCACAACCCACCATGGCAAAATAATTATTATGTGGCAGTAAACATAAATAATAACAATGCCTTGGTGCAAGTATTTATATAAACGTATAAAGGCATATTTCGCTATTACATTTTAGGTTTCAGATTGCTGTGTTAAAACGAATCTCATCGTAAAGAAAACCATAGTTTTTTTCGTCATACGCCTAAAAATACAGTAATTTTCATATTAGTCTGAAAAAAATCAACTGTGGCCACCACAGGACCGACCGCCATCATAAAGTACTTGTATAAAATACATTCTAGCAGCAGAGTAGAAATAACTTGGCCTAATATTTTCTAACAGAGATATTATTTATCATGACCATGGAAACGTTACATGTAAGTATGAAAAAATTGAGAAAATTGATGACAAAATTTTTCGTTTCATCAAAAAACGGCTCAAATAAAAGTTATTAGTTATTGCATTTATAGCAACTTTTGTTAAATAATTTTTTTCGAAATATTTTTCTGTTGCTAAATATTTGCAAAAATCTTAAAATTTCTAGTCAACCGATTTTTACCAAAAGTTGATCAACTCGTGCCATTGATATCAAAAGCTTAAATATGCAGTTTCATAAAAATCTTTTTAGCCGAATTTGCTCTGCACGTGTACACAGACAGACAGACAGACGGACGGACGGACAGATAGACAGACAGACAGACGGACGGACAGACAGACAGACCGACAGACATCATACTAAAAATAGTCAAAACGTTATGTAGGTACCTCAATTCGTGGAGATCCATCGAAATGTCAAAATCGATATGATCACAATACCTCCCTCATATATGTTGGCGGTCGGTAAAAAGAAATATATGTAATATGAATTTTCACACATTTCAGCATTCTGTAGGTATGTATTTAATAAGTTAGTTAAAAATTTGGCGCACAACAACAATGGCTATTTGCGCCTAACACAGCTCATCTAAATGACTAGAGTATATACCAAAAAGAAGAAATTAAATAATAAATAAATAACCTTGCATGGACAAACACAAATATATAGGATAAAAGTCTGTTAGAAATATTGAACAGACGCAGGGCGATGGTAACTGGTTGTAAAGAGGCCAATTACCATCGAATATAAGTTGCAAGACTCCATACATAAAACAGTTCGATTCGCTCAGGAAGTATTTAATAAGTATTAACAAATTATGGGTACATATTAAAAATAATAAATTTAGATAATTTTTAAAAGAATTCTATGTGCTTCCATCTAGAGCAGTGTTTCCCAATCTTTTTACTCTCGTGGCACATTTTCCAAAGAAGAAATTTAGCGGCACAACTAAGTAGTCATAGAAAAAGATATTTATAACGCTACTTTTTTACCGACCGGCAACATATGTATATAACGGAGGTATTGTGATCATACCGATTTGGACATTTCGATGGATCTCCACGAATTGACCTACATAGTGTTTTGACTATTTTTAGCATGATGTCTGTCGGTCTGTCTGCCTGTCTGTCTGTCGGTCCGTGTACACGTGCAGAGCAAATTCGGCTAAAAGGATTTTTACGAAACTTCATATTTAAGCTTTTGACATCAATGGCAATAGTTGATCAACTTTTGGTAAAAATCGGTTAACTAGAAATGGGAGATTACTCGTGTTGGTTTTAAGATTTTTGCGAATATTTCACAACAGAGTAATATTTCGAAAAAAAATATTTAACAAAAGTTGCTATAGAAGCAATAGCTAACAACTTTTATTTGAGACAATTTTTTGATAAAGCAGCATAAATTAAACAAGTACTTTGTGATGGCGGTTGGTTCTGTGGTGGCTACAGCTGATGTTTTTTCTTTTAGATTTCGCAGCACACTTGGAAAATTTTGCGGCACACCCTTTGGGAAACACTGATCTAGAGACTTACAAGCGTGCTTAATTACGAAATGCACTCGCATGAAGGCCCATCTGTAGCTACCCAGTTCTTGAGTGGGTCAGTTACATATTGTAAGCACAGCGTTTCAAAAAATGTGATAACTTTCGAAATAATTATCAGATCAAAAATATTTGTTGTACTATTCCGGTTCACAGTAATGTGCACTAGTCAGGATTTTTTTAGTTTTTTAGACTTACCCCTGTGGGTTATAGGGCGTGGGACAAGAGCTCTTGCAGCACATTTTTTGCAAACATCGTGTTAAAATAAAGACATTTGTTCCTTAATCTACATCTTCAGAGCTTTCATTTGAAACGAGACAATAAATTTTAAATAAATAAAAAACAAAAAATTTGATATTATTCTAAAATCTGATCAAAAACGGGATCGATTCCGGGTGGGGTGGTATTTTGATATTTGCTTTCTAAATAATAGGTATAGAACCTAAATATTATTAATATATAAAAAAAAAAACAAGTATAAATTATAACAAGTAACATTATAACAAGGGTTTTAAGATCTTAATAATTTAAATTAACTATTTTCTCTTGAGCGACTTCATAATCCTTGTGAGAGTAATGGAAAATGTCATACTCAAGAACAAGAATACATATGCAAGTCGTAAAATATTTCAGTTGCAGTAGCTCTGTCAACGTCATCAAGTAAAATATGGCCTACTCTTCACTCCACGCTTAAAGAATTCATTCGAAGCAAGAGACGCTTCAGAAATCATTTGTTTCCATTTAAATAAGAAAGAAAAATTGCACAAAGATTAAGAGAAAGGATTTAGAAGTCACAATTAAAATCAGAAAATAAGAAATATAAAAAAGAAGTAAAAGGCAGCAGTAATTCTAAAATGGAACCAAGAATTGAAAGTATCTACTAAAGATTGTAAAATGTATGAACAATCACCGTCAATTTGTCAAGATTTAGACACTTCCAAATATTGACTCTTTTATTACAGTAATTTTTTACGATTTATTATTTCTCGCGTTTACTGCGTTCACAACTTGAAAATTAGAAATTTGTACGTAGAAATTAAGTAGTAGTCACAATGTAACTTAAGATATTAAAACAATGACAGCGTTTTGTTGGTAAATTTCTATCGATTTCTACTTTATCGATCGATAATTGACAGCTGTTTATATTTCCTAATGCCGTTTTGGGTGTTTCATAGTTTTGAAAAGAATTAAAATAGAGGGAAAATTTATATCTATGCTCATAAAAATAAGAAAGCTATGGATAAAAACAGAAAAATATGGCAATAGAAATTTTCAGGTTAAGACAAATGCTTACTGCGCATGCGTCAATTATAAATGAACGTAAGGGTTTATAGTTAGTTAACTCTTAATTTTAATTTGTTTTAATTTTAATTTTATGTATAAGCATTAATTTAAACGGTTGCGTGTATAGTTACGTTTAATAAACATTTACGTTAATTCTAGGTACTAATTCTAATTTCTAATTTCTTTGTTCTGTATGCAGCATAAGTAAATATTTATAATCATCACATACAGGCTATTCCAAACGTTTAGGCGGAACCAACTGGAATTTTTATTTTTGTAAGCTGTCATGACCACTTCTTTTATGGTTTGAAGTAGGCTTTTGCTAAATAAAATTATCAAAAGCATCAATTAATCTGTAAAAGTAACTAGAATTGAAAATCTAATTCCGCCTAAACCAAAGAAACAGACTTAAGAATACGAGATGGCCAAAACGGTATACACGTTAGACTGAAAAGACAGCTACCTCAAGACATATACAACAGCAGCAATGACAGTGACAATAACAGTGTCAGTGACAGTGACAGTGACGTGACTTAATTTGGCATTAAATATTAGAAAGGATACCAAAAACTAGAAAATTTGAAGTAAATTGAAATTAATAAGGAAATGGACGTGTTTAACAAACGCAACTTGCGTTCTCTAAATGTACCCAATTATTCGACTAAAACAGACTCGAAAAGAAAAGAAAAACTAAAATAATGTGAACCACAGAAACAAAGTTCTACCAACAAGTCAGCCTGAGGAACAACATAACTAGCAAGCCGATTTGTAAAGCTTGTACAGCTCAAAACACAACTAAATGAACGAAGAGAAGAAAGGAAGAAGATGAAACACATGTAGACTAATACAAAATAATAATAATAATAATAAGTAAACTGCCCAAGAAATAAGCACAAAGCTGTTTCTCATCATCGACTGAATAAGAGAAGGACAAACAAAAATTTCTTGTCGTAAACAGAATAATACGGTATGAAAATAAATGACAAGACTATAATGACCGGTATGAGAATAAATAAAAGCCGTGTAATGACCGCACCAGTAATAAAGTGGGGAATGAAGAGATTGAAAGGACCTACATATATCTTGGTTATAGCCTTTCTGATTAGTGGGAATCACCTACAAAATTTAAATGCTGCACAGAACAAGCGCTAAATGCTGTTGGCAAAATCTACTGACATGTAGGGACTTGTTACTGAAACATTGAATACGATTGGTTAAATGCAATATATTCTCTACTAGCTAGCATACCCGTACTTCTTACGGTTTTTTTAATGCACATGTTTTCTGCAATGTAAATGGTATGTGAGATATTTCAATCTCAGGTAACGTTCTGTAGCAATATTAATTTTATTAAAAAACTACATTTTTGATGCTAAATAAAAAATAAGTAGGATATTTCATAATCTTCCAAATACCAATCTCATTAAAAACTGCATTGAACAGAAAATAATCGTTTTTTTTTTCATTCTTAGCTAATTATCATTTGTAAATTTTTGTTGTAAATTGCGAGATATTTCAAGATTTTAGTGTTAGAGTGTCCCCCTGTAACTGTAAGATAGTCTTTTTTATTATAAATTTTTTTACTACATTCTCTCTTATGTTAATAATAAGGGAGATATTTTAAATTTATTAGTATTGCTTTCAGTTTTAACCCCGAAACAAACCCTTAGAATAAAAATTTTGAGATGCCATATAGACTATGTTCAAATCCTGGTTTTTAGATATTTAGACGAGGATGGTATGTGGATATATGGTCCGACAAATTGACCAATGCCGATAAGTTTTGGCCAAGAATACCCAGAGAGACTGACCTAGAAAGCAATGGAAGAGACCCTTGCCCAAGAATGTAAATAATAAGATTATTGATTAATTTACTACATAGATGCATTACTACAACAGGTCACAAATAAATATAGATGTACTTAAAAAACTGGACACTGAATTGGAACTGATGTACATTATCAAAAAAAGAACTCGAATACCTGAGAAATATTAGGAGGAACGAAAATACAATACTGTCCAACTTATAATCAAAGTAAATATCAAGGTTCGAAATGTACCGTAGCAAACCAGAACGGTGTTCCAGTTCCTGAAATTATTGAAAATATTGTTCCGTTATTGCTTTTTTAAGTGGCGGTTCGGTTAATAAAGTTTTTATATTTGGAGCTCTAAGAAAAATTTGGGTTCCAAGATCAATCAGTGGGAAGAAGAAAATTGTGACAGCAGAATATCAGGATGGTTTTATCTAACTATTTTATAGGTGTGCGATGTCAAAAATTACAATTGCCATACTGTTAGCCAATCTTCCCCGCGAAGACACAGGAAAAAAAGAACCATATTTACAATATCACACTGACATACACTCACACATATACATACAAACACTCATACATAGCCACCCATACACAGGGGAGGACTAGAACATCCAATCGCCATTTTTTCCTGTCTTGTGCATTTCAACCAGCTACTTCTAATGTTTCATTTATTATATTCTTGATTTCTACCCAGCGTTGCGGACACCTTCCACAATTCTTCTTCACCTCAACATTTCCCTGGACAATGGTCCACTAAATTTTAAGACCTTAAGAGCTTTATATGCATTAATGTTCTAGAATACTGTACTCACACAATGTATTTTATAATATTATTTCTCAAGATGACAAATCATCTAACTATTTAGGCATCTTTAATGTCATAAAAATGTCATATTCTAATTGCATTGCTGTACATCATATCTTTCGAGCGTTCCATAAAGAATTCACTCACAACAACTAACAGATGTTTCAAATTACATTTGCTTTAATTTAATAAATAAGAATAAATTACACAAAACAAAACAAAACAGTCTCAGTGAATTATGAGAGACTATTCTAACGGTTGAAATAGAGAAAACACTGTCACCAAGAACGAGTCCAACAAATAAAACAAATGCCACCACCAAAGCTAGGTATAATCCTAGAATTACTCCCAGAGAATATTTAAATGCACGTGCTCAGTATATTATAGTTGGAGATGATGCATTATCTGGTATACACAGGACACTGGAGCCAGGATGTATATATGAAACAGTCCTATGTATGTTCTGCTCAGGTGTGGTTCCCGAGAACTATGCTTTTAAATGAGCTAGTCACAAGAGAACGAATACAGAATGGAAATAATTGTGAGTTACAGTCAACTGTAGAGTTGTTACATTCAGAATAAGCTTGTACACATTACCATATTTCAGTTTGTGCGACAAAACACGTGTATAATATGCAAATTTCAAAACAACAATAACACATGAACCTATACACATTTTAACTTTATCTCACGCAAATAACTTCAATATATTGTTATGTTCCTAAGACAACCCGTAAAAGGTAACAAATTTACATAAGCAACATAAAATATCTGATTACAAATCGTAAAACCTTACCCAATGTAAATCAGATGTCGCTTTATTATATGTTCATAAAACGATCGAAACTAAACACGCAAAAATTACGCTATTAAAATCCAACGGCACGACGCTCACTCTCATATGTTCAGGACACGACTGAATGTCTGGTTGGATGAGCGTCGCGACGGACACGTGGTGATGAACGGCGCATGCGTCTCATAAATAGTCTGTCACCTACGGTCTAGTTCATTAGAGAAATAAAATATCCTTTTACTAATGAATGATGTTCTTAAAATAAATAACCAC
This sequence comes from Liopterus haemorrhoidalis, assembly GCA_963971575.1. NCBI lineage: Eukaryota > Metazoa > Arthropoda > Insecta > Coleoptera > Dytiscidae > Liopterus > Liopterus haemorrhoidalis. The sequence goes on from OZ020615.1 coordinate 41,451,011, forward strand.
TCTCAACTAAGATGAATGAATTAACTAAACAAAAACAACAGTAAAAAGTTAAATTATATCTTGTCTCCTGAGAGCCATTCACGCATTTTTTCCAGACGGATATTAATAAAATTAAAATTCTACGTATATTCTGACCTCACTTAATTGAATCAAGATACACACTGCGTTTTAAAAACAAAATTAAATCTCACAAAATTTAATTAATAAACGTAGCAAGTTATCAACAAAGACAAAATTGCTTTCCATAGATTCTTTAGATTATGAAGTACATATATTTATGTCATTGTGTATTGTCGTGTCTCATTGAAAATTATGACTCTACCATCACTTTCCATTTTTGCAAGTCTTTCAGTGTGATTCATACTACCAGACATCTTATTCTTCCATCTCCGCTTCGAAAGTAGTCCGCTAACATAGCAATCTTAACTTTTGATGATACTGCCCTGAAAAGATCTATGCTTGACCAGAGCCGCAGTAAGAAAAACTTGCGCTAGGGGCAAAACCGTGTTTTGGCGCCATTGAAAAAATGGTTCTCACCTCCCAAAATCTAAATGATGAGCAAAAAAGGTCCTCACCTCCCAAAGTCCAAATGATAAGCAAAAAAAAGGTCTTCGCCAAAATCCAAGTGATGAGCAAAAAAAAAGGTCCTCACCTTCGCAATGTGGCGCCCCCTAGTCAAGCTCGTCAGCGCCCTTTTCCTTAGTGCGCTAGGGGCCGTCGCCCCCTGCCCTTACTGCGGCTCTGTGCTTGACATTCCGAACAACTATCTTAAATACCTCAACCAGGATATTTGTCCCCTTCCTGCTGATCTCTTGTCATTTACTTGTATTACATATTTCCAACATTCCATTTAATGTTCCAAATGGGCCAAGATATTCCAACTTCTTCTTTTTAATTTGGAACATTATTGTTTTTGTTCCCATCTTGGTGAGTACTTCTTCGTTCTTCTGCTGGTTTATGAAATACGCAATATTCTCTCAATCGACATTTCGAAATCATATATTCTCCTACTTAATCTTTAGTTAAATTTGAGGAATCTACATCACTACTGGAAAGATGTAGCATTTCACTACCAGATAGAATGATCAATTCTAAACTGTTAACCCTAATAACATCCTAAATTCTGACATTTATCAAAATCTAATTCTAGCTCTAATTACTTTATTATTAAATTCTTTAGTAAATTGCCAAAGATAGTAAGACTTTTATCCCAAAATGAAATTTGATGCTTTTGTGAGGGTCTGCTAACTAAAAATGAATTGTATTATGTGTTAGAATTTTATAATTTAAATTTTTAAAATTATCAATATATATATTTGTGTATATATTCACACAAAAGACAAAAACAATGGTAGTAAACAGGATAAAAATGTAAGAGAAAATAAAAATAGATGACAAAATAATACAACAGGTAGAAAAATTCAAATACCTAAGCACAGTTTTCTCGGAAGATAGAACAATGGATGCAGAAATTATGAAAAGAGTAGGCGCAGCATGAAGATTGTTCAATAGCATCAAAGCATCGTTCCTTAATAAAACAGAAATATTAACCAACATCAAGGTAGAGATCTTCAAAAAAGTTACAGTACCGATTTTGACATACGCCTCAGAATCCTGATCCACAACAGAGACGCGCAGGTCCAAACTAGGAAGCTCCGAAATGAGATTTTTAAGGAAAATTGGACAGAATAAGAACTGAAGTATTTAGAGAAAAGCTGGACACAACCAGTTGAGATTATAATAGAAGAAGGACAACTAAGATGGCTGGGACATATACACAGAATGAGTGAAGACAAAATAGTAAAAACAATTTTTGAAGCAAGAACAGTGTAGAAAGTTAGAGCAGGAAGACCGAGAAAAACCTGGCACCAAGAATAAAAAAGAAGCTGCAACAAAGAGAAGCGCAAAGTGGGATGAGATAAGAAAATATACAAAGGACAGAACACGATGGAAAGAAGTATGGAGAACAACACCAGAAAAATGTAAGTAACTCGACTATAGCCTTACACCAAAAAATAGAAAGGCTTCAGGATTAAGTAAGTAAGTAAGTATATGTATATGTAAATAGACGAGCAGTCATTTGGGGGGAGGCTCAGAAGACAAAATTGTTTTATAAGTTTAGGAATCGTATTGACCTAAAACAAACAAAAAGCTGTTTGTTGTGTAAATCTGTTTATATTATTTATTGCTTGATTTTTCGTGTGCCTGATTGTAAATGATCGAATTTGTATTGTGGTCAATAAATATATTATTATTACAGGTCTTCCACGATATCAGTTGATTTGTGTCGTCTATAAAAGTTACTTAAACACTGACGTAACTTTCAACTACGTTTACATATGCAACAAGTTTATTTTTTGTCATGCAACCCGCATGACCAGATTGTCTACATAATTACATATCATTTGAGATTAGTTGCAACTCAAAGTATACCAATATTGTTATAATATCAAGTATGTATTTAAGTTTCACACACTGCGTTTGTAATTTGATTATAAATACAAAATCCAAAGCTTAATGAGAACTGAATATTATAATACAAGTCATTCTGACAGATATAATAACATATGGCGTCGTATGAACGTAGTAAACAAGGAATCTCTATCAGTACTGCCAATAGCATCAAAATAAAAATCTTAATTTATATTTAATATTAGTTAAAACTAGCCACAATTCTTGATAAATAAAATAATACTATAATATAATTGTTAGTTTTCATTACATTAAACGTTTGTCAACATAATATTAACAAAAGCATACAAATTCAATGTATTAATTCAATGAAAATGTTTGAGGCTTAGGTTTCTTTTATTTTGAAGATTTTTTAGTGGCTCCCTGGCGTTAACTGTTTAAAATATCTAAATAATGGACTAATTATTTTACAACATTTAATTATACCAGGTAGTCGATACAATTTTCTCAGCTAATCTTTACTTTATTCTGCCTTTTCTCAGTGTAGACTCACACTATAGACCCACTAACTGAAACTTTGCCTGGCTGCGCGTAACGCAACCATAATATAATTGCGACAAATTAGTTTTCGTAGGCCTCTGTAATAATTGTCAGAAAAGTTCTACGGCTTTCACCCCTGTCCAATCGGCCTGCTCCATTTCTTACAGGAATTCGTAACTATACTATTTGGCATTCATATGTTAACATGAATATTTAATTAAAGCTAAGTTTGTTTAATATAAGGTGTGACAAGCAGGCATATAATTATTATAAAGTAATGCACGCCGGTTAATCTCGTCGTTTTAGAACAATCAATGACTAAAATAGTGGAAGAGGAACCATGTAAAAAATAGAAATATTGTCGTTGCCATCAAAATACAAAAATCAAGATTTTATCCGGTCTAACGATAATAATCTTATAAATATATTCTAAAAACTAAAACTGTAACGGTAGAAGAAAGTTAGGCAGGCATAACGTCGCTGATTAAATGGAGATGATGAAGACGCAAAGAAGATAGGTGTTCCAAATTGCAGGTGCAGAATGGACAATTTTGGCGAAATAAGCTGATGACAGTCGAACTTGTAAGAATGTAACACTGACGGTGATGAAATTAGCTTAAAATAGACAAACTTGAGTTAGGTAGATTTGGAACTTTCTATCAACGTCTGACATTGAAAAGTAGGTTTTAAAAATTCAGAATACTCTAATTCCTCAGTGAGCGTCTACTATTTCATATTTTCTGAGTATCTTGCTCTGTCCGTAAATTCATCGTCCTTTAAATAGCATGAATTAATTACGATGTAACCAAAACTTGTGATGGATCTGAGCTTTCAGAAACTTAACCCTTTTTTGAGTGAGTGCTATAATGAAGTATTAATTATTTATTCTCGTAATAGCTTTAGTCTGGAGGTGAAGCTGTTGTCAACAAAACTTTGTCAAATTATTCAATCTATAAAAGTTTAAGAAACAACATTCAAAACTTAAAATATTCTGTGTAATTGCCGTCTGTTGCATTTTTTATGTTTCTCAAGTTTTTAATTTTTTCAACAGTAAACTCTGCACAGATTGTAATAACCCTTTCTTTTTCCTCCCAAGAGATTACTTCACCCTTTCTTGCAGACAGAATAAAAAATATACAGAAATGAAGAAAAATGTATATGCAAAACAGGATAGTACAAACGTCGGTTGAAAATGTAAAGGAAAACCACTTCATTTTAAGCAGACTAACTCATATAGTATTTCACAAGTACAGTATTTCAGAATTGTAGGGTTAGCAACCGTCACGAAAGCCGAATTCACTTTGGCTACATCGCGCGTAGCATAGAAACGACCTACTCACCAAACGCCAGATGACCTTAGGGACGCGTAATTAAATATCTGCGGTCTATGACGGAATGCTCTAAATCCTTATTAAAATTTTTAACGCTTCCCCTGCTGTGATTAAACAGCTGGAGTTGTTAAACACTGTCATAAAAGGAAAAATATACGTCATCATGTTAAAGATGTCAAGGATGCGATGCATATGAATTTTTTGTTTGCATGAAAATGACATCCATATTTATCTCTTGTCCCATTTTCATACTTTTCACATATGTAGAACAAGAGTATAGTCGATTACTCAAAGAAGACAGGTCACAATTTTCGGGAGAAGTTTGTAGGTTTTTGTCAACAAAAATATGGTTGCTATAAGTCATATGCTGCAGAATAATTTCTAATGGTTACTATGGATATTGTCTTCTTTTCCTTAATAATTTACCTGTTTATTTTTACGCATTAGTCTCTAATTTCTATGGATATTGATTGCCAACTTGCTGCCCACCGTTTCGGTGGTGTTTCTGACCGTATTCCGTTTTCGGCTTTGCTATTATATTGTGCTCCGTTCTCCAAAAACCTTAGTGATCATCAATATTATTCTTGTTTTATTAACAGAGTAGCCCTTAAGTGCTTATTACGTATCACCGTCTCAAATTTTAGAACTATCATTTTCTTCTTCTCCCACCCCTAGAATCCTTGCATTGAATAATGTTCTTCAATAAAATCTATTTAGAATGTGGGCGGGAATTTCAGAAATGTAATTTCATTATTTTTTAAAATTATTCTATTAGAGTTACCATAAGCATTTATTTATAGATAAAAACAAATCGTATATTAAGATAAACACCCCCAGATATTAGTCGAGGGTCATGACCTTATATTCAAGTCATTTGTCATATATTATATGAGTAGTTATAATCATGTCACCATTCTGAAATCTTTGAGTGTTTAAACAGATGTTGATGTACATACGGTCATATATTTTCATATAAACTTAGTAGGTAATTATTTTGGTTTTATATTTTATGAGCCTATAGTATGTGTTTTTAAAGATAGGAGACAAAAGATTTATCTTTGTTAAATGGAGAGCTGATTATTTTTATGGTAATTACAAAAGAGTTCATAGTACAAATTATTGAAGTTTAAGGGAAGGACTGTAGAAACATCGTTAGAATTAAAAATTGGTTACGAACCTCCAAAGAGTCGAGTATAAACCGGAAGGGAGTCATTGATGAACCTCCAAAGAGTTTGGTTGAGAAACCCGATAACGTGGTCGTGCCTCAGAATAGAGTTACTGTTTAAGTTATGCTCAAAAAACCTGTGAGTGTTGTGGGTTAAGAGGCTCTTTGATGAAGTGTAATGTGGAGAGAGGTTTGGTGTATTTTTGATTGGATTTTGGCAGCGGTCTTCAATTGTAAGTTCAATGTAAACAATGCATCGTCAATAAAACTTTAAAATTAGTTTAAATAAAATGCAGATTTTAATTTAAAATAAACTTATTCCTTAAGTCATATAGAATCATTGTAACCAGCCAGCGAACCCAGGTGTTTTCAGACTCGATACCGCTCGCGGGTCCAAAACAAACTAAATGGAAGGACCTCAAAGTAAAAACCACGAAGTACAATGAAGTATTTAATCAATTAGCCAACCATGATATTAATTATTATGGAAAGGTTAAGGTTAGGAAACCACGAGTTTCCTTTTTCGATAATAAACAAATTCTATCTCTTTTCCCAACTTCTGTAGTTCCATACTTTATGCATCTAGGTATTCGAAGCATCTCCCTATATGTACACATCATATTATGTCTGTAAGTGGTCATGAGCAAAAAAAAAAAAACCAGTGGCGAAGGAAGACCTCCGCTAGACTTGCCCTCCCATTAAAAAAAATATATATTTTTTTTAATTTAAAAAAATATTTAGGTAAATATTCAAAAATACATCAAATTATGTCCTATACAATGTTTTGTCCAAGGCTTGGTTTACTAGTTACGAATTTTTTAAATTTTAAAGTTTAATAACTCCCTTTTCCGATTTCGGATTTTAATGAAAAACAATAGAGTTCTTCCCAATTATTAGGAGAATTTTTTAGTACCAGAACGAACTCTTTAAGTTAAATCGTTTTTGACTTATCGTGTATACACACAAACACACAGACACACAGACACACACACACACACAGACACACACACATACGGACGGCACGAAAATAGATTTTTTGGATTCCCTGGACCATGAAACGTGGTCAGCCGTCAAAATCTCGACATCGAAAATTTTCGCGATTACAATACTTGCCCCTTATATATTAAGGTCGGGCAAGTAAAAAAGATGAAAGAAAAACAAGAAGTCGTAGCGAAGAAGTCTAATTAATGCGTCATGCTAAAGATGCATGACCTTTTTCGATGTAGCAAATGCAGCCAGAGGTTGCTTGATTCTACAACAGATCTCTTTTGAACAACGGTTCCCAAACGTATTTTGTAGCAGAACCTGTGCATGGGTTTTCAAAGATCACTTAACGCTTGCCATATATATTTAGGATACCTTATTTCGTGAAACCACTGATATTTTCGGGAAGCCTAGGGTTATGCGGTGTCCTCTTTAGATAACACTTCTTTAGAGTGATTCCATATTTTTACTGTACGTTTCATTATTTCATTCAAAATTAATTTGAATTTTAGTTCTTGAGCTTTGTTCTCTATTTTATTGATCTAAATTATTAAAAAGTTATTCACCTATATATCTGTACTGGTCTCATTAAAATCGGTCAAAAGATGTCAGTCCTTGTGATTTCAATAAGTGCTTTCGACAACTGATAATAATTGCATACAGAAAGACTGAGGGTTACTTCAAGAGGGGGCAAATCAAATCAGGAGGAACTATTAAATACATACCATTAGTGAAAATCTTGTTATGTCACAAGTATAAAAAGTCTGCTTACCTGAAACATAAAAGAAAAACAACATAAATAAACAAATACCGTAGAATCAAATAAATATTATAATAACAATTTCCATAGTAATGTTCAATAGCAATAATCAAATAGGCAGCTTCTTTTTTTTAATTTTATTTATGATTTTTTTTAGAAGATATAAGCTGCCGTACAGCATAATGGAGCACAGAGAATTAATTCTAGTTTCGGAATTTTTCACATTGGGATGCTGCGTTAACGCCTTTGTGTTTTATAAGTACTTATGAACATTTAGACAAGCTGATGTCTAAATGTTGGCCAAATGTCACTAGTTGGCCAAAAATTCGAATCTTCAACACAAATGTTAAAAGTTCAAATAGAACATTTCTTTATAGAAACAAAACTTGAATTTTGTTAATAATTTTGTGGGAAAATGTGTCTGAAAAAACAATATAGGTTAGTCAGAATGAATATCAAATTAGAGAAGAACATAGGAAAGAAGGTATGTCTTGAGGAGATGTTAAAACAAAAACATGAGATGGTAAATTGTGGAGAAACTATTGAAAAAACAGCAACTAAACAAATTGAATTAAAGAGAAAATCACTAAGGACTTACAATCCTTACACTAAACCGGTTTTAGGACCCATATATATGTATATATATAAGGAGAAATAATAGTTCTTATTTACTCGTCAAATTTTATTAAAAAATATTATTACAAAATAATAATTTTACGAGACGTTTCGACTGGGACATCCAGTCATCTTCAGTCTAAAGTTGAAAAACCAAAACTTTATAACAACTTCTAAACATATTTTAGCAGCTAGACCACTATGCATACGTAGAAGTGCGACATGTTGTATCAGAGCAGGCAAGCCCGTTATATATATATATATATATATATATATATATATATATTATATATATATACAGGATACCCAGCCAACTGGCTTACCATTGCTATCTTTGTTAATAATGTAGATAGAAGTTCGGTTAAATGAACAAATTTCCAGTATTTTTTGTAGGAAATATTATGACTCAAATATATTTTTGTATGTTTCGTTGATCAAATATTTTTAAAATAAACATTTTTTTAAATGGAATACCCTGAATATTGTTAGGCCATTGGAACAACGATTTTTTGTCTTTATAAAAAAATAAACATGTTTATATTGAAAAATTTTTTATAACGGAGATATCAACGTTACAAACTTATAAAAATAGTACGATTGAAAACTTGCATATAATAAAAACAAAAGTAAAAATACCCAGTATTTTGGTTACAAATATTGTTCGAATAAATATCCATTACTGTTTAAACACAATCTTATTCTTTATTGTAACATATTTTTAGAAATTTTACTGCAAGCAAGAAATTAGATAATGTGTCCAATATGTCCAATAAAGGATAGAAGTTTAAGATAAAATAAAGGATTTCTTCATAAGAAGATAAAAATAATCTTGTCTTCAGGCGTTGACCTGTTCCTCTTCGTGCATTAGTTTGGGTTTCTTATACATTAATTTCCAACTTTCAGCCTGTTATTTCGGTGGTCTACCTGGTTTTTGTATTTATTGCCTTATATAAAGTGTAAGGATTTTCACAAATTATACTTATATTACTGGGTTTTTGATTGAATGGTACTTCTCTACATCAGCGTTATTATTATTATTATAATTTATAAAGTGGATGCTGACACTGACCCTATTGACAGCAGAAAACATTTGTATAACGTATTTATAAATTCTAAAATTTTGGAGAAAATTCCACTTTCTGCTAAATGATATTTTATGCACGTAAGTTTTTATGGTTACTTCAATTTCCCCTTCATTTTTTGTCTATATTTTGAAACACTCAAACAGGGTTATAATGGCCATTATTTTTAAATACGGGTTATTAAATTTATATTTCACAAAATTTAATGGTATATTTTAAGCATAAGCGAGGCCTTGTGAAATACGGACTTTCCATCCTAATATTACACCCCACGTTAGTTATTCATGCAAATATTCTACTTGATTGCTGTATGTACCATATTGAACATTATAAATTAGTAGAGGGGTGAAGGTCAATTTTGTCCTTAACCTCAATATTATGAATTAAGTGAACCACAAATCATACCATAAAGGATGCTGCTAAGGACTTGTTAGGGATTATCCTGTATCTAGTGAAGGATGAATATAATTTCTATGCAGAGGCCTAACTACAATAGATATTAGGAAATACAACCGTTGTTTAGGTGCTGTAATGAAACAGCTGCCATTAGTACATATGGACAACACATCTTTAAAATTTTATGCAGCTAATACGAGGGTTGTCCGTAAAATAAGCTCTCCAAGGCGCTGGAGTCGCGAGGAACGCTTTAACGCAAGATCTGGCAACACTGGCGTGTAGCTTGATGCCCGCTACCGCCAGGTGTGAGTTACGTTCTGTGATTCGTTTTTTGTGTGCTAAGAACATTACGCCTATAGAAATTTATCGACGATTATGTGAAGTGTATGGACATCAAAAACGTGCGAAAATGGTGCAGAGAGTTTAAAAACGGACGTATAGACGTCCATGATGAACAGAGTGCCGGACGGCTATCGGTTTCGGACGAAATTATTGCAAAAGTGGAGAGGGTAATGCTTGAAGATCGACGGGTGACGATTCGGGAGCTGTGCAAATTGATCCTTGATGCAAGACTACTATTGACAAGATTTTGACAGAACATTTGCATTATCACAAGATGTGTGCAAGGCCCGCGAATTCCTTGACTGCTACGCAGAAGAGGGCGAGGAATTATTGGATTCAATTGTCACTGGCGACGAAACCAGAGACAAAAGAACAGTCCCGTCAGTGGCGGCATTCAGGATCGCCGAAGCCGCGTAAATTTAAACAAACATTTTCTGCCGACAAAGTGATGGCGACTGTGTTTTGGGATAGGAAGGGGATATTGTTGTGCGAGTCCATGTCTACCGGGACAACAATAAACTCTAATCGCTACTGTCAAACTTTGAAGAACTTTCGCTGTGCAAAATAAAAGAAGGGGCATGCTGGCGAAGGGAGTGCGTTCTCACCAGGACAACGCTCGTCCCCACAACGCCCGTGCAACAACCGACCTCATCAACCAATTTGGATGGGATGACGTCACACACCCCCCTACAGCCCGGACCTAGCACCAATATCATCTCTTTCCTGGGTTGAAGTCCCACCTGGGTGGGACGAATTTTAAGGCTGCGTATAACCCCCAGAGGTTACCAATTTCTTATACAAAACTAACAATCTGATATAAAATTAGTAATAATCTATACATCAAATTTTGCTCCGAATTTTTATCTATCTAATAGGATATTTTTAATTGTAGAAACATTTATTGTAAAAATATTATTGCTCAATAACTTACTAATTGACATTAGCAACATTGTTCTGTAATTTTTTAAATCTATTTATGGGTTTCAAATAAATTTTATATTTATACAGTTTTATGTAGAAATGTTCAAATAATACGTCAAAAAATTTTTCGACTTGATTACTTATAGTTTAGAACCCCCGTCGAAAAATATTATACTTGATGATAATGGAATGCCACTTGGTACACGTATTCTTCATAAAAATTAAATCATTTTTACCCGTAACACCTATTTTGAGAACCGCGGCAGATTCAAGATGGCGGCAAATATAGACTACCAAGTACAATAACTATAAGTAGTTTTCACAATAGAACAAAATATCTAAAAACCTTTTTGTAGAATGAAGCTTTAACTACAATTTGCCGCATCGTACGCAAATATGCGTCGATTGGTTTACAAGTTGGCGTCTATAATGCAATTTGCTTAATTACAATTACATAATAGTTTTTTCTACAATTTAAAATATCCTATTAGATAGATAAAAATTCGCTGCAAATTTTGATGTTTAGATTGTTATTAATTTTATTTCCGATTATAAGTTTTGTATAAGAAACTATTGAGAACTATAGGGTTGTGCGCCGCCTTAAGAACAACGAGGAGTTGAAAGAAGAGGTCGTACGCTACCTGCGCGCCGCGGCGGGAGAGATCTATGACAGGTATACAATAAATGCTACACCACATGCAGAAATGCATCGATCGCAACGGGGATTATGTAGAAAGTCCAGGCTTTCCAACAATGTATAACTCATTGAAAATAAACGAGTTTTTATTTGTGAAAAAAAAATTGGAGACCTTATTTTACGAACAACCCTCGTACACTAAAGACGTTACAGGCTTTTGAAATGTAGATTTACTTAGCAAGAGTCGACAACCGGCGGCTCGCCAAATGGTTTTATGCGGCCCATCAATAAGAAAATATAATGTTTTATTATCCAGCACGATTTTGGGAACTCTGAAGTTCATAAAAAGTTACTATTTCAAAATATCGAAAATAATGTATATGTTCTATTAAAAAAAAAAGATATTTCAAAATAACTCAAAGAAAGTGATATCTTTTTTGACTATTGATTAATAATTCTTATTAAAACGCGAATTTTTTTCATTTAATTGAATCTCTATCTACCTATAATAATAAACGAATACACGGTAAGGCATTTGGCTGGGACACCCTGTATAAAACATTTTGATAATTATGACAATATCACTTTTGTTATATGAGATTAAGTTAATTTAATAACATCACGTATTATTGAAAAGAACAAACAAAACTCTGTGTATTTCCCCAAGAAATATGTTCTACAACGTGGAAAAACAAAAAGTACCCCTTATCCTGCATTCTTTTAGCATTTTAATTTTAGCTTTTATGATTCTCCACACGTTTTGCTCACATTTATTTGCATTATGATGTTACAGCTTGATAAAAAAGAAAACGTTCAAGATACTGCAAATATTGCAAAACTGCTTACCTCTATATTCAATTTATTTGTCGCATATTTTATGAATATTGAAAATATTTACAATATATTTATAACAATGAATACCTTCCTGCATATTTCTTATAATATTTTACTTATAAAGATCTTACTGCTAACTTTATAAAACCGAAAAAGTCTTGTCCAGATAAACCAGGTATTTCCTAGTAACTTCTTTAATGCCGTCAGTCTATATTATAGATGGTCTTCTTCTATTTCGCATTACTTCTTTGAGTCCTCCTTCAAGAATCTTTCTGGACCATGCACTAGCTTAAAGTTTTGTAATATAGCAGGTCTAGATCTATTTAGTTTTCAGATATTAGATTTCCTGCAGTCAAACAAATTCCGAGCAGATTAGTTGGATAGTTGGATGATGATGATAATGATAAAGTAAAATTATATATACAAAGTCTCTTTAGCAAGACGGATACCTTCAGAACATACATACTCGCCTATCTGGAAATTTATAACTTAACCACGACTCATTTGTGCACAATATATTGATCAAGTCTACGTCATGTCAGTCCAAAGGCTCGCGAACGAACCGCAGTCAACTGGATAATTTGCTAGTAAAACCGGGTTACAGGTCTTCTGGATACAAACCCTTATTACTTCAACCTTCTTTGGACAGTTAATAGTGAAATTGCCAAATTTCGATCTTCTGCGGCACAACGTGTGAGAATAGTTGAGGGCCAGTCACGAACAATTAGTGTATGTAATCGATGATCTCAAGCGCTTGTGGCTCGTGGATGTCTTGAACCATGTTTCTTTATACAGGACATTTTCAATTATTTAAAACCATGTTTTTGTTTTTTCTTTTTTTTTTTCGCTCATGACACTTTAGGCCTAATTAAAGTATTTTAGCTACCTCCAAAACGCCAGCAATATTCTAATACTGTGGCCATCTTCATATAACGATGCAGCTCGTGCAAAGACTTTAGGTGATATTTTAATTTTATTGCACAAAAAGAAAACTCTTGCTAGAGTTTAGAAACCCCTAAAATGGATAACTACTGCCCAAAATTTTATTTGAACAATAGGATATTTGTGTTAAAATATGTTAATTTAATATGCGATATTTATTGTTACACTCTATTTAATTAGTGAACAAAAAAAAAAAAATTGTTTATGCAGAGACTTCTAAGATAAACATAGTATTGCCTCCTGATATTTGTAGTTTCTTATTAAACGCTTAAATAATATTTTATCAGCCTATAAAGGAATATTGTAAAACATTGTATAATGGATGATGAAGACTTGTGTGTGATGTTATTTATATTGTATGCAAGTTATTTATACATACAAATACTTTACCATTCAATAAAAACTGAGGTTAGGTGTTCTGCGTCAACGTTCAACGGCGTCAAAAGTTGGAAGTTGACGAACATTCAGTATCAACGGCGTTCGAACGCTGTAGGACGTTGCCAATTCTATGCACTTGCGTACGACAGTTTGGTTTTAACTTTCTTCTGACAGAACGCGCCGTCAAACTCGTTGCATTCTGTTTCCCACTTTAGGGCTCCGTGAAGTTAGCAGGTCACTGAAAGCACTAACGAAAATTCGTCGGCCATCCGTTAGTGCTTCGTTAGTGCCTGATAGTGCTTCATAAAAAATCGAATCCACCCTAACCGTTTCCGAAAAAAAAAGCAATTCAAAATGGACTGCTAACTTCACGCTTCCTTGGAAGCACTAACAAAAATTCGTCGGCCATCCGTTAGTGCCTCGTTAGTGCCTCGTTAGTGCCTGTTAGTGCTTCATTAAAATCAGAATCCACCCTAACCGTTTTTGAGAAATTGAGCATTCAAAAAAATAAGCGTGAAGTTAGCAGGTCATGAAAAGCACTAACGAAAATTCGTCGGGCATCCGTTAATGCCTCGTTAGTGCCCGTTAGTGCTTCATTAAAATCGGAATCCACCCTAACCGTTTATGAGAAATTGAGCTTTCAAAAATCTACCGTGAGGTAGCAGGACATGGAAAGCACTAATGAAAATTTGTCGGCCATCCATTAGTGCATCGTTAGTGCCTGTTAGTGCTTCATTAAAACTGGAATCTACCCTAACCGTTTTTGGGAAATTGAGCTTTCAAAAAAATAAGTTAGCAGTCCATTTTCAATTGTTTTTTTTTTTCGAAAACGGTTAGGGTGGATTCGATTTTTTATGAAGCACTAACAGGCACTAACGCACTAACGGATGGCCGACGAATTTTCGTTAGTGCTTTCAGTGACCTGCTAACTTCACGGAGCCAAACATTAGCACTTGCCACACAGTCTGTAGGCGCCCATATAGAGGCTAAACTAGATCAAGCGCCCACCCAATGTGGGTTATTGTCCGATCATTGTGTTACATAATATTATGAGTCAAATCCAATAAATTTTCTGTTTATACCAAAATTGTAAAATTATAACTCCATTCCCTTTCTCTATATGAGTGACAAAGTGAAACCACTGCCATAAAATTTTCCAAATTAGCAGAGTTATTTAATAAAAGGCCGAAAGTTGTTGACACGCTTTGTTATATTGAAAAGTATGACATGTGAACGGTGCTTTGAACATAATTTTATATTAATAAAGTTTTTAATGCAATGTATGATGTTCAATATTGCATATTTGTATGCTTTTGCGAGTTACTATATCAATTTTGTATCAAATGCATTAAATTTCAAATTAAATAAACTATACTGAGTAGGAATCAATTTATTTTTTCTATATGAAACAAAAAATTGATGTGAAGTGTGAATATTTATACATTTCAGGGTTTCGCAGGTATATAATAAGTGAAGGCGGTATGCTGAGTGTGTAGGACAAATTTTACTTTGTAGAAATCACGGCAAAATGAACGATATTTTTAAAATAATTTATCGTCTGTTAATCATATAATAAGATAATTATTAAATTTACGCTCTTAAAAATTAAATACAACATTTGTCAAAATATAACTAGAATTTTGACAAAATAATTTCAACATAATAAAAATGCAAAAAAAAAAAACAGAAAAAATAAAATTCACTCAGTACTCGAACTCGAAACCCTTCGTTTATCAGCGAGTTTTAGCTTACGACACCAGTGCTCTAACCAATAACGCCATCGTACGCCTTGCATGTGAGTGTCTTACATTAGTATAACTTTTGTACTTTGTGAACCAAAAACCACAAAAAATGCGTTATTTTCCGAAAACATAATCTGATCAAAAATTCCTGTTGTACTATTTCGGTTCACACCAATATACATTACTTAGAATTTTTTTTGATTTTTAGTCTAAACCATCTGGGCTACAGGGTGTGGGACAAAATTTTTTTTGCACAATTTTGGCAAAAATCGCTTCAAAATAATTTATTTTTCAAAAATAAAAATTTGATCGTTAATCCACGTACTAAGGGCTTTCATTTGATACCCTACTCATAATTATTTTTGTTTTCGATGAGCACATATTTGTTTATATTTTTAGGGGGGTATGTTTTTTAGATGTTTTAGTATTTTTCCTATGTGCGGGTCAAAGAGTTGTATAAGCATGCCCAATTTCAACTCTCTAGGTTTAGCCGTTTGGCTACAATTTTTACCGAACAGACAGACAGACAGACAGACAGACGACAAAACGACGGTATAAGGGTTTTTTGGTCATACCTACAAAACCCTAAAAAGGTCTATAAAATGTGGTTATTTTCATGTTGCACTTTCAAGTACAACAAGTTTTTTTAATTATTTTTTTAAAATTTATGTTCCGAGCTACAGATAACGCAAGAGTAACGATGCGTAAATATTTAAATTAAAATGGTACGCAGCTTGAACACTTGTAAACAAAAATATTTTACTTTTAACTAATTGGAGGATAAAATTTTTCGTAAACAGTAAAAGATGTGAAATAAATGTTTAAATAAAAGTTGTTTCTTTTCAAAAGCTCTGTCCATAGATACCCAAGTCAACATACGTTACCATTTAAAAAATCACAGTTGTTATTGATATCTTGAACTTCCGGTGTGTTCCGGAAAATTTCAATTCTGCTATTCTTTTTTTGGGTAGACTTTAGTTATCAAATTATTTTCCCCAACTTGCTCAAACGTGGCAGTTTCGAAAAAAAGTGTTGGATGAGTGCTCTGGTACCCTCTGTATACGAGGTGTGTAAATTAAGTAACCGGACTAGCAACATAGCGTTTGATCAGGCAACATTTGGGACGCGGGATGTGGAGTTGCGGCAGGTGAATATCTGATACGCCTTCAATATGAGTTTGAACTCGCTAGAGTAATTTTGTCGTCCATTTTCTGGTGCATTCTAAAAATGAATGACATTCATTTAGAGCAACGGTATGCTATCGGGTTCTGCTTCAGACTTGGGTACAGTGCAACGGAAACTGTAGCAAAACTTCAGCATGCCTACGAGGATAGTGTTTTGTTAAGGACCCATGTTTTTTGTTGGTTTAAGACATTTTCAGAAGGAAGAGAGTTGATTAAAGATAAATGACGAAGCGGAAGGCCTTCATCTTCAAGAACCTATAAAAATATCGACAGAATCCGGGATCTTGTGCGTTCAGATCGTCGGTTGAAAGTCAGAATGATCGGGGAAAAGTTGAATTTGACTCACACTATCGTTCATCAGATTTTGGACAATGAATTGGGCATGAGTCAATGCGCATTGCCACACAGCAATTTCAATAAACGAGTTTTTGGCCAGTAAAAATATTCCTGTGGCTCCTCAGCCTCCTTATTTGAATGACATTCATTTCGAGCAATGGTGTGCTATCAGGTTTTGCTTCAGATTTGGGCACAGTGCAACGGAAACTTTTGCAAAATTCCAACAGCCCTACGGAGACAGTGTTTTGCCAAGACATTTTAAGAAGGAAAAGAGTTGATTGAAGATAAATCACGCAGCGGCAATGCGCCTTGTCACGCAGCAATTTCAATAAACGAGTTTTTGGTCAGTAAAAACATTCCTGTGGCTCTTCAGCCTATTTATTCGCCTGACTTGAGTCCTTGTGACTTTTTCCTCTTTCCAAGATTGAAAAATCATCTCAAGGGACGTCATTTTGGGACACTCGAAAACATTCAAATGTCCGTAACCGACCAGCTGATATCTATTCCAGTATCCGAGTTCCAGCACTGCTATGAGGATTGGAATTAATGTGATGCCAAACATTATAAAAAAAAAAAAAAAAAATAAATAAATAAAAAAATAAAACAATACAAAAGAGTAGACGATTACAATAGATAAGAAACGTGATGAGGATGAGGGAAGACAGTAAGTCGATAAACATTGAAAATGAGATAATCAAGTCTCTAAGTAAAAAAATACCAATGCTTGTAAAGATACAGAAGAATATTTTATTGATAGATAGGATACAAATAAACTTAAGTAGAAGAATTATTTATCAACATAAAGTATTAACAATAAAGGGGTAGAACTACGTAAGTCATTTTTAGGGAAATTGTGACTCAACTGTTTGGCTGCTGAACCCTCCATGTATGAAAAAATTACATTTACATATATTTTTTAGACCTTATATAGGTAAATAACTGCGAATCAAAAGGAATATTTCGTTTTTCAGGTCATCATCATTACCATTAATTATTCTTCAAAATTTGTTAACCCCCTTACAAAAATAAAATCTCATCCATTATTCGAAATCTCCAAGTGAAACTTGACAACTACATTACTAGCGAGTTGAAAAGAGGCGTTTCTGTTATATTTTAAGAATTCCTTTCGTGTTCTCGTGTCCGTTTGACGTTTTAAACATAGTAGTTCCTTGGTCATTGTCGGTCGTGTTGAACCCCACAACTGTCCTCTGGTCAAGGTTGAATAAAATCCACGAGCTTAAAGAAAACACTAATGGAATAGAACGCTTTCAATGTGGCTTATTCTGTATACGAAAGCGTGAGCTGAATACACAATATATCGCATATACGGTCAACAAATATTGAAGAATTATTGTATGTTTTTATTTAAAATACAGTATATAAGGCATTTATCCATCAAGAAAGTACGCAAGAGATGCATTCATAAGAATGAAGCATCTTATAACGAATCCTTAATCTACAGCTTTGTATTAGAATTGTTTGGTGTTCTATATTTTTTTATATGAAATGAACTTCGACTTTAAACCAAGAACACGTTAAAGAACTGGAATTTTTTGACTTAAAAATGTATGCTAAAGATGTCATGGATGGATAAGATCACAATAGAAGATCTGGTGAAATGGTGACCTTGCCGAAGCCAACATAACCAGAAGAAGAAGAGATTTTACTGAGAAAGGATAAGAAACGTGGATTTATTCCTAACATTCAGAGAAGAATGTGACAGATCTTGACAGGGGGAAAATATGAACTATAATAACTTATCATGGAAAGAAAGATCTTGGGCATAGAAGTGAACGACGAGGAAAAACTTCGTGGTTAAAGAATGGAGGTCTGTGGTTTGTATGTTCACCTGCAGATTTGTTTCGAACCGCAGTCTCGTAAGTTAGAACAACCTTGATAATTGACATTCGCTAAAGAGCAAAAGGCATAGAAGAAGAAAAAGAGATTTTTAAACCCACAGTTCATTAGGTTTGTTCCAACAGAAAATTCACAGCAGTTCAGAACGTGAATCAGAACTGCTTAGTATCGATGTGCGAACGTATAGTTCTAGAATCATCGTAACTGGTGTTGGAACTAGTTAGAATCGTTGAGAATTTGGTTTGTTTATCCTAACCTATAAAATTCTCTTTCATAAAAAATTCTAATGTAAAAATATGAATGTAATTTATAATCTTATGTATATTGTATTGTATATGTAAAAAATATAATAATAATAATAATTGTCTGGCCAATAGTCTCAACAACTTAGCCCAAATAATAAATTTAAAAAAAAAAACCTATAAAATCACGAAATCAAAATAGCATCTGTTTGAAAACATTGTTCCTTGTATTTTTAACTGAAGAAATGAAACTAATGGAAGGATTGGACTACATTTGTAAATCTTTTTTGTCGAAAATGTCTTTCAATAACGATCTTTTCCTCGTTGTTTGGTCATTTTATTATGTTGTTAGACTTGTTGCTCAAGAAATACGGAATTCGGACTATTATTCTCTCCAAACTACTTTTGGAAATATCAAACCTATCTGCTACATCTCGAGAACTTGCAGTCTGATGGCCAATATACCAGAGAAATATAAAAAGTTGTGCTGAGCACTAATTTTACCATTTTGGCCAGAATAATACTTATAGTATTAACATGCTTCAAAACTTGCTGCTTGTGCATCATTATCACATTCGCTTGAAAATCCTGACAAATCAGAAAAATCACTGTCTTCTTCTATTACTACTGGAACTTTAAGAACGATTCAGAATCAGTTCAGAACACAATTTACTCGTTCACTGCACACTGCACACTGCACTATAAGTTCTGAATTTCTAAATCGATTTGTTGGCACGCTAAAATCGTTTTGCGCCAACTCAGTAAAGTTCTGAACGGTTCTGAACTTTTGTTGGAACAAACCTATTGTTAGGCCGTAGGCATTATTGAAGTACTGCAGATTTTCAACGAATTCAGGAAAAATGCCGATAAACTAAAGATGGTATCGTTTCATTGATAGTTGACATCGATGGTGAAATAAGATGGCAGTATCGATATTGGAAGAATATCGAAGAAACATCGATTATTTACAACGTCCTATTTTTTATAAAAAATATACGTAGAGGAGGCTGTTGTACTTTGATCATAATGTACTTTTGTACAGATTTTAAGTTCCTCGATCATCTTGGGGCCTCTATGTGATATGTGTAGTATCTTGTTAGACAGTAGATAGAGCCCTGCGCGGATACGTTTTTCTGTATCCGCATCCATATATCCAAGATTCGCATCCGGTCCGCATTCGCAGCTTTTGTAACTAAAAAATCCGCATCCGAACGACATCTATAATAATATCGACACAATCCGCACAACAAGATTACTGTCAATTTGGAAATAACTAACATATTTCTTCTATTTTCTCTATAGCTTTGAGATAACCATGAATTTCTGCAGTGAAGATGGATACAGAGGACGAAAGGTGATAAGGATATTTTTATTATTTTAAAATTAAAGATCATTTAAAGTTATTGAATGGTGTGCCGCAAAAGTGAATCATGATCAAAATTATTTTTGAAACGATTAGAACATAAGTTATTGAATTTTGAAGTATCAGGCACTATCTTCAAACACAATTTATAATTATTATAATTATTATTATATAAACTGATGGTGTGCTTTGATAATTTATAACCCTGTTCGGTGTGCCATCAGTTGAAGAAGGTTGAAAAACGCTGTTCGAGATTATGAGAGTCAAATAATTCCAAAATAAAATGAAATTTTTTATATAAAAATCCAAGAATATGAAAGCGACATTCAGACTTGAGTACCAAGAGAAACAATAAAAAATTTCATCTTCATAAAAACACTTGAAGTTAATCACAAATGTTATACCCTTGCAATATCTACAATTCTCAGGTCTTTGGTAACAGTCTAGTCTCTTGTACGGTTCAAAACGGAAACAGTATATCCGTTAGCGTAACCGGTAAACAGCAGGGAACTACGATGAAGACACGACCCATTGGATTGGTTGTCTGAGTTTCAGTAGATTCCACTACGCGACGCGTCAATCGAAACGGAAGACCAAAATACTAAAGATACTTGTGTACTGTTGTGATGGATAAAGCACTAAGAACGACTGGCAAATCGACGAAACAAACCAGTAATATTAAACTTCATGTTGTGTCTCAATTGTTTTTTTAGATAGAGATAGCTTTAGAAGAATTTCTTTTGCCATTATCCTGGATATGAATCTGGTTTGTTATTACAAGGACTATATTTCAGCATAAATGTCATTTATAAAAGTAGCTTTAACTGTCGAGACATTTGACAAATAAACAATTTTTGATATTATAACAACTAAAAGTAATTGTAAACTTTCTCTGCTTTTAATTCAGACGTCTGTATAATTATTTACAATGAATTTTGATTCAAAGGAGCATTGAACCACTACAGATTTGTCAAACTAAAGCGCAGTTGTAAAAATCATAGTTCATCAACCGATCAACTGAACTGTGTGTAAACAGTGAACCTATAGTCTATTCCAAATGTTTAAGCGGAAGTTTTATTTTTAGTTTAAATTCGAGTTTGGTTTTCTTAAGTTGTCTAGAAAAGAGCTTGTTTAGGTAATTCCATGTTTCCTGTTGGCATGTAGATATTCAAAATGCCAACCACGGAAACCAGAGTAACGAGTGACATTTATTATATAATTACATTTTTCAAAGACAAAAAGACGTATTTAATGATATAAATGAAGCTCTTGAGGCAAAAAGGTTTTGTTTTTAACTAAAATTTATTTTCGGTTGTATCAACTACGTGGCCATTAACACCCCGGAACAGTTACAAATATTACATTGAATTTTAAGTTCATTATACTTAGGTGTAAGCAAGAATTTTGAATTACATAAAGTTACATATTACATAGGTACATTATACAGTGAATATTTTACAATAAACGTTCATTACATTGTTACCTATATTTTATTAGATAGGTTAGTGTCTTTTAGATATTTTAAAATTTTGTCTGTAGCTTCCATATTGTTAGATAGGGCCTCTTCCAAGGAGTTTGGGATGCTGTTTTGGGCTCTTTCTCTCGTGTACTTCACGCATTCAATGAGAATATGTTTAACAGTTATTGAGCTGTTACATGTTTGGCATATTTCCTGTTCTTTTTTCTGCATGAGGTATTTGTGGGTAAATAGAGTGTGGCCGATTCGCAATCTAGTCATTATAAGTTGCTCTTTTCTGTCACCAGGAGTATACCAGTGGTTGATGGATGATTTTATTCTTCTTAATTTGTTATTATTTAAGGTATTCCAGAAGGAGTTGAAATTCTCGCTGGTTTTCTTTTTTACAAAGCTTTTAAAGTCATATGGCATAATTGTTGTATCTCTAACGTTGCTTGAAGTTGCGTTCTTTGCTGCCTGGTCTACTTTTTCATTACCCATAATTTCCACATGTGAGGGGATCCATAACAGAGTGATTTGGTTACCTTTATCTAATGCTGAGTGGAAGTTACTTTGAATTTGTTGGCCCACGTGGTTTCGGTTGTACGTCTGCTGGATACATTGGATTGTGCTCAGAGAATCGGTTTGGATAAGATAATTGCTTGTGGTCTGATTTCTTCCATTTATAAGTTCACTGGCTTCTAAGATACGGTAAAACATTTTGTTTCTCTGCATTTCTCGGTATAGCCTTAGTGTTTGACAAAGTCTGGCATGTAGAACTACTATACAAAAGACTCTTGCCAGGCATTTTTTACGAAAAGTTATGATGCAATTTTGCGCAAACCTGTAAGCTTACAGACAGGATCTTTAAGAATTGTCTGTCCATAACAACACATAAAATAACTCCTTAGATAAGATCGTCTGTAGCTTACAGATTTGCCACAGAATTGCCTAATTAATGTCAAGGTAAGCAACAAATACAGCATAATTCACCTACATTATGTAGTGTACCACAGGGAAGTGTACTAGGACCAATACTATATGCGCTTTTTACTGCTAATATGCGATCAAAATATACAAATTAAAAGTATGAAACTTCTCTAATATGGAAAAAGATAATAAAAAGGAAAAAGAATAAAATAAATAACTTAAAAATCACTAACTATAAACTGTGATTTATTGTAGTAATTCTTCATAAAAGCGCAGGTTTTCAAAAACCGTGGGATCAGGGGCAAGCGTGCTGGTTGTTCGAACCTAAAACTGGCTCCACCTTAGCGAACTGATTCTGTAATGTTTCACGTAAGATAATACGCCTTGTAACATTTTTGTCTAGTTTGGACGGGATCACGCGCAAAATCCGAGCGGTTCGCAAAGTGATCAATCTGATCGACGCTATGTAGTTTTTTGTTTATTTATTTAGTTCAAAATATGGTCACACAACAGGCGAATGCCCAGTAATTGTGTAGCATCGTATTTACGAAAAATTACATATAAGTTGATGGTATTTATTTATATTATAAATTATTATTATTATAAATTAACAATTTAAAAAAAATCTTTACCGCAAAGAAATTTGTATGAACGCGTTCGAAGTAGTTTTGACGCTCGCAAGCATGGACGTTGAACACAAAGTTTACATAACCTAAAATATATAGTAAATATTAGTTAATAAATTTCTTTAATAATTTTTCCACATATTTCGTCAACAGTTTAGCTTCTTCAAGATATTTTGTTTGTTGTATATATTATACATACGAAGTTTTAATAAAAATTTAATAAAACTACAAAGTAAAGTTTATCCTAACCTAACATATCTCAACCCAGTAATGCCGGAGTAATATTTTCTACGAAACTTTGCACAAAATAAGTTACATTATGTATTTAAAATACCGTTTAACTGAACTTCTCTCTCGGATTGTTCACAGGAAGTATGCAATACGTTCGCGATACGTAGATTTCAAGTGAGCACTACCTTACTCGGTACATTACAGGTTCGGTCGCTATTATAGACCCAGCTTAACGTCGGCCCTGCTTACTATAATAACTTGCAGGTTTAGGCACAATTTTGTATTGTACGCATACTGATCTCTCGCCACATTGAGACGTGCGGACTGTAAGCTGTTATATTTTATACAAGTAATTAAAAAGTTACTTACTAGAGATTAGTAAGATTTTATTAGTAAGACTAAAGATAAATAGTTATTTAATTAAATGCTAAGAACCCATTTACCTAAACTTCAAATTGATTTGGTAAAACTTAAAGAGCGATCTTCAAACAGTTTGCAAGTAGGTTTTTGTCGAAGTATTTGAGTAGCATCAAACTACGGAGGAAAAACGTATAAAACGTAACAAACAACTTTGATCATGAAAAACATCAAGTGTCTACATCTACAGGACTGTAAAAGAGATATGTGTAAACATTCCTGAATAACTAACGAAGCTTCCGAGTGCTTTATTGAAAGCAAATCCAGCTTAAAAACTAGCGAATCTAGTAAAGTATACTTCTGTTTATATTGACAAACGTAGCCATCGTATTTTGAAGCGGATCAGTGTAGATATTTGTATGGGTTTTAAATATGATGAAATGTTTTAAAACCCTGAATAATTTGTTTGTTGAATATGATAAATGAATGTTATCTTTTAAACCATGTGGATAATTGTGTAAATGCAAAGAAAAACGTTTGTAGAATTTATTATCGTGGTCTGTTATGAATTATTCACGAATAAATTCATTAAAAATTTCTACCACGATAATTGTAATTAAAATCAAATGCAAATTTGTTATTTACGAAAATAGAAACAAAGATTATAAGAATCTTTAGAGCGATTTTGAGTTAGGCACAGGGTGTATATTTCAATTGTTGAACTATAGCCTAACAAATAAAATATGTCACTTTAAGTTCATGTATAAATTAATAGGTGCCGTAGCTCCCCGGTACAGTTGACAGTTGAACCCCTCCCCCCGCCAACTCCATCGGGTTTTTTCAATGAGGTTGTATTGAGAACTGACTATAACTGAAGTGACGCCTAGCGAAATATTTTGGAACTTAACGGAAGAATAGGATTTTGTTGGATGTGGCTCATTTAATTGTATTGTTTGTATGTGTTAAAGTGAAGAAAACTTTAATAAAATGTCTTTAAAATTGCAACAGAAAATTAACTGCAATGTGAATTGTTGTGTATCAAATGGCAAATGTCAAAAATATCCTATTCCAATCGCCATTTTGTAAGCGACAACAGCGCCTCTATAGGTAATGTTTATTCTCAATAACATAGAGACTGAACGAGGACGAGTTGTTATGTAGTCAACACCTCTTTAGGCGGAGTACCGGGGGTTGCCCCGAGGAGTTGTACAGTTTGCATACATCAATATTTTGCCGATAAGAATTAAAAGTAAAAATATATATTTTTTAATACTGTAAACTGCAAATTTTAATAAAAAAAATTCATAAATAATATTAAATTAACCTGAATTTATTAGTATATATTTAAGATAATTAGTAGGTTTCTAAATTACATACATTTAAATTACAATATGATAAAAATATATATGAAAAAAAGTTTAGTAGCCCCTGAATTTAAAATGTTAAGTGGACATTTCCGTTAATATAAAAATAAATAATTCCATGTCTATCTAGACACCTTTTTTTCTCGATCATATTGTATAGCAATTCTTCAGATACTTTCTAAATTTAAAACGGGCATATATTACATCATTTATTCCATGATAAATTAAAATTTATCTGACAAATTATAAAGATGTATATCTATAATCAATGCTGGGTAAAATACTTTTCTGATGTATTCCAAGTACTGAATACAAATACTTTCTTAAAGGAAAAACTATGTGTAAAATTTTAAATAAACATTACTTTTTAGTATTTAAAATACTACGTAGTTGAAATACAGTTCGCAACTCTTAAAATGCAATTTACGGCAATATTATTAAAAGTTGAAAGATGATGAAAAGGTAAAATAGAAAAAATAACACAACAAAACAATCACAAACACAATACGGCGCCGGCGTTTTTCTTAGCAATAGCTAAATAAAATAAATGGATATTAGGCAACTTTTTATACTACTCGGGGCAAATCCCCCTTTCGTCTCCGCAAGGTCTTGGCTTCATAACAAACAATGCTAAGGCATAGAGCGTGCTGTGTCTATTCATATGTCGTCATTGGGTTTTTATCTTCTGATATTTTGCAGGCAGCTATTTTACAGAATATAAAATACAACAACATATAAAAAACACAACAAACACTGGAAAAATATGTAATAACCAGGAACCCTGAGTAAGTAATATTGTATTTTAAATTATGGTTTTTATTTGTGTAGCTCTAATTATAAAGGGTGTTTTTTTTTTTTTTTGAGGTATAGAACTTTAAAATGAATAAAACACATAAAAACCGTGGTAATGGTCATTGCATTGGCTTTAATATAAAGGTAATTTTATGCCATTAGTGTTTAAATATGATTTCGGGCATATGGGCGATCTGGTTCGAATAGAGGCACGCGCTTTGTGGCATGTTGCGCCGTCTTGTTGAAACCACAGCTCTTCCACATTAATGCCATTCAATTGGGAAACAAAAAAGTCAGTAATCGTGGCTCTATAGCGGTCTTCATTGACTGTAACCATTGGTTCCACCAGTCCATAAAACACACCAAACAGTGACTTTTAACGGCGTCGTCTTTAGACGCCGTCGTCTATGCCTTGTGAATTTTATTCACTCCAAATGCGGCAATTTTGCTTGTTGATGTAGCCATTCAGTCAGAAATGAGCGTTATCGCTGAATAAAATTGTGTGGTGAAAATGATGATCAAGAGCAGTCTCGTTTTCGGTCCATTCATCGTACGTACGACGCACACGATGGTCATGCGGCTTCAACTCTTACACAAGCTGGATTTTGTAAGCTCGTAAACAAGATCTTTCCGCAAAATCTTCCATAATGTGGATGGACACAGCTCCAATTGTTGTGCACGATGGAGAATCGACTCATTCGAATCCTCCTCAATACTACGCTCCACAGCAGCAACAGCTTCTTCGGTGCTCACTGTGCGACGTCTCTGCGTATGCGAATTATTAATTAGAGTATGCGTGGTGCGAAAACGATCCATGGTTATTCGAAATTGCTCGGATGGACAATTATGTCGACCGTAAAATGGAAGTTTCGCGAAATGAACTACGTATATCGAAATAAATTTGCACCATTTGCAAGCAATGTACAGGCGTTAGTCTATTCATTCAACAGTATTGCCAATTCGAAAAACAAACCTCTAAAAAAACCAAGGCTTCGAACCGGAACTGAACCAAAAACCGAAAAAACTAAAATACATTTTATTTAAGATTATTTTTTAAGCTGATGAGTAGAAAAAAATCGTAAATCGTATTTTTTTTTTAACTGATTAAGTAAAAAAAAAGAATTGCGCTTCTATTATTTCGGGAAGGTGAACGCCCCCCCCCCCGGTAGATACCTTGGTATAATTATCACAAAATAAGGAATAAAATGTTCTTCCAAATTATAGCAGAAAATAAATTTCTAATACAAATAAAAGAATTTAAAAATTTATCACTAGGAACTGAACCGAAAACCGAAAAAAACCGTCGAAGCCTTGAAGAAACACACTGTATTATGAAGAAATAAAATATTTCGGAACTGGTCACCTAGATCGAGTTATTTATGTCCGTAACCAGTACAACTCTTCCCCGTTTAATTACAAAAATGCGATCCTTTAAAACTTAATAATGAAATGTTCAAAATGTTAAAATCTTTTATTGAGTTATAAATTTCGTTGCCGATTATATAAAATATTAATGGAATACTGCGGATTTCCTTCTTTCAACATTTCGTGATATGTCAAAAATCATAATTCATTTTTGAATTGTCGGCATCAATTAAGTTAATGACATCATATCGTATTGATTATACAGCTGACTGTAGAAAGCAATGAAATCATCCCTATATATCGAATATTCGTTCCATTCAAATAAATTTATTGGTAAATTGAGTGATCGTCATTTGTTCAGTAAAGGTTTCCTATAAATTGCTTTATAAAATCATTTGGCGATTGAATTTCATATACACCACTGATTAGTCATGCACAGTGTAATTAAGGGCGAACATGTTGCATGAGTTTGTGTATACTAGGTTAGTGTATTAATCATTTCTACATTTAATTGAAGTTGAAATTAATAATCTGAAATCGATTAGGTTGAGTAGTTATTGGATGGTTTATTATTGACTAGGGGAACCACTGAACATTGTCAGAGGTAGATGTCATGCTTTGATCATTACAGATACGGATTGGTTGCATTTATCTGCACTATGGAGTCGAAAGCAGTACACCACAACATACAGAAAAGTAGAAGACGGAGATCAGGAAACAACTGATCAACCAGGGAGCGAAAACTATGGCCAAATTTGAATTGAAATTAAAAATAATCTCTTCCTATTTTCTTAGTATATTGCCAAAATACTCAAGCGAATAATCTCCATTTACAAGACGCGTTTGTAACTCACAAGATATACAATATTATTAAAACACAAATGATAAAAAATACAGTGTTAATGATATATTTAAATATATATATATATATAGTGCGTCCATGCAAAAAAACCCTGAATGGTACGTAACTATGCTCATTTTGTAAGTATACTCAACTTCATAAATATGATTCACGTTGGTTTCAGGTTATGTTCAAAAATGTATCCTGTAAATATTAATAATGAAATAACTATTATATATCTCTATATGTATAAAAGAAAATTGTTTATCCGTTATAGCATTTTGATCAATCTGGATCAAATTTTACACAGGTATTCTTTAGGGCTTCGGAAGTAACAGCACAGAGTTTAGTGTTTTGTAGATTTAACCAAGAAGTAGGCTTTCGTTATGAGAATTTGTTTCATTATATTTTAAATTGTTTAATTTCTAGGTTTCTTTCTAGAAGTTTTTCAAAAACTTAGTTCCCATTATATTGGGCTGGTTTCTCACGTCATATCTAGATAAGGGTATTCTAAAATCAGTTCTATTGCGATTGGAGTAACCATGAAAAGAACTATTCGTTTTTAAAGATGAAGAATTTTCTTTAATGTAGACTAGGATATGGTATATGTAAAATGCTGGAAAAGTTAAAATACCATGCTGTATGGACAGTTCTTTGCAAGGTGTGCTCCATTTAACCTCGCTTAAAATTCTAATACATCTCTTCTGCAGCCTGAATAATCTCAAGGTGTCAACTGAGTTTTCCCTCAAAATAATACTATAGGACAGAGTTGATTGAATGTAGGAAAATATGCTATTTTCATTGTTAAATATAATGTTATCTTGGATAGCTTATATAACAAAAAGTTGTATTTATTAATATTTGTGGCAATGCTATTTATTTGTAGCTTCCAGTTAAGTTTGTTATCCAGGATAAAGCCAAGAAATTTGGCTTGGTTGCTGAAACCTTCGTAACATTCATTAACGCGTCTGTAATGTAAATAGCATATTTTTTGCTTTGTCAGCGTTAATTAGCTGCAAACCAATGCTGAACTAACGTATTATTTTCCATATTAGTTTTGGCATGTTCAAAATCAAGTCCTGTATTAAAAAATGTTATATCATCCGAAAACTTAACTGTGTTAGACAGTGCACGTGAGGGATGATCATTGATGTACAATATGAAAAGTAAAGGGCCCAGTATCGAACCCTGTCCAACTCCTATGTTGATTTTGGCTACAGGAGAGTGTGAATTCTTGTGATAAACAAATTGCTCACGATCAATTAAATAGCTCTCAATCAGCTGAAGAACAGTGCCCCTGATCCCATATTGATAAAGTTTATTTATCAATATTGCGTGCGATACATAGTCAAAAGCTTTGGAAAGGTCAGTAAAAGATGCTAACACGCAATCACCTCTCTCCAAGATACTGACAATGTCGTTGATCAAGGACACCGAAGCTTTACATGTTTATAGTGTTGGACGAAAACCAAATTGTTTTGCTGATAGTATATTATGTGTTAAAAAATTTGAAAATCTGTTATAAATAGCCCTCTCTACTACCTTCGAAATAATGGGGGTTTAACTTATTGGCCTATAGTTAGACGGATTGTTCAGGTCCCCATTTTTGTAGATCGGTATAACTTTGAAGCGTTTGAGACATGCTGGGAAAGTCCCTGTTGTGAATAGTCCCTTTCGTTTTGTTTTTGAAGTGACTTCTTGTGTTGTGTGTTTGATGTGGATAGAGGACGATTTCTTCACGTATAGCTTCTTTTGCCGCTGTCTGCTGTCTTATTTCCTGGGAAGTTTTGTTGTGATGGAATTCATAAGATGGTTACTTCTTTCCCTTTTATTATAGAGTCGTGTAAATTGTCTTGGATAATTAGGATTAGGACTTGTGATGGTAAAGAACCTGTTTGTATTATGCATTTTTACCCTTCATTGTTCTCCTCTACGGTATCCAGTTTAATATCGTTTGAAGCTAAATATCTGATTATAAATTCCAAATTATTTTAAATAATAATATTAGGTACTTTCTCAAACTATTTTTTTTACCATTTTTATGAAAAACATGCGATTATTATATATTTATTGATGTACTATGTTATTTGAAACGTAGGTTGAAAACTTGAAGGAGCTGTTCAAAATAGCATCATTGACATTTTATCCCATGTGTGCAGTGACCTTTAAGCTCTTAAAATATAACCTCGATCCTGGTTTCCCGAAGCTACCTTAAAGCAAAGTCTTCAAATTTTCCATTTTTAGTAAATTTGAAATGGAAAATCATTGTTTAGATTTATATCGAAATATAATTTAGAATTCGTAAGACCAAAATAAAAAAAAATATAGTTTTGATCGACTGAATAATTAATATATGTATTTAAACTAAATCATAATTTATATTCAACATTTAACCAAGTTTAAAACATAAAATTTAAATCCCTTTTGCCGTTGCAAAATTATTCGTTTCAAGCTTCGCGCGATAACATTTTCTATGTAGTTTATCTAACCAATAGTTTCCAATTAAATGTTAAACATACGTTTATGGGCACAATATATTTGACGATTTATCTTTACACCTGTGTCGTATAAAGAAAATAAAACAAAACGAGAACCATTTCACTTTTATTGGCAGTAAGATACGACACATTTGTTAAGTATAAACATTGTATCTAGCGTATACATACATTTTCATGACATAGTCAAATACGAGTATAAAGAATATGCAAGAACATAAAAGTGTAGTGAATCGCAAGTGATAGTGAGCGAAGAAGATATTTCTAAAGCGCCCATCATTTCTAGATCAGATTTTTCAGCCCTTGTTACTTTAACATCCTCCTTTTCATCAGTGTCTTCTATAGTTTTTTGTTTATCTAACATTTCTTCTAGAATTATATCATCATCATTATCAGCATATTCATCTACGTCATCGTCATCAGCAATTTTCTTTATGTCATAATCCTTTCTCAGATATTCTCTTTTGTATAGAATAACATCACTGCAAACATATTTTAATGAATAACATATCTTACCAAACGATTCTTCGATAGGTGTAATCTAAATAGTAATAGTTTAATAAACAAATTGGGTGATTATACTTTAGAAAATTTAAGTTATAAAAAATACAAACATAAGCGTATAAAACATATACTTTTGTAAATAGATTCAATTAAAAGTGTTTAGGGTTTTTGCTTTTTTTTCCCTTAAATAAATTTGTTTGCCAGTTTAATGATGTACATATATGCCTGTATAGGGAAAACTATATATTTAATTCTAAGAATACATAGGAAATTTATTGATATATGTATGCATTCTAATTTGTAAAAAAAGAAATGTTTTATTGTACTACTTTGCAAAGCAATAAATATTTTATATATATATATATATATATATATATATATATATATATATATATATATATATATATATATATATATATATATATATTTTAATGAAAACGAAAATTAAACACGTATGTACATGATACGGAAAAAGTGGTGCACATTTATTAACAGTAGCCTAGCAAGAGTTTTTGACGCCCCACTCGTTCTTAAACAGTATAAAGAATTACGTCCTTTTTAGCGCACACAGAAAAGCAAAGTTATAGTTGGTTGCTAATGGATAAACAGAGTCCATAAATTGTATAAATATTTTTTACACAATTATGTCCAATTGTTTGACATTGTCAGGATTTGAATATACGTCCATACCATCGCTAACGGTAAACGGAAATGCTTTAGCGCTTTCGGCTACAGTATTGCATTGCGGAAAATATTTGAATTTTTGACATATATGTAAAACAAATATACTATACCCAGTATCATCTAATGGATGCGGTACATATCTGTACTGATAAAATTGATCTTTTCTTGGATCGTTAAAATCAAAATATAATTTTTTATGATCTTTAAGCCATTCATACAGTTCATCATTATCTATTCTTACTTTTGTTAAATCTGTCAAACATATTAAAGTCAAAAATACTAATAACCTCATATCAAATAAAACAAAAAACTCTGTCAACTATGTTTACAGACAGTATGATTTTGAATATTTTTCAGTAGTAGGAACTAAAAAGTATTATGTTCCCAACAGGGAACATTATGAAATAGAGGGTTAAGTTGAAAGTTAACAATTTTTTTTTACACAAAACTGTTTAATTGGCTCCAAGATAACTGATAAATATTTAATAACTACTTAACTTTTGTCTAAATAATCAAGGTGCCTTATTTATTAAAATACCTAAGTAATACCTAAAAAGTGGTCTTTCGGCAGATCTGTAACTAGGGCATGGTGAAGATGGTGCACGCCTTGGTCTTTACTGCGCAAAAGTTGCAAACAAATTTTTGTTATCCTTTTGCTGCTCATCACTTCGAATTGTCTTATATTTTTGCTAATTATTTCAAACCATCTTCATTTGCTCATCAGTCTTCGAAATATTTGGAGAGCGCGCTAGTTGGACACATGCCGCCGGCGCTTAGTACCCTCAACATCATCAATATTAAAATCCCTGGTCTTAGGAAATGCTTAGATCGGAATGGTACAACTAGCCGCGGCCGACTCGTCACGAGCCAGCTCGTAGACGACTGTCTCGTCGCACGTTTAAACGATAGCGATGGTTGTTCATATTATTTATAATTGTTTTTTAAATGAATTACAAATTTGTTTCAGTCGGATGTTCTATAGGTTAGGTTATTTATTATAATTAATTTGGGTTATTATTAGTTTTTGTAGCTTTTTAGAGTTATTAATAATATATATTGAAGATTATATTTTTCTTTAAAATGTTTAGTTTTTAATAAAATAATAGTACAGTGAAAAATATTTGTGACTTAGTTGAATGTTTGCAAAATAATAGGAACAAACAACCACCCCGTGGTGGGTCGTCGGCGATTGGCCCGGCGGTTGGCAGCTACGAGCTGTCCTAGACAGTTCTTAGATCAGTTAATAAAATGGCCAGAATTTGGCCGGACATTAAATACCTACTTTTTTCTACTAATTATTATTTTTTTTTATATAATATTTTTGGCACTCGTTTTTCGACCATATTAGACGGTTTCGCATAAACTTTATTAGGATTTTGTAGGTATGACCAAAAAATCCTTATACCGTCATTTTGTCGTCTGTCTGTCTGTTCGGTAAAAATTGTAGCTAAACGGCTAAACTTAAAGAGTTGAAATTTGGCATGCTTATACAACTCTTTGAGCCGCACATAGGAAAAATACTAAAACATCTGAAAAACATATCTAAAAATATAAACAAATATGTGCTCATCGAAAAAATAACATTTTTTTTTTTAATTCTGAGTAAGGTATTAAATGAAAGCCCTTAGTACGTGGATTAAAGGTAAAATTTTTATTTTTGCTAAATAAATTATTTTGCGACGATTTTTGTCAAAATTGTGCAAAAAAGAATTGTCTCACACCCTGTAGCCCAGATGGTTTAAACTAAAAATCTGAAAAAATTCTAAGTAATGTACATTGGTGTGAACCGGAATAGTACAACAGGAATTTTTGATCAGATTATGTTTTCGGAAAATTACGCATTTTTTGTGGTTTTTTGGTTGACGATTTACATAAGTTATAGTTATGTAACACACTAGACTCGAAGACGTATCATGGTCTAATGGTTAGCATGCTCGCTAGCTACCTAGAATTCTAGGGTTCGCTCCCGGGCAGAGGAGACAATTTTATATTTTTGTTTTTTTTTTCCATTTTTATTTTCTTTAAATTATTTTGTCAAAATTCTAGTTATATTTTGGCAAATGTTGCATTTAATTTTTAAGAGCATAAATTTAATAACCAATTGGAATGAGTTGCACGTAAGTAATAAGTGCGTGTACAGGACAATAAAGTTTCATGTTTCTTTGGTTGAGCGGAACTATATTTTAAAATATAGTAACTTTTAACGATTGAAACTATCTTGATCTCTATGATTTCACAATAAATAACGATAGTTTCGTAGCAAAAACATTAAAATATCATTTCCATCCATCAAATGCGTTAAGGGTAGCGACGTCTTTCTTCTTTTTGTTAAATATGACAGTTCTAGGGAAAATATTTAAGGGTTTCCGTTAAATAATAAAGAACTAAGATTTAGAGAATTGCTTCATTTTGAAATTCGTTGTAATAACGAAAATTCGTAATATAACGGAACGTTATTGTTTTTCAGAATAGGCCCGTTAAACTTACTAAGCTGGTGAAATATTTAGGAGCATGCATTGTTGTCCCATATGTTTGTTAGAAAACAATATTTACTGAAGTTAACAATCTCGTGAAACCCAATCAGAATTCAGTGCACAGTAGTTTGATTGAAATCCCATCATAAATGCCAAGACGTCATCTTGTACTGTTTATATCTCGTGTGGCTGACAGCCACTGCAACATTCCAAGGGTTGTTATAGAAACAGCACGAGATCAACGTGTAGGAGGGGCAGAGGGGAGGGATGCACTTCATTCTTCCAGAGATGTCGTCATAGCTAAATCAGAGCAGCCACAACTACATATAACGTACAAATCAACAGGCCCGCATCTATTCTCTTTTCCCCCTAACTTATGATGTACTTTGTCGGATGATATGGTATTACATGGGATGCAGGATTGGGAAATAGTTTTAGAGTGAAATGCGATTTTCTTGTCAGTTTGATTTGGAATTTTTTTGTCTATTATTTGAATTTTGAGTTTGATCAATTAGAATAACAAAGAACAACAATATGATAACAAAGTTATATGTTATAATTCATTTAAAATTTAGTATCTTGTAATCTGAATTTTCAACATAATCTGTAAAACATGCACCTAACCCAGATGCATAGGTATGTAAGTATTAAAAGAATTAGGGTACGAACACGTAGAAAGATAGTTTCAGACGCTAATTTATCATCGCCTATAAGCACATTATTCAGCATTTATTGATGCCGGTTAGTTCATACGTAACAAAAATTGTTACCGGCAACGGTTTATTGATATTTCTTCATTAAAAAAATTGAAACAACAGAAAAAAAGAGTCCGGTGTAGTATTAATATTTCTGTACCTGTTTGGGGTTGTTACATGCCAACTAAAACGTGATGTCTGCAGACTAGATGTTGTAAAACAAATACATTACAAAATATTAAAATTTGTTCTACCTATAAATAATTGTAAATGTTATGTGAATATTAAATGTTATTAATATCTACGAAATATATGGTTTGATATAAATTAAATAAAAAAATCGACAAAAACCTAAAAAGTGACTTCTTATAAGCTGGTAAATAATGTTTCAAAGATTCATGTTTACTTATACCATGAGTTCAAAAAGAAATTACATAAGGGTTGGCTACGGAAAATAAAAGAAATGCCAAAAGCAAGCTTTAGAAGTAATTAACTATCATCACTGTTGTTGTTGTCATAAGTTATTTATTGTCAAGCTTGCAGTAGACATTATTTTATTTTTCCATAGCTAACCCATATGTAATTTCTTTTTGAACTCATGGTATTTAGAATTAGTATTTTTGTTGGGTATCGGTCGAAATAAAAAGGCGCAGGCCTTGATTCACACTGAATCGAAATTGATAAGCAGACAGAATTAAACAAAATTTGCCAAACTCTGTGCATACAAAAATTCTAATTCTATCTACAAAATACGCTCAACAATCCATTTTATGCAATTTACTTATATAGTTCATTTCTTTGGTATAAGCGGAGCTAAACAGGTGTTTATTTTTTTTTAATTGTCACACAAACATAGCTTGCCTAGGTAGGCTTACCATAATAATGAAACTCTAAACTGGGACAAGAACGGGAGCTAGGGCAAAGGAAAAAATTTAACCACAAAAAATTGTTTTATTATTAAGTCTTACAAAAGAAATATGCAGATGGTCTGCTGCAGCTGAAAGTTAATTATTTTATTTATTGAACTAGTACAACAAATATTTTTAAGAGCAGGTTCTACCTTATAAATTGTTGTTGCTATACCAATATAATTCAATATTCATTTAGTCAATAATCGGGATTTATGAAAGTGATTTAAAAAATAGTTTTGTTTCTCTAGTTATAGCCGATAGTGTATGCATGTATGTGTTTTTATATTGTCCATAGAAGCACATTCTACATAACAATGACTTACATTATAAAATTAACAAATTTTCTACAAATACCTTTCCAGTCGCTCCAATTTTGGTCTGCATGGAGTCCAAACAGTAAAGTCGACACTATAACACACTATTTCAAGTATTTTCTGCACTTTTATCACTTAAAAATAACTAAAAACGTCAGAAAAAAATGAAGACGCCACTTGCAAAAATCACGTGTCACTACATATCAAGATGGTTAATCCTGATAAAGCTCATTAAGGAATATAGTCATTAACAATTGATAAATAAGGAACAGAATTGCTTAAAATAATTCTTTATGAGAATAAACACATATATTAATATTTTATCAATAGTATACAGGTGGTTGAAATTGAACTACCGGGCCCAATACACTATTTTTTTATTATTGAAGATGAGGTATAACGTTAAATTTGGAAGTTACTTGGTACTACATGATCTAAAATAGTTTATATTTTGTTACTTTGTATCTTTATATAAATAGATAAATATACATTTTGATTGAGGATTTATTAAATTTTCAGAGCTATAGCGTTGGAGACACGGCCTATATGGTAAAATGGGAGGACAGAGGTGATAATAGGATGACTTTTGGGCTATCAATGATTAGGGTGACCAGATTTCAGTGAAGGGAAACCGGGACACAGGGAAAAAAAGAAGGTCTTCACCTCTCAGATCCAAGTGAAGAGGAAAAAAAAGGTCTTCACGTCCCACAACCAAGTGAAGAGAGAAAAAAAAAAATGATCTCACCTCTCACATTGACTAGTTGTAATACTTCTTTTCTTACAAATGCATAATTATGTAAAACCCGGGACAATCGAACATCTCGAAAACATTTTTCGGGACACCGGGACAATGTACATAAAACCGGGACGGATGGTCACCCTATGCCTAGGTTATTTCATGTTTCATGTTGGCATATATTATTAAGTTAATTTATTATAAAAAATAAAATATATGATTTTAATGTGATTTTAAAATTTTTTGGAAGACGTAAAAATTCAAGAAATGATAAATTTGTATTAAAAAGGCACAAAAAATCAAAATGTAATGAAAATTGCATTTTATAATGCCTATTCACCCTAACCTAGAATAATAAATGTATGTATGCTTAAACAAAAAGACTTAAACGTTTGTTTAAGCGGAAAGTGCCAACAAACTTTCTACGTGTATGGGTACATTTGAAAGCAAAAGAAATATTTATGTTGGTCGGTCGATATCTGTGAGCGAGTGCCTACAATCGTCGGAAATAATCTTTCAACATGCTCGTACCCTTAGACTTTGTGTAGGTAAAAGCAAGGTTCTTTAGTCTTTTTAAATTGTGCCACATCCCTAATTTATTCATCTTCCACTAGGAATTTCCTAACTTACATGCAGGTGTTCTGAATTGCACTTTTTTGTATCTGTACGCAAAGTCTTTCTGTCCTTATTTCTTTGGTGTATTTGGTATAATTTCTGTTGCTGACACCATTATTGGCATGATCGTTAATTTATGCACAGACCATTATTTTGTATGATACGGACGAGAGTTTTATATTTTTTCATCTTAATTTCGTATGTAAATAGTAAACCGTAATCATTAATTATAGTATGTTATTTAAAATGTCAAGTTTAATTGAATAATCTTTAGGTCTATCCTAAGAACCATTGCAGCCATCTAGCGAAACTCGAGACTTCATAATCGAAACCACTTGCAGATTTTGAACTTATTATGTGGGAGTCATCGGATTGCAGGTATATACAGAGTAAGTACAAATGCAGTTATATCACTACCAGTATATTTTAAATTATATCAGCAAACGATGAATTTTATTCTTATATACAAATATGGTTAGGGTCCCCACAATAACATTATACATTTGCTGCTATTCTGTGATATTTCTCACGAATTAAGTTTTCTTAATCAAATAAATTACAAATCTTACAAATTTCATTATATCTGATTTCACACTATGCTCCCATCTTAATTTCGGTCTTCTTTATACCCTTTTCACATTAGAACTTTAAGACGAGTGAACTTAAAGTTCACTGATGTTTAACATCGGTATGCTTTCACACTTGATGTTTAAATCTCTGGTGCTGTCATCAGCTACAGTAATTTTGTCCTTAAGTTACCGTCATGAAATTACCAGTTTTGAACTGTCTGCGCAGACGCACATTTTGAATTATTATAAACAAATATGGATATTTCATTTCATTCTACAATAAAGACACTACAATAAAGAATATATTACACCTGTATTAACATGTAAGTCGATACATTTTATCTCAATTATTGTAGCTCTCTATTTTATTAAACACATTATTAAAATAAATAATTTTATTATAACAATAAGTATAAACTTCTTATAACGTCGATATAATACAGTATTCTTGTTTATGATAATATAAAATGTTGACAGCACAAATTCAAGGAGTATTTTTTATAATAGAAATTAAGTTGGCAATGCGGACGAAGTTTAAGACGCAGATCTCTGTCTTAAACATCGCTTGTATTTAGATGAGGCCATATGGTTTCACATTAGCGTTTAAAGATACATTCACTTTAACATCCGATCTTAAAGTTCTAGTGTGAAAAGGGTATTAGGTCTTTTGAAAGTTATATTACAATTTTACAGAAATGAAGTACATAAATGAGATTTTTAAGGAAAATAGCGGGAAGGACAAATATGGACCGGATTAGAAACCCGACGTTCAGGGAACAATTGCAGAAAAAAACAGTTGAATGGCTTATACAAGAAGGTGAACTGAGATGGCTAGGACATGTACAAAGGATGGGAGATAAAAGACAGATAAAGCAGTCTATGAGGCGAGGCCGATAGAAAAAGAAGAAGAGGACGACCAATTAAGACCTGGAAGGGCGAAGTGAGACAAGCGACAGAGAGACGAGGTGTCAGATGGATGGATATCAAAACCAGCACCTCAAATAAGAGACTCTGGAGAGAAATATGGAAAAGACCCCCGGAAGAGGTACCGTGACTCTACTACAACAGGGGTCGGCAACCTGCGGCTCTTTTAGAAAATTTTGTGGTTCCTTGGAAATTGGCTGGTTTTTATTTTAATATGATTTATTATTAAATTTGCAACTCTCTGTCTGTACTATATAGGTTTTGTATTGTTCAGGATGTTTTACGGTGCAATTTCCCGAGTTACTGCATATTCCCTTTTAGAAAAAGTAATTTGTTTCGAAAAAAAGTTATCTGTATTTGTGAACGATTTACGTGCAGAAACATTTTTACATTTTATTAATTTACAAAAACATAAGGACAATAACAACGTTATTAATGCAATTTTTTTTTTGTTTGCACAAACTATTGTTAACATGCAAGAAGCGTTTGGAGAAAGATTTAAAGAGTTTAGAAAATATAAAGCTACACTAGCTTTTTTGACCAAACCAAATTAAGCAGATATGCAGCAATTATATTTATCACCATTCCCATTGATTAATCAGGCACAATTTGAACTTCAATTATTGGATTTGAGATCCAAAGATTTATGGAATATAAAATTTAATTCTGAACTGGAAAGTTTAGAAACAGAAAAGTGCATTTTATCTTCCCAGCATAAGTGGACCGAAATTCACAGTCTTCAAAATGTAGGAGAAGTTGTTTTCGAAGCTTGGAAACGTCTTTCCAAATCGTTCAATCATTTAAGAAAATATGCTTTTGGACTACTGACAATTTTCGGATCCACATATTACTCTGAGCAAGTCTTCTCACATATGAAATTAATAAAGAGTGAGTTTAGAAGAAATCGTACTGACCTGAAACTTGGGTGCTGCCTTAAGTTAAAGATTACTGAATATTCACCAAATATTGAAGTCTTATCTTACACTATATTATCTTATACTGGCAAGTGCAATAGGTATCACAAACTAAATGTATAAGTAAATATTAATTTATTGTAATACTTGATTATTTTAAAACAAATAAACAATTTTTCTTCTTAAATATAGCATATATTTTTAGCGGCTCTTCCATGTAATTGTTTTTGTTTTCAA
Organism: Liopterus haemorrhoidalis; assembly: GCA_963971575.1. Lineage (NCBI taxonomy): Eukaryota > Metazoa > Arthropoda > Insecta > Coleoptera > Dytiscidae > Liopterus > Liopterus haemorrhoidalis. Next base: position 41,491,108 of record OZ020615.1, read on the forward strand.
TATAGATTTGGCTCTTTGTCACCGAAAGGTTGCCGACCCCTGTACTACAACAATGCCTCACATCAAAAGGTAGAAAGGCTTAGGATTAAGTAAGTAAGTATATAACAATCTTATAGTATATGCAATATTAATAATGTCATAGGGGTCTATCAGCTCCATGATTCATCCACCATTAATTTTCCTCAAGTTTCACCGGTCCTAACATTTTTCTTTCGAATAAGTTGTATCTTTTCATTCCCCTTGTCCCATGTTTTGGAACCGTATAAAACCGTATAGTGTACAATGTGATTTGTTTTCTTCGTGATATATTTTTGAACTTCTAATATTATAGATAGCGTAAAAACTGCTCTCTCTACTAGCCCTATAGTGAGCCTTTAAATCAATAATTATCCTGACCAAGTAGTCGTCGCCTCCGCATGACTTATCCGTAACCTTCTTAACCTGTTTTCCTTTAATTTTTGTAATAAAGAAGTCACCTTGAAGCTTTCGCGTAAAATATGGAAGTGTCAAGTGAATCAAAATTATAAATAAGCCTTCCTTTTATTTTTCTACTTTAAGAATAATTTTTACCATAACTTATTGCGCTTCTAAATAAAACCCAAACAGCTGCTTACTCCGTAATACACCACTTCATCATTTTCATTCTACACAATACCTCTAATAAATTAAACTGCAAGAACCATTATAAACCCCTTTCTATTTGACTTCTTTTTTTAACCGAAACTTTATCACCACTTTCTTATTCGAAAACTCCTCCATTCTAAAGTAGATTCTCAAGACATCTGCCCACCCCTTAATACAGAACTGCAAATCAACTAGGCCCGCCCGTTGCAAATGTTCAACTCACGATTACTCTATCTACAGGGGGGCTTTCTCTGAATATCTTTCATCATGTACATCTGATATATGTAGCAGATTGCACGTGAATTTGTCACTCGCTATACATAAACCGTTGGAGAGAGGTTGAGTGGATGATGTGTGGAAGGATGAAAAAAATGGGGTTAGGTGGATAATGGAAATGGACTATTTGCAGATGATAACGGGCTCTGAGGTTATAAACTGAATAGTCTGTTCATTGTTTGAAAGTTTGGAAGTGTAATTTGTTAAATTAGTTTCGTAATGTAAGGATATTATGGATCTATTTTAATGCAACTAGTGTGAGATTATAATGGACCATTTATGCATAACTGCTGTTCTGCTATAAAATAAGCATATTCATGTTCCAAAGATAATTTTGAGTTGATGTGGAAAACGTAATCAACGAAAGATATTGTTGCAGCCAAAACGTACAAGTTTATTTCATAGAAATACATTGAAACCTCGGGCAGTAAGTTTTTTTTTTGCTTATTATATACACTCATCAAAAGGGTCTAGGAATATTTGTTTAAGTATTTGATAATGCTGAGAAAGGAATATTTGCTTGTTATTTTTTACAGATTTTGTTAATGTTACAGGTTTTGTGATGTGTATTATTAGGCCACCGCCCTTGTGCGGACATACTCGGATTCATCCTTTTTGGGAGTCTAGCCCAAATTTCGTAGGTGTTGATGAAAGTTTGCACACCTGAGCTATTTGGGTTCGACTATAATGGGGATTGGTCTTGTGAATGTTTGCACACGGGTGGTAGACGCACGTGCAGCGTAATAATAATAATAATAATAATAATAATAATTTATTGATCCAGTAGTTTACATACAAGTAATATTGGATAAGTCATTTTACAAATTGTCAATAATTATTATCACTACACAGTCAAAATTTTAAAAATAAGATAGTAAATATAAATCATATAAAAGTATAAATATCGTACATATATAATTAGCTAGCCTGTGTTAGTGAGCTGGGTAACACTGTGACGTCATTTTTTCTAAGGTTCTCGTGATTGGCTAACTGGGAAACAGGGTGTTCTTAGTTTGACTTGATTGACAGGTATTTTGCAGATTTATTCTCTAAGAAACTACGAATAAAATAACATATAGAAATGTCTAGGGTTTCGTAGGTATAAACAAGAAACTATATACACTGCTATATTCTTTGACCAATATGAATAATATTTTGCAGATTTATTTTCTTAGAATCTACTAATATAATTTCTTTCAGAAATGTCTAGGGTTTCGTAGGCATAAACAAGAAACTCTAGACACTGCTATATCCTTTGATCGATATCAACAATATTTTGCAGATATATTCTTTAAGAATCTACAAATATAATTGCAAGAGACTCCTATACTCTTTGATTGATACGAAAAACATTTTGCAAATTTATTCTTTAAAAATCTGCGTATAAAACAACGTATAGAAATGTCTGGAGTTTCGTAGGCATAAACAAGAAATCCTATGATACTCCTATATCCTTTGACCGATATGAACAGTATTTTGCAGATTAATTTTCTAAGAATCTACGAATATAATTACATACATAAATGTCTAGGGTTTTGTAGGCATAAACAAGATACTCTAGATACTCCTGTTTCCTTTGATCGATATGAACAATATTTTGCACATTTATTTTCTAAGAATTTACGAATATAATTACATACATAAATGTCTAGGATTTCGTAGGCATAAACAAGAGACTCTAGATACTCCTGTTTCCTTTGACCGATATGAACAATATTTTGCCTATTTATTCTCTAAGTATCTACGAATATAATTTTATATAGAAATATCTAGGGTTACGTAGGCATAGATTAACGTCTCAAATTATTTTTAGTTTGAACAATATAAATGTAATGTACTAAGTAAAAATTAATCGTTTTCTCATCTTAAAAAGTTAATGAATAAATAATCTAACTATATAATTAGCAAATGTCTGTATGTAGTGTCGGGTAAAATATGACATTATGACGTAAATTTTTCTAAAGTTCTCGTGATTGGCTAACTGGGGACACCCTGTTTCTTGATTGGCTGACAGGTGACGCCCTCTCCCGTGATTGACTAACTGGTGATATCCTGTCCCGTTATTCGCAGACTGGCGACGAAATTAGGATACGTTATAAAATAAAACCAAATACACATACAAACAATTGAAATTTTTATATTATAAATCCGTCATTGTTGACGGGTAATAACCTAGTATAGATAGTAAATTACAATATTTAAGTTCGTCAATTTACAAATTAAATAAATAAATAATTAACAAAGTAAATAAATAAATAATTAACAAATTAGTCAAGTTCAAGTCAGTTCAATTCTTAAATAAGTGTGTTTACTTATTGTTGCTGCATAAGATACTCATTTAGATTATAAAAACACTAATGATTAAAAGTTTAACTATCCTTTTCTTAAATAGCGGCAAGGTTGTACTATCTTTGATGTGTGAAGGTAGTTTATTATACATTTTTTTCATTAGTATATTTGGATTTTGCGCCGTTTTTGTAAATCTAACTGTTTGAATTTCTAAATTACTATTTTGTCTAGTATTATATTTATGTATATATGACCGCTTCTCGAAAACTGATAAGTTTTGTACATGAAGGATAGCCTGGTATATATACATACACGGTAATGGTATTCAGCTTCATATTCTCGAATAGGAACACAAGATGTTCTACGGCAGCACCCAACCATATTTCTAATGATTCTTTTCTGAATTTTAAATAATCTATTGAACTCTGAACTTGTGCCCCAGCATAATAAACCATATGACAAAATGGAATAAATGTGACCAAAGTAATACGCTCTGACTACATCTTTACTACAACATTTTGCACGGTTTTTTACTTTCCAGCATTTCTGGGATATTCTCTTGCAAAGATTATTTATATGTACATCCCAGTTCAGGCATTCTTCTATATAAATTCCAAATATTTTGGTAGACTGGACTTGTTCAATCGATTTATTTATCTTAATTAATTGACTTGTATCACGTTCTTTTTTACGTTTAGTAAATGTAATAAAGTTACATTTACTTTCATTAATAATTAGATCATTTGACAAAAGCCAATCGTACATAATTTTAAGATCATTGTTAATCTTTTGAACAAGATTTTGACTATCAGAATCAGAGCCCATTATCGTGGTGTCGTCAGCTAAGGCTACAAATTCTGAGCTCAGAGTATCCCCTGCAATGTCATTTACATATAAAATATACAGAAGTGGCACAAGTACACTTCCTTGCGGTACACCCTGATCTACTGGTAGATAACTTGATTTTATATTACCTATTTGCACATATTGCATCCTATTATCCAAATATAACAAGAGCCAATCATAAGCCTTACCGCAAAGTCTCAACATTTCGAGTTTTCTTAGAAGAATCTTATGATTGACCCTGTCAAAAGCCTTTGAAAAGTTCAGAAACAATGCTAGGATATGTTGAGTTTTATCCAAATTTTTATAAATGAAATCTAGCATTTGTAAAAGCGCAGTTGTTGATGATCTCCCCTTTCTAAAACCGTAAATGTTCGTTTTAAATATTTGTAAATATTCCACTATTCTATTTGCCATTATTTTCTCAAATATTTTTGAAAATATTGCGTACCTGTTTACATGCTATTGGTGGGGTTTTTTTGAGGTAAAAAATGAACATACCTTACTTCATTTCATTGGATATTTCATTGAATATCCTTGGACCATTTTGATGAGAGTATTTGTATGGTATATCATATTTAAGACATGAACTACAGTGAAAAAAAAAAAAAAAAAAGGCTACCCCTTTAAGTCACCTGAACCGAATACAGGAAAGTTATCCAGCAAGAAATATCTGAGAAAAAGAAGAGTTGGAAGGCTACCGACGTGCTATATGGGTTAGTTATAAAACTGTCTTAGAATTGTAGTTTTTTAGAATTGTTGTAGAACTATCTTAGAAAAAAACACTAACAGGATAGACTGGACGAGAATCCTTGAAAAGGCTTGTCGAGCCAGAATTGATAAAATTGCCACGTCTTTAGCTTTGATAAATTCTTATTCTTTTTACATCCCATCGTCGATCGTACAGCAAAATATATTTTGAAACACTCGTTTTATTTGTTTTGTTTTTTTATCGATTCAATCGGGCTTTTGGCCGTTTTGTTTAAGCTTTGTAAATCATACCTACACTGAACATTTTTAGGTTAGGGTGAATGGACATTATAAAATATCATTTTCATTAGTTTAGCCAAAATTACTAGCATACAGACAGATATACAGGTTCGAGAATGATTTGGATTCTTTTATTATACCAACAAAATTCTAATAAAATTGCACAGCTTTCCCTTTGGTTATACCTAAATAATAAGCAAAATTGGGATAGACACGTAATTATTGATGCTGAAAAATGTTTGCTGGTAGTATGTATGTCGAAGGAATATTAGCAATATTGAATAATCCGTTTCTTTGCAAAATTACTATTAGACTGATTAGCTTGAATTACTGAAAAAATCGATTAGTTTATTTGAAAAATCACCATTCATTTTGCAAAGTAACGGTCTATTCAGTGTTCTTGTGACATCTATATTCATAGAACATTGATGTATGTTCAGTTTTATGCATCGATGGAAGTTTTCAAATTAAAAACAGATTTGAGGTAAAAGTAAACAAAATCAGATCGCTTGTACACAAGGAAAGCTAAGAAATAAGATACATTTGTAAAGTCACGCTCATTTTGTAGCCCCAGTTCCACCCTTCAGGAGCCATGCCTCATTTACTAGTTTCATTTAAGGAAGATAGTGTTTCGTGCCGAGTGACTTTCCATTCAGATGCAGCTGTAGTATTGGCAATACAGGGAACGGACCCTCGAAAGATACGTCACTTGCATTCAATAAAATAGATAAACCAATCAAGGTTTAATAATTTACAACATTGCAACTTGACGCAACATTAATTCACAAAAATACTCTTTTTGTAAGTATATATTCACTAATAGTGCAATAGTATACATCCTAGTCTTGTATGAATAATTTATTGAAGCGCACCGTATTAGCTACAAAAGTGAAACGACATACAGCAATAGTCGTTTACGTTTAGTCAGTCAGATCAATCCGAGCGATCCAAGTGCTCTCGATCCGTTCGTAAAGTCAGTAGGCACTCCAAGAGTTTCCAAGCAATCTGATGATCTGGCAGGATTGCTGGGATTAATGGATTGCTGGAGGTGGGGGTAAGCGCTGGTAAATTGAATCTTACAACCAATTGGAATGTGTTCAAAACATAACTTAACAAAGTAGACGAAATAAGTACCGTCTGTGATAGAATTCTATTATTGGTAATAAACTCATGTTTATAAAACAAAAAGCGGTAGCAGTTGTAACCAACGACAGAAATTTGGCAGTTGCATTTAGCACAACCGTCACCAGGCATCACTACTTAACTTCAGACTTATGCGCTTACGAAAATGTTAACAAAATCTGAGCAATCCGACTACTCTTGTGATGTCACCAGATCAATCTGGGCAATCTTCTGGACTGAATAAACGTAAACGCCTAATGTTACATATATTTCCAACAAAATATGAAAAAATTTGCTAATTTCTATAACACTGTATAAATTGTAGTCGACTACAAAAAGTAATTCATTAGTTGAATCCGAACGCTCTTCGGTTACTAGCAGTCTAAGACTCCTCAGGGGTACCGAGGCCCTGAGCGACCATGGTGTTTTTATTGGTCTGGACTCTTTAAATTTAGATTTTGCGCCCGTCATAGAGTGTAATGCAAAATTTAAATACTAGGACAACAAAAACGAAAAAGTTCTTCTAACGAATTATCCAGTTGGTCTTCAAACTTTTTTTTTGTCAAACTTTTGTCCCCGACCCTATTTACCACATATTCAAAAATAAATATTTGTCACCATGTTCGCCAAAAATTTGTCCAAAAATTTTCGTCTCACACCTTATTTCCCACAGGGATTGGTCAAAAATCTGAATTTGATGGGAACCAAATTAGTACAACTGGTATTTTTAGTCAATATTTCGAAAAATATTGACTAAAAATCTTAAATTTTGAATAATGTACATTAATGTTAACTGGAATACTACAATAATTTTTGATCTGATAATTATCTCCAAAATTATCGAATTTTGCGTAACACCGTTCTTACAATATTTATCTGACTGACTGGAAAACTGGGTAGCCTGGATCTTGATTCGAGGAAATATCTCAAGTACGCTTGTAATTCTTTAGATGGAATCAAGTAGATATTTTTTCAAAAGATATCAAAATGTATGGTTTTTAATATGCACCAACAATTTGTTGGTGCAAACACTTACTAAATAGGTACTTATAAAAGCCTGAAATGTGTGAAAATTCATTGCACATTATTTAATTTTTATTTTATTTACTTTTTGTTTTGTTTTTCCAATTTTTGCAATAAGAGTTACAGTCCACTGGGTGTAAATATGACCAGCCAAATCATCAAGAGAATTCTTTTCTCTTTACGTTGCCCAAGGTGTTATGAAAAGTTCTCTTTAAGAAAAGAACATTTAAGGGTTTTCAAATAGCCAGCAAACAGTCTTATTATGAACCCAATAGAAAACATCTGGAACTATTTTTAAACAAAAGCATTACAGAAAGTCTGTGAGAACGACTACGATCTTAGATTGACCAGTAAGGCAGATGTACTAATAAGCAAAATGTATAAGTCCAAAAGCTTATTTACAAAGTATTAATAAATTAACCCTTTTCACTCCAGCCTATTGACACATATAGTATACCAACAACTCTAGCACTATATTAGTTAGGATTATAACATAAAAAACAAAATTTCCTTAAAAAGACAAATTCTTAAAATTCGCAAATTATCGCCGGACCTTTAAGTGTTAAGATAAATACACGCATCAGTTTATACAAAAGCGCTCAAATAAGCAAAACAAGCGTGTCACCGTAGCAGCGACAGTCGATTTAAAGTTTATATTTTAAATGTCGCATTATCGGCGACAACGGAGTGCAAAGGGTCAACAAGGTATAAAATATAAATAAAGTATTTGGAACTTCATTGTTTTTATTAAAGAGTAATAATTTAGAAGAGTCACAATAATCTAAGTGATAGTAATTTAAACACATCTGTACATATATTTCTTACTGGGACGCAATTAGCTAATTTGACAGCTGAAGATGATGTGAAATCCTCAATATTTATACTATATTTATTTTCATAAACTGTCAAAAATATTAACACAACAAATAAATTCTTTTAAAAAAATAAGTAGAATTATGCATTCATCCGATATAATAAAATCTTTTTGCAAGCAGATGCAGGAAAACCTATGTACAAATAACCTTTTATGCAAGTGAAGAGTGATTGAGTGAAATGATGAAGAGCATAAGTATCGTATTTGCAAACTCCAGAGAGATTCTATCGAAGAGATACAAGTCGTGTAACGATGGTATGATGATACTGCCATCTGCCGTGTATGGAATGACCCAGTTTTATACGTTCATAACTTCCGATTTACCAAGCATTATGTTGTGGCTCATCTATTCTGCGGTACTTGAGGCTATTCACTGCCGAGCGTTAATTGTTTGCTAATAATGAAAGTTTGAGCTTATTTTCCAAATGCCAGACCCGCTAGATTAATGCACTCTGCATGAAAGGTTTTATAATGCCACGGGAATTTAACGATCTAAGCTTTCAAGATAATAACTTATTATAGATCCAATATCTATCCACAAAGGTTATATTTATTACGACTTTATTTGTTAATAAATTAACAACGTTATGAGAATCTACAAAATTTTAACCAGAAATGGTAAATTATGTCACGAGAAACATTGTTTAGTTAATAAATGTCAATGAATTTAATTAAACAGAAATTACAACAGATAAATATTAGAAGAAGACGCCTACAGTTTAAGAATTCTTTCGGTGAGTCATCTAAAGGCGGAATGAACAGGAATAAAATTGGGCAATCGTCGTAGAATAGAGGCAAATATAAAAGTTTTAAAATTTTTATTCAGTGTTTCATTGGCAATGGCAATGAGCTCATTACGTATCAGGTTGAGCTTATTACGTAATATATTCAAGTAGCAATGACCAACCATTGCTAGGTATATTGAAAGCAAATATCAAATGGTTATTAGTTTGTAAAAGAAACCGTATTAAAATTAAATAATTTAGTTAAAGTTGTCGAATTTTATATTTTACATAACTATATTTTTTGATAGAGTTGGTCTTGGTCAGTAAGTTAATCAGCTGACGCAAGTATTGTTATTTTAAATGAATTTACATTCCGTATGACACGTACATGATTGTTGCTAGACAATGTAATAAATAGGTTGAAAACAATATCAAATTATTGTTAGTTTTTAAAGACATCTAAATAAAAATTAAATAAGTAATAAAGTTTTATAGACTTGGAAAAAGCATAGTATGAAACTTGCATGGAATAATCATTTCTCACTCGTATGAATTGCACTACTCGCCTGCGGCTCCTGGCGCAACTTTCATACTCAGTTCTTATGCTTTTTTTTCTAAGCCCTGCACCTTTTCGCATCGGTGTGTGTATTCGATTTTGATCGTTGGATTAATTTCTACTTGGTTTTTCAACGAGTATATGCCGACAATTAAAATTATTTTAAATGTTCAACTGCGATCCGAAGTTTCATAACTAACACTGCATTCGATTCATTTCTAAACCTTAAATCGACAAATGTCAATGTTAGCTTTCATTTGAGACCAATTTTGATAACGTAGCGCTGCACAATCTCGTGTTATACTGATCTGAAATTACTGTGAATTATTACAGATTAAATCAAAGCATTTTCTTCACTAAACAGATTAATTTTTACTGCACAGTGTCATGTTGACCAGTAGTCATACAGTAGTATTAATATTGGACGACACTAGAGGTAGACCTTATCTGTGTAGCTCTAATAGGCTAGACTATCTATGATATATTTTTTTAAGTGCAATTTCCGGATCGCATACAAGGTTTTGTTAACAAATCCTATATCTAAAAAATTAGAGACGTAAATATTGCGAATTATTTATCGCCGTATTTTAAGAAAGCCAAAAGTCAACCTGACTGACAGTTCCCAAAAAAGAAGAAATTTTTAAGAATATCGTGGTTAGACTACACGTCTAACCAGTAGATTCTGAATAAATTCGGAAGGAGGCAGAAATATTGTTTACGGTGAAGAAGTAAAAATTAGAATAGGGGCGTCAAGAGCCAACGACGGGCCCGGGGCAAAGATTCCTAACAGACCCAAAAACAAAGATCAATATATTGGGGCCTTACTCGGGCCTCTAGGTAGTATGAATCCGAAGAATGCAACTCTTCTTCATTTGCTACAAACCGCCTCTCGCCGGGTTCGACTACAATAATTCGGACATCTAATGGGAAACAGCGACAGTGATAACTTGCTACAACTGGGTTGAAAACTTATTACTTTATTTAAACCCGGAGATCAGTGGCGTAGACTGGACGATTTCTTGTTGAGGGGGGGACGATAAAAAATTAATCTCTAAAGAAGTAATGAGCAAAAAATAAATACTCAAAATAGCTGATGATCCAGAAAAAAGGAACTGAAACAATCTGGTTAACAAAAAAATAAATTCAAACTAGCTTAGGAACAAAAAAAAAGGACATAAACTAGCTGGAACAATAAAAGGAGATCAATTTAACTAATGAGCAAAAAAAGGACCTCAAACTAGATGATGAAAAAAAAAAAAACAAACTGGAAATCTAACCAGCTAATGAGCAAAGAAATGAACTCAAACTAGCTTATGAGCAAAACGTAGCCCGGAGAAAATATAACAAAGCCCGAAGTCCGACACAGCGTTAAAACCCTGAAACTGGGGGTGAAATCCTGAGTGGTGGTCACCCTAGTTACAACTGATATTGTAAGGCAAAGTATATGAATGCAAAGGACCTGGTTAATGTCGTATATGTTATAGAATTTGCTCCAATGGTTTTCAATTACATCTGAATATATTTTCCAGGCCGCTGTAAACAAAGCAAAAACTGCAAATATGATAGTCAACAACCGAACCGGATTCTCATTTCTAGAAGAAAAATATAGATAAATAATAAATTCGGATCTTACTAGCAAGAGATAAATATTTGTTTCCCAAAATGAATCTCACTATTGGTGACAATAATTTGTGTGCATATGCGATAATATAATATTATAATTAATTACTTATTGTACAATATCCTGAATGTTTGCCTTGAAATGTAGAGTTTGTATTGTTTTCCAGAGTGGAAAAATAGAAACATATGAAAAGGAAACACTTGAAATAGAAACTACATTATTCAATTCAGTAACATACTAGTTCGTGACTGCCCACAGCCACAGTTCTCTCGGGATCTGACCCAAACTATGTCAACAACTCACTGAAAAAGCAAAATTGACAATATTGATCCATATTTGGTATGTGTAATCAAATGTCTTTCCGATATGAGTTTCATCAAGTTTGCTGCATAATTTCGATATAAATAAATACAGGGTTTTGATTGAATTCCTGATAAGTCGCAACGTTCAGAATATTGTAAAAAGAGTAAAATGAAATTTACCATCCTAAAAAAATAAAATATTAAAGGTATACAAGCATAGTTGTAGAGATAGAGTTTAAACCTAACGTCACTGGAAATTTATACAGTTTTATCAGAAGCTAATTGGGAACAACCGACCGAAGAAGTTGCTGAGCGCTCTGAACAGTATTCAAGATCCAGATTCAGTGCATCCTCTTGTACTAAAGATCCGGTTGCTACTCTACAATTTGAATGTTCAGAATGTGAGGGTAGAGCTGTTTTGGATACCAGCACATGCTGGTATTAAAGGCAACGAAGCGACTGATGAAGCTGCAAAAGACGCCTCCCACAGACCTGTGATTAATGTGAGTTTCATATTTCCAGATCACGCAGAGTCATCTGAAACATCTGGTTATAGCTATGTAGCAGCATGAGTAGAGCAGCATACAGAACGTTAAGTTGCGACAGATTAAGGGAGACGTTACCATGGGGTTTATCCATGCGGACCTTAACCAAGAGAGATCGACAATACCTCATAGTTTTCGAAATTAAAATATTACGCAGAATCTTTGGTCTCTCTCATATTAATGGTGAATAGAGAATCCGTAAGAATAAAGATTTCCGAGAACTGTACTGAAGGCCGAGTATCAGGCAGGAACTCAGAGGCTCACGATAACAGTGGATGACACGTTATGAGGATGAGGCAGGACAGAATGGTTGGAAAGTTATGGGAAGGACGATTAAATACCCGTCAACCAGTGGGAAGACATCGCAAGAGATGGAACGATCAGATAACCGAAGATCTAACAAGTATTACAGGGTACTTAGCAAGACCTGACAATGAATAGATCAAGATGGAAGAGTTATGTGAGTGAGGACAAAAGTCAACCTGACTGATAGTGCCCAAAGTAGAAGAACAAGATATCATTCATAAAAGTAACATAAATAAATGCGTTATACTTATCAACGTTACTAATGTTTTATAATGTTATTTAAACAGTGGAACAAATATTTCTGCATTGCAGAGAAATTCTATTTTTCAAAGCGTGTATTTACAGAAAGTTGTAATCAGAATAGATGTCTGCAACTGATAGTATCAATAGAACTTAGTCGTTGGATATCTGCGTTCGTATTTACTCCGTACACATTATAACAATCGAGTTGGTAGCTCTATCAGCACTTAACAGTTAATTAACCTTTCACAAACTTCCGCAAACATAACCTCTCTTCACTGATACACTCCAATAGCTAATATTTGGAAACTCATTTTATTATATGCTATTTTCGTTCAGTGGTAAATATTTAACAAGGATGTTAATTTTATCAAATTTTCAATGTACTCGTTTGTTGATCAAAAATATCCTGTATAGGAGAAAATTTGTTGTTATTTACTAAACCAATAAATTTTGTTCACACTTTTTCGAAGAGCATAAGGTCATACCGATTATTTTTATTCATCAGAATTATTACTATTAGTATTATTTAGTTTAGTATTGGTCATTATGCCTCCCGTAGAAATTGAAACATCTTATATTATGTTTTATTTTCTACTACGTATAGGCTATTCCAGCGTTTCCCAAAGTGTGGGTCGCGACCCAGCACCGGGTCGCAGAAAAATTTTGCCGGGTCGCGAAAAAAATTGTAAAAACACAAAAAAGATTTTTTTTTGTACATATTATTTTTTTTTTATGTCAGTTAATCACTAGAATAGTGTGTATTTGTCCTCTTTATTACTATACTATGTTCTTTATTACTATACTATACTCTTTATTACTATTTATTACTATAAAGCTACTGCTTTAAAATAAAATTTGTTTTGTAAATAAATGTTTTTTTTTCATAAGGTGGGTCGCGAAAAATTTTAAAACCTCGTACCGGGTCGCGGTCAAAAAAGTTTGGGAACCGCTGGGCTATTCCAAACGTATAGGCCGAACTAGATTTTGAAATCTAGTAACTTTTATCTATTAATTCGGACTTTTGGTCATTTTGTTTAAGCTTTGTAAATCATAATTCCATTGCAAATTCTAGATTAAATTGATTGTCATTATAAAATGTCTTTTCATTACATTTTAATTTTTTGTCATCTTTAATAAAAATTTCCCATTTTTTTTTTATTTTTCCTTCAAAATATATAAAAAAAATTAATAAATGTCATTCATTCTATGGTTTCACTGTTGGAATTTTAAATTTGCACTTACCAATGTGAAATATGAAATAACCCAAGCAAGGCCCCTTCTCGTGACAACCTAAAAGAACGAAATTCCCATTTGGTTCCATCTAAACGTTTGGAATAGCCTGTAACTAGATCTAATGATTTTGGTGACTTTTGTGATGTGAACGAATTTTGACGTATCCATGTGAACCAATATTATGATAATATTATAAATGTACAGTCCATTCCAAGCGATTAGGCGGAACTAACTGGAATTTTCATTTTTGTAAGTTGTCATTAGCTATTTTTTTATATATTAAAGTTGGCTTTTCCTGAACAAAATGATCAAAAGCTTCAATTAATCGGTAAAAGTAACTAGATTTGAAAATCTAGTTCCGCCTAAACCACAGGAACAGACTTTATTGTAAATATACAACATAAAAATAACTTTTCCTGTTAGTTACTTATTACAAAACGAAATATATAATAACATGTTATCAAAGTATAAATAAAAGGTATAATATATTTCATTTTGTAATATGTTACTAGATCTGGTGATTTTAGTGTTCTAAAAGGATTTTTATTGAACCATGTGAACTTTAAATTTTTTGCGGACACCGCTATTTTGGACGTTTGCCATTGCTGATAGTACTAGGCTAGAATAGTACAATATAATTAGTATTAGTATCAAAAAGATATAATACTTCATGAGTATATAAAATATATTCGGACGTTTCGGAAACTGCTCAATGATCTGTTTCCGTCTTCACGAGAAGTGATGGTCATCACTTCTCGTGAACTTTTGCTGCAAAAATCACATAAAACATATTCAAATCTATTACATTGCTTTACAAAACCAAAAATACACAGAACTATTGTATGTGGTACCAGAATTGAGGGGGCTAAAAGTAAAAGGATTTAAGCACATAATTGAAAGTTTCGAGAAAATTAGCTTCAAAGTTAATTGCTCTAGGACTCTAGAAGAATTTTTTAATTTTAAGATAAGAACAGCTAATCTCTCTCCATCTTAATGGGTATCCATCATTATTGTTCTTAGAATCTTGCAGTAAAATGATTCAAGCATACTTAAATCGTTTTACCAATAACTGAAATAGCAATTTATTTTTTTAAGTTTTTTTTTCAACAAAGGGTGTTAGTAAAGCGAATTCTGTTGAAATCGTTTTACTATCTAATAATAATAATGTTTAACTGACGAAATATTTACTTAGCTTAGATTTAGAAAAAATTGCACTTGAATCATTTTACTTGTAACCCCCCTCAATTATAAAACTTGTAACAACTCTTCCCGGTCTCCCCTAAAACAAATTCATACATAATAATGTTACAAAAAAAATACAAATTAAATACAATTTATAAATTAAATTATTTCATCCTGTATAAGGGCGTTAAAAGCATTTATTTTGAACCCAATTAGTGTTGAGCAAAACATATCTGCTGTGCTATGAACACTGCAACAGATGGAATTATGTAGATGACAGATCTTGTCAATGGTGATATCACTTCCGTAGCAAGTCCTGTGTCGGGATACTATAAAGGTGTCATGTGTCCTCGCTGAACGAATAGGTACCCTCATGTGTATGTATCCTTTCTAAAAGTTCCAGTGAAGGAAGTAGGTTTAATCCTCAGACTCATATTCTTATTATTTCTTCCCAAGACATGGTCGGATCAATTTATGTGGTTAGTTCACTACAATAAACGGTCAAAACAATAAAGCGAAGTGGATAAATATAAGTCTATTTCGAAATGAGATAAATGAAGGCTGGTCATGTGAAAAATGTAAAAAAAGTAAAAAAAGAAGGAAACAAAAAAAAGATAAATACATACGCTATTGTTAGAAAATTTTGAATAAACTTTTCAGAACTCATAATGAAACAAAATTACTAAATTTTTCGCATTGTCCATCGCAGAAAAATAATCCAAACTAATTATTTACTGTCAGAAACATTCCTATTTCTTCGTCTGGCTGTCTACCCGTAACATGTATTCGAATTCGGACATGAAAATATCGATTGCACTTGTTCAAACATGATGACGTTATATTCGAAATAAATTGTAGCAATTTGTTAAATATTAATTGGAATGTTTACATTGCATTTGCAGTTGACTTTTTATAAAATAGTACTATTATTGGAATGAAGTTATTTCAAGTATTTCATTAGTTCTGGAATTTATTACTTCGATTACGCATGCTTGATTTCAAACACTATATTTTATTTACAAACCTGGTAATGTAATTATCAGGTTTTGAAATTTTAATTGTGTAATGTGTTTTATGTTTCATTGAAAGGATATATAATTCACATATTTTTAAATAAGTCATGCGAAGGTCTCGCTGTTAAGTGCAGTAGTTAATTGTTTTAATACAGTATGCATACACAAGAACCAATGGAGCGGAAACTAGCTTTAATTGTTTTCATTTTATTCTCTTCATTATAAAATTTATTGGAAGCACATTTTCGAATAATTTTCACTCTGAATTATGTTCCTTGTTATTTATAATTTACCTGATGTAATACTGTGACTAGTTCGCCTGACAGTAATCTTCAGAAAAAATCTACAATTTAAGAAATCAACAAGCGAATAAAACACATATTGGCAGTATACATATACAAGGATGGGATAAAGTATGGATCCATTGATATACCTCTGAATTGGAAATCCGAAAAATTTATAACGCTGCAATATATAATGCTTCTTTTCTCTGTTTTTGGCCAATGTTTCAATTTCAGGCCATGTTTTTTTGATCATGGCCACTTCCTTTAAGATAAATCGCTTCAAAGTGGATTTTGAAGCGATTTGTCCCTCCCCTTGTTACATTGGGGTCACCAGTCTATTGCTCTTTAGGCAATATTGTTATCAGGGAGCCTCAAAATGTGTACCATTTCGCTTTGGCTTTTTAATCTCTAAATTTGTTTCTTCTTGTTTGAATTGTGTCAACAGATCTGTATTAGTGATTGTGTTCGGTCAGAATATATGCTGGATATTGTGTAAATAACGATATACAAACACTTATATGCGAGATATTAGCTCTTTGGTTACTTCCCATGATTCGCATTCATAAAGATATATGGATTTAACATTTTTATTAATGAGTTTGATCTTTGTATACTTTGAAGATCTTCAATTGTTGTGAACCATACTAATGCGGCAATTCTGTGGAAAACCTGTAAGCTTACAGACAAAATCTATAAGAAACTGTCCATAACAATACATAAAACAACTCATTAGATACGATCGTCTGTAGCTTACAGATTTGCCATAGAATTGCCGCATAAATGCGATTGAGGTCTTACGTATCCTTCTGACAATACCAGAACAGGTGCCACCTCACTATACTTCTCAGATAACAAAACCCATCCACATGTTCAATTATTTAACTTACAATTATTTAAATAGTATAATTTACTGAGCCCATACGTCATCTTAGTTTTCTTGCATTAATACGAAGACATTCTAACTCTGCTTCTTGGAATTTTGGCCTGCAATATTTGAATTTTGGCCTGTATATCACTAAAAGCTTCCAATCTATCAGTTAAATCTAGTGTTTCTGATTTCTCGACATTAGACTTATTTTCTCGAGAATTCTCGAGAAATCTCGAGAAAAATAATTATATAATTATTAGAATATACATCTTTTTTTAATGTTGAAAATATTGTAGAGGATAAAAACATGTTAAAATTATAATCACCTTTAAAGTACTAAAGTAAAGGCGTCGAGCAAATTTTACATTTGTCGAGAAATGAAAAATGAGAATTAAAACTTTTTCTCGAGAAATTCTCGAAAAGAATCACTATTTAAATCCCATCTACTAACTCGATTCTCGTACATGGAGTCTAACACAAGATCGAAAAGGACTGGTGAAAGAATACAGCCCTGTTGTACGCCAGCGTATTTTGAAATTTTGTCATCTATACTGCTTTGGTTAAGAACACAACATGCCGGGTTTTGTGTACATAGCTCCTTAACTATATTTATTATTTTTGTAGGTATTTCAATTTCTTTCAAGACCTTCCATATCGCTTCGTGGGAGAGACTATGGAAGCTTGTTTAAAATCGATGAATACGAGGTATAAAGGGGAACGCTATTCATTAGAATGTTCAATGAATATACGGAGAGTATTAATTTGATCCACGCAAAATCGAACTGGACGGAAGCCTATCTGTTCATTCCGAAGTTTATGGTACAATTCTGTGGCAAATCTGTAAGCTACAGACGATCGTGTCTAAGGAGTTGTTTTATGTGTTGCTATGGACAGTTTCTTATAGATTTTGTCTCTATTACAATTGGACAGCATATGGGAAATTAAAGAATGTTTTATAATCCAAACAAATCTGCGCTTGGAGTAATGCTTAAATTAAAAAAAAAAAAAAAAAAATGTGCCTGTGTATTATAACAGCACTCGTATATTCTGCAGAAACAGTCAGCAAACATAAAATAACAAAACTCAATATTACTCAAAGAAATCGGAGCGATCTATGTATCTAAATGTATTGAAAATTGAAATTGTGTTGAATTGATCAAATCAATACTAAATGAAGGCCTTTAAATCGTTAACGTCTCGGAATACTTAGTGTAAGATTGAGAGATGACACCGTATAATCTACAGGAAAGCTGTAGACCAGGGCAGCTAATGATTAACAACAGTGAAATAATTTAAGGCAGATGTTTGCCTAATATTGGACCATAACCCTAGTGATGATGATACTAATAGTCCATTAATTGGGATATGTCAGGAAGAGGTTAGGTTTATGCTCTACCAGTCGCTTTAGTTGCTTATTGTTTTTTGTGTGCACCACCTTTTTAGTATTTCGTAGATGTGAGCAAGAAACACTTATACCGTTTCTCATGTGTCTATCTGTTGCTGTGTGCCAAAAATATTAACAAGCTATTAGCTCAACATTTATATACTAACTTTATAACGGGTGTTTTTTTTAGAGGTATAGAACTTTAAATTGCAATAAAACAACGATGGATTATTCGATTGACATGAATTTTTTTTTATTCGAAAGATAATCTTGTGGCATTACATTAAATCATACCAACAAGACGGCGCAACATGTCACACAGCTCGTGCCACAATCGATTTATTGAAAGACACGTTTGGTGACCGCCTAATTTCACGTTTTGGACCTGTGAATTGGCCTCCAAGATCTTGTGATTTAACACCGCTGGACTACTTTCTGTGGGGCTATGTAAAGTCATTGGTCTATGCGGATAAGCCACAAACGCTTGACCATTTGGAAGACAACATTCGCCGTGTTATTGCCGATATACGGCCACAAATGTTGGAAAAAGTCATCGAAAATTGGACGTCCAGATTGGACTATATCCGAGCCAGCCGTGGCGGTCATATGCCAGAAATCATATTTAAAATGTAATGCCACAAGATTATCTTTCGAATAAAAAAAAATTCATGTCAATCGAATAATCCATCGTTGTTTTATTGCAATTTAAAGTTCTATACCTCTAAAAAAAACACCCATTATAAGAATAAGTAAAGAATAGCCGTCGACAGACCGTATCGCTCTGAGGCAAACGATTAAATATCTCCTCCAGGGTCGCCGGTTGTGGGTGTTTATGGTATGCTCCGCTAACGGGTACTTCAGAAAGGTGAGGCATTTGGGGTCGGTTTTAATAATACAGTAATACCCCAAATTTACGCGACAAGTGGGTCCGACGACCATGGCTTAAGTCGAATTCGCGTAAGCGGGGTACAACTTTGCACATAAATACATATAAATTTTGTTTTACTGGGACCAAGTAGTAACAAAAACACTAGTTTAAAAGAAAAATATTTAATATTATTTTAGTTCTTATATATTAATACAAGATATTAAAAAATAAATGAGCTACTTAAAAAAGTTTTTTCGATGTCGATGGCTTCATAAAATATAAGAAATTCGTCTGACGACACATTTTATTTTTCACGCAGAATTTCTTCGTAGCAAGTTAACAATTTTTTTATTCTTTGCTTTGTACTTTAACACGTTCTTCGTTAGAGTATATATTTTCTAAAATCTTTAACCCCTTTTCAATTGAGCTGAGACCTTCTATTAAGCTTGCACTTGTCATGTGCTTTTCTGGTGGAACTGGGTCTGGAGTGTAGTTTTGCTCACGCATATCTATGAGCTCATCGATTGTCAGTTCCTGACTATATGAATCCAAAATCTCTTTGACGTCATCATCGTCTTCCAAATCTAGTTGCCTGATAAGATTATAACAACTTCTTCTAATCATGAGCAACATGATCAGTTTATGACCTTGTTTCCGTATCGTTTTTGAAAACGCGTCCAATGCGTATCACAGCAAGAGAAAAACTAAAGATAGCGGGCGGCAGTGTTGCCAAACGAAAAAATTAAAAACCCGTAACTCCCATTTCGCGTAAGTAGGGGTATTACTGTACTTGCATAAGGAGGATTTGAAGTTCGATTCTAGAAAAGAAACTCTCGACTGTTTACACACGGGCGGCTGACATTAGAACATATTATAATATCATATTAGAATATCTCCAATTATTACTAGGTCTCACAAGAGGAACACTTAAATCTTAAAACAATTACATAAAATATATATTGATAAATAATTAAATCCCCATTCTACGGGGATGTTGCACAGTAGAGCTGTTTAAAGCTGTTCTGAATTTAAATTGCGGGCTATGTCCACCTTTATGGTAATAGTTGCTACTTCAATCAATCTTTCTTGGATAATTGCTATTCGCAAATAATTTTAAATCAGATTAACGTTTGGAAAATCTTACATGGTATAAAAAAATGCTACATGTCAGGAGCCATGAAACAGACTGCCTCTGTGTTAAGTCCTGGTGTAACCAGTGGCGATCATTTTAAAATCGTTTGCGACCCATTCTTCTGTTGGGACCCATAGATTTAGAATGGTCGTGGAACTACTAGTTAGTACGTGAAGTGCTAAGTAGTCGATCAGGGCTCAATCCTCGTCACCGGTAAAATACTTTAATATTTCTTCCACCATTATCCCTTAGAAGGCATTGGGCAACCAGCGAATAAAAATACCGAAGGAAACTAAAAAAAATAAAATAGGTTCGGAATCCACGTTAAAGCTGTAGAAACCATACTTTGTCTATCACATCCAACACAAAGCAATTGTAGGTGGGAAATTTTCGAATGTTCGGAATCAAGTATGGAACTTCAAAAAGAAGCATTACGACACGACAGAGCGCTTCTTGCTGCAGGTTTTATGACCAATACTGGCATGTTTTATTGACCATTATTACTTTTGTTTTGAATATTTTTGTTTCCATAGTAGTGACTCCCGTTATTAAAAAGTGAGGAAAACTGGGAACTAAATCCCCTGTTTAATTTGGAACCATCATTTAGAGTAATCACGAGTCGCTACTGAATTTATCAAACAAAAAAGATGATTAATTCAACTCCGAATGATTATAAAAACAAAACAACAAATTCTTCTAATGTGTCGAATTCCCGGACCGTAATGTGAGACTATCTTTCACCAACACTTCGGGCTTGGGCGCCACTTGGTCGTGAAAATATTTATGACACAACAGAATAATCTGTTTGTGACTCAACACTATTGGAAATTTGAGAACGATGGCAGTCGGTTGAATTAATTCTGTACACATTTAGAATTAGTATCAATTTTGCTAGTGGTAACACAATTTTCATCAGATCTGTACACTGAACAAGAATATATTGTCTGTAATGCTGTTAAAACTGTTATGTACAAGGTTGATCCAGAAATAATTTACTAAATTATATAATTAGTATATATTTTATTTTAAAAATTCATCGATAGTAGCGAAATTTAAGCTTTAAATTAATCTAAACAAAAATAAAAATGAAAATTTTACTTTAAAGGAATCTTCATTGTTCATGAATTATAATTTACAGTTTCTTTCAGCATCTATCTGTTCCTTGGTCTTGTATTTCTTTTGGCATATACAGTACTGCCTGCTGAGGACTTCTGCCAGTGTATATTCCTTCGAGATCTTATGCAGCACGGGAAAGATTTTTTCTTATATCTTCCTTGGAAATATTGTCAAGTCTGCTACATCCTATTACGGGCCTTAAAAATTATTTTGTTTTCACCAACTGTACTCGGGTGCTTATATCTCACACACTTATAACACTCTGCGAAGTGAATTGTCCCACCGACCAGCTTGAGATAGCCCGACAGTAGGTCTGTCTGCCTGGGAAGTGTTTTGTAAAGGGCCTGCGCAATTGTGACACCAGTGTGTCACCAGATGGTTATTTAACATACATGACTTATTTACTACTTATTTTAAAATCAACTCTATATTCAAAATTCTATAAATATACGTATTTATGAAGGGATTATAAAGGATATCGATAGTAAATACCTCGTATCCAAAACTGGTATAGTTGTTGGTACTGGTACTGGTACCTGTACTGGTACCTCGTAACCAACCTTTTACTAACATAAACACGTTAAATTACGGAATAAAATAAATACATTTGTTATTTTGAATATAATAAAAGAATTTACCAATAATTCAAACAAATTTATCAGTTTTTCAGTATTTAGGAACATTTTTTTGCTCTCCTGAAAAGTTTTTTGAGTTACGAGGTACTAGAATTACACCATCGATATGCTTTGAGGCATATTTATGGCAAAAAATACGAAATTGTTCTAAAAACTGCGAATTTTAACAAAATTTGTAATTAGTTCTTGGGTACACATTTAATTAGAATTTAGTTTCCAAACATAAGTTTTGAAAATGTTTGTAAGAGAAGACAGCTGACGAAGCTCTGATGTAGCTCTTTCATTATCATCCACCTCAACGTTACCTACATAAATAAAATTCCCAACCTGCTCTTTTACATGTAATCTAGAATATTATAAAGTTTCGTAATTAACATCTTTCATTAATTAAAGTACATATCATGTTTAATGTCATATAATGCTTGAAAGCGGAAAGTACACTTATTTTAATAAAATTAACAACATATTTTACTAACATCCAAAGTTGCTGAGACTATTGGCCAGATTCAATTTGTTATCCACATTCAACATTTTATATGCGCCGATCGATGAC
This sequence comes from Liopterus haemorrhoidalis, assembly GCA_963971575.1. Taxonomy (NCBI): domain Eukaryota; kingdom Metazoa; phylum Arthropoda; class Insecta; order Coleoptera; family Dytiscidae; genus Liopterus; species Liopterus haemorrhoidalis. The sequence continues at coordinate 41,513,715 of OZ020615.1, forward strand.
TGACTGTTAAAGAAGTTGCAGGAATAGTAGGAATAATAGGGTTAGTTCAAAAACTAAATCACGGATGGTGCCTCACAACAACGCACCAACTGAAAGTTTTCAAAACTGAAAATTTCGTTAAAAGTGTACATTTCCCAAAAGTGTTGATAATGATTTCTTTAAAGTGGAAAAGAGTTGACAGCAGTGTGTTACTATTGCAGTGTACTATTTTGAAGGGGGCCATTTTAAAACACACACTTTCGTTAAAATGACATTTTTAACGATTGAAGAAATAAAAAATAAAAAATTCTAAGGCTGATAGGAGATCAATTCGGAAAAGACATCCAGAAGTATAAAGATGCTGGCAAAGATGTGTAGGTGCTGCAGGGAATAACTGTACAGTACAGATATTTTGAGAGACACTACATCGAGAGACACTACATATTGTTTTCCAATAAATCATTCGCAATAACAAAATAATTCGAATTGTTTGCTAATTTTGCCTGAACACTCTGTTCAAATATTCGTTAAGAGTCGTTCCTTATCGCTTGCACACTGCAGTTCATCATTGTAAGGCACATGGACGTTCGTTAGTTATATTTCATATTATCGCTTGTTTTATACGCGGTGTGTAAATTAAGTAACGAGACTGTTTTTTTTTTTTTAATATTTTATTATTCAACAATTCAATATTGTCTCCCTCAAAATAACTTTCCTGGGAAGCCATACAGCGTTGGAGACTTCTTCCAATCCTCATAGCAGTGTTGGAACTCGGATACTGGAATAGCTTTCAGCTGGCCGGTTACGGACGTTTGAATGTTTTTGAGTGTCGCAAAATGATCCCTTGAGGTGATTTTTCAATCTTGGGAAGAGGAAAAAGTCACAAAAGACTCAAGTAAGAAGAATAAGGAGGCTCAGGAGCCACAGGAATGTTTTTACTGGCCAAAAACTAGTTTATTGAAATTGCTGTATGACAAATCATTGCTCAAAATCTGATGAACGGTAGTGTGAGTCAAATTCAACTCTTCCCCGATCATTCTGACTATCAACCGACGATCTGATCGCACAAGATCGCGGATTCGGTCGACATTTTCATGTTCTTGAAGATTAAGACCTTCCGCTACGTGATTCATCTGCAATACACGCTCTTCTTTCTGAAAATGTCTTAAACCACCAAGAAACGTGGGTCCTTGACAAAACACTATGTCCGTAGGCCTGCTGAAGTTTTGCAAAAGTTTCCGTTGTACTGTGCTCAAGTTTGAAGCAAAACCTGATAGTACACCGTGGCTCGAAATAAATGTCACTCATTTTTAGAACGCACTAGAAAAAAATGTTTTACGAAAAAAATCGCTACAGACAACAAAATTTCTCTAGCGAGTTCAAACTCGTATTGAAGGCGTATCACCTGTTCACCTGCCACCCTTCCAAGTCCCGCGTCCCAAATGTTGCCAGATCAAACGTTATGTTGCGAGTCCGGTTACTTAATTTACACACCTCGTATATTAAATCATTAGGTTATAGCACACGGTGTCTTTGTGAGTTTGTGCTCTTGAACTTTCCCGTTTTGCCACTCTTTCTCCTATTTCTTCGACTATTTTACCCGAACTAGTGCAACCAGTAATACTACCCCGTTAAGTCCTTTATCCTGACGTTACTTTCAGGATCGAAGCAACAGCTACATAAATGTTAAATTATATATTTCAATTAAAAATAATTTCAATCAATTTACTCATAATTTATTCTAATGAAACGTTATAAATGTTTTTTTTTTTTAAATTGTAGATTCTATGTTCTTTTTCGAATGTGAATTTTAAACTTGGCTTTAAGAATGGATTTTACAAGTAACGCCAGTCTGGGTAATTTTGAGCAAGCTCGTAGTTTTCTAAAGTAATACTTCTTACTTAACCGTTAATGTACTTGTGAAACCAAGCACAGAAACAAATTATTAAAACATTGACACAAATCATATCAAACATCACATCACCTATTCAAAAATCTTTATTTAATAATAGAATCACTTCTGCAAAAGCCAAGAACTCACTATTAAGTTATGTAACTTAATAAAATATTTATTGGAAGTATCTGTCAAATCATTTTGACAGGGGTTCGATCCTAGGTAATAATCAATTTAATATAAGTTATGAATAACAACCCTCGGAGAGGGATAGTTACAGAAGCAAAACGGCAGGAACTGATCTTATATTGCCTAACTAAATCACGACATTGAATGTATCTCGTATGCCGCTGACAGCAATATCACCAAATAAAATTCCCTAGTCTGAAGTCTGCATTGTCCGCATCGCGTAGAAGATATTCTGGTGGCCTAAACGTTCCGAGAGATTGTCTTGTATTACTCATCCGACGTTAGAGTTCGCGATTGAACGCACTCCTCGGACCATTATTTTCAACATAGAATCCAACTTTGTGAATTTATTGCGGCATCATGACTCTGGGGTTCCTGATAATTCGATTATGGGATGTACTAACGCTTACTAGGGTATCTAACTAAGCTTTTGTTTTATGTTTTATTTTAACATAATGGTCTATGAATATAATTTTGGCAGTTTAAATGTTTTAGTTTGTGAATTATTTCATTTTGTTAAGTATAGATAAAATATTTTTATGTTGTATAGCCCGCAAAGTTGTATAAACATAATAAAAGAAGAAATATATCTCCCTATGTATAAAAGGCAACGTTTCTCTGTCTGTCCGTATGTGCGATTTTTCACTCAAGAACTCAATCAGTCAATTGGCTTTTACAACACTTAGAGGGTTTTTGCCGCCTCCAGAAACTTCTTCCATCTACGCAGTCACGCGCTAATCTTCTCCAAATATGGGTATCGATTCTTTGCAGGTCTTTGTGCACATTGTCCAACCATCATATTCGAGGTCTTCCTCTTGGTCTGTTTGTTCCTGGAACGCTATCGAATACTCTTCTCACTGGCATGTTGTTGGACATTCTGATGACATGTCCGATGCAACGTATTCTGGAACTTTTTATGAAGCCAATCACATCCGGTTCATTATAAACGTCGCGCAGCTCATAATCTCTTCGGATTCTCCATATTCCATCCTCTTGGAAAGGATCAAAAATTATTCGGAAAATTTTGCGTACAAAGATTTTCAGCCGGTGTTCTTGTTCTTGTGTAAGTGTCAAAGACTCAAGAACTGCTTATACGATTTTCATGTGTTATTTTATATCTGTAGCTATATCGTCTGGTCAGATTTTCGAATATGTTTTATTAAAAACAGTTCAGTAGTTCCAAAGTTATAATGACATTTATACGGGCGGGTAAATCGAAACCCAGGTTGTTCGTTCATGTTTAAAACATTTTCTTGAAATTTTCAGCGGCAACATAGTTTTCGTCAGCATCCGAGTTAGTACACGATTTATACACTAATCAGAATTGAAAGAAATGAAAAGGCAATAAATAAATATATTACACAATTTTGGGGTTTCTGCATAAAATCTTTTCAGTAGTTCAGATATAATGAGGTTTGTGTGCGCGAATAAATTCATCTTTTCGGTTTGTATTAAACGCTTTTTCTGGAAATTATCAGTGACAACATAAATTTCTTCAGTGACGAACCTGGTAAACGATTTATACGCTATTTAAAATTAACAGAATTTTACAACTGGGAAAGTAAATTTGCCTTCTCTGCCCTATGTGGGAAACCTATTATTATTATTATTATTATTATTATTATTATTATTTAACGATATTCAGAAAATATTTCGGCATGCATAGGATTTATCAATACAAGTGTAGTTTCTGGAATCTTTAACGCCTGGGGTACTTTACCTGGAGTACATTGACCCCTAGTGGTCTGCGAATTCAAGGGGTTCACGCTTCAAGCAGTAAATAAAAATTTATATTTATTATTTTTGCAATTATTAAATTTAATTCAAATGAAACATACACTAGTTATGTCTGAACTATCTCTTCTTAATTGAAATCAGTTGCGCGCACAATTGTATCGAATCTAACTACCTTGCTTTACCACGTTATCAAAAGGGACAGCGTAATTATGCGAGAAGAGATTCCATAAAGCAATTTAAGAACCACTGAGGGCTAGCTTTTTACATAAAGTGACCCGGGTGCAAGTAATTTTTGGTGCTCCAAATAATTTTCCAACGATAAAAAAGGCGAACATCTATTTACGAAAAAGAAAAAATCCTATCCTCTAACGCTTGGAACTTTTTTGAGCCCTCATAAATGGACAAGGCCCCTATACAACCTGAGATTCGGTTGTCTTGTACCCGTTCATGGGAGGTGTTCCATATGGAACAACTACGCCAATTAATTTTCTGTTTACATTACTGTTTACTGAATTTTCACATAGTTGTCTGTCTCCGACCTTCGTAAAATCGTTCATCAATTTTCTACATTGAAGCCCTCTTTTTTTCTGTACTATGGAATATAATCCAATATTTTCTTGAACCCTTTCATGTCGTTTATTCTTAACATATCTATACCAACATAACAGTTTCTCCTCTGTTATTTTTACAATAGTGTCGTTTCGTCAATCTGGTACACATCTCTTCATTCCTAATAAAGTTTAGGCGATATATTTTACATATTCTTCTTAGAAATGACAACAGATTCTTTAGTAAATCACAGTTTGGTTTTAGGAACAATAATTCCACAACAGATGCTAATTTGAAATTCTTAAAATATCTGAATGTTTTGAAACTAAAAAGTTTTGCTTATCTTTTTCTTGGAGCTTGGAACTTGCTATGTATGGTTTTAATCACAGTAGCTTCTTACAGTAGCGTTTACTTATAGAAACCTACCTAGTTATCTCCAAATTAGCTATGGAGTACAGTAGGGTTCATTTTTAGGTTCATTACTATTTTTAATTTACTTTAATGATTTGTCATCTGTTATTAAGACTATTATAAATCTATTTGATATGACGATACGTCGTCCGATACGTCCCATTTAACATGATCATTGCCACTAGAAAAATTGCAATATGTTTCAAAGAATTATTTATCTAAAGCAAACGACTGGTTTCTATCAAATAAATTGCCATTAAATAAGGAGAAAACACAACATTTTCTTATAACAACCAAAAAACTATAATAATCTGGATTGCATTAAATTTGATCGACATAAAATACTGATCGACAGTATTGCCAACATGAGTGTATACTTGTGAAAAAAAAAATCTTCTAAGAAACCTGCTACAATCCGTTACAAGGGCTGTGTTATTAATTACAGGTTGAACTCCATATACGCCGGCTAGATATACGCCGGTTCGCTATACGTCGATTCACTTTTACGCCTACGCTGAATTGTATGCCTGAGATTCCCCAATCTGATCGGGAAAGTACCGCGACAACTGGACTGGACGGCGTTCCAGTATCATCGCGTATAAGTATCCTTCTACACATCTGGCGTATATCTAGTTTAATTATTCGTAATTAAATTAGTTAATTTTTTTCTATAAAATAGGATTTTTGGCATACGCATATACAAAAGGGTGCAATAAAACAAATACCATGTCTGGGAAGAGCAGAAATGAAATGTTAAGTCAAGATGGACCTAAAATGGCTAGAATTTCTATCTCCCTTGAGAAGAAGATGCAAGTTATTAGACGAATAGAAAGTGGGGGTTTATTTTACGTCAGCTCGGTTTACGCCGGTTCTCCTAGCAACGAAACTGCGGCGTATATCGAGTTCTACCTGTACTTATTTTTCGCTATTTCAGTCCCACATAACGAACGCTCTTTTAGCATAAAGACATTCAACTTCTGCTGAAATTATTTTTAGACTAAAACGACGTACAATAAGAATGATATCTCCTCAAAGAATTTAGAAACATGACATTACCATCACTTTTTATTTTTAATTAAAACTGTTTAGTAAATGTCCAAAAAAAAAAAAAAACTTAAATTTCTTTGCCTCTTATAAAGAAATTCACAACTATAATACACGTAAAAAATTAAATAAGTATATACCCTTATTTATAAGAATAAACAAATCAAGATATAGTATTAACTATTACTCTTTAAAGTTTATGAATTCGTTACCAGTTTCTACCAAAGAACTAATTTCAGAACAATTTAAAAACAAAATAATAAATGTATTGTTAATTACTATTACCATCTTTGGTGAACGTTGGTTTGTTTATTTAGGAAACTTATTTTCCAAAAAACAATAAGCAATAAAAATTTAATGAACCTAGGTAAAGAAAATTACAAAGTACACAAAACAATATAACTTCTGAAGTAATAAAAATATTATTCAGCTATTTATTATTTGCTCTGTGTATTCAAAAGACCATAACTTTTTCTGTTATTTTTATTTTGGAAGTTTTTCCCAACAGTCATTTCGAAAACAAAAATAAATACATAGCGATGGCAATTCGCCCATTACGGGTAAAAAGAATCATGTCGTATCCCCATAAAAATCACATGCTGTGAGTATATGTGAAGTTAAAAATATTCATTTAACATTAAAAAAATTATACACAGTACTGTAATTTTCGCTGCATTTAACATGCGAGTAATCTAATTTATTCAGCTTTTAACTCGGATAACGCAATAATTTAATTTATTACGTAATAACTTTATGTGAAATTATGATTTTTAGTTAAAATTATTTTTGTACCACATGATATAAAATTTAAATTAAAATTTATGATTATTTTTTCTTTAGCTATATACAAACAACTGTTCAACAAAAATTTAACAAAAATGTGAAGCATCTACAATATCAAACTAGTTTAATAGTAAAGCTACTTTCTGTAGAGCTTAATGTGTTAGATTACCTTTTTTACTGTACAACGACACGCGTTCTGATTAGTGGTGTGCCGGAGCTTCGTATCCGTATCCGTTTCTCCAAAGTGTATCTTAAACTGATCTCATATAGATACATTTGAATTAGTAATAATATAAGCTTGCATGTAAAAATGTTCATGGAGGAGTAAACTTTACTCTGACGTTTAAATTCATATTTAGTCGAGCATCAACGTTACTTACCGGTGGTTTTAGAACAATCTTGTATACATTAAATATTGGAGTAAAATTAATCAAAGACAATGAGTGAGTGTTTTGAACTCAACTAAATTGTGTGTCTGGGTATGAACATGTAAAAAGATTGCTTATAAACAGGCGTTTAATACCATCACATGTAGATATCACCGGTAATGAAGCAGCTGACAAAGCAGCAAAAGAGGCAACAGTAGCGTATGATATATTTGACACCGCCATACCATCTAGCGACCTCAGAAGCATAATAAAAATTCGGATACACGAAAATTAGGATACAACGTGGAAACAAGTAGAGCCCTGCGCGGATAAGCTTTTCTGTATCCGCATCCGATCCGCATCCGCACATCCATGATCCGCATCCGATCCGCATCCGCAGCTTTTGTAAATAACAAATCCGCATCCGATCCGCATCCGCAAAAATATCCGCACTACAGGTTTTGCTGTCACTTTGGAAAGAACTAACATATTTCGCCTGTTTAGGTAATCTCTGCTCTAAAACGTTACTGAAAATTTTTGGATTTACCAGCTTATTTATTACTAACCTAACCTAAGGGACCCCAAAAGTTTAAAGGCCTAGATGCACTAATAACTTATTTAAATCTAGAGAGAGATAACAATTTTGGGGGGCCTAAGCGTTCTTTTTCGTAGGGAGAAAGTGGCGCGCTGCTTTTTTTAATATTGAATTTTAAAAAAAAATCAGAAAAGTTACTTGATAGAAGGTGTTTCATATTTTTAGGATCAAGTAATTCTCTTACGCCATTTCGCGCATTAGTTAGGCGTTGCAACTTTTTCAAATAGCAACATGTGTCATTTTTCAAATTTTTGGGATCTGCAAGACTTTTTACTTCGGGTAGTATAAAAAAATTGGCAGGTTACATAATAAAATTTTCGAGAAAAAATTATGTAGGTAAATTTTGGTATTTAAATAAAACTTACTAATCAGTTTTATGTAAAAAAAAAAACCTTTATCAGATTTAAAAGCCAGAATTAGAGCAGAGGTAGGAAGAATTACGTCGAAAGTGTACCAGGAAACTTTTGTCCAAAATATTATTTTCTATAATATATTCAATAATAAAAAGAAAGTTAAGTTGATTGTCTCAACTCAGTCTTGATCATGGACAATTGTCTTAATAAAAATAACATAAAGTGAGATTGAATGCTACAAAATATCATGTATATACAGACAACCGAAAATAACCGAGGACTGCGTAGTCAGAACACAATTGCTTGTTTCTCCGAAAGTAACCGAAGATTTAATGTTCACGTGGATATTGCGGATAAGCGGATATGACATTTAATCCGCATCCGCATGGTTTAAATAATAATTTATCCGCATCCGCAGAAAAGTTGCGGATATCCGCGGATAATCCGCGGGTACCCGCGGATTTGCAGGGCTCTAGAAACAAGTGACAGGCAACCAGTTACGAAAAATAAAAAATTCAATTAAAATATGGCATTCACCAGAGACAATAAAATTGCCATCAATTATCACAAGACTGCGTATAGGACACACGAGTATCACGCATAAGTATCTATTAGATAAAGAGGAACTACCACTCTTTGAAAGATGCAACACTCAGATTACTGTCGAACATCTACTTGTTCACTGCGCAAAATTTAACAGGGAATGGCGAAGATACAACTCCCAAACACACTAGCGCAAATATTAAATAATGATGAAAGAAATACACAAAACCTAATACAGTACACAAAACTTATATTAAATATTTAATGTAGCAATATAAATTTAAATTAATATTTGTATGTATATCATGTACACCCTATTAACAAAATGTAACACAAAAACTATCAAACAATATCTAATGTAAAAATTTACTATTTATCAAATGTATATACAATGTATTATTATGTTATTGTAATTTGTAAAAACAAGTAATATGTATATCTATAGAATGGGGTGCTAATAATCTTAGCTATTGAAGTACCCATAAATACATGATAATAATAAAAAAAAACTGGCGTTTAATTAGGTATGCTGTTGTTGGCGCTTGTTGACACCGTCTAGTGTAGTGTTTCTCAACCTTTTCTGGCATGGGACCCCCCAAAATAACTTCAATATTGTCTGCGGCCCTCCTATATATATATATATATAAAATGTTCTTCTTTAATCGTCAGTTTTAGTTAGGAAAATTAAAAAACAAGTATCATGGTACGTTTCGCGTTTTATTAGTTGACGCATCTTCAGCCTAAAATAATTATATACATAGAATTACAATTTTATATTAATATAAGAAATGGTATAACAGGATTTTAACAATATAATCAAAGTTTACGTAGATGTAATTGTAGTTTTGTAAATATATATATATATATATATATATATAGGTTTACCATAATTATGAAACTCTAAACCGGGACAATAACGGGAGGTAGGGCAAAGGAAAAAATTGTAACCACAAAAAATTGTTTTATTATTAAGTCTTACAAAAGAAATATGCAGATGGTCTGCTGCAGCAGAAAGTTAATTATTTTATTTATTGTACCAGTACAACAAATATTTTTAAGAGCAGGTTCTAATTTATAAATTGTTGTTGCTATACCAATATAATTCAATATTCATTTAGTCAATAATCGAGATTTATGAAAATGATTTAAAAAATAGTTTTGTTTCTCTAGATATAGCCGATAGTGTATGCATGTATGTGTTTCTATATTGTCCATAGAAGCACATTTTACATAACAATGACTTACATTATAAAATTAACAAAAATTTCTACAAATACCTTTCCAGTCGCTCCAATTTTGGTCTGTATGTAGTGGAAACACGAGTCCACACTATAACACACTATTTAAAGTATTTTCTGCACTTTTATCACTTAAAAATAACTAAAAACGTCAGAAAAAAATGTAGACGCCACTTGTAAAAATCACGTATCACTACATATCAAGATGGTTAATCTTGATAAAGCTCATTAAGGAATATAGTCATTAACAATTAATACATAAGGAACAGAATTGCTTAAGATAATTCTTTATGAGAATAAACACATATATTAATATTTTATCAATAGTATACAGGTGGTTGAAATTGAACTACCGGGCCCAATACACTATTTTTTTATTATTGAAGATGAGGTATAACGTTAAATTTGGAAGTTACTTGATACTACATGATCTAAAATAGTTTATATTTTACTTTGTATCTTTATATAAATAGTTATACATTTTGATTGAGGATTTATTAAAATTTCAGAGCTATAGCGTTGGAGACACGGCCTATATGGTAAAATGGGAGGACAGAGGTGATAATAGGATGACTTTTGGGCTATAAATGATAATTCTGAGATCTCAGAAAGGGATGAAAATTACTATTGGAAGTATAATGGAGTTATCTCTCGAGAATTTTATACAGGTTAATTTTTTTTTTTTACGGGTTCATTTGGACGGCTAAGGTCTCCCCCCGGGCATTATGACCTTAAGGCCCGGTCTTTCCACCTTCATTTAAACCACTAGGTAACTATCCGACAGATAATGTTATCTGGAACTTTATCTTCTGAATAAATGTCATTACCAAGCAGTGAATTCAATACAGACGGTTGTATTGACAGACGGGATGACATTTATTCAGCACAGAAAGTATCATATAACCTTATCTGTCAGATAGTTACTTGGAGCAGTGTTTCCCAACCGCCGGTCCTGTATATATAGCATTATATATAGTTAACGCGGATCTCTTTTATGTGATCCGGCACATCACTAGTTCTGATATAGCTTTACGTAGATTAGATGCTGCTGAGCAAGTTTATTTTCTCATAAGGAGTTGGTAATTGATTGTGCTAATGTAAGAACTGTAGGCATTACTAACTCGCAATTTGTTGGGACAACCCTCTGGCTAAAAATAAGTGAGTACTCCGAACGGTCCGTATACTATACGGTTGTCTCACTTCAGGTAAAGTTAGCACGGAGAGAGGGAAGGCTTTCGTATTTCAGTGTGGATACAACAGTTTGTGGATGTTGCTATGTTATTTATAATTGTTATGTTTAGTTAATTGTCTTAAAAAAAGTTATAATATTTACATAATTTTTTTTGCTGTTTATCTGTTATAACAGTTGATAGCTTTTATATAAAAGAAATTCAAAATTATTCTGAAACCTCATGAGTCCATCCTCTGTCATTTGGAAGATTAATCAAACTTAAAAAATGGAAGATAGTATTTTCTCATATGAAATAACTATTTAAAAAATTTTATAAGAAAGACTCAAATAAAAAAAGAACATTGCAGAAATTTTCTAATTTTATAAATTAACAAAATATTTATAATACGTACTCCACTCGATTATTCATTCCTCTAGGTTTTTCCTTTCTTTTAAATATTGTTTGTTGTACCTGTACCAGTTCCTAGTTGTAGGTATATATTTCAGTCTTATATAATAATCTGTTCATTCTGAAGATGGTATAGTAAACCAAAACGCGTGTAAATACAATACATTAATTTTGAGTGTTTTTAATAATATTTTGTTTATTCATTGATGTTAAATGCTACCTTTTAGACAAGACATAATGGTAAATTGACAAGAAATCTTGCATCAGATGGAAAGATTACCAGAAAATCTAGCAATAATTCGTGTAAAAGATAGCTGGAAAAACCTAACACAACAAGGAGAAATTGTGCTTGCTTGGTCAAAATTGACCTCAACTAAAAATTCTCAAAAAGAATAGGAAGTGTACTATAATTTCTATAAATCGCAGAGTATATATTTTCTTTAAGTGCAAGTGTTTCAATAAGTATTTAAGGTTTCTACTTTTCTAATAACAATAAAATGCGACCCAGATTATTAGTTTTATTTAAAACTTTATTTCAACTAAATATAATAACAACGTAACGCTTGTTTCATCAGGGTCGGTACATTTATTTTAATTCAGTATTTTTTCTATGGGGCAACAATGAAAACAGCAGTCAAAGAAAAACATCCAGAATATGCCATCAGGAAGGATGTGTTTCACCTTGACAACATCAAACTTCGTATTTCTTTACAGATCCGTCAAAATTTGTTATAACTTGACTATAGTCTGTTTAAATATTAGAACGCAGTTCAGGGCAAATGGAATACTATTTTTTCATACTCCCAAATGGGTTCTCTCAATAATACTATCCTTCTGGTGAAGTTGCCAGCTGTAAAACGTGCTGACCCTGATACTTTTTCCATTTAATTTGAACAAATTATCAACAAAAGAATATAAAATTACGCAAAATATTTTGGGTTCATTGACATATTTGACACTTTTACAACATTTAGCAACACCGTTCCCATAAGAGCAATACCACATTCTAAATTTTAAAAGGACTATAGGATCTTTTAACCCATCCGTCGTATTCACTTGACCTTGTAACTTCAGACTATCAGTTATTTCGCTCCCAACAAACTTTCTTAATGGCAAGAATTTCAACTCTTTGGAGAACTGTAAAAAGCAGACTGAGACGTTTTAAAGTGAAAAAAAAAAAAAATTGTTTTTGTGGATAGAAACATTAAGTTACTTAGATAGCAAGATGGCAAGTCATCGAAAACATATATTGCTAAATAAAATAATAATTGGTATAACTGGACGGTTCGGTATCTAGCCGTTCAGTTTGAAGGCGAGTCATTCAGGAGGCAAAAGATCTATTGGGTTGTAAAAGCCAATAATGTTGAAATAAAGGTCGATATAAATATTAAAAAATTGTGTTCCAATTTAGAATGAAAATTTCTACGAACATTCGAAACAACCTAGTAAATTTTTCAGTTACACAGTGCCGAAGAAAGTTAGTGTGAAGCCTGTAGCATTTATTATAAAGACCTAACTTAGATATTCCATACAAATTTTAAAAAACAATTATTTATTCTTGCAGTTAAATCATACTTACATGAGTACATAAAGAAAAATGTTTGTTTCTTACTTTATCAGCATTATCTTGGAATTTCAGTGTAAGATTTATGACGGTTTTCATTATAAATAAAGTGACTTTAAATATCATTTGAACAAATAAATAAAGTCACTTTAAAATTGATTACGAAAACTGGAGTTAATTGCATCTTTTGCTGCTAGATTTATCATGCACTGCATTTGCAGCATTCATAGCACCATCAACACGAAGCTTTATAGTAACAAGTAACTACCTATCAAAGAATATTTATAGCATAGTAATTAAATGAGTAAATAAATTTGAAAACCTACACCGTTACGCTTGCTACGTTTGATCTCTCAGCCAGAGTTGCGTGAAAATATTTTTTCGCCGTCCATGTTTATCAGATTGGTATTGCAACGCCAAAAGGAGCTAAACAAAAACAAGGAAATGCAAGTTGCGACAGCTTGCACATATTTGCACTTGTGTTAATCTCGCGATGAAATGTTTGTTTGGGTTGAACGAAAAACAAAACTACTAAGCATATCGGTTACATTTACAGCACCCTTGAGCACAATCTACACACGAACCTTGTGGTCAGCGCGTGAAGCTTGTATTACACTGTCATACTACACACAATTTAAGTCCGCGGAGATTGTACGAAATTTAAATTTGGTTGCATAAAATTATGTTTATGATTTGTTTCACAAAAGCGACTATTGCAGTTCAGATGGAAAATGGGGTTTTACGAAGAAAAAGTTTCATTTCATTTCGGTGTGAATACATACTTTTTATTCTCATACAATTCAAGATTTAAATTAAAATTTTGCATGAATAATATTTCGTTTCTATATTTGTAATTTAAGATGTTCTTTTTGTTAAATAATATATTATATAAAAGGAACAAAATTACACCCAAGATATACAATGGTTTTAAGCAGTATATCTCAACCTATGGGACGCAACCTAAAAATAGAACGCGAAAAAATCTGTAGTGGCAATCTGTACACGCAGGATTTAAAGGAGGGGGAGGTGCTGACCAAATGGAGCCAAGCGTCCAACAAGTATTCCTGTAGGGAATTGTCCCAAAAGCCCTACTTCCAAAACCACCCTTACCTGAACTAGATAAAAACCACATCAATAAAATACCTGGAATGCCAGGTTATCAAGAACCTAACACAAAACCAAAACAAGTTGTGAGTAGAGCCCTGAGCGGATAAGCTTTTCTGTATCCACATCCACATATTCATGATCCGCATCCGATCCGTATCCACAGCATTTGTAAATAATAAATCCGCATACGATCCGCATCCTCAAAAATATATGTTCAATCCGCATAACAGGTTTTGCTGTCACTTTGGAAAGAACTAACATGTTTTTCCTTATTTAGTAATCATTGCCCTAAAACACTACTGAAAATTTTTGGATTTAAACAAAAACAAACCTAAAGGACGCTGAAAATTTTGGGGCCTATGAGCCCATGTGCCTATGGGCCTATGGGACCTATGAAAGTTTTGGGGCCTATGAAAGTTATGGGGCCTATGAAAGTTTTGGGGCGCATGGTTTAAATAATAATTTATCCGCATCCGCAGAAAAGTTGCAGATATCCGCAGATAATCCGCGAATACTTAACAAATCAAGGGCCTAGGTTTTTTGGTGGTTTAAGGAATTTTCAGAAGGAAGAGAGTTGATTGAAGACGAATCACGCAGCGGAAGGCCTTCATCTTCAAGTACCGATAAAAATGTCAACAGAATCTGGGATCTTCTTCGTTCAGATCGTCGGTTGACAGTCAGAATGATCGGGGAAGAGTTGAATTTGACTCACACTACCGTTCATCAGATTTTGACCAATGAATTGGGGACGAAAATGCGCCTTGTCCCACAGCAATTTCAATAAACGAGTTTTTGGCAAGTAAAAACATTCCTGTGGCTCCTAAGCCTCCTTATTCGCCTGACTTGAGTCTTTGTGACTTTTTCCTCTTCCCAAGATTGAAAAATCACCTCAAGGGACGTCATTTTGGGACACTTGAAAACATTCAAACGTCCATAACCGATCAGCCGAAAGCTATTCCAGTATACGAGTTCCAGCACTGCTACGAGGATTGGAAGAACTATCTTCAGCGCTGTGTGGCTGGAAGGAAGTTATTTTGAAGGAGACAATATTGAATTGTAATTCTATTCGAATAAAAAAAAAAAATTAAATTAAAATTAAAATCAGTCCGGTTACTTAATTTACACACTTCTTATCTTATCTAAGTTATTGTAACTTTCTTATTTTAAGTTATATTGAATGTGATTTTTGTGATTTGAATTCGTATGCCGTACGCTAAATATAAAATTAGAACAGCTAAAATGGATTTGGGGCTGACATTGCGTTGAATTGAAGGGTGGTTGGCAGACAAGGAAAATTCTTAAATAAACACCTACCAGATAGACTGATGGCATTAAGAAAATTTTTGGCAATAGGAAATTAATAGCCCAAGACAAAGGTTTGGAGAAGTAATTGGGAGGCCTATGTTCAGCAGAGAACGAATTCGGATGTGCAGAATGTTGAGTCTTTGTCAACATAAGTTTTTAACTACATTCTAATGTATTGATAAACATTATTCAATTGTGATGACTATGGTCTTTAATTTCTGCCAACAATTACACAAATGAATAATGTTTCCAAAACAATTGAGGTAGGACCTGACGTCATAGTGTCCTGGTTAACAGTTATAAAATGGTCTTAGGGAATAGAATGGCTCTTGGTAGTCAAGTAGTAATCAATCTTGTGAGCACGCTGCCCAAAGACCAGCCTAGCTGTTGAAGTCGCCAAAACGAGGTGTGAGTGTTGTCAACAGGGCTTCACCACGTTTTCGCCTCGTGCGGATACCTGAGGTGATTCGACCGATCCTGGATAAGCCGGAGCAAGAACGAGACTTATTTCAGCTTCTAACGTACAACACCAGCAGCCATTTTGACCAACAATTGTGTTCTGATGTAAATTAATATTATATAATAAATTGTGTAGAACAGATTCCGTTCTTGACTTCACCCCGTGACAATATCTTATGGTCGTATTTATAGTCGAAACTTCACCAATACTTAGTCCTGAGTACTATTTACCGGTCTACAAGTATAAAATGCGGATTTTTTTCAAACTTGCCGCGCAAACAGGGTGTATAGTTCAAAGTTTCAACACATATGGCGTTTTGTTAAGTTATCATTAAGTGTCAAATGCGTATAGGTTGTAATTTGAAAAGTGATCATATAGTTTTGTTTTACTGTGTTAAAAATGTCAAATTTTGTGCCAAATAAAGAGCATTCGCGGACAGTACTACTGTTTTGTTTTCATTTGAACTGCTGCTGAATCATACCGACTGCTTCGAGAAGTTTATGGTGAATATGCTCCATCGCAAGATACGTGTGAACGATGGTTTCGGCGTTTCAAAAGTGGTGACTTTGATCTTACAGACAAAGAACATGGAAAACCTCCAAAAAAATATGAAGATACAAAATTGGAAACATTGCTACAGGAAGACGATAGTTAATCACAAAAACAACTAGCAGAGCAGTTAGGCGTTAGTCAACAAGACCAAATCGCTTTGGCAAAAAGACAATGCTCTGTACTTGGTGGGACCAAAAGGGTGTGGTCTATTATGAATTGTTAAAACCTGGTGAAACACTTAATACCCAACGCTACCAACAACAACTGATCGAATTGAACCATTCGCTGTTCATAAAACGACCAGAATACGAAAGAAGACAGCACAAGGTAATCTTTCTTCACGATAAAGCTCCATCACATAAGGCAAAAGCAGTTTGCAACACATTGGAGGCACTCAAGTGGGAAGTGCTACCCCATGCCGCTTACTCACCAGACTTGGCCCCTTCATTACCACTTGTTCGCATCGATGGGTCACGCACTTGCCGAGCAGCACTTTTGTTCATATGAAAATGTGAAAGAATGGCTAGATGAATGGTTTGCGGGAAAAGGGGAAGAGTTCTACTGGCGAGGTATTTACAAATTGCCTGAAAGATGGGAAAAATGTATAACTTCTAATGGAGCATACTTTGAATAAATAAACTGATAATAAACTTTTACTGTTCTTTTGAGTTTAATGTGTTTTATTAAAAAAAAAAAAATCCGCATTTCATACTTGTAGACCTGGTAAGTACAGGTTTTCATAATATATAAACCTGTATTTGAGCAATGTTTAATTCAGTTTCTAATTTAGAGAAAGAAGAAATAATGTGTCAATTATAATACACTATACGCAACGTAAGGAAAGAGTCTTGAAAATTGTGTATCGGATTCTGAATATTAAATTTTTTACTACGATACTAAATTAAGTATTCTCAGTGATTTGCATGAAATAGCTCAATCAAGTTTCAAGTAGTAATGCGAACAAACCATACAGTTTCCTTCATCTAAAGTGATTGTTAATTACCAATGTAATTAGATAAGTTAGATTAGGAGCATAAGTATCAACTCTAGATTCCACTAGTACTGAATTACAAAACCATAATTGTTTTTGCATCGATCGAAATTAATAATTGATTATAACAATGGTAACCGCTTGGAGATTTAATTCACCTGCAATCCAGACCAAGCGATCCGATTTGCATTATAGCACAGTAGCCGTCCTATCGGATTCTAATTTGTAGTGTTTTGTACGGTTAAATTAAAGACAAAGACCGATAGAGAATGGATTAATAACTGAATTAGATATGGGGTTTGTAGTAGTTGAATTAGTTGTTTAAAGGTGAGATTAGGCCGAGTGGGATAATAGTATAATGAATTAAAGTAATAAATAACCTATAAGATGCCCAATAACCTTATTTTTAAATTAAATTTTTTAATATATTATTTCAGATTTATATCAGAATGTAAATGCGCGAGCGAGTTAATATGATTGAATTTCATTATGCGAATCAAATCAAGTCAATAAAAGGAAATATTAAATCGTTTCTGGCACAAAAAATGCACCGTCTGATTCTTTGATATATGTGTAGTTCAAAGGTTCTTAACCTGTGTTCCGCGGAACACTGGTTTTCCGTGAATTTAGAGAAAGTGTTCCGCCAAAATTTGAACGGTAAAAAGTCTGAAAAATATAGAAGAGGAAATGAGAGTAGATATTTCACACATAAGACCAGATATTGAAAACATTTGTAAAAGTCATTAGGCCCAAATATCCCATTAAAAAGATTGTAATAATTTTCTTTTTTAGGGTTTTGTAGGTATGACCAAAAAACTCTTATACCGTCATTTTGTCGTCTGTCTGTCTGTCTGTCTGTCTGTCTGTCTGTCTGTCTGTTCGGTAAAAATTGTAGCCAAACGGCTAAACCTAGAGAGTTGAAATTTGGCATGCTTATACAACTCTTTGACTCACACATAGGAAAAATACTAAAACATCTAAAAAACATATCACCCTAAAAATATAAACATATATGTGCTCATCGAAAAAAAAAATATTAGGTAGGGTATCAAATGAAAGCCCTTGGTACGTGGATTAACGATCAAATTTTTATTTTCGCAAAATAAATTATTTTGAAGAGATTTTTGCCAAAATTTTGCAAAAAAATTTTTGTCCCACACCCTGTAGCCCAGATGGTTTAAACTAAAAATCTGAAAAAATTCTAAGTAATGTACATTGGTGTGAACCGGCATAGTACAACAGGAATTTTTGATCAGATTACGTTTTTGGAAAAAAACGCATTTTTTGTGATTTTTGGCTAATAATGTACACAAGTTATAGCTTTGTAACACGCTACAATGGAACGTGTATGCTGGTGTAGTGGTTTTCTCGCTAGTGTTTCACCTAAGTAACTCTAAATTTTATATTGATTAAATTATTTTTTCAAAATTCTATTATATTCTAATTATATTTTGGCAAAAGTTGCATTTAATTTTTAAAAGCGTAAATTTAATAACCAGTGGAAATTGTTTAAATTATAATTTAATTCTGTTTCAATGTACACGAAATCAGAGGGGCGGAACTTATAACAACCAATGGAAGCCATAGGCGCAATTTTTAAAATTCTTAATGAACCTTGCTATATATATATATATATAAAAAAAAAAAAATACTGCACATATTTAGAAACTTAAATAATGGTATTAGGCGTTTGAATTAAAATTAACAAAAAAAATATTTTAATATAAAATTTGTTTTGGCATCCCAAATAATCATCATTTACTTACTAAATACCTGTAAAACCCTGAAATGTGTGAAAATTCACACTTCACATCAATTTTTTTAATTTCATTTACTGATTGTTTTTTGCTATTGACTGATATAGTCTGTTTTATTTTACGACTGTATTCCGCAAAATTTTGTAAAATTGTAAGTGTTCCGTGATTCTGAAAAGGTTAAGAACAACTGGTCTAATTGTACGGTTTGAGCAACAGAGATCGTCATTTCGACGAATACTGATAGTCGTCAATATTGGCTTACATCTGTTTTTCTATAGGATTTAACTGTTACGCAAAAAGCGTACTTTCAGAGTC
Organism: Liopterus haemorrhoidalis; assembly: GCA_963971575.1. Taxonomy (NCBI): domain Eukaryota; kingdom Metazoa; phylum Arthropoda; class Insecta; order Coleoptera; family Dytiscidae; genus Liopterus; species Liopterus haemorrhoidalis. Next base: position 41,533,029 of record OZ020615.1, read on the forward strand.
TTCAATATATAGCTGAATTTAATATACAGTTGACCCTTGTATATTACGGACCTTCCACAACACGGTTTTGGTCTATACATATTTTTAAATTAATAAACTGGCATTAAATCCAAAGAAATTGTTGTATCTACGACTGTTACATAAATTCTACAATATATTCAACTATTTAAATGAGCGTAAAGTAGATCTTTATGGGAAGGGTAACAAAAATAAAAAGTGCCGTAATGTATTATTATTTCACTCTTGCCACAATACAAATGCCAGCGATACATTTTTAGCGTTCTAAACGCGTCTTCCGTAGGAAGAGGCATCCAACCGAAGATTTTATGTTCACGCGAATATTGCGGATAAACGGATATGATACATAATCTGCATCCGATCCGCAACTGCAGGATTTAAATGGATCCGCAGCAAAAAGGCGGATATCCACGGATAATCCGCAGGTATCCGCGGATTTGCAGGGTTCTAGCCATAAGCTCTTTCGACAATTCCGAGGATTGGGATTTGCTCTATATATTCGTTAAACAGTTCGTTATAACCATGAAAATTTGTATTGAAATACCCAGCAAAGAACCTAAATTTGTATTTGCATTTGTTCGTTACAGCCGTGAAATCGTTACACCCATGATCGTTATAATGAAGTTAACATAACAGCATTGAATGCTTAGTTCAGTTAATATCTTAAAATCCAAACATAAATCCATACTATAAAATTAGGTTCATGGTTAATGACCGCTTTTGATACTAGGCAGCTTAGCCTTTTCCATACTGGATCAACCATTTGAGATACTTTGCCCCCATAAATTCCCAGGAGCAATTTATTTCAACCTTCTTAAAATGCAAACCACTAAACGGCAATTTAACAAATTATAACAACATGCAGTAGTTTTAATCGTGACATCACGTAAATGCCCTATACATCCTCACATTTTACATTTTAAAGCTACATTTGTATTATCTCTGATTCTAATTTGTAGTGTTTTGTAGGGGTCAAGTTAGATGGCAGTACGCTACAACGGACGTTAAAACCGAAATGGTCACATATCAGATCGAGGTGGACAATAAGAAATAGACGATGTCGCCAGAGTTAAAGTGGTTCTAATGCAGAACCGGACCGTGACAGAGATTTAACTTAAAGTGTTAGAATTAATGGATTAAAGTTTGGTACTGATGCCAGACTGATTATGATAAAAATTTAACACGCCAGCTTCACAATCAGTTTTATTTTATTGAAATGGATATCATAAAATTTCAGTAAGATTTCATCTATCGTCACGCTCCATCATACCTTATTTTCTATTTTTATTTATCTTGTTTAATACATGGGCAATACAACAATATGTCAAACAGTGGCGCAGATCCTAACTCTTAGGGGGGGCCAAACAAACTCGAGCCAGAGTCTATTCGAATGAAACTTATTAGCAATGCCGATGAATTAGGATTATAATTCTTGAATTCTTGAAATTTATAGGAATATATTCAGATTGATGACCTAAAGCAGTGTTTCCCAATCTTTTTACTCTCGTGACACATTTTTCAAAGAAGAAAAATTTCGCGGCACACCTACGTAGTCATAGAAGAAGAAATTTATAACGCTAGTTTTTTACCGACCGCCAACATATATAAGCGAGGTATTGTGATCATACCGAATTTGACATTTCGAGATATCGATGGAGCTCCACGAATTGAGGTCCCTAAATAACGTTTTGACTATTTTTAGCATGATGTCTCTCGGTTTGTATGTCGGTCCGTGTACACGTGCAGAGCAAATTCCGCTAATAGGAGTCTTATGAAACTTCATATTTTTTTGACATCAATGGCATGAGTTGATCATCTTTTGGTAAAAATCAGTTAACTAGAAATGGGAGTTTACTCATGTCAGTTTTAAGATTTTTGCGAATATTTCACAACAGAGAAATTTTCGAAAAAATTTATTTAACAAAAGTTGCTATAAAAGCAATAACTGACAACTTTTATTTGAGGCATTTTTTGGTAAAGCAGTATAAATTAAACAAGTACTTTGTGATGGCGGTCGGTCCTGTGGTGGCCACAGCTGATTTTTTTCTTTAAGATTTCGCGGCACATTTTGAAAATTTTGCGGTACACTAATGTGCCGCGCCCTTTGGGAAACACTAATGTGCCGCGCCCTTTGGGAACACTGATCTAAAGTAAGAATATACAAGACAGTAATAAGACCTACAGTACTGTATGGGTTTGAACTATGGGTATTGAACAAAACGCTTTAAAATAAACTAAAAATTTGGGAAAAAATTGAGATATTTGGGTTAGAGGAACAAACGAAGAAGTTATGGAACTATATAACGAACCAAATATAACAGGCATCATAAAGGCACAAAGATTATGGTGGTTAGGACATATGTTGCGGATGGAAGACAATAGAGTGGTAAAATCAGTGTTTAAAGGTGGAGTGAGCACAAAAAAATAGGAGAGGCCGATCTAAACAAAAGTGGTTTAATATGAACCATGGTTTAATAGTGGTGAAAATTGACTTGAAAACACTTTCAAGTCAATTTTCAATAATTGTCACGCTGTTCGCGGATATGGAGGAACACCTGCAAAAGGGACAAACAGGAGGACTAATAGTTGGAAACAAGAAGTTTATGTCCTTAGCATATGCAGATGATATTGTATTGCTGAGAAAATGATTTAAAGGCAATGATGAAAATCTTGTAACTTAAGAAACGACATCTGTGTGTCGTTTCGGCTTTAGCATCCAGCGGCCAAAGAAATAAGCGAATCGGACTAGGCAAAAAATATTACTTTTTGGCCGGTACTAGATGATAAAAAAAGAACTGTTTTTGATATGGTCGCTCAAAAAAACCTTTATTTTATTTTTATTATTATTTATTTATTTATTTTTTTTGTTGATTACATATTTGATTATATTTTTCACGCGATGTGTTTTTTTGAACACTCAATAGTTTTACTATATGTGGGTCAAGAAGTTGTACAGTTATGCCAAATTTCAACTTTCTAGGTCTAGCAGTTTGGCTACAATTTCTACCGTACAGACAGACACATGAGTGACGTTATAAGGGTTTTTTGGTCATTCCTACAAAACTCAAAACTCACATTTATTTAAAACACTTATGTTTTAAATGAATTGTGAAGTTAAAAATATTGGATTAAAGTTTAATATACTGACGAGGGCCAGATCTAAAGTGTGGCGAGCGATGCACTCGCCTCGGACACAAAATTGGTAAGGGCTCAAGAAAGAGTCGAAGCGCAAAAATCACGCTTCCTTTTTTTGGGCATGACTGTGATCCATCATGACCAAATTTTGTTTTTATTTAGTTAAGGATGGAGGCGCAAGACTGGTACTTTGTCTCGGGCGCAGAAATAACTTTGTCCGGCTCTGATACTGGCTATTAATTATGAAGATTTATAATAGCATATTGCTGTCAATATCGAAAAAGAATAATACAATCTCATAATATAAAAAGAGACTATATTAATTTTCACGGGTAGCATGTTACTTAATACCTACATATTTCGATATTAAAGTCAAATCATTCATTTTTATTGCTCTCAACATCTGCGGTAGTCCTTGAGCACTTAATACCCTCTTACGGTTACCATAATGTCATATAATGAAATATATCTTTTAATATTTTTAGGGCTTCAATATTGGTTGTGCCGGACCTGGACGGTGGACCGTTAATCTGCGAGAAATCTTTGGTAGAGGGTGAGGACGCGCCAGCATTTATATAAAATTATGGCCCGTCTGTAATTCACTTCGATTTGAATTAAGATAAAACTTTAGTTAGTTTTGCTGAACAAATAAAGATATTTGTACACTCCATAGCAATTTTGTGGTTGTCTGGAATTTTGCGGTGTAGTAAAAATTTTAATGCTCCTGAATAAACACGGAGAACATGTCGTTCTTCTGTTTTATTGTTTTGGTTGTCGCTCCATAAATTAACAATATAACCGGAGAGATATTCAACAAAACGGTCAAGCAAATCAAGTTAAATTAGCTGGGAAATTACTGCATAAACTTTGAAATGTAAAACATAAAAAAAAAGTTCATATCAGTTTTATGGTAAATAATAGCAAAGATGATTTCAAGTCAGGTTTTCATAAATAAACATATTCCATTTTCATTGATGGGATTTGAAGTGCGGATAACGAGCGTGTACTCAGAAACTCCTTGGTCGAACAAATTGTCAACATGAACTTATCATCATTATTGGCATTACACATTGTGAAAGTATATAGTAGAGAAAACAACACAGTCATAGTTTTAAACATTATATTAAAGACAAACAACAAGCATATAATATAGGCTATATTCCCAAAAGGATAAAGTTTACAACATGAGCCGAAAGTAAGGGACATGTTTTGTTGATTCATTCTTGCCTTTGATATATTCTACCGGAAGAATCTTGGATAAATTATATTAAGAACCAGAAATAATTTACACAGGAAAAAAGAGCAAATTACTGTATGTTACAAATACTCCAGTTGATATTTCAGGGCAAAGTGAACGGAAAAAGAGGACAGGTAGATGACGTATATCGTGACTGAAGAATCTGGCTGGCACTCATCATTAACTGCAGAGCTCTGTAGAACATTAGTTAACAAAGTTTTAATTGCCCAGGGATAGTCATCATCCGGAACGGATAGACATGAGCATAAAAAGAAGATTACGTTATCTGTAAGTTCTTAGATACATTGCGAGATTTCAAGAGAGCAAAAATTGAATAATATGCTTTGTTTGCAGCGAAAATTCTGGTATTGATTTTTACAGATGATTATTACTATTGAAGATGATACTTAGATATATGAACCCTTTTACTGGCTCAATTAGTAATACAGAGATTGTACAGAAAGTTGGGAACGTCTTCAGTGGTTTTATTTATCGCAGTGCAAAATATGGTCAACAGTTTTGATTGGTCTATGGCCGAGTTTGCCAAACTGTGCTCTGCGGTGCACTTGGTGCTCCACGAGCGTCTACTAGTGCTCCGCGATCTACTAGTGTTGCTATATATAGGGTAACTGCAGCGAATTTCGACTACCAAATTTATTTATTTTTTAATTTATGTACTATTCATTATTTTGGTAGGAAAGTGGTCCCAATCGATACCTCATTCACTTATCTTTAGGTGCTAAATATTTTCTCGATGAAACAAACTGTTATTACAACTTAAGTTCGACATAAAAAAAAATTGGAAAAAACGTTGATTTCAAAAAAGTTATGTTAATATCGACTACCCTAAAATTTTAAGATAATCAACGTTTCTTGTCTCTTTTACATTTTATTTTAGTAAAAGAATATAATAATAGAGACTTTTAGTAAGACGTGATTTTAATTGTCGTCAAATTAGGTAAGTGAAACATGCATGCATGTAATATCGACTAGTCCGTAGTAGCTTCATTCCTCTAGTCGATATTACCTGCAATCAAATCTGTTTTATTTAGCCTGTGATATTGTAACAAAATATTATGAAAATCAAATTTTACCAGCTAATATATATGTGTTTGGATTAGTTCTTATCAGTTTATTCAATGCAAAATATTTTGTTCAACTTTCCTTTGATAAACAACTGCTGATTAAAACCAATAAAAAAATATTTTAACACTTAAAAATATAAATATCTATACTGTTCGTCTAACGACATTCACACGTGGCTTAAAATAAAATGAGGTTAGTTTTTCACATAAACATAGTGTTACGTTATACTACCGCTATATGGCAGCAATTATTTAGAGAAATAATGGGATAGTCGAAATTACCTGCGTAGTCGAAATTCGCTGCAGTTACCCTATATATAGCAATGATAATGCTCTGCGACGAATTCATCTAGTGAAAAGTGGTCCGCGGTTCAAAAAGTTTTGGAAACTCTGGTCTATGGGATATCCGCCATTATCTGGCAAGCTTTTCAAAGGTATACATTGTTTATCCTATAAAAATTAGTAAATATACAAATTTTTAGCTTTTTTAAAGAAAATATAGTGTTAGAAGCAGTGCGTCTCAACCAAAGTATACTAAGATAATTATACAAATATAACCCGTCATCATATATATATCATCATTGTTACATTAAATTTTACGAGATATTTTTCGAATTTAAAAACTGTCGCGTTTTTATTTTATACTTTTATTTGTAATTATTGTTGATATTTACGAAGAAAACATACTGACTTATTAAAAGATCTCAAAGATAAGACCCTATTTCATATTTCTTCAGTAATATTATCAGTTTCAATTTCAAATTACTTTACATATATTTGTAAGCTATATGTATATTATGCTCGGCCTATTTGCGCCGAATAAAATATTTTTATTAGTACTAGTGACTTATGGGCCAGCAGCGGCCCAGTAAACAATTTCTGGTGGTCTGGAACGCCTGAAAGAAAGAAGCAAAAATGATGTTTGTTTTTGAAACTGAAAGAATTTTATAAATCGGTTCATTAATTTACGGCACACCGGGAAGTCTGTGAAGTAGGCACTTCACACTAGAAAGTCTAAGATATCCGCCAGTGAAAGAATTTTTCAAATTTGTTCATTAATTTGCTTTTGCGGCACTACAGGGGTAGAGATATTAGGCAATCATTTGATTAATCGAGATGTTATAATCGATTTTCGATTAAATTAGAAGAAAATAATCGATTAATCAATTAATCGATTATGAAATTAAAAAAAACATTTACATCGGCCGACAAAAAAATTGGGTTGTTGTATTTTAAAGGCTGATAAAAAATTATTTAACCGTTTATTAGGAAACTATAAGTAATTAGAGGTAATACAATATTTGCATAAACAAATAGTTTTTATTGCCAATTAAACAGGCTGTAACAATAAATAATGCCCGTTTGAATTAAGACTGTAATATCGCATATTAAGTACGTAATTTTAACACAAATAACTCATTGTTAAAATAAAATTTTTGTCATTAGTTACCCATCTTAGAAATTTCTAAACTCCTACAAGTCTTTTTTTGTGCAATAAAATTGAAATGTGGCCGGAAGACTTTATACGAGCTGCGCTATTATATGAAAATGGCCGCAGTATTGGAATATCGCTGGTGTTTTGGATGTAGATAAAAACTCTATTAATTACGCTATAAAGCGCCATCAGCGAACTGGGCTCTACATAAAAAACCTGGTTCAAATATTCTACGAGCCACAAGTGCTCTAAACGACTGATTTCTTACCCTAATTGTTCTGCGCGATCGACCCTTAGATTTGCTTGTACGCCATTTCGATGAAGATCGAAATTTGACAATTTCATCACGAACTGTCCAAAGATTTTTGAGGAAGCAAGGGCTTTTATCCAGAATACCTGTAACTTGCCAAGCTTTTCTCGCAAATTATCGAGTTGGAAAATTGCGTTTCTCTAGTGAGCATTTGAACTGACTAGACGCAAACTATAGCAGTATATTGTGCAAAAATGAGTATCGGTTGAGTTTAATTCTCTAGATGGGCGAGAACGAGTGTTCTGAAGGCCTATTAATCTAGGGACTGTATTAAAAGAAGAGAGCAAAGTCATTTACCGACCAGTGTTTCAACAATACTGTCATATCTTGAAAAAAAAAAAAAAAGTAATCGATTAATAATAAATTAATCGATTAATTATTAATTAATCGAAACCAAAATTATTATATGATTAATCGATTAACTGAAACAAAATAATCGATTATTTCAATCAATCGATTAATCAACCTTCTCGATTGATAAAGCCAAACTGATAAAGCCAAAACACTAAGGAACGTCTGAGCTGAAAGAATTTTACAAATTTTGTTATACACATTTTTGAGGCAAAGTAAAAATTAAGTAAGATATTAGTTTTAGGTTGTTCCCTCGATACTCCCCAAATATTCATCAAATTGAAAAAATATTTAACACAAAAAAAAATGTTATCTTATTTTAAATAATTTTTGATATATATGTTTTGTTCACTTTTAAGGTATGGTGCCACTGTGATAAATAAAGCCACGAACGTGTGTGAACATCTGTACTAGATAACTTATCATCATCATCAGTTCTGGCTCGACAACCCTTCCTGAGCATTGACCTTTTCAAGGATTCTTATAAATATATATCAGCATCTTTGTTTTTTCTGAAAACATTTTTATTTTTTTGTATTTAAATGATATTTTACGTTTATAAATTATTTTTCTTTCTTCCAAACATACCACTTGAGTTATAAAAAATCCTGTTACGCTTCTGACCTTAGCGTTGTCATTATTATAAATTAAAATTTTCTTTTTGTGTTCGTAAGAAGAGTATTTAGCTTTATTGTACTGTATTTATTTTAGTAGCGAGTGTAGCGTGTTTCGTTTTTATCTGCTATTGTGGTATTTACTTTATAATAAATGCTATGTAATAACGTTGCAGTTAGCGGGATACCATGTATATGCGGTTTATTTAATTTGTAGTTATATCAAATAAAATAATGTTTTATGTCAATTTATTTTATTTATGTTATTTCCTTTTGCGGTCACTGGAATAAACATATAAGCATTTATAAACACATTGCTTTATTTATTATTACTGGACATCAAAAGTAATGTTGAATACGTATAGTTAACGTTTTATAAAACAGTTTCATTTAATTTACTAATTATTTGTACGTATTTACTGCAATTATTTCACCTTCATGATGGTCCATTGCATCATCCCAGATATCCTCTCTAGTTCTGACATTGTTCCGGTCCCCAGACGAAAACGCAGTTCTTTGACCGATAGCAAGAACTATAGACCCATCGCCATTGTTACTGCTTCTTCCAAGGTTCTTGAAAGAGTTATCATGGCAAAATGTAGCGATAATCTGAGTTGTGGCCATAATCAATTTGGATTTAAGAGTGGCCGCGGCACCGATTTGGCGATATATACTCTCAAGTCTACCATATCTTACTACACACAGAGAAGTACGCTGGTGTACGTCCTACTGTTGGATATGAGCAAAGCATTTGATCGCGTTAACAGATCTATGGTCTGCAAAATATTACTAGAGAAAGGCGTGCCACCCCGTATCGTTAAGATGCTGCGAGTTTGGTACTCGAGTGAGAGAAAAAGGGTAAGGTCGGGACCGGTTAGATCTAGCCCTTTTGCAGTAGAAACCGGAGTACGTCAGGGTAGCCTGATGTCACCGTCTCTCTTCAGTATCTACATGGACGGTCTAAGTTGTAGAATGAGCGGAGAGAAAATAGGGTGGGTTAGGGGTAGCACTCTTATTAACCATGTTAGCTATGCGGACGATATGGTTCTCATCAGTCTCTTGCTGGACTGCATTGACTGTTGAGTATTTGCGAATAGTATGCCGATGAACATGGTCACAACGCCAGCAAGACCGAATACATTGTGTTTCAACCGCGAGGCAAAAAGTACAATGTTCCTGGCATATGTCTCAACGATACTGCAGTCAAGCAAGTTTCTTCTGCCACTTTTCTCGGCCACATTATTTCTGATAATATATCCGAAAACGCTGACATTGAACGTCAGTGTAGATCTATATGTGTCCGCGCTAACATGTTGAATAGGAGTTTCGCCAAATGTAATCCTAGTATATGATTGTATACTAGTCTACCCTTCTAAAACGTGCTAATTTTTATACCGAACCTCTTAGAATATATAATTGAGAAGTGACATTACCGTTGGCGGCGATGTTTTTCAAGGCAATTTGGCTGAATTGTCTAGTATTCAGCTGTCAATATGCAAACAGCGAACAGGTTAATTTAAGCACAGTACATTTTTATTTTATGAAAATGTATCTATCGACATTCTAACAAAAAATCAACACTAGAAAATATGTAATAATTTCAAACAGTACTACAGACGCGTAGTACAATATTTGACCACCAGACTGCGTATCCGAGCGTGTCATTTCTCATTAGCAACAGCTGTTTCCGTAGACTCGTTACTTGTTACAATAATGCCTTCCGCCTGATTAATAATCTACCCAAATATTGTAACGCTAGTAATATGTTAGTAAATAGTAATGTGTAAATCAGTTGTAAGAATGAGTGTGTGTAATTTTAGATCTCGTTTGTATAACTCTGTAAATCCGGTTGTTCGCTTTTGCTTTCATACGGACTCTGTCTTCACAAGATCTTGGGCGACGACGGTCGGGTTTGTGCAAACGACGTTATAATATATATTTCTAATTCTGTGATATTTAATGAGAGTGATAGTGCTAACCTAATATAAACATAAATAAATTCAATGGCTATCTAGACGACTTTATTCTTAATTATATTGTAGTTGTAATGGTATAGTGTAAAAATAAAAGGCAATAAATATAAAATTTTCGTAAAGAAATGATTCACAAATGTTTCCCACTTTGATTTCCCCCAACCTAAAAACAATCTTAAAACGTAAACTTGTTTTGCATACGAAAGCATAGTGTTTTTTGTCGATAACCCAAACCACCCATTCGTAGGAGTGACTTATGTTAAATCGCTGTTTAAACACGTATGTACACAAAAAGTTCACATTTATTTTTCGGTTTCTTGGCGGTTTAAACGTCGTGAACAAACATAGTCTCTCCCACATCGACCATGATAGACGACTACAATTTCCTTCCCTGCCATGCTAGCCTCTTACCAGGTCGGTCTTAAGGACATCGACACTCCAAGAATTGGCCAAGTAAATAAATATTAACTTCCTTGCAAGTTATGGCACTCACAATAAATGAACAGGTTTTTAAGATTTAAAAGAACTGAAATTTTGTTAAAAATAAGAATGACCAAGTATCACTACTCATCAAATTCAAATTATGTAATGAACCAAATGATAATTGAACACAGATGGACAATTTTTAATTAACTAATAGTCACAATTGAACACCGTTCAGTATTAAACATGAGACAAATACAGCGGACGTGGTAAGGAACGATACATATCCTGAACAAAATAATCCGAAGATTTTGCAAAAAAATCAGTTGTCATCTCACTTCTGCTGTTTAATCTAGTCATGGAGATAGGCCTAGGAAAAGGACTAGTTACTAGTTACCAATCACTGCTATCAATGGATATCAGAAGATTTTAGGGTATGCAGATGACCTGAATATTATTTCAAACTAGCAGTATACTCGCTAATTAGCTATTCGCTATGGCAAAAATAGCGATCTTTATCTTCAAAGTTCCATGCACCAATATGATACCAGAAATAAGAACGATATTAGAACAGAATACAAAAGAGTACAGAAATCAAGATATAGCTATAATTACTACGCTATTAAATTTTATAATGTTCTGCCATCGCTATTAAGAAACGCGACCATTGCTAAATTTAAAAGAGTTATGAAAAAATATTTTGTAGCTTAAGCCTTTTACTCCACTGAAGAATCCATATTAAATAATTTAAGTGATTTGATGAAATTTTATGGCTCATAAAATACCTATTTGGCCTTGCCTTCTGCTACAAATTCAAAAAAATTACTTATGTCTTTTATAATATTAATTCTGAACATGTATAATATTATTATTATTATTATTTTTTGATATCTTATTTGTATTGTGCAGCGATATTTTAATTTTTGACTTAATGCATTCTTTAATGTTATTATATATATATATATATATATATATATATATATATTTAATTTGTAAGCATCCGAATAAAGATTATTGTTAAAGATTATTACCGAACAACACAAAAAAGCAGTCGTAACCGTTTAAAAAAATTCTAGCTGGCTGAGTGCGAATCGTTTTAGGAAGATTCTAACGGACGTTTCTCCCTTTATAAGCTCGGTTATAAAGTGTTCCATTTGATGACGTTCTTTTCCTCATTTTTGTTATCGCAACAATGAGTGTAGCAAATAGAAAAAGCAACTCCTTGTGCTCCGTAGACAACCGTCTTACCACGGAGCCACGGCAACTCCCAGGAGAACTCTGTATGGTCAGGGACCTCAAGGAGTTGTGTTTGTTTTGTTTGACTCTGGATGGTCAGGGACCTCAAGGAGTTTCGGAGAACTCTAGACGGTCAGAGACCTCTAAGAGTTGTGTTTGTTTTGTTTGGCTCTGATTGGTCCGGGACCTCAAGGAGTTCAGAGGAACTGTGGATGGTCAGGGACCTCAAGGAATTGTTGGACCTAAAATGATCGTGTTTCTTTTGTTTGGCTCTGGGTGGTCAGGAACCTCAAGGAGTTCAGGGGAATTCTGGATGGTCAGGGACCTCAAGGAGTTGTGTTTGTTTTGTTTGGCTCTGAATGTTTAGGGGCTTCAAGGAGTTCAGTGAAACTCTTGATGGCCAGGAACCTCAAGGAGACGGGCAAAACTAACATTATGTTTTCGTTTCTTCTGTTTTATTTTGCAGTTATTTTGAAGATGCCGCAAGGAAGTGGCAGGGGCAGGACAGCCGTGTTAGAATAGCAAGTTGTTTTATTATTCAATTAAGTTTAGATGACGCCGCGAGGACGCGGCTAGATCAGAACGGCCGTGTTAGGATCATAACTAGTTCTTGGAAGTCCTTTGTAATATGTTACGATAGCAACTATAACATAATGAGATATATATGTGGCAGATTGTAAAATGACGTGGTAATAAAAATGATTCCAAATTAAAATTTCTCAAAATGAAAAAAAAAACCTAAATGTTTTAAAAGAAGGAAATAACATTGTCTACGATAAATTTAAGACACAAACCTAAAAGCGAAATTAAACGTAATCTGAAAATAATTAAAAAGTAAATGAATTGCTATTATTCCTCTATCCTTTAGGGCTTAACAGTATCCTTATACTCAACAGTATCCACAAATTTGTTGATTGAAGGTTAACGGTATTAATACAGCCGTCCAATGATCTATTCAAATGAATTTCCTGTCTTATCACTGTATTTTTCAGAAATATTTAAACGTATCAATTTTTTATTTATTGTTTTCTTAGCTCTATGGCTTCCGCAACGTTTTAAAGAGTAATAGTGCACATTTTGTACCAGGTCGGTCGAAGGGCGTAGGAGTGTATAGCAAAGAAACAAATAAGCAGACATTCGGTTGTATAAGGTATACCGTATAAGATAATGCTGATGATGCAGTATTCGTTACCCAACTTATTGATGTTAGAATTCAACAAATATCAAGAAAAATTTAAGTTGCTAATGAATCATTCTTTTTTCGTATAATTGAATAATACTATACGCGAGACCCCCTCCACGTAACGGTTCTGAGTATGTGCCTGATTGTACGTATAAATTTAAAATTTCTTTATATTAAAAAATAATTATGAAGAATAAAAATAAAAATGAGCAATTTTAAAAACAAATAAACGTAAAAAATAAAAAATAAGGCAAACCTGTTGTTGAGAAATTCTTTAATGTAGCAAAGGAAATTTATGCAAACCGTTCATTATTTTAAACCAATAAAACAACATTATCATCACTTTAATATAATTTATGAAATTCTAACTGATTTAATGGGCAAGAATTTAAAGTAGGCGTATGAAAATTGCCTGTGGTAGTTGTCGGGTGGAACAGGGCAGAGGCGACTATTGAATATTTACGCACGTATTAACCGCTTTACCTAATGTACCATGAAGCACGGTCTTATCGATAAATAACATTTCTTACAACATTCATCAACTTTTTATCGAGATTTACATCGATTCTTTATGGATATAATACGTTTTCTTCATTTATTTTTTTGTTTGGAATGTATATTTTGTATTATGTAATTTTTCACAGATCGTTGGTAGGTTTATATGGACTTGTAAAAAATGTCACGGCAAATAGAAATATAATGCTTTGTTAGTTCTAACACAGGGATTGTGCTACGATTGTACTTGTGATTTCTTAGCAAAATAACTTAATAATATACCTATACCAGTGCTATTCGAAGTTTGGTAGAGTATGTTTCTTACTAAAAGAAGCCAGGGACGTTGTCGTATATGAGCCAAGTAGTGACGTAAAACCAATAAAATTACGGATCTGCACCCGTTGCTTTTCAACAAAGGGACTACGAATGGTTTCTGCTCATATTAATTGCATCACTGGCTTTTTCTCGCGAGCAACCTACAGTAAGCGTATCGTTGCCAGTACGCGAGTCGCCGGCTGCGAGTAGAGGCGTAACTAGCCTATGGCCGATATATCCTCGACATAGGCGCCTTATGGCATAAGAGGGTGAAAATTGTTGATACTTATTATTTTCTTTTATTAGATAAAAATGAGAAGAATGCGGTGTGATTGTATTTTGCGTGTAGTCTATGGGGTTCAAGAGAAAAAAAAATGCATCTCAACAACAGTATACTATCGTCGGCGAATCAACGCAGTTACGTCACACGACGTAACAAACGAATGCATTGTTCCAGACAATACAGTCGTTTGTTACGTCGTGTGACGTAACTGCGTTGATTCGCCGACGCTAGTATATCTATATTTTTATCTCAAGCCATTAGATTTATATATATGTGTAATAAGTAACTTTTTAAGCTAACGCCAACTATGTCAGTCGTCAATAACTCATAGAGTTGCTTATACACATAGTGAGGACATTGCTAGGTTAGGTGGAGTATGTGATATAAAATTGGAAATTTGACAAACAAATATCAAATATAATGTTCGGCATTTACAGTACATATTTCACTTCACCTAGCAATGGGCCCACTCCGCTTAATAAAAACTTTGTGCAAAAACGCACATAGACACACTACACTATTATGCTTATTACTTATGACCAGAGCGTTCACTGATGGTAGAATGGAATAAATGCGATTATTGGTCCTTTTTAATACCTTTATTCCGCTTCACTTAACAAATGATACCCTTCTTCAGAGAATAAAAGATAGTGCCGCAAAAACATTATCTCGTGAAGAGACTACATATGAAGGATAGATTTTTCTTAGGTTCTGTTAAAATATCTCTTTTATGAAGTAAATGATGCGGTCATAAATTGAGTGATAGATTTGAAAATATGCAGCATACTCCGTAATTTTTAAATGACGTAACAATAAGAAGGTATCTTACGTGTCGCGTTAAAATATTCTAAACCGACCTATCTTAGCAGCCAGATTCTGTTATTGTTACATTTATTAAAACATTTCAGGTTATGTTACTGTTATGATCTTTTTTAAATGTTTAAAATTCTTTAAAAAATAATTAATAATTGAAACTGGTCATTAGTTACTACATCTAAAAACTTTAATGTTTTTGTACAATATGAATTTCAAATAAGTTTTAACATTTTAGTTCGATGTCTATGCGTAGATCGTAACAGTGAAGAGCTATTATTTATAAATTTGTATACAATTTTTTGTAGTTGGCACAAAATTTTAAGTGAGTTCCTGTTATGAAATTACATCCTTTAAAAATCATCGTGTATTAAAAATAAAGAGATTCGTGGCAGAATGAATATATAGAAAAGTATTATCGAAAGAAAATCATAGAAGAAAGAAAATAAAAGAAACAGCTGTGAGCAAAATTGGAATGCTCGAGGAATGGGTGATATTTAAAATATGTCGATGGAAGCAAAACAACTAGATGCAGTCACTTTTACTACAGCCAATCTTCACTAGAATTTTTCGATATTAAATGTAGGCTGTGGACTACACTGACTCGTCCACGCGTAGTGCGAGTCAAGTGTCAACTTGACTTGATATATTTGACCATGCAATTTCAAGAGGACTCAAGATTTACTTCGTAACAATACCAGTAAGTGATCAGTTAATTTAATTGTTGAGTCACTTTTTAGGGTGTGATTAAATAATAAGTTTAATCCATATTTATTATTTTCCATGGCTATAATCCTTCTCAAAACTAATGGCCAAAAGAAAGATATACAAACTCAAAACGAAGAACCACAATGAAAATTACAGAAACGCGAATACGTGAATAGTAGGAGCAATTTTAATAAAAACTGATTCTGTTAATGGTTTTAATTTTTGATTTATCAAGCATTGGTTATGTATGATAGAGCATGAAAACGTAAATTTTGTATGACTTACGATCAATAGCATGAAATTAGAACGATATAAATTAGCCTTAAGGCTGAGGTTAATGAACCTTGTGATATATCTTTCTACAATATAACCAGGAAATACAACAATTATGAAGATACATCAATGAATGAAATTATTACCATTAATTTATAAATAAATATTCTCACATTTTATACTAACGGTGGGGTCGTTGTGCTAAAGTGTTGATTAACAAGTACCTTGATGATTTTTATTTATGTATTTATTTGATAATTATTAATAACGAATTTTTATCTGTTAGTTTTCTAGTTTGAATTCCGGTAGCTAATGCGACAATTCTGTGGCAAATCTGTAAGCTTACAGACAAAATCTGTAAGAAACTGTTCATAACAACACATAAAACAACACCTTAGATACGATCGTCTGTATATTACAGATTTGCTACAGAATTGCCGCATAAGACTATTTTTCTGTCGGTTTCAATGCCGACTTCTGGAATGATATCCCAACAGTGTTTAAAATGTTTAAAATATCTTTCTGTGGTCCTCTCAATTTACAAATTACTGTAATGTTATGCGGAAGTATTTATCGAAATCTGTAGTGTTATTTCCTAGAACTATCTGCTCCGGACATTAGGCAATTTCCATCCAAAGTCATAAATTTCTTGAGATTTCCGTACTGTGCACTAATTACTACCTCATACGTAAAGTAATTAGAAACACTTACTCATTTACATTTGCCATATGTCAAAGAAGTCATTTGTTTAGCATTTTTTTGCATTTGTTAAACATAACATGGCATCTATTATAAGATATTAATTATTGCAATTAATCAGTTACAAGATTACCTTAAAAATGTATTTAATTACAAACAAAAAGAATTAAATAGAACAGAAATATAACAGTTCTGTAATAGAATGTGGCAATTATATGCCGGAACTAAAAATAAAATTCAAAGCATGTTGTTGAGACCAACACGAATATGAAGCGAACATTACTTTTATATTAAATAAAAAAATTAAAAAAACAAACCAGAATGCAAAAAAAAAACGGCTGGATTCTTAGAAGCTAGTAAATAATGTTTCAAAGATTCCTGTTTACTGAGCGGGCCATGGTGCATGCGCCGACAAGTACTGACAAGATTTCTAAGTGTCCGGATACATTTGTAAGTAAAATAATATTTATTTTCGTTGGTTGGCGCCGGTTAACAAGAACCTAACGTCGCAGGCAACAATCTTTCGTTTGTACTCTAATGGTGCAATTCTGTTGCAAATCTATAATCTGCAGACGATCGTATGTAAGGACTTGTTTTATGTGTTGTTATGGACAGTTTCTTATAGATTTTGTCTGTAAGCTTACAGATTTGCCACAGAATTGCACGATTAGTTTATACAGCAACACATACTTAGGCATTTTGCAAGTGGTCATTCTTTCAAGATTCGAAGATCAATTTCGTACGTATATTCTTATTTTATCCAGCATGGGTATCAGATATTCAATTCTCTTTTCCCTTATAACTTCATTGCACATAAGCGCATAAGCACATTAGCCATAGGGCCAAGTCCGAGACTTCTTCATATTATTCTTTTTTAGCCTGTGGATATCTACTTCTGGATGTAGGCTTCTCTTAATTCTTTCCATTTCTACCTATCTTTGGCTAACTGGTGTCATTTTCTTCCTGCCACTTTCTTAATATCGTCGAAACATCTTTTCTAAGGTCTGCCTACGCTACGCTGAATCAGCCTTTTTCTCCAGTTTACTACTCTATGGGCATATCGACTGGGGTTTTACCTGGCTACATGTCCTGCCCAGCTCCATTTAAGGTTTGCTACACGCTCTATTATATCACATACACTCGTGATATTTCCATAGGTCTTAGGACAGTTCTTAAGCCTGGTTTGTAATAAATACATAACATAGCCATAGCACAAAGATCACAATAATCTCTTTGTTCAGTTTATTACAAACTGATGCCCAATGCAATAAAACCTTTTGTGAATTCCCATGGATATGCACATGCCTTATGTTATGCATCTATTATAAACCAGACTTTAGTCTGCTCGCCGATTTTACTGTAATAGCAGTATTTTCTAGACTGTATGTAGCAACAGGGAAAATACATGTGTTATATACTTTAACCATGAAATTTATGGAAATATCCAGATTATTTAATATAAAACTTAATCTTCCAAAGGCAATCCAGCTTGCTCTTATTCAACGGGTAATTTGCATTGTTTGATTACTTTTGCCCAGTCGGAATAAATGTCCAAGGTATACGTATTCTGTAACGGTCGGAAGAAAAAGTTTGTCGATAAATATTAGGTGTACCAGAAAGTTCTTTCGTTTTTATTATTAGTGCAGTATGTGAACTAGTCACGACTTGTTCGCTGAATTGCGCATACATCTTTTGCGTTTTGGTTAAACTCTGTACCTTTGAGTACCTAATTATTGTTTTCGTTTAATTTTAAACGATTACATTTTAAAATGGCGGAAGAATTTCCATCAAAACATTTCTTACGCTGTTTAATGTTTCATGAGTACCATACAAATAATTCTGCTACAGTTGCTACAAAAAATATTTGCATTGTTTATGGTGATAAACTAAGTGTAAGCACATGTTAAAGGTGGTTTAAAAAATTTAGATCAGCAAATTTATGCGGATGATGAACCCCAATCTGAAAGGCCCTATAAAGGAATAATTTATTATGAGATGTTAAAACCGGGGCAAAGTGTTAATTCTGATCTCTACTGTGAACAGTTGGATCGACTGAATCATAACTTTACCAGAAAACGGCCGGAATTGTGAATAGAATAGGAATTATTCTTCAACACAACAATTCCCGACTTCCTGCATCAAAAAGACTACGTGAAAAACTTTCCGGGCTTGGTTGGGAGGTTCTACCACACCCACCCTACTCACCAGACATTGCACCTTCCGACTATCACTTATTTCGATCACTGGAACAATTTTTAAGAAACAAGACACTTCGCGATATGAACCATGTTAAAATGACCCTTGAACAATTTCCTTCAAAAAATCAGGAATTTTATAAATCGGGAATATTTTCTCTTCCTGGTAGATGGCAGAGTGTTATAGATCATGATGGAAACTATTTTACTCAATAAAGTACATTTTTTGCTTTCGATTTGTTTTTATTTTAATAACCAAATAAACGAAAAAACTATCCGGTACACCCAATATTTGCCTGATGTCATGGCTCATTACTTTTGTTTTGGCTAAGTTCATATTTAGGCCAATATTTTGAAGCTGTGCAGAGCTCATGCAACATTAATTGCAGATCCATGATATCATAGCTAATCAGAACAATGTCAACAAAACGAAGACGTTAGTCGAAAGACTAATGGCTAATAAAACAATAACATTTTAAAAAAACATGCGCTACTTTTTTTTACATCCATAACAATTTTTTGCTGCACGAATTTTACATTTATTATTTAATCTTAATTATATCACAGCCTAAGTATTTAAAACTTAATACTCACTCTAGAATGAAGTAATTTCTTAAAATTTAGTACTTATCGGTTACATTCCGACAAAAGCCATCATGTTGGTTCATCAAGACATGAAAGCATATTAAAGTAAAAAGGTTAAGATATCTTTTAAAACCTCTAAAATCACATATAATTATTCTTTATTGTAAATAATATATCATCCAATTTATACCTCCAGCGTGTTATATGTTTTTCATATCTCTATAAGCAGCGCTGACCTAAAAAATATATTTGATATATGTATATCGAGTAACCGAATGACGACTACAAATGATACAATTTGCAGACTGACATATCGTACCTTATGAAAAATAGAAAAGTAAAGTGCATGGATATCCTTACCTCCCATTGCTAGCAATCTCATATTAACTGGACGACAGCTGCGCTCTCCGAATAAAGGGGATTATGTTGCTCATTGCCCCACTTACTGCAAAGTATTACGGTGAAATTGCACAAAGAAAATCATATTTCAATTAAGTAATGCTCGTAATTAGGCTACACTGAAGAGAATGAGGATTAGGGATTAATATCTATTATTAAAGCTAATATTGTGGTTTAACCATTGAATATAATTTATGTAATTTTAATATACTATAGAAAATATATATACAAGTAATATATACTTTCTCAGATATAACAATGGTCTGAATCGAAATTCCTCTATCTGGTACGTTCATTGTTAAAGATTTTCACAAATTAAAGGGTATATAATCAAAAGTGTCTAACAAATTCAATTTTAAAGTGACTTTATTTATTATGAAATCGGTCATAAGTTGTATAGTTATTTATGTTATTAGTTTGTAAAGGAGGTCTCATCAGGCGAGTGCGAATTTTCACACGATGCATCAACTGAGTGCCGAAAAAGGTAGCACGAGATTGAAAAGAGTTCTTTACACATGTCTTGCATATAACATTTTTCCCAGTAAAAATATTAACAATAAATTCAAGATAATTGTGTAAAATTTAATTAGATTCCACCATATTGGTATTAAGTACCAAAATTCCACACATTATGGCACACCAGTGTCAACAATGTTTGATTTTTAGGGATTTGTAGGTATGACCAAAAAACCCTTATACCGTCATTTTGTCGTCTGTCTGTCTGTCTATCTGTCTGTCTGTCTGTTCGGTAAAAGTTGTAGTCAAACGGCTAAACCTAGAGACTTGAAATTTGGCATGCTTATACAACTCTTTACCCGCACATAGGAAAAATACTAAAACATCTAAAAAACATGTCCCACTAAAAATATAAACAAATATGTGATCATCGAAAAAAAAAGCTTTTTTCCTTTTTTATTTTGTTTAAATTATTTTGTCAAAAATCTAGTTATATTTTGGCAAATGTTACATTTAATTTTAAGTGCGTAAATTTAATAATCACTTGGCATTGTTGGAATTATATTTTCATTCTATGTGTTATGTATACGAAACCAGAGGGGCGGAGCATATGACTTAAAACAACCAATGGAAGCCATCAATTTTCAAAATCTTAATGAACCTTGATATATAACAAAAATACTGCACATATTTAGAAACCTAAATAATGGTATTAGGTATTCGAATTAAAATTAACAAAAATATATTTTAACATAAAATTTGTTTTTAAAGCTCTTAGATTTATAGACGAAAAATTATTTTAAAAATGTCGTTCATTTTGCCGTGATTACTACAAAGCAAAATTTGTACTACACACTCAGCATGCCGCCTTCACTTATTATATACCTGCGAAATCCTGAAATGTGTGAAAATTCACACTTCACATCAATTTTATAGAATTAGGACTGTTGATTACCATGACAACATAAGATTGCAGACCGGTAGCACATTGTTTGTTATTTAGAATTTAAGGGTTTTAATCGAATATTATAGTTATTTACTAAACTTTCGTAACAACAACAAATAATAACAACAAACTTTTAACAACAAGTATTTTATAAATTATTATTATAGATTTATTGATGGCAGTGTTTATAACATGAAAATGTACATTTAATAATTTTGGCATTGACAGTTGGTTACCATGGTAACACTTTACGCACAAGTGCTTAAAAGTACCATTTTAGACACTGTAATAAGTGAGTTAAATGCCTACTTTAAGAACGATGATGTTTATATACCAAATTTAAATTAGAAAGTTACTGTAACTCGCAAAAGATAGTGCTAGTTGTAAATTACATACGCAGGTAAATTTAAATAAACAATTTTTCTTTAAAATAATAATATTGGCACTTAGACACTTTTGATTTTATGCTCTTCAATTATACACAAAATTTAATTCATTAATTATATCTATGCCTAAATTGAGTTTTTTTTCGAAGCCCTTGATATATGTAATATATCCTGTAATTATACAAACTGATATTAATTAATTTTACTAAATTATTCAAAGACCTTCAACGAAATTTGGTATGGCTCATTACTAGGGTTTTTGTTTGGCTCCAGTTTTTCCAGTAATCATTACCTTTTCTACTGTACGTCACCATATCTGTCTTAATCAATTTAAATATTAAAATAAATAATGAATATCTAAAATCAGAAAATGAAACAAAATTTTTAGGCCTGTACATAGATGAACATTTAAGTTGGAAAGCCCACTGTCAAAAACTACTAAAATCATTAAATTCAGTTCAATTTCAAATAAAAAATTTAAAAAATATTGTTGGTCATGAGACAATTATTAAATTTTATTACGCACAATTTTATAGTAGGCTTAAGTATGGTATATGCTTCTGGGGATCATCAACTATGGCAGATGACATATTTATTTCCCAGAAAAAAATAATACGTTGTATAGCAAACAAAAGACGCACTGAATCATGCAGACCACTTTTTGTAAAATACAAATTATTAACAGTTCCTGGTATTTACATCTTAGAGTTGCTGGTCTATGTATTTAAAAATCAAATATACTTTGCTCGCCATTTGAACCAGCATTCATATAACACCAGAGGAAAAGATTGTTTCAGAACTCCAGCAAACATGCTGGAACTGACAAAAAAATCACCCAAAACTGTTAGTATTAAATTATTTAATTCACTGCCATTTCATGTCAGAAATGAAACGCAGTTTGCTATATTTAAGAGGAAGATTAAGGTATTTCTTATAGAGCATTGTGTATACTCAATGAATGAATTTTTGAAAATTTGTAAGGACTGGTGTAATGCCAATGGGGAACATTAATTTTGGGTAATTTAATATATGATTTTGTTGTTTTATTAATTGCATAACTTGTATTACTGATCAAGATCTGTGTAAAATTGTAAACTTATGTACTGACATATCCTACATGCAGTCCTGCATTTAAAGGATTAATAAATATTATTATTATTATTATTATTATTATAAAACTGATCCAACAATCCAATGATCTTGCAGTGTTGTTTATTTCTCGACTGAAGATTTATTTTTCTGTTTGCCCTGTAAGCTGACAAATATCTTTATTGGGTATAGTGTTTGGCCAATGGATACCAACTATAGTTTTTGAGGATTTGTAAATAAATTTTAGTTAACCATAGTAACCATAGCCTCGCTAGGACTCGCATATATCAGGAGAGGTAAAACATTTTATTAAAGTTATTGAGGAAGCTTAAATCACAACAATTGATGTTGAAATTGACACAGTAGTAAAGTAATCAAACCAAAAAACGAATTTAAAAGTTTATCTTTAAATTTTTGCTTTTTCGTTCTGAATATTGGTCATTCCGAATGTTGGTATGTGCAGGGACTACGAAAGTATGGCTTATTTATCCATAACCTCTTGGTTTGATGAGTTTTCAAGAAGAAATATCAGCAAAGTTACTATAGGTATAACCGACATGTATGGGTCAAGCGTTCATAGCTTTTTGATCTTTCAATATCGGCTCTTCCTATCACAGAAAATGGCACCTTGCCCGTTACCATTCGAAATAGATGTTTGTATGTAACTCTGAATCATTTCTTTACATTAGCAAATTGGGAGATTATTTTTCTTCTGAGACTTTTTTTTTCAGGCACTTATTTCTTTCTTTGGGTGACATTTTCAATACTGACTTAGTTAAACCAGACGATTAAGTGTATGCTTCTGTAAATCCATATTTTAAAAGTTTTAACATGCTTTTAGATGATTTTTCACATATTTTCTATGCATCCATACCATACATAATCATCATCAGCATTTGTCCTCCTTCTCATGCTCAATAACCGCCTCCAATCTCCTCGATCCTTTGCTAGTTCTCGTGTTACTAAAACCCATGATTCTTATATCTGACTCAACAATAACCTTTCATTTCAGTTTTGATCTTCCTTTGGGTTTTTTAAGTGCTGCCGAGTATTCGATTGTAGACTAACAGTAGAGACAGTGTGAAGGACGCTATTAATATGTGCCTAAAGTAAATCAACAAAAAAATATATTATTTTTTTCTGAAGATGATCGGAAATGTTGTATCACATCATACTTTTATTTATATTCTGAAATTTTTGTTTTTGACGGACGGAAACTCTTAAAAACAAAATTAATTGACAAGGCTGTCGGCTTCTTGATTTCCTGTCATTTTAAATTGAAACCAGTAGTCAAACTTGTTCACGCACAAAAAATATAATGGGTTGTTTTGATCATTGCGTAACAATTTGTCAAAAGAATATTAAATGTATTTGAATTTGGATTCATTTTGAAGTCCTAATTTGAGTCCTAATTGATGATTCAATATTAAGCAGATAAGTATCTTAAAAATTAAATTGAAGGAAATATCAAACACACTATACAACTTGGGAACTAATCAGCTTAAACGCAAAGGTATATGGCTCATGCATTTTTCCGATCGCAACCTACAGTTTGGAAGCAATGAGTTATACGGTTAAATGTGTTAGTCAATTAAAGATCCAATCAGCGAGTCATGAAACGTGCGATGCTTTATGTAAGCGGGAAGCATACATTGAAGAACGAAGATGTTCGTAAAAAAACAGTATCTGTGATACTGGAACAGAATTGCATCCTTTAAATGTAACTGGGTTAGTCTTGTAGCTGAAGTCTCTAACTTGGTAGAACTAAATAAAGATGGTTAGATGATATAAAAAAGTAGCAGGTAGCAATTAACTAAAAATACAGAAGCCTAGAAAGGAGGTGACTATGTTAGGTAACCTATGTTCAGGAATCTAAATATTTAAGGCTGAAACAAGAAGATAAAAGAAGAGTCGAGGTAGAATCAAACTCTGAGATGAAAGTCCAGTATCTAAATGATCATTTTTTCGGAATGTCTTTTATGGTGAATTTTACAATAATAAAATATTATTTGCTTTGGAAATTAAGAAATGAGAGATAAGTTGTTATTTAGTTACCTAAAAGTTGTTATTTAGTACTTTAGTTGATTAAAAGTTATTATTGCGGTACCCCAGGAGCTTTAATGACAGACTTTTGGACCAGGAAATTCTTACTGGACCTCCCGAAAAAAAAAAAAAAATGTAACGAAAAAAAGTGCCAGGTCTCTACGGGGCCCTTGGCAGCCACCGGTTGTAACTGATCTGACCAGCTTAACTCGCCATTGGTTCCAAAGATAATCATTATAATAATCAGTCAGCACTGTTCGAAAAAATTGCTTCTGTCATTGACATTCTCTTATAAAATTGCAAAGTTGCCTAATTTAACTAAACTCGTAGTTGTTATAGTTCTCAAAATAGCTATAGTGGACAAATTATAATAAGGATGTTCATTATACAGTACCGGGGGTGTAGAAACAGGTCATACAACTTTTTTTTTTTTGTCATATTCTACATAGGAATTAAGAACCTATTATTAACTGAATTATTGATTCCATAAGTTTACAATTTCATTGGATATTTTTAGTTGTTTTTTTTTTGCATTCTGACTTTGAATTTTAACCTACCGCATCACCAGTGAATTTATGAAATTTTTCTCTCGTACCAAAATCACATCGAATATGTTATTTATTTGATCGTTGTGGCCCATAAAGTGTTGTTATCGACGCTTATGACCGAGCATGTAGTAGGCAATTTTTATTAAATTTGCCAACAACCGATTTGCGATGACAAGAAGAATACAAGGGAGGGAAGAAATCGTTAGATGTAATTGGTTAGCGTGATAAACAGCTCTCTTAAAGTTAAGTGGGCGATAACTCGAATGTACACAACGCCAAATGTAATGTGGTCGTTTAAATAACGACATAATAAACACAAAAAAATGTATGGACAAAAAATTTATTATATCTGACCACTTAACTGTTTCGTCAAATTATTTTTTTGTACTTTTTGTTCTACTCGTCCAAGTAATTATGGAATACTACAAAGTAAATAAAATGATCACAAAGGAGACAATAAAATAATTCTTAAGATAATTAACATCATAAGAAAAAGAAATGGCTCTTATCAGACAAGTGACATATATAAAACATAAAACAGAAAATTAAATTCGCAATAAGCTTTTTTGTAAGTTTCTAAGCATTTTTCTCGTCTTTAAATATAGCACCGAATTTCCAAAAATTAGTTATGTGTAGCGTGGTTTCGTGGTAAAGAGCTTGCGTACAGCTCACAAGGACGCGGGTTCAAATGTTGGGGACCACTTAGATATTTTAATACTTTGCAGCCAGCTTTAGGTCAATTTAGCTTAAAATATTTAGTGCTTAAAATGATTAGCTATTTATATGAGATGATAGATCCGATACAAACGTTTGGCTCACCACATGTATTGTTAGAGTATGGCACTGGGTGGCAACCCTATCCTCATCCCATATTCCATCCACTATAATCGTCTACTTCTAAACCTAAATGATACTTCGGATACAGATATGTTTTACCATTAACTTGTATGGGACATAAGATTTACCGTGGTGTATTTTTTTTAAATTCTGTCGCTTGTTTGTGTGTGTGTGTTTTTTTTTTAAAGTTCATATTTATGTCCTTCGCTACTAAGACAGTTCGCACTTTTCGCAGACTTACAAGGTGGTTTTGATAGAGAGAAGATGATAAATTGGCTGAGAAAATTAGGCATAGCTAAGCATCACGTGAACAAAATAGATGAAATATATGAGGAGACATACAGCACAATTAAAGTAGGAGAAGAAGAAAGTAAGAACTTTTGGACAACACTAGGAGGCAGACAAGGATGTTCACTTAGCCCACTTCTGTTCACGATTTACTTAGCGGATCTTGAAGATAATCTCAGGAAGGGACAGGCTGGAGGAACTGTGCCAGAGAAAAGGAAGTTATGGTCCCTGTCATATGCAGACGATCTGGCAATACTCGCAAGAAATAAATAAGAGATGGACTCACTAATTCTAAGGCTCCAGAAATATCTGGAGAAAAAAAGTAAGATCCTAAATATGAATAAGACAAAGATAACAAGATTCACAAAAACTCGAGGTAGAGAGCCCAACGAAAAATTTCTTTGGCACAAGATAGAGTTGGAAAAAAATAAAATATTTAGGATATATATTTCAGAAAAAAAGGGCAGAACAGTGAGCGCATCAAAGAAGTGACAAAAAAAGCGAACAAGGAACTAGCACATGTATGGGGTATTGGACAGAGAAAAATCAAAAACAGCTTCAAATATAGAATGTTACTCTTTGACAGACTCATAGTCCCAATTATTCTGTATGGAAGTGAAATTGGACTGAAAAGAGTATGAAAAAGTAGAGCAAGTCCAGTACAAATACATCCGATGGGTACTGGGTGCAGATAAAAGAACTCCTATATATATTCTGTTAAAGGAAGCAAATAGATTTCAATTAAGCACCGAGGCAGGAAAATGGGTCATGAACTATGAAGACAGAACCAGAAGAACACCATGGAAAGAATTAGTGCCTGAATGTTGGGAAGAGATAAGGGAAAAGAAGAAAGAAATAGAACAAGAAATAAATGGGAAGAACAAAGACAGGAATATCATCAACAAAAGGGATACTCAACAGAGTACATGATAAAAGAGGCAATTATTATACGAAATAAAGATATACAAACGCAAATTTAAGGGTGGGGGGGGGCATGAGGGTCTGATAACCACATTTTAAGCATATTTTTGTGATTTTTTTTCAAATCTATGGTTAAATATTAATTTTCAAACTAAGTACATATATAAAGTATGTTTTGAAGAATACAAAAATATTTTGAAGGCAAAATATGGCGAAATGAGCCAGCTGTGGCAAATCTTCTCAGACTCCGGGAAAAAAATTACCTCGGCAAACTCATAAACTAACAACATCTTTTTGGATTTTTGATTTCAGATGATCCAGTGACGAGTTATGCTGGTCACCGCAAAATCTAATTTTTTTCCCGGAGTCTGAGAAGATTTGCCACAGCTGGCTCACTTCGCCATATTTTGCCTTAAATTTTTTTGTGTCTTCTTCAAAACATACTTTATATATGTACTTAGTTTGAAAATGAATAAATTTAACCATAGATTTGAAAAAAATTCACAAAAATATGCTTAAAATGTGGTTATCAGACCCCCCCCCTTAAAAGGGAGAAAATACTTAAATCTACTTATAACCCCAGATACAAATTTCTTTAGACAAACGACCTTTCATATTACCTAGCAAAAACAAGAAAAACCTGCAAATTATAGCTAGATTTCGCACTGGAAATGAAGAGAGGGGTAACGATTACTGGCTGAAAACGGAGCATAGAATATGCAGAATGTGCCACAACGCAGCAGAGAACATGGGCGCTATGGCTAAAAATTATTTAATTTTCGTAAAGAACGCGTGTACCAAATGGCATTCAATTGCACAGGGCTGCGAAGGTTGGCCGCTTTAAATAATATATGGTAATTTTAATTGATAAGTGGTGATAATGCTAGAAAATACCACACTTTAAAAATTGAGGTCTTATTATCTATTACTCATATTTAGTAGGGCCGAATGTAAATATTGCAGTTGTCTTAAGCTTCATATAAATAAACAATGATTATACTTTTTTAAACTCTTACATATCAAAAGTGTTGAGTGATAAAAATCACATTCATGCGGTAACGTCAAAAATCATGCATTAAACATAGTTCCATAGGACACAAGAGAAAGGCTACAAGGCGTACTTTTGTTCCCTGAGTAGTGTTCTTAGTAAGTAAATAATTAAGAATTGCCTTTATCATAAAAAATTCACCAAATTTTAACACGTTGTTTTTACGTGTTTTTGTCAAAATATAAGTTTTGAGCCCCCCCAAGAGCCTCAAAAACCCCAAACCATATGGTAGTTATGGGTTTTTGGGTAAAAATATAAGTGAGGACTTTTTTTTAGCCGCCCCTAAGAAAAATTCTTGGGTGCGCGTTCGATCTGATCATTCATTTCTTCGGTACATGAAATACTGGAATCCATAGATCAGGTAACTGTAGAGATTTTATACAAAAATTTATATAATTGTATAAAAATAAACATCACAAATCAAAAATCTAACTATTTTAGAGTATTTCTTCAATGACATATTTTTGTTTAATGCTCAAGTATTGTTTTTTAAACATCTTTTGTTAAAGCTACAATTGAATCATCAACCAAATATTTCTACGCAAATTACCAAGTAATTTGGTTGAAACCCGAAACATCTTATTTACCAAACATCAACAATTTCATTCAAAATGTCTAAGAATTTAACATTCGGTGAAGTACAATGACGTCATAGTGACGTGACCTCTGCTTGGTCAAGTGTGTTGCAGAAGCATACAATAACTTGAAATTGTGGGTGGGTGGATATTGAAACAGTCAAGTGTTGTCTGCGAACTTACCCTTATCTGTTTTAGCTGAGTCCGAACGAGCTCGGCACGGGTCGCCTGGTCGGGACCAACCACGGGAAACGAACCCATGTACTGAAACAAATAATTACAAACATTAATTTACATATTACTGCAAATAACCGACCTAACTATTTACTAATGATAAAATATATTATAAGTTTTATTAACTTCTACCACATATCTTTTCCTTTCAATATTTATGGGTCAGGAAAGCGTTATATCGCCACACATGTCTCTTCTATAGAAACTGTGGATAAACGGTAGGATCTAGGGCAGTGTTCTGTAGCCTTTGACTACTTTCCGTCCACTTTTAACTGCCGTGAGGGTAAAATTTCCTTACCCCCCCCCCACTTATATTTAAAATATACAACGCTTTAAGCCTGGTGTATTATATATACATAGCCCAAACGCATCATGGTATGAAGATCAATCAATTGAGTATATTACCTGTTTATTATAAACATATATTTGTATTATAAACAGAAGAGTGATACTAATTTTCTTCAGCTTACTACTCATGCAATGCGTTTGTGCCATGGATTTATTATGAATCAGGCTTAAAGTATATTGTAAGTTACTCTTTGACTGTCCAAGGAGACCTATAGAACTGTAAGTTATTTTTTCCACGAGTATATAGATATACGTTCATTACAGGCGTGTCAGTGATCAGTAAATGTAGCACATTCCCCGTTCCTTTTTTATTATACACCGCTGACCTGTTACGTAATGAGCTTATTACGTAACAGGTTGAGCTCATTACATAACAAATTCAAGCAGCAATGGACGATCGTTTCTAGCCAACGTAATAAATAGGTTGTATATGTCAAATTATTTTTAGTTTGTGAAGGAAACCGGATTAAAATTAAATAATACAGTTAAGGTTGTCGAATTTTGAAAATATATTTTTTAGTAGAGGTGATATTGGTCAGTCAGTTAATTACATGACGCATGTATTGTTATTTTATCTGAATTTAGATTCCATACGACACGTACATTACCGTTGCTAGGCACCATTACGTAATAAATAGGTTGAAAGCAAATTATTGTTAGATTTTAAAGGGATAGATTTTAAACTGAATAAAAATTAAAAATTAATAAAGTTATAGTCGTTGAAAAAGCATAGTATGAAACTTGCATGGAATAGAAATGTCTCACTCGTATGAATTGCCCTACTCCCCTGTGGATTGTGGCGCAACTTTCATACTCGTGTGAAATGGCCATCATTCCATGCGCGTTGCATAATATACTATTTTAATATTGGCTAAGAATAAAATATTATCAATTGTCTTGTTACTTTATTTTTGTTATATTTGTCTCAAACATCTTTTTAATGTTATGTCTCAAAAATCATTTGTTATACAATCATGGTCACCAGACTGAAAATAGGACATAGCTTGCTTACACCATTATAATGACACATGACGGTTACAGACAGATATTAGAAGTACAATACAAAAATCAATGTAAAATGCATCATCACCGAATGTCGCAAATATGAGAAAGAAAAAAAAAGATACAAGATCTCAAACAACGTCTGTGAAGCTTTAGGTGACAACCCAGAAAAATTAATATTCCTATCTATATTAGTAAAAAAAAAAATCGGCCTCATATTTGGTTGCTACACGTTACAGATAATTATAAGACAATATTCGCAATGTATATATATATATATATATTGCGAATATTGTCTTATAATTATCTGTAACGTGTAGCAACCAAATATGAGGCCGATTTTATATATATATATATATATATATATATATATATATATATATATATATATATATATATATAGGGGGGCCGCAGACAATATTTACGTTATTTTGGGAGGTCCCATGCCAGAAAAGGTTGGCATTTACCCTTATAGTATTTCCATTATCTCTATTATTTCTGTTTACTGATGTTTACTATTATACTGATGCCGTTGAAATAGATTAAAATATTTGTGCTTTTCTCTATTAAACTACTAATGACTAAACAAATCCAATAATGTTGGTAGATATAAGCATCATTAACATACAAAACTGTTAATTCTCTAAATTAATAATACAGAAATTACTAACTTTGATTTTATATCTACCCATTTATATTGAATATAAATTTGTTTTATACAATTTCTCTATTAAGGAAAATAATATTGCGATCACATAGTCAAGTGTTTGCACGAGCAGATGTACATTTCTAAAATACTTGAATGGTAGCTAATAATACAGAATATTCGACATATTCTACACCGCTTGCATACGAACTAATTAGTCTACTCTAAAATAGATCTGAAAAGGCAGATGTTCCATGCAATCTGTTCGTTTTTAACTGTGAAAAATGTAATGTCCTACTCTACAAATGAACGGCACATACCAATTAGTTTCGAAGTTCATTAAAATTTAATAAAGTTCCTTGGACAATATACTAGTTGAAAAGAACAATAAAACCAACAGAACCAATCTTTTCGGGAGAATTGTCAATAATATCACGCTTATGATCGATAACAAACACAATGCACTTATAGAAGAAGAATACGATGAATTTCTTTCACATATAAGAGAATAGAATTACAATTCAATATTGAGGAAAAATTCACAAGGGCTCAAGTCAGGTGAATAAGGAGGCTGAGGAGCCACAGGAATGTTTTTACTGGCCAAACACTCGTTTATTGAAATTGCTGTGTGGCAAGGCGCATTGTCGTCATTTTCTCATCCTCAATTCATTGGTCAAAATCTGATGAACGGTAGTGTGAGTCAAATTCAGATCTTCCCTGATCATTCTAACTGTCAACCGACAATCTGAACGCACAGGATCCCGGATTCTGTCGACATTTTCATCGGTTCTTGAAGATGAAGGCCTTGCGCTGCGTGATTCATCTTCAATCAACTCTCTTTCTTCTGAAAATGTCTTAAACCACCAATAAACCTGGGTCCTTGACAAAACACTGTCTCCGTAGGCCTGCTGAAGTTTTGCAAAAGTTTCCGTTGTACTGTGTCCAAGTCTGAAGCAAAACCTGACAGCACAGCGTTGCTCGAAATGAGTGCCCTCATCAATATTGTCTCCCTCAAAATAACTTCATTGGGAAGCTTCACAGCGCTGGAGACGGTTCTTCCAATTCTCATAGCAGTGCTGGAACTCGGAGACTGGAATAGCTTTCAGCTGGTCGGTTACGGACGGTTGAAATTTTTCGAGTGTCCCAAATTGACGTCCCTTGAGGTGATTTTTCAATCTTGAGAAGAGGAAAAAATCACAAGGACTCAAGTCAGGCGAATAAGGAGGCTGGGGAGCCAAATGTTTTTACTGAACAAAAACTTATTTACTGAAATTGCTGTGTGACAAGGCGCACTGTCGTTATTTTCTCATCCCCAATTCATTGGTCAAAATCTGATGAACGGTAGTGTGAGTCAAATTCAACTCTTCCCCGATTATTCTGACTGTTAGTCAACAATCTGAACGCACAAGATCCCGGATTCTGTTGACACCTTCACCGGTTCTTGAAGATGAAGGCCTTCCGCTGCGTGATTTATCTTCAATCAACTCTCTTCCTTCTGAAAATGCCTTAAACCACCAATAAAGCTGGCTGCTTGACAAAAGATTGTCTCCGTAGGCCTGCTGAAGTTTTGCAAAAGTTTCCGTTGCACTGTGCCCAAGTCTGAAGCAAAACCTGATAGCACACCATTGCTCGAAATGAATGCCCTCATTTTTAGAACGCACTAGAAAAAACAGTTTCACGAAAAAAATCGCTACGGACAACAAAATTACTCTAGTGAGTTCAAACTTGGACTGAAGGCGTATCACATGTTCACCTGCCGGCACTCCAAGTCTCGCGTCCCAAATGTTGCTAGATCAAACGCTATGTCCGGTTACTTAATTTACACACCTCGTATAACTTAAAATAGAGCTTTTAAAGTCAATCACAGTTTAGGATTCACACTAACCCATCGGAAAACTATTCTCAGGGCACTATTGTGCAGTAATACCAATGTCTTTTATCGCGGAACCCTAAATTTTATAGGTGGAACCCTAGGGTTCCGCAAAGCATAAGTTGTGAACCACTGAGCTAGACAATAAATAAAATATTTTACAAATATTTACATTGTTTCTATAAAAAAACTAAATCTAATTGTAAATAGAATTTTTTTATGGTTGGCCTGGTAGTAAAATTTAAGTTAAACCTATTTGAATTAGAATTTCAGAACAGTTTGATTATATTCCCGTATCTTTAATTCAATTTCAAACGTTTTAACCGTCTTCAAATCTTGATCCTCTTAAATCACATATTACCAAACACATTTTCTATTTATATGTATTACATTTTTTTCTAGTGATTAATTCAACATAAAAACTCGGAATATTCATCTGCATAATCAGATGAGAAACAAGTCACACAAGAATAAACTAACTTATCATTGATAACTGGATTAAAATTTCTTTTAGGAAACTAGTTTTAGCCGTAAATTTAGTTGAAAATAAGTTTTGGTAGACGTTAAATTTAAGCTTCTTTGATAATTATGTTGGCTCAGTTCTGAAACTGGCAGAAATCAATGTCATGTTCACTGTCTACTATAATTTGCATTAACTCTATTTTGCAAACAATTTGCAAAGATAACTTTAAAATGTAGTCTGGTCTGGTAGATTTATTTTTTTTGCAAATATAAAACAGTTTAGTTGGAATATTATTTATAAATAATATATATATTTAGGGTTTTGTAGGTATGACCAAAAAACCCTTATACTGTAATTTTGTCGTCTGTCTGTCTGTCTGTCTGTCTGTCTGTCCGTCCGTCCGTCCGTCCGTCCGTCCGTCCGTCCGTCCGTCCGTCCATCCGTCTGTCTGTCTGTCTGTCTGTTTGGTAAAAATTGTAGTAGCTAAACGGCTAAACCTAGAGATTTGAGATTTGGCCTGCTTATACCACTCTTTGACCCGCACATAGGCAAAATACTAAAACATCTAAAAACATATCCCCTTAAAAATATAAACAAATAAATGCTCATCAAAAAAAAAATTTTTTTTTTAATTTCAGGAGTAGGGTATTAAATGAAATCCCTTAGTACATGGATTTACGATCAAAATTTTATTTTTGCAAAATAAATTATATTTATGCGGTTTTACCCCAGATGGTTTAAGCTAAAAATATGAAAAAATTCTAAGTAATGTACATTATGTAAGGAATAGTACAACAGGAATTTTTGATCAGATTACGTTTTCAGAAAATAAAACATTTTTTGTGTTTTTTTTTTGGTGACGATGCACAAAAGTTATAGTTATGTAACACACTATACTAGACGGCGTATCCTGGTCTAATGGTGTGCTTGCTCACTTGTTACGCAGCAAATTAGGGTTCTCTCCCGGGCAGAGGACACAATTTTATTTTTTGTTTTTTTTTCCCTATTTTTATTTTGTTTAAATTCTAGTTATATTTTGGCAAATGTTGCATTTAATTTTTAAGAGCGTAAATTTAATAACCAGTTGGAATTGTTGGAATTATATTTTCATTCTATGTGTCATGTATACGAAACCAGAGGGGCGGAGCATATGACTTAAAACAACAAATGGAAGCTATAGGCGCAATTTTCAAAATCTTAATGAACTTTTGTTACATGTAAAACATACTGCACATATTTAGAAACCTAAATAATGGTATTAGGTATTCCAATTAAAATTAACAAAAAAATATTTTAACATAAAATTTGTTTTAAAGCTCCTAGATTAACAGACGATAAATTTTAAAAATATCGTTCATTTTGCCGTGATTACTACAAAGCAAAATTTGTCCTACACACTCAGCATACCGCCTTATTATATACCTGCGAAACCATGCAATATGTGAAAAATCACACTTCACATCAATTTTTTTAATTGTTTACGAATTATTAAAAATCTCAAAGACACAGATTGTAAGGCTGTGATAGCAAACCTTTTTCCGCAAAGGGGTCAAAATTGAACTTGAACTTATTTAATGACTAAAGCTAGTTTTACACTGTTCAATTTATTGATCAATATTTTTGTGAATTAATTGAACAATTTATTGGTAACCTTGAAAATAAAAGGACCACTTTACACACATCAATTTATTTATAATTTTCTTTGAAAACTTTTACATTACCGACTGTAAAACATGTTGATATATTTATCAAAATGAAAATATTGAAAAAATCTACACAAAATTACGAGCTGTGAATAAAAACAAAAGAAATCACTTGATGATGGTGAATTACAACGTTTGCGGTTCTGTCACATTTGAAAACGAAACACATAACATACATTTCTTGGTTAAGCTACAACTTAACAGTTGGCAATAACTAAACAGAAATAAATATACCTAGAATTCCTTAAAAAATTTATGAAAATAGAATTTGTTCTATTTTCAAAATAAATTGATCAATTTTTTCGTCAATAAATTATTCAGTTTATTGATGAAATTTGAACACTTTACACACATAAGTAAATTGGTCAACTTTTTCAATTTATTAATTAATATTCATTGAATGACCATTTGCCTAGACTTACCATAATATTTTTTTCTCAAACCAGGACTCTTTTGAGATTTTGCTCAAAACAGAAAGTAACGCCTTCTACGCTAAGTACTTATGATTTAAAAGTGGTTAACAAAAAATAAAATTTTTAGACTATTACAAACCTTTAAGTGGAACAAAATGGAATTTTAATTTACTTAAGTTGTCACGAGCAAATTATTTAATATTAGAAGTTGGCTTTTACTAAATAAAATGATCAAAAGCTTCAATCAAACGTTAACAATTACTAGAATTCAAAATCTAGTTCCACTTAAATCAAAGAAACAAGCTATACGTAGTAATAATTATTAATGACTCTTAATTGGACATCACTTATTAATAAAAAGTTATATATTAAACATTTATCACTAGCGTGAAATATCTTTAAAAAATACTTCTATTTTTAATGAGTTGTCTAATTGCCATTTTCCGAGGCTACACTTTTTGTACTGCGTGTATATTCGGCACTTTTTAATTTTTACCAAATATCCGGGACAATATGACAAACTGGCCGGGACGCTGGGACCACACCTTCAAACCGGGACAGTCCCTGTAAAACCGGGACGTATGGTAAGCTTAAATTTGCCTATACCTGTATAGGCAAGTATAGGCAAAAGTGCATACAATAAAATAGAAAATAAATAAAATACTATTAGATTTAGAACACAAAAAGAATTGTAAATCATATCCTAATCCTATATTTTATTTTTTAAATTTTATTTATGTTCATAAACAAAAATCTATTTCAACATAAAAAACAACTAATGTTTTTCAAACTAAATCTGAAATAAATATGTTCTTTTACTTATTCTTTGACAGAAATACAAAACTAAACTGAGCAAAGGGCGATATTGTGATTGAATCTGTTCGGGTTTACACAGCGTGGTATCAACAAAAGTCGAAGTATGAGTTTGTTCGTGAGAATATACAAAACCGCAGGACGTTCGAGTCGGCCGGACTTTATATCCTGGGGCGATCGTAATTTTGTCACAGTTTTCACATAAACCCATTCATGTTCCGTCAACCAGGCAATGCCACGCATTCATCGGGAACATAAGAAATCGTTCAATAACAGTGTCGTATCAAAACGGATTTAGCTTACAAGTTGTGACAGGTTAAGTATTTTTTAAATTAGGTAGGAGATACCAATTCATTGTAGATATAAATCATATCATGGTATTTTGAAGTTAATACTTTTGAGGGTTGCCTTGTAAGAATGCTGTTGATGAGGACTGGATCAATGAACCAACATTTAAAGACTAATAATCGAAATGCTAGTGTGATTTTAAAGATAGTGATGATTGTAACTTGAGGGTAACGAAATTTTTAAATTTAAAGTCTGGTTTATAATAACTCCATAACATAAACGCATATCCAAAAAATTTTACCCTTCAAAACATCTATTTGTAATAAACAGAACAAAGAGAGTAGTGTAATTTTTATGCTTATGTTCCATATCATATCTATTATAAACCAAGCTGTAAGCCTGGTTTATAATAACTTCGTAACATAAGCGCATATGTATTGAATAATGGATTTGACTTTTCAAAACAACTGTTTGTAATAAACAGAACAAAGAGAGTAGTGCAATTTTTATACTTATGTTCCACAGCATATCTATTATAATGTACCCAATGTAGCATATCTATTATAAATGTAAAGTCAACAGCCGAGCTCATTGCTAAACCCTTAGCATACTTAATGAACTACTCTTTTGAAACAGGCGTGGTTTCTTCAGCATTAAAACTGACTAGTCATTCCAGTTTTTAAAAAGGGTGACAACCCATCTAATTTTAGGCCGATTGCTATAACTCCAATTTTTTAATAAATATATGAAGTGGGTCTGTAAAATAGAATAAAAAATGTTTTAAATAAAAATAAAATATTAACAGATAGACAGTATGGTTCTAAGTCCAATCTGTTTTTGCTCTTTTTGCTGAAGTAGTGGATATATTGGAAAAGGGGTTACATATTGCAGCTACTTTCTGCGACCTTTCCAAGGCTTTAGATTGCTTGACACATGACTTGCTACGAGATGAACTTGCGCTTTATGGAATTCGCGGTAATACACATAGTTTGATTGGCAGTTTTTTTGGAAAAAAGAAAACAAGCAGTTTATCACAACAATAAAGTTTCTAAAATTAGCGACCTTGAAGTAGGGGTGGGACAAGGTACAATTATTGGGCCGTTGCTGTTTATATTATTCATTAATGACCTTCCAAATAATGTCAATGCGTCTACGATCATTCATGGAGATGATACAACACTACCACAGTTGAAGCGACACGTTGGTTCACTTATAACAAACTGAGCTCAACTTGGAAAAAACTCACAACATGGTTTTTAGTTTAAATAGTACCGTGAATAATAATGAACTCTATAAAACCGACACATTAAAATTTTTAGGTTTCTTTTCAGATACCAAATTAAACTGGAAAAAAAACACATATTTCTCTTATGTTAACTAGTCTTACTTACGGTACAGTACTTTGGGGAAACTCAACTGCCTGACTTTGTCTTTTTAAACTTAAAAAAGATCAATCCGAATCCTTGGTAGGGTCAACAGAAGAGCTAGTTGCAGGGAAATTTTCCCAAAATTAAAAATACTTACGGTACCTTGTCTGTATTTATTAGATTTTATTTTATTTAATAACGAAAATAGTAATTTGTTGCACACAAATGGTACTGTACATAACTACAACACCACAGTTAGGTCTGACATCAGACTACCCAGAATTAAGTACAATATGTCAAAAAAAAAATCTTAATTATGTCGGAGCAGTTGTGTTCAACAAATTACCGATTAGAATTAGAATTTTGAATAATGTACATTGGTGTGTGAACCGGAATAGTACAACAGGAATTTTTGATCAGATTATGTTTTTGGAAAATAACGCATTTTTTGTGTTTTTTTGGTTGACGATGCACAAAAGTTATAGTTATGTAACATACTATACATGAAGGCGTATCCTGGTCTAATGGTTAGCTTGATCGCTTGCTACGCAGCAAAGTAGGATTCGCTCCTGGGCAGAGGAGACAATTTTATTTTTTGTTTTTTTTTTTTTCATTTTTATTTAGTTTAAATTATTTTGTCAATAACTAATAAATAATAGTAAATTAATAACCAGTAGGAATTGTTTGAATTATATTTTCATTCAATGTGTCATGTATAGGCACATTGCACATAGCAATAGGCACAGTTTTCAAAATCTCGAAGAACCTAGCTGTATAAAAAAAAAAATAGTACACATATTAATTATTAGATTATCAGAAGATAAATTATTTTAAAAATATATTTCATTTTGCCGTGATTACTATAAAGCAAAATGTGTCCTACACACTCAGCATGCCGCCTTCACTTATTATATACCTGCGAAACCCTGCACTGTGTGAAAATTCACACTGCACATCAATTTTTTCATTTGTTATGGGTTAAATTTTTTAGGTTTCAAATTTAAGTTATAAATTTATAAAATTGACGCTGGAACTTAAACTCAAACAAACCACGCAAAAATTTGCATAAACATAAATTAAATAAAACCCATGTCCAACACAAACATACACCAATTCGAAATTAGTTGTATACTTAATGCAAAAACTGTATATATTGTGGTCATTGACATTTTTATCTAAATTGTCACCAATTTTCCACAAAAGAACCTGGCATGACCTTCTAAATATTTAAATAATGTTTAAGATAATCCAGCATACCTTTCAACATTAATAGTTCATTCACCCCTCCTACATGATTCAAAATTAAATCTGATAATAAATCAATAAAACCATTGTTCCCTTAAATACAATTAAATATTATTGCATGTAATGTAGCTTTATATTATGTTTTGTGCAAGTCGTAAAATTCTTGTTTCTTGCAAATGGGATTATTTTTATATTCTTTAAAATTAGATTTAACTGTAATATAAAATGACGAGTACTGTTACTATGTTTCAAATGTTTTCAAGTACTATACACGTACATTAAATTTGTTTTAACAATATTGGAGAACATTTAAATGTAATTGACATGTTCGCTGTCTCCAATAATTCTCCAAGCATACATAATATCACTTTAGATTTGCATAAAA
This sequence comes from Liopterus haemorrhoidalis, assembly GCA_963971575.1. Classification (NCBI taxonomy): domain Eukaryota; kingdom Metazoa; phylum Arthropoda; class Insecta; order Coleoptera; family Dytiscidae; genus Liopterus; species Liopterus haemorrhoidalis. Next base: position 41,572,708 of record OZ020615.1, read on the forward strand.
CTTGGTGATAATCTATATTCTTGAGTGCTACAACCTACGCTCTTAAATTGTGTTTCTAGTTCCTATAAATGAATTTTGGAAGTGTTACTTATTAAGACAATGTGTGTTATGTTTACGGCGGTGTTTACTGTCTTCTTTTTTAGGATTTTGTAGGTATGACCAAAAAACCCTTATACCGTCATTTTGTCGTCTGTCTGTCTATCTGTCTGTCTGTCTGTCTGTCTGTCTGTCTGTCTGTCTGTCTGTCTGTCTGTCTGTCTGTCTGTCGGAACTGGTACAGGTACAAAAAAACAATATTTAAAAGAAAGGAAAAACCTAGAGGAATGAATAATCGAGTGGAGTACGTATTATAAATATTTTGTTAATTTATAAAATTAGAAAATTTCTGCAATGTTCTTTTTTTTGAGTCATTCTTATGAAATTTTTTAAATAGTTATTTCATATGAGAAAATACTATCCATTTTTAGGGTTTTGTAGGTATGACCAAAAAACCCTTATACCGTCATTTTGTCGTCTGTCTGTCTGTCTGTCTGTCTGTCTGTCTATCTGTCTGTCTGTCTATCTGTCTGTCTGTCTGTCTGTCTGTCTGTCTGTCTGTCTTTTCGGTAAAAATTGTAGCCAAACGGCTAAACCTAGAGAGTTGAAATTTGGCATGGTTATACAACTCTTTGACCCGCATATAGGAAAAATACTAAAACATCTAAAAAACATATCCCCCTAAAAATATAAACAAATATATGCTCATCGAAAAAAAAATATATTTTTTTACAATTCTGTGTAGGGTATCAAATGAAAGCCCTTGGTACGTGGATTAACGATCAAAATTTTATTTTTGCAAGATAAATTATTTTAAGGCGATTTTTGCCAAAATTGTGCAAAAAAATTTTTGTCCCACACCCTGTAGCCCAGATGGTTTAAACTAAAAATCTGAAAAAATTCTCAGTAATGTACATTGGTGTAAACCGGAATAGTACAACAGGAATTTTTGATCAGATTATATTTTCGGAAAATATCGCATTTTTTGTGTTTTTAAGTAAAATATGTAATATATTTAATCCGCTATTTAACATAGTAAACGAGTGATCCTGTATAGCACAGTGGTAGCGTTCTCGCTTAGTGAGTTGAAACTACTGTAAGAAACTGTGTTCGAATCCCGTCAATTTTTATTTTTTCAGTTTTTTTCTGCATTTTTATTTTATTTAAATTATTTTGTCAAAATTCTAGTTATATTTTGGTAAATGTTGCATTTAATTTTTAAAAGCGTAAATTTAATAACCAGTGGGAAGTGTTGAAATTATAATTTAATTCTATATTTGAAGGTATCAGAAGGCGAGGCTTATGATTTAAGCAACCAATGGAAGCCATAGGCGCAATTTTCAAAATCTTAATGAACCTTGGTACATAAAAAAAATACTGCACATATTTAGAAACTTAAATAATGGTATTAGGCATTCGAATTAAAATTCATAAAAATATATTCTGACATAAAATTTGTTTTGGCATCCCAAATAATCATCACACAGTTAATAAATACCTGCGAAACCCTGAAATGTGTGAAAATTCACACTTCACATAAATTTTTTAGTTGTTTTCCTCAGTATTGAGGAGTCGTGATACGTGCATCTACAGAGTCAGCTTGTATTTTCAATCTCGCACCATTTCTGACGGTCTTCTGCATTTCTGAGGCTGGCTTCTAGTTTAGACCCGGTATAGTCTCTTATTTGGTCTATTCATCTTTTAGAAGAACTTCCTTTTGGGTGGGTACCTTCAATTTTACCACAGACCAATTTTTTTTTTTCTAAGCTTTCAAGTGTCCTGTGTGTCACATGACAAAAATTTTGAATAATTCTTTGTTGAACACGCGTGGAAAGCCTGGTTGGAATTTGAATTTCTTCTAAAATGTGTTTTTTTTTTTTTTAGTGGTTTGTTTTTCGAATTGGACACACTGTTTCCAGCGACGGCCATTTTGATACTTGACAGCTGATTTGTGCTCAGTTTGGTTTGCCACTTCACCATGAATAGACTTACGCTTGCAAATTGTGCAAATTTATTTCGAAAATCGAAAATCAGTGCGCGAAACTTACCGTGCGCTACGTCCATTTTACGTGTCGCAATAATCGGCCATCCGCGCAAATAATTCGAATAACCATGGATCGTTATCGCACCACGCATACTCTAAATGATAACACGCATCGGCAGAGACGTCGTACAGTGCGCACCGAAGAATCAGTTGCTGCTTTTTTATTTCTTCTAAAATGATGCTGGCCAGAACGTTACAGTCAATACAGAGCCATATAAAGCCATGATTACTGAATTTTTCGTTCCCCAATTGAATGGCATTAATGTGGAAAAGCTGTGGTTTCAACAAGACGGCGCAACATGCAACAAAGCGCGCGCCTTAATCGATTTATTGAAGGAAACATTCGATGAGCGCATAATTTCGCGTAATGGACTTGTAAACTGGCCTCGTGCAAAGATCGTGCAATTTAACATTTTTGGATTATTTTCCCGGAGTATTCCGTCACACATGTGTCTGTCTATCTGTCTGTTCGGTAGAAATTGTGACCAAACGGCTGAACCTGAAAAATGGACCCTTCCTAATATTGAGACTGCAAAAAAAAAAAAAAAACGAAGATATCGTTCTAAAAATATAAACAAATATGTATTTGCCATTATGCACCAAAAATGTGCTAAATATTTTTTGTCTCACTGAAAAATCTGAAAAATCTGAAAAGTAGTAAATGTAAATTGATACGAACAGTAATACGAGGGTTGCCTCTTTTATTTCTTGATTGCGCTTAACTGTGCTGCCTCCTGGCAACTGTTGCTTATACCGTAAAGTTTGACATTTTTGCCGGTATACGTTCTCAGAACATTTTGACGTACGAGCGGTATTAGTGTTGTTTACAGTAACCTGATAAAATTCATCTCGGCTAAAAATGGAATTCAATCGAACATTTTCGAGCGTTTATTTTTTACAACTTTCGACGTGGATTAACCCAACAACAGTGCACCGATGAACCTAATTCGACTCTGGGCGATGAAGCACCATCAAGGACTACTGTTTATCGATGGTTTACCGACTTCAATCGTGACCGTAGTTCACGTAAGAACAAATCTCGTGAAGGTCGTCCGAAATCGGTTGTTGTTCTGGAAAATATTGATGCTATGCGTGAACTGATACAGCAAGATCGTCATGTGACTTATCGTGAGATTGAGGTACCCTTGGGTATTAGTAGGATCAGCATACATTCACTATTGCATCAACATTTGGCCGTCAAAAAGATTTGTTCGCGTTAGACCCACGTAATCTGTGCCTAGGCACTATTGGTGCCACAACCGGAGTGGAAAAAATGCTTCGAAAATTGGTTCGAACGCATGCAAAAGTCATGGAGAATATTTTGAAAAACAATAAAGCCACTTTTGTTGATAAATAATTGTTTCTGATCTTAAATCCCGAAATATAAAAAACAACCCTCGTAGTACGAAAAGGAATATTTGATCAGATTATATTTTTGGAAAATATCGCATTATTTGTGTGTTGGAAAAAACATATATTATTATTTTTTAAAACATGGCTTAAGTATCGTTTATACGAGGGTTGATTAAGTCAGTGAGTTTAAAATGAAAGAATTTTCTTTTACCCAAATGTGATATATTTTTCAATATAGTCTCCTTTTAGCTCGACACATTTTGCCTAATGATAATCCAACTTCTTTAAGCCTTCTAAAAAAGTACTATTTCTCGGACTCGTGTGTTTCAGCAATGATCTCTTCGTTCTATACGAATCTTTTTACAGCGAACCATTACTTCATGTTTGGAAATAGAATCTGGAGAATAAAGCGGATGAGGGAGTAGTTTATAGCGAAGTTCGACCAATTTGATCTTTGCAACTGCGGGCGAATGAGCTGATGTTTAAGTTGGACGATAGAATTGTGACTCTAGGTAACACCGTCCTGCCTGTGTCTTTTTATTCAAAGAGAGTAACTCACCACTTATCAAACTATCAGAACAAAACAAAAGAAACTCAACATTTTTTGCGAACATCGCTGTCTTAAATTTTTATCAGACAATATATTTGGAAGAAGAACCACAGATTCTGTTTACGCAGAAGGAAGAAGACTCGTATAGCTACTACGTTCGGGCCCATACATCCCATCTCTCCGTTCAAAATTTACGAGCATAAGTCGCAGTACGGTCATAAAGGATTATCTTACATCGAAATTACGACATAGCAGACATAAAAGGTTTTAAATCCAGCTGTAGAATGTTGATATTAGTGATAAAAAATAAAAAAAGTGTTTCTAGTCTCGCTTTCATGTTGTATACGACGCGTATGTGCGTTACATTTTATATTTACTGTTTGAAAATACAGCCATTTTGTTGAAAAACCGTATTTTGTTATTGAACGGTAAAACAATAACATTTGTCATTTCAACGAATGTACATGAAGGATTATTGGCTATTATTGGAAATGCATTTGGGGCTACAATTTTACATTTAATAGCAGAAAATATACGGGGTATAATATGTTATGGATTTAAAGTGTAAGATGTAAACCAGTGATTCTCAAAATGTAATCCGCGGACCCCCAAGGAACCGCATGACTTTCTCGAGTGGTCCCGAATGATATTTTAATAATACTAAATGTTGTTTCTTCCTACGTCTTAACAGTTTGATACCCCACAATGAATTTAAAAAAATATATTAATTTTTTCAGCGGCTCAAAAATATGATTATTACGAATTTAACAATAATACAATAAATAATAAAAAAATTTAACGAAATATTATACGATATATTTGGAAAAAATAATCCGATAAAATATTCCTGTTGGCAATTCCTGATTTTTCAGTATACATCAATAAACATTACTCTGAATTTTTTCAGATTTTTAAACCATAATCTCGGGAAAATGGAGTTGGGGACAAAAGAACAAAAAATAAAATTTGCTACTTAATTCACGTATCAAGAGCTTTGATTTGATACCCCACTCAAAATTTAAATATATATATATATATATATATATATATATATATATAAATATATTTGTGTATTATTAATAGTAATAATGGAATTTGGACCAGACAAATTTTTTTGTTTATATCATATGTTCATAAAAAAAACTCATTGGCTAGTTGACTTTGGATTCTTTATGAAAGTATGCTTAGATCAAGATTATTAAAGTAAAGGTTGTCTCGTAACTTGTAGTGGTGGGGGTAAATAGCGAAGCTACGCGTCATCTGTATGCTAACGGGACGTCAATCTTTGTTTATCGTACATGTTTTATACATGTGAAATTTGATTTTTGGCTATAAATATAAAAATATCGTTTAATTTTTAAATTTTCAACTAGTTTTAATTTCTCTTTTCTTCGAAAGGACTGTTTCTTCGTTCTAAATAAATTATCATACATTCATTTTTTATGTGAACAGAATAATAAGTGAAATATTTCAATATTTTAGTTTTAGGGTGTCCCCCGTAACTACCCTAATATCCAAATTGATAAAATGCATAGAATAAATAAGATTTGTTTTCTTATAAGCAATTTTTATTGTATAGTTTTTTCTGTTAAGATAGTTCTGTTTATAAAGGAAATATTTCAAGTTTTTTAGTGCCAGTTTTAACCCAGAAACACCCCCTAAGAAAGAAAGTTTTGAGATACCATGCGTATATTTGATCCTGGTTCTACTCTATTGTAACAATTTTCGTTAAAATACGTTCAGCCGTTTCTAAAAACAGACATAACCTCCAATTTTATTAATTACTATATTATTATAGCAATTTGGTTTTCTATTTTTATTTAAATATACCTAAAATTATATTTGTATTCGATTTTATTGTTATTTATTTAGTATAATACAAATACCCATCACCTTAAATTTTATATAAATCAGTATAATATTTCCTTAGGTTTTTATTTATAATTTATTCAGTACAACTGTCTTGAAATAAATATCAATTATGAATATAGTCAATAAAAATATTTAAAAACGTGCAACATCTATATTAATTTTGTATGAAAATTTGCACTCATAACCTCTAAAACAGAAATTACAAGATGTGTTGCTGTAAGAATCCGACAGACGATCATTTTCCATGGCCTGCTGCAAGTTTTTTATTTAATGAACAAACATTGTTTAAGGTGATATTGTTCACTTCTTAACTTCTTACGGAACTAGATAGCAATTTCTATTTTAATGTTATCTTTTTACGGATATTATACCGTAGCTATTATTATAGAATAAACGCAGTCTTGATTATTGCTGTTACAATATTGAACAGTTGTTTCATACCATTGAACAAATCATAAGCATTTTATTAAAAGGATATCGTATTATCAAACGATAAAACGATGCTGTTCGTTATTGTTAACGAAATGTAATGGATGGAATACAGACGATAAATGAAAATACACATTTCACAATATTGACTTGCAGATTGAACTCAAAAGCTAATATTCGTTACAGCACAGCATTTGTTGTGGAGATTGATCAAAACCTATCTGTAAATCAATATGTAATACAAATGTAATGACACACAGATACACTGACATGGAAATATTTTATGTCGAAAAATAAATTAGTTTTTATAGCGCGATTAACATTGATAGATATTTGTTATTCCAAACCATTTAATTTTTGTGCAGATAATTTTTTAAACTGTAAATCAGAAGATTAAATAGAAAATTATTACATGCATTTAGCACAATTTTTTTGTTTTTTTTTAATGTATAGTAGAGATTCTAGCGCAGCGATTTTATTTAAACTACGAGCTGGATTGGCCAAGCCGATCGGGGCCCCTACGTGAAACCGGGGTTTCGCCTCTGACCTGTTGTAGTGCATTAAATCATAATATAGTACGGCATACATACATAATTATCATACATAATTATCATAGTCGGCGAATCAGTGCAGTTGCGTCACTGGAAACGTCACATGTTTTTGTAACGTCATATTAAGTACGTTTACATTCATCCATTTAACGAATGTAATATTCGTAGGCTGTCACTTGTATCGAAATGAAAAGCAAATATAAGAATAAGAACAGAACAGAAACAAATTAAAAACTATTATAATAGGCTAAATAGTTCTAAAAAGGACTGAGGTGATCCAAAAATATGATCAAAGAAAAGAAATAGAAATACGTTGAATTTAACCTAAAAAGCTATTAACTACACACAATATCAAATAGAAATCTATAAGATATCTATAAAAAAAATATATAACTAAACACAAAACTGCTAAACAAAGAAGTTTTTAGAAATTACTATAGGTAAGTTAGATATGTATGACAAGTATCAAAACACATCAGAACGAATTATAATATCTCAAATGTAAACATTTCATTTAGCGATACCAATACAAATGTCCCTATATTAAATACACACTTTTAAAATTTGTAAATCTTCAAAATGACTATCGAAAACAAACTAAATATGACCTAAAAGTTATGTTTTAGTAAAATAAAAGAGTGAAGAGCAATATTAGTCTATAATTCACATGCAAAAAAAATCGATTTAGTTATTTTTTCGCCACTAAGTTTGTCATTGAAGTTATGACGCAAAATGACCAAATGCGTTGGTTGAACGTGTTACATAATTTATTTATTACAGTTTAAATTTGCACATATTCAACTGCAAAAGAACACTGCTGGGATACTAAATTATTATAATTTAATTAACAAACTATACCACATACCATAACCTATATTTAATTATCATAACATATTATTTAAATTTAAATGCTATTCAATTCTAAAATTACATTCATTATTTGTTTCTGCAATGCATAAATACTTTTAAACATGCAATAAACTAATATGTCAACATATTAAACAACAAGGTAATAACTTATTTTTAAGCTATATATTTAATATTACAATTAGCTATTAATTCCCAAGGACACTGTTATGTTTAATACAATACTTATCTTGTATCTGTAACATATTAGAACTCGTAGTACTTTCTAATGATTCAGTAAAGTTATATTAAAATACTCATTATACAATAGCAACTAAAAGTACTCTGGAATCGTTAAAGCACAACAGCTACAAAAATAATAATATTCCAATAAATTGCCATATTAAAAGCCTATACCTAAAACTTGAACAGACGGGTTATAATATCTGCCTCGTTTGGGTACCTGCCTCGTTTGAGTCATAAAGGAATATATGGCAATGAAAAAGCAGATAGAGAAGCTAGAGCAGCATACTCATCAGAAAACTCCTCAGAAATAAACATTAAAACACCGTACAGCACCATAATGAATGAGAAAAAAGGAGCACTGCGGGAAAATTTTAAAAAGTGGTACAGCAAGCTATGCAGAATAACTGGAGTAAATTACTTTAAATTTAACAGTGAACTAAAAGACAATCCATGGTTTACGTACTCGCAAAATAGAGATTTCATCAGTACCATAATAAAATTAAAATCTGGACATAAAAAGTGCGCGGCCCATCTTAATAGAATTGGTGTAGTGATAAACAATAAATGTGATTGTGGGGAAGAAGCCACTGCTGAACGCATACTGCTACAGTGCATCCTCCACAAAAGAAATATCAACCAGTTATTTCACAATATCTTATCTACCACCAAAACTCTCCCGATAAACATTAGTTACCTCGTTTCAAATGAACATGAACTTAAAATTGCTTTATACAGACATATAAAAAAGTGCAATATAAATATCTAAATAAGACTTTATATATAAAAATTAAAACTGATTTCGATTTTTTTTTTTTTTGAACATTGTAATATATAAGTAGTTTTTATGTTAAATTTGTTTAATGATTACAAATGCTTTTGTATTTTATTTAAAATTTAGTTTTAACACTGAATGATTGTAATAAGTTTATATTTACACTTTAGACAACAAGATGTATCGATTTAGATAAGTGACTATGGAGGTAATTTCCAAGGTCAAATAAAACCAATTAAAAAAAAATTGATGTGAAGTGTGAATATTCACACATTTCAGGGTTTCGCAGGTATATAATAAGTGAAGGCGGTATGCTGAGTGTGTAGGACAAATTTTACTTTATAGTAATCACGGCAAAATGAACGATATTTTTAAAATAATTTATCGTCTGTTAATCATATAATAAGGTTATTAAATTTACGCTCTTAAAAATTAAATACAACATTTGTCAAAATATAACTAGAATTTTGACAAAATAATTTCAACATAATAAAAATGCAAAAAAAAAACAGAAAAAATAAAACTCACTCCGTCCGTACTCGAACTCGAAACCCTTCGTTTTCCAGAGAATTTTAGCTTTCGACACCAGCGCTCTAACCCGTTGCGCCATCGGACGCTTTGTATATGAGTGTCTTACATTGGTATAACTTTTGTACTTTGTGAACCAAAAACAACAAAAAATGCGTTATTTTCCGAAAACATAATCTGATCAAAAATTCCTGTTGTACTATTTCGGTTCACACCAATCTACATTACTTGGAATTTTTTTGCACAATTTTGGCAAAAATCGTATCAAAATAATTTATTTTGCAAAAATAAAAATTTGATCGTTAATCCACGTAATAAGGGCTTTCATTTGATACCCTACTCAGAATTTAAAAAAAATATTTTTGTTTTCGATGAGCACATATTTGTTTATATTTTTAGGGGGGTATGTTTTTTAGATGTTTTAGTATTTTTCCTATGTGCGGGTCAAAGAGTTGTATAAGCATGCCAAATTTCAACTCACTAGGTTTAGCCGTTTGGCTACAATTTTAACCGAACAGACAGACAGACAGACAGACAGACAGACAGACAGACAGACAGCCAGACAGACAGACAGACGACAAAATGACGGTATAAGTGTTTTTTGGTCATACCTACAAAACCCTAAAAATAAAAAACAATAGCAGCTTTTAAGAAGGCTGATGTTTATAAACTATTTTAGCTAGTGGCGAAGTTTTAGCCACAAAGTAGGTGGTCTCATTTCACACTTTGCTCACAAGAATGGTGTTTGAGTCTAGTGGTATAAATTGATGTCTTCTCTATTCCAGCTATTGTGCTGCTATCTTGCCATCTTTTTTCTTGAAATTTCTTATTTTCATCCAATATGCAAATATTTGAGAATATGACAACTGCTCCCTGGTTGTTACGTTGCTTGCATTCTCCTGTCTCTTTTTTTTTTGTTTTTGAATTAAACCTACTGTCCTATACTCTATTTTTTTTAAGAACGAAGTACATGGCGCTACCAGCGCGCCCTGTTTCACACTGTATCAAATTAAAGTTTATAATTTAAAATTAAATAAATTTTGCGGTAAATTCAAATTTGACGTCAAAATTAATGTTTTTAAAAAAGTCATAATTTAAATGCATAAAATTGCTATTATTCTTAATTTCTAAATAAATTGTAAAATATTTTATTTTCAAATAATTTAAAATTTAACTAAAATATATTATTTATATATTAACTACAAACCTGGCACATATAAAAAATTATATAACAATTGAAAATTTAATTAAAACTTATAAAAACTAATTAAGAAAAATAAATAAAATAATATTGGAAATTAGTCCGAATCATCAGTGGATTCTTCTTCACTTCAAGATTATATTTAATCAACACTATAACACAAACGTAATACGGACATAAATACATATAACGACAACACAAATTATTAATATGGCGCTCGTTGACAGCAAAGAATATGACAGTTGACAGCAAAACAACTGTTGTGTTTGGTACTAGAGGCGTACGTACATTAATTCATTTTCAGACGACTTCAAAATTGAATTTAAAATCTATTTATTCACTGGCTTTTATATTCTAACATTATTTAAACATATACCTCCGTTTTACTTATTAGAAATAATAGGTAGTAATATATTCACTGTAAACTTAGTTTGTACGCCACAAATTTGGGTTAAAATAACAGAGACAAATATAATAAGTTGACACAGAAATCTATTTTTCTACAGTGTAAACTTTTTCACATTCTTACCCAATTAAAAACAAAATCGAAATAGCTCCTATATTGCCCACATTTCGTTCTTTAAAAAAATTAAGTATAGGTAAACTATTTCTTCTACGAACTCTATATTGTTATGTTTACATCCGTTTGTCATAATTTTGATCTAGTATTGTGCTGTTACGTAGCGATAGTTTTATTAGTTCTTGTACTCTCATTTTATTCCCCTCCATTATTTTTACTGTTTGTATATTCATGTCCATTAATAATGATAGAGTGAATATTAAAAAATAAAATAATAAAATATATCCTGAAAAATTAACATGTTGATATTTAGATTTTTATGAATATTAAAAAAGTAGTATAATAAAAACTATTTTAGGTTATATATGTGAAATTAATAATACTTTTTTAGAGATCCGGTTATATATTATGTTATAAAAATGAAAATTTTATGGTTATTTCTTTTAGTTTTTATATTATTATTATATCTCTTTTATTAACTCTAAAAAATCTCGTCCATATTAGATATTCTAGAGACTTTTCTCGATTTTATTTTAACGAGATATTTTGTTACAAATAGTTAAAACAATAATGAAGATAAAGTTTTATTTGTTTTTTATTTACTATCTATGTTAAACCGTGATCATTTTAAAATGTTAAAATTTGTGATTAAAATAATTATGGTTTGTCATAAAATAGAGAATTTTGTTTTAATTCTAATCTGAGACGAGCATTTTTGTAATTTTTTATCTGTAAAGTAGAAGGTATAGAAAAAGATCAAATGCTGTTGGAAATGCTGTAGTAAAATAGGTGGAAACAAAGCTCCGAATAAACGACATCACTCGTTGCTATTTGGTCAGTCCTCTTTCGTTTATCTCTTTTCGGATTCCTTTTACTCATCTTTTTTTAGGTCTTCCCCTCTTGGTGTCTATGATAAAACTTGTTTCAGATACCTTTCATCTCCCATTTGCTGTAGGTGCCCGTACCATTTAACTTGTCTTATGTCTTATAGCTATAGAAAGATCAATATTTTACATATTTGTACGCTTAAATATTTAAGTCATCAAAAGCTACACTTAAGAAAATGTTCAATTTCCTACTAAACTTCAGCTGTTACTCTACAAACCAACTGAACGAATATTAGATATAACAGTTTTATAAATGATAATAATATAATAATGTAAAATAATAATAAATCACTTTGTAACCTGGTTAATGACCTCAGCAGTCAAAACCAAACAAAATTAAATAAAAAAAGCTACACTTTATAGGGTTTTGTAGGCAGTGGCGGTTGATGCAGGGAGGGCAACCTAGCAATGCCCTCCCAATTATTTACTTTTGAAAAAGAAGAAAATCTTTAATAAAATGTAATAATTTCATTTTACCCGTTTTAAATTAATATTTAGTTATAATGAAATGTTTATAACTTAAATTCGCATCGCGCCGCGTTTCGCTTACCAAAACAAATGTTTTTAGAATGGACATATGCCAGGCAGGACAAATGAGCAAATGTCTCATATCTTTATACCAGTGTTGGTGCGGGGTACAAGCGGGGGTGAAGGACGAGCAATAGTATGTAACCTATAGCAGCCATTACAAGGGGGTCAAAACAAATTTTGTTCGTAGTTTTAATCATCTGTCGGAGTGCTTTATTTAGACATTTGTTTGTAGTTCTGTGCTATTAGAAGGTTATGTATGTGCGATGTTTTAATAATTACATTATTAAAATAGTGTTTTATTAGTATATTTGATAATAATTTACTCGTTACATTTTCTTAAGTTTATGTGAAAAAATTATGATAATAATAAATAAATTTTAAAAGTGAATGAGAATGAAAATAGCGTGAATTCAATTTTAGTTGTTACTTAAAAGCAGTTGTAACTGGTTTTCAAAAATAATGTAACCTATGATATAAAAATTAGACTTAAATCTTTAAGACCACCAAAATCTGAATTAATTTTAACGAGTTCCCAAGAAAATAAAAAGGAACAAAGTTATTTCAAGTAAATTTTATCAAAAACCATTTTGATAAGCTTTTGCCTTCAGAAAATAATGCACCAGAAAATAATGTCACGATCCGCCACTATTTGTAGGTATGACGAAGAAACTCTTATAACATCAATCATGTGTCTGTTTGTACGCTGGAAATTGGCTAACCTGCTGGATCTATAAAATTGAAATTTGGCACGCTTGTCCAACTCTTTGACCCACATACAGGAAAAATATAGTAGAGTTCGGGAAAAATAGTATACCGGAAAAAATATAAACAAATATGTATTAAATAAAAACTATATATTTTTTTTTTCAACTTTTGAATGGGGTGTCGAATGGAGCCCCTTAAGCATAGATACTCTAACACCTTTTATTTATATCACCATGGCGTAGTGGTTAGTATAGCGATGCACTGACTTCTAGGCCATGAGGGCTCTGGTTCAAATCTCGGTTATGGCAGGGATTTTTCAAAAAATAAAATACATCTACTGGATAATGACCTTAACAGCTAAGTCCAACATTAAAAAAAAACTTTTATTTTTGAAAAAAACATAGTTTGATGGAAATTTCGTCAAAATCTTATCAAAAAACTTTTGTCGCCCACCCTATTTCCCAGAGGGATTGGTCTAAAAATCTGAATAAATTCTCAATAATATACACTGATAGGCACCGGAACAGCTCAACAGATAATTATTACGAAGAGCATTTTTGTCGACGAAAAAAATTATATTTGTTTTTTACTTTATTTGTGTGGAATGAAAACAAAGCTCTTAAGCCGAAGATTAAAGAATGTAAAATAGTTATTTTAACACGTTTTTAGCAAAAAGTGTGCTAAAAAAATCTATATGGTGCATTCTTTTTTTTCCACTCAAGAAGGTTAACATAAAAATCTAAAAAAATTATGAGTAATGCACAATAATTTAAACCGCAATAGAACCACAGGAATTTGAATCTGATAAATTATTTTGAAAGTTATTGATTTTCTTGCAACATGCTGCATTTATCTGACGTCTGAAGAACTCAATAACTATAGCTGGGTTTCGATGTAAGTGCATCTCAAGTACGGTTGTTGCTCTAGATCAGGGGTCGGGGAACACTTTTACATATTACCCAGAAATATATTTCTTTACACGCAAGAAGATAACTATGGGGAGCTGGAGGAAACACTTTATGGAATTATTGGAGGGAAGTGAAGACAGAAGGGAAGAATCCGAGGAGGATAAAAGGGTATGGGAAGCAAGGGAGGGGGATAAAGCGGCAGAGAAAGGAAGAAGAGAGGAGGAGAAGGAAGAAGAACCAGCAGAGGAGGAAGTGTGGAGCGTAATTAAGAGCCTGAAGAAGGGAAAAGCGGCAGGACCTGATAAAATAAAAAACGAAGCATGGATATACGGAGGAGAGAAAGTGGCGGAAAAGATGGCAGAAATAATACGAGGCGTGTGGAAGGGAGAAGGATACCCAGAAGACTGGAGGGAAGGAATAATAATTCCCATCCACAAAAAAGGAAGCAGGAATAGCGCAGGTAATTACAGAGGAGTAACCCTGATGAGCACGGCATACAAAGTGTATGCGACAGTGCTCAATAAGAGGCTAGTGGAGGAAATAGAAGATAAAGACATATTAGAGGAGACGCAGTCAGGTTTTAGGAAGGGAAGGGGGGCGATAGATAACATATACACGATAAACCACATAGTGGCTGAGAGAATAAAGAGGAAAAGAGGGAAGGTGTATATGGTATTTATCGACCTTAAGGCTGCCTTTGACAAATTGGACAGGCAAGAATTGTGGGAAGTATTGGAAAGAAGGGGTGTAAAGGAAGAAATGATAAGAAGGATTAAAAAAATATACGAGGAGACGAGGTGCAAGGTGAAGGTGGGAGAAGAAGAGTCCGAAAGCTTTTGGGTAAATAAGGGGGTGAGGCAGGGCTGTCCGTTGAGCCCAACATTATTTAATATATACGTAGCTGACTTGGAAGAAACAATGAGGAAGGGGCAAGACGGAGGAGTGGTAGTGGGAAGGAAGAAGTATTGGACAATGGGATACGCAGATGACCTGACTCTGATGGCAGAGAATGAGCAGGGACTAAAGAGGATGATGGTCAGAGCGGACAAGTACTTTAGAAGAAAAAAACTGGAGGTAAACAGAGATAAAACGAAGGTGATGGTGTTTGGAAAGGGGGGAGGAAAGAGAAAGAAGATAAGATGGGAATGGTCAGGGACAGAAATTGAAGAGGTAAAGAGTATGAAGTACCTCGGATATGTTCTAACGAGGAACAACAGAACAGAGCAGCATGTTAGAGAAAGGGTGAAGAAAGCAAGAATGGTTATGGGGAAGCTATGGAGCATAGGAGAGAGGAGGTTTGACGACGATATCAGGTGGAGAATGAAATTGTTTGACGGGATTGTGAAGAGTATCCTCATGTACGGAGTAGAGATCTGGGGATGGAAAGAATGGGAGATAGTAGAAAGGGTACAAGAGGGATACATGAGATGGATTATGGGATTAGACAGAACGACACCAGGATATATAGTGAGAGAGGAAATGAAGACGGAAAAGCTGAGAGTAGGAGCCGGGGCGAGGGCGGCGAAGTATGAGGAGAAAATCAGGAGGGACGAAAGAAGGAAGATAATAAGAGAATGCTGGGAAGAAAGAATGAAGGAAGAACAAAAAGGTAAACTGTCGGAATGGGGAGAAACAAGGAAAGAGTACTATTGGAGATGTGGGATGGACATAAGGGAAGCTGAGCGAAAGAGAAATGAAGGAAGAAACATAGTAGAAGAATTGAGAAGGAGAGACAAGGAGGTACAGGAGCAGGAAAGAACAGTAAGAATAGACAATTCAAGGAATGTGAAAAGGTATAGGTAGATAAGGACGGTAGGAATACCTAAATATTTGAAAGGGAGGAGAGGAAAAGCAGGGGGCAGAGTTAGAAGGATTGCCAGATTAAGATGCGGAAATGAAGAACGGAGTAGTAGGTATTGGGCAAAACCGGAGGATAGGGTATGCAGAATGTGTAGAGAGGAGGAAGAATCCTTGGAACATCTTACAAAAAGATGTGGAAATATGACATAATGGGAGGGAGAGATAAAGGAGCTGTTGAGTGAAGAAGGAAAGGGAGAAAGGTGGGCGAGAGTACTCGAGGAAAGAAGGAAGGAATGCGGAGAGGTAAGACAGAACTGAGTACAGGAAGGAAGAAAGAGGCAATGGAGGAGGAAAGAAAAGAGGGAAGAGAAGCGAAGAAAGAGGGGAAGAAGAACTGGAGTCAAGAAGGAAGGAGACCGGAGACGGAAGCCGAAAAGAGATTACGAAGAAAGAGATGAACACCGGAGGTAGAAGGTAGAAGAAGAAGAAGAAGAAAGAAAATCATAAAATTATATTATATTATTTTATTTTATTATATTATTATGATCATTTTTTCTCAATGTAATAGTTAAAACCCTATACGCCGCAAGGCCTAGGGGAAATAAAGAATAAAGAATATATTTCTTTACACCGACGTTACGTTAATTGGTTTGTAAAAAAAAATCATATATTATTTACATTGAAGGATTTATTGAATTCTATAGAATTTACATATTAATTAACATAAAATATATAAAATAATGCTGTAAAATTATATATTTATTTATAACAAAAAATACTTTATTTGGAGAAATGATGTTGTTTAATTTTTGATATACCTAATAACATCAAAATCTGGACTATTTGATGTTAGTGCGATTTGGATACAGTCTTTGGGGTCCAGTCGATTTCTCTGTTTCATTTTAATGTTCGTTAGAATGGAAAATCCTTTTTCACAGAGATAAGTCGTTGCAAACGGCAACAACTTTTTAATTGCCTCCTCATGAACAATTTTAAAAGACTTTACAGCCCTTGAAATCAAAAAATTTGACAGATCGGTTTTGTTTTGAAATTCTATACGTGCTTCATTATTTGATCTCAGTTCCAAAAGTGATTCAGGCAACCCTTATGGCTCTTCTGGAACGTCAGACATTTGGCATTTAAAAGGATCTATAACCCAACTCACAATACTTATATTAAGTTCTGGAAAATATAGAGCGAAACGGTCTTTTAGGTTGCCAAGATGTTTGTTGTTGTTGACCTTGATGTCCTTAAAACGAGTATCATTCGAATCTTCTAAAAACAAAGCTAATTCTGGAAAAACAGCTATCTTGTTTTGATTAACTTTTTGTTTCCAGTAGGAAATCTTCGAACCAAATAATGACAATATTTCACTGGCAGATATTATCGTGATTTTCTTTCCTTGTAATTCTTTATTAAGTATGTTGACATGCTCAAAATGTCTACTAAATAAGCGAGGTATGCAAGCCATGAAGAAGTTTTTTGACAGAACATGATTTTGGTCGACTAAAAAACTTCATTTTTAAGAGCCCACAATCGGTTGAATATATTTCCTCGTGAAAGCCATTTTATTTCTGTATGGTACAGCAAATCTATGTACTCGGCCTCGCCATCTTTACATAACTCACGAAATAGACGAGTATTCAGTGCATGTCCTGTGATAATATTGACAATTTTAATAACATCATTCATAACGGCTTCCAATGTTGGTTCACGATGTTTCACAATCAGTGCTTGGCGATGAATCATACAATGATTAACTTCCATTTTAGGAAGGTACCGGAGGTACAGGAGCAGGAAAGAACAGTAAGAATAGAAAATTCAAGGAATGTGAAAAGGTATAGAGAGATAAGGACGGTAGGAATACCTAAATATTTGAAAGGGAGGAGAGGAAAGGCAGGGGGCAGAGTTAGAAGGATTGCCAGATTAAGATGCGGAAATGAAGAACGGAGTAATAGGTATTGGGCAAAATCAGAGGATAGGCTATGCAGAATGTGTAGGGAGGAGGAAGAATCCTTGGAACACCTAACAAGAAGATGTGGAAAGCTTACAAAATGGGAGGGAGATATAAAGGAGCTGTTGAGTGAAGAAGGAAAAGGAGAAAGGTGGGTGAGAGTACTCGAGGAAAGAAGGAAGGAATGCGGAGAGGTAAGACAGAACTGAGAACAGGAAGGAAGAGAGAGGTAAAGGAGGAGAAAAGAAAAGAGGGAAGAGAAGCGAAGAAAGAGGGGAAGGACAACTGGAGTCAAGAAGGAAGGAGACCGGAGACGGAAGCCGAAATGAGAATAGGAAGAAAGAGAGGAACACCGGAAGAAGAATGTAGAAGAAGAAGAAGAAAGAAGTCATAAAATGTAAAAAAATGTACTATAATATTATTATTTTATTATTATTATGATTTTTTTTTTTAATGTATTGGTTAAAACCCTAAACGCCACAAGGCCTAGGGTAAATAAAGAATTTATATAACTTCCATTTTAGGATTTTGACGTCTTGCCAATGCCGAAAAACCATTGACATGATCCAACATAGCTGCAGCCCCATCACCATACACAGCAACGCAGTTTTCCTACTTTAAACTGACTGTATTGAAATATTTATTAACTTTATTGAAAACATATATGCCACGAGACCGCAACTCCAGAGGAAAACAAAACAACAATTCTTCAATTGCATTTAAACTTTTGTAACGAATATAAACTATCAGCTGCGAATTATTGCTGACATAAGACCACAGAGCAATCATGTTCATTTATAGCATAGGCATTGGGTATACGTGCGTGCAGCGTTTGGGACATCAATTCGCACAAATTTGTATGGTATTTAGAAACGCACGTTTTATGATTTTTTATATCATTTGTCTATGAATATCTCATTACCCCAAAGAATTTCGTTTTTACCCCGTTTGGGGTAATTTACCCCTGTTCCCCGACCCCTGCTCTAGATGGAAGCACGTGGAGTATTATTTCAAAAGTTATCGAAATATATGACTTTTAATATGAACCTACACAGGCTTGCACCCTTGAACGGACGAACAGATTTGAGCACCTCCTCAACCCCCTAACTAACTCAAAACTAAAAAAACACGTGGTTTTAGTGTTTTTAAGAAATACATTTAAATTCTCAGGACCTTCTTCTTTTACGTAGACACTTGTAAATGGGAAGTGAGGACCTTTTTTTTATCAACACTTGTATTTTGGAAGGTGAATTGTTTTTGGTCAGCACTTTTTACTGAATAATTTCTCGATACCTGCCCCAATATAACAATTTTGTCACCTAAGCTACCCTACAAAAAAAAAAAAAAAAAATGGATGCGTGCCTGTACCCACAGTTTGTTATCATATAGTAAATACCTAGAAACCTTGAAAAGATTCACTTATCACATCAATTTATTTATTTCTTTCTGATTCAAATATGGCAATGTATAAGGAAATTGTTAATTCACTTTGCTTTTTCAAAAAGTTCAGAACTTAATGTAATTTAAAGTATTGTTGATGAAAAACATTACATAGTTCTTTTCAAATTAGTAGAAACAGTTTTGAAAAAACAATATACATTAGATACAAATAAAGCTCTTTTTTCAGTCAATAAATGGACAGCCTATTCGAGAATTTATCGAAAATGAACGTATTTTTCTTACAAAGTAGATAGGAGTAAACGTGGTGAACAAAATGGTCTTTATTGTGTTACTGACAACCAAAGAAAACAAAGAAAATTAAATTTATATCGAGCCGAGTGCGTGTTTCTGTTTTCTTACAATTTTCCAGTCGTTTGTGAAATTGTGTTACCAAACAGATACGTCTCAGCTTCGTTCTTGATGTAATTGTGTCTGAAGTTTTATTTTATCAAATAAATATTGAGCGATAACTGAATATTAAACAAAAATTGCTTATTAATGCTTTCAGAATATTCCTTTGGTTTCCATCAATACAATTAAGTTCCTCATATTGATGCAACAATTCAGTGACAAAATATTATGAATACTACTAAATATTTATGCATTTTTCCAACAAAATAGCGAACAATACAGTCAGAAATTGATTATTTTGTTATGGCCTATATGTTGTACACAAGGAGTTCTATTAAAAAATGGGTATCCAAAATAATGAAGATATTCAGTGGAGAACTGAACATCTTCGAACCTCGCATCCAAATCTCTTACCAATAAACTTTGAAGATATAAAAGAATGATCAAGATATTCACTAAAATGAAAAGTGACTCCACCAACCGTTTAGATACATCGTACATATACAGAATGGGAACTTTTACCCTGAAACATAGGAAAATAACATAGAAATCTACATTTTTTGCGATTGTTACTCTCCTCATTAACTTCTAAGCTCCGTAATGGTATCAATCAAAAGATATTTTTGACCAGGTGCTAATGATACCGAAAACTTATTGCAATCGATTTTGATACTTTTTTTTATCACGAAACGTGGGAAAATTTATAATTTATTTGTTTTTAAAATAATCACGCACCGCTATGAATGACTCGGGAATCGGTAATTTTTCTGTCGACTCGCCATCCCTATTTAGATACGAGTGATCTAAATATTACCTTACATCTTTTCCAAAATGCGCTGAAAACCGTCACATTGAAACTAGTCCTCTTGATTTTCACGTGCTATTTCGTCAATTGCAGAGTCAACTTTAGTGACTAAAAGATCTAATTACATCTCGGAATTTAAATTTCCTTCTATTTCAAAAGGACCAATACTATGGTTGGAGCTCTTTCATCTATGGAATACATTATTTTCGTGATTAAGTATGAGTTTCACAAACATAACCGTATTATTTTGTTTTACCTGTCAAATCCATTGCGATGCGTGTTTATTTAAAAAACAAATTTGACAACAGGAAGCGTTGATATTGACAGTACTATTGACCGTGTAAGTTTTTCATAACAAAATAAAAAGTTTTACATAAATTTAATTAAACCTTAAGTGCGTGATTGATTGAATATAAAAAATATCGAAATCTTGGGTATTGTTTGGGCAACGCACATTACCGCTTCACGGCAAACCCCTTCATAGCCTCTACGCCACTGCATTTGCTAGTCGATCGGTTGGAATTCGTTTCGAATCTTGTCGACTCGTCACTAGCAAATTCATTACAACAAGAATAATTCAGATTTTGTAAAACTAACATGTCTTTCTACAAGCCGTACAGATTTGCCACAGTTTTTCTCTAAAAAATTGTGTATCTACACACACCCCTAAAAGATAAGTATTTAGTTATATTCTCACATATTATAATTACTTATCTTTTTAGTTGCTATTTTACATCCACGGTCCACGTGGTATCACGTAGCGCTACCACTAATATTTTTTGTAGCATCTCAGCACGCCCTTTGGTAGCTGAGTACTACAATATTCATCATCATCACCAGGTGTATAAGGGCAATACTGTGTTTTGCAACATTTTTAGGTACTCCAAATACAACGGATCAAAGAACTGCTACTGGACTTTGCCGCTTTGTTTCCGCTTGGGCTAATTTCGCATCCTGTTGCACCTGCTTGGCTTGGAACCTAAAATACGCTTGCATGGTACCTGCTTCATATAACAGTTGCACCCACAGTGAATAGGATTGACACATACTACATCAATGTACATGGACGTTCCGCTGAAAGTCTGGTAAGGTAGCACACTTTTTTAACCACTTAGTTTTAGCTTCCCTTGAACGCTGCCGTCCAGGCAGTCCTACTCACTAGGGACTCTCCTGGAGCACTTTCACTGCGTATTTGTAACTGCACGTTACGCCCTCCACCTCTCTCGTTAGGGACTCCAGAGGACGTCTTTCGCATAGGGATCCTCCTTACAATATTTTATGTGGGCCTCAATGGGAACTTATCTCTCTCAAGGCTAACGTATCCCTTTGTGTCGAGATTGGCGTACATGCCGCGTCAGTGAAGAGTCTAGAATACCTCACCTTCCCGTGATAGTTGCTGTTCACCCCATCATCTACTACCAGCCCGCGGTAAATAACAGTCCACTATCGCTCTGTGTCTAGCGAACTCAAAAAAACACTGTTCTTCGTGTTTTTTTAGCCCAATAAGCACTTCGGTCGCAACAGATATAATTATAATTAATTAAGGTTTAGTTGTGGTACACATAAACGGTGGTTTTTTGAATAAGACAAAGTTAAGTTCAATAGACTTTTACACCTATGGTTTTTAGGTGCATAGTAGTTTAAATTAGATCTAATGTACTAAGAAATTGAGCAACCCATCATTTGAAACTGATAATTATCGTTTATAAACACACTAACACTCCATAACAACACATGCGCATTAAATCGAACAATAAACTACAATTAAACCAGATTTTGGTTTTTACTACACACTTAACATGAATCCCTGCTTCGAAGGACAAAAACATTACATTCCTTTTTGAATCTATAAAACTGATAACTCGTTTATTTAATTATAATTAAAATCTAATATAGTTGATATATAATTATTTAATTAGAGCATAAAATTACTAACATTTAACATAAAATTATATACAGAATAAATTAGAATAGTATTAATTAACATTTAATATTATTTTATTGTGATGTAAATCATATAAGAGATATATCATATGTGACATGGTATCTTTCATGTGTTAAATAGTTGAAGTCTTAAAGGACACATTCACTTTTAATCTTGTAATCTCTCACTCAGCTCAAATCATATAATTAATTATGCATTTACTATCCGTGATCCGGAATCTTAATTACTTCCCACATGTTTTTATGCATTTGCCACCAAGTTCATAGGATGACAAAACTTTTGTCTAATCGCATTGATGCTGCAAAGGATATTTTTTTAAATAATTGTACCTACAACTGCAGCTAAACCTGTTCAGTAGCCAGTATGACAGTTATAATATCTGGTAATAAAGCTAACATATACAGGTATATGTTATAGTTAATTTTATAAATTGGGAATTACCTCGGATGTTGTACACCAAAATTTTTAACTAACCAGCTGGGAATTATTCTAAGGGTTTTTGTATTAGAGCAATTGTAAGAGCTAAACACTGAGATTACTGGGATACGCGAAACGTTGAGAGTGGAATAAAAATCTAGAATAGATGAAGGATGGAATGGGATACATTTGTAAAAATAGATGATCATCGGGAAGGAGACTCCCTTGGACGACAACGAAATGGTCACAGAGCTAGTTTTCCTCATCGCAAAATTTCCTAGTCAATCACAGAAAAAGAGGAAGAAAAGAGAATGATTCATTACGCTCGCGTGGGCAGAGTGACGCTTCGGCTATAGGTCTAGCCGAATCGTCATTCTTGTATACAGTTCAGGTATTAAATACTACGAAATGCCACAATCTGTTACCGTTCATCGCTAGGATTTTTATTAGCCCCCAGCTTTTCCTGCATTCATTCCCTTCTTACTCTATGGTGCGTCCCCATGTCTTAATCAACTCTTCCTTTGTTCTGTGGATTCCAATCTAATCCTCTCTTTTCTATATTGTTAATCAGTATGACCAATCCACTTTCCTGGCGATTTTTATCTCCTGTCTAGCTCTGTGAGCTACTATAAATATTAGTATTATATTGACTATGGTGTTTGGAGATTTTACACCAATTCAAGAAACGAACTGAATCTTTCAACATAGTCATCTACTAACCAAATCCCTCTATTGTTGAACATAGGTCTCCCCATTACTTTTTCAAACATTTCGGTATCAAACTAACAATATCTGATAATTCTCATGAAATCACCCGTTCTTTGGTAGATGGTCTACTTCTTGGCTAAACCCTAGCCAAATGATTCGTTAGATACTGTAACGCATGGAGCATACTGTTCTCCTGCTCTTCAGTAGGCTCATTCGCGTCTACATGGCGATCTCAGAGCAAACCTGGACTCGTCAGTGAAACAAACAATAAATCATTGCTTCACGTCCCAATGTACAAGCTGCAAATATCTTGCGTGGTGGCCAGGGAAACAGGGGCTTCTTGCAGGTTTTCTGGCAATAAATTCCAATTCCCTAACCCTCCTTCTAACTGTTATTTCATTAACTATCACAGTACACACCTCTGATAACCAAGCTGGAAGTTCTGGAGCCGTTAACATCCTATTTTGCAGGGACTGTAATTGCACAATTAGATCGTCCACTACCGATGTGCACCTTGGACGGCAATGGGTGTGTTTTCTGTTATGTTGTTCAATTTCTCGGTATATTTTGGCAATTTTAGACACTGTCAATTGGGAAAGTCTTACAGTTCTTGTCACTTGTCGCTGGCTTCTGCCCGCTTCTAGCAAATTTACGATTCTCGCAGATTCTTCCGCCGTTTAATTTCGGTTTTTTTTGTATATTTTATTAGTAAAACCATACATTAATAACCAAAGTTTTGAACTATTTTTTGCGTTCGCCTGCTGCGCGTGGGCCTTGTACATATATCGCACAAAAACTCGCAAAGATGTATCAATTTGGACGCTTCTGTTGTTGTCATGAAGAACCACAAGTTTGCTGCTTCGCAGATGAAAAATAGAACAGAATCAAATTTAATTCATTTGAAAAAATTATATTAAACAAAATGGTCGGTTACTTTTGTCGATGAATGTATTACATCTTCAGTTAATGCTTCATCATTACTTAGTAACAATTAAAGTTACTATATTTCTATTTTAATCAAATTTCTACCCAAATAGTATTTAAATTGATATTTGCCCATGTATTCTACTTAAAACAGTCTTACTTTGTTCAGTTTGTATTTTATATTTCACGGTATCAATTAGTTTAATTAATCCATGGCAGATCAAGAGGCTCCGTAGTGGAAGTAGGATACACTAACATACTAAATCAATGGAAGTGCTCTTGTGATTGATTGTCGCCGTTCTGATCTGGACAAAGTTTGTCCGCAAACTTCCCATTTCCACCCTTGCCGTCAAATGCATTTGAGAAATCTCTCACAAAACAATAAAAGTCATGGCCATACACTAACTTCCTATCCGCGGACACTGAATGGACTCTCTGCCCAACAGTTTACAGAAAAAGTACCAGACTGTTCTCAACAAGGAAATATTGTTAGTGCTTTCAAAAGTAGATTTGTTATTCGAATTGGTAACATTAGTTTTTATTTACTTGAATTTATTGAACGATCAGAAATGGTTGGAGGAATTTAAATGCGCTGAAATTATAGTTTTGTAGTTTATTACTTGTTTAAGCTTGTTATGTTTATAAACAAGATGTATCTAGAGTTTAACAAAGAAATAAGACAACAACAGAATCGATAGATATTTATTGCCAATAACATTGTCTTGAAACATTAAATTTATACATTTTACATAAAATTTTACGCTAGAATTTTTGTGTAAGAAATCTATAAATATTTAAACACCTTATATTAATGTTTTTGCCCCGTAACAGATGAAAAACTTCGTATTATACTAAAATTTGTAGGATTTTGTAGGTATGACCACCAAAAAACTCTTATAACATCACTGATGTGTCTGTTTGCTTGTCTGTACGGTAGTAATTACATCCAAACAGTTGAATATAGAAAGTTGAAATTTGGCACACTTGTACAATTTTTTGACCCACATATAGGAAAACAATAGAGTTAAAAAAAAATATATACAGCACGGGATAAATATAAACAAATATGTATTTAATGGAAAGATAAATATTTTTTTTTAACTTTGAGTGGGGTATCAAATGAAACCTCTTAATGCGTGGATGCACAAACAAAATTTGAAAAATCTTTTTTTCTTATGGGGTTTTTGTCAATATAATGGCAAAAAACTTTTGTCCCCCTCTGGGATATATGGTCTCCCAAAGGAGTTGAACTAAAAATCTGAAAAAAATCTCAATAATGTACATTGATGAGAACCGGAATAGTTCGGCAGGAAATTTTGATCAAATTGGTTTTTCGCAAAATATTGATTTGTGTTTTAACCCTTTTAACCCTAAAGGGTTAAATTAAAAATCTGAATAAATTCTAACCAATGTATATTGCTATGAACCGGAAACATACGAGAGGAATTTTTTATCCGGTTTTGTGTTTGGAAAATATTACAGTTTTCGTGTAATTGATTTATTTTTTTTTATTTTAAATTTATTGTGGAGATATTAAATGGAAGCTCTTTAAGTGCAGATTAAGGAACGGTAATTGATTTTTGAAATACATTCATTTTGACTAAATTTTGTCAAGTATTAAAATTTTCCTTTAATATTTTAGCTAAAATTAAAAAAATATATTTGTATATACATGGATACATTTTGTTATGGGAAGAGAAGAGGTACGTTAATTTATTTTGCAAATATCGACTAGGAAAATAAATAAATAACTGGCCGGTTGCTGGGAGTCCATTTCTAGTAGAGAATCTATTAGTTTTTCAAATAGTCGGGAGTCGGAGTCGGTTTTCAAAAATTCCGACTCGGGAGTCGAGTGTCGGGTGTCGGTAATTTTTCTGCCGATTCCCCATCCTTGATAGAATTCGGTAGAACAGAATCTCCAACTTTATATATATATATATAGATTTTCCGTTCTAATTAATGTAGTTTCCACCAACATAATACTACGTACTGTTTACTAATTAAAAGTGGGTGAAGTATTATGTTTCATGCAAAGATGTTTTAAGTTCATTACCGTAAGTTTACAACAGTTTACACCGAGTAACATAGTTACACAATGAGTATTCGCAAAAACAAAGTCCCGGTCAAGTTTATGCAAGTCATTTCTTTATATTTACGAGATGTACTTCACTTAAAAACATATTTAAAGCAGTCCTTTCTTAATTAAACTTCACAACGACCTGCAGATAATCTTCGTTATGAAGCGTAAATGGATTTTCTGAATTTACTACCTCTTTAACACTTCCTCTGTTTACACTTTTGTTTATTAATTTTCTTGGGGTGTTTACCCTCTTTTTCCAACTGCTGATAGAGGTTAATTAGAGCTAAAATGATAAATGATACTCCAGATAATGATCCAAACAACAAAGATAACCTTTTTGTAACTTTGTTATTAAAGTTACAAAAAATATCTGCATTATAATTAAACAAAAACAACCAATAAAGAAACCTAAAATGTACAGAATATTTATTTTTGGCTTCAAGCGAAAATTAATGAAGTCTAATTATAATAAATGTGTTAATTGTCATTGACTGCAATTGAAAACGATATGTGAAAGTTCTATAGTGTGTATTTCGTGAATTATTACATCAATTTTTTAAAGCTTCTTCCTGTCAATAATTATCATTATTACTAAAACAAACATATACAGAAATCATTAAAATTCATTATGTCAATCTGTGCTCGATACATTATAATATACAATTATCCCACATTCAAATCTTGTTGCGCCGCCTATTTTGTAAGTTAGCAATGAAGGTAGCTTATAGTCTTCTTCCTTCAGGCGATGCGTTGTTGACCTTGAATTATTCATAAACACGTGAGAGAAGTTGCTAAGGTCTTGGTTACAGATAAATACAGTGAATTTCTTTTATCCTGCAATATAGGTATTATCGTTACTACGGTAATTGAAATATGACAGCAATGCAAAATTGCTTTTCTTTTAATTTGCAACATAGGTGATTTAAGTCTTTTTCATTCAAAAAAATGTACACAAGTGAAGAAAAAATCATGCTTGTAACTTGGTAAAATTCTCAGATGAGTTTGAGAGAGGTTTCTGCTATGTTTAGTGCTGCTTATCCGAATCGTCCGAAAAATAATCCGAGAAAGTGAGGGTTGCAACTTCGTCCGTGTTCCCCTAAGGGGCTTTATGGGGCGTAAACCATCAGTTTCGCACTCTCCGTGCAGTTTGAATTAATTACGTAGGCTAAACCTTAAGAGATATATTGACATAATGCAGACAGAAAATGTAGATCTTAACTAGATCTAAAAAAAAGTCCGGGGGAGCATATACCTATCATTCACCGATATCGTGTATTGGTCAATTTTCTATTTTTAAACGTAATAGCTTTTGTATTATAAAGTTTGTGGTAGCATAACATCGGAGTTTTAGAAGGATGTATCAATTATTTTAGAATAAAAAATTAGACCATTTCACGTAGAATCATAATGTATTGAACAATATACATCAAAGATTAATAATAACTGAGTTATCACCGGGTAAAGAGAAGTCCGAAATGCAGATATGTTAAGAGTAGTGGAATTTGTCAAGAGATGGCACTGCCGGTTAGTTTTTTTTTTCACTCTGCCTAACGTAGTTAAAATTACTATACCTATCGTTATATAAATTTCACTTTAACGTTGTGAGTGTTATGTTTTACTTTTTTAGAATTAAAATTTAAATTATTTAAATAATATTTAAATAAT
This sequence comes from Liopterus haemorrhoidalis, assembly GCA_963971575.1. Classification (NCBI taxonomy): domain Eukaryota; kingdom Metazoa; phylum Arthropoda; class Insecta; order Coleoptera; family Dytiscidae; genus Liopterus; species Liopterus haemorrhoidalis. The sequence continues at coordinate 41,600,776 of OZ020615.1, forward strand.
TTACCAAATATCCATGCGTTTTTTCTGCATTTGCTTCGTATTCAAGTCTTCGTTAGATAAATAAGAAATTTTTTACAGTGTAGAGTGTAGTGTGAGTAACTCAGCAACTATTAAAAAAATATATTATTTTTATAATATTTTTAATTACAAAAAAATACACGCATTATCTTAGCTATAAATACAAAAAATCCATAACATTATTAGCCATAATTTAACCATGAATTAAAAACATAATAAATTTTTTCAAAAACAGAAAAACTGCCATATTTTCCAAAAACACAATCCGATCAAAACTTCCTCTCGTACGTTTCCGGTTCAGATCAATATACAATACATATCATTTTTACAGATTTTTTGTTTAACCCTTTTTGGTAAAAGGGGCAAGAACTTTTGCACATTTTTTGCTAAATTCATGTTAAAAGAAACGAATTTCGAAAAACTATCAATCATTTCGTAAACTACGTTTTAACAGCTTTTTTTTGATACCACACAATAATTTTTTTTTAAATATTTTTTTTTATCAACGTCTGAAAAAAATCGATATTTTATTTGACTAAAATTTTGATTAAAATTTATCTGACTAAAAATTCCTGTTGAACTATTTCGGTTCCTATCAATGTTCATTTCGTAGATTTTCTTTAGATTTTTAGATTAATCCCTTTGGGAGATAGGGTGGGGACAAAAAAATATGACACATTTTGGCAAAAATAAAATTAAAAAAAAAAAAATTCAAAAGTAAAAATTTGTTTGTTGATCTACGCATTAAGAGGTTTCATTTGGTATGCCACTCAAGATTTAAAAAAATATATTTACTATTTTATTAAATACATATTTGTTTATATTTATCCCACACTGTATTTTTTTGAATTCTCTATAGTTTTCCTATATGTGGGTCAAAAAGTTGTACAAGTATGCCAAATTTAAACTTTCTATGTTCAGCTGTTTGGCTACAATTTGTACCGTACAAACAGACGGACAGACACATGAGTGACGTTATAAGGGGTTTTTGGTGGTCATACCTACAAAACCCTAAAAAAAGAATAAATAAAATGAATAAAGAATGTAAATCTATTTTCATTAATAAACATTCCTTCAAATCAGACTTGATCCTTGCTTCGTCCATTTAACCGCTTAAGGACTACGCCCGAGTATACTCGGGCGGCTATTATGTGCGAAAATTCCCACACCCGAGATAACTCGGGCAAGCTTTACCTGCAGAAAAGATCACTCCCAAATGTACTCGGGCGAAAATAAATACGATTCATGGTATGTTAATTAATTCTTTGATTAATAAGGCATAATTATTAATTATAATGAATAAAAATGAATATTTTATTTTATGAATTTCTTTTATTTCTCGTCCTGCACTATGCACCATAATATCAACTTTCAATCTCATTTTGGGCCCGAAATGGCTTTCATGAAGGATATATATGTTCAGTAAATAAAATTTATTCATAACAAAATAAATGTGTTTTTTCCATTTTAAGTTTTTTTTAATGATTACTGGAGGGGTTATACCATCATTTGTCTAAGTTCATGCAAAACGTGATTTGTTTTGCATGAAATTCCAAAATTAAATAATCGATTTTTCGTATTTCAGCTGATTAAAATTTAAATGACATGTTTGAATTCAATGTCTGGAATCTTAAAAATAGCTAGATAGAAAAATTGATGTGAAGTGTGAATTTTCACACATTTCAGGGTTTTGCAGTGAATGATGATTATTTTGGATGCGAAAACAAATTTTATATTAAAATATTTTTTTTGTTAATTTTAATTCGAACGCCTAATACCATTATTTAGGTTTCTAAATATGTGCAGTATTTTTTTTTATATAGCAAGGTTCATTAAGAATTTTAAAAATTGCGCGTATGGCTTCCATTGGTTGTTATAAGTTCCCCCCTCTGATTTCGTGTACATTGAAACAGAATTAAATTATAATTTAAACAATTTCCACTGGCTATTAAATTTACGCTTTTAAAACTTAAATGCAACATTTGTCAAAATATAACTAGAATTTTGAAAAAATAATTTAAACAATATAAAAATTTAAAAAAAAAACAAAAAATAATATAGTCTCTTTCGATCCCTTTCGGATCGGGTAACTTGGGTGAAAAATCAGCGTCTAATACCACTAGACCAGCATACACGTTACAGTGTGGTGTGTTACAAAGCTATAACTTGTGTACATTATTAGCCAAAAATCACAAAAAATGCGTTTTTTTCCAAAAACCTAATCTGATCAAAAATTCCTGTTGAACTATTCCGGTTCACACCAATGTACATTACTTAGAATTTTTTCAGATTTTTAGTTTAAACCATCTGAGCTACAGGGTGAGGGACAAAAAAATTTTTGTACAATTTTGGCAAAAATCGCTTCAAAATAATTTATTTTGCAAAAATAAAAATTTGATCGTTAATCCACGTACCAAGGGCTTTCATTTGATACCCTACTCATATTTATAAAAAAATATTTTTTTTTTTCGATGAGCATATATTTGTTTATATTTTTAGGGGGATATATTTTTTAGATGTTTTAGTATTTTTCGTATGTGCGGGTCAAAGAGTTGTATAAGCATGCCAAATTTCAACTCTCTAGGTTTAGCCGTTTGGCTACAGTTTTTACCGAACAGACAGACAGACAGACGACAAAATGACGGTATAAGGGTTTTTTGGTCATACCTACAAAACCCTAAAAATTAGGTTCCCAGTTTATTTCATACAGGATTATAATGTTTTTTTGCAATTATATCAAAATTGCATTACTTTGACAAAAAACGTTTTGAATGTTAGCTCCTTAAAATGCGATGTTTCCTATCCGTTTAATATCTTTATAATAAATTATAAATTATTATTAGTTCGAACGTAGTTAAGGTCTATAAAGAAAGTGTATAAATTTTAATTCAATCTAATCGATTATTCGTAAAATGTTCAGAGTATAAATTAGAATGGAATATTTTAAGTAAATATTGTGCAAATTTTCAATTAGAGGAAGAACATTAAATACTGTAACAAAGTGGCTCTTAAGTCTTATTACCAGCAGCGTTTCCTACATACACAATCTCGCAAACTTCATCATAAAACTTGATACTATAATCGCAGCATTTGAGTTTTATTCAAGACGTGTTAAGAATGGAATTCGTATCTTCTTGTTGAACGTCAGTGTAACCCGGAAACTTGGGAAAACTTTAAGAAACTTTGCACTTGCGGAAACATGTCTCATTTTAAAATTTTTTCCAACCAAACTATTTTCTCTTTACAACGATTTCCTTTTTAGGACAAAAGGACCTATTCTTCTTATATCTGTGTTTGCCGGAAGACCAACGATGAAAACTCCAAACCACGGAAAACAACGAACAAACAACGCACTGTAAAACTCATTTCCGGTTTTCACTTCAAACAACGCGTATTCTTTTGTTCTTCTCCTCTGGATGATAAGATGCCATACAATTAACATCATATCCAGCTGAATACGCAGATGGTTTGCCTTAACTAATTCTTAAGAAAAAGACGGAAGTAAAGCCAAGTACCACTTTGGTAAATGTTTTCTCGTACTTGTACCCTTATTTATATTTAATAAATCTAACTGCAATTAGAATTTATATTAACGCATAATATTATTCTTTTTAGGTTTTGTAGATAGAACCAAAAGAATATAAAACGATGTATTACTGGACAAGTTTTTTTTATAATTGTTTATATTTTTTTGTTTGTTTGTGTTAACAAGTCACAGAAATATTTTGTGTACAATTTTTAGCCGTATTCAAATAACTTACACAAAAATATTTTCGGGCCATGATTTTTTAGGATTTTAAAGATGGCCAACTCGACAAAAATGTTCTCAAAAATTAAAAGTATTTTTAGCGATGAAACACCAACCTTGGCTACTGCAGAATGGTACTTCAACGAGTTCTAGCCTGGAATGATTTTTCTCAAAGAACAGCATCTTGAAGCTGGTTCTGTTAGTGTAATCACTCCAAAAACTATCGACCCTGTCTGGAATATGTTGGAGGTGGATAACCACTGCACTTACAAGGATATTGAGGCATCCTTGGGCATATCCATGATGCGAATCAATAAATCAAAGAATAAAAAAATAAATTAAGTCAAATATATCGATATCAAATAAAATAATATCGTTCAATACAAAAAACATATTAAAAATATATTTAAAAATGAAATAATTAATATAAAATAATTAGAAAAATATTCAGATTAATACAAAATAAAAACAATACATAATTAAATAAATGTACAAATACACATCAATACACAACGACAAATGTATCAAACTTGTCTAGACAGCGTTCACGAGATCATTAAAGTTATTGGACAGGTAGTCGTCAATAGAATAAAATGCTTTAGCAATAAGATACTTCTTCATAGTTGTTTGAAAATTGATAGTTGGTTTCTATCTAAGGTTAAAGGTTAAAACATAATTTAAACATAAACATAAACTATAAATTTAATGGTGTGATAATTATTGCTATTTCCAGATTTTGTTAGTCGAATAAAATCAGGAAGTATATTATTTTTATTTTGCATATTATGATCATGTATCTCCGCATGAAGGTTATAATCTTCAAACTGGCGGTGAGTATGTATCAAGCATTGTAAATTATATATACAGGGAAGTGTTAATATGTTAAGCGTAATATATTGTTGTCTACAGTCTTCTCTGTTACCGATCCCGCTAATGACACGTAGAGCTCTACGTTGTAAAGCAAACAGTCTGTTCTCTTGAGGAGCGTGACCCCACACCAGTATTGCATAAGACAGGTGGGAATGAACGAATGAAAAATAGACAATTTTCAACATATTGGGTGATACACAATTCTGTAAGTTACGTAAACAGTACATAGCCTTACAGATATTTTTTGCTACCGAGTCTATATGCTCTTCCCAGTTTAATTTTATGGTAATTTTGACACTCAGAAACTTCAGTGTATGCGTCGAACGAATGTAGCATCCTACATGCACATTTGGCTGTTTGAAAGCTTTGTAATCGGTGGATATTAGACCAGTTAATTGATGTTCAAAAGGCTAGTCAAAAGCTGTCTATGACATAGTAACAGGTGGAGAAACATAGATTTACTGCTACGTACCAGAAAATAAACAACAATCGGCTCGTTGGATCTTTTCAAACGAAGACAAATCAGTCAAAATGAAAAGTACACGAAGCACTGGCAAGAAAATAGTTGCTTCATTATTCGGACATTCGGGTCATATTGCCACTATTCCACTGGAAGATTGTCGTTTAGTCACTGATCAATGCTATACCACAATTTTTTCCAAATGTGTTCCAAAAAGTACGTAAAAAATACCAAAATTGAGAATCCTTTTGCATCATGACAATAATGCACGACCAGATGCCACACCTAAGACTACCAAGTTTCTGACCGCTTCAGGAGTGGAAGAAATTACTCAAGCGTCTTCCAGTCCCAACTTTACTTCTTATGACTTTTTTCTCTTTCCATTTATAAAAGAAAATTGAACAGAAATGCACTTAGAAAATTGTGTAAACATTTTTTCACAAATTATTTGACATTTTTGACCGAATTTGAATGCACATACATCCGTAGACCAATGATAACGGTCAACGTCAAGAAAAAATACTTTAGCGGTTGCGGCCAATAAATCTATATATATATATAAAGTAGATCTTAAAAGCTAGTATATCGAACATTAGCTAATTTTAAAAAATCCCACTGTAGCTTTTAATAAACATAGATTGAAAGAATCATTCAGTGGTTCATTTTAAATTTTCATCTTCAAAACACAGTTGAAGATTTATACATATAAATCTGTGTTTCACATCAAACAATAAGGATATTCTTGACCTAGGAAGTGGGTCAAATTTAGGTAAACAAGTTAGTGCTTTAATAGTTTTATTTTGTTTGAGTAGTTAAATCTAAATAGTGCTTTATTTCATCAAGTATTTACTCATCAAATAACTCTCCACATTCTTCATTTTAACAGCAAATAATCCTTGAAATATCCTGGCAAAACTTGACCGAGTTTCATATTCATTGGTGTCTGAAGTATAAATGGAACTTTATATTTGTTTAAATTTAATTAAGCTCGACTTAAATACGGACGGTGACAGCTTAATCCGCCGCCGATATGGAAGCAGAAGATTTTATCGGTTCGTCCTGGCAACTAAACTTTGCTTATTTGTGCCTCTAATGACCTGTCACTGCTTCGCCCTCTTATCCAATCAGTTTCAATGAAAAACTCTCAGCTGAATATAAATGAGGAAAACAGCTTTTCATTATTTAAATCGCTTTGTATACTTTAAAAAGAAAATAAGGAAACAGAATTATAATTTTACTACGTGACAATCTTGTTCCTTTCAAGACGACAAATAATGAACAAAATTTAAGTACTACTTAACACTTCAAATGTTATTATAAAATTTTAATTACCTTCATAAAAAATTAAATTGAATAACATTTCAAAAAAGTCCTATTATTTAATGTGTCACATTTACAGATAATTCAGGGTGTAATTAGGGAATTAAATATGCGTTTTTCTTGTTTTTAAATGTTTTTATAAAAGTTTTCTCTGATTTTGGGTCATATCATCCCTCTGTTGGTGGAAAGTGCGTACTTGGCGAAGCGTCTACATTTTCCTGTTTTCCTCCCCATGTTCCAGCGCCACCTTGCAAGTAACGACACGAAGCGGCGACGCCTGGAACTATTATTATATTGATTTTCTGCCTGCTTTAAGCGGATAAAACAGATTCCTTGGAAAAGGATTTGTCAACTGTTTTATTTCAAACAAAAAATGATAAAATACATTTTTCCATTTCATAAAAGAAATTGTTTTTTGTTATTTATTTATATTTTCTTTGAGGATATTATTGTGATTGTTATATTCTTATAATCCCGGAAAATGTAATTGTAAATTTAATTTAAAATAAATTGTCGAAATCTATTAACGAAATAGTTTAAAATAAATGAACACATTACAAAGCAAATCCTTTTAAGTTTAAAATTCTTAGGGTAAGCAAATTGTTGAAATAGAATGATTCAGCATCCTGTATGTTTTGATAAGCAATTAGCATATATGCTTTTTGGTTTGAGTGTGAATAATTAGATTTGGCAGTTTAATTACTTTTTTGTTGTCGTTGCTCGGATTTTTTTGTTTGACATTTGTAGTTTAATCAAGCCAAAACAAGTCGATCATATTTTGTTCAGAACAAATTATCTTATATGTCCATAAAGCTTTATTGAAAAATATATTTATATCTCTATTATTTTCCGGAATTTCGCAAAATCTTATACTCATATGTGACGGGTCTAAATCACAAGAAATATACATACAGTTTACTTGAAAACCGAGTTAAGTGCAGAAATGGTAAGAATGCAGTTCTTTGTAAAATTTCTACACAGTATTTTATAAGTTAGTAGATACTATTAATCAAGCTATCATATTGTCACGTGGGTGGTTTGATTGAAAGGCAACTCCTGGTTACAACAATACAATTTATTAAATAAATATCACATTTGCAATGTTTTACTGTTGTCAATGTAATTGTATGAATCTGTCCATGGAGTTGGCATAGTCTTTGGTCCACCCCGTATTGACTGTAATCGGCTATCTCCGAAGCGGGGGCTGCCCATCAGGGAGTCGAGGAGCCTGAAGAAGCCTTCTCCCACTCACATGGTACTGCTTGCTTAGCTCACCAGCTCTACGGGTATATGGCGTCGGTGTCTCGGTCGTCATCGCGTTGACTGGATTCCATAAGACGTCCATGTACTTATACTTCTAAATGACCTAGTTCCGATATTCATTCGTCATGACAAATATTTCCTTATTACGAAAATACAGCGTATGCATTACGTTATCAGGTAACATGTGTAAGAATCATGTCTAGGTGTCGCAGTCCTGACTAGAGATGGGTCGTTCATGAATGAACCGGCTCTCTGAGCCGGCTCAGTACCCTGACCGTAGTGACACGGTTCACTAAATTAAAATGAGCCGGCTCATGGCTCACTGCATAGTTTCAAGTTTCAAGGATACGATTGATCGGGCGATTGTGAGCAGTGACCGAAGTGATCCGGACCTGGATCGATGTCATGTTAAACTTCGCGAGAACTCGGCTTGTAATGTATAAAGTGTATTTTCTCATCAATTTGTAGAGCAGTCTATTTGAAACTAATAGGCTTAGTCTGTACTCTTTTCTTACAACCATACTATATAAAATTATTTAAAATATTGCCCAAATACCAGATGTCCGATTTATAAGGGCAATAAACATCGCCATAAACTTAATACATTTGGTTTAAAATACAATAGCTACATAAAGTGAATTGTTTGTTTACTATTAACCCGGCAAAAATGTTAGCTAATTCACTTCTATAGATTTTTATTTAATTAACTTCATTATTGCTTTATTACAAGATAATGAGAAAGATAGAGAGAAGAGAGAGAGAGAGAGAGAGAGAGAGAGAGAGAGAGAGAGAGAGAGAGAGAAAGAGAAGAATTTGTCAATAAGTCACAATCTACGTCTTAATTCACACTAAGAATATTACCAAGAATAAAGGGGTAAAAAGCGGCAAATACTCGAACGTTTTTATCACATTTATTCAACTCAACCAAACATTTCCGCTTTCCGTTGTCTGTTTATATAATGCAAGAGCCGACTGAGTGACGTTCTACCTACATATAGTAAACCAACAACCGTGTTGAACGGTGGGAGAACTGACAACTGACCGATCCGTTTCTCGGGGACACGTTTACTTAGACGGATCAGTGTGCCGGATCAATGAGCCGGCTCAGCAAACTGAACGACCTCCACTGATCCGGTTCCGCAAATTGAGCCGAAATTCCCAGCTCTAGTCCTGACCTAGTATTACCTTTGTGACAATATCATAGAATGAATATTAGATGCCTTGTAAAAAAATATTATTACTTAATTTTGAAAAATACCATTATGTTACTTACACCCTTGTGTACACACATCTACACCCCTCTAGTTATAGACTTTATAACTACTATCAAAGGATATAATAGTTGCGTTCGATAACTCGCTCTATTTACGCGGTGTTCGTCCTTTGCGTTCGTTTACTGAAAATTTCAAGGGAACAGAGTGAATGGTGTGAACGATTGAGCGTTTTTTAACTTGAACTTGAGCGTTAGGAGTTAACTCCAAAAGCACCAAGTAGAAAGATGGAGCAGTTGGAGTACGTAACAATTTTGGCGGTGAACTGACAAATATATATTTAGAAAACCTTAAAAATGGAAGGTTTAATTTATATATGTGAAATTTGTCAGTTTGCTACTTCAGAACCACATATAATACAAAAACATGTCATAAACCACCAGTTTAATAATAACTAATAGTAAGTTTGTGGGCAATTTCTAATTTTCCTTTACTATCATATCACAAAATGACAACGTCTTAATTCTGCATCTTTTCAGAATGATATAAAACATTTTTTAATTTCCTTCAATGCAATAGCTCTTTTTCGTTTTTGGCAAAAATTGTTGCTCCGTCTCACTCCAGGTTTACTTTTTAGTCACGCGGTATAAATATTGCTCTGCTTTATCCGTTCTCCTCAGACCTGTTACCGATCGCAGTTAATACACCACTGATGTAATAATAGTTATTTAAGTTATAATGTTTATTATTATATATTATAACGTCAATCATTATGATAGTGTGTAGTGTATTAGACGGGGCGTCATCCGAGTCTGATAACACGGCCATAATGAGTTACGGTCTAAATTGTATAAAAAACTTTATTGCTAATTGCGCAACTTAAAAGAAAGTATACATAAAAAATGAAATTGGCCATATTAGTAAATACGTTACAAATTGGGCTCCAGTACTTCGCCTAGCGGTATGTTTTCTTTTATTTATTTTCACAGGTTATCAGAAAGTTTTTTTTTTTTTTTTAAATTGTATTTTTGAAGTATAAATTAAGTTTTCAAAGTAAGAATATGTTTTCATCAAATCTACAGACGATATTTATTTATTAAAATTCTTATTTTATACATTATAATTTATCATGTCTTTATATTTACAAAACAATATAATTTACAGAATAATTTTGAAAATTTTACGTTAATTCTCGTTGTTATGGCAAATAACATGGCCATAAGTCTATCTGCCATTTCTAAATGGTTCGAAGGAACAATAAGTTCTTATTTTATCCACTGTGGTTTTTAATTTTCATCTTTCAGAAAACTAAAATATTTCCAATTATCAATGTAGCTGTAATGGTTTCAGTTTGAAGCAAATCTATACACCATTATGCAGTCTGAAATAAAAGTTTTAATTAAATAAATAATAGAGCCCGTAATTCGTGTAAATATTTTTATACAAATTATTTGACATACTCAAAGATATCAAAGAACTGGACTCAAGGCCCAGTATCACACAAGAACTGAAAGATAGACGATTACAGTGGATAAAACAAGTGATAATGATGAGGGAGTATAGAATGGTTAGGAGAATATGGGAGGCAAGATTAAATACCCGTCGACCAGTGAAAAAACCTCGCAAGAGATGGAGAGATCAGCTAACTGAAGTATCGGTATGCAGGGCTCATGGACAGACCTTACAATTAACATATCAAGATGGAGGACTAATGTGAGGGAGGTTTATGTTGAAAAGTCAACCCGATTGACAGTACCCAGTGAAGGAGAAGAATTTGACATAATCAGGATATAAACTCAAGTCCTTGCACTTGCTAGCGGTAAACGGCAAAAACAAACGTTTAAGCGTTTGCGGCCACAGGCTTATATTAATTTCCATAACCCCTTTTTTTGAAAATTCCCAGACGCCTGGATAACTAGTATTGAAGTTGTCTTTTTGTTAGACTGTCTATTCGTTTCTAAAAGATTCCTGATCCATCGTGTAGACCAGTGTTTCTCAACCTTTTCTGGCATGGGACTGCCCAAAATAACTTAAATATTGTCTGCGGCCCCCCTGTATATAGGCTTACCATAATTATGAAACTCTAAACCGGGACAAGAACGGGAGCTAGGGCAAAGGAAAAAATTTAACCACAAAAATTGTTTTATTATTAAGTCTTACAAAAGAAATATGCAGATGGTCTGCTGCAGCAGAAAGTTAATTATTTTATTTATTGTACCAGTACAACAATAATTTTTAAGAGCAGGTTCTAATTTATAAATTGTTGTTGCTATACCAATATAATTCAATATTCATTTAGTCAATAATCGGGAATTATAAAAATGATTTAAAAAATAGTTTTGTTTCTCTAGTTATAGCCGATAGTGGATGCATAAATGTGTTTCTATATTGTCCACAGAAGCATATTCTATATAGCAATGACTTACATTACAAAATTAACAAAAATTTCTACAAATACCTTTCTAGTCGCTCCAATTTTGGTCTGCATGGAGCCCAAACACTAAAGACCACACTATAACACACTATTTCAATCACTTAAAAATAACTAAAAACGTCAGAAAAAAATGAAGACGCCACTTGCAAAAATCACGTATCACTATATATCAAGATGGTTAGTCCTGATAAAGCTCATTAAGGAATATAGACATTAACAATTAATAAATAAGGAACAGAATTGCTTAAAATAATTCTTTATGAGAATAAACACATATATTAATATTTTATCAATAGTATACAGGTGGTTGAAATTGAACTACCGGGCCCAATATACTATTTTTTTATTATTGAAGATGAGGTATAACGTTAAATTTGGAAGTTACTTGGTACTACATGATCTAAAATAGTTTATATTTTGTTACTTTGTATTTTTATATAAATAGTTATAGATTTTGATTGAGTATTTATTAAAATTTCAGAGCGTTGGAGACACGGCCTATATGGTAAAATGGGAGGACAGATGTGATAATAGGATGACTTTTGGGCTATCATTGATAATTCTGAGATCTCAGAAAGGGATGAAAATTACTATTGGAAGTATAATGGAGTTATCTCTCGAGAATTTTATACAGGTTAATTTTTTTATTTACGGGTTCATTTGGAGGGCTAAGGTGTCCCCCCCCCGGGCATTATGATCTTAAGGCCCGGTCTTTCCACCTTCATTTAAACCAATAGGTAACTATCCGATAGATAATGTTATCTGGAACTTTAGATATATATATATAGTGGGGAGCGAGGGGGGGATGTCAAGGTGTATCAAGATAGAGGAAACACGATTTTTCTCGAAAAGACGATGTGTGAGCAAGTTGGGAAAAAATTTGGTGACCAGAGTTTACCCAAAAATAGTTTATTTTTTTATTTTTGGACTTAGCTACTAAGGCCATTATCCAGTAGAAGCATTTATTTTGTTGAAAAATCCATGCCATAACTGGGATTCGAACCCGAGCCCTCATGGTCTAGAAGCCAGTGCATCGCTACACTAACCACTACGCCATGGTGACCGGCTACCCAAATAATTGGATGGTAGTATTTAAATTTTCGGAATAAACCGGAAGTACAGGATATCAAGGACAAGTTGGGTATAATTGGATAAAACTTTTGAAAAAAAAACAACTTTTACATAAACATGTTTTTAATATCTGTTACGATTGCCTATAATGGCTTGCAATTATTTTTATTTACAAGTGTTCCATTGTTCGAAGTTGCTTTCCATTTTGAACACTTTCGAATCCTTACTCTATAGCTAACAGTAGCTCGGAGCATAACAAAATATATTGCAAGTTCAAGTCGTACCTACTTGAAGTACCTTTTACGTGAACCGTTATAGGGTTCGCGTATATTATATAAAGGTATATTTTAATGAATATAAATGTCATATATTTATGAATATATCTTGCAAAATTGAGCGTTTTTCTATTATAATTTCATGCTTCGATTTTATACGATTTCGCGGCCCCCCGACGAAACTTTCACGGCCCCCCGGTTGAGAAACGCTGGTGTAGGCTGCAGAATATCAGTTTATACACCCATTGTACTTTTAATATCTTCATTTCTCCAATAATCCTTTTCAGTGACAGCTGTTTTGCATTCTGTATATTTAATATAGATAATTTATAAAAAAATATATATATATATATATTTAATAAGAAAAACGGCAATATCCTCAACACCCATCCATACCTATAGAACATGTGAAATGTTATCTTGAATATATAAATTAACAATTTATTTCTTTGTGTCAAGGTTAAAATCCATTAAGCTGTAAGACATCAGCGTTAAAACGAAAAGCTTGTTGTAACGAAAAAAATAAATTTAAACAATTTTCGACAACTCCACTTTTCGATCCGAACTTGAACTGCACTCGCAGAGAATAATCCAATAACGAATAATGTTGTAACCCATAACAAAACAGAATAAAATGTACGGAAAATATCCATTGAAATTAATGAAATTGAATGAAGTTGAAAAGGACTGTGACAATTATTTTTAAAAAATAAACATCACTCAAATATAATTCATGGTATGCAAAATCTATATGAAGGTTTATTAGTTTTCGATAGATTTTTTTTTTTAATATTTGAACAATGCATATATGCGGAATTCATGCACATTGAAATTATTAATATTTTTATTTGATTCATTTTGAAATACACACACAGGCAAATTTAAAGGAACAGACATAAAAATCTTGTTATTTTCCCTGTAGTGTACATATTGTTGATATCTCTCAGTTAGTATTCTAGTACGATGTTTTCTGGAATAATTTTCAATCGGGTTCAGGACAGGGGAGCACGCTGGCCACCCATTGTTGTTATACCCACTTGATTTAAAAAGTCTGTTACACATTGGGCGACGTGTGGGCGCGCATTATCCTGCATTAGGGTGAAATTTTCTCCGATATATGGGGCAAAAATATCTCTGATGTACCTATCTGCAGTTAACGCTCCGCCATCAGTCACCACTAATTCTGTGCGAGCTCCCAAACATATTCCACCCCACACTATAATTGAACCGAAAGCCGCAGTAAGGGGGGAGCAGAGGGGGCGACGGCCTTGGGCGCACTAAGGAAAAGGGCGCTGAGGGGCTTGACTAAGGAGCGCGCAGGTGAGGATCTTTTTGTTTTTGCTCATCACTTAGGTTTTGGGAGGTGAGGACCTTTTTTTGCTCATCACTTATATTTTGGGAGGTGAGGACCTTTTTTTTGCTCATCATTTAGATTTTGGGAGGTGAGTACCTTTTTTTTGCTCATCACTTAGATTTTGGGAGGTGAGGACCTTTGTTTTTGCTCGTCATTTGGATTATGAAAGGTGAGGATCTTTTTTTTTTGCTTGTCACTTAAATTTATTTGCCAATGGCGCTAAAACACGGTTTTGCCCCTAGCACAAGTTTTCCTTACTGCGACTCTGATTGAACCTCCACCAAAATATACAGTAGTAGCAAAATTAAATGGTGCATATTGTTCTCCTTGGTGTCGATACAATCTTCGTTCATTGTTTAGTAGAGCATTCAAAGCTATCTAAAAATAAAATTAAAAAAAAAAACAAGAACATAATTTTCAATCATTTCCTATAAATTTGCCGGTGTGTGTACTTAGTACTTAGTGTGTGTACTTACATTATTATGTACAACATACCTTATTCGCGTCACTACGTAAAAATCTTTATCTTTATTTTATTTAGTTTAGGAGATTTTTGGTAGAAGAAACCACATGTTTTAATTGTGAGAGTGGTAAATTGTCTCTCGCTGTCACTACCAGTCTAGTTTTTTGTGCTTCTTGCATCATTGTGGCCAAGACCGCTGACTACGGTTAGTTTGTCGTCTCGACATACTCATAATTTTTACTTCTACGTCAGTAGAAGTACTCTTAACGCTCAGCTGTTTTTTGTGAGTTGTTTCTGTGTCTTGCCATGCAATAGCCAGTTGACGATACAAGGGGTCCCTTCTGACACATCGGTGCAACATTGAGAATTAAGCCCCATTGTGCCACTATTTTACACCAGTTTACCCAAATGAACGCAGTCAGCTTACAGTCCACATGTTTAGAGACGCTTTACCTGACGTACGTTAGGAACGATTTACGACACGATATAAACCTAGTCTTGCCATAAATACTGTTAAAAAAATTTCAGTCAAATTCCACAAGATGAGGCATCTTAAACAAGAAACCAATCAAAACCCGTTACACAGAGCTCAAGTTTATGCGGTCACATGCCAAGAGTATAACGAGTTTTTGCAGAGAACCCATCCGCTTTCTTCATCAGGATGTGCGTCAGACTAGGGATTTAGGGGGGCAGTGTTTCCCAACCGCTGGTCCGTAGACCGGCACTGGTCTACTCTGGTTATAACTATTCGCCTAATAAGTTATAACCCAACTAATTTTGAGATGAAAATGTCGGTCCTTAATCTGTTAATTGCTTAAGTAATAATTTGTTTCTTTTTTCACTAATTATATGTGATTTTTTATTTCTTGTTTTTTTTTGTGTTTGTAATCAGTGCAATAAAAAATATAAAACTTTGCGATACACATTATTTTCTAAACTTGCCGGTCCTTCTAGGTCGCTTTCCGGTCCGCCATGAAAAAGGGTTGGGATTTAGGGTATCTCTTCTTGCAAGCCATGTCTAGAACTACGAACCAAAATTTGTAGTCCAGGAGGTTGAAAATAGGAACTGTTGGGTGGCCAATCAGCAGGAGAAATAAAGTTCGGTACATTTCTTTCAAGCCACTGCTGCGTAGCCTTCGCATTATGGACTGAATTTTGCTGGAAGCTCTAGTGGTGACCAAGGAAGAAGGGGTTGTTCTGTTCCCTAACAACAGACTTCAACACGATTTTCCAGTAGACTTTGACCAACGTTTTTACGCCTTTATTATAAAAATGAAGTTTAATGGTACATAGCTTCCGCTTCATCAAACCATAACTGAAGCAGGGTAATGGTCCCTCTGCACCGTTGGCGCTTTCTCATAAGTTTCTCGAGAAATTGTAGCACACATGTCGTTTAGACGGTTTAAAGCCTTTTCAATATTAAAAAACTTTTCATAAAAATCTTTTTAAAAAGACCTTCCTAATTCTATTGACGAGTAGCCGCAGAGTCTGAAACGCATCCATCCCTGGTGTTATCTGGACAGTCCTCTTTTTCAAAGCACTACAACTCGTCGTGGGTCGTGGCCTGCTTTATTAGACTCTTGCATAGTATTCAGATTGATACTTAGCTGATTTAAATTACGCTTCACATTGTTCATTGACCTTGTTCGCGGACTGCCTGCGCTTCTCTTCTTCTTCTTCTTTGGGCACTATCAGTCAGGTTGACTTTTGGCCTCACTGACGTAAGCCCTCTATCTCGATCTATTCATTGTCGAGTCTTGCTAAGTACCCTGTATACCAATACTTGTTAGATCTTCTGTTAGCTGATCTATTCATCTCTTGAGAGGTCTTCCCACTGGTCGACGGGTATTCAATCTTCCTTCCCATATCTTCCTAACCATTCTGTCCTCCCTCATCCTCATAACGTGTCCTGCGCTTCTCTTATGAAACAGAATTCTTAAGATAAGTTTATTAGCCAACCAGCCAACGACCTTCTTCTCGAACTGGTCCAGTATCCGGCGAAGTATATATCTTTCGAATGAGTCGACGAGTCGTTCAACTTCCTTTGTCACGCACCATGTTTCTGAACTGTATAGGACGATAGGTCTAACTTGAGATGTATACAAAATGAATTTAAATTTTCCACTTAAGTTATTTAAATTTGAAAATGTTTGGCGGTAAAAATAACTTCTTCTTAGAAAGATTTCTACGTCTACTCTGGACTGTCTACCTAGCGACTTTCCTTGAATAATCAATCTCTATTTCAATGCTAGAATCATCACGCAGTATAGCCAGAAAATACTTAAGTATTAAACAGATTTATAGGGCAGAATACAGAATAGTGCAGAATTACTTTCTATATTCAATCCAGCGAAAACGTAGCTACGTCGCTATACACATGTCAGTGTCAACAATACATTGTCCGTCACTAGCTTTGATGTTTTTGGCACTTGTGAATAGAAGTATTAATTAACGTATTTTGGTAAGTTTCTTTATGCAAACAATGTAGAATGCAAATTATGCGGATAAATGTATTTTAATGAAATGTGAAACGAAACAATAAACTATTATAAGCCATTTATTACCAGTTATTCTTGTGAAGTTCAAACGAAGTGAAATTTTGTGTACATTTACAATAAAATATTAAGTTTTTTTTTAAGGATGACTGGCTTTGGATTAATCCATTTAATCAGCCTTTTTCTTTCTCAATAATTTCATTTTAATGAACATGAGGTGATAAAGCACTCAAACATCCACGTCTTGACTGAAATTCGGACCCGGGGCCTTTGGCACAAGAAACAGGGTTGCTACCGAGGCCAGCTAGAGATTAATCCTCTAGTACCCAACACCACCCCGAGGCGGATCGTATAAAAGTCCATGTAAAAATGCATACGTGTAAATTTAATCGAAATGCCCGTGGCCGTCTACAGACTGCACAATGATACACTTACAAATGCCAATTCAACAAAGTATTTTTGCTAAAAACAATCAGTTGAGGGCAAGAGTTGATGTATTACGGGTGTTCGCTTTACATTACATATTAAAAATAAATAAATAAATAAACAGTTTACAGAACTAAATGGATTGTAATTCTCGAATAATAAATACACCAGAAAAATAAAAGATTTATTGTTTTTATCAGAGCCACAGTAAGGAAAACTTGCGCTAGGGACAAAACTGTGTTTTGGCGCCCTTGGCAAAAAAAGTGGTCCTCTCCTCCCAAAATCCAAGTGATGAGCAAAAAAAAGGTCCTCTCCTCCCAAAATCCAAGTGATGAGCAAAAAAGGTCCTCACCTTCGCAATGTGGCGCTCCTTAGTCAAGCTCGTCGGCGCCCTTTCCCTTAGTGCGCTAGAGGCCGTCGCCCACTAAGCCACCCCCCCACTCACCCTAATGCGGCTCTGGTTCTTATTTCACCCATATAAAACTTTTGGCATATATAAACCCTTTTGGCACTACCTGCCCAGATCCGACTCAGGGCGTTAATAGATCTACAGGTAAGATATACTTGAGGTTAAATTTGAATGCAAATTTAGTATTACTGACCCTCTATTAGCAGAGTGTAATGTTTTAGTCAAGAAATAAAAATTGGGCATTGGAGGGTTAAGTTAAAAATAATAATAATACATAAATAAAATACTTGCTTGTTATCAAGTCAAATATCTTCTACACCTAAATTTTTTCCAGTTCTTTGGAATCGGTTGGAACAAGGACTTCTCGGTAGAGATCAAAAAGCAGATCGAACCAAAGAGGCATTCATTAAAATTAGATCGTTACTGTACTGCAGAGATCTTATTATACGTGTAAGAAAACCGTTTTCTCCACACTCCTGTACAAAATTAAAGCCTGTACCATATCAGAAACTACTAAGACTCAGAATATCCTGTGTCGACTGTCAGAAACGATGAAGACATCCGGAGTATGAGTTACTAGCCTAAGATCATGCAGATAATACAGAAAAGGAAACTAGAATGTCGGACATGCAATAAAGAACGAGCAGAAATACTATATCCCACAAAATATGATACAAGGAAAAATTGAAGGGAGAAGAAGAGGTCCTGGAAAACGAAATCTCCTGGATCGCTAACCTGACACACGAACTTATAAAGGTTGAGAACTTTTACTTTAGAGCAGCGGTTTTAATTGGTGGTACGCGTACCTGAAAGAATGCTTGTTGGTACAAAAATAACACATGTGGTTTTTAGGGTTTTGTAGGTATGACCAAAAAACCCTTATACCGTCATTTTGTCCTCTGTCTGTCTGTCTGTCTGTTCGATAAAAATTGTAGCCAAACGGCTAAACCTAGAGAATTGAAATTTGGCATGCTTATACAACTTTTTGACCCGCACATAGGAAAAATACTAAAACATCTAAAAAAACATACCCCTAAAAATATAAACAAATATATGTACATCGAAAAAAAAAAAAATTCTTTTACAATTCTATGTAGGGTATCAAATGAAAGTCCTTGGTACGTGGATTAACGATCAAAATTTTATTTTAACAAAATAAATTATTTTGAGGCGATTTTTGCCAAAATTGTGCAAAAAAATTTTTGTCCCACACCCTGTAGCTCAGATGGTTTAAACTAAAAATCTGAAAAAATTCTAAGTAATGTACATTGGTGTGAACCGGAATAGCACAACAGGAATTTTTGATCAGATTATTTTTTCGGAAAATAACGCATTTTTTGTGTTTTTAACTAAAATATGTAAAATATTTTATCCGTTACCATTTAACATAGTAAACGAGTGAACCTGCGTAGTACAGTGGTAACGTTGTCGCTTCGTGAGTTGAAATTACTGTAAGAAACTACTGTTCGAATCCCGTCAATTTTTATTTTTTCTGTTTTTTTTTTGCATTTTGATTATGTTGAAATTAGTTTGTCAAAATTCTAGTTATATTTTGGCAAATGTTGTATTTAATTTTTAAAAAGCGTAAATTTAATAACCAGTGGGAAGTGTTGAAATTATAATTTAATTCTATGTTTGAATGTATACGAAATCAGAGGGGCGGAGTTTATAACTTAAACAACCAATGGAAGCCGTCGGCGCAATTTTCAAAATATTAATGAACCTTGCTATATAAAAAAAATACTGCAAATATTTAGAAACCCAAATAATGGTATTAGGCATTCGAATTAACATTAATAAGAAAATATTTTAACATAAATTTGTTTTGGCATTCCAAATAATCATCATTCACTTACTAAATACCTACGAAACCCTGAAATGTGTGAAAATTCACACATCACATAATTTTTTTAATTAATGAAATAATGAATAAAAGGAACATAACAACTACTCTATCAAAGTTGAACTGTGCAACAAAAATAACATACTTTTATTATGTAAACATTCTTATTATAAGCTACCAAATTTTTTAAATTTTTGTTTTAGTGGTAAGCGTCGTTAAAAAGGTTGAGAAATGCTGCTTTCGAGGATTGAGGTTGACAGATCGTTGAGACGCCAACTAGCTTCACAATTTGAAAATTTGTTCAATTTAATGTTTAATGAGAAAATAAACAGATTAATTAATACGATGACGTCTACGACTTGATCAACTAAAAAATATCTGCCAACTACGAATGGTATCGTATTATACAAATTTTACATTGGCGTCCTCTACGGATATATTAACTAATGTACATTTTGACTGCAGAGCAGTCATCTTCAGAGTACAATACAGAATGATAATAAAATTAAATAATAATGATAATAATAATAAAAAGCAGTGCTGCTCGGACGCTGGATTTGGTGTAAGCCCATCGGTCGCATATCGCCAGGGTTTGGGATGCGACCGGTTGCTGGGAAAAAGCTCTCTCGATCTTCTCGTGAAGGTAAGAGAAGGACATCTCGTCTGTGCCGAACACGTTGCGGGCAAATCTGGACGGTACTGGCGAGACTACGAATTGTAATAGTGGGTCCTGACTTATCAGGATACTGTTAGCTGTAACCAGGACGAGTTGATCGAGCAAACACTCCAGATTATTATTATTATTAAAGAAAAACCCCCTTCTTTAATAATAATAATAATCTGGAGTATTTGCTCGATAAACTCGTCCTGGTTACAGCTAACAGTATCCTCAGAAGTCAGGACCCACTATTACAATTCGTTAGTGAGCACGAATTTAGTGGCAAAGGGGCGTTTCTTTACCATGCAGCGCGAAGAGCAGTAACGAGATTTAATTTGGCAGACTTGAGTCCCGCCCGGGAAAACGCTGGAGTACAACTCTCTCGGGAGG